>CANUEZ040000011.1:0-2400000 GCA_948099385.1 Fasciola hepatica
TGATCGCAGTGCAACCAGTGTCTCTTTAGAGTCCGACTTCGATCACATCACCTTCTGGGGATCCTACAATCATGTTGCATTTATTGCTTCCAGAACCTCTCTTCTCTCAATTTGTTTGAGATATCATTTATTCTCCCTACATTTATCCTCTAACTCAATTGTGCTGCATTCCATAGATTCTCTCCTCTTGGCTTATTTATAACTTCTCTGTGTTGCTTCGGTTTTATACCTCAGCTGGTTTTCTGTTTCGCGCCAGAAGCTTCTTCACACCAGCTCATCTTCTTCTGCTGAACAAAGCTCAAATACGTCCCGCACTTGAATACCGCAGTCACGTGTGGAGTGGAGATTCGTCTTCCTCCCTTTCTCCTCTTGATCGGGTTCAACGAAAGGCCATCCGGCTGATAGACGACCCTTTTTTAATCTCGGATCTGCAGCCACTAACCCATTGCCGAACTGTTGCTTCGTTGTCTCTCTTCCAGCGGTACTGTTTTGCATTTTGTTCCTCTGAGCTTGCTTCGGCAGGTCCTCTTCCCAAGACTTTTTCCCGAACATCACGTACTCAGGCAACTAGTCATCCTGATCAGGGTTTTGTCACTAGATGTTGTACATCTATCTTTCAGTCTTCTTTCTTTCTCCGAATCGTGAAACTATGGGACACTTACAACCTCTCTTCAGAAGCAAGATCATTAAACTGATTACTACGTGAATGTTCCCCCACAACTCACTTTTACAGTGTCTTTTGAATATGTGGTTGACTCCTTATGCTTTAATTCATTTTACGTGTAATAAAAAGGTGTCCTCTGAGTTTCGTCTGTTGCTTTGTGATCCGTTTTTGCATTCACCAATCACTTGTACGAGATTAGAAGAACTCTAGGTAGTTATTATGTACTTATTCTTTAACTTTGATTAAACCACCGACTGCATTGTTTTCACTAATCTACACTGATCGCAGTCTACGTCTGCTGTGACGTGCTCCCGGTCGTCGTCACCCGTTATCCCATCCATTGAGACATCAGTGATCGTCGACCCGGTAGATGTTTATGAACCAGAATCGGATGGTTGGCGTGAAGGAGATGGGGAGAACGACAACGATTTTTTCGGTCTGCATTCGACTCATACACAGATTCTCAAGTCAACATCGTCTATCAGTTCGCATGGAGATGATAAAAAAGCACAAACACTCCACCGATCAGAGGTAAACGATTTTAACAATTCTCCGTCCCTCAACTCCATGCATTATACTTCAATGTGTTCTATACACTTCTTTGTTAAACATTCGTGAAAAGTATTGCTATATGTTATTGCTGGATAAGTGTGATACTGATTTGGCTTGTTTTACTGGGTTGATGTCGCTCAAACGAATTTTAAAATGTACTAGTCAAAATGCGTGAAAAACGGGGATCCTAATGCCAGTAACATGGCATTATCAGTGGAAAATTACAAATTTTCAACTTTTCAGTTACCGTGGGTGACTTTTTCCAGGGCAGGCTGTAAACGTGGGCTAATTATAACTTTCAGCAAACAGTTCCGTTATTGTTCTTGCAATTTTCTCGAAGAAAACAGCAAATATTGGGTTTTGAATCTGGTCTTCCAGAGTAGTGTGGAAAACTGGCGTGATGTGAAATCAATGAAAGTTCATGGGTTATGTGACTGCAAGCGCGATCTAGGACGCCCCTGCAGATGCTATGAATTCATTCTAGCCAGTTACTAATGCATAAGGCTCGTTGGAAGTTGGAGTCCGTCTATAAGTAACCGAGTCATTATACTTTTCACTGATTTGGCAGTCAGAATCACAGTGCCTATAGGGGCGAACTTTTTTCTTTCTGAAAATACCTGAAAAAGGGAGAGAAAATCTAATCAACATGACTTGTCCACGAGCATTCATACTGCCCCTACACAAATGCGTATTGCAGTGAAATCGCTATTTTTACAGGTATATTTTTAATTCAGTTTATTTGACAATTAGCCACGCCCTTCGGTTCTGTGTTTCCAGGTACTACATCGCAGTATCACCCAGTGCGAAATGATGGACGCTCAACATCTAGCAGAGTAAATAAACAACTAAGGAATTCATCAAAATAAACTTTAGTTTATCTCTGACTGAGGCATTTGGTCATATCTTCTAAATTCTCCGGCCATCCAGTCGGCAGGTCTCTTGGGCTCCCATCCCGAAGCATTAAACATGTTACACGGTTTGGCCTACTTGTCCAGATTTTCATGCATGTCTCATACATCGTCACTTGATCAACATGCATTGAAATGTGCAATGTTTTTGCTTCATGAGTGCACGCGAATGATCACTGTAGCAGGCAATTGTAAAGGCTTGGAAGGAAAATCTGGAATTAGGAAAACTCACACAACCCTCCACCGGAGCGTCTTTTACGAGAATGAACGCTTACTGAGAAGATATGAACTCAACAAAGAAGGGAGGAAGAATTGATTGAACCTCAAAGTACGGGATCTGACAAGATGTTCAATAGTGGTCTCTCAGTGCGGCCAGGGCCGTGTGGTTGTAGTTAGGAAAAAAATCCTTTTGACTTCCTTGATTGATTATACGATAGAGTAGAAAATTTCTAGGAGGGGGCTGCGTCAATGAAAGACTTCTACATGAGTAGTAAGTGACCGACGGTGGCGAGAATCAAACCTGGGGAATAAATGTTCAAAGTTCACGATGATAACCGTTTGAACACCGCCGGTGTTTTGTGGATGACGGTCGAGTGGAGAACGAGTGGTAGTGGGTTCTTACTGAAACAAGTGGAATCGGGTTGAGATATCAGGTGTGCTTTTGACTGACGATGTAGGCGCTCTGTCATGCCATTGGACGAACGATGGGTGGTATACGGCCATCGTGGTGTGTTAGCAACCTAACAGTTCGGTGAACTTGGGAAACGAAGTCGACTCGAATTGGCCAACGCGGTCTGCGTCGACGATGGATGGTACACCGAAAATCGCAATCCAGTGTTGTGTTGGTGCCTTTTGTTAGTTGTTCCTTTGATCTCAAAGCTTTATTTCGAAATGGGTGATGCTGCAATATACTAGATGGGGACAGAAGTGTAATGTCAGTGGTTGGATAAACGTTTTTTTATTACATGCTTACGCATGAGTGCAATGGAAGGAGTATGCCCCATAGCCACAAAGTTCCGTTGCATGATCAGGGATAACCGGCAACCAGACCCCAGGACTTGGAGTGGCAGAGCACTAGATATGGTTCCAATCGGTCAGGTGTGGAACAGACAGGAGCCTTCTGCAGTTGTAACCACAGTTCCTCGTTTATCAGACCATCGAGTGAGGTGCACTTGGGGAATAGACATTTAGTTTGTATCTTGTCGTGCCCGTGATAGTCTGTTATAATGTCACTGAGTGGTTTTTTCCTCTCAAGAGGGTTGCGAGTTCATTTTCTCCCCGCGAGAAATAAATGAATCTGGGTTTGACACCTTTTGTATGAACAAATTTGTGCATGCGTGCACAAAGCAAAATGTTTGTGTCATCTGTGTTGGCCCGCGGGCTGGTGATTGAACTAACCTGTTTTCTTGTGGAATAACACTACGTACATCAGCTACATAATAATACATAAATACTCGTTGTTCACCAGTTTGATACGTCTGATGCACTTTTTAATGAGGGAAATATGTTGGTAAACAATAATGTCAGAGATTTGCATAATGTATGCAATGCCCTTTCGGGATAGTTGTGGCCACTTTTTCAATGCTGTGGTTACCTGATAGGTAAACGTCACTCGTCCATCAGGTAAGCATAAGATGATCCAGTGCACGTGATTCAATGCCCTGAATGTTCTTCTGAAACCCTCGATTGGCTCCCAGCTTACATATTGTTTCCTTTTTTCGTTGCACACAGTCAAGCGAGACAATCGTATCAGACTTGCGCAACACAATTCAGCAACTTGAAACCCGTTTGTCCATGGACGCCGAGTCTTATGAGAAGCAGTTGGAAGCATTAAAAAACAACCTGAAACCGACTGAACGTCTTCGAAATTTATTGTCTCAGGCAGTGCAACATTTGGTTTCCACACTGCCCGGTCCTCCACCTCTTCCTCCTGGTAGTCCGTCTTTATCCGTAAAAGAGCCATCACCTCCACTACCTCGTGACTGGCCTCCAACAGATCCAGAGGCCCAGCTAGCTATGATTATCGGACTGGAACGTGCGGCCAGCGAACAAGTAAGACGTTTACGTGTTGCACTGGACAACACCAAAAAGGCGTTGGACTCAGTTTCACACGAAAACGCGGAACTACAACAAAAACTAGACGACTACCGATCAAATGAGATTTCTCAGCCAACCCCAAGCAGTGAGGTTTCACTGCAGGACAAGACAGGTGAAACGGCGGATGTTGCGCGTTCCCGCGAAGACGAAATGAGTTCAGTTGCTTATCGTTTGTGTTTGGCTTTAGATCCCGACTACAGTGCACAAGTTTGGGATCCTGATCAATGGGACTTTCTACTGTACGATTTACTGAAAGTGAGCACAATTAGTTTCTCTTTTTATTGCATGTTTACGCATGAGTGACTGCAGTGGAAGGAGTATACCGCATGGTTTCGAAGGCCCACTGCACTGTTCGGGATAACAGACAACCTAACCCTGAAAGGTGGAGTGGAAAAAAATGCACGAGGGCAGGCGTGGTAATGAGCCAGAATCTTGTCCGCTATCACTTTGACATGCGTTCATTGATTAACCAGCACATTCTTATTTTTACATAACTCAGGTTTATCATATCTTTCCACGATTAAGCGTGTTCTACAGAACATCGAGGGGGAACGTAAAGAATAAGCATTCAGATTGAAACTCGTCATTTAAAATGTTACTTTCGTTATGGTCTTTGAAGCTGTTTACCTGCTTTCAGTTTTACAACCCAATAACCTCATGCCCAAATGCTGCTATTTGGGTTACCATCCCTCGAATAGGCTAAGTTGACAGTAGTATAAGACGATCCACATGCAACAAGCCATCAGAATAACGCAAAGCAAACACAGACAATGAAAGACTAGTGAAGCTAAAGTGTATCATTGTCTTCGATACTTGGTCTCTACGTATAACGCTTGGAGTCGTCCGGGAAACAAATCTCACTGACTTTAGTCCAGTGCTTATCATTAATTAACATTGAACAATACAAAATAGTGTATCCGCACCTAATCATTTATCTGAAACCGTGTTAACACTAGGACGAGGAAAGAAAATACCTTTACTTAAAAACGGTGTGTCCGTAGGAACACCTTCTCTCGTATCTCCGGAAAGAAATATTCTAGACGAACGGATTTAATTCGCAGTCGACAGCCAACCATGAGATCTTTTTAATCGCACCAAATTTAATGTGGGAAAATGGAACGCAACTGTGAAACGCGATCTTGAGTGCGTCGCACTTGCTTGAAACGAGATACTTTGGCACTTTTCATAAATATTTGTTATCCATCAACATTCTGGCAGTTAAATAATTCAAAAGTTATATTTCACATAGATTAGAATAATTAGTTGGCTTCGGGAAATGTCACAAAGCTGTCTACCTGAGATTACACGTACTTTTGGTACATCTATAGGACTGCATATTCCGCACACTGAAGTAGCACATGAATGATCTATAACACTGACTTCATTGTGATATGTCAATGTGATACATTTCTTTCTTTTTTCTTCTAGTACGTGCTGTTTTAGTGCGAGTTCTTTTTTGTTGGTATGAACCTACCTTCAATCACAGTGGGGTCGCATAACTCACGGACAAATCGCATAATGATATGCTTCCGACTCAAATTAGTGAATTTAATCTTTGTTCCACAGTTAACCCATTTGAAAACGACGTCTTCAGCCAAGAGTCAACTACACCTCAGCTCCTTTTCAATTGCTCCCAGATATGGCTGCATGGTATATGCATACTTGGTTTTTGGGTCCAAAAGCATCCAAAATTTAATACCAGACTAATCTGACTTGTTCGGCATGTGTTTAATTAGTTTTCTCCGTTTTTTGGCGGCATCAGCTGCTCGTCGATTGAGAGAATAATTTACTGTGTGCACCTTCCACAGTTGTGAGTAATGACCGCAAACACTCCTCTGATCAGAGCGAAAGGATCAGCTTTTCGTCTGACTGATCGGGCTGACCTATCACCGAAGCGAATATGATGCTTTGATAGGCAAAACCTGTCACAAGTCATTGTTCTCGGAAAACACTGCTGCCCAAAGTTTTTTACCATATACACCACGCACCTGTTGAAGTTCAACAAAAACCTTCAGCTCGCTCGTCGATAGAGACAGTTCTGAACTTCCTGTGTACTACAGCACAGCGCATAGCAGCCAGTCGTCAGCAAGTTGATTGAAGGCGCCGAGTAGTGTGTATATTTTTGGCTTACGCCTTCCGGATTCCTGGAAGATGTTCTGCACGAATATTGGCACCTTCGTTATCCAGTTCCACCCACTTTTTGTGAGTACAATCGGTAGCACTAGTTTAGTCATGAAATAAAATTACCCGAGGATTCCGGTTTACTTCCTGATAAGCGTTAACCGCGTACGTTTCTGTCGAGTCACAGACAACATCGATGTCATGAACGAAATGAATCCAGGTAGATACAGTCTCTGATGGGTTGTCAGTTAAAGAACGCAATGGGTTTGACCTAAATAGCATGTTATTCTCTCTCATGAATTGTAAGAACTCCCAGCAGTGTACCGTTGACGAGCCCAGTTGCCATGCCAGAAACGTGATTGGGTTGCGGTGTGAATCGGTTGGTCTGATATAGATCGAGATTTAGTTATTAGCCTGTGTGAGTACGGATCGAATAATACAAACTGCCATCGGTGACCAGGTGGACACCTCGTCGTTTTGTCCTCGAAAACGATTTGGGTGTTTCTAAAATGTGAACCGATTGAGAGATTTCAGCGAAATCCGAAAAAAAGTGCAAAACAAAACAAAGTGATCCGGTTTTTACTACAAGTCAGCGACTCATTGGATACCCTCGTTCTATCAAGCATATGAGGTGGATGCTGGTGGAGCAAAGATTCTTCACAATTAGCTCCCTTTGATCGTGTGCAGTTTCCTTCCAGCGGTTTCATATTTGTCATCACGTCACCAGTGCACCGAAATACCACACCCCTGACAAAAAAGTTCTCGTTTTCTGTGAATTTTTCTCTCGCTTTAGTCAAGATTTGATGAATCAGTTGAGGACGTCAGCCCCAATCAAGCAGCCGCGTCAGATGAACGGGTTATTCAACTTACAGCTGAAGTGGCTGCACTCCGAGATATCTTGGGACAACATACCGCCTTCCGCACCCAAGCTGAGCGTGATCTGCGTCAACTGCTCACCACGGTGACGTCGCAACGAGCACAGATAGATGAACTAACTGCGCAGAAGGAACAACTTCAGCAAGGCCTGACTCAGTCACGCCAGCAG
Organism: Fasciola hepatica; assembly: GCA_948099385.1. NCBI lineage: Eukaryota > Metazoa > Platyhelminthes > Trematoda > Plagiorchiida > Fasciolidae > Fasciola > Fasciola hepatica. The sequence goes on from CANUEZ040000011.1 coordinate 7,388, forward strand.
GTTGAACAACCAGTGCTCCTGAATCGTCAAGATGAGAGTGACGAGCTTAGTCGGACGGCAATTCGCCAATTGTCTGAACTTGTTCGCGAAAAAGAAGAAGAGGTGGAGCGTCTGCAGCGGCGTTGTGACGACTTGACTCAGCTTATTCGGTCTGCACATAATCGTATCACAGTGAGCGATCCGGCAAACACAGCATCGGTGGATGAAGATGTGACAGTTGTACTAGAACGCTTGACTGAACAATTGTCCGAGGCCAAATCGCGCGCCGATCGTACCGAAGCGATGTACGAATCGGTTCTAAGCGCTTTGGAACAGAAACATGCCGAAAGTCAAGCCTATCACATGGAGTTACAGCGGGTTTATACAGATCTGAATGCGTCTAATGATCGGTCTGAAGCTTTGAATCAAGAACTAACTGAGACGCGACAAAAGCTGCTGGATGTTCAGGTGAGTGCCCTAGAGACTTTCATTGTTTTTTCGTTCCCGGTTCTCGCTAACCTCTAGTACAAGAGTTTTTGGTGGTTTTTGGCCCGAAGAATGTGGTTTCCGCTGTTATCACTACGCAGATGACCCAATCTGTAAGCTAAACGCGTAAACAGAACTGACCACAGTCCATCTTCATGCAACTTGCGATTCTAACGCGAATACGACGCAGTGACATCCGTAGCCGTAGTACTCTCCGCAGTTACTGTGCTGGGTTTGCCCAACAACATAGCTCATGCTAGCTGAGAAAGAATATTCGAAATAGATAAGATCTGTAATCTAAGTAGCTGCATTTCACCTAGGCGATACCAAATGCAGCGGTCCGTTGCGTGTTTGCATAAAAACTCGTTCCTTGTCTACGTGATTTCCACTTGTGCATTTCTTATCCGTTTACTTTCTTCTTCATGCTTTGATTTTTTTCCAACTGACTGATACTCTGAGGTAATATGTGAAACCAGAGCACTGGATTTTCAGGTTAGTGGTTGAAAAAACTAAACCTGAAAAAGATCATGAGAAAACCTGTGTTGCGGGGTCTAAAAACGGCTTCGTGCGAAATGAGAGCATCAGTACAGCCATTTGTGACACCATTGTAGGAAGGACATTCACAAGTATCAAATCGGTCGGAGCACAGTCATTCATACACGAAGCTAAGTGATCTCAGGATTGTACCTCTAGTCCGCAACCGCACAGTTCAACGACCCTTATCGATAGTACGCTGATGACATTCGTTAGTTAAAGGAAGAGTGAACGTCGGGTTCCGCACAATGACGAACGCATTCATGACGAATCCTAGAACATCAGTTGCACCGGGCCTGACCTGCCGAGACCTTATCTGGTTCTGTACTCTGGGTCTCAACGTATAGGCTCCGGGTATCCTGCTTCCGCTGTACTCATTCAAAAGCACTGAATAAAGGAGTCAATTCTTGTTGGATTGCCCCCGTTGATGGTGTTTGAAAATTAGAGCGCTCAAGTGGGAACTAGAAGAGGTTGGATACAGATGCTATTCGATAACATCAGGTCCTCTCTATGGTTCTTTTCACCAAAGTGAAGACCTAAGTGGTTTTTGTTTTTCTAATGTCGATCAACTACTGACCGTTTTCATAGACGATCCACTTTTGATTTTCAAATAAATCGGTTCGTATGTCGCTCCTTTATTCCGATCGCAATTACCCGGATTGAAGTCTGAAAGTCTGGCACTGAGGGCTCATAGACCAGAACACGATGCGAACGAAACCGAGGTTATTCACACAGATACTGTCCCTGTGACTGCAGTATCCGCCACGGGTGTGACTGACACGTCCGAATCCAACGTGCATGCGGTCGAGCATAAACTGATGGCTGAAGTTGAACGCCTTCGGGCGCATCTATTAGAGGTAGGTAAAGTTTAATCATTTGCTGGCTGTGTGCGTACTTTTGGTTTAGCTGAAATTCCCCATTAGCTCGTAAGCGCTTTCGTTCTCATTTCGGAAATCAGGCCTCGTGTATGGACATATAAACTGGACGTTGAATATTACGCAAAACTAAAGTCTTTTAAACATAAATTGAAATTTTTCTTGAAGTATCTCGCGATCGTGGGTTTGTCAGAAGCTAGTGTTGTTTTCTGTGCCGTAGTATCGACATTTAAACCGACCTAGCATGTATTCTTTTTCTGAGATTCTTCTAACCCGGCGAATCCGCTGGAAAATGTTCATAGTGTTCGGGTGCTGGCGTTTTTTTGCTCATACGCTCTTAGCTAAATTATTCATGAATCATACAGGTACGCCAGAAACTTGACAGATGGGGTAGCAACTGTACCACAGAAGTGCATATAACGAAGGGTGCGGTCTGACCACCGTTCGACTCATTTTTAACATTCTTTAGGTTCATAACCCTACAAGGGTTGAAAGAAACTTACATCTATTTCTTCGCCGTCATAAGCCATCAACCCACCCAGTCCGCACTGGGGCGTCATATCATGTTTTCGTGTGAGGCCAAGTCGGTGAGAATCAAGAGATAATATTGGGGATATTAATGTCGTCCGTATGTGTGTAAGTGAAACGTGCCGAATTCCTTAACGTAGTTGTCTAACAAGAAAAATGTGTTAGAAAACGCTGCCAGCCAACGGCTTCAGCATTTTTTATTTTCTTCACTCACTACACCAAATGAGTTCACAAGGTGATTCTACAGGCAGTGTCAGTTTAACAGAAATCACGAAAGTAAATCGGAAATTTTTGGCAGTGTGGACCACTGTTTGGTTTTGGAAGTGAACATTTTCCCTAGGGAATGCTGGGTGCAGATACTAAATCAAACCTCAATTAACTGGAGTGAATTCACGTGACGCATAGATATGAATAAACCCCATATTCTAATGAACTTATCGTACATAGAATGGAATAACGGCAAACAGAAACCTGCCTTTAAAAAAGCGATTTATTTACCCAACTATACGATGCCCCTATCAATGAATCGAATGAATGCTGAACACTTTGTGATAAATGTGAATATGATAATCTCAGCCAAGTCATGATCATCATCGTACAGCTTTAAACAGAAGGGCAAGCCACAATGACCACTGCCTTTCTCACCATGTTGCACGTTGAATTAGAAAGTATGAATATACAAGATGGACTGGGAGGGGACCTACACTGGTGGGAAAAGAAAAGAACATCCTATTAGCCAACACACGGAATACGCAGTCCGCCTGTACGGACGCGCACTGATCAATCATTCTGATTGGTCAGAAAGTGACAACACGATCGCCACTGTTTACGGTTCGCTGCCATATCCTTCAGTATTTCCAACCAACTGGTTGATGGGTCTTTTGGACTTCAACAACGAAGACGTGAGGCACCTACTTTTCTAAGTTCGCTGTACATTTTCTCATTCCTCGTTGCCACGTCATCTGTTGACCTCCACGTGGTTTTTTCCGCTCCCTAGGACGAACAGAGAATAGGACACGGTATGGTGGGCGTGTGTCTGTCATACGTAACATGTGCCCTAACCAACGAAGTCTACTAATCTGGATACGCTGTGACAAAACGTTCCCTGAGTTAGCACCCAATACTCGCTTTCTGACCTCATCGTTGCTCACCCGGTTATTTTACCCAATCTTGGCGATACTACGCAAACATCGATGGCCGATAACCTCCAGACGACGAATGTCTTCATCACGCGGACCCCAAGTCTCGCAGCCACACAACAAAACTGAACGCACTGCAGCACAGTATGCACGACCTTTCAACTTCAGTGAAATATCAGGTCGGCGCCACAAGTGCTTCAGTCCAGCGTACACTGCTTGAGCCTTGGATATCCGCGTGCTCTTCTCTACTACCAGTCACGTTTTATCCATCAAATAGCAACCACTTAAGGGACCTGTTCCTAGTGTACTGTTTTCGTATCACAATTGATCACTGCCAGTGTTTCAGATTGGGGCGAGTAGATTGGTAAATGCAGCATTCATTCCAACTTTGGCGGGTCACTCAGTTCCTGATAACAACATCGAACGAAAGAAAATGCAGTGGCATATTTTTTCTATTTCCCCTTTTTGACAGTGATATTCCCCTGCTTCATGTTAAGGACAGTTAGTCTCTGTTCTCTGCTCACATGTGTATTTTCCACTTTCCTTACTCTGTGTGCACCGTGGTCCTCCTACTGACAATAGATGGAAGAATCATACAACATGGAAGCATTGAATGCTGAGGCACGTGAAGTGGACTTGCGCAACCAGTTGCACGATGCCCAAAAACGATTGACGCAAATGGAAGAATGCAGTCGTACTGCAGAGGACCGCGTTCGTCAGGCATATACCGAAAGGGATGAGGCTCGTAGCATGAATGAAGTTCATCAGAAGGAGATTATCGCACTTGAAGCCAATTTGGCCAATCTTCAGTCTGTGTTGGACAGTTTCCAACAGAGTAAGAGCAAAAAAATTCATTCTTCTAAAACTCACCTGAACTAATCCAAAAATAGCATAAAAATAAAAACATACAAAATGCGCATTTCTTTGTCCGAATGTCATGTTAACCTCTGTTGAATGACTCACGCTAATAATTGCTCTTAGCCTGGTACCATGGTTTGAGATAATGTGACCTAGAAGTTCAATCAGATTCACGGAAATTGGTACTATTTTCCGAATGGATTCGTTTTCTCTGACCAGTTGGTGTCAGTTGCTCTGAGCCCATTGAGATTTTCTGCACCAACATTGAACGAACTAATCGTTTGTGTTTGTCGTCTCTTGTGTGAGAAAAAGAAATCCGGATCACAGTTCCATTTCTTTTCTGAAAGGCTGGAACCGACCACACAGTGTAACGTTAATTTCCCAAACATTTTCTTTCTCCTTGTGTGTGTGTGTGTATGTATATTCTTGTTACAATAACCATGAACCTAAAATCAAGCCGTGTTGATGGTGACATGCTCTCAATTTTTTTAACCATCTAGAATTGTTATCAGAATATGTCTGTGCAGTAACTAATCGTTCCCTCACTTGTTCTGGCATTGATTTTTGCGTCACATCATTCATCGAAACACATTGTCTCTCCCTTATCCCTCTCAAATGCATCATATGACTCCATTTTGATGTGACCCGAAAGTAAATGCCGAAACAAGTGAAGAAACGATTTTATATATATATATATATATATATATATATATATATATATATATATATATATATATATATATATATATATATATATATATATATATAAAGCTTTATCGATTATCCAGCGCGTTGATAAGCTCCCAGTTTTATTCATCACAGATCAACAGTCTGCGGTCACCGCGGAAACTGAGCACATGCGGCTCGAACTACACCGGGTGCGACAGAATGAGGCTAGTCTGAGGTCGGAGCTCGATAGCCTTTCGGGCCAACTGGCTGATCGAAATCAATTGAAAGAACACAATCGCCAGCTGAGCTCACAAATTCAACGTCACACCGCCCAGTTAGATCGAATTCGAGCGCAAAGTGAGTAAATTGCCTTAGTTCTTAATTTTTGTATCATTGTGGATCAACCTTTTCGCTGGAGTTTCGTCGTAAACTGTGGAACAGTACTCTGTTCTGGGTGTGGATTCACAATTATGATCAACCATAATAGTTAGGTAAGAATGTACGTTCGGATTCATGGAAGGAAGGATGCGGACTTTTCGCGGTTTATCGCAAACGAATCCACTGACATTATAGTATATGAAAAGCTCCGCTTGTTTCTGATTTGCTGAAAAACTTACTACCTACAACAACAACCGACAACTGATTTCTCTGAAACATCGCTCGTGTCGGATGGGAACATCGAGTGAATAATGACAAGGTGTGCTGTCGTTTGTTAGGCACGGATAGTCGCTCTCTTAACGACGCGATCGTTTTACACCACCTACGGTGTCTCGGTCATGTTTTGCGAATGTCTGCTCATCGTCTACCTTTCCGTACTCTATTCGCACTGCTGAGCGAGGCTGAAAGAAGCGACGCAGCTGTCAGGCCATGACTTGATGTAGGGGTATGAAAAACTAGCATGAGCATTGGCTTCGGTTGGAGCTTCCTGTCTCCCTGGTCGGGGCCCAAGGGATGAGGATTGTCGTTGGTTGGAGACGTTGAGTGACATCGTTCAAGGTAAAAGTTATTAGCGCGAATGCTGTGCAGTCTGTCTGTTGAACTCTTGTGCCCCGTAATCACAAAAATATCATTCCGGCAAACAAAATGACGAAAAATGCATCAAAAGGTGTGCGGTGAAAAGAAGAAAAGTCAGCATCCCCTCTCCCACTAGTTTCCTCTTTTACTATATTGTACTCCTTTTCCCTTATTTTGTAATTGTTGTTGTTGCGTTGGCACCTTGCTTCATCTCAAGCCTATATATATATATATATATATATATATATATATATATATATATATATATATATATATATATATATATATATATATATATATATATATATATATATATATATATATATATATATATATATATATATATATATATATATATATATATATATATTTGCTCAACATGTAGTGTCAGCCGTTTCATAGATCCTACTATCGAATTTGACCAAGTATACTCGGGCTGTGTAGGTTTGTGGTAACGTAATGCGTTCATTTTACTTGTGTCCTCGGCGGCGATAAAATTCATCATAGGAGGATTCGATCCATATGTGGCTGACGGAGTGTTGCTGTTCAGTCGCAACATTATGTAGTGTAGTGTATTGACGTGAAAAAAACCGTCGAGAGAATCAGCTGGGATAACCCAGTGGCAAACGTTGCGCACATGACTGATAATCGTTTATCCCGGGTTCGAGTCCCAGTGATGGAGGCTCGGTGGATATGCACTACAGTTGATGACTTCTAAGAAACGAGATGGAACATCTGTACATTGGTGCTTCCATGATTTATTCATTAGGGTAAAACTGTATCTTGGCATGGCGTGATGGCTTGCGTGCTTTCATGACCCATAGAGCTATACAGGATGGCTTCCTCAAGTCGGAGATACAATCGCTGGACTGTTCAATGGGTAGAAGTTAGATGAACTCCAGTGGCTGGGCAACATCTGGTTCTAACCACCATGCCGCTGGAGAGCACACTTTAGCGAATAAACACGGAGAAACAGTTTGCCGATCTAAAAGCCCCCATTAGATGGACCTAGGAGCGGAGTACCTGGGGTTTCTCTCGACGGTGGCAGAAACCCTCGCACTTCACTGGGTAGCCCCTAGCCCAAAGGATATTGCTTCGTCCGCGTTCAGCGTGCTGCATTGGGTGCATGAGGCTGAGGACTGAAATCGAAAAGCGGATCGATAACGAAGCACCAGCGAAGACTAGTCAAAACGCATGTAGTACTCAGGTCTTACGTGTCAGACCAGAAGAAGTTCCTTCACGGGTTCTTCGGCCGTGTCCCCGCGCTGGGTTGACGCCCTACTACCTCGTGGATGAGACTTTTGAGTAAAAGGCTCCGGTTAGGGTTCCCGTAGAAAATCCCTTCTCTCTCTCACGGATTATTGCGGCTCTGAAGGAAGCGGTAATTCGTGAGTAGAATATAAATCGAAGTTACTTCCTGAGCCTACATGTTCTCTTCGCTTGACTGTACTCAACGTCCGCACATTAAGTCAGATAGAGCACTAGGCTGCCCTCGCTAGAACTCTTAACACTTTCAAAATAGATGTTTGTTGTGTCCTCGAAACACGTATGCAAGAGTCCACGTCTGTGATCACTCTTCGCACCCCAGATACAAACTCAGTTTCTCACTTCACTTTTCGCGTGTCGTGTGATCCGGTATCTATTGCTTGGGGTCGAGCTGAGCGTGCACTACCCGACTGGATTTCAACCAGCAGTCGTTTATATGCAGCTCGGTTGAACCGTTCTGCAGTAGACTGAAGCGTCGATGCTTGTTCGTCGTGTCTGTGTGTGCACCCACTGACTGCAGTTCTTCTGAGACCAAGAACGAGTTCTACCACGATTTGTCCCAGCCCTTGCAAAGCATACAGACGTGATGGTGATTTCTGAATGTTTGGGGGATTTACGAAGGCACATCGGAGGCCCGTTTCCTATGTCAGCCGATCGCACCGATAACTGCAATCGTCTCATCTGGTTGTGCTCTGACCACAGGTTGTTTATGGTGAGTACGAAATTCTGCCACAAGAAGCAGCATAGACTGACATGCGTCCTCACAACATTGGACTCAGATTAATCATATTGTCATTGATCACCGCTGGTATGGATCAGTTGAAAATTGTCGCTCATTCTGGTCTACGCCTGTGTACTCAGATCTTGCCTTTGTATTTTGCTCGCTTCCGTTAAGGTTTGACCTGTGGTAGCGCCAAAGCCACTCGGTCCGAACAGTTGCTTATAGACGACAGTATACGATCTGCTTTCCAGGCAGGGCTGTCCACACGGTTATCAATACAGCCGGATGTCTAGGACCCAAATAAACGCTGATGCAAGCTCGAAAAGCCTTGCACACCGCTTCCAGGGCCACACAAAACTCCGTTTCAAGTAGGCATCACAACCGACGAATATCTTCGATTTCAGTTGCTCTGGAAGTTGCTCGTGGACCCGTCGCCGCAGATGCCGTATTCAGTGAGGTGCGCTAATCCCCCAGACGTTTGAGGACGTCGTATGGACCGTTGGGTGGAGCATTTTAGAGCCGTTCGGTTGACCCACTTCTACAGTGGACCTTCCGAAAATACCTGCATGAAAAAGAATACAGGTAGATATCACAAATGGAGATGATCCGGGATGTAGGTTACCTAAAAAGGTTTGAAACTTCTGGACCTAATGGGTTGTCTCCGCCGTTCTTCAGAGATGGAGATGAAGCTTTTTTCGGAGTTACCATAACTCCTCCGGATATTTTGGGATAGTGTGCAAATTTCCAACGAATGATGTGAATCAGTAACTGTGCCGACTTACAAGAAAGATGATAGGTCCTCCTGTGAAAACCACGGAGGAATAAGCTTGATAAATATCGCATCCAATCGACGCACCAGGCTAATTCTCCATTAGCCATCTGACGCTCTTGAAAGTTGTGCGCGTGAGATTCACTCTGGTTTCGGACCTGGTAGGTGTTGTATCGACCACATCTTTCCTTTTCATCAACATCTAGAGCACAGACACATCTTCTGTCTTTCTCACTCTGAAAGCGGCATTCGATTTAGTCTACCGCACATTCCTCTGGGGCTGCCTCTCATTGGAGGGTGCGCCAGAGAAGTTTATTTCTCTTTTCCAATGCTTGCATGCGAACTGCCGAAAACGAGTTCGTATTTACGGCGATCTTTCACCCGAGTTTGCCCCGAAAAGTGGTGTTCGTCAGGGTTGCCCCCTTCTGTGCTTCATTTTCAATTTTGTAATAGGATTGATTCTTGAGATAGCTTTACCCTCGTGTGAAAATAGCGAAATCGATCTTTGCTCGGGCATTAAATTGTCTGACTTGGAATATGCGAACTATATTGTTCTTCTGAGTGAAGATCCAGGTAAGTTGCGAGCTTTCGTAGATAGCCGAAACAACAGTGTAGCAACGTTTGGGATGCGTTTTCTCCCTTCAAAGTGTAAAATGCTGCTGTAGGACTGGGTTGGCTCTACAGCAAACCTTGCGTTGGTGGAGAAGCTCTAGTTGCAGTGGATAAATTTTGTTATCTGGGCAGTCACACCTCACCAGGTGGACAGATATCGGATGAAGTGCGATCGCGTATACAGAGGGTGCGTTTGGCTTTTGCCAACCTCCGTCATATGTGGCGGTGGTGTGATATCGGATTGGCTGTTAAAAGTTGAGTGTACACTGCAACGGTTAGGTATGTTCTTTTATACGGCCGAGAACCATGGTCGTTGAGGTTAGAAGATAGGCGAAGACTGTCAGTGTTCGAGCATCGATGTTTTCGTACCATTTGCCGCGTGTGGTGGAGACACCGTATCAACAATGCTGATGTTTGGCGTAAGATGTTGGGAACCAGAGGTCAGCCTCCGGATCGAGTGCAGAATCCAAACAGGTTGATGTGGCTGGGACATATGTTACGGATGTTTGCCGATAGACTTCCTCTTCGTAGGGTGCTGTCCGAGTCAGGTAGTGGTTGGAGGGTAGGTCGAGGTGGTCAGTCCATGACGTGACAGAAATGTATGGAAACTTTGACCAGTGGATTTGGCCACGTAGAACGTGTTAGATTTGGGGTTTTGGGGTCGACGTGACCCGCCTACTAAACGGTTGGGAATATTAATTGATATGGCTGTGTGTCGCAGCCAGTGGTATAGTTGCATTCGAACTCTATCTTTCTCTTCGTGATTTCTACTTAATACTTTGATCTTTTTGGCTCTTTTTCACTTTATGCCTCTGTTTTTTTGCCCTTGGATGGAAGATGCGGGAAGGTAGACACCGAAACTAGAGCTCAAGAGTACGAGGTTAATGGTTGAATAAATTTAACTCGCTGCATGCTGTACTGTTGCCATACAGTTCAGTCTCGTACTAGTGAAACTAAACGTAATATCTCTGTGTACCTACCGCTGGCTGGTATTCAACTGATAACTGGCGCTCCTCCGAACTCCTGACTCGTATTCTAATGCCGCTCTGGTTCTTTCTCTCTGTAATCTTAACTAATTTTTTCTTGCTCACAAATGTGACTTTTGGAAGCACTTGTGCCTACACTTCACTGATTGTATTAGCTGAACGCTATCGAGTCAGTGCCACAAAAGTCCCTTAAAATATAATGAAAATGTCTACAACCAGTTGAATTATCGCGTAGAGACTGACCAAATAATAAGCTTTTCTTCTCTCTCTTATTGCCGATCAACGTGCAGGCCACATATGGGGCATGGTAATTATTCCAGGTGTTTATGCATTAGGCGATATATTGCTTACTAAAACGTGTTTTCAGGTGAGTTTAGCAGGAACACAGGTCATCGTACAACAGGTGTGTTGATTATCCCCAGGTATCATTTTGAGGAGGCTGTAGGCACTATCCAGTGAGTTTAGTACTAAGTTTAATAATCAATCTCTAATTCTGATTAAAGGAACAATAACGATCATCACTGAGCCCCGCTGTGGTTTTATAATTTGTATGTTCTGCTTATCTTCGAGTGTACTTACTCTATTTTGTGCTGTACAATAATTTTGTTCCTGGAGATGAAACGATGTGTTGAATCAGCCAGTTCTTAGCATACCTTTCGTGTAACTCATTGATCTCCGTGTAGTTTTTCATGGTGATTACCCGGTGAAACATCGGTTGCAGGTTCATACGGACCAGTCACATGATGACTATCCTGCTGATGTTATTACCCATCGACTTCCCCGTTAATAGCCTAGGTCAGCCTCATCCACACTACGCGAATTACTATATCACTTTTGAGTCACAAGGTATGGAAATAAAAGAATAAACTATTAACCTGATCTTGTCATGTTATCCAGCCCTTGGCCGATTTCCACAGCATCAACAATTTAAACCCTTTGTCCGATATCACGCTGTAGCGTAATTTATGGCATAGTCGGTAAGCACTGCAATCAGCTTGATCGAATTAACAAATAACGTTTTCACTGACCCGATTTGCTGATGTAATACTTGAACTTATCAAATTAATCATTGTTGAATGCAAAATCAAAAATACCTTAACGAACCAGTTCTTATGAAAATAATCAAGACTGCGAGTGTTTGAGCGCACAATTTCTTAACGAATCACTCGCTGGTTATATTAGGTCGGACTTCTACGGCTCATTTTTTCTCTGTGTGCACTGTTCGCGTAATCAATTAATAATTGGTAGATTGCTGGGAAGCAATAACCGCTCCGTGATTAAAATGTGATCAGTCGCGTGGTTGTACCACCTGAATGAGTTTTGTGCGCTGCTTCCGCCGATAAATGATCTCGCTATACTTGCTCCAGTGGCTCGTGTAGTCCTGTTCATATTTAACTAATTGTGGACTATTTGCGCGTTCCGAACTTTGGAAGAATAGTCACAGTGGCGTAAACGCTGATCTCAGTTGGTTTACTTTGTAAACTGCCGCGGCCGACAACGGCATTATGGCTACACGGATGTATGGTATCGATTTTTCCTCAAACTACACGTATCCCTCGTCCTATTTAGCACAATATTAATTCGTACTTAAATAGCTAGGAGGAACTCAATCGTCATAAGTCCTGTTTTGTCCTCTTTTCAGTAAATGAAAAAGATGCACAAATCGATTCTCTCCGAACTCGTTTGGCACAGATGGCTGTGGACACCGATTCCAAGATTGATAAGTAAGTATCGTCCTAACTGATATACTGTAGTCCGTGGCCCTTGGATGCTGAACAGACAGCATAGTTACAGTGTCTCCCTTGCGATTTACTCTTTCGCTGATATAACCGGTGGTTATCTTGGTTAACTTTTTATCCTTTTCTATATCCGCCTGATCACAGTTCAGCGTCAGTGTTGGATTCATTCCTCGTGCCTAATGGTTGTTCGTTCGGAGTGGCTAACTACCTGGGTTGTTGTGGATAGGTTGGCTTGATAATCGCGTTTTATCATCCTCTCCGCTCTGCGTCACTGCTTCTGGTTGCCACGATAACATTATTGGTCTACTGTTATGCCAAATTTTGATGAACATAACGGTGGGTTTATCATCTCTTCGAACTCCTGTGTTGCCTCGAGTAGAGATATCTCCATACCAAAAGTGGGAAAGAGAGCCGGATAAGCATGGCAGCGGTAGAAGAGTGCTTATATGGAAACGTTATCAGTAGCAGCGTTTTGTTTTTACCCGGAAATATTTCGAAACTGACTGACCTTGTGCATCATCGGGAGTATAGAAAAAAAAATATTGTCACCTTACTTCAAGAGGACTAGCCACGAACGTTTGAAATGATGACACAGTAGCAACCGAAATGAGAGCACAGAAATGCGAGGTTAGTGGTTGCATAGACTGAAACTGTATTGTGAAATTATGGTCTCGCTGCCTATCGTGTGGGTAGATTGTTCTGGCTCCTATTTTAATTGTGATCACTGAGTAATCACACACGCACGCACAGGGGCGATCAGTGGTGTAGATAAAATATCCATGTTTTGCTTCCCATGACAGACAGGGCATTTGTGCGTAACTAAAAACCGATACATCCAAGTGGTTTCAGGACCTTATCCACTACAACCTGCATCTGTATCACGCTAGCAAACCATACGGACGTTCCGTCACGTATTCTTTGCTGAGATTTCAATAGGTCCTGTGTCGGATTTCGAACCGCGTTGGGTTTACTGCGTATCGTAATCTCCCTTGTCCGAATAGACACAGCTCGGATGTGTTCTGCTCTACAAGTCACGCCACCACTGGCCGATGGGGATCTGGTGATTATATATATATATATATATATATATATATATATATATATATATATATATATATATATATATATATATATATATATAATGCATATTCTTATACCCGCTTGATTTCAGGCTGTATGCCAAACAAAACAGGGTACAGTCGAGGAAGAAGGGGTAGATTGAACCAGATTCCATGACTTGTTTGCGGACGCAATACTACCAGGGTGCCCAGGCCAAATAGGGCGATTTCTCAGGGATCCACAACCGAATCCTTCAGCTGTTCTTAACTTAACCCGCAAGGCAGCGAAACAAAGCGTAAGGTCCGTAATCCAATAGGGGGGAGGTGACTGATTGCTCGGTTCATGCCCCTTTCGGATAAGACCAGACAACTTGGGCGCCCAGTGCATCCTCCACCGCACGTGCCCCGCGAGGAAAGTGCTGTATGCTTCATATGCCGTCTGTGGCTGGTTTGCAGTTAGGATTTAGCCGTCTCCCCTAGATTACTGATCAGTCAACCAACCCTATGGAGAGCACTGAGCGTTCACCTCCGTCCTCTCACTTTGATGGCAACACCGCGGCGAGAAGGCAGTTCGAAGGACTTCTTCAGCAGAGGCTGTTTGAGACGCGCAGCCATTTATTAGCATTTTGAAAGGCGTTCAGGACGACTTGCCATCTGGGAGCCCGAGACATCCACTGTCGACCGTAATGTGGCATTTGTAGGCAGTGGTTAACAGCATCAAATTACCACGTCAGAGGTTTGAATGCCGCCACCGTCGCCCACTTTGGTGGTAGACAGTAATCCATTGTCGTCTGGCTCGTTAGTACGCCTAAACCACTGGTACTTTGTTTGGTTCTCTACTCCAAGACTTGGAAAACCCGGAAACATGTGCATGCTTGCCATGGAACGAATGCAACTGAATTCTCCAACTGCATGGATGTGCCATTATATATATATATATATATATATATATATATATATATATATATATATATATATAATGTACTGGTTCATCTCGAGCTATGCAAAAGAATTTTGAACTCCCTATGTGCTTCCCATCTATTGTTGACTCTTTATCATATTATCTCTGCCATTTACACAGAGTTCTTATGAAAAACCTCCTGGTCAGTTACTTCCAACTTCCCGGTTCACAAAAGCAAAATGGCCTTCGGGTCATTGGGTCACTGCTTCACTTCACCGATGAAGAATACGCTAAGGTGGGTGAACTTAATGGTTTACTTATGGATCAATCGTTTTTTCGTATTTAGTACAAAAAGTTGTACTGTTTCCGAACATGAGTGTTGCTTGGAAAACAATCAGTCTTATCTGTGCCTTTCTTATAGGACAGTCACCTCAAACCACTTGGAATCTGTCTACCTGGACTGTTAATTTCGTAACCACCGCACACTGAAGTTTTTTTGGTTTTGTTTAACACCTCTCCAAGGAGACGTTTGAAGATAGGCTAGTTCAAAAAATTGTAGAGGTAAATTTGAAAATCCCATTCGTTTTCATACAAAAATGCCACCGTATAATTACCATGTGGCTTGGTCTAGTCATATCCTTAACCGTCAGTTTGCTTGTCTCGGGCCCCGGTCGTGCTTGCTGTCTTTTAGGGTTGTTTGTCTTTGTCGCAGATTGTTTTGCCTACCGAGCTACGTTGCCACGGGTTTTGTGAACCAGTTTAAATAGCCTTTGAGTCTTCCGGCTGCTTTCGACCCGTTATTCTCTCGATTTTTAACAAGTCAGTGATTAGATACTGCAGACGACGTCGGTTCGTATTCAGCTGATTCCGGATACTTTCGTTTGGTTAGACAGCATGACTTTAGAGATTCTGCTTTACGATCTACCGGATTAAAGTCGCGGGTGATTCCTGCCACAAATAATATCGTACGGTTTGATGCTATTCCATTACACACTCATACAATCACTTTCCAAAATTTCTGTTCAACTCGTAATTTGAGTCAGTTAACTCGGGAGATTAGATCACTGCTTTTCTGTGTACCGTGATTTGTTTCGGAAGCTTTTGCGAAATAGGAACGGTTGTTGTTGCGCTCACAATTAAATACGTCTGTCGCCATTGTTTTATCCCGAATTCAGTAAGCAGAAGGAAGACACGTTTGTACAGGTGAACGTCTATTCATTGGGAACGTACTACAAGCGCTAGAACAGGCAAGCAGTTGAAAATACAAACCCATGTAAGCGCGTGGGTCAACAATGCCTGCAATCGAAAGCGCAAGACAACTGTACAGTCAGATTAAGCCGTGCAAGGTCGTGCAACACGTGATACGATTTGGTTGGTCAGCGCTGTCCAGGTCGAAGTACGACTAACATCAACTGTATGCCATACGTGCTTATGACTGCAAGCATGATTGCATGGGATTCAGATCAAGCGTGCGTGTACGTGAGCACAGAACTGTTCAAGACGAACACAACATCACTCTCCCCTCTTGAAAAGCGAACTCTGTGGCACACGATGGGGTGGGGCAGTTATTTCGGTAAACGTAGCATTTTCAGCAACGGTATTAGTATTAACAGCTGCAGTAACAGTAATCATGAAATCAGAAACAGTAGTCACAGTAGTAGCAGTAACGGTAATTGTAGCAGCAGCTGTAGTATCAGTTTCACTGACAGTACTCAATAGTAGTAGTAGTAGTAGTAGTAGTAGTGGCAGTGGTTGGAACAGTAACTGTAGCAGTGGTCATTTTCGCAGTATTAGCAGAAACAGTACACACGGAATGACACAATGAACGATAACTATCCAGAGCCGATTGCAACGAAGTATGCGCACAGGACACACACGAGCGGAAGAGTTGAGACACCTGACAAACATTCAACAATAAAAGCGAAAAGGAAAAAAAAATATGTCATCGACGAAAAAACTCGCCGGGATCTAAAATGTAGCACACTGTCGCAAATAGCTCACATTTATAAGTGTCAATAAAGCCTCAAGTAGCTTGTATTTTGCCAGTTAGATCACCGGACGTAATAATATCCACATGATCCTTTAGGCAGACTTGTAAATCGGTCTTGAAAGCATCCCTGTGTTTTTCTCAGGCATAATTCCGATGAATTTTCGATAAACAGCAAATACTTCATGATAATTACTCCGGCGCTATGCACAGTTCCACAACACGAGTTCAACGCCTGCGTCGCTAGTATTGTTTTCGGAATTAACGGGGAACAGCGCGCATCAGATCCGTTTATTAGCGCATCAGTGGGCACGTGCGCAAATGAGCAAGCAAGCAAACGTGTGAATCATCTATAGGTAAGCGCAAGCTGTACATGCGTTCGAGTGCGGTCAAGCAGGACCGTCCATCAGTAACGAATTAACAAGTGCATATGGTCCAGTGCCAAAGTCTGATTGGTTGGAGCAAATCGTCCGTGACATAGGTAGAGCCATAGTAATTTGCGTGCTTGTGTGCATGCATTCGCGACATGTCGTGGCAGCGATCAGCCATCAATGAGTGGGTAGCCAGCAACGATGCGCACGTGTTAGCCGGTCTGATTTTGTGCGTGACTACTTGAACCAATACAACAGACGTGATCTGTTCATAGGCAGAATGGGGCATAAGGACCTCCCGAAGAAGATTCTGATGCGTATATTCAGATTTGCAGTGGAAATCTACTGGTACCGAGTTGAAATGAATACACCTGCATGCAACCGCAGAAAATCATCACAACTTCGGAAGAGAGGCGTCATCCGAAGATCATCTTTCTAATAGACCTAAAGATGCCTCATCCCAAAGAAGCTATGGCTAATTAGTCTATGGAGGCCACGTCCCGATATTCCGCCCCGGATATAAAAGCGATTAGTATCGTTGCGACTGAATGTTACCGCTGTCCATGTGTGCGTAAGCACTGAATTATCTGTCGACCATGATCAGCGTATGCAGGTTGAATGTATTCCGTAAGCCATTCCAACACCGTTTTGGTTTAAAAAACAGATCTCTTCAGTTTACGCTGTTGTATCCACTAGACTTATTCACTTGAATGAGGATTCAAGGTTCAATTTTGGTGCACTCGTTGAACTGTGTTGACCATGTTAGTAGTACTTCTATTGATCACAGTACTTCGAAAAAGCTGTCGGGAAGGGAAGGTTGATTAGTGCAATTTGAACCCGGACTTGTGATAATTTGAATTTACGATTTTATCCGCCGATTTATGATAGTGAATAGTGACTCTCATCCGGTCTGCAGGTGTTGTCGAAAATCGAATATTTTCTTCATTATGAATTTCTCGCTCAATTTTTTTTTACTGTACTAAGGTAAGGTTGGAAATATAAAACTGTGTTACGTGACATTGTTTACATTAGATCTGTAATATTTCGTGGTAAGTGGAAATTACGTGACCCTAGTTATCATGGGGTTTGAAAGATCGGATTTAATAAACCGTTAAACATGAAGAATTTTAGGACTGTGAAAGTTTAATTCACCACAGGTGGTTTTGATCACTGACAAATAAACGTCGATTCTGCCGCGAGAATTTTTCTTTTGCTGAGTTGTTAGTTATACTTGTGCTTAGCAAAAGAAGCGAAAACATTGCAAACGCATTTGGAGAGTACTGTATTATCTGTGCTCATTAGCAGTTTCACTGGTGACGGTAGGCTTACAGGAGGGAAATTGTTGATCTGTTTGGAAATCGAAATTAAGGTCACGTGAGTGTCGTTCGTTAAACATCCGTTTTGGTTCGCGGTAATGGAGAAATGTACACTCATGACAGGCAAATTCCCGCTCGTAAATAATAATGATTGGTTTTTCACCTGTTTCTGTGGTAAATATTGCTCAAAATCTTCCCGTAGATGAATAGACATTTTTTCGCATTATTCACGTAAAACATGGTGTGACAACAAGATACGGTGGATAAAAAAATGAACATTTGACTGTGATGATGATGTTTTCTGCTTTTTGATGGAAAAAGGACGCCCAGAGTACTCCGTGTATATCCAGAGGGATTTTCCGACCAATTTCTGTTCACCGTCATGATAAAGCATAGGGTGAAATAAGCTGATCCATGTTTCAACCGATCTGAGGCCAGCATTATTGCTCCCAACAAGGGTAGTCCTCTGTTGCAATCCCGAAGGAGTTCAAATTTGATTTGCTCTATGACAAGATGTGGGGGCCCACAAAAACGTGACCCATGATAATAAATTCACATAGAAACTCATTTGAATGCATTCGATATTGTGAAATCCTTTACGCCGATCCATATGGACTGCAAAAGATCATGATCACCCTTGTTCAGTAAGTGTTATCCACGATGATCTTGACTACACAGAATTTATCGGGCTCAAAAAGTACGTGATCCAGCTTGTCAGATCAGTTTTTCTGAGAAGAATATGTTGTTGCTGAGCTATGCGTCGCACGAGAATGTTTATTTTATAGTCGTGGACGTATTTATGAATTGTTTATATGCTTTTACGGTAGTGAAACTATGGACATCTCAGTGGTTCGGTCGCCACAGTTGTCCCAATACAGCTCTGATTTGATTAGGATGGTGAATTTATTTTCAGTGTTGGAGAAGTAAGTTAATGTCTGTTCTCCGCATTGAATTTTGGTTTCGAAAATCATGCAAACAATGGAGCACACGATAGCCAGCGGTATCATAATTGGGTTGCTGAACGCTATGTATAATATTTTGAAATAAGTCACTGAAAATAAATATCAGTGAACACTTTATCGACTGTGTAAAAATATGCACGTCGAATAATATCGTAGAAGTTGACGTGGAAGCAGATAGCTCTAATGTGTGTATTTGAGCTTCGCATTCTCACGTGTTTGTTGATCGATGTAGATTTATTGCACTTATCGTGCTGTCTTTTATAGAAAGATGATCCGGAATGCCTTTACATTCAACAATATCCAAATGATAGGTGCGCATGACGTACAAAGTTTGCGACGGGGTGCAAAGTCTTATGGTGGGGATAGAGTAATTCCAAAAACCATGATTTCATACAGATTTCTCAAAAAGCTTAGGTCACAGATCGTTTTCATTCCGGATAATAACCAGGTCGTAAACTGGCCTTAATCCATCTCCCGGATGCGTTTAAGACACCGTTTTTGTCTAAAATATAGCTATCTTGTATGAAATACACACTACGTCCAGTTGCAGTCTTGACGTAATTGTGACCTGTATCAGCATGTAGCTTATTTGTGCATCTGGTTCTCTTGGACGAAAAGTTCGATATCTCACATCGTCTTTCAAATTGGTTTACGGGCTGAATCCATCGTTGTTAACTGCTTCCTCTTGTCTCTCTCAGGCTGGCTCTAACTCTGGTGCTATCCCCACTTTACTGAACTGGATGCGTGCCGCGGTATCCAGTTTGCCATCTGGACCACCCAAAGATGTCACTTTCGCTTCGTCATATCCCGATAAGGTTAGTGGAACTTTGCTCGTTTTCTGCGATCTGTTGACTGTCGTTTATGTCTGCATTCACTTGCTCTGCCTAAATATTTTGATTGCACCACGGTTCAGCAACTGCTTTTCCGCTCATGACGCATACAGTTTGTTCACATTTCATATTCACCTTTTTCCATTCCGCAGTCTTTCACCGAACTATTCCTAAGTTTTCTGGAGCAAGAGGCTGGTTTGCGAGCGCCGCTCAAGCTTTCCATGGATCATTATACTCCGGAGGCTGTGAAACCCAGCACCTCCCGAAGACCCTCAAGACCGACCGGGGAGTTAGAAGATGTGCAGTTGCACTCGTGGTCACATTCCGTTCAGACATCAACCACACCTATCTCTATGCCCGTTCCAGACACGGTTCTTCCCCAGTCAACCTCCGGTAGTGTTTCAAAATCACCAGCACCTCTGAATCCTCTCTTCCAAATGTAGTTCTCCCTCTTCCTCCCTGTCATCTCGCTTGTACCAGATACTTTCGTTGCTTCTGTATTTGCTGCCTCTTATCATTTGATCACTTTTTCACTTCATCTCTGTTCATTAACAAGTCTTTTTGGCGTTGTTCGAACTGGGAAGCTTTTGCACGCGTTTGTTGTTTCGTTGTTGCCAACATAACTCTCTCGCGAATGTGCCATCTTCCACATAAAGCTGTGATATGCCTGGCCTCATGTATTCTCACGTGTGCACGTATACATCGCTCCCAGTTGCACAGCTGTCTTCTTCGTTTATTTTGCAATTTTATTCTGAAAGTGTGCCCGGTTTTTCACTTCATGCTTTCCCAAAATCAATGGGCCTTTGCGCTTAATTCAACTCAGCCCGGTTATCCGCTTTATCCAAAACGAAAATAATTAACTTACACCAAAAGCAAGTATGCATCGAAAGTTGCGGTTATAACGATTCGTCGAGAACGAACGACGCTGAAGTGTATGACATTCTCCCCCACCGGGGAAAGGGGTGGACACTGTGGAACGCTGGAAGTAATTTTTTCGATTATAAAATGTAGGCCAAAACAGAAATACAATCAGGGGTTCAAGCTTCGTTGTTGTTGGATAATGAGTTGTGTGGCATTATCGAATACGTCTGATGTATTTTGTTGAGTGTCATGTGAGGTGGCAGACTGGTATACTGATTGACATGTCGGGGTCAGAAGTACATTGAATTTCACGAGGAATGTCCTGTTGGTTATCTGTCTCATGGTGAAAAATGGAGTTTTCGGGTTGTTCTGTCGCAGCTGGAGCTAACTGTCTAGTTGAAACAGTCTCCTCTCGGCCACTGGGAAAACACACTGGAGCATACTGCGGGTTACATCCGACGAGCTTCACTTCATCTACCAGTAGGCTGTACTTTGACGTGTGAGAATTTCTCCTGACGAGAACTCGATCCGAAGCTGATAACCGAGCTGCAAACTGGTACCAGTGGCGGACTTGCGACAGCACGAAAATAAGCGTTCATGAGGGGTAGTGTTTGTGGATATGCAGAGCAAGGACCGAACAGAATGTTAAATATCAAGGAGGACACTTTCTCAACGAGTAATCCTTTCATCTTTAGTCCCAACAGAATGGTGCGCCATAGTGTCGCTGTGAACCGTCGGACTTGACTGTTTGCCTGGGACTGTGGTTGGTTGCAATTCCTTTTTCATGGAGGAAGGTTCGAAGTTCTGAAGACAAACAAGGAACCTCTGTCGGAATGGACAAATGACGGCATGCCAAAGATCATGAACAAATGGCAGAGACAGTTGATGACAGTGGACGAGGAAACATAAGAGCATGCGAAGGCGAAGGGAAACCGCGAGTACTCGCCAACGCAAGTGAGTAGACAGCGATTATTGGAAACTGAGCGCAGTGGTCCTTTGAAATTGGAACTTAATCTTTCGAAAGGTTGTGTCGCTTTGATGAGGCCAGCATTTGGCAGGTTGAAGAAGCAAGGTTTGATTTCTGCATTGAGTCACCACGGATTTCACATCCTGTGGGGGATACGGTCAGTTACGTGCCCTCACAAAGTACATAAGGCTTGTAATACCCAGGTGGCACGCAGAGTTGTGGAATTCCTTGAGACTCGGACGACAAGTAATTGAGGAACAGTGAACTCGTGACACGGTATCAGCCGCAAAGATTTTCTTTGCCGGAACGATAAACAACGTCATAGTTGAAACATGAAAGTTCCATCCTCCAACGAAGAATCTTTTCGTTCTTGATCTTGCTGGGATGTTCCTTATTGTACACAAAGGTAACTGGTCTTTGATCGGTAATCAGTTTGAAATGACTTCCGGGTAAGTAATGGCGGTACCTTTTTGCGGATTTTACTATAGCACATGTCTCCTTTCCAACCGCGGACTGATGCCTTCCAGATGAAGAGAGAGTCCTTGAGAAGAAGGCGATTGGCTTGCCATCTTGACTGAGTGTGGCCGCGATTGCCACTTCGGAAGCATTTGTCTCCACTACAGATGGTACGTCACATGCTACGACGGTGACGACTGCATTTTCAAGTCCGTCCTTCAGCGCCAAAAGGTAAAGGAGGAGCATTATTGTGAATGAGAGGATATATCTTATCCGAGAACCGAGGGATCCAGTGTGAGTAACACGCGAACAAATCAACGGCACGTTGTTGAGACAGTCACTGGTTGGTTTCATTTCAAGCGGGCACTGGGAACGATCCGGATCGGGTCTGATTGTTCCATTCGAAACCTCGCCACCGAGCAAGCGGATCGAACTCATCGCGATGACGATCTTACCGTCGTTCGGAATAACTCCATACTTCTTGGCAGTTTTAGAAATTTCTCCAGATTAGCATCGTTACCACATATGAGGATGTTTTCAACATAGGCAAATGTGTCTTTGAAGTATTCGTTTGCAATGAGGTTATCCATTATACGTTGAAAACAAGCGACACCGTTGGTAACCCCAAAAGGAATGCGTGTAAATTAGTAGAGTTTGTCCCTCGCTTTAAAAGCGACGAAATTTTTGTTCTCATTCTTTAGAGGGATTTGGTGATACACGCTCTTCCTATTTAGTGTGCTGAGCTAATTTCTGAATCATATCGTCAATTCGAGGGAGCGGGTATGCGTCCGAATGCGTGATTCGAATAATCGTGTGACTATGATCTACAACCATTGTCTTTTCCTTATTTTCATTGGTACTTACGAGTACATGTGGCCCTCAAGGTGACTATGAAAGTTATGTAACACCCTCCGCTAGTAATTTACGAATTTCGGTGCTGATAAAATCCTGGATCTCCGCTGATTGGCGACGGAACTGCGTAGCAAGAGTCTTGCGGTGCAGGGTCAAATGTTCAAAAAGCGATGGGGGATTGATGCGCATTGCCGAAAGTGCACCTACCGTCAAAGGTGGATAACGTCCATTGAAAGATATTTCGACACATTCATGGAGTTCCAAGAGATCATGACCCAGAAGTATATCAGAACAGGGATTATCGAGGAGGGAGAGTTTTACCCGATCGTACACACGTTGTTTGTACTGGAGTGTATGTCGCGCAACAGCATGCACGGCTGATGCTGGTAATTTGAGTTGAAACCATAAAGATTTTGTTGAAACATGGTTGGATATTCCAGTGGTATTTACGAGCTACGTCGGAAGACACAAAACTTTCTGAACTTTCAGTGTCTATCAGGGCGCGCAACGGCTCACCGTCCACTGACATCAGTTGTAGCTCGCATGAGCCAGTCAGGGGCTGTAGTATTCAAGGCCAATGAGAGTGAAGCAGCAGCACAGGTGTTTGCTCTCCCTGCTCGTTGACTAGAGTGACAAACTTTCTGGAAATGGCCTGTTCTCCCACACTTGTTGCACGCTGCTTCCCAAGCAGGACACTTGGTTCTGGGATGGCGAGCACAGCCGCAGCAGGAACAGGTGGAAGTATCAACTGCCGAAATGACGACTTCAGTTTTGGGTGAGTTTGGATTTGATTCAGTGGTGTTAGTGGTTAGGCTACAAGTGGTAGGGGATCCATCATTCTGATATATTTTGGATTGGTTTAGGGCTGTTTCCGGCAGCTTAGCTTGTTCTATGGCACTTCGCAGATCAAGTGTTCTCTGCTCAACTAGACGCTGACGTATGTAACTCGAACGCATACGAGAGATGAAGGAGTCTCGCGCGGCTTGGTCGCGTTGTTGGTCCGCAGTAACGGCCTAAATTTTGCACTCTTTAGCTGGTGAAAGAAGTTTCTGAATAAACTGACCAAGGGCTTGACCTTCCTCTTGTTTGTACGTAGAAAGTAAATAACGGGAGAATATTTCGTTTTTCGGATGAACGTAAATTACTCGTAAAACGGAGATGGCGGATTCAAACGTATCGCAGTCTGCATTAAACTCGTACACCAAAAGGGACATAGTCGATCTGTGTGTTAAGCTTATCTGGTTGATGGGACTCGATCGAGAGCACGAAATCTGTGAGTGCTCGGTACCAATGGGCCCACTGTCCCGATGCATCAGGCCTGTGAGGTTTCGCTTCAGAAAGCGGTCCATTGTCGAGAACAAGTCTAATAAACTGTCGTAATCTCAAGCGTACCGGTCGGTGAAAATTAGAAGACAGAGTCTCGAATTGAGGCTTTATCACAGTTGCCATTTAAGTACAGCCTGGGAGAAAACGGAAAGGATTATTAGGATGTTTACAGTGAGAACGAGAACGAACAACGCTGAAGCAGATGACACCAAGTGGTACCGTTGGGATCAAGTGTGTCTTCTCTGTGCAGTCGCAGGTGTTGTGTCTGTGTGCCGTGTTAATGCCGGTACAATTTTTCGTTGTTCAGTTTCAGTGTCCATTGTGTATGACCTGGTGCTACAGCAATTTCATAAACCAGTGTGCCCACCATTTTGTTGTTGTACATTTACTTAAGTTCCTTACAGCTGGTTAGTGAGATCTAACTTTAAGATAGCCCCGATAGTGTTTGTTACGCACCTCACGGGTGATCCACAACTGAAAACAGGTTACAGATGAAAGTAGGATTGCTTTGATCTTGATAATGCTCTCCGTCTAATTCGCATCGTGTGAATCGATGTCATTTAGTAACTGGTTTCAAACGGTATTCCGCGCAAATGGGGTCTAATCCAAAGGAAAGTAGGCATCAAGCGATGACATCAGACCCGCTTGCTGTGGTATAGCCGGGTCTCACACGAGAAAAGTTTATCCTCCGGTCGTTATATTGATATCGGGTTACGGTCACTGACTCCGTTCTCGCGCATTGATCTATCGACTAATTCTTGGACTAATATTGACTCAAGTAATATCTGTCTGTTAGTTTTAAAGCGAATTAGTAGATAGGCAAAATCACCTAAAGTCATCTGTTGGGCAAAAATCGAAAAGTGGGTGTGAGCGAAGGCAGTCAAAACATTCCAGCCGTACAAGGCATGTCCGGAGGGTTCATATACCCTCGTGACCCGGACGGACACTTACTGGACGTTCATATGAGAAGCGGACGGAATATAGCCAAAACAATTATGGATCTCAAAACAGTTCCAAAAGAATGGTGATGCTAATTTTTCCAAGCAAGCGTACCTGTGACGATGGTAGAGTGAATCAACATGGCCCTGCATTTTTGCCATTAGCTTTAAATGGCTAAAAATGTAAATCGCTTAGAGAATGGTCAGACGTGCATGATCAACGGTCAGCTTACTATTGACAGTCCGTGAAAGCACTCCAGAGTTGCTTCATTCCTTGCTAGGATGAATAGTACCTGTAAGTTGAAGTCTGTATGTTAGAAATCGAATGTAAATTGGGTAAGCCTGACAGGGCGTATAGCACGATAAATTTCAGGAATGCGTTGACCGACTAGCCAGTCTTTCGACGGGTGATTTTACAGTGTCATCTAACAAGATCCAAATATCTGACATCAAAAACGGTAATTCACAATGAAAATATAATGCATTGGACAAACAAAACAGAAGACAAACGCTGCCAGTGGAATTCATTCCGTATATTCTATAGTCTAACCATAGACTAAATAATGGAGTGAACTTGGATCTTTTGATAGGAGTTGGTGGATATAGTCGTGCATCATTGTCCAAAGCCACGATTGGTTCAAGTTGAAGGTCACACGTTTTTGGATGCACAAAGTAGGGTTAAGAAGGCTGATGTTTTTTGGTCGGCACGCATTACGGTAACGTGGGATGTTTTGAAACGCGTCGGTTGTACTGTACTTGTACCCACTCTCAGTCGAGTAACAAACAGTAGTTGGTCGTCCTACAAGTAGCCATCAACGCTTGTAGCTGGGGTAACTCATCGCTTCCCGTGTGTACTTAGTTGTTCGGCCATTCTAGAGCTTAGCGCTCTGCTACTACAAGTGAAGGTCTTGCGCATTAGGCTTACTAGAGAGACGGGCACGGTGAATGCGTTTACGGATTGATTGATGCTTCGTTAGCAGTTTTGAGACCAGAACCAACGGCCACGGAAACCTCATGCAGAACTTGAACAGCAATGAGTGCAAAACACAATGATCGAGGAGAACTCACAAGAACGTGTCATATTGGAAGGCGAACCAAAAACAACCCGCTTGGGAGTGATAAAGAGTTTTTACGGGGATGATGGCCGCCGGAAGTGAGTGTTACTACACAGGCTTAGAAGCCCACAATCACACGCCTATCAATAAACGCCACATTTTCAAGCAACCTTTTTCATATCTTCCAGCGTTATACGATCGGGACCGATGAGAGAATACGAAGGAAAGTCTCCTCATAACGTGTCATCTTTCTTGCTTGTTCATAGGTCAGTTTTCTGAAAAAGCAACCGGGAGGTGAGTTAATAAGTTCTGTGGAAATAGCGATACACACACAGCTAAATATTGGATTGTCCTTTAAGAATGAAGCTGCAAATTACATCATACCAAAGTGTTTGGTTAGGACGGTTCATGCTCTAAGTTTTAAAAACACTTCGTTGAGCAACAGACCATCGATAAAATCAACAGTCAGAAGCGTTTGAGACTCATTCTAAGTTAGTGGGACGGCCCAATCCATCTACTGTTTAAATCAAGAAACCACCGGTAAGATAGTCTGCGGTCTAAACTCGAATTGATATCAACGTCTTCCTATTACTGCGTTTATTAGTGGAAGCGACTGAGATAAGAAAATTGTTTCTTAACTTTTTTGCTTAAAATGATCCGTTAAATTGCGTAATTTCCATGGATCATGACTATGCGAGGTAGCCGATAGCCATTACTGCACCATGACAAAATCATCCAAGCTAGTGATCGTGTGATAAGACGAATCGGATCGATCACCACTGATGGCTTCTACTTGTCCGTACAATTTTATCATTGCTGTCAATACACAATGAAGCAGGAATAACCATTTTAGTTATTCCAACCAAGCTCCTTCACAACTTCTCTCGGTAAATGATGAGACCATTTACATGTATCGTGGATCCTTTCGTTTAAGATGAGCGGATTGAATATAGGGCAAACTATTCTGTCACCTCCCATTAGTGTTTTCGAACCACCTCGATTTATTATTACAAAGACGAGTCTGGGTAAGACTTAGAGTGGTCACAGACTAACCCTGGCGTGCAAACTCATGAGTCCATCTGTGATCCCAACCAACTATTCCGAGTGGTTAGTTTCGTTAGAAACCCAATTGGCTGATTCGGTTCAGGCAACAGCTGGCACTTGATTGGTCGCTCGACCCGTTTCGTTGGATTCAATCTTGTCCTCGATTCAGAACAGTCCAAGATACACGAACTGCACGCCAAACCACCTTGCTGTTTGCTAAACGAACCACACAGTCCGCTGGCAAGGTGCCAGCCCATACTCTCGTATAAACTAAGTGAGGGAAACCAAAAATGCTCCACTTTATAGCGAAAGCTGTTGGGACGAGTGAGAATGAGCAGAAGACAATGCAGCAGTCTGTTCTGTGATTTGTAAGACCCACCGAACAACGGACTTGCCCAATTATACGCCTTGTGTATTCTCCCAGTTGGACCTAAAAAAATAGCCTGACGGTCCCAACAGAATACGATTTTGAATTGACCAGTAATAACACTCATCGTTTTACATAATAATATGTTCAACTATGATTATTTTTCATCCGCGATTCCTGCGTCAATGTTTGTTCATTTTTATAAGTGTCTTTCTACCGCAGTGGTATTGATATTGAGCACACTGTACATGGAGAACGATGCGCGTTTGAATAAAAGTCTTGCAGTCAACCCTAGTACTTAGGAAGTAAGGACAGATCCCCCAAGACTGTGCACATATTATACCGCTCCATACCCATCGAATGACCCGGAGAAACCCTTTTCGTTTATTTGATAGAACAACGCCGAGTTACAGAAGCAAATAGTACTTTGTCAAATTCATTCACCGGTTCACAAATATTGGAACAATTTGGGTAACAACTCGCCAATGATCAAACCTTGGTGTATGGAAAAAGTCAAAATCCCTAGTCTTTGGCAGTCAAATATCTGCAATAACAAGCTGAAGTGATTCGCTGACCAGTGAGAGTAAAAATGTTCGCCCGGAAGTCTGGCATTTGACGACGAACGGAATAATTATCTAAACATCGTACGGTGTAGTTGCTGCAACATTTACCCAACTCCTATTGTAAACTCTACACGTACTACGCTGTTGAAAGCTGGGTTTAAAAGAAAACTCAAATACCAGTAAATTGAACTGCCAACAAACCATTAAAGTGTTACGTAGGTTTCAATAATCAACTTGTCTGAAGGACCACGTGACCGCTTGTTGACATCAGGTGAAATAAGCATGTTACGGCATTTTGAAATTCCTGTGGTGCCGTTCGGTTGGCATAGTTTCTAGACAATAATCCATGCAAACGAGTGGTTCAAAACCAATTAGCCATAATAAGCCGAGCATTGCACGTTGTTTTGAGGCTTTCGAATTGTTTCTTATACGTTCGGGAACGCACAGATTCACCATTAGTAATCCCGTCAGCAAATTACAACTCGAAGATGTGCGACTACACAAGTGGTATTCACTAGTGAGGAAACAGAACTACCCGCATGGTTCGGTCCCAGAGGTCCAAAACCTGTCAACTTTATGTTTGAACCAGATAAATTCAATGAAAAATTGATGGATAAGGGTACAAAAAAATCACCAGTTAATCAGTGAGTCGGATGAATTCACTGAAGAAAATCCACGGCGGTTACCATGCTAATCGAAAGATCAAACTCAGAATTCACGAAAGTAATGCAGCGCCCGAAAATGTTCCATTTGAAGTTTATACTAACCCTAAAGTGATTGAAATTGGACTAAATCCAACAAATTTTGGCCAGTTTCCGGTCAACTTGCAAAACCAGGCTAGATAACTTCCTTCTCACGCCTTCGAAATTCCACATGTTTTTCGGTTAACGAAACGAGCCAAGTACGAAGAGTATAGACAAATGATCGCTAACTGGCAGTTAACTGAGCACTGCTGCTTGGATATATATATATATATATATATATATATATATATATATATATATATATATATATATATATATATATATATATATATATATATATATATATATATATATATATATATATATATATATATATATATGGCCCGGCAAGTGTGTTGTATGATCAGTTTCATCAGACAGTGGGGCTCTAATTGGTTGTCTTCGAACACAAAGGGGAGGGTTGTTCAGTCGAATGGCAATCGCCTCGGCGGTGGATAATAGGCGATCTTTCACCTATATCGATTACCACACAATACCCCGTCGAAAATCTTTCGAAGCACCATACAGATACCTTACTCTTTTAAAAAACCTTTTGTAGTAATTAGCCAATATTGTAGGATACAGCGTGTAGTCTTGGTGGTGGATAGTTTCACATTAGCGGTCAACTCATGTAACTACAGCACGGAATCTACGGGATTCAAATACCAGAAATAATTCTCCTGAAGCTCATGATTGACTAAGATTCTGGTTCTACAAATTCGTTCTGAAGCATCCTGCTAAAACAGCGTCACCATCAGCGTTGCTCAACATTGTATAATGACAGAAACTGAATGAAACCGCAGAGAAAGCGTTAGTCTCCAATGAGACACGCCATGTTTGAAAACAACAATGACAACTGAGCATGAAGTCTAGACACGACAAAGAAGGGGGTTTTTACACATGTCAGAAGAATGAGCAAGAATAAGGCTATTTACAGCAGAAAGGTAGCAATAGACAGAAAATTAATCGCCGACACTGGACGAGTCTGAGGATGTGTCAGATGACATGGTCCCAACGTCTTCTGGATGATGCGGTTTATATTTGGTCTGTTTGCGTTGCGCGGCGTACGCTTTGGGTGAAGTGGTTGGGGCAGAATGTGCTTCGGGATAAAGTTGAGGTTGTGAAGCAGCATGGATCGATTGCTGCGGTACGGACATTCCCGGAGAGAGAGCAAAAGTTGACCGATGACCGACACCTGGTATTTTCCCCACACTGACTGTACCACGACTACTTGTAGTACCTCCGAGAACAGGCTGACTTGCAATTGTGCGTAATGGAAGCGGAGGAGGTGCCAGCCCAGAACTGACACGACTGTGAGATTCGCCCACACCGGATCCTGATAGCATAACGGATAAAGAACTAGAAGTTGGGCGATTAGAGCTCGCCTGTGGACTGGACAGTTCGGCACTGCTCGGGGTACCGGATGCTTGTGCATTGCTAGGACCGGTCCATGAGCTCGGATTTGGCTGGGGTACAGCGACTGGAGATGAGACCATATTTACTCCGGGGAGGATCATGTTAGGTGAACCAGACACTGATTGTCGATAAAAAGAGAGAAGCATATTCGTAATTTGAATCATCAACGTAATGGAAATGTTAACTACAATCAGGTTGATGGGAAGGACGCGAAAATTTTCGCCCTGACAACAAACTACCCCCTACGTGAAGAATTCCCCGTTTGGTGATTTCTTGCAATAAAGAAACTGATACGTTTTAAACAACCACGGGTTAGACATAACATCGGTAGGATCTTTCTTCTCACCCAACACTGACTGGAAAGAAGTACAGTGTTTTACCATGTTTGACAATCCCAGAACGAAAATGTTTTTTTGAAATCGCTGAGATAAAAGCATTTGATGTGTTTCCAAGCCACCGGCCTCGAGCTCTCAACTGACTACAATGAACATTATCGTTTATGTCTAGAAACAACCTTGACAGCTGCTTTCTTGACTGAATTGAAATAGAAAGTCCCCGCGATGTTCTTAAAGTTCAATTTTTTATGTGCAGGTCGAAGTCGAAAGCCATTTGCGACTTGAATGCGCAACCTCAAACCGGAAAGCAAATACTAACCGTAATGCCAAAAGGTCTTTATCAAGAAGGACATCAGACCGACGTCATGTATCGTTCGCAGTAGGTCACGTATTTTTATCGCCCCAGGTGGACAGAAATTTACCGTCAACCAATAATTAGCAAGCCACAAGTTCATATTGAATACTCAAACAGACTTCATTCGCCGTGACCAACAATTTCAGTTTGAGTTTATTCAACCATGAACCTCGCACTTTTGTGCTCTGGTTTTGATTGCAATATCCCAAAATCGTCAAATCGATGGCAAAAAGAATAGAAAAAAAGCGAAAAACAGCCGAAAGTAAAGTAGGAAGCGGAAGTCACAAAGACGAAAAAAGAGTTCGAAAGCAACGATACCACTGGCCGCGACACTTAGCCACGTCCCCAACTATCTGGCAGACGAGTCGTGTAGACCCAAAACTGAAAATCTAACACGGCCTACTTGGCCAAATCCACTGGGCAATGTTTTCATACCCCGTTGTCATGTCGTGGACCGACCACCTCAACCTACTTTCAAACCACCACCTGCCTCGAACGACAGCGTACGAAGAGAAAGTCTATCGGTGGGCATGCGTAACACATGTCCCACTAAACCAACACGTTAAAATTCATTCCTTGTTCCAGTGAATGACCATTGGTTCCCGACACACTACGCCTAACCTCAGCTCTGCTGATACAATGCTTTCACCATATTCGGGCAAAGCTACATAGACACTGAGCCAGCCTAATCCTGCATCAGCATTTTACACTTTGAAGGTGCAAAAAGCATCCCAAACATTCCTACATTGTTGTTAAGGCTATCTAGAAAAACTTGCAGCTCACCTGGATCTTCACTCAAAAGAACAATATCGTCCGTATATTCCAAGTCAGACAGTTTATTGCCTGAAGAGAGGACGATGCTACTCTTCTCCCACGAGGATAGGGCTATCGCAAGAAGCAGTTCAATTACAGAGTTGAAGAAGAAGAAGAAGAAGAAGGGCGAAAGAGATCAACACTAGCGAACGCCACTTTTAGATCAAGAAAAACAGAGATTGTGGACCTACTGAAAGTGTGTGTGTGTGTGTGTGTGTGCATGCCGAACGAGATCTATATTAGAGCCTTGGTGTCTCTGATCATTGCGTCAGCGATTTTTCCACTGCTCGGACAAATAGTCATGAAGTGACAGCTACTTTCGGTTCATTTAATACCACCATTAACGATAGACTGAGTGAAGTGGCTTTGGTTGCTATCTTGCACCGGCAACCTCAAAGGGAACTAATGAAGAAAAAACAAGAGAATGGGGAAAATAAAAAAAGAACTACAAATAGCATCAAGTCGCCAAAGATAGTCTGTGAATACAAAAACGCCACTTCTCGCGACACCTAGCTATATCCTCCGACGCATCCAGCCATTGAGTGGGAGGATATCTTGGGCCCCAACCAGGAAGTCTAACACGCCCAACATGGCAAAGTCTACTGGTTAGGCTTCGTGTACCTTTCTTCCCTGTCATTAACTAACCACCCTTACTCATCTTCCAACCGTTACCGGCTTCAGAAAACATTAAGTGCACAAGAATTTTGTCAGGGGACATGCGCAAGACATGTCCCAGCCATCTTATTCTGGGGAACTTAAGTATTTCATCTAACGATTTGATTCGTGAGACTGGGGCTCTCCGCCGAACCTCAGCATTGCTTACACGGTGTTCCCATCAGATTAGAGCAATGCTATGAAGACATCTACGTATATACTCCACTCGCAGTCGTCATGTTTGTGCACCATACAAAAGAACTGGCTTGACTGCTGCTGCGTTCATTCGACTCTTGGTAGATAAACGGATGTCACGTCGAAGTCACGGATGATTCAGGTTGGTAAATGCCAAACACGCATTCTACATACGCAGCGACAGTTCATCCGATATCCAACCTCCA
Source organism: Fasciola hepatica (assembly GCA_948099385.1). Taxonomy (NCBI): domain Eukaryota; kingdom Metazoa; phylum Platyhelminthes; class Trematoda; order Plagiorchiida; family Fasciolidae; genus Fasciola; species Fasciola hepatica. The sequence continues at coordinate 40,134 of CANUEZ040000011.1, forward strand.
GATGAAATGCAGCTGCCCACATAACAGAACTTGTCTACCTGGTTTATAGTCACACCAGATACCGAAAGTTTTGGTTTTGGACCAATCCAGTCCTGCAAACAGCATCTCGCCCTCTGAAGGTGCAAAACGCATACCGAACATTGCACTAAGCAGCTATCAGCGCTGATAAGAGAAGCATATAACTCACCTGGGTCTTTACTTAGAAGAACTATGTCGTCGGTATATTCAAGGTTTGACGCAAGTCCACAGGAAAAAATTTCAAAATCGCAATCCTCAACTGACAAAATGGCGGTCACCAGAACCATATCAACCACAAAGTTAGGAGAAGAGGGAAGGGGCAACCTTAACGTACACCAATTTTTGTGGTAAACTCGGGTGAAAGACCACATAAGCCCGAACTCGCCTTCGGTTGTTCACGTACGGGGACGTTAAGATGAAAACATTTTTTCCTGGTAAACCCTTCAACAAAAGGCAGCGCCACAGATCTGTGCGATCGACTGAGTAGAAGGTCGCTTCGAATCAAGAAAAACAGGTATGGTGGGACTACCGAAGGTGTGCATGTTATAAGATTTGTCGAAGAGTGAAGATGCGATCAACACAACCTCGACTAGGTCTAAACCCAGCTTGATTATAGCGCAAGCACTGTTTGTGAGCGTGAGATGAGCGGTGGAAAACAATACCAGTGAGGAATTTAGATGCGATGCTAACCAGACCTATTCCTTAGTGGCTTGCTTGTAAATCGGTACAACCATCGATTCACACCAACCTACTGGAGCATATTACTACCTCCAAATCAGTACCGGATTATTATCTTCAAAATTGAAAGGAGTCACCCATCCGGTCCGGCAGTCTTATCGTTTAGGGCAGATTATCTCATGAAGAACCTCAGATTCTGACGCCGTAGAGATATTAACGTCCAGAACTCAACCTACTGAGCCAGCACAGTTGCAGGTGAGGGCCAATTAAACTATACCTTGAAACTCTCCGCCAAACGATCAAGACAACACTCCCGAATCAGAATCCGTGAGCCGTTCGCCTCTTTGATCAGTTCACCAACGCCCGGCTATCGTGTACCGGTATTTCTGATTAGGCGGAAAATGTTGCAGCCGTTGCCTATCGCCGCAGCTTTCCCCATCTCACTATACTTCACAACCCACCACTGCTCACGATCGCTTCTCAGACTTAGAATCAGTTGGCGTTTAAAACATCTCCACGCATCATCGTATCCGGAATCCAGAGGAATCAATCTGTACACATCTAACAGTGCAACTGAGGGTGCAGATATCCATCGGTTCAGTGTGTATCTGGTTGTTGGGCCTTGGGCAACATCAGCAGCCTCAAATGGGATCTGCTTGATCTCAGTCTATTGCTCTTCCGGACCCCGGGCATTTGCTTGTCTCCATAACCAGACGGATAATTTTGCTTGGAAAACTGCTGTTGACATGCACAGAACCATTCAACCGAATTCCGCACAGACGACTATTGCCTGGGATCCAGTCGAGCAGTGATGCCAACGACACCCTGACCACGAGCAATAGACACCGAATCGCCCGACACGCGAAGAGATGAGAAACCGAGCTCGCGTCTGGAGATCGAAGTGTCAACACTGAAATTGGGTTTTGTACGCGTGTTTTAGAGATACAACACTCATCTGTTTGAAAGGTTTCAAGAGTCCTAGTTAGGGCAACCCGTTTGGCGAAGCGTGCGAAAGTTGGAAGCAGCTAAGTGAAGAAAATGATTAGATCTAAGAATCGACTCCTTATTTTTCCGTATCTCGAAAGTATTATCCTTGTCGGGTTACGACTTCCCGACCAAGACCCATCGTGGGATTTCGCAATGGAATGGGAAGGATAAAAAGCAGAGATAAAAAGTTTTTTGAGAGACCGATGCAGACTTCTGGGCAAATCGTACTTTGCTGCTGCCCACGCCGCAAAAGGGGCTTTTCTTTTGGAACCCTAACCGGAGCTTTTGACTCAAAAGTCTCACCCACAAGACAGTGGGGCGTTAACCCAGCACGGGAACGTGACCGAAGAACCTGTGCATGAATTTCTTCTAGTGAGACCTGATTGTTGCATCCACTGTCTTGTCGTCGCTGGTGCTCTGCCATCGATCCGTTTTTCGGATTGAGTCCTTAGCCCCATGCACCCAATGGAGCAAGCGGAACATGGACGGGGCAGCATGCTTTGGGCTGAGGGCTGCCCAGCTTAGGCGGGCTATAGCTGCCAAATGAAGAACGATAACTTCTACCGTTGAGAGAAACCTCAGGTACTCCATTCCTACGTCCATCTAGTGGAGGTTTTTAGACTGATAAACTGTTTCTCTCCGTGTTTATTCGATGCAGTGTCTTCTCCAGGGGCACAGTGAATAGAACTAGATGTTTCCCAGCCACTGGTTCTGACAATGGACTTCGTCCGGCCTCTACCCACTGACCTGTCAGGTATGATTGCATCTCCGGCTTAAGGAAGCGATCCTGCATAGCTCGTGGATGCACGCAAGTTATCACATCACACCACACCAAGGTGATGCCCGTCCTGAAGACAGCAACTTTTGAGAAATGCACTATGGAAAATGGCATCATGAGTCATGCACACGGTTCCTATTTGACTTCACGCAGGCGAATATGGTTAAAACCTTCAAAAGAATAGACAAAAGACATAGAATATCCACACATATAATGGTTTGAATTAGATCATCAAGTAAATGACTCACATCCCAGTGATTCTGTTCCATGATGCGTATTCGTACTTGCGCTTTGATTAGACAGGTGACTGATATTTGCGCCCGGAGTGGACATGGTGCTGACGCCTGCAGTCGGGGTAACATGCGATGAGGTTGCCACAACTGCGGATGTTTCCGACAAAGCGTCCCATAAGGATGACCTGAACTGTCCACTGTCATCTAAATGACCAAGATAGCCACGTCTTATTTCCTCTCGATTCGGATACGGTCGTCGGGGATCACCTTGAACCCAGTTTTCTGGTGCATTAACACCGTGAGTCGCACTGATTCGATGAGAGAAGCGAATAAGCTCATCTACTTCAATTGGATTCTTCACAGCAGTTGCCATTGTGCCTAGTTTTTGACGAGAGTAATACAAGGCAGTACTCTGCATATAAACAGCACGAAATGTATATTTACCAGAAGGACTTCGGCCTTCCGCAACTGGATTTGACATGCGGAGATCTGCTTGTCTGACTTGGCACAGTCCGCACGAAGAGTGTCGATTTTCTTCTGCAATTCATTTTGAGTTTCAACTGAAATATACTTTATAGAATAAAAAGTGATTGGGACAGACCTTCATCTAGTGTTGCTTTTAGTTGCTGGTCTGTTTCCAACAGGAGCTCAACTAATGGTTCCAAGTTCAATGCTGTTGGCCGTTTTGCGACAATATTTAATATGTCTCTTCGGAAATTCGGCGATATATGCACGGTTTCTTACCTCAGAATACTGTCAGCACTCTCTAACTGACTGATCAGTTTGTGCTTTGTGGAAACACGAGTTCCCATTTGTCAGTATACCTGCCGAATTATCAAAGGCAAACCTAAAAGGGCAATTTCGGAAATCCACCAAAATTACGGTTATTTTCGAGGATGACATTTTTACCGTCTGTCTAGAAATTAAAACAATGGATGAAAGATAGCTCATAACCACAGAATTATAGTTAACAATTCCGATTCAGACTTGGGAAGACTCGTGATGTACTAGGCTTTTGATATACAACAACCAATCTTAGGCGGACAGTAATCCACTGTTGTCCGACTTGTTACCATACCTGACCTACTGGAATCGTTTGTGGTTCTCCACACCGAGTTTCAGGGTCTAATTACCAGTAAATCCCTATGTGATGAAATCATTACTTCCGTTTCATCCATGTTTCTACTAATAGTTCTCTCATTTCACTTCAGTTGCATGGTTTGAATCCAAGCCGATTAAAGCCCATGAACGGCCATTCCGACTTCTCCATTCATATCACTTGTGCGTGTTTATGTGCATTTGTTCATCACGGTTTATTCAATTCAGAAGACAAACATTGTGGGAGGAATTCCTTTCGTATCCTCTCATCGGTTGCGTACGTATAAAATCCAGCAAGAAAAATAATTACGATATGAAATGAAATGATTGATAACAGCAGTTTTATGTGGCTCGAAGTCTTGTGTGTGTGTGTGTGTGACTGCATGCGGTTGGCTAAAGCCACGGTAGGTTGAGGGTTAAGGTCATACGCTTTTAGACACAGAGCCGGTTTAGTGTGAGCGATCGGTAATGCCTCAAGTATCCTTAGTCGGTGTTTGTCGCAATTATGCAGCAAGATCGAGAACGCGTTCGCCGGATCTACCGTGTGACCACTTTCCATCAAGTGGCGAGCGATGGCCGAGGTCGGCCTGCGTCATGCAGTCGAATGTTGTAGGCTAGGCTGAGTCAGCGCGTTATGTATGTATTTAGAATGTGTTCGGCGCAGTGCCGCGTCTTCACTCATTCACACGGCGCCTCCCCACGCCCTCATTCAAAGATCGTCATTCAGTCGAATCTACCTCCTACTGCATCTACACCTTCTCTTACAGCTGCAAGGAAGCATACATCGGTAGGACTGACTGAGCACTGCAAACTAGAATGGCCGAACACATTCCAAATACATACGTAACGCGATGGCTCAGCCTAGCCTACAACATTCGACTGCATGACGCAGGCCGACCTCGGCCATCGCTCGCCACTTGATGGAAAGTGGTCACACGGTAGATCCGGCGAACGCGTTCTCGGTCTTGTTGCATAATTGCGACAAACACCGACTAAGGATACTTGAGGCATTACCGATCGCTCACACTAAACCGGCTCTGTGTCTAAAAGCGTATGACCTTAACCCTCAACCTACCGTGGCTTTAGCCAACCGCATGCAGTCACGCACACACACACACACACACACACACACACACACACACACACACACACACACACACACATGACTTCGAGCCACATAAAACTGCTGTTATCAATCATTTCATTTCATATCGTAATTATTTTTCTTGCTGGATTTTATACGTACGCAACCGATGAGAGGATACGAAAGGAATTCCTCCCACAATGTTTGTCTTCTGAATTGTTTATTCAAACAGCTTGTTCAGTTTGGATAAGCAGTGCATACTTTGACCTGATCGTTTCGACGTGGCCCACACTCATCAGACTACTGAAGACACTGGAAGAAAACATTCGATAACTTTCTCAGTGTTGCTGATCCACTTCATATTGACAAGCTCGCTACTCTGACCAAGTATACTGCTCCATCTCTTTACAAACAAATCGAGGACTGTGAGGGTTACGACAATGCTTTAAATACCCTGAAATGTTTATACATACAACCAAAAAAGGCTAACTTCTCTTGACATGCACTGTCACCTACAAGACGAGAACATAGTCAATCTCTCGATCAGTTTCTTAGAGTTTCAGTTTCAGTTTCACTTTCAGTTTCTTCAACCACTAACCTCGCACTTCTGTGGTCTGGTCTCGGTTGCTACCTTCTAGCATCGTCCAGTAAAGGGCGAAAAGAATAGGAGCATAGTGATAAAGATTTAAAAAGTCAAAGTATCAAGTGGAAATCAAGAGGACAAAGAAAGAGTCCGAATGCAACTACGCCACTGACCGCGACACCTAGCCATATCACTTAATGTCTCCAAACATTTAGTAGGCGGATCATGCGGACCCAAAAACCCAAAGTCTAACACGTCCTACGTGGCTAAGTCCACTGGTCAAGGTTTTCATACCTTTTTGCCATATCACGGACTGACCTACCTTCCAATCACCACTTGCCTCCGAGACCAACGTAGGCCGAGGACATCTATAGGTGCGCATGCGTAAAACATGTCCCAGCCACATTAACCTCATTTTTTTCATTACATGCGTACGCATGAGTGCAGTAGAAGGAGCATCTACCTCATAGCCACGAAGGCCCACTGCACCATTGGGGATAACCGGCAGCCAGACGCTGAGACTTGGAGTGGCGAAGAACCACGTAAGGTCCCAATAGGTCAGGTGTGGAAACGATCCGGACGACCGTACATTACTGTCTACCACCATTTAGATTCAGTACTTGATCCAGAGACTGACCTCTGGTTCCCAACACCTTACGCCTAACCTCAGCATTGCTGATACGGTGTTCTCACCATATTCAGCCAATGCTACGGAGAAATCGGTGCTCGAACAACGACAGTTTTCGCCTATCTTCTACCCTCAACGGCCATGCTTCTGAACCGTATAAAAGAACGGACCTAACCGCCGCATTGTACACTCTACTCTTAACAGACAATCGGATGTCACGCCACCGCCACAGATGACGGAGGTTGGCGAAAACCAAACGCGCCCCCTGAATACGCGATCACATTTCATCCGATATCTGTCCACCTGGTGGGACGTAACTACCCAGGTAACAAAATTTATCCAATTCAGCTAGGGTTTTCCCTGCCAAGAAGAGGTTTGGTGTTGAGCCAACCTGGTCCTGCAACAGTATTTTACACTTTGAAGGTGCAAAACGCATCCCAAACATTCCTACACTGTTGTTAAGGCTATCTAAGAGAGCTTGCAACTTATCTGGGTCATCACTCAGAAGAACAATATCGTCCGCATATTCCTAGTCAGACAGTTTACTGCCTGAATAAAGATCGGCGCCACTGTTCTCACACGAGGATAAGGCTATCTCAAGAATCAATTCAATCACAAAATTGAGAAGGAAGGGTGAAAGAAGGCAACCCTGACAAACACCACTTTCCGTGGTAATCTCGGGTGAAAGATCGCCGTAAGCAAGAACTCTGCTACGGCTGTTTGTATACCAGCATTGGAAAAGAAAAATAAACTTCTCTGGCACATCCTTTAGCTAGAGGCAGCGCCAGACATTTGTGCGGTCGACTGAGTCGAATGCCACTTTCAGAGTGACAAAGACAGATTGTGGGCCTATGGAAGATGTGCCTGTGTTCTGAGGTTTGCCAATGGTCAATGCAACCACGACCGGGTCTGAAACCGGCTTGATTCTCACGCGTACACAATTCGCGGGCAGTGGATAATCGGTGGAGAATAAGACCGGTGAGCAGTTTAGACGCGATACTTACCAAGCTAATTCCTCTGTGGTTTTCGCAAGAGGATCTGTCACCTTTCTTGTAAATCGGTACAATCACCGATTCACACCATCCCCTGCAAATCTCCTCGTTATCCCAAATAACTCGGAGGAGTTTCGTTAACTCCGAAACGGAAGCTTCGTTTCCATCATTGAAAAAAGATGGAGACAACCCATCCGGTCTAGCGGCTTTGTACCTTTTCAAGTAACCCATCTCCCGCATAATCTCCATCTCTGATGAAGTACCGAAATCCACCTGCACTGTTTCGCTGGCAGGTATATTTGTAAGGTCCACAGTTGAAGTAAATCAACTGAATTGTTCCCTAAGGTGCTCCATCCAGCACTCCAGACGACGTCCCTGAGAGTGAATTAGTGAGCCATCGGATTCCTAATCAACTCACTTACACCAGGCTTCCGTGGACCGGTACCTCTAATCAAAGTGAAAAAATTGCAGGGCATTGCCAACAGATGCAGCCTTTTACATTTTCCTACATTTCGCAACCAACCATTGCTCACGGTCATTTCTCAGGCTCTTAGTCAGTTGACTTCTCAGGGACTTGCACACTTCATTGAGTGTGGCATCCGGAGGGAAGAATCTGCGAGCATCCAACATAGCAACTGATGTCAAAGATACCCATCGTTTGTGAGACCGACTTGAACCAGAGTCCCGGGCGGCACTCGAAGCGGTGTAAAAGGCTTCCTTGATCTGTTGCCAACGTTCATTTGGGTTTTGAACATCTGGCTGCATCGATAACTGCGTAGATAGCTCCAACTGGAAATTGTTTCGCTGGTTATCGTCTAAAAGCAACTGCGCTGGACAGGTGGCACTTACGTTGGTGCAACCATGGACAAGACGTAAACAGAAGCGAGCACATACCAAGGTCTGAGTCCACAGGCGCAGATCAAAATGAACGACAATCTTCAACCGATCCATGCCAGCGATTACCAATCACAAAATGATCAATCTGAGTCCAACGATGTGAAGACGAAGGAGGATGACATGTGAGCCTATGCTGCTTTTATGGGAGAAATTCGTACTTGCCAGAAACAATCTGTGGTCAGAACACAGCTGAACGAGATGATCGTCGTTATCGGTAAGATCGGCTGGGATAGAAAATGAACCTTCGATGTACCTTTCGGAATCCCCCAAACGGCCAACTTGGGCGTCGAAACCCCCAGCAATCACCACCACGTCCGTTGAACGCGTGCTTCGAGGCAGCTGAGACGAATCCTGATAGAATTCGTCCTAGGTCTCAGAAGAACTGCAGTCAGTCGGCGCACACAGACAACGAACGAGCATCGATGCTTCAGTTTGTTGTCGTTGTTGTTGTTGACACGAACAGAAGCGTCCAACTGAACTGCACACAAACGACTGCTGGCTGGAATCCAGTCTAACAGTGCACTCTCAGCTCTCATGCTCAAGGCAATCCCAGCACCGGCCCGACCACGAGTTCTAGACACCGAATCACCCGACACGCGAAGAGTGAAGCGAGAGACTGAGGTTGTATCCGGGGTGCGGAGAGTGATCACAGAAGTGGGGTCTTGTATGCGCGTTTCGGAGACAGCATATATCTGTTTTAAAGGTGTCAAGTGTTTTAGCGAGGGCAGCCTGTTGCCCTATCTGACAGTGTGTGGACGTTAAAGGCAGCCAAGTGAAGTGAACATTTAGGCTTAAGAAGTGCATTCGATTTATACCCACATCCTGAACTACTGCTTTCATCACGGCCGTAATTGCCCGTGGCGTTTTGCATCGATCTTAGATTGAAAGAGGGAAAATTGGTAACTCCCTTTACAGGAAAGATACTGGAGGTTTCTGGGCAAATCATACTTCGCTGCTGCCCACGCCGCAAAAGGGGCTTTTCTTTTGGAACCCTAACCGGAGCTTTTGACTCAAAAGTCTCACCCACAAGACAGTGGGGCGTTAACCCAGCACGGGAACGTGACCGAAGAACCTGTGCATGAATTTCTTCTAGTGAGACCTGATTGTTGCATCCACTGTCTTGTCGTCGCTGGTGCTCTGCCATCGATCCGTTTTTCGGATTGAGTCCTTAGCCCCATGCACCCAATGGAGCAAGCGGAACATGGACGGGGCAGCATGCTTTGGGCTGAGGGCTGCCCAGCTTAGGCGGGCTATAGCTGCCAAATGAAGAACGATAACTTCTACCGTTGAGAGAAACCTCAGGTACTCCATTCCTACGTCCATCTAGTGGAGGTTTTTAGACTGGTAAACTGTTTCTCTCCGTGTTTATTCGATGCAGTGTCTTCTCCAGGGGCACAGTGAATAGAACTAGATGTTTCCCAGCCACTGGTTCTGACAATGGACTTCGTCCGGCCTCTACCCACTGACCTGTCAGGTATGATTGCACCTCCGGCTTAAGGAAGCCATCCGGCATAGCTCTTTGCGTCACGGAGGCAAACAAGCCATCACACCACACCAAGATGCAATCCCGTTGTGTTGAACACGTTCTGTTGACTGGGTTCGCGTGAGTTGGTTCTGTTACAACAACAGACACGACTTTCCGTCACAGGGATATGTGCTTACAAGGTCCGCGTTCAGGAAACTCCCTTGACAAACTCAAGCAGGAGAACCAAATACAAACATGGTCGATTTTCCTCAGCCACAGAAATCATCATCCGATAAACTTCATCATGCTGAGTCGAATAATAACCACAATATAACCTGGGTAATCAATCAGAATTAACAAACGCCGAAAGTAGCCATATTATTGAGACTATGCGAACAGAGCATAATTGAACACAGCACCAGTCCTAACTACAAAATGTGGATGGACCTGATTCACGGGAATGTAAAGCAGAAAGTAATACAACTAGTTTAAATGGCTTTTGCAATGGCATCACGCCTCTGAACATTGTACCGGGTTATCAGCATATATATATATATATATATATATATATATATATATATATATATATATATATATACAATACTTTACTTTTTACTTTTACGCGACTATCTCCTGCGAGAGGATAAGTCGGCTCCATGGATGTCACGGACCATTGCTGACCACGCGCGGCGGTCGGAGGCGAGCTCCGTACAGATCTTGATCCAGTCCCCTTTCCATCGCCGGGCTCCACTAACCAACCGAAGGCCTAGAAGCTCTACGTCTTTCTCGATTGTACTGGTCCACGTTTTGAGCTGCCCACCAAGGCGACAAGCTAACCAGAGCAGGGAGTGGGGCAGTGTTTGTTTGATTATCTCTGACTCGGGTCGCCGAAGCGTATGGCCGAACCACTGAAGTCATCGACGTTGGAGGAGGACGGAGAGCGCATCGATATCAGAGTATCGTCTCCTTACCTTGTCGTTGGACACCCTGTCGCGCCACTTGACTTTGAGGATTTGCCGCAGGCACCAGTGGTCGAAAACCTCCAGCCTTCTGGTATCATCAGCTCGTAGTGGCCAGCTTTCGCAGCCATAGATGAGTACGGGCCGGATGGCAGCACGGTAAACACGAGTTTTTGTTCTTAAGCTGATTTCACTGCGAGTCCACAGCGTTCGTCCAAGCTGAAGGAAGGCTCTCCTGGCGCTGTCGATCCGTAATACCACTTCATCTTTTGCCTGGCCGTTCGGTAGCAGAGTTGAGCCTAGGTATTCGACTGAAGGGACGTATTCGACTGGTTGGTCATTGATCGACAGTTGTTGAATTGTCGGGCCCAGATGGGTTGTGAAAGCCTTTGTTTTGGTCGAGTTTACTTCAAGTCCGATAGACCTCGCGAAGGAATTGGGTCGGTCGAGGATTGGTTGTAGCGTAGCGGGGGTCTGCTAGCACGAAAATATCATCCGCGAACTCCAGGTCTGAGATGTATATTTCCTGGCTAAGCTGAATGCCAGAGTAGTCGTGTAATGCCTGTCGCATTGTCCAATCAATGGCGCGGTTGAACAGCATCGGTGATAGGGGACAGCCCTGTCTAACTCCGGTAGTGGGTGCTTATTCGCGGGACTCTTCACCGTACATACGAACCTTAGCACCAGCTGTCGAGTAGTATCCCCTCAACAGCCTTAAAAGCTTGTCGGGCATTCCATCGGATTGGATTATGGCCCAAAGAGACACGCGGTTAACCGAATCAAAGGTGGCCCAGAAGTCGATGAAACAAGCTACCGTTGGCTGCTGGAACTTATAGCGGTGCTTCAGTATTCGGCGTAGTGTAGAGATATGATCCACACAGCCTCTGCCACGGCGAAAACTCCCTTGGTTCGGTCGAGTGTGCTGGCCTCTTGCCTCGGAGAAACGGGATAGTAACAATGCACCAAAGATCTTTGCGACCACACCGGTCAGGTAGTTCTCACATGCCGATTTATCACCTTTCTTCGGAATGAGCAGCAAAACGGACATTCCTCAGTCCGGCGGAAATGCTTCCTCTCTCCAAATGGAACCAAAAAGTGTACACAACCTGTCAATCAATGACGATGAACATGCTTTATACATTTCTGCAGGGATGCCATCTTCCTCAGCAGCCTTTCTGTTCTTCAGTTTGTTTATCATTTCCGTGATTTCCGCGGTGTTGGGCGGGTCACAGTTGCTTTCGTACGGGACTGGAGGGGCTGATATTGGTTGGTCCGTCAGGTGGACTGTAGGCCGGTTGAGCAGCTGACCAAAGTGTTTCATCCACCGGTCTATTTTCTTACTCTGTTCGAATATTATGTTTCCTGCCGTGTCACGAAGAAGGGAATCTTGCTTACAAAACCTATTAGAGGCGCTGCGAATAAGGCGGAACAGTTTACCGAAGTCACCAGTTCCGGACGCGGTCTCCATTTTTCAGCTATTTCTAGCCAGTATCTTTTGCAATCAGCTTAGGCGGAGCGCGTGGCCCCTCGTCGCAGTCTATGGTGTTCGTCACTATCTGTCAGTCGGGCTTCGTGTGCTTCGGTTGACAACTGGAGCGTGCTCTCCGAGATCCAGTCCTTTGTCCGCCTTTTCGTTCTCCCGAGTACTGTCCAAGTAGCTTCTTTGGTTGCCGTCTTCATTTGAGTCCACTGCCCTTCCACAGAAACTTCGTCTGCTTATGCGTTGGTTGCGTTGGTAAGTCGAGTTGTGATTGCTCGCGACAACGCTTCTCGCTCCTCTGGATTTTCTAGGGCAGAAACCTTTATCCGGGAGGGTACAGACACTTTAACACGTGTAGATAGATGAATTTTGGAGCACGCGCGTAGGAAGACGTGGTCGGTGCCGTTTGTATTGCCCGTTTTTGCACCTCCGTAAGCTCGGTAATCCTCCACAGACGAAGCCCTACGAGCTCTCACCAGGATGTGGTCGAGTTGGTGTGTAGTGTGACCGTCACTGGAGTACCATGTGAGTAGGTGCTTCTTGGGGTGTTAAAATCGAGTGCTGCAGACAACCATTCCGTTGACGTCGGCCAAATCAATCAGTCGGCCACCGTTCTCGCAGCGCTGGTCGAGACAGAATTCCCCGAGGATATGGCCAGTGGATTCACCGGCCGTACCTGTGCGGGCGTTCCAATCTCGACGAAAAGTACGTCGCGCCTTGAAACCCGGCTGATCGCATCCTGCAAGCTATTGTAGAATTCGTCTTTGGTTTCGTTATCAGCCGAATCGGTTGGAGCATAGATCGCAATCACCGTCAAGTCGTGCGGGGAGCCTTTAAAGCGTGCCAGGGCGAGTCTGGATAAGACTGGTTCTCAAGAGATCATTGCATCATTAGCTGCTTTGTTCAGAGTCAACTCCACATCGTAGAGACCGGAGGTTCCGTGGATAATCACAGAGAGTCTCGGGAGTAGGGTACGAAGCGGTGTCGCCAAAACTGCTCGGCCTTTTTGTTCGAGGTTGCACCTCTTGCCCTTGCACATCCAAGCTCAGAATGCAAGGCAGCAGGGTGTTTCCAGAGGAGCCGGTGGCCTGCTGTACGGTTCGTCCGCCTCCTCTGGAATGCCGGATCAGGCAGCTGAACAGTTCTCCTTTGTAGCTGTTGGATCAGTAGATCTCGTCCGTCTACTCAGAAGAATCTGTCTTCACATGCCAAACACCGACTCCCCGAAGTTTTCTAGACCTCGGTAACACTCAACCTGGTTTAGCCCGCTTGTCGAGCGGTTTGCCGGGGTGTGGCCGCTGATGCATGCTTCAGCTTTGTGGAGCCACAGGTGAGAGTTGGGTGAATGATGGAGACCAAGGAGATTGAGGATGCCCCAAGGGACACGACAGTCAACCAGTCAGAGTTCCCTCTCTTTTATTCAACCTTTGTCTTCTGTCCCTAACCATCCCTCTTTGCCCCATCTATTCACCCATAATGCTCCCACTGATAACACGATCGATACTCGCAACGATTCACTGTCAAATAGTATCGGGAATAATCCTCTGTCTGGTAACTCACATTTTCTCAAGCCTCGTCAGCCTCTTAATCTCGGCTCCTTCAACGTGCGTACACTCATGCAGGCGGGTCAGCAGGCGTGCCTAGTCCTCACAATAGATTCTCTGAAGATTGATGTCTGCTGCTTAAGCGAAACGCGTATTCAGGATTCGAGCAGTGTAATTCAACTAACTGCTCTTGGTATCTCATCGAGGTATATTCTGCGCACCTCAAGAGACGAAGTAGCTCGAGCTGTGGGTCAACGTGGTGTAGGAATTGTCTTGATTGACAAGGCTGAGGCTGCCCTTTAAGACTGGATCCCTGTTAACAGTCGTTTATGTGCTGTGAGACTCCAGGGGTCAGTTGGCGTTCGAAAGGATAGTTGTGTTAAGCGCAATTTGTTTGTGATCTCGGCGTACGCCCCAACGGAGTGCAGCTCAGACTTGCAGAAAGGTGAGTTCTATGATGCCCTCGCCACTTTCGTTCGCAGCAGTAAAGGTTCTGACATTGTAGTGCTAGCTGGTGACTTCAATGCACAAGTTGGCAAACTTAGTGTGCCAGAAACCTGTTTAGGTGGGCGTTGTGCTTTACCTGCTGAGCGAACAGATAACGGGAATAGGATTCTCCAGTTTTGTGCAGACAATCGATTGTTCTTGTCTAGCACGAATTTCCGACACAGCTCGCGTCGCACAGCGACATGGCGCTCTAAATCTACAGGCACTCTAAGCCAAATTGATCATATCGCCGTAAGCTACCGGTGGCGCAGTTCTGTTCAGAACTGTAGATCTTACTGGTCCACGTACGTAGAGTCGGACCATGCATTAGTTTTAATGCGATTATCGCTCCAATTCCATGGTCATCGTCGAAAACCGAAAACCCGATTAGCCGTGCACGTTTCTGTGATCCAGAAGTACGCACCCGGTATGAGCAGAAGTTAGCACATGAGCTAGGATCCACGGAGAACAGTAATGTAAATGAGCACTGGGCTCATATCAAACAGGCGATGCACGTTGCAGCAGGTTTCGCCTGTGGTCCTCGATCCGTTGTCCATCAAAGACACTGGATCTCGCAAGAGTCGCTGAGTATAATGGAGCAAAAGCGTCAGCTATCGAGCCGTAAGGAGATGAATAAGATGCGGAGAAAGCTGCAAAGACAAGTTACGAAAAGCCTTAAAAATGATCGCGAAAATTGGTGGGTCAAGGTAGCCGAAGAAATGGAAAAAGCAGCTCCTTCAGGTAACAGTCAAAGACTGTTCAGACTTATTCGTGACACCGGTGGACGGCGAACTCAGGTCAGTGAAACGATTTGGGATAGAAATGGAGAACCCATCCATAGCAAACAGCAAAGGCTTGACCGATGGGCCGAGTACTTCAAGGAACAGTTTAGCTGGCCTCACGCTAGTGCAGTTACTCCTGTGTCAACAACTGTGACTCCTTGGGTGGTATCACTTCAGTCTCCATCGGAAGTAGAAGTAGAGTTATGCATTCGATTACTAAAGCGAGAGAAAGCGGCAGGTCCCGACGAACTTCTCCAAGTTCTTTTCAAACTGGGTGGTGAGGCGTTGATAAAATCACTTACCGCCTTGCTCCGTGACATTTGGAACGAGGAGCGTATTCCGTTAATATGGAGTGAGTCATTGATTGTTCTCATCTTCAAGAAGGGAATGCGCAATGACTGTAGTAACCATCGTGGGATCAGCTTAATTCCGATAGTCACCAAAGTATTAGCTTCGATTTTGCTGCATCGTCTTACACCGGCTCGCGAGAGGAATGTCCGCGAACAACAGGCCGGATTCCGCCCAGGTCGAGGATGCATCAACCAGATTTTTACACTTCGCCGACTACTTGAAACGCGTCACACGCACCGCCGACCTACAATAATGGTTTTCTTAGACTTGAAAGGCGCCTTCGATTCAGTTGATCGAACAGCGCTTTTCAGTGTTCTTCATCGAAAAGGTATGCCACAAAAGTTCGTGAACCTACTGAAATCATTGTATTCTCATACTTCTGGCCGAGTTAGGGTTTACGGTGAACTATCCGGTCGGTTCGAAACGACCAGCGGTATTGGACAGGGATGCCCTTTGTCTCCATTCCTGTTCAACTTCGTCATGGACAAAATAATGGGGAATATCTTGCGAGAGCTCCTGGATGTAGGCTTCGAACTAGGAAATAGTGAAAAGCTATGTGACCTAGATTACGCGGACGACGTTGTCTGCTTGTTCGAATCCACGGAGCATGTTCAGCGTGCACTAGATAATCTCGCAAGAGCTGTAACTCTATTCGGCATGCATTTTGCACCTTCAAAGTGCAAGGTGATGTTACAAGACTGGACGTCAACGATTCCGAGCTTGATGTTCGATGGGGAGGTGCTGGCAGTTGTCGACCACTTCACCTACCTCGGTAGCTGCGTGACGACGGATGGGAGCACGGTAGTAAGGGTGAGCACGCGCATATCAAAGGCTCGAGCGGCGTACACTGGACTGAAGCACTTGTGGCGCCGACCTGATATTTCACTGAAGTTGAAAGGTCGTGTCTACTGTGCTGCAGTGCGTTCAGTTTTGTTTTATGGTTGCGAGATTTGGGGTCTGCGTGCTGAAGATATTCGTCGTCTTGAGGTATTTGACCATCGATGTTTGCGTAGTATCGCCAAGATTGGGTGAAATAACCGAGTGAGGAATGCTGAGGTCAGAAATCGAGTATTATATACTAATTCAGAGAACGTTTTGTCACAGTATGTCCAACTTAGTAGGCTTCGTTCGTTAGGACACGTGTTATGCATAGCGAACACACGCCTACCATACCGTACTCTGTTTTCCGTTCCTCCCCAGGAGTGGGAGGAACTACGTGGAGGTCAAGAGATGACGTGGCAGCGAGGAATGAGAAAATGTACAGCGAAATTAGAAAAGTAGGTGCTTCACGTCTTCGTGGTTGGGGTCCAAAAGATCCGTCTACCAGTTGGTTGGAAACACTGAAGGATATGGCAGCGAACCGTGAACAGTGGAGATCGTGTTGTCACTTTCTATCGAATCAGAATGACTGATCGATATACGTTTGTACAGTTGGACTGTGTATTCCGTGTGTTGGCTACTAGGGCATTCTTACCTTTTCCCACCCATGTAGGTCCACTCCCTGTCCATCATGTATAATCATACTTTCTAATTCAACGTGCAAGATGGTGAGAAAGGCAGTGGTCAGTGGGGCTTGCCCTACTGTTTAACGCTGTACGATGATGATGATGATGACAGTCAACCATAGGTGCTACTCCTCTCAAACACCCCATACACCCATATATATATATATATATATATATATATATATATATATATATATATATATATATATATATATATATATATATATATATATATATATATAACATACTACTTACTATGAATATGAGCGCTTGCACATGCAGCCTTGTTGTTCGTTGGGTTAGCAGTGACCCAGACATGAATAACTATGAGAAATCACAGTTGTGATTCATTTGTGGGCTCTTCAATGAGGAGTATCAATTCACACTCCAGACGATTCAAATTAGATTCTAGTGAATATATATATATATATATATATATATATATATATATATATATATATATATATATATATATATATGGTGATCATCATCATCATTATCATCATCGTACAGCGTTAAACAGCAGGGCAAGCCCCAATGACCACTGCCTTTCTCACCATGTTGCATGTTAAATTAGAAAGTATGAATATACAAGATGGACTGGGAGGGGACCTACACTGGTGGGAAAAGAAAAGAACGTCCTATTAGCCAACACACGGAATACACAGTCCACCTGTACGGACGCGCACTGATCAATCATTCTGATTGGTCAGAAAGTGACAACACGATCTCCACTGTTCACGGTTCGCTGCCATATCCTTCAGTGTTTCCAACCAACTGGTAGACGGATCTTTTGGACCCCAACCACGAAGACGTGAGGTACCTACTTTTCTAATTTCGCTGTACTTTTTCTCATTCCTCGCTGCCACGTCATCTCTTGACCTCCACGTAGTTCCTCCCACTCCTGGGGAGGAACGGAAAACAGAGTACGGTATGGTAGGCGTGTGTTCGCTATGCATAACACGTGTCCTAACGAACGAAGCCTACTAAGTTGGACATACTGTGACAAAACGTTCTCTGAATTAGTATATAATACTCGATTTCTGACCTCAGCATTCCTCACTCGGTTATTTCACCCAATCTTGGCGATACTACGCAAACATCGATGGTCAAATACCTCAAGACGACGAATATCTTTAGCACGCAGACCCCAAATCTCGCAACCATAAAACAAAACTGAACGCACTGCAGCACAGTAGACACGACCTTTCAACTTCAGTGAAATATCAGGTCGGCGCCACAAGTGCTTCAGTCCAGTGTACGCCGCTCGAGCCTTTGATATGCGCGTGCTCACCCTTACTACCGTGCTCCCATCCGTCGTCACGCAGCTACCGAGGTAGGTGAAGTGGTCGACAACTGCCAGCACCTCCCCATCGAGCATCAAGCTCGGAATCGTTGACGTCCAGTCTTGTAACATCACCTTGCACTTTGAAGGTGCAAAATGCATGCCGAATAGAGTTACAGCTCTTGCGAGATTATCTAGTGCACGCTGAACATGCTCCGTGGATTCGAACAAGCAGACAACGTCGTCCGCGTAATCTAGGTCACATAGCTTTTCACTATTTCCTAGTTCGAAGCCTACATCCAGGAGCTCTCGCAAGATATTCCCCATTATTTTGTCCATGACGAAGTTGAACAGGAATGGAGACAAAGGGCATCCCTGTCCAATACCGCTGGTCGTTTCGAACCGACCGGATAGTTCACCGTAAACCCTAACTCGGCCAGAAGTATGAGAATACAATGATTTCAGTAGGTTCACGAACTTTTGTGGCATACCTTTTCGATGAAGAACACTGAAAAGCGCTGTTCGATCAACTGAATCGAAGGCGCCTTTCAAGTCTAAGAAAACCATTATTGTAGGTCGGCGGTGCGTGTGACGCGTTTCAAGTAGTCGGCGAAGTGTAAAAATCTGGTTGATGCATCCTCGACCTGGGCGGAATCCGGCCTGTTGTTCGCGGACATTCCTCTCGCGAGCCGGTGTAAGACGATGCAGCAAAATCGAAGCTAATACTTTGGTGACTATCGGAATTAAGCTGATCCCATGATGGTTACTACAGTCATTGCGCATTCCCTTCTTGAAGATGAGAACAATCAATTACTCGCTCCATATTACCGGAATACGCCCCTTGATCCAAATGTCACAGAGCAAGGTGATGATTTTATCAAAGCATTTTCACCCAGTTTAAGGAGAACTGGGGGAAGTTCGTCGGGACCGGCCGCTTTCCCACGCCTAAGTGAGAAACAATGTTATCATGAGGGAGGAAGGACGTGTCACTCTGCTAATAAATCGATACGATTGCCGATTTACACCAACTCTTTGGAGCCTGTTCCTTTCCCCATATCAAACCGAGGAGTTTTGTTAACTTTAGTAAGAGTGCTCAGCCACCGTCTTTGACAAGAGTCGGAGGCAACCCATTTGGTCTGGCAGTCTTGTCTTTTAGGATGACTTATCCCACGAAGATCCGCCGATAACGTAGGACTGGGAAATAGATCCACACCTGCAATCATTGGGCTATTAAGCAAACTTATCGTGGATAGACGCCAATTAAACTGCCTCTCGAAATGATCCACCCAATGATCAAGACGATACTGCTGAGTCAAAATCAATGAGCCGCTCGCCTCTTTGATCAGTTCACCAACGCCCGGCTATCGTGTACCGGTATTTCTGATTAGGCGGAAAATGTTGCAGCCGTTGCCTATCGCCGCAGCTTTCCCCATCTTACTATACTTCACAACCCACCACTGCTCACGATCGCTTCTCAGACTTAGAATCAGTTGGCGTTTAAAACATCTCCACGCATCATCGTATCCGGAATCCAGAGGAATCAATCTGTACACATCTAACAGTGCAACTGAGGGTGCAGATATCCATCGGTTCAGTGTGTATCTGGTTGTTGGGCCTTGGGCAACATCAGCAGCCTCAAATGGGATCTGCTTGATCTCAGTCTATTGCTCTTCCGGACCCCGGGCATTTGCTTGTCTCCATAACCAGACGGATAATTCTGCTTGGAGAGCTGGTCGATAGTTATCGTTCAGTAGCAGCAGTGGAAGACGCATGGCTTTGACGTTGCTCCTGCCATCAACGAGACGTAAGCCTAAACGCGCGCGGACAAAAGCGTGACGGGTTTCTGTAGACGTGGACCAAAATGATCGACAGTCCTGAATTGATTCGCGCCAGCAGTAACTGACAGCAAGTTGATCAATCCGAATCCAACGCTATGAAGGCGCAGGATGACAACAGTTAATCGGCGACGCATTTTGTGTGAGAAATTTGTACTCGCTAGGAATAGTTTGTGGTCGGAATTTAGTTGGGAGATTTGGTCAACGTTCTGTCCAATCTGCTGGAACGCCAAAGCGGCCTCTAATATGCCGCTCCGTCTCGTTTAGGCTACTAACTTCAGCTTTGAAGTCACCAGCAACAACTATTATGTCCGTAGAGTGCACGTTGCGGAGCAGTTGAGAATTCTTGGTAGAATTCGTCTTTCACCTCAACAAAACTAGTCGGATGGGGGATATACAGAAACGGCAAACAGGCATTACCGCTTCAGTCTAGTGCTACTGGCATGCACAGAACCATTCAATCGAACTGCACACAGAAGACCATTGATTTGAGTCCAGTCGAGCAGTGCACGCTCAGAGTGATGCCGGCGACAGCCTGACGGCGAGCACCAAAAACCGAATTGCCCGATACGCGAAGAGTGAAACGCGAAACCGAGCTTGTTTCTGGAAAGCGAAGTGCCGACACTGAAATTGGGTTTTGTATGTGTTTCGGGGACACAACACACATCTACTCAAGAGGTTTCAAGAGTTTTAGTTGGGAAAGTTTGTTGCCCCCTAAGGCAAATTGTGCGGGCGTTGAAAACAGCTAAGTGTAGAGAATGCTTAGACCTGAGAATCGATTCTCCATTTTCTCCCGTCTCCAAGTTGTTGGCCTTACGGAGGGCTACAAGCTCTCCGTCACGACCCATTGCGGCTTTTCGCATCCATTTAGAATTGGAATGCAAAGGATGAAGGGCAGAAAAATGAGGAATGTTCCTCGGACTGCTGGAGATTTTGGGCGAATCGTACTTTTCGGCTGCTAGCACCGCAGACCGAGAGGATGCTATACATCTCAAAACATCTCGCACCATTTGCACACAACCCTGGGTCAGTAGTGGAAAATACACCAGCGCTAGATGTGCCTGGGCATTCAGACACCATGGATCTGACGACCAAACGCCCCAGTCACACCACAGACCTCTACTCACTTAGAGCTCCCATAGAACGGGTAAACTTCAACTCACTAGAAGGAATCAGCAGACTCCAACACCACGTGCGCCCCCTACCACTTAAGAAACAGGGAAGTGTGAGCTCATCGACCCTTTTTTGCTGCTCAGGGTTTGGTTGCCGGTTATCCGTATTAGTGCAATAGGCCTTCGTGTCGATGGGATATATACCCTTTCTACTGCACTCATGCGAAATTAGGTGATAAAAATGGCCTTCAGGCAACCGCTGCCTGTTTATTTTCGTTGCCTACGCCCCTACTGACCAGTCCGGATACAGTGAAGACATATCCTACCAGCAATTCATGAACCCCTTCGAAAGGCATCTCATAGAAACACAGTAGTAATGGCTGGAGATCTTAACGCCCAGATTGGCCAGCTAGGTACAGACCGGCAAATGTGAACTTCCAGCGCTGCTTCCGTCGCACAGTCCCACGTCAACCTCTATCTGCTAACCAGTCTTCGAGAGAAATAGACCACATAGCAGTAACCTACCACTGGCGTGGCTCGGTCAAGTCTTGTAGGTCGTTTTGGAGCACAAATCTAGACTAAGATCACGCTCTAGTGTGAGTCGAGTTTATAGTACGGTTTTCCACCAAATCAACGTATAGATGTAAACCAGCTTTGCCGGACGCCGGTCCGGAAGAGATATCAGAATGAACGTGCTGCCCAGCTAAATAGCTACATACACGATGACTTGTCAGACCGTTTGACGCAGAAGGTCGCAACTCACTGAATTTTCATAGCTCAGATTATTTGGCAACGATACGCCATACGCGGTGGAAGCACATGGCTAGACAGACAACAATCGCAAGACACGATGCCAAACGAACACTGCGCGGAACACAAGGAACGAGGACAAGTAAGCTTATAACACAGAACACTAGATGCAAAGCCAAGTAGGCACACAACACAAAACACAAGTGCGGGCTCTAAGTGACACCTGAGACGCCGCGAGAGTGTAGTAACGTCCGACCTGGCTTGGTGTAATGCAGACATCAAACAGCTGACAGAAATACTTTTCGATTGTGTTGGAACAAAAATGTCTTAAAAGTGTGCGTAATGGGGGTGACTTTTAAAAATTCATATTCTTTATTTTTGGTGGATCTTGTTTTTCTCGATCAAGTCTCGGTAATTAGCTCTCCCGTCATTGGTTTAGCTGCTTACTTTACTTTTTACTTTTACGCGACTATCTCCTGCGAGAGGATAAGTCGGCTCCATGGATATCACGAACCATTGCTGACCACGCGCGGCGGTCGGAGGCGAGCTCCGTACAGATCTTGATCCAGTCCCCTTTCCATCGCCGGGCTCCACTAACCAACCGAAGGCCTAGAAGCTCTACGTCTTTCTCGATTGTACTGGTCCACGTTTTGAGCTGCCCACCAAGGCGACAACGCCAACCACGGCAGGGAGTGGGGCAGAGTGTTTGCTTGGTTAGCTCCGACTCGGGTCGCCGAAGTGTATGGCCGAACCACTGAAGTCGTCGACGTTGGAGGAGGACGGGGAGAGCATCGATATCACAGCATCGTCTCCTTACCTTGTCGTTGGACACCCTGTCGCGCCACTTGACTTTGAGGATTTGCCGCAGGCACCAGTGGTCGAAAACCTCCAGCCTTCTGGTATCATCAGCTCGTAGTGGCCAGCTTTCGCAGCCATAGATGAGTACGGGCCGGATGGCAGCACGGTAAACACGAGTTTTTGTTCTTAAGCTGATTTCACTGCGAGTCCACAGCGTTCGTCCAAGCTGAAGAAAGGCTCTCCTGGCGCTGTCGATCCGTAATACCACTTCATCTTTTGCCTGGCCGTTCGGTAGCAGAGTTGAGCCTAGGTATTTGAATGAAGGGACGTATTCCACTGGTTGGTCATTGATCGACAGTTGTTGAATTGTCGGGCCCAGATGGGTTGTGAAAGCCTTTGTTTTGGTCGAGTTTACTTCAAGTCCGATGGACCTCGCGAAGGAATTGGGTCGGTCGAGGATTGGTTGTAGCGTAGCGGGGGTCTGCTAGCACGAAAATATCATCCGCGAACTCCAGGTCCGAGATGTATATTTCCTGGCTAAGCTGAATGCCAGAGTAGTCGTGTAATGCCTGTCGCATTGTCCAATCAATGGCGTGGTTGAACAGCATCGGTGATAGGGGACAGCCCTGTCTAACTCCGGTAGTGAGTGTGAACTCGCGGGACTCTTCACCGTACATACGAACCCTAGCACCGGTTGTCGAGTAGTATCCCCTTAACAGCCTTAAAAGCTTGTCGGGCATTCCATCGGATTGGATTATGGCCCAAAGAGACTCGCGGTTCACCGAATCAAAAGCTGCCCGGAAGTCGATGAAACAAGCTACCGTCGGCTGCTGGAACTTATAGCGGTGCTTCAGTATTCGGCGCAGTGTGAAGATTTGATCCACACAGCCTCTGCCACGGCGGAAACCCCCTTGGTTCGGGCGAGTGCGCTGGTCTCTTGCCTCGGAAAAACGGGTTAGTAACAACGAACCAAAGATCTTTGCGGCCACATCGATCAGGCTGATCCCTCGGTAGTTCTCGCATGCCGATTTATCACCTTTCTTCGGAATGAGCAGCAAAACGGACATTCCCCAGTCCGGCGGAAATGCTTCCTCTCTCCAAATGGAACCAAAAAGTGTACACAACCTGTCAATCAATGACGATGAACATGCTTTATACACTTCTGGAGGGATGCCATCTTCCCCAGCAGCCTTTCTGTCTTTCAGTTTGTTTATCATCTCCGTGATTTCCGCGGTGTTTGGCGGGTCACAGTTGCTTTCGTACTGGGCTGGAGGGGTTGATATTGGTTTGTCCGTCCGATGGTCCGTAGGCCGGTTGAGCAGCTGACTAAAGTATTCCACCCATCGGTCCATTTTCTTGCTCTGTTCGAATATTATGTTTCCTGCCGTGTCACGAAGAAGGGAATCTTGCTTACAAAACCTATTAGAGGCGCTGCGAATAAGGCGGAACAGTTTACCGAAGTCACCAATTCCGGAAGCGGTCTCCAATTTTTCGGCTATTTCTATCCAGTATCTTATGCGATAAGCCTTGGCGGAGCTTGTGGCCTCTCGTTGCAGTCTGCGGCGTTCGTTACTACCTGCCAGTCGCGCTTCGTGTGCTCTGGTTGACAGCTGGAGCGTGCTCTCCGAGATCCAATCCTTTGTCCGCCTTTTCGTTCTCCCGAGTACTGTCCAAGAAGCTTCCTTGATTGTCGTCATCATTCGAGTCCACTGCCCTCCCACAGAAACTTCATCTGCCTGTGCATTGGTTGCGCTGGTTAGTCGGGTTGTGATTGCTCGTGACAACGCTTCTCGCTTCTCTGGATTTCCTAGGGCAGCAACCTTTATCCGAGAGGGTGCAGACACTTTAGCACGTGTGGACAGATGAACTTTGAAGCATGAGCGTAGGAGGACATGGTCGGTGCCGTTTGTGTTGCCCGTTTTTGCACCTCGGTACGCTCGGCAATCCTCCACAGACGAGGCCCAACGGGATCTCACCAGGATGTGGTCGAGTTGGTGTGCAGTGCGACCATCATTGGAGTACCATGTGAGTAGATGCTTCTTGGGGTGTTGAAATCGAGTGCTGCAGACAACCATTCTGTTGATGTCGGCTAAACCAATCAGTCGGCCACCGTTCTCGCAGCGTTGACCAAGGCCGAATCTCCCGAGAATATGACGAGTAGATTCGTCGGCCGTACCTGTGCGAGCGTTCCAATCTCCTGCGATGAAAAGTACATCGCGCCTCGAAACCCGGTTGATTACCTCCTGCAAATTAGTGTAAAATTCGTCTTTGGTTTCGTCATCAGCTGAATTGGTTGGAGCATAGATCGCGATCACCGTCAAGTCGTGCGGGGAGCCTTTAAAACGTGCCAAGGCGAGTCTGGATGAGACGGGTTCCCAAGAGATCATTGCATCATTAGCTGCTTTGTTCAGAGCAAACGCGACACCGTAGAGACCGGAGTTGTCTTTCGGGCCACTGTGATAGAGCCAGTAGGATGTATCCACACCCGGGACCTTTATTTGTCGGCTACCTGAGTTGGGCAGGCGGACTTCCGAGAAGCGAGCAATATCTACGTCATAGTCGTGTAGAGTTCGCATTGTGATGCACTGACTGCCGACGTCTAGAAACGTCCTGACATTCCAACAGGCTGTGTTCTTTTCCTGCAGCGAATAATCCCAGCTTGTTGTCTTATCACCTCGACCGCCGGGACACGAGGCGCGTCGCTTACCGGGGACGCCGTAGCATGATGAGCGCTTGAGGTTTCGTGAATAATCATAGAGAGTCGCGGGAGTAGGGTACGAAGCGGTGTCCCCAGCACCGTTCGGCCTTTTTGTTCGAGGTTGCACCTCTAGCCCTTGCACACCCAAGTGCAGACTGCAAGGCAGCAGGGTGTTTCCAGAGGAGCCGGTGACCTGCTGTACGGTTCGTTCGCCTCCTCTGGAATGCCGGATCAGGCAGTTGAACAGGTCTCCTTTGTGGCCGTTGGATCAGTAGATCTCGTCCGCCCATTCAGAAGAATCTGTCTTCACATGCCGAACACCGTCTCGCCGGAGTTTTTTAGACCTCGGTAACACTCAACCTGGTTTAGCCTGCCTGTCGAGCGGTTTGCCGGGGTGTGGCCGCTGATGCATGCTTCAGCTTTGTGGAGCCACAGGTGAGAGTTGGGTGAATGATGGAGACCAAAGAGATGGAGGATGCCCCAAGGGACACGACAGTCAACCAACTCAGAAGTGCTACTCCTCTCAGACACCCCATACACTGCTGATTATTGTTGACTGGGTTAGTGGCCATACATAATCCGTTGCACGACGTTCGGTGCTGGGTTGCGTTTCCTTCGGCAAGACAGCCGGATTTCGATGGGCGACGGGGCATCGTCGATAATTCGGTCCAGTTCTAGAATTAGGATTCGATTTTCTAGACTTACAACTAACCACTTCTTCCAGTTTTTATTGATGCGACTCATGAACAGGGGAAATGGAACCATTCAGAGTGGAAGGCAAATGTCCACGTGTGAATCCAGCGGCTTCAATGATTAAGGAGGAGTGCGTACACTGTTTGGCTTGATGACGAACGTGGAAGACTACGTACATGTTCACATGGTTCCTACGGGGCCACCACATTTTGATTACCGTGTTGCTTTCATGAAGCCATTTTGTTGTTGCCTTATGGCGTCTTTCTTCACGTGCACCATGGCGGGTGTACCAACCTAATGCAGGGGCAATCGTACGCGTGAATGTTTTCAAGTGAAATGAATTGGTTGGAAATGGTACAAAGAAAACTTCGTGCTTTGTTAAAAATTTAGTGAAGTTGGAGAGCTTCACAAGATGGAAAAGAAATTGCTTGGGATTCTATCGGTTAGTTACGGTAAAATACACAAAAAGGGTCAGAACAAAGGGGGTGGGTCTGGAACAATTGTGGAAGGTGTTATAATGGATGTGAAGCAACCCGCATCGACCGGACGGCAGTCTACTTGCCACAACACCGTGAGAACTACGGTCGAATTTATATATATATATATATATATATATATATATATATATATATATATATATACAATGTAGTAGTGCTCGGTGAACGCAAAACACAGCGAGGTGGGTCATGTAATTAACGGTGTGCCGGAAGAGGACAAGACAGTACTGTGTTATAGCAGTAATTGTTTACACTGAACTTCACTGGATGAGGACGTCTGCATTGTTGAGTCTGCCTCTCGTCATAGTAAAATCCTTGTATCACGGGATAGTATAGGTTGCTCAAAGATGTTAGATAACTGCCTCGATGTTTACCTCATCCAGCTATTCTTCTCACCACCACCCGTGGCCGGATTTTACAGAAAAAACGATTTCGGGGTGATCGGAAAGCAGGACTGTCTTTCCAAACAGTATTAGGAAATATCCTAATATTCCTAACCATTTTGCACCGTTTTAGCAAATATTAGATAAGAATAGTCTCCATAGATCAACTTTAGAGTCCCGTACACATGAATGACAACAAACAGATCGACCGAAAAATTTTCACAGGGAAAACTTCCTGATTTTTCCTTATTATAAGTATAACAGATAAGTCACATAAAACCCAGGGACTCCTTCGTATTTCACAATACACTTGGTAGACCAGTTTCGCACTTTTCAACATTAGCGATTCAAGAACACGACAGCACAAGCCAACTTAAATACCTCTAGGTCCGAACTTACGCCTTTACCGAACACCGCAAAATAACTACAAAACACACCAACGGGCCGGACCTCCCGGACCCGTAGCCGCACAATGAAAACTGCACCCCATTGATCAGGTCAGTTCAGTTCAGTTCAACTCAGTTTGTACATGACAGGTAATGGCCACGACCAAATGAGCGTCCAGAATTCCTTCGATGGTATGCACACCAGTTATGCGCCCACTACTGCCGAGTGTATTTCGTCGAATCTCCGCTAAAAGTGAGAGGGAAAAGGAAAACCTCATTACACATCAACTGCGAGAGACATTATGCACCGTGAGCGTTCACTGAGACAGTTTGCAATGTGCGAAAAAGTCGATTTGAACATACTCAAGAAGGTCCACTGCTCTTCGTTATCCATCTAGTTACCATATTCAAAGCTCACTACGAGGAACTATCTCGTGCCGCTTGCGATCTAGAGCAAATCTGAGGGATTGGACGGTCTGCGGGTGTATCATTCCGCCAGGCAGACCGTTCTTACCGTTTGTAACGAACGAATACTGAAAATCCTTCTAAATGTTCAACGTGCTTTGTGAATTTGACTATATTTAACATTATCTTGGAAAGCTCGCTCATACACCACACATTTCCACGTTTGTTTATTCATGTGAGACATTTGAATTTGGCCTTGAACCGTTTCTGACTGTCGTGCTTGAGCCACGGGGCTTTGGACCTTTGGGTTTTACTGTGAAGTCTATTTGGCCGCATACTTGAGGTTCGTATATATTTGTATCCTTTGTGCATTTCAATTTAGTACCGTAGAAACTACGAATCAATCTTGTTCTGGTTTTGGGATTCGTTTGAATTGGCTACGCGTTGCTCGATTTGCGAGATTCGACTTACAGTACTCAAGTGGAACCTGGACAAGAAAACTCATTGGAAATGCCCAGACGAGGAAGCAAGGACATTTTGAGACAACAGGAAATAACTCGGCAAGTCTCTGGGGATGGTTCGGGTGTTATTGATTCTCTAGATAATACTAAGTTTACTAGCTCTGTCAGTGCCAGGTCATATATTTCTAACCGCGATGCGTTTGACGATATTAGTACTTATAGAATGAGAGTAATAGAATTAGAAAACGAGCTGCGGTTAGCCAGAAAGGAAGCAGAGCCCCTTACACAAGGAACTGGTCTCAGAGAGCCAGCAAAGAGTCCACGTAGTTCACAATGTCAACATCGAAAAGGCACTGTGATCGACGAATATAAACCCTTGAGACAGCCTGAAACTACCGAGGTTTTGGCTCTTGACCTGCCGAGAGTGGAGCTGTCCCACTTCGACGGGCACCCCGAGCAATACTGTATATTCATGAAACAGTTCGAAAATTTTGTTGAGTGCAAAGTTGCAGATCCTGGTCAAAGGTTTTTGTATTTATTACATTACTGTCGTGGGAGAGCTAAAAGTGCTATCGAAGGCTGCGCGATGCTTGATCCACCGATGGGGTACATCAGGGCGCGCAGAATCCTGAAAGATTTGTTTGGACAACCATTCAAGGTGGCTAGAAGCCTAATTGATAGTGTTTTATTGGAGGCGAAAAGGACTGAGGGCAAGGCTGAATCACTGTCGAGTTTGGTGATAAAAATGCAGAATTGCAGTATAGCACTGGAGCACTTAGGATACCAGTCTGATCTGAATGCATTGCACACACAGGAATGCATTGTCCGATGTCTATCTATTGATTTACAGAGCCGATGGGCAGAGGAAGCTGAAAAAATAAATATGCTTGAGCGGGAATCTACGTTCAACGATTTGACGGAGTTCATAGGTCGTCAATCCCGTATCGCCAACAGTCGGTTTGGACAAATCGTACGCGAAAGTTGCAGACTGGCGCGAAGGGAACCAACATCTCAAATTGTGGAGAAGGACTGTAACCAAACCCAGTCTTTGGCTAACATGCACATGATAAGTGAAGAACCCGAGAGGTCAGCTGAATGCAAGCTATGCAACTCCCTGCATCGGTTACCAGATTGTCCGACCTTTCATGGGATGAGTGTACCCGATCGGTGGTGCGCAGTAAAAAGGATTGGCTCATGCTTTATGTGTTTGAACAACTCTCATCGAGCCTCTGAATGCAGCTTAAGAGTGAAATGCAACCAAGACGGATGCTTGGGTAATCATCACTCGTTACTGCATGGCCTTCTCAACAATAGACCTATTCAGCCAGATGAACCCAAAATTGTCTGTTCAACGGGACATGATGATTTCAAACCGACAAGATTAGGCATCGTACCTGTCGGTATCGTGACACCTAAAGGACTGAGGAGGGTCAATGCATTTTTGGACACGGGGTCGGATACCTCGCTGATTACTCGCGAGCTTGTAGAAAGCTGTGAACTAGTAGGCGAGCCTACCTCGCTCACTATCAGCACGATTGCAGGGGGTCATGTTAGCAATTCTAAGAGGCTGACCCTGCAGTTAACGTCTTTATCTGATGAGGGGACCGTAGAAATTCCGGAAGCTTTTGCAATAGACAGCTTGCCAATGAGACCAGTCGACTCTGTTAGATCGATCGCCAAGAGATGGTCTCATCTCAGGGACATAGAGTTCGAAGAAGTTTCTAGCCCCCACGTCGACATACTAATTGGATGCAATGTACCAGAGGCTCACTGGGTGCTTGAACAGAGCATAAGCAATCGAAAAGAACCATTCGCTACGCGAACGATACTAGGCTGGACACTTCTCGGACCCCTGACGAGCGAACTTCAACAATCGGCATCAATAAATTGCTCAAATGTTGCTGAGAGAAGTGCCTCTGTAGAACACGATCAGCCTTTCGATATTGAATCCAACGGTCCATCTCAGGAAAGCGAAGTTCACTCGAAGGATCAGTCGGCGCTTTCGATGGCGAATTCAAAGACGGGACTTCACAGTGGGCAACATGAAGTTGCTATACCCGAGAGACCACCGTCAAGTCACTTATTGAGAAAAGGGGAAGTTGCCCGGAGGCTTTTGAAATATCTCAAAAAAGGACACCAGCAGGTCACCCAAAGCAGCTTGAAATTTGCCGACCCAGTGACAGTGTACGGTACCTGGGTGGAACTGCATGGCCGGCGGCGAAACAAAGTACCCTTTGCCAAAAAAATTGCCGGGCTGAAGTCAGTATCCCTAAACGAGCTCAAAACGACTGCACCGGTATTGGGTTTTAAGGTAGCACGAATGCTAAAAGAGAACTGCACCACCGCCGAACTGAGCCTTGCCTATTGGACAGATCCTACAGTTGTGTTACATTACAGGAAACGGAAGAAACGAAGAACGTGTTCGAGACATCAGAGAGTTAATCCACTCGTAGCAGGAAACAGCGAGGAAAATGTTGATGATTCGAGCTCGAAACCACATACAAAAGACAAAGTAGCTCGCAGATCGCCTCGCTCCGAGTTACTCAGCACTTTATTGCATTTCATGCCCTACAACTAAACAACTGGACCCATTTTTTCTGAAAGGTTGCAAATGTACTTAGTTCCAGTTTCTATCTAGCGTGCACATAGGTGGAGAGGAGAAATTCACCAGTATTTCACTTGAACAGTTCAGGTGAGGCATACTAGCTGCGAGCACATTGTGAAACTATTATTATCTTTAAAGAAGAACATTTATTTACATTTTATACAATATTGATTGTCACATATTTTGTGCACAGAAAAACTTTGAAATACTCTGATAGATGCCAGTATTCGATCAATCTCCGTGTTCATGTGTATTTCGATACTGTCCGCCGTACACTTGTTTTCGAAATTTATTCATAATCAGAAACCGGTTTTCATTTCTTTCGGAAGATTTGGTGCGTTAATTTTATGTAATTCCACTGGTTCGTGACCTGTCAATTTTACGCGATATCTCATTAGGCGTTGCACCTGCGTTCAACTTCTGCGCTCAAGCTTGTAAACAAAATTAGTCTAACCAGTTGCTGCAATGGGTTACTGCTTGTGATGCTTAGACTTATTTCGTGCGGCGAAACACTTCACTCTGCGAAGCCTTCATCTTCATCGTGCGTCTGACTATATGCGCCGGTTTCCTGATGAATATGTCAATCTCAAGTTGTGCAGCGGGATTTGGAATTGATTCCTTATGGATTGTGCGATGATGACTACGGCAAAAACCTGTTTCACGTTCAGATAACACAGGAAGTTAGTATCCACAGGCACTGACAATAAGTTAAAGGTAGATAGGGTGAGAATCATGACCCCTTCCTGAACCTTAGACAACCATTTTCGCGGAAGGATTTTGGCCGGCGGTGTAACGAACGAATACTGAAAATCCTTCTAAATGTTCAACGTGCTTTGTGAATTTGACTATATTTAACATTATCTTGGAAAGCTCGCTCATACACCACACATTTCCACGTTTGTTTATCCATGTGAGACATTTGGATTTGGCCTTGAACCGTTTCTGACTGTCGTGCTTGAGCCACGGGGCTTTGGACCTTTGGGTTTTACTGTGAAGTCTATTTGGCCGCATACTTGAGGTTCGTATATATTTGTATCCTTTGTGCATTTCAATTTAGTACCGTAGAAACTACGAATCAATCTTGTTCTGGTTTTGGGATTCGTTTGAATTGGCTACGCGTTGCTCGATTTGCGAGATTCGACTTACACCGTTCAATACCCTGTTGCTAAACAAATGCGATCTAGCTATCAACCTTGCTCAGGCTTTTGTCAGCTTCTTTTCATGTCTCCTTGTTCTGGAATCTACGGCCACTTGGAATAGACTATATGGTTTAAGGCCGGAAAAGCCCTTCATTACCTTGAAGGTTTCTGAGATCCCCTTGACTTCTCCTTTCCAACGAGAAAAGATTCAAGCCACAAAGTCTCTGCTCATACGTCTCACTCTTCTGCCCTTCAGACATTCGCATGGCGAGACGTTGGAATTTCTGTAGGCAAGCGGTGCCTTTTTTGTAGAAGGGTGACCAAGCCTGCACGCTACCTTCTAAGTGAGGTCGCACTATAGCCATGTAAATAGGCGCGAATACCTCCGGCTTCCAGCAAGACAAAGCTGATCGCAGTCTAAAGAGCTCCCATCTAGCCTTATGCGCAGCCGCGTTGCACTGCTCCTGCCATTTGAAGTCACTGTTCATGATGACCCCAAGGTCTTAAACCCTACTGGCTGCCTCTACGGTGAACAGCCCTTGATCATGAGCGACAGTTAGGCTCTCTGTTGCCCTTGACAACAAATGACTTTTTTGAGCGTTTAGAGGTAAGTCCCATTTGTATGCCCAGTTCAGGACGGTACCTATATCCCTGCCCAAGTCCACCCTAACCACAGATCAAACAATCTTCACATCGTCCGCAGAAATAAAGCTAGATGATTGAAGAATGGATACCAGGTCGTCAATAAACAACCAAGAATGGGACCAGGCCTAGGATGAATCCCCGAAGTACACCACTGGTGTCATTCAGCAAACTGGATCACCCGTCGCTTACTTCGACGTAAAGCTTCCTGTGGTAGAGGAAGTCCACCAGCCACCTATATACTGGCCCACCTTTGCCGAATGTCTCCATCTTGCATAGCAAAAGACGATGACTAACGGGGTCGAACGCCCTGCCCAAGTCCAGGTAGAACACCTCAACTTCATTATCTTCGTCCAGTCGTCGAGTCACTTCGTCTAAGAAGCACAAGAGATTGGTCAGACAAGGTCCATTTTTAAGGAAGCCATGCTGGGCTGGGCCTAGCATGGAGTGCTCCAGTAAGTGCTGGCAGATGTGGACACGGATGACTTTCTCAATAACTTTACACAGGACGCTAGTTAGGCTTACCAGCCTGTAGTTCTGCGTAGCTGACCTAGGTCCTCTCCTATGTATTGCCACGTCTGCCCCGACTTTCCAGTCCCGAGGCAGCCTACTCTGGTCCTACGTGGACCTGTACAGCCTGCATACTGAGGGAGCTTTTATATCTACCGACAGCTTGATAATAGCTGGCTGGATGCCACCTGGGTCCGCTGACTTGTGGCTGTGTAATTCCTGTAGGTACCGAAGCAAGGCTCATTGTGACAGATTTAGCTCCTTCAACTATGGAGGAGTTTGCACCAGTGCCCAATCTACTCGTGCCCTGCTATCTGTCCTGTGCACACATCAAAGTATTCCCCCAGGGCGTCTGGTTTGCCCTAGTCATCAGTGGCAATACCACGACACCTAGTGGGTAGTGGATCTATGGCGTATTTTTTTGGGCCTGTTGAGTTCACAAAGCTCTAGAACTTCTTTGGTTGCTGCCCTATGCCTTTAGCCTACGTCATCTCATACTCCCGCTTAGGAGTTCACAGAGGGCTCACAGCCTCTTTCTCAAGCTTTGTATAGCGTGTCCAGGCTAGCCGACTGCCGGAATCTTTGTAAAGTTTAAAGCCGCAGTTTCTGCGTTTGATGGCATCGATCACTGCTGCCTTCCACCACCTAGGTCTGCCCTCCCCACTCCCTCGTTTTAAGGATGCGAACTCTTCCTGGGGGGCAACTGGGGATCCCCCTGTGACCTATCAATGCTCCTTGACAATAGCCCCTCCGCCGTTTTCCTCGACAGCCCCTCACCCTCATGTGAAGCTTATCTATGTCTATGCCACGGAATATCTCAAACAGCCTTGAGAGTGCAATGGGTTTTCGCATGCACAGCGTGATTTTGACACACGAGCGGTCACCCTTGCCCAGCGGTGCACAGCTTCGCAGTTCCGACACATCTTTTGTGAGATTCGTTATTATGAGATCAAGCAAGAACAGAACACATCCAGACCTACATGCGGTATTTTCCCTAACACACTGGTGCTGCGTTTTGCTTGCGGCCACTCCGAGTAGCCGTCCTCCTGCTATCCCGGCTCGCAGACTTCAGCCTTCCAGTCAACGTTCTGAGCCCTGGAGTCACCCATTATGAGGGTTTTATGCGATTCCTTGACGAGTTCAGTTAGGGTCCGCAGTTGGCAAAAGTCTTCGTCGCGGTTTGAACCCGGTGCCTCATGGACGCGTTAACCCTCCTGCTTGGAAGAACGGTAGCAGCTGCGCTCAGCTGGAAACACCGAGGGTATATCTTGGTCTGAGTTTTGAGAGGGTATGCACCTGACCTGGTGAGGCCGGCTACTCCTCCTTCGAGGCGATCATGCCTTCTAACTTATCCATGGAGTACGAGTTCGTCAGTTAACAATTCCGGCGCACGATCTCCAGGAGTCCATGTTTCAGCTACGACAACTATGGAAGCAGTGTGCTTCCATTCGAGAGATCCATCCACTTGTTTCCAACGCTATATACTATGCCGTATAACCCCACTGCTTTCGCTGTAACAGAGAGACACCACTTTTTGTTCACATTAGCTGTAAAGCACACGTATAGAAATTCTCCCCAGCTGCTTTCACATACTCGTATTGTTGAGGCTGTGCTCTTTATCGTACTAACCCCCCAACAAGCACAGCATGCCTCAATCACTGTACTTAATATTTGTTTGTATTTTGCTCATGTGCCGAACTCGGAATGCCGTGACGGTGGTATCTGACAATGAAACACACGTACCTGACTTACCAAGAGTATAATAGTCCCTAGTTGACGGAAGCGCAGAACAGTACCGCAAATTCAATGAACAATACGTGAACTTCGTAGAAAGGAGGGTATCTGATCCAGGGCAGAGATTCTTGTATCTGCTACGGTAATTTCGTGGAAGAGCCAGGGAAGCGATCGAAGGATGCTGGATGCTAGATCCCGGAAAGAGAGCTACACCTGAGCACGTGGAATCTCAGAAGACCTGGTTGAGAACATATAAGGCCTTCCGGAACTTTATCAATGATGTACCATCAAAGGCAAGACGTTCTAACGGCTAGTCAGGTCATCTAGTCAGTCTGGTGATAAAAATGCAGAATTGAAGCATCGATCTGAATCACCTTGATTATCGATCGGACCTGAAGGCACTTCACATATTGGAGACAATAGTGCGCGGCTTACCCCCGGAACTACAGAGCAGATGGGCTGAGGGAGTCGAGGGGATCAGTAGAACTGTCGAGAAACTACTTTTCAGGACCCGGCGCAGTTTACGGACTCTCGTGCCCGAACAGCAAAGAGTCGCGCGCGAGACGAGCAAGCTATCTATGACTGCAAATACAAACCCAGGCCAGGGAACCAAGTGGAGGCCAACCATAGACAAACACACGCAGTATCCAGCGCGGATGAAAATTTGCCGGTGTGTATGGTTCGCGGGGATCTTCATCGGTAGTGGAATGTCATCGCTTCCGTAACGTGGACTTGCACAGACGATGGGAGGTGGCTGTAACAGCCGGTCGTGGAAAATCCCCCTTTACCCTCGCGATTAAGTGTTTTTCCCAACATCACTCATTCGCCTACACCTTTGACTTGTCTTTACGAACTGGTTGTTCTTCTGGACCAATTGTTGTTTGTTCGCGCCCAGAGCGCTAATTTGGCACATCCTTGTTCATGACCTGCGTGACGCACGTGCTGTTTGCTCACACGCTGCTATTCGGTTTTTCGTTGTTGAGTCCTTGTGATCGTATTATTGAGGTTTGTATATTGTTTATGTCATTGTTCATGTAATAATCTAGTATCGTAGAATATCACGGATAATCGTCTTTTGATTTCGGGATCCGTTGCGAATTTGGCTACGCATTGCTCAAACGTTCGTTACAATACTCAATAGATCAATTTGGAACGAGGAAAAACACGCAAAACGCCAAGAAAAGGGTCAAAAACAGTGGAATCCGGACAGGAAGTAACACGGCAAGTCTCTGGGGAGGTTTCGGGTACATTTGATTCTTTAGTTAAGGCTAGATCGCCTAGTCCTGTCAGTGCTAGTTCGTGTGTTGATGAGAGCAATATTGATCGTAAGGATGTCGATTTTTATAAGCTGAGAATACTAGACCTAGAACAACAGATACTATCGGCTAGACTACAGGCACAGGAAGCAGAGAAGAAGTGTGCACAGAAAGAGCGAGAGCATGAGACCAGCGACTTCGACACTTCCGATAGATTAGGGTGCAATAAGATAGGGAACCCCATGCCGGTCGCCGACTACAAACCACCACCGATCGATTTGCCTAGAGTGGAACTAACGGTTTTCGACGGGCGAGCTGAGCAATACTGCAAGTTTGTCAAGCAGTTCGAGACGTTCGTTGAAAATAAGGTTACCGACCGTGGGCAAAGGCTTCTCTACCTTACCCACTACTGCTGAGGCCGAGCAAGAGAAGCTATCGACGGGCGCACCATGCTCGACCCAGAACAAGGCTACACAAGGGCAAGGAAGATTCTAAGGGACTTGTTTGGCCAACCTTTCAAAGTAGCCCGTAACCTAATAGAGGGCGTGATGGCAGAGGCAAAGAGAACCAAGGGCGACGTCTACACCATGGCCGACCTGGTGATTAAGGTGCAGAACTGCTCAATAGCCCTCGACCATTTAGGTTACAGGGATGACCTAGATGCAATGCACACTTTGGAAGGCATGGTTCGTCACCTCCCTCCCGAACTACAGGGTCGGTGGGCGGAAGAAGCAGAACCTATAAGCCGAAGCGACAGAGAAGCCAACTTCGAAGACCCGACCGAATACTTGGACAGGCAAACCAAGATAGCTGACAGCAGGTTCGGCCGACTCATCCGGGACAGCAACCGAGCAAACAAGCCCAGTACTAGCCAAGTCCAAACCCCTGTACGGGAACATCCAAAGTACCAGCCTTGGACCAATACACATGTCATTTCACGAGATGCAACGGCGCAACCCAATTGCAGATCCTGTGGTACTAGCTATGGCCTACCAGAATGCCCCAAGTTCGGCAACGCCACAATAGACGAACGGTGTGGACTGGCGAGGATGGCAAGAGCATGTTTTATCCGTCTCAACACCACGCACCGGGCAGCAGCCTGTAGGACAACGAGCCGATGTGGTTACGAGGGCTGCACGGGCAGACACCATCGGCTGCTGCATCAGACGAGAGTAACCATATCCGAGGCGAGTACCAAGCCCAGCGTTATTTGTTCAACTTCACGATCTGCCAGTAAACCGGTACGTTTAGGCGTAGTGGCCGTGGGAGTAGTGACTCCGACTGGGATAGTCAAGGCGTTGGCTTTCGTTGATAATGGATCCGACACCACTTTAGTGAAAGAGCGGTTTGCCGGCAAACACCAACTGGCTAAAGGTTCGACGTCGTTGGCAGTGAGCACGGTGGGCGGAACACAGGTAACGACTGCCGGTAGATTAAGGCTGCAACTCATCTCTCTAGACACTAACGAGGAAATTGAACCAACGGAGGCATTCACGTTAGCGTATCTCCCCATGGGAGCATCAAGGTCGGTGAACGCAATCTTGACTCGGTGGCCCCACCTGCAGGATGCAGCCGTCGTAGACTGGGAAGATGATGAAGTGGATCTCCTCATCCGCTGCGACGTGCCAGAGGCGCATTGGGGGCTTGACCAGAGAGTGGGCGACCGCCAGGTACCTTATGCCGTACGCACGGCTCTGGGATGGATGTTATACGGTCCAGTAGGGGTACGCGGTTCCGTGAATTACCTATCCGCCGAAACGGACCGCATAGAGTATCATCTGCAGCGTCAGCATGAAAAGGAGTTTCATGACATTGGAGACGAAAGACCGACGTTGTCTCAAGAGGATCACTCCGCTCTACAAACGGTACGGCAAGGCTCTAGAGGCCTCAAGAAACAGTTCGAGGTTCCCCTCCCATGGCGCACATCTGTCGACCCGTGGACTGATAACAGAAGTTATGTTCTCCAACGATTACTACGACTAAAAGAACGCTACATTCGAGACCAGAATCTGTGGGAACGATACGCGGATTTGATGAATCGAAACGAGGCCCCCGGTTACGTTGAAAAGGTGCCTGTTAACACTGACAGCAAAAGGGGTATCTGGTATCTGCCTCACCACCCGGTTATCAACCCCAAGAAACCCAATAAACTGCGCGTGGTTTTTGACTGTGCGGCCAAGTTCCAGGGCAAGTCGTTGAACGATCGCCTACTACAAGGGCCTGACTGGACCACACCACTGATCGATGTTTTGTGCCGTTTCAGAGTGGGTAAAGTGGCTTTGTCTGCAGACATTAGGGAAATGTTCCATCAGGTGAAGATTCCGGTAGGAAGACGAGATGCGTTGCGTTTCCTGTGGTGGGAAGGGAGCGACCGGGACAATGCAGTGGTTAATTATGGGATGACCGTCCACCCCTTCGGAGCCATATCGTCACCATTTTGTGCAAACTACGCCCTCCGAGAATCAGCGAACAAACATGGCGACCTAGTATATCGGACGGTAGTAGATAGCGTCAGCAGGAACTTCTACGTCGACGACTACCTTAGGTTATTCGATGATGTGGAATCAGCTCTAGAGCAGTTCAGGGGTCTGACGAGATTGCTGGAAGAGGGCGGCTTCCATCTAACTAAATGGGTTTTGAACGCTTCAGAAGTGCTGAAGGTCATCCCGTATCACGAAAAGGCCGAAAGGGTAAGAGGTTTAGACGGCTCTCCACTTCCTATCGAGCGCACCTTAGGGATACAATGGGACGCGGAAACGGACGATTTTGTTTTCGAACTAAACGTCCCCGAGCTGCCAGTAACCCGTCGTGGCATACTATCTGCCGTCTCAAGTTTGTTCGACCCGCTCGGTTTCGTCTCACCATGGCTGCTACCCGGAAAGATCTTGCTTCAGCGGCTGTGCCGTAAGAAAGTTGATTGGGACCAGTCACTGGACCGAGGGGACTGGTTGGACTGGGAAGAATTTTTGAACACCTTGAAGAAATTAGGGGACATAAGGATCCCACGATGTTTGACTACTTGCCATACGACGCGGACTGGAGAACTACACGCCTTTTCCGATGCATCCGAAGTCGGTTATGGAGCTGTGGTGTACGGACGATGGTGCGCGGGAGATGGACAATATACCACGAGGATCCTGTTCGCCAAAGCCCGCTTTGCTCCACTGAAGTCGGTCTCGATCCCACGCCCTGAACTCAGCGCAGCCGTGTTGGCAGTCAGGGTGGTGCAAGCAGTGAAGAGATGTTTCGATCTCTACACTTGGTCAGTGAGCTTCTGGACGGATTCAACGATAGTACTTTACTACATTAACAACGTCTGGAGCCGGTTTAGTACTTTCGTTGCTAACCGGCTCACGATTATCCACGACGAATCAGCCACGCACCAGTGGAATCATGTCAGGTCTGGCGATAATCCGGCCGACCTGTGCTCCCGAGGTGCGAACAACTTCAGGCAACTGGACACGTGGACGAGAGGGCCAAACATTCTGCACTTGCCCAAACAGGATTGGCCCGTGTTCGAATTAAAACCCCCTACGGAATTGGAACTGGAGATCAAAGGCGTAGCGATAGCGGCCGACTTCGTTGAAGCGACATCCATTATATCGCGACTGGTCAGGTTTTATTCCTGGATGAAGACGTTTCGTTCGCTAGTTTGATTAACCAGGTTCAAGAGAAATTTACTAGTCATGAAAGGGCTGCGGCCCTCAGGCCGGATACGGGTCGGCCCGATGGGTCCCGATGAGCTACAAGCGGCAGAGTACGATGTTTTCAGAATGATACAACGCGAGGTTTTCGCCCGAGAACTCGAGAGGGCGGAAGAAGTGGGGCCGACCAATGAAGACATGCCATCTCCAAGAGGCGAGCTGAAGCGTTTAAACCCCAAACTCATCAACGGACTGCTGCGGGTGGATGGTAGGCTGACCAACGCCCACCTGAACTTCGACACAATGTATCCTATACTGCTGCCTGCGAAACAACCTGTAGTAGAGCTAATGATTCAACACGTCCACGCCGTGGAGGGACATGCCGGGGAAAGTCACGTGACGAGTGTCATCCGAAAGCGCCTTTGGTTGTTGAGAGAACGAGAGACTGTAAAACGCGTAATCCGACGGTGTGTGCAATGTAGGAGACGCAATGCCACAGCAGGCAAACAACTCATGGCCCCACTACCAGAATGCAGGGTGACTACGGGCTGGTGGCCGTTCAGTGACACCGGGTTGGACTATTTCGGGCCCTTGTGGATTAAGTGCGGGAAAAGATTAGAAAAGCGATACGGATGTATCATGACGTGCATGAAGTCACGTGCGGTACACCTAGAAGTCGCACATTCGATGACGACCAATTCGTTTCTACAGGCCTTGCAAAGATTTATCAGCCGAAGAGGCGTACCGGCCGATATATACTCAGACAATGGATTGAACTTTGTGGGCGCTCACCGGGAATTGCAGCGGTGGCACAAGAACATAAACAGGGACGAACTGCAGGATCGAACCATGGCCTACGTCACACGATGGCATTTCAACCCCCCACAGGCCAGCCATCGAGGCGGCGTATGGGAAGGCACGATCCGGTCCGCCAGACGGATATTGCTGTCAATCATGGAGCAGCAGCCGCCCGACGACGAGACGCTGAACACCGTCATGACTGAGGTGGAGCGAATCTTGAACAACCGCCCCTTGGTTCCACCCCGAACGACTTATTGACGTTAAGGTCGAACGAGGGTTTCCAAGGGCGGGTAAACCTTCGTGGGAGCTACCTCCATGGGTGGAAGCAAGCGAACTATCTGGCCAAGGTCTTCTGGAGGCGATGGATGCGGAAGTACCTACCGTCTTTGCAGACTCGACAGAAGTGGCTGGCCAAAACAAGACCATTCAAAGTTGGGGACATGGTTATGATCGCCGACGAACGCGCACATTTCAGCACTTGGTCTTTGGGAGTAGTTACGGAAACCATCAAAAGCACTGACGGAATGATAAGAACGGTGAAGGTGAAGACAGCTAACGGAGTGCTCATTCGTGACATACGCAGTAATAACCTACTCGAGAGCGAAGACGGAGGAGCTGATAACCCTGGGGCCTAGTAAACCTTTTCACACCAGTCATCGAGGTGGATAAAGAAACACCATATATACCACACGGTCTCCGGCAAACACGTTACAGTGCTGGCGGTCTTTCGTTGACATTACAGAAGGTTCTTTCAGATATGTGGTGATGAATGCGATCCCATTGCACACCCCGATACATATACACATGCACGACGCACTCTACATCCTGTAAACCCATCAAACATGTGACAGTGTTCGTTGTTTTGCTTTTTGTTGACGTTACCGAATGCCCCTTGCATATATGGAAGTAGCGGAGCTTAGGTCACACACACATGCTACATTTTACTCGTTTTCTTACCACACAGTCTTTTGTTGACATTGCAGAAAGTCCTCCTTTGATGTGTAGTCATACCTGTGATTTCATTGTACACCCCGGCACACACACACACACACTAACACACACACTCAAGCACATACATCAAGGACCGGACGGCCCTTTACGAGCACAACATCTATGTGACCCCCACGCCCGCCATCGGTCATTTGGTCATGTGGAAGATGTAGACTAGCCTCATGTCTATGTAGCCAATGGGTTAGGTGCGACCAGTAGTATAAAGTTGACGACGAGCATTAGACGCGCGCACTGACAGCAGGGCCTAGGCATGTAAGAAGAATCAGTACCTTTATACCGAACCTTTGACTCTGCTAAGGATCCAGGAGGATTTTGGTGGGCGGTGTAACAACCGGTCGGTGAAAATCCCCCTTTACCCTCGCGATTAAGTGTTTTTCCCAACATCACTCATTCGCCTACACCTTTGACTTGTCTTTACGAACTGGTTGTTTTTCTGGACCAATTGTTGTTTGTTCGCGCCCAGAGCGCTAATTTGGCACATCCTTGTTCATGACCTGCGTGACGCACGTGCTGTTTGCTCACACGCTGCTATTCGGTTTTTCGTTGTTGAGTCCTTGTGATCGTATTATTGAGGTTTGTATATTGTTTATGTCATTGTTCATGTAATAATCTAGTATCGTAGAATATCACGGATAATCGTCTTTTGATTTCGGGATCCGTTGCGAATTTGGCTACGCATTGCTCAAACGTTCGTTACAGTGGCTACTAGACAGGGCGAGCGCTTTTTTGTCTCAACGATTCATATTGAGCCGCAGTGTGCCAAGTTAATTTAAGTAGAAGCTTAAATGGATGCCACGGGAAAAACCAATACCTATTACACAAACCCAAGAAATTAAATGCCTAAGAAATCCCGTAGCCAAGTGTGGTCAGCTAAGTGTCTTTCTCTCGTAATAAGCCCATTCGCCTGGTGGTAATAGCTGTCGGCATAGAAACCCCAGTTGGGGTGATAAGAGCGCTGGCCTCCTTAGATAATGGCTCGGATACCACTCTGGTGAGGAAGGAGTTTGCAGAGATATATGGGATCAGAGAGGATCAATCTTCATTAGCGGCGGGCAAAGTAATTGGCACCCAGATCATTAGATCAACCAAAGTGCACCCACAATTCCTTTCCCTGGTCAACAACAAAGGAGCAGATAGCCTCGGGGCATTTGCCATGAGAGATCTGCCGATGGGAGTGTAAAGGAAGAATACTGAAAATCCTTCCAAATGTTCAACGTGCTTTGTGAATTTGACTTTATTTAACATTATATTGAAAAGCTCGCTCATACACCACACATTTTAACGTTTGTTTATCCATGTGAGACATTTGAATTTGGCCTTGAACAGTTGGTAGCGTTCTGTGGTCCAACTGCGCGGTATTCCAAAATTTGGCGTCGATTTGAATGGGTGCGCGATAACTTAGTTGCCATTTTCGGTCCAAGTACAGCAATTTGTACAAAGATACAGTCCACGGTAACCGATACCAAGAAATGGGAATTGTACAGCAAAACAGGGAACTATACAGCTACATTTCTCATAAGAAGGCATAAGCTCCTATTGTATTTGTATACCTAAATAATGTAGGTAGGTCTTGTGGATTCCCCATGTAAATATATATATATACGAATGTAAATATGTGTATATACATTTGTATGTATGCACATGTCAACACATATTTGTATATATATGTATATATATATATAAGCCTATATGCACACGTACGTACGTATTTGTATATTTCTCTACGAAAGTGTATATATTGATTTATATAGGTATATATATATATATTTGGATACGGTTCTATGCACACGTAAGTACATGTATATACACGTATATAACTATGTATGTACATGTATATTTAAATACATAAATATATATATATATTCCTATGTAAATGTGTACATGTGTACTTACATACGTATCTAAATATAGATGCTTACATTTATATGCATATATATATATATATGTAAATGTGTACATGTGTGCTTACATACGTATCTAAATATAGATGCTTACATTTATATGCATATATATATATATAAGTACTGACGTGTGCATAGATCCGTATATTCATGTGTATGTATATACCTATATATAACCACGACGAAGATGACATAAGTTTGGGGGTTACTATTATGCAATTAGTCGATCAACTCATGCCTGAACGATTTTGTTTCCCTGACCGCAATATTGTAAGATTGCACGCAACTAAGCCAACCTCTAATTAAGCGAGCTGAAGCACGACGCCCATTAGGCGCACCTGCCTACACATAAACCACCCACATCCTAATACGTTGCACCTAACGGATGGACCCATTCCGTAGAGAAAGTAAAATGGAGGACAAAATGAAGAATAAGAATTGTATTGAAAGATGTTGGTTAAATGGTACAAAATGATCCTTTCATGCACACTTCCTTGCCGAAGTTGTACGGTCATAACGGTGGATCGAACAGCGTCCAGCACCCTCGATGTTGTGATGTTTTGTCGTGTTCTGTCTGTAAAGCAGAAATGGAAACATTTATTATCTGCTTTTACTTTGTACAAGGCAAAATGAAAATCGTCATTGTAACTCACTTATTTTTCACCAGCCAGACAGTGGACGCAAACGTAATTCTCCTCGTTTTCGAAATTTGCACATTGATAGTGCGTCCAACGAGGGCAAAGGCTGTATTGCACCCACTCGGTTTCCTTGTCCAAATCCACTTCGGGATCTTAAAGATGACAGACACTGCACTCATTTTCCACGATCGGTGAATGCGGCCTTTCCAGACGGCGCCTTTTATCCTGCATCCGGCATTGTGCCGAAGATGTAGTACGCAAACGTCTGAACTGTACCAGCTGCAAAGGATGCCCTATCAGCTGGATGTCTTGCTCATCCGTGTTTCTAAGCACTACTGTCGCCTTACGTTTTGAGGAAGTAGGAACGACCGGTGCTCGTGACGTGCTGGGTATTTGCCTAACCGTATGCGTACATTTTGCGCCACTTACTTTCCCCAGGTACTTATTAACAGTGTGAAGGTTGCCCAAGTCTACCGTTGTATTGGTCGCTTTGTCAACGCAGCTTATGTCAAAATCTCGTCCCGGCCGCATGACTGTGGCTAAGTTCTTCAGCTGACTAACATAACGTGCCCATTTATCGTGACCCAAGCTTCCTAAAGCAACCGATATATCCTTCCCGACGTCTTCGCTGACGGAAAACTTGTGACTAGGGTTGTACGGGAACGGAATTTCGTCCGTTTCCGCCAACACCGTTGTTGGCATTCCAACCAACAACGGAAGTCGAACGTCAACTGGCCATCGACCTACGGCTAGTCTATGGAATCCATATCCTATCTTGTCAGTCACATGCAAAATATGA
This sequence comes from Fasciola hepatica, assembly GCA_948099385.1. NCBI lineage: Eukaryota > Metazoa > Platyhelminthes > Trematoda > Plagiorchiida > Fasciolidae > Fasciola > Fasciola hepatica. The sequence goes on from CANUEZ040000011.1 coordinate 84,665, forward strand.
CTGCATGACATCGACCACTGTTTAAAGAAGCAACAAGTGCAACTAGAGTAAAGACCCATTCGGACGGTCACTTTACATGACCGACGGCACACGAGAAACCATCTGCCACCATTAGGAACAATGCTCCTAACCTGATGCAAACGCACGTGTTTCTCAAGTGCGACACGAGCGATGGTACTTAATCGGGTCACAAACCCTGAGTACTTATCCGTTCCAGCAGACGATCGGAAGGAACCAACTAACTGCTTACTTAGTCTACGGCGCCTAGCTTCATCCAAATCCTCCGTTCGTTTTAAAATTCTAGTGAAAACATCTACCAAAGACGATCTGGCAGATAGCCCTTCCTTCAGGTGGCGATTCTCAACCTCGACCCTGTTGGTAGTAAACGTGCCGAAGGTTTCCTTATTCATGACACTATAACCCGCCCACATTGCTTCATACGGCAACCAAGTTCGGTTCAAGTAATTCATGGCCTCTGCACTACGGCCAACAATGGCGGCCTTAAATCTATCAAATATCACCTTAGTTGAGGCGAAACTAAATTTCGCATCCATTGATGAACGCGTTGCTTGTCATTTAAGGACAAGCCGTGCAAGCGATAACATTGACGCTTCATATCCCGAAGAACGTGGAACCGACAGAAAACGAATTCTGCTCCTGGATACGTAACCGGAAATCCATTGTACTGCGCTAAGGTTCGATCTAATATGATTGTCTTCACGTTCGCTGTCCCCGGTAACCTGGCTCTCATTTCGGTGATTGCAAGCAGATAACTAGCACTGCTCTCGTTAGGAAGCAGGGCGTAGAAAATTGAACGACCTAGGCCACTATCGTCTATCAACATGCAATGCCAAAGAAGGTAGCCACCGCAGTTCAGCTGGTGGGTGGCATCCGCTAGCAGTACTTCACTATATTTATCAGCCAGAGACTTAACGGTCTGTGGAGTGTGAAACGCGAACCTAACTACGCCTTCCCGCGATATGATTCGCAAATAACCCTTTCCACTCATTAGTTGTTGAACCTTAAGCACATCACTAGGGTTATCTACGGCATTCGCCATGGCCCTCAATAGTAAATATCCCTTACTGTGAACAACCGGTTGAACTTCTGGCGAGCGTATTCACATATTTCTTTGGATCGGGGGAAAGTGCACATCAGTTCTAATATGTGTGACTCTTGTTCGGGAGTCAAACGCCTATTACGATGGTAGAACCTATCGCTGATTAGATGGAAATCATGGTTATGCTGCAGACATTGACCAACGACTTTGTACTGCATTCCGACGGCACGGATCCTCACGAAGGCCGGGCATTGATTATTCTGATATCTGAAAAGTAAAGATAGATTTACTGTGCGTTGCATACCTGATGGCTGTCCTATTTCGCCGTCGATTGTGCAAGCAGCAAAATTTAACCCGATAGTATGGGAAATTTCTCGGCAGTGCACCCGGATGTGTACGAAGACAATTCTCAGCACTAACACTCTCATACACGTAAAACGAGGTGAAAGTCTGCTGCCGAAATAATCGAAAGTCTTCCTCGAACCTTGAGAACAATTCATAGGAATCTTTTACGTATCTGGAGAAACTCTCAGAGTCATCAACGAAAGCACGTGCAACGGCCATGACAGTTAACAGGTCTGAGCGGTAACAGCCTTGCGCAACCCTTATATACTACGAAGTGGCTAACTTAAACAAAGGTCACCGCAAAAGTAGGAATACCATTCTTATTTTCCGCAAAAATGACTTCATCAGCTCCAACCATTTTCTTCAGTAATCACCAATAACGTCAATCTGGCCATCATTAAGGTTAGACCACAAGACACTGTCTGAACAGTTTCTGACCTTCGCGCTTGAACCACGGTAGCTTTCTGCGGTCCAACAGCGCGTTATTTAAAAATTTGGCGTCGATATGAATGGTTGCGCGATAACTTAGTTGCCATTTTTGGTCTAAGTACAGCAATTCGTACAAAGATACAGTCCACGGTAACCGATACCAAGAAAGCGGAATTGTACAGCAAAACAGGGAACTATACAGCTAAACTGATCATGAGAGGGAATAAGCTCCAGTTGTATTTGCATACCTAAATAATGTAGGTAGGTCTGGTGTGTTCCCCATGTGAATATATACATATATATATGTAAATATATACATATATATATATGTGTGTCTGTGTATGTGCACACGTAAACACATTATATATATGCTTATAAGCATATATGCACACGTGGGTACACATTTGTATATTTATCTATTTACGTGTAGATATTTATTTATATAGGAATATGTATATGTGTGTATACGGATCTATGCAAACGTAAGTACATGCATATATATATATATATATATATATATATATATATATGCATATATATATATATATATATGTAAATGTATATATGTGTACTTACATACGTATCTAAATATAGATGCATACATTTGTTGTATATATACATATATATATATACGATTTTGTTTCCCTGACCGCAATATTGTAAGATTGCACGCAACTAAGCCAACCTCTAATTAAGCGAGCTGAAGCACGACGCCCATTAGGCGCACCTGCCTACACATAAACCACCCACATCCTAATACGTTGCACCTAACGGATGGACCCATTCCGTAGAGAAAGTAAAATGGAGGACAAAATGAAGAATAAGAATTGTATTGAAAGATGTTGGTTAAATGGTACAAAATGATCCTTTCATGCACACTTCCTTGCCGAAGTTGTACGGTCATAACGGTGGATCGAACAGCGTCCAGCACCCTCGATGTTGTGATGTTTTGTCGTGTTCTGTCTGTAAAGCAGAAATGGAAACATTTATTATCTGCTTTTACTTTGTACAAGGCAAAATGAAAATCGTCATTGTAACTCACTTATTTTTCACCAGCCAGACAGTGGACGCAAACGTAATTCTCCTCGTTTTCGAAATTTGCACATTGATAGTGCGTCCAACGAGGGCAAAGGCTGTATTGCACCCACTCGGTTTCCTTGTCCAAATCCACTTCGGGATCTTAAAGATGACAGACACTGCACTCATTTTCCACGATCGGTGAATGCGGCCTTTCCAGACGGCGCCTTTTATCCTGCATCCGGCATTGTGCCGAAGATGTAGTACGCAAACGTCTGAACTGTACCAGCTGCAAAGGATGCCCTATCAGCTGGATGTCTTGCTCATCCGTGTTTCTAAGCACTACTGTCGCCTTACGTTTTGAGGAAGTAGGAACGACCGGTGCTCGTGACGTGCTGGGTATTTGCCTAACCGTATGCGTACATTTTGCGCCACTTACTTTCCCCAGGTACTTATTAACAGTGTGAAGGTTGCCCAAGTCTACCGTTGTATTGGTCGCTTTGTCAACGCAGCTTATGTCAAAATCTCGTCCCGGCCGCATGACTGTGGCTAAGTTCTTCAGCTGACTAACATAACGTGCCCATTTATCGTGACCCAAGCTTCCTAAAGCAACCGATATATCCTTCCCGACGTCTTCGCTGACGGAAAACTTGTGACTAGGGTTGTACGGGAACGGAATTTCGTCCGTTTCCGCCAACACCGTTGTTGGCATTCCAACCAACAACGGAAGTCGAACGTCAACTGGCCATCGACCTACGGCTAGTCTATGGAATCCATATCCTATCTTGTCAGTCACATGCAAAATATGACTGCATGACATCGACCACTGTTTAAAGAAGCAACAAGTGCAACTAGAGTAAAGACCCATTCGGACGGTCACTTTACATGACCGACGGCACACGAGAAACCATCTGCCACCATTAGGAACAATGCTCCTAACCTGATGCAAACGCACGTGTTTCTCAAGTGCGACACGAGCGATGGTACTTAATCGGGTCACAAACCCTGAGTACTTATCCGTTCCAGCAGACGATCGGAAGGAACCAACTAACTGCTTACTTAGTCTACGGCGCCTAGCTTCATCCAAATCCTCCGTTCGTTTTAAAATTCTAGTGAAAACATCTACCAAAGACGATCTGGCAGATAGCCCTTCCTTCAGGTGGCGATTCTCAACCTCGACCCTGTTGGTAGTAAACGTGCCGAAGGTTTCCTTATTCATGACACTATAACCCGCCCACATTGCTTCATACGGCAACCAAGTTCGGTTCGAGTAATTCATGGCCTCTGCACTACGGCCAACAATGGCGGCCTTAAATCTATCAAATATCACCTTAGTTGAGGCGAAACTAAATTTCGCATCCATTGATGAACGCGTTGCTTGTCATTTAAGGACAAGCCGTGCAAGCGATAACATTGACGCTTCATATCCCGAAGAACGTGGAACCGACAGAAAACGAATTCTGCTCCTGGATACGTAACCGGAAATCCATTGTACTGCGCTAAGGTTCGATCTAATATGATTGTCTTCACGTTCGCTGTCCCCGGTAACCTGGCTCTCATTTCGGTGATTGCAAGCAGATAACTAGCACTGCTCTCGTTAGGAAGCAGGGCGTAGAAAATTGAACGACCTAGGCCACTATCGTCTATCAACATGCAATGCCAAAGAAGGTAGCCACCGCAGTTCAGCTGGTGGGTGGCATCCGCTAGCAGTACTTCACTATATTTATCAGCCAGAGACTTAACGGTCTGTGGAGTGTGAAACGCGAACCTAACTACGCCTTCCCGCGATATGATTCGCAAATAACCCTTTCCACTCATTAGTTGTTGAACCTTAAGCACATCACTAGGGTTATCTACGGCATTCGCCATGGCCCTCAATAGTAAATATCCCTTACTGTGAACAACCGGTTGAACTTCTGGCGAGCGTATTCACATATTTCTTTGGATCGGGGGAAAGTGCACATCAGTTCTAATATGTGTGACTCTTGTTCGGGAGTCAAACGCCTATTACGATGGTAGAACCTATCGCTGATTAGATGGAAATCATGGTTATGCTGCAGACATTGACCAACGACTTTGTACTGCATTCCGACGGCACGGATCCTCACGAAGGCCGGGCATTGATTATTCTGATATCTGAAAAGTAAAGATAGATTTACTGTGCGTTGCATACCTGATGGCTGTCCTATTTCGCCGTCGATTGTGCAAGCAGCAAAATTTAACCCGATAGTATGGGAAATTTCTCGGCAGTGCACCCGGATGTGTACGAAGACAATTCTCAGCACTAACACTCTCATACACGTAAAACGAGGTGAAAGTCTGCTGCCGAAATAATCGAAAGTCTTCCTCGAACCTTGAGAACAATTCATAGGAATCTTTTACGTATCTGGAGAAACTCTCAGAGTCATCAACGAAAGCACGTGCAACGGCCATGACAGTTAACAGGTCTGAGCGGTAACAGCCTTGCGCAACCCTTATATACTACGAAGTGGCTAACTTAAACAAAGGTCACCGCAAAAGTAGGAATACCATTCTTATTTTCCGCAAAAATGACTTCATCAGCTCCAACCATTTTCTTCAGTATTCACCAATAACTCCAATTTGACCATCATTAAGGTTGGACCACAAGACACTATCCTTGAGCCACGGGGTTTAGACCTTTGGGTTTTACTGTGAAATCTATTTGGCCGCATACTTGAGTTTCATATATATTTGTTTCCTTTGTGAATTTCAACTTAGTACCGTAGAAACTACGAATCAATCTTGTTCTGCTCTTGGGATTCGTTTGAATTGGCTACGCGTTGCTCGATTTGCGAGAATTGATTTACAGTACTCAAATGGAACCTGGACAAGAAAACTCATTTTAAATGCCCAGACGAGGAAGCAAGGACCATTTCACACAACAGGAAATAAACCCGCAAGTCTCTGGGGATGGTTTTGGTGTTGTTGATTCTCTAGATAATACTAAGTTTACTAGTTCTGTCAGTGCTAGGCCATATATCTCTAACCGCGATGAGTTTGACGATATTATTACTTATAGAATGAGAGTGATAGAATAAGAAAACGAGCTGCGGTTAGCCAGAAAGGAAGCAGAGTCTCTTACTCAAGGAACTGGTATCAGAGAGCCAGCAAAAAGTCCACGTAGTTCACGAAGTCAACATCGAAACGGCACTGAGAGCGACGAATATAAACCCTTGAGACAGCCCGAAACTACCGAGGTTTTGGCATTCGACCTGCCGAGAGTGGAGCTGTCCCATTTCGACGGGCACCCCGAGCAATACTGTATATTCATGAAACAATTCGAAAACTTTGTTGAGTGAAAAGTTGCAGATCCTGGTCAAAGGTTTTTGTATTTATTGCATTACCGTCGTTGGAGGGCCAAAAGTGCTATCAAAGGCTGCGCGAGGCTTAATCCACCAAATGGGGTATATCAGGGCGCGCAGAATCCTGAAAGATTTGTTTGGACAACCATTCAAGGTGGCTAGACGCCTAATTGCTAGTGTTTTATTTGAGGCAAAAAAGACTGAAGGCAAGGCTGAAATACTGTCAAATTGTGTTATAAAAGTGCGGAATTGCAGTGTAGCACTGGAGCACTTAGGATACCAGTCTGATCTGAATGCGTTGCACACACAGGAATGCATTGTCCGATGTCTACTCATTGACTTACAGAGCAGATGGGCAGAGGAAGCTGAAAACATAAGTGTGCTTGGGCGGGAATCTACGTTCAATGATTTGACGGAGTTCATAGGTCGTCAATCCCGTATCGCCAACAGCAGATTTGGACAAATCGTACGCGAAAAATGCAGGCTGGCGCGAACGGAACCAACCTCTGCTCAAATTGTAGGGAAGGACTGTAGCCGAATCCACGCCTTGGCCAACACGCACATGATAAGTCAAGAACCCGAGAGGTCAACTGAATGCAACCTGCGCAACTCCCTGCATCGGTTGCCAGATTGTCCGATCTTTCATAGGATGAGTGTATCCGATCGGTGGTGCGCAGTAAAAAGGATTGGCTCACGCCTTACGTGTTTGAACAACTCTCATCGAGCCTCCGAATGCAGCTTAAGAGTGAAATGTAACCATTACGGATGCTTGGGTAATCATCACTCGTTACTGCATGGCCCTCTCAAAAATAGGCCTATTCCGCCGGATGAACCAAAAATTGTCTGTTCAACGGGACATGATGATTTCAAACCGGCGAGATTAGGCATCGTACCAGTCCGCATCGTGAAGCCTAAAGGACTGAGGAGGGTCAATGGATTTTCGGACACGGGGTCGGATACCTCGCTGATTACTCGCGAGCTTGTAGAAGGCTGTGAACTAGTCAGCAAGCCCACCTCGCTCAAGCTCAGCACGATTGCAGGGGGTCATGTTAGCAATTCTAAGAGGCTGACCCTGCAGTTAACGTCTCCATCTGATGAGGGGACCGTAGAAATTCCGAAAGCTTTTGCCATAGACAACTTATCAATAAGACCAGTCGACTCTATAAGATCGATCGCCAGGAGATGGTCTCATCCCAGAGACAGCGTTCGAAGAAGTGTCTAACCCCCACGTCGACATACTAATTGAATGCAATGTACCAGAGGCTCATTGGGTGCTTGAACAAAGCATAAGCAATCGAAAAGAACCATTCGCTACGCGAACCATACTTGGCTGGACACTTCTCGGACCCCTGACGGGCGAACTTCAACAATCTGCACCAATAAATTGCCTAACTGTTGCTGAGAGAAGTACTTCTGTAGAACACATACAGCTTTTCGATACTGAATCCAACGGTCCATCTCAGGAAAGCGAAGTTCACTCAAAAGATCAGTCGGTGCTTTCGATGGCGAATTCAAAGACGGCACGTCACAATGGGCAACATGAAGTTGCTATACCCGAGAGACCACCGTCAGGTCACCTATCAAGAAATGGAGTAGTTTCCCGGAGGCTTTTGAAATATCTCAAAAAAGGACACCAGCAGGTCACCAAAAGCAGCTTGGAATTTGCCGACCCAGTGACAGTGTACGGTACCTGGGTGGAACTGCGCGGCCGGCGGCGAAACAAAGTACCCTTTGCCAAAAAAATTGCCGGGCTGAAGTCAGTATCACTAAACGAACTCAAAATGACTGCTCTGGTTTTGGGTTTTAAGGTAGCACCAATGCTAAAAGAGAACTGTACCACCGCCGAACTGAGCCTTGCATACTGGACAGATCCTACAGTTGTGTTACATTACAGGAAACGGAAGAAACGAAGATCGTGTTCGAAACATCAGAGAGCTGACCCACTCGTAGCAGGGAACAACGAGGAAAATGTTGATGATTCGAGCTCGAAACCACATACAAAAGACAAAGTAGCTTGCAGATCGCCTCGCTCCGAGTTATTCAGCATTTTATTCCGTTTCATGCTCCACAACTATTTAACTACACCCATTTTCCAGAAAAGTTGCAAAATGTACTTAGTTCCAGTTTCTATCCAGCGTGCACACAGACGAAAATTAGAAATTCACCAGTATTTCACTTGAACAGTTCAAGTGAGGCTTATTAGCTGTGAACACATTGTGAAACTATTATTATCTTTAAAGAAGAACATTTATTTACATTTTATACAATATTGATTGTCACATATTTTGTGCACAGAAAAACTTTGAAATATTCTGATAGATGCCAGTATTCGATCAATTTCCGTGTTCATGTGTATTTCGATACCGTCCGCCGTACACTTGCTTTCGAAATTTATTCATAATCAGAAACCGGTTTTCATTCCTTTCGGGAGATTTGGTGCTTTAATTTTATGTAATTCCACTGGTTCGTGACCTGTCAATTTTACGCGATATCTTATTAGGCGTTGCACCTACGTTCAACTTCTGCGCTCATGCTTGTAAACGAAATTAGTCTAACCAATTGCTGCAATAGTTTTCTGCTTGTGTTGCGTAGACTTAGCTCGTGCGGCGAAACGCTTCACTCTGTGAAGCCTTCATCTTCATCGTGCGTCTGACTGTGTGCCCCGGTCTCCTGATGAATATGCCAATCTCAAGTTGTTCAGCGGGATTTGGAATTGATTCCTTATGGATTTTGCGATGATGGCTACGGCGGAAACCTGTTGCACGCTCAGCTAACACAGAACGTTAGTAACCACAGGCACTGATAACAAGCTATAGGCAGATAGGATGAGAATCATGACCCCTTCCTGAACCTTAGACAACCATTTTTGCGGAAGGATTTTGGCCGGCGGTGTAAATAACGAATACTGAAAATCCTTCCAAATGTTCAACGTGCTTTGTGAATTTGACTATATTTATCATTATCTTGAAAAGCTTGCTCATAAACCACACATTTTCACGTTTGTTTATCCATGTGAGACATTTGAATTTGGCCTCGAACCGTTTCTGACCGTCGTGCTTGAGCCACGGGGTTTGGACATTTGGGTTTTACTGTGAAGTCTATTTGGCCGCATACTTGAGGTTCGTATATATTTGTATCCTTTGTGAATTTCAATTTAGTACCGTAGAAACTACGAATCAATCTTGTTCTACTCTTGGGATTCGTTTGAATTGGCTACGCGTTGCTTGATTTGCGAGAATTGAATTACAGAGAACACCTCAGCCAGTACAATCGAGTCTGGTTCATTGGCCGCAGCTCGACGGGGTCACAAGTGAGCAGTAGCAGAATAACGAAATAGATCTACTGATCGGTTGTGATGTACCGGAAGTACACTGGGTCCTGGATCAACGAATGGGAAGCCACAAAGCACCCTATGCAGTACGTACTATATTCGGCTAGACTTTATATGGTTGTAAAAGCAGAAGATACGGCAAACAGATCCAAGTCAGCCGCACTTCAGTGGGAACGGCAAACATTGAACAGGCATTCCAACAGCTGTATAACGCCGAGTTTGCCGTAGTGGCCGCTGATAGAGATGCTCCATCGCGGGAAGATAGGATGGCTCTGGAAATGGTAGCCAATAACACTAAGTATGTAACAGGTCGCTTCGAGTTTCCCATCTCGCGAAGACCCAACATGAACCCAATGCGGAACAGCTGAGAAGAGGCTCTGAAAAGAATTAGCTTCTACAAAAGCGGGCTAACTCGAGAAACATTCTTAAGGATAAAGTATATAAGGGCCATGCAACATGATATCGAATTGGGTTGTATACAGAAGTAATCAGCGCAAATCTGAGTTGGTACCTACCCCATAACCCGGTCGTGGACCCAAAGAAACCGGGGAAGGTCAGGGTGTGTCACTCAACGACCATATACTACAGGGACCAGACAAGGCGACACCAAAAGTCGAGGCTTCGTTTCTTTCAGCTAGGAATAGTGGTCGTATCTGCAGAGATATGTTAATGCTTCCACAAGTAAAAATGCCTTTTAGATATAGGAACGCCTTCCGTTTTCTCTGTTGGCCTGAAGACGACGTTGATCGCACACCAGACGAGTAAAGACTGATGGTTCTTCCCCTTAGAGTGGAATCATCCCCATTCTGCTCCATTTTTGCCCTCCAAGATAACCTCAAGGGTTTCAAAATCATCAGCAATCCATTAAAAGATCAGTGGGCACTTCTACGTGTGACCTTTTATGTTTACCCGGAGGCCCAAATACTACTATTCCATATATGACTGAGGGGACCGCCACTCTAAGTGCAGGAGGGTTCGACCTTAAAAATGGACGTCAAACAGCCATGAGATTCCCAAAGTTATTCTGAAGTCCGGGGAAATTGAGTTCGTGAGAGAGCTTTCGGGAACCTCCACACAAATGGAGAGCACGCTTGGGGTTCGATGGAAGCCCAAAGGTGACGAATTTGCAGTTATCCTGGACCTACCCAAACCAACAGCCACACGAACAGGAATCCTTACATCACTCTTGGGCCTCTGTGATCCCTCAGGTTTTGTGTCCCCATGGTTGCTCTCGGGAAAGAGCTTGCTGTAATCGCTGTGCCAAAGAGGGGCCGGGTTGAGACGAACCTCTCCAGGATGGCGAAGGCAAGCCGCGGTGTGGCTGGTTACACAGCCCAGATCAATTTGGCGAGATTGAGATACCAAGAATCAGACAGGAGAGAGTGTTTTAATAGCAGTTTATTTCGGAGACGCCCAAAGCATGCCTGATGCACGATCAAATCTTCACGAGTGATGAAACTGACAGATAAAATGCGTGAAATTTTAGAACTACGCAGGACAAATGAGGGTAGGAGGAAATAGAAGGAAGATGAGAGGGAAATAAATGTATGCTCACCAAGCAGCAATGGAGGGAGTTTAAGTGAGCCCACGGATTGATTCAGATATGTACCCGGCAAATTTGAAAATCAAAGTCAGATGGAGCAGTTGACTGAGCCAAGTAGGGGCGATCAGAGCCTGGGGTTTCAACATGAGTAGGACCGAAAATCGGCGTGAGAGACCCTAGTAACGAGAAAAGACGAAGAAAAAAGGAAGATATGTGAAAAAACGAAGAACAAAAATTGAGTTGTATGGCTAGGTATTATGTAGCTATGGGCTAAGCCCGAGTGAAGTAAATGGGCGAAGAAATTTTGAAAACATGGAGCGACCAATACAAGAGGCAAATAGTGGGTGAGATGGCAGCAATGGCGCGGAAGGATCGAGAAGCGGTAGATATGAGGCACAGATAAAGACAAAATGGACGCACATCATGAGGGGCTGCAGCATGGTGGTACGAGATTTGGCTGGCGAAGAGCTGAAGGGTGCAGAGAAAAAGTGCGGATACATATAAATATACGTGTGTGTACATTTATATATGTATACATGAGCAGGAGCAAATAACAGTAAAGGGACAGGAAATGGAAGCAGCAGTGCTTGAAAGAGACTGGTAGGATTGGGTCAAATGGTATGGAATTAACTTGGACAAATCCTGGTGAATTTGTTCATGGCAGGTGAACATGGGGGATCAACAGAGATGCCCACCTCCACTTGTTTTCAGATGCATCGGAAGTAGGCTACGGAGTAGTGGCTTATAACCGCTGGGTAGACGAAAATGCTGGGCGGTACGGTCAGGTAGTATTCGCAAGGACAAGATTAGCTCCACTGAAGACCGTGTCCACTCCGAGGCTAGGACTGGCTTCAGCAGTACTGGCCGTGAAAGCCGTAAAGCTGATTTGGAGGTGCTCTGTTCAGACAAACTGGGACTCCAACTTTTGGACGGACTCGGCCAAAGTACTGAATTACGTGAACAACACTCACACCCGTTGAAAAACTTCGTGGCCAACAGACTCACCGTGATCCATGAATCGACTACGGCCGATCAGTGGCACCATGTACAATCCGCCAGGGACCCGGCCGACTTAATGGTAATAATGATGGTTTACTTCGGGGGTGCCAAAAGCTTGCTAGATGCATGATCGAGTTTTTACAAGCGATGAAGTTGACCGACAAAATTCGTGAAAAAGTATAAGTATACATGACAAAAGTGGGGTGGGCAGGCTCAGGATGGAGATAAATGTGTGATGAACGTATGCACACCAAAGAAAATTGGGGAGAGTTTAGAAGAACTCAAGGGCGGATTCAAATGGAAGCCCGATGGATTTAAGGTGCAGGGTCAGATACGGAGTCTGACTTGTCCAAGCTGGATACCTGAAAACTGAGAGATACGCACAAAAGGGGCAAGAAATTGATATGAGCTTTGGTAGCAGGAGACGGTGGAGATAAAAGAGGGATCCATTGCTGGGGAGTAGATAGTAATGGAGCCCTGCTACACTGTAGTAGATGGTCGGCGTACAGGGCACAAAACTCATCGTAGAACAGGTAGAGAGCATTGGAAGAAGTAAGGGGTGGTACAAATCGCTAAAACTTTTGGAGGGATCGGATATGGTAGGCTTTAGGCACATATGTAAAAAGAATGAACGCATATCATGTGTTAGCGGGATGATAGCATGAGAGATGGCCGGCATATAAGTGCAGGATACACAGTGAATGTGTATTTACACATGTATATATGTATATAAATATGTATGCGAGAAACGGAAGGAAAGAGCAATGGGGAGCTAAGAGAAATGAAGTATCAGTGACTGGAAAAGATAGGCAGGGTTAAAGCAAAATGTACAAGTTTGGCTTAGGAAAATTCAGAAGAATTTTCTCATGACGGGTTAACAAGGTGGAGCAACAGAAAGAGAAAACTAAAGAAGCACAGAAGTGATGCCGGCTGTGAAGAGCAGATCATAAAAGGTGGAAGATGAAGGATAGAATCAAACAGAACAGGTAAGAATGGGTCTAATTATTTGATCAATGCAGGCGCGACATGTGGTGATGGACCAGAGGAATCGGGTAGTAGCAGATCGAACGATTTGGAACAGTGTGTGACTCTCATGGCGTAAAGCATTCTTTACAATCATTGGAATACGGAAAAGCGGACGAAACTGAAAGGCACACAGAAAATGCCTGTGGAAAGCAATATAAGGAACAGGAGATGGGGGCAATGACCGAAGAGACTGGTGAGACATGACCAATCAGATCGTTTTACTACAGGTGAAACACGAAGGAGGCAGAGAAGATAAAAGCAAGAAGCACCAGGGTAGGTAGACCAGAAATAGAACAAAAGGTACAAGAAAGGAATGTTCGACAACGTTTTGGCAATGGAACTGGAGAGCTGCTTGCCAGCAGTCAATTGAGCAGGTGGATTGAGCATGAGGATGCTAATCTGAGCATCATCTAATGGGAAGAACCACGGAGGAATCTCGGAGCCAAGAAAGAAAAATATGGTGGTAGTGATCAGACAATAAATGCGACTGTAAAAGAAGCAAAGTTTGGAGCGGCGACTTTCAATATGAGGATAGGTCTTGGGTGCAGGTGTGACCGGTGCTTAATGGCATTGGGCATGAGGGGAAAGAACAAGGAGGGATTCAACAAAACGACAGGCAGTGACGTATAAGAATGCTGTCAGTGATATCATGAGCATAGGGGGATACCAAGCGAACAGTGACTAGAAGCCGGAAATGACGGCAGACAGAAAAAGGAAATACTGGCGAGCTTCGGCAGAGGGGAGTGGGTAGGGCGATGCCGTGAGAGCTGAAATGGTGAGAGGCGATAAGAGCGGAGACTGAATGAGCAGGTGTGCATACCGTGGTAGAACGAAGAAATGAAAGTGGTAATAGATGATAGGGACAGTGGTTGAGCCTACGGTGGCGGAACAAGGAACGGGAGCGTGCAATTTCCAACCGACAGTATTGGATGCGGTAGTCTGAGGAAAGTCAGAGCGTGCGATCCGCAACCGGTGCTAGTGGGTGGGACTGGCCGTGCTTTGGGAGCCCAACCTGAAAAACACTTCGTGAGGTGAACACGGGAGGTGTGATCCACCGGCCTAATAGAGCCTGCACATCGTTGCAGAAGACCTGCATACCCAATGTGCGTCAGCCAAAGCGGTGGATCTGGCCGCGCCCCGCGCCGTTGGGAGTGATACGATTTGTCATCGATAACTGTATAGGGGGCAAACAGTCCGCGATAGAGGTGTGTGATTCAGGATCTATTAGCCAGGTCGTGAGACCATGGACGGCAGAGCCAACGGGAACTGCGAGTGGTAGAAGGTAGTGTAATAATATTAATAATAATAATAACAGTGGTATATTTCTCGGCCATCGTCGAGACGCACGAGCAGGCGCATGAACATGGTGTAACACGGTACTCAATAAGATGAAATATTCACAAATTCTAAGGACAAAAGTCAAGAACATCGGCGATAGAAAAACATAGCCAGCAATAGTTTGAATGGATCACTTTAATAATGGTTTGCGTGGCAACTTCGAACCAGTTTCGAATTCGAGCCAGGCTGTGGCCAGCGTGGGGATGCCGAAAAACTCGGTAACACAGTGCCAAAGAAGTATTATAAGCGGGACGTATGCAAGCCAAGGTAAACCGAGGCTTACTGAGGTTCTGCGAACAGAGTAACTTCTGAACAAGAAGAAAAAGAAAGAATAAAAAACTGTAAAGAAGTATACTCGGGAAAATCGATACAAGCGAAGAGAATAGCGATCCATGAAGATGATGCAAACCCTGAATGACAGATTTGCCGGGTTTCAACAAACGGAATGAATTTTGGAACGGGGAGACATGAGAAGTATTTTATGAAAGTGAATTTGAGAACACTGGTGGATGTGGGAGAAACAGCAGACCATAAAAAGGTGAGTTTAGTTTCTGGATCAGTGACCCGTATCATTCGGAAATGAGAAAGCGCAACTTGGGGGGCACTCGAGAAGTGGAGAGTCAATCTCCAGCCTGCTGGGGTTTCAGACAAAGATAAACTGTGGTAACGGATACTAAAATGGGAAATCTCCGCATGGACTTGAGAGTTATTACGCTGTCTCACTGACAAATATATGTATATGTATATGCTGGCGCTTTTGGCCTCGGCGCTATTCGGCGTCATTTCTGGTAACGTACAACATCGCATGGCTGTGTTTCGTCTGGCGGGGTCTGTATGTGTCGGTCAGTCAACTGAGTGTGGCGAAATATGACGGATTGAACTGGTGGCTGGTAGTGGCCGGTATATTATCAGGATGCGCGTGAACCGGTATTTGTTTTGGCTGCAGTGGTGATATCGGCAGAATAGGCTAAGCTTTAGAAAAAGCCGAACGATCTGACAAGCAAATGGGGAGTATTTCCGGTCAGGTGGCTTGATTTTGATCCCAGTTGTTATGGAAGGTTTCACTTGGGTCTCTGTCGGCACGAGTCAAAGTGGCACCCTTGGTTATCCAGTTCGGCTGCTGAGATAGTGGGAGACAACGAACCCGAAATGAAGGAGCATTGCGGTCTGGACGTGGTTTCAGCTGTTGGTTATGACAATATATGACGAAAACAATAATCAACTGGTTAGGTTCATATTATTGGGGTATGTCTGAGGCTTCATTTGAACAGTCAGTGGCACCTACTCCACATTCTGGGTAAAATAGGCTCGCAGTGGATTTGCGCTATACTACTACAGGGTAGCGAAGCCGCGTACACTGGTTAAGCAACTACGTATGCATTCCAAAAGATTTATGGTTTGCACATTGACGCAGCAAAGCTCGGATACTAACAAAAAAGCCTAGGGATTCACGGTTTAGAATAGTAAGAAATGGTAACTTTCAATACCCCTCGCTTACGGAGAACGCAGTTTGGCACCGGGGCGAAAAGATATGTTTGAAATAACAAACTATGAGGGAACGGGACTGGTACACAGTTGGAGTAGCGCTATACTGCTACCTCCTCCTTTGGTGTGGTGATTATTCTATACTGAATAGTTTCTGAGGAGCCTAGAAGCAGAAGAATTTATTGAGGTGTCGGTGGTGATGCACTAGAGGAAATCGGTCTCGTGCCGAGAAACGTAGTCATGAGTTCGTCTATGCTCCCACTCGATGGTGCTATCGTGCTGAGATTATACTCGAGCGTGAGCAAAAAAATCCAATGTAGTGGTTATCGTGGCATCTTTGCCGTCTTTATCGTAAGGCAAAGCGGGACAACACCTGTGTGAGGACCGGTTTGGAGAACCGTGAGGGGTGGGATTGAGATGAGTCCGAATTTTCGTCAAGGAAGCAAACTCCAAAGGCCTACATTCGTACTCATGGTAAGCGGAACAAGGGCCTGCTCCAGGTAGGGAGGTAGCACGATACACAATATTATCCAGGTGCACCTGCCAGAGAGATGGTCAGTACTGTGCCCGAGGTGGTTGGCCGTCATCGAAGATCGCTGGAAGGGGAAAGGGGATGGGGAAGAGCTGTATGGGTGTGCCTAAGCCGAGGAGCAACTGATACTGAGGAGAGGAAGAAAATAAAAATGATGGATAACAGATGAACGTGGATGAGCAACAGGGTTATCTTATGAAGGCAGGAGATAAGTTCGCTGTGGACAACGGATGGCAGTGGCCATAGTTAGCTGCACTGAGGAGAAGTGTCGGGCATGGAGTATACCTGCAGGCCTGTTGCGCAGGGGTATTAGGATTACCGTGTGAGGCCCCTTTCAAAGGCCAGATCGGTGACGGCGAACTCATTAGTGAGCAACATAGCTTGGGAAATTGTTAAGCATAACACAAGAGCTCGCCCACAAGCGAACGGTGAGGAGGCATTACGTAAGCTAAGGGGGGCTTATTCCAGATTATGGAATAGGCAGACAGATAGAATCGGGACTTCAGACTGAGACTAGATTGAGGGACAAGGAGAGAGAATGCACAATTTCGGACGGGGAAGAAGCAGGCAGCGAATGAGATATGATAGGAGGGGAAGGCCTGGTTGTGGAATAGTCTAAAGGGGAAAACTGGATTGAGCCCCATGCTACGGATCCACAGAGGCACCATTTGTAACGTACATGCGTGGAAATCCGTTGTCATATACTTGTATTGTCGAGACTATGCTCTTTATTTTAATGATCCTGGAACAAGCACATGAGTCGGTCACTACACTTCAACATTTGTTTATATTTTTCTCACGTGAAGTGGCATAATTTTGATCCGAACTTGGACTGCCGTGACGGAGGTACCTGAAATTGGCATTTGTTGAGCTCTGGTCCTCGTTGTTAGACGTTGTGGCCGCACAGTTGAGGTTTTTACATATTTATATGCGTACAACTTGTTCATCCAGTACAGTGGAAACGGCGAATCAATCTTGTTTTGGTTTTGGGGTTCGTTTTGAATTGGCTATGCGTCGCCACCATTTGCAGGTGCTACCAGAGCTGGCGGTATGTTAGGGCCATGGAAACGCCCAACATCTTTTTGTTGAAGGTACGCTGCACGTTCTCAAGATATACTGTGGAGGAACGTGGTGGGAGGCTGGGGGTAATCGGACAACATTCTAGCAGCCTTCTTACATGTGAGAGATACATGGACAGGCGACCGGCAGGCAATAAGAAACATCGATGAATCAGGCTTGAGGTTAGCGTAGCTTTAGCGATTTGGAACGATGCCTTTTCTGAGAAGATAAAGCAACAAGAGTAGCGCACGCCAAGATCAATAACTATGGGGTATATGGGGATGGGTAGGCCTCCCAGGCAAATTGGGCCGGGCGGTACGGTACACTTTTGGGGTAGGAGGAATCCTTTCTTCGCAGAGAATTTGAGAATGACAATTGTATATTTCTTGACCGTTGTCAAGGCACATGCACAAAGCAGGATCAGGGAATACAGCAGTATATAACAGTGTGAGGCTTTCACAATTTTTTAATTCAGGAATCACACAATAACCGGAAAAAGACAGCAAAGTCGTGTAGTGTTTGAGTGAACTAAAGTGGTGGTGATTAAAGCGGGAATTATGAACCGGTTTCGCATTCGAGGATGGCGGTGTGGATAGCTGAACAAACGTGGGAATGCTGATAGAGGCGACACCGGAGAATGTTAAAAGGGGCAGTGGTTGCAAGGACTAGAAAAACAAGAGGTGGGATGTCACAACATGGACAGCAAGTTGAGGAAGGAGTAATAAACCGTGTGCCTTATGGGTGCCGAAAACTGGCTGCGACGGGCCACGGCATCCAGAACTGGACGCGAGCGTGCACCAACTGATTGACTAACTAACTAACGAGTAGCCGGGCAGGAGATTTACCAAAAAACAAGATTTAAAGTTTGCATGGGGCTACCAACGTGCAGTCAGAGATGCCAGCGAAATATAGGAGATTGATCCAGCTTTGGGTAACTAATGGTGGGAGGGGGCATGTGAAACAAATGCAAGTGAGTCAAATGTGATAATAAGACAGACCTTTTGTGCAGGCGATTTCAGTTTCACATGGAAATTTACATGAAAGCGAAAAAATTCACAAGGAATGCAGTGAACATTTGAGGAGCATGAACGGTGTATGAAAGCAGAACTGACTTTGAAAGAGGTGTCATCGAGGAATCAGACTAGTGGAAATAAAGGCTACTGATGCTGCTAGGCAGAAGTTGGAAGGGCGTAAAGGTAAAATTGTTTTGTATATGCGATAAGAGAAATATTCTTCAAGTTATGGTTGGATACAGGCGGCTGGTATGCTGTTTCATAAAGACCTTGATTGTAGGTGATGACAGGTAGAAAGGTGAAGGTAACGGGGAAAAGGGGCTAGTTTGGCGAAGTGGGTAGAATAGGTTGGGAAGGCAGCGGCGACGGCTGGGTTCCGGTCATTGATTTTGTGCTTCAAAGCAGGACGAAATGAACTGTTGGAATGGAGTACTGGAAATTGATGTTAAGCGGGTGTGGGGTGATGATCGATGTCAGGAATCAGCTCTGCGATCCGGTGAGACTTTCATGAGGGTTTGTTGCTCCAGTTATATGATTATGGTCAGCCGTGTACTGTGCCCCTTATAACGTCAGCAGGCGATAGTATAGGTTTAAACCATTGTCAGTCCGATTGATCAAATCGCCCAGTCCGGGGGTAACGTCGAGTTGGCCGATGGCTACCCAGGTAACCAACGCGATCTGAAAGGGATCAGGAGTGCGGCCGTCTGGAGAGTTTTCCAGCTGTGGGTTATGGTTAGCGTTTTGATGGAAACCAGACAATGAACATTTTGTTATCTGAAAATTCAGTTACCATTCTGCTGGTGGGCCGGCCTACTAGGGATCCCTGGATGGAGACTGGTTGTTTTCTAGGGTAGTTGGGCGATAGTAGATATTTGAGGAGATGCCAGGTAAGTGGTGGATGAGGACACGGGGTCAATTTGGGAACCAGGAATAAAGCAATAGTAGAGGGTATGATCTTGGGGAAGAATAGGAAGATAGCAATCTGTTCGGTTCACCAGCTGTGATCGATGATGGCAAACCGTGAAAGGGAAGGAACACACTCAGTGTTAAGGTGAGGCCTATTCATGTGAAAGCAAAAGAGCTGGTATTCCGCGGGGTCATGAGAAATCAGAGGTATACGGATTCCGGTTGGAATGGGGTCTTAGCTTACCAAGAGCATATGCGCACAGAAGTGAGGCTTAGTTACCGAAGAATAGTAATCTGCGTGGCAAGACTCCAGCATGCCAGAAAAGCACAAGAAAAGCAGGATGAGACCGCAGAGTTCTAGCCTGAGACAAAGGAATTAAGTGAGGGCGAGCACCTATCACTAAAAGAAAAAACGGTTTTTTAAAGGGAGCTAATGTCAGTGGGCATTTCGGATGGGGAGGTGAGTCGAGAAAGTAGCAGACAAATCACCTTTGACTATTGTCATCACTATTAGTGAGTGGGCTCAAGAAGAACATATAAATAGTGAAGTTGTGGATGGTAAACTATAAAAGTGCGATGATTATGTTTCTCATTCCGTCAACCAGTACAGGTGAGGTTTAGCCCACGGCTGTGAACGGTAGGCATATCAATACCGGGGTGTCGTCAGAACAGAGGCCGTACAGTATAACTCTTCCAACCGTGTATTCACTACTGCACTGGACATCAACAAGCTTTTTGGGGGTTTTGCATGGAGCCCAAAAGGTTGAAACTGAGAAAGTTGGGGTAAGCATAACAGTGAGTCAAAGTCAGGTGACGTCCACCAGATTGGCATTGTTCTAACAGAGCTTTGATCTGGTTTTTAAATGCGGGTGAAGTATACGTATGCAAATTATAGTGTAAAATGGCACGATCTGATGAGGAGGGAGATGAAAAGTGCGTGGAGCTTGCCCACGAGAAGCACCAGCTTCGGAAAGAGAGCAAGTCACAGGATGTTTTGCACAGGGTCACAGAAGGGTCATTATTGGGGAGGGAGTACATTATTTTCATATCTTCGGCAAAGAGAAAAGGGGTAATATGACGAATAGAAGAGGAAATGTCACTGATACAATGAGGAATTGCAATGGACCCAAGAAACTGCCTTGGATGACGCTGCTAGTAATGAGTTTGACAGAAGATAAGCAGCCATCAACGAGCGCAGCTTGTGGTCTGTGAGCCAGATTGGGGGATAGCCAGGAGGGGAGATGGACAGTAATACCAAGAGACCGGATTTTGGCCAACGGATGCATGTGGAGAACACGTTCAAAAGCCTTATACATGTCGAGGCACAGGAAAATTAGAGAAATACAGAAGACGGTGGAACGCTGAGGAAGTCCAGCCGGCAGGAGGAGCAGGAGCGGGAGTTCAAGAAACCGAGCTGACCAGGGTTCAGAGGGTCGTTCGATAAGAGGTACTGAGCAATGTGGTTTTTGAGAATTCTCTCCATGATTTTGCAGACTACTGGGGTGTGGTTAATGGGCCGATAGGTATCTGGGTCGTGTATCACATTTTTCATGAAGTGCGGTTTTATAGCAGAGGTTTTCCATTGAAAGGGGACGAAACGGCGAATAAAGGATTTGGTGTATACATTAAGTACCAATAGATGGAGGTCAGGACCACCAAAACGGAGGAGGGCTGGTGGGAGATCATCTGGGCCAGGTTTCGGGATAGGCTTCATGGAAGTAACCGATTTCTCAGTCTCTAGGTCGATGAAGAGGGTCGATGAAAGAGAGGCAGAGGTGCAAGGATGGACTGTAGGATGAGGGATACCAGGGCGGTTTATAAGGGACGAAGAGAAATGAACACTGGATGCCTCAGATATAGATGCCGGTGTATCAGCGGTAGGTGAGCCGCAGGTGGGGAATTTGGGCGAGGTAAGATTGGAGTGATTGGACCTCTCACTAAGCAAGTTTGACTGGTAGTCAGTTTTATTGGGGTGTGCTAGGGCGATGGCCTCCTGCCTTCTCAGCTACTAATCGGCCTTGCGATGTAGCTTCAGTTGCAGCTGGTTTATGCACAGAAGACTAATAAGTTTGCTTGGTCTACCGAAGGTAAGTTGCAACTTAGTCAGCTTGCACTCTAGAAGTGACGGGCTTGAGCCGCTGGACTTGGGACGTGGATCGGCACACGGGTTAGTGGCACTTAAACGGTGTAGGAGGTTGTATTAGAGTTCACAAAAGTAGGGGGATCAGTGGAGAAAAAAGGTGTCCCATTTGGGGATAAGTATCATCATCGGTACTAGGGCCAGGTACGTGAACGGTAAGAAGTCGGGACAGAGGGAGGGGATTGCTCCGGGTAGGACCAGCCGAAGCAGCTAAAATTGTACCCAGCAATACGGTGTTCACTGCCAGGGAAGTAATCGGCAATGTGAGTGGTGATATTAGGAATATCAAAGGGGAATACTAGGTCCAAGATGCTGTTCCCCCTTGTAGGGCAGGAGGTATGTTGGGTCCATCCGCCAAGACGGACACAGGAAAGGAAGGCGGAGAGGGCGGGAAGGCTAGTGTAACAGGAACAGCACATTGAAGGAAGGTTTATGTCACCCGCAATAATTTTCACACTGGCAGGATAGTCAAGTGCAGCATTGAAGACATCCACCGCAGAGTCAACCTTTGTAGGCTACAGACCCGGGGGGAAGTAGGAAAGAATTCAGTGTCGGTGTGCGCAGAACATTGATACCAGGTGCGAGACCATTGGGATCGCTGTGGCGATAGGAGTTGGGTCTCATTTGGGGCAGGGCGTCAATAAAAAGGGAGGGCGGGCAATGTTGGATGGGGGACAGAAAGTGGGCCAAGTTTCAGCGTCAGGCTCTGCCGATCGCTGTGGGTGTTCAATACGGTGGGGGTGCAACAGACTGCTGATGTGGGCCACAGGGGTGTCACGTGTCACAGGGGGGGGCGGGATTTGGCGAAGCGAGAGGTTTAGAATATCTGTTGAAGCGGGGTGGACAAGAATGAGTGCTCGGTGTAGGGTAGTGAAGGATATGAAATCGAGGGAGGAGCGATCAGTGACATAGGTCTGTGAAAGATTACTGATATGGTTCACGGGGCGATCAGCGATATGGCCACGGGTGTTGAAAGCACCGGTCGGGAAAAGAAATTAGATCTTGTCTGCTGGTAACTCACCTGTCTGGCAGAACCAGTATAAGGCCGGCAGGTCGGCGTTGGGGTGGACGTACGTAGGTGAGTAAATAGGAAGTGGTATGGGTTGGAGGCGGGTAGAGAGTGGCGAAATTTGGAAAGCTTTGTAGGTTCATGGGGGGTACGGGAGCCGGTAAGTGGTTACGGCGGGTAGGTGGGGCTTGGAAGCGGGATATAGGTACGAACCTCGAGCACCTGCTAGGGTACGCAGGTGGTGCTTCGGGATTGGATGGGGGTTGGCGGAGGGGAGCAGAGAAGAGCAGCGGGGCATGCTGAGGCCGTAATATGGAGAATTGGTGTCTGGGGGGCAGGTAGGGATATAGGGTGGCAAAGGAGATGGAGGATTGGTAAGACCCATTAGATCAGATAGAGGGAAGACAGTGGAAGTGGGTGTGAAAGGATGCGTGGTACTGGCATGGCCCTGAAGGTTACTCCCACTTATGAGGATGATGGCGTTAGACTTACCTGGATGGCAGCCCAACTGGTTTCCTCCTGCAGGGTCCGAGAGTACGCTATAAACAAATGTCGATTGAGAGTAGGGGCTAACGGGTGGAGTGGTTAGTTGAACAAGTAAGGACCTGGTAGAAGTACCATACAGGCTCATAGGAGGACCGGAGGGGCACGTATGAGAATAACTACAAAGTGTCGCGGCTGAGCTAGCAGCAGGTGTGTAGTTTGTGGAGACGTTAGAGGGAGACCGGTGGTTGATAACACTTGTCACCTGCTCGGAAGACGGATGGGAAGTAGAACGGCAGGGACTAATGGCTGTGCCAGGGTCATATCTTGGCTCCGGGGCCATGATGGGGGAGCGCGGGTTTAATACTGAAGTAGCGTGCCGCTTGGGGCCTGTGGTTGGAGGGCTAAAGTTACTGGAGGTGAGGGCTACTAGGGGAGATGGTGGAAAAATGCGGTCGTGTAGAAGTGGAACCGGGGGTGGGGAGTTAGACATATCTAGGTCGACAGTTTGGGGGTGAGCAGGGTGAGACGCTGGGCTCGCCTCTGATCTCTTGCCAGTGGTGCATTGCTTAATCTTTTTGTCGGTTCCAGTGGTGTCAGCCTGCATGGGCAAGGCAGAGTTGCTCCTCAGCGAGCGGAGTGTTTTCACTGGAGGGAGGTTTTATCAGGGAATATCTTATTGTCCTCGAAGGGCGATATGGCAGCAATTGTCGACCTGTTGCTAACATACTCTCTGGATGTTCGGCCTTCCATGAGTTGGAACAGCAGGGGCAAGTACGTCGGTGGGACTTTCTACGCAGTTTCATGCAAAGGCATTTATATTGGGCCATATTGCGTGAACTGAGCATGTTGTGTTTCGCTAAGGAAAGCGGTAAGCGGTCTGGAACATTAAAAACCACTGCGTTCTTGGAGCTGGTAATACGGTGGTATATTTCAGTCGATACAGAGTCGAGGAAGTGTCCCACCGAAACCAGGTTCTTGGGGGATGTAGCGGCTACAGGATCAAGGAGAGTAGCCAGGGGTGAAACCTTTGAAGGGATTTCATCAAGCAGCTCGACATTGTTTCTAAATTCGATGAAACTGCACTTGAGGCCATTTGGACCATCGAGTTCTAACTGTTGTATCCGTTTAGAATTTGGCTACGTATTGCTCGAAAGCTTCTTACAGAGATGATTTTTCCTATCCCTCCACTTGGAAAGAGTGACCATATAGTATTGGAATTCGACTTTGTAAATAGATGGTCCAGGTGTGATTTCTTGAATCTGAGCCTAAGACCCTTGAAGCGGACTTATCTTTAATAGGTCAGGAATTACCTTCAGACCCAGTCTGAGGGCAGCAAATGGGGACCAGAAGCTGACGAGGTCAATGGATTAATCCAGCAGTACGTGGAGTCGCTGGCCAACTGTTCGCTCCAACAAGCGGCAAAACGGATGGAACAAAAGGCTTAGTTCCCAGAAGAATACATCGACTATGGGAGAAACTAGCGCGACTGTTTACAGTCTGTAGGTCTACAGATCTAAGGAATGATGAAAATAAATTCATAGGAATCAGAGACCTGAGCGAATCAAGAATCAGGCAATACTTTTGAAACCAGCAAAAAGACTGGAATCTTTTTCGCTGATGTACACAAAAAGCTGTGCGTTCTCAAGCCTTATAGTCCAGTGGGTCTGGACATGATGCAACCCTAAATCCTTGAGGAAACAGCCGAGGTTTTATGCCTTCCCATACCTTGCTTTTCCGGTAAATTCTAGCAAGGTTGTTTTTCTCTACAACTGGAAGAAAGCAGCGATAACTCATATCTTTGAAAACGAAGCCGTTATTTTCTGGCTAGTTACAGACTAATTATTTCCACTAAGATACCGGGCTCGGTCTTTGAACGCATTCTGAAAACTGTCTTTCTCAGCACCTCACAGGGCATGGACTACTTACTCCTTCCAAGCACGGCTTCCTACCTCACAGATCTTGCTCCACCAATGTGCTGACGGTGATGATACAAGCATTTGCTGATGGACGGATATCTCATGCTACCTTCATTGACTTTTCCAAAGCCTTTGGTAGGGAACCCCACGATCGCTTCTAGGTAAATTAAAAAGGTAAGGCATTTGGGGTCATCTACACTCGGTTTTCCACATTTTTCCTACAGACCAACCCTTCGCGGTTAGAAAAGGATCACTTTAATCCCCTTCATCCTCTGTCTCTATGGGAGTGCCTAAGAGACCAGTACTTGACCGCCTTCCTTTTCTTGTAATGATGGTCTATCTGATGTACCTTCAGCCACCATAGCATTGTATGCGGACCGTGTGGCAATATGGATATCTGATCCAGTAGAGGTGCAGCCGGCCACGGTTGCAGCCAAGGGCTGGCCCTCTGCATGGACCCTGCCAATCAACAGAGACAAATGTGTCTCAGTGACACTTGGCAGAAGGTCCGACTGTTACGAACGTTTGAGCAATGCGTAGCCAAATTCGCAACGGATCCCGAAATCAGAAGGCGATTATCCGTGATAATTCTACGATACTAGATTATTAAAATAAACAATGACATAAACAATATACAAACCTCAATAATACGATCACAAAGACTCAACAACGAGAAACCGAATAGCAGCGTGTGAGCAGACAGCACGTGCGTCACGCAGGTCCTGAGCAAGGATGTGCCAAAATAGCGCTCTGGGCGCGAACAAACAACAATTGGTTCAGAAAAACAACCAGTTCGTAAAGACAAGTCAATAGTGTATGGAAATGAGTGATGTTGGGAAAAAACACTGAATCGCGAGGGAAAAAAGGGGGATTTTCCACGATCGGCTGTTACACCGCCCACCAAAATCCTCCTGGATCCTTAGCAAAGTCAAAGGTTCGGTATAAAGGTACTGATTCTTCCTACCTGCCTAGGCCCTGCTGTCAGTGCGCGCGTTTAATGCTCGTCGTCGACGTTCTACTACTGGTCGCACCTAACCCATTGGCTACATAGACGTGAGGCTAGTCTACATCTTCCACAAGACCAAATGACCGATGGCGGGCGTGAATGGTCACATAGACGTTGTCCTCGTAAGGGGCCGTCCGGTCCTGGATGTACGCGCTTGAGTGTGTGTGTGTGTGTGTGCGTGCGTGTGTGTGCGTGCGTGTGTGTGTGTGCCGGGGTTACAATGAAATCACAGTTATGACTACACATCAAAGGAGGACTTTCTGCAATGTCAACAAAAGACCGTGTGGCAAGAAAACGAGTAAATGTAGCATGCATGTCTGACCTGAGCTCCACTACTTCTACATGTGCAAGGGGCATTCGGTAGCGTCAACAAAAGGCGAACAAAGAACACTGTCACATGTATGATGGGTTTACGGGATGTAGAGTGCGTCGTGCATGCGCGTATGTATCGGGATGTATAATGGAATCGCACTCATCACCACATATCGGAAAGAACCTTCTGTAATGTCAACGAAGGGACCGCGAGCACCTTAACGTGTTTGACGGAGATTGTGTGGTATATATGGTGTTTCTTTATCCACCTCGATTACTGGTGTGAAAAAGGTTTACTAGGCCACAGGGTTATCAACTCCTCCGTCTTCGCTCTCGAGTAGGTTAATACTGCGTATGTCACGAATGAGCACTCCGTTAGCTGTCTTCACCTTCACCGTTCTTATCATTTCGTCGGTGCTTTTGATGGTTTCCGTAACTACTCCCAAAGACCAAGCGCTGAAATGTGCGCGTTCGTCGGCGATCATAACCACGTCCCCAACTTTGAATGGTCTTGTTTTGGCCAGCCACTTCTGTCGAGTCTGCAAAGCCGGTAGGTACTCCCGTAGCCATCGCCTCCAGAAGACCTTGGCCAGATAGTTCGCTTGCTTCCACCCATGGAGGTAGCTCCCACGAAGGTTTACCGGCCCTTGGAAACCCTCGTTCGACCTTAGCGTCAATAAGTCGTTTGGGGTGAGCGCCAGGTGGGTGGGGTCGCCGTTCAATACTGGAACCAGGGGGCGGTTGTTCAGGATTCGCTCCACCTCAGTCATGACGGTGTTCAGGGTCTCGTCGTCGGGCGGCTGCTGCTCCATGATTGACAGCAATATCCGTCTGGCGGACCGGATCATGCGTTCCCATATGCCGCCTCGGTGACTGGCCTGTGGGGGGTTAAAATGCCAGCGTATGCCGTAGGCCACGGTTCGATTCTGCAGTTCGTCCCTGTTTATGTTCTTGTGCCAACGCTGCAATTCCCGTTGAGCGCCCACAAAGTTCGATCCATTATCTGAGTATATGTCGGCCGGTACGCCTCTTCGGTTGATAAATCTTTGCAAGGCCCGTAGAAACGAATCGGTCGTCATCGAATGTGCGACTTCTAGGTGCACCGCACGTGATTTCATGCACGTCATGATACATCCGTATCGCTTTTCTAATCTTTTCCCGCACTTGATCCACAAGGGCCCGAAATAGTCCAACCCGGTGTCACTGAACGGCCACCAGCCCGTAGTCACCCTGCATTCTGGTAGCGGGGCCATGAGTTGTTTGCCTGCTATGGCATTGCGTCTCCTGCATTGCACACACCGTCGGATCACGCGTTTTACAGTCTCTCGTCCTCTCAACAACCAAAGACGCTTTCGGATGACGCTCGTCACGTGACTTTCCCCGGCATGTCCCTCTACGGCGTGGACGTGTTGAATCATTAGCTCTACTGCGGGTTGTCTCGCAGGCAGCAGTATAGGATACTTTGTGTCGAAGTTCAGGTGGGCGTTGGTCAGCCTACCATCCACCCGCAGCAGTCCGTTGATGATTTTGGGGTTTAAACGCTTCAGCTCGCCTCTTGGAGATGGCATGTCTTCATTGGTCAGCCCCACTTCTTCCGCCCTCTTGAGTTCTTGGGCGAAAGCCTCGCGTTGTATCATTCTGAAAATATCGTACTCTGCCGCTTGTAGCTCATCGGGACCTATCGGGCCGACCGGTATCCGACCTGAGGGCCGTAGCCCTTTCATGACTAGTAAACTTATCTTGAACCTGGTTAACCAAACTAGCGAACGAACCGTCTTCATCCAGGAAGAAAACCTGACCAGTCGCGATAAAATGGGCGACGCTTCGACGACGTTGGTTGCTGTCACTACGCCTTTGATCTCCAGTTCCAATTCCGTAGGGGGTTTTAATTCGAACACGGGCCAGTCCTGTTTGGGCAATTGCAGGAAGTTCGGCCCTCTCGTCCACGTGTCCAGTTGCTTGAAGTTGTTCGCACCTCGAGAGCACAGGTCGGCCGGATTATCGCCAGACCTGACATGACTCCACTGGTGCGTGGCCGATTCATCGTGAATAATCGTGAGCCGGTTAGCAACGAAAGTACTAAACCGGCTCCGTACGTTGTTAATGTAGTAAAGTACTATCGTTGAATCCGTCCAGAAGCTCACCGACCAAATGTAGAGATCGAAACATCTCTTCACAGCTTGCACCACCCTGACTGCCAACACGGCTGCGCTGAGTTCGAGGCGTGGGATTGAGACCGACTTCAGTGGAGCAACGCGGGCTTTGGCGAACAGGATCCTCGTGGTATATTGTCCATCTCCTGCGCACCATCGTCCGTACACCACAGCTCCATAACCGACTTCGGATGCATCGGAAAAGGCATGTAGTTCTCCAGTCCGTGTCGTATGGCCAGGGGTCAAACATCGTGGTATTCTTATGTCCCCTAATTTCTTCAAGGTGTTCAAAAATTCCTCCCAGTCCAGCCGGTCCCCTCGGTCCAGTGACTGGTCCCAATCAACTTTCTTACGGCACAGCCGCTGCAGCAAGATCTTTCCGGGTAGCAGCCATGGTGAGACGAAACCGAGCGGGTCGAACAAACTTGAGACGGCAGATAGTATGCCACGACGGGTTATTGGCAGCTCGGGAACGTTCAGTTCGAAAACAAAATCGTCCGTTTCCGCGTCCCATTGTATCCCTAAACTGCGCTCGATAGGAAGTGGGGAGCCGTCCAAATCTCTTACCCTTTCGACCTTTTCGTGATACGGGATGACCTTCAGCACTTCCGAAGCGTTCGACATCCATTTAGTTAGATGGAAGCCACCCTCTTCCAGCAATCTCGTCAGACCCCTGAACTGCTCTAGAGCTGATTCCACATCATCGAATGACCCAAGGTAGTCGTCGACGTAGAAGTTCCTGCTGACGCTTTCTACCACCGTCCGATGTACCAGATCGCCATGTTTGTTCGCTGATTCTCGGAGGGCGTAGTTCGCACAAAATGGTGACGATATGGCTCCGAAGGGGTGGACGGTCATTCTATAATTCACCACTGCGTTGTCCCGGTCGCTCCCTTCCCACCACAGGAAACGCAAAGCATCTCGTTCTCCTACCGGAATCTTCACCTGATGGAACATTTCCCTAATGTCGGCAGACAAAGCCACTTTACCCACTCTGAAACGGCACAGAACATCGATCAGTGGTGTGGTCCAGTCAGGCCCCTGTAGTAGGCGATCGTTTAACGACTTGCCCTGGAACTTGGCCGCACAGTCGAAAACCACGCGCAGTTTATTGGGTTTTTTGGGGTTGATAACCGGATGGTGAGGCAGATACCAGATACCCCTTTTGCTGTCGGTGTTAACAGGCACCCTTTCAACGTAACCGAGGTCCTCGTTTCGCTTCATCAAATCCGCGTATCGTTCCCACAGATTCTGGTCTCGAATGAAGCGTTCTTTTAGTCGTAGTAATCGTTGGAGAAAATAATTTCTGTTGTCAGTCCACGGGTCGACCGGTGTGCGCCATGGGAGGGGAACCTCGAACTGTTTTTTGAGGCCTCTAGAGCCTTGCCGCACCGTTTGTAGAGCGAAGTGATCCTCTTGAGACAACGTCGGTCTTTCGTCTCCAATGTCATGAAACTCCTTTTCATAAAGCCGTTGCAGATGATACTCTATGCGGTCCGTTTCGGCGGATAAGTAATTCACGGAACCGCGTACCCCTACTGGACCGTATAACATCCATCCCAGAGCCGTGCGTACGGCATAAGGTGCCTGGCGGTCGCCCACTCTTTGGTCAAGCACCCAATGCGCCTCTGGCACGTCGCATCCGATGAGGAGATCCACCTCATCATCTTCCCAGTCTACGACGGTTACATCCTGCAGGTGGGGCCATCGTGTCAAGATTGCGTTCACCGACCTTGGTGCTCGCATGGGAAGATCCGCTAACGTGAATGCCTCCGTTGGTTCAATTTCCTCGCTAGTGTCTAGAGAGATGAGTTGCAGCCTTAATCTACCGGCAGTCATTACCTGTGTTCCGCCCACCGTGCTCACTGCTAACGACGTCGCACCTTTAGCCAGTTGGTGTTTGTCGGCAAACCGCTCTTTCACTAAAGTGGTGTCGGATCCACTATCAACGAAAGCCAACGCCTTGACTATCCCAGTCGGAGTCACTACTCCCACGGCCACTACGCCTAAACGTACCGGTTTACTGGCAGATTGTGAAGTTGAACAGATCACGCTGGGCTTGGCACTCGCCTCGGATATGGTTATTCTCGCCTGATGCAGCAGCCGATGGTGTCTGCCCGTGCAGCCCTCGTAACCACATCGATTCCTTGTTCTACAGGCTGCTGCCCGGTGCGTGGTGTTGAGACAGATGAAACATGCTCCTGCCATTCTCGCCATTCCCCACCGTTCGTCTATTGTGGCATTGCCGAACTTGGGGCATTCTGGTAGGCCATGGCTAGTACCACAGGATCTGCAATTTGGTTTCGCCGTAGCATCTCGTGAAATGACGTGTGTGTTGGTCCAAGGCTGGTACTTTGGATGTTCCCGTACAGGGGTTTGGACTTGGCTAGTACCGGGCTTGTTTGCTCGGTTGCTGTCCCGGATGAGTCGGCCAAATCTGCTGTCAGCTATCTTCGTTTGCCTGTCTAAGTATTCAGTCAGGTCTTCGAAGTTGGCTTCTCTGTCGCCTCGGCTTATCCGTTCAGCTTCTTCCGCCCACAGACCCTGTAGTTCGGGAGAGAGGTGACGGACTATGCCTTCCAAAGTGTGCATGGCGTCTAGGTCAGCTCTGTAACCTAAATGGTCGAGGGCTATTGAGCAGTTCTGCATCTTGATCACCAGGTCGGCCATGGTGTAGACGTCGCCCTTGGTTTTCTTTGCCTCTGCCATCACGCCCTCTATTAGGTTACGGGCTACTTTGAAAGGTTGGCCAAACAAGTCCCTCAGAATCTTTCTTGCCCTAGTGTAGCCTTGTTCTGGATCGAGCATGGTGCATCCGTCGATAGCTTCTCGCGCTCGGCCTCGGCAGTAGTGAGTAAGGTAAAGAAGCCTTTGCCCAGGGTCGGTTACCTTGTTTTCAACGAACGTCTCGAACTGTTTGACAAACTTGCAATATTGCTCAGCTCGCCCGTCGAAAACCGTTAGTTCCACTCTAGGCAAATCGATCGGTGGTGGTTTGTAGTCGGCGACCGGCGTGGGGTTCCCTACCTTATTGCACTCTAACCTATCGGAAGTGTCGAAGTCACTGGTCCTATACTCTCGCTGTTTCTGTGTACACTTCTCTGCTTCATGCGCCCGTAGTCTAGCTGAAAGTAACTGTTGCTCTAGTTCTATTATTCTCAGCTTATATAAATCAACGTCCTTACGATCAATATTGCTTTCAATAACACATGAGTTAGCACTGACAGGACTAGGCGATCTAGTATTAACTAAAGAATCATAAGTACCCAAAACCTCCCCAGAGACGTGCCGTATTACTTCCTGTCCGGGTTCGACTGCCTTTGATCCTTTCCTTGGCATTTTGCGTGAATTTTCCTCGTTCCAAATAGATCTATTGAGTATTGTTACGAACGTTTGAGCAATGCGTAGCCAAATTCGCAACGGATCCCGAAATCAGAAGGCGATTATCCGTGATAATTCTACGATACTAGATTATTAAAATAAACAATGACATAAACAATATACAAACCTCAATAATACGATCACAAAGACTCAACAACGAGAAACCGAATAGCAGCGTGTGAGCAGACAGCACGTGCGTCACGCAGGTCCTGAGCAAGGATGTGCCAAAATAGCGCTCTGGGCGCGAACAAACAACAATTGGTTCAGAAAAACAACCAGTTCGTAAAGACAAGTCAATAGTGTATGGAAATGAGTGATGTTGGGAAAAAACACTGAATCGCGAGGGAAAAAAGGGGGATTTTCCACGATCGGCTGTTACACCGACCACACTTTCTGGATCGGTATTGGTACTAAAGTCTAAAACGTAGACCAGCACGAATCACTAGGATTTTGGCTCCGTAACATCGTCTCTTTTTCTTCTTTCCAAAATAACACCAGCTTGTCCGGTTTCCGAATTCTCCAAGTGAAGTGTTCCTTCCCTCAAATATAAAATGTAGACTTGCATCTCCTCTCTGCGGAGCTCGTCAGTCCTGTGTCAGAATACGGTTGTCAAGTAGTAACTACCGGTCTTATCAAGGATGGACACCTTCTGGAATGAGTCCGGAGAGGGGCGACGAAGATAATGCTTGGCTTGCAACATACCTCCTACCCAGATTGCCACACTGGACTGAATCTCTTTCCTTTAGACGCAAGACGTATACGAGATCTTCTCCTCATGTATAACTTATTCTCTGCAGGTTCAGTGGAAAAGTTTTCACAAGTACTGGCCTAGGAGCTCTACGTGGGCACATCGAGAAATTATGTAATCCTAGTTCCCGAGCATTCGTAAGCCAAAACCTCTTCACTCGCAGGATTATTTCTTTGTGAGTTAATCTTCCACAAGAAATAATAGAGCCATCATCTGAAGCAGCTTTTGGGGCTTTTTGGATGGTCGCCTGGAGTTGGGTCCTGGCCCAACCCCAAGAGAACCCATTCCTCTATTCAATCATGATTTCAAGTTGTTTTTTCTCTTCTTTCTTTCTTCAAGCCCAAGAGAAGAATATTAAAATAAACTAAAAAACTATTAAAAAAATCAGTCATGAATAAATTTTAGCTATTCGTTCTCCCACTTTTTAAACAATGGCTTCTGGGTGTTGCTCTCCTTTGTCTTTCCAAGTCCTCCAGTTTCCATCAATTCTGCACCCCAGCAAAAGGAAGGTAATTATAAGATCTGGGAATACTTGGGTTCGAGCCTCGTACCCGCAAAATACTTCAAGACTTCGAGACAAAGACAAATTGCTGGCCGGTGAGACTCTCGCAGCCTTTGTCGATACTATCTATTACTCGGTTTGTTATGTTGAAGTGCATTGTTTACTTGGCCCGTTTTACAATAGTCCGTTACCAGAATTACCCAAAATTCTCGTTGATCACCACCCAGGAATACATTCACTCTCAGCTGAGCCGGATGCTAAAACATATAAACACCGGTGCACTTAGATAGATAAGAGCTGACTCCACTTGCGGGAATACCGGTCACTCTTATGCAGTAGAGAAAGGAATGCGATGTGACTTCTGCCACAACTGGTATCATGAAAAATGTAGTCGGCTGCCCCTTAAGGTGTTCTATTTGTAAGATGAACACCAGTGTCTCAAATAGTCCTGCCGGAACCATCCACACATCTGCATGGGTAAAGGTCCAGCGAGCAAAATATCAAGTAGACTGAAGATCTCAAACTGCTCCGGCTCCCTAGGGATGGAGACGGTCGCTGGGAGAAACCCGAAACCCAGGTCCGTACCAAAAAGGGTCAGTAGTGAAACTGTTGCACGAAGGCCTTGGGGGGAGTAAGGTTTCAAACGCGTCAAAAGGTTGTCAAACAAGAAGACTCGGGGGCCTTGTGGACTATACGGACACGGTGAAATCCACCCTTGGAAAGTCAGTAAAGAACACGGAAATAGCTTCGGATAAGAATCGCAATTTTGTAGTGAAATGCGTCCCTGAGCCTGTCTGCAAGGCGGCCAGACAAAAAAGAGAGAGCTATTAGACACAAAGTGTCAAGTCTATGAGGACGGCGGGACTTCCAGGGCCAACTGCACTGAACAGTCTTCAGGTTGGGTAGGTGAAGCAATGCAGGGAGTGACCAACAAAGCTCCAGGCCGGTGCTCATCGAGTTTGCAAACTCTAGGGAACAGGATGTTTTCTCGGCATCGTGGGAGCTGGTTGGGGCCACCATCAAATGGACACTTGTGGGAGCTAAATAACCTGGCCCGTTGGCCAGTGCCTACCAACAAGAACGCACTGGACCCCGGGAAAACCGTTAGCTTGGTATTAGCATCGCTTGACGCAAAACCCACTCCACAAAACGACATGATACCCCTATCACTAATAGAGGCTTCAGAAAGTCAGTTTGGTCCTCCGTCACTATTCGGGAAAAACGAGCGGAGGACAGAACAGAATCTCGTTCATTGCCACCATAAAAGTTTGCCAGCACTCGAGGCCAGTTTCCCTGTGCCAGCTCTACAAGCTCATAAACAAAGGCCAAAGTAGGCTGGTAATTTAGCCGTAGCTTACACCTGTGTATTCAGCGATGGAAAAATTGATACGAACTAGCAGCAGAGACTGCTAATGCTGACTGCATGGCAGTCATTGTAACCCGGATAAAAGTGGGAAGCGAAATTGGGGCCCTCTTCTCTCCTGGCTATTGCGTTCGTCGAGCTGATAGGGTGGATGGAGGGGGGTTGTGGGGTGTTAAGGTAATGGTCACAGACACAATAAAGCTAATAGCCGAGGAAAACGCCACAAAATCAAATGTACAGGCGGTCTTCTTAAGTGAAAATGCATCGGGCCGAAGCACTTTTTGCTTGTGTACCGAAGCACTTTTTGCTTGTGTACCGAAGTTCCGCGTCCTCCTCACCATAGGATCCAGCCCTGGTGGGCCACCTTCACTGCGCTGTAGTCGGAGCATAAGGGCTCATAGTCCTCGGGGATTTCAGTGCCTCCCAGATAGACTAGGTGAATTTGTGGGCAGCCCGCGGTTCTTTTCCGGTCAGACTGCTAGACCTAGTGCTGGATGAGGCACTCGTCAAGCATCTGCTACAACCAACCAGGAGGAGGGAGGGACAGGCTCCAGGGCCACTGAACCTGGTAATCACTGAACACACCGGCAGTATTCCGGGCCTACGAGTACCAGCACCTTTAGGGAGGGGATATCGGGAGGCACCCGTTGCAAATACCTGGTGGTGAAGGGCAAGATACCCCACGAACTCGGAAAGTGCCTTAAAAAATCTTGATATACTGGGCCTGATCATTGCAGCCCAGGCACTGATATGGGACCCCCATCATGAAAGTGTGGAGGAAGAATGGACTGCGTTCAGGTGCAATCTACTGTTGCCCACCGAGCCTTTTTCACCAGCTCGCATAGTCCAAAGGTAGAGACGGACACTGTGATGGACCGCCAGAGCAACTGGGGCTCATAGCCAGAAAAATCGTCGTGGTGTCAGCATCAGAGGATGGGGGGAACAGATGATACTCATGGTCCAAAATGACTCGATAAGTATCCATCAGGGTGCAAGCTATCTCATGGGATCACCCTAGCCAAAAAAGCCAAAAGGTGCACAGAAGCCTACTACAAACATTTGCAACCAAAAGGAGTCCCTTCCTTGATTGCAGGAATGGTAACCATTTATTCGACAGTAGCACCAAGACCGAGATACTGTGAAAGCTTTTCGGGGTAGTGTGTCAGCGAGACAATGGACCACATCTAAAGAGCGAACCCTCCAGCATACCAGGAGTGGTGCGGTCAAAGCTGGTTTCTGCTGGCGAAGTAGAAAAGGCCCTGATGAGTCTTAAAGTACGCAAGGCTGCCGGTCCAGATGATTCCCATTCTGCGGTTCCGTGCCCCCTCGACCAAGTAATAGGGGTCCTTCTAGCACTGTTGCACACCAGATCATTGGGCAGTATGCAGTTACCAGAGGACTGGCTGACGGCTAAAGTTGTACCAATATACAGGGGAGGGTTAAAGAATGAAGTGCAAAACTATCGACCGGCCAGTTTGTACCTGTGCCTTTAAAAATGAAGGAGGGACCGGTTAGGGAAAGCATAGGCAACCACCGGGTTGAAAGTAGGATAATTTCAATAGACAATGCGGGTTTGTCAAAAATGGACCGCGCTTGTCCAACTAGTCCCTCCTTTTGGACGAGGTAACGGCCAGGTTATACAGGAGTGAACGAGACGAGGTCCGCTATTTGGACTTCTAAAAGGCTTTTGATTTCGTAAACGAAAGGCCACCATCAGGCAAAATGGAAGCGCTGGGTATGGCGCTCCAGGGGCTGGAATGTCCCAGGCATATCTCACAAAGCGAAAGTATTAGGCGAGCTTAGATGGGAGCTAAAACCAGACTACTAGTTTGCGGATGATTTTAAGCTGGTTGGTGAATCCGGAGCAGCATCAGTTCAAGTGGACAGGAATATAGTTCACCCCTGGACCACACAGCGGCAACTGCTGCTCAACATAATGAACCTTACGCATCTCACCCAGGAAGTCAGTGGAGAATAAATAAAGCTAGACCTGCAAAGCCCACAAGCAATAAGTAAGGTTACACTCATAAACGACCTTAGAGTCCGGATGAGAGAATGCTGCCAGCCGCCTCCGCACTGTTTGACTGCCGCGGCTAAAGAGTACCTGGGGCTCCATCGACCTTTGGGCACTGCGGCTTCTAGAGGAGCTTTCGTTTTCTTGTCACTCTACGTAACACCAGGTAGGTCATACCTAGGATATTGGATGAAAGCTTGAGCTCCAGCTCTTTTGCGGAACACTGCTGATCTTAAGAAAGCTCAGCAACACTCCTCTAGAATGTCACTGGGATTCAGGCACCAAAAGTATCCAGAGAGGTTATTATCGCTGAAACACCTGTCTATGAAATGTAGGAGACTCAGAGGGGGATCTAATGGAAGCTTTCAAACAGACCGAAGTACTACTCGTTCCAGCGGAGCCGTTGTTATCATCGACACGGGATCCTGGACCCAGGGGGCGCGAGCATAGAAGAACGCTAGGTGAAATTTCTTTGCGTGCCGAGTTGTCAACCCACGGAGCACACTGGCGGCTGAGGTGGTGTCCGCCAAGCCGGTGGTAGGCTTGAAGGCAAATTGGACCCTCGCTGACTTGGTGTGTTCCCTGGGTGCATCTGAACCTACATCACTCGGTGTCATCACTGGATGTAGCGCCCTCCACTTTTTTGTCACCACTATCAGTCAGCTTCATACGTATCTCCTTGACTTTTGCCGCCATCCCTTCTCCATTATCTCCCACCTTATTCCTCTTATTCCTTACACTTTCCACTATCAACACCTTATTAAAGCACCCTCTTCATTTGTGACACTTTTTATGGAAGCTAGACTTTGAAGGGGACCGAGTTCGTAGCCGTGGGACAGCTGCGATTTCCCGACTGCGAGGGGAGTCCGAACACGGTTTCATTTACTGAGTGAATGAAAAAACATAACTCAAACACAGAAGTAGCAGCTCGGTGGGGTCCATAGGGACGCTGTCTGGTGCTAGAATCTGGACTGCTTTATTGACGTGGGTCTCGAGTCTCGTGACCTGGCCTGATCTGACCACGAGCAGCTTGAAGTCAAATTATTCTTCTGAGTTCTAAATAAAACTGGAAAGTCCTTCTCGGGCATCTCTAAGGCTGACTTCCTCATAAATTTCGGCGCAAACATCTGTTCTATGCCAGAGGGCCACGGCGAGACATTGCACTCAGGTCTCGTCCGAGATCTTTGGATCTTAGAAAGGGTCCAAAGGACTTCACCAAAGCAGTTTGGGGTCTGTCCGACCTATCGTATTCCATATATCTTCTTATCATCAATATCTATCGCTTGAATTATGAAGCATAAGAAGCGATCTGTTTTTCGTGTCTCATCTGTTTACGTGGGGTCAAAATAATTAATCCTTCCTCGTGTGTCAATTTCCTTCCCTCCGCATTTGTGACAGGAAGGTTCTAAACCGAGACCATGCACCTCTGTACGACCCGACGTTTTCTAACCACAGGGTAAGTAGTCTAAGGCACTATCTTCAGCGAGTTACTTTTCGTTCGCAGCACTGGACCACTTTCAAGGGGAAGTCAGAACTCTGTCTTAGTCGCCCCCAAGTCTCTCCAAAAGCTGAACAAAAATAACCACAAGTCCTTTAACAGTATTTCCATTTCGCTACACGTTTTTGATTGTCCCACCCCCATTCCTTCCATGGAACTGTTCTTAGTGAGGAAAATTTTCATTTTACATATTTTGTTTTTGATTGCCGCTCCCCACCGCCTTCCTTCAGTTTCTTTCCAGGTCGGTTTCAGTTCGAGCGACGGATACAGACTTCCCGAAAACGGAGATAAAAGAGCGAAGACCTCGGACCCGTGTAATACTCCCAGATTTCAGGGTTATCCAGGTTAAGTCACTAGTAGGATAGTTTGAGCACCTTTTGCTTCAAGACTCGGTAAGCTAGCCTATCTGAAATGATCTTGTGTTGGAAACCTTGTAATAACTTTTACATGACGCTTGCTTGAACAGTGGAATGCGCGCGACACTTCGGGGTGGTAGAGTTATTTGCTTTTTCTTATTTGCTTTTTACATCTGCTCATATTGAATATTGTCAGATTGCGTCAATATTAGCTGAACCTTTTAGAACTTGCAGTCAAGTTACCGTAGTGCTCTAGATAATTGCCAAAAGTTTGTATCGAAAAAACGACAAGTAGAAAGTTAGTCAAACTTGTTTTCCACGGCAAAGTCAACAGGTGCGACTGTAAGGTTGATTAGACCTTACTTCGCGGTTTCCTTAGTAAACGCGTGCTTCGGTCCTTCGTACTGCGTGGACCACCTGTACGTTACTCTAATGTGCGGCACTACACGAATATGTTAACCAGAACAGTACTCTTCACGACCCGTGAGAACGAGAAGGCGATTGGTAGAGACAGTGTTAAGCGTGCATTTGGGAGCGTGCGTGAGGGCGTGCGCAAGAGCAACGGTCAAATGGCAACCGCGCTTGGCAGTCAGCGTTCAGTTAACCAATAAACGTGGTAAAAGTATGAACGAAGATGGCAACCGCTACAGGGGCCTCCTCCTAGAAGTCCGACGGAGTTGGGCTTCGATCGTGATGGTAAGCCGGAATTATTGGTTGTCCAGGAACTCCTCATAGCTTCTCCGTTATATTGTTGTTGACGTCGAACGACTGCTGATGAGTTTACCGGTGCCTGCACTCTTGAGGTCCGATGTGCGTGGGTCCAACTGTGTTTTAGCGCCCGCGGGTCTCATACGAATGCAAGCCGGAAGATCTCGCGCCAGGTCCATCCAAAAAGGCGTCCAGTTGCTGTCTCCAGTGCCAGGCTGACCAATCGTCCCGTTGTCCAGTGAGCGGTTGGCTCCTTGAACGTGCACGGG
Organism: Fasciola hepatica; assembly: GCA_948099385.1. Classification (NCBI taxonomy): domain Eukaryota; kingdom Metazoa; phylum Platyhelminthes; class Trematoda; order Plagiorchiida; family Fasciolidae; genus Fasciola; species Fasciola hepatica. The sequence continues at coordinate 123,932 of CANUEZ040000011.1, forward strand.
AGTCAGCCAGGCTACGAATGAAGCCAATGTGACTTGTTAGATCCGTCTGAGAGAGGGCAAGGTAAACTGGAACAAAATAGCGCCTGAGGGCGCCGGCGGATGTTGGACCGTAATAACAACACACAAACGATGTTCGGTGTTGTTGTAGTCGCTAGGAGACCAGAAGAAAATGAAACCATAATTACAGATTGTAATTTCACGGGCCTGCTTTTTGGTAAATCCATGGCGAACTTCCCAACTTATTGCTAACAGTCGGTTGTAAAAATCGTCACGAAATCGGCGAAGCGGACGGGATTTCGTAGTTGGCGACCGCGACGGCTACTTCGCGTTGCGGGTACGGTTGGAGAATCTGATGGACTAGCTGCCGAGTCCTCACTAGGCGTAATTGGGGGTGGTTCGAGTGGTAACTCGCTCGATGCAGGTGACCGAGCGACTTGAGCGGGTGTAAATTGGCCGAGCGGCTTGCACTCAATGACGGCAGGCTTGAGACGGCCGATAGATACGGTGCCGTGTCGTCCGCTGATATCTATGACAAGTATTTTTGCCCTACGTTTTGTCACCCAGAACGGGCCAGTTTATGGCGCTTGTAGTGGTGATCGAACGCCATCGACGCGAAGGAATACATGAGTAGCGGTTCCTAACGCAGTTGGGACATAACTTGTAGACTGTTGTTCACGCGGCGGACTGGCCTTGAGCACTCGCATGTGCTGCGTAAGGCGCTGAGCATAGTCACCGTAGTCGAAAGTCACGGTTGGTGAGGGGGCTACCAACTCTCCAGGCAGACGAAGTGTACAGCCATATACTAGTACGGCCGGTGTTGTGTGTAACTCCTCCTTAACGGTACTACGCAAGCTTAAGAGTGCTAATGGTAGTGTTTCACTCCAAAGGGGGTTACCGTTTGCTCGAAGGGCGGCTTTCAATTGCCGGTGGAAACGCTCAACCATACCATTGGCCTGAGGGTGGTAAGCTGTCGTCTTAACGTGTTGGCAACCGAGCGTAGCGAGTAGGCTGCCGAAAGCGCCGTCAAAATGTGGACCGCGATCGGTGGTCACTATTGCCGGGCAACCGAAATGACTAACCCAACCGGTCAGAAAAGCTTTCGCGGCCTCTTCCGAGGTGGGATGGGGGATAGGGATGGCCTGCGGCCAGTGAGTAAAACGATCTACGCATGTGAGTATGTAAACGTACCCAAGCGAAGGTGGGAGTGGTCCTACGAGGTCGACGTGCACATGATGAAAACGTGTTTCAGGTTCTGGGAACCTGGCTAACGCCGCCTTAGTGTGCCTATGGGTCTTAACGCGTTGACACTGCAGACAAGCACGAGCCCATTGACGGACATCTCGTTTGACATTGTGCCAAACAAAACGCTCAGTTATCAGTTTCACCGAGGCAGTCACACCCGGATGAGCCAGATTATGGAGTGTCATGAACGTAGGATAACGGTGGGCAGCAGGAACTACTGGCCTAGGGCGACCTTGCGACACATCGCACACGATGGTATTCTGGGAAGCTGGGATAGGCACTGTGGTTAAACTCAAAGAACCGTTTTGTCGAAGTTGTTCGATGTCAGGGTCCATAGTTTGAGCCTGTGCCATTGCGTCCAAATTGATGTTAGGCGTTTGTGACAGACTTAGTTGATATACGCGCGATAAGGCGTCTGCGACGGGATTAAGTACCCCAGAGACGTGTCGTATGTCCACAGTGAACTGTGAGACAAAGTCTAAGTGGCGAATCTCGCGTGGTGAGTATCGATCGGAAGCTGACTCCAGTGCGTAAGCCAAAGGCTTGTGGTCTGTAAACACCGTGAACGAACGGCCTTCGAGTGCATGTCGAAAATGACGGATTCCCAAGTAGATGGCTAATAACTCTCTACCGAACGTGCTGTACCTTGATTCCGCCGGTTGTAGGCGCTTGGAGAAGAATGCTAAAGGTACCAAGAGTCATCTACGAACTGTTGCAGTACTGCTCCAACCGCTGTGTCCGAGGCATCCGTCACTACCGAAATAGGAGCCAAAGGGTCGGGGTGTGTAAGGAGTGCTGTGTTGGCGACAGCATCTTTGACCAAGGCGAATGCGGCTTGTGCCGTGTCGGGAAACACGAACTTCCGCTTACCTCCGCGCAACAGGTCGGTGAAGGGTTGCATCATTTCCGCACAGTGAGGAATAAATCGGCGGTAGAAATTCACCAGGCCGGCAAACTGACGCAACTGGCGAAAAGATTGGGGTTCAGGGTAGTCGCGAATAGCGGAAACTTTATCTGACAGAGGGCGGATACCCGAGGATGAAATAGAATGTCCTATGAAAGTGATATCAGACCGGCCTAATTCGCATTTCGCGATATTGATCGTAACGCCGTGCTGGCTAAGGCGTTCGAAAAGTGCTCGTAAGTGTGTAGCGTGCTCTTGCTCTGAAGAACTCGCCACCAAAATATCATCCAGGTATACGTGGACATTTTCCAAACCACGAGTTGCTTCGTGCATGAACCGTTGAAAGGTCTGGGCTGCATTGCTGAGTCCAAACGGCATTCGCAGAAACTCGAACAGCCCGAAAGGTGTAGTGACGGCAGTTTTAGGTATATCGGCCTCTGCTACCGGGATCTGGTTGTACGCCCGAACCAAATCGATACGGCTGAAGACGGAGCAACCTGATAAAGACGAAGTAAGATCCTGTATATGGGGAATCGGGTATCGGTCCGGGACGGTGACTTTGTTAAGCGCTCTGTAATCACCACAGGGTCGCCAGTCGCCACTAGACTTAAGAACCATATGAAGGGGAGAAGCCCAAGGGCTACTAGAAGGGCGTATTATACCCAGTTCTAGCATATGTTCGAATTCGGCCTGTGCAACACGAAGCTTGTCTGGTGCTAACCGACGCGGCCTACTGAACACTGGGGGTCCCTTAGTATGGATATGGTGAGTGACATTGGTCGTCACTGCTAGGAGAGGCCCGGCCTGCCGAAACATGGCCGGGTAGGCGGCGATGAGTTCGCCATAAGGTTGGTGTGCCGGTGGTTGAACGTAAAAGGGCGTGACGTGATTCACTCGCGAATTATGACCCGCAACAGCGAGAGTGGTCTGACGATCCACCACTCTGCGGCGCCGTGCATCAACTAACAAGTCAAAGTGCTGCAGGAAGTCAATGCCCAGAATTGGGTACGGGACGTCGGCGATGATGAATACCCAACGAAACTTACGCTTTAAACCCAAGTTTAAGGTGAGCGACCGCTGGCCAAACGTTGGGATGGCCGTGCCATTGGCAGCGCGTAGTGTTTGGGCCTGCGGTGTGCTATTGTCGTCTTTCGCTCGGGGGAGGACGCTCACTTCGGCACCGGTATCTACAAGGAATAGGTTATTTGAAATGATGTCCCTTACGTTCAAAAGACGACTATTGGTGTGATTCCCGGCTTCGTGGGTCGCCACCACGGGCCGGGGGTTTAGTTTCCCTGATGAGCACCGGGAAACGTACACCCTGGTTCGCATCGTTTGGCTCCCTCACCGAAGCGACTGTGGTATTTACAATACCCTTCTTTTGAAGAACCGACGAAACGTCGTCGCAATGACGGACTATGGAGCCTAGGTGAGCGTGCGCGGTGCCGCTCCTGTGACCCACTTCTAACTGCTAGGCGTTGCAGGCTCGCGTCAATTCTAGACAAAACTGACGCGAGTTCGTTAGATGTTGGCAAGGCAGGCACCGTTGCGACGGAGGGCCTGGTTACTCCAGCGACAGCGGGGTTGTATCGTGACATAATGTCATCAGCTATCGCTGCAGTTTCCTCCAGCGAGCATTTGCGCGTGGCACTTGGTAAAACTGGAATGTTATGCGGCAAACGCTGCAGCCAAAGTTCCCTCAAGAGCGGGTCCTCGCCTACAGTCGGTCCTCTCAAGCGCTGCATCTCACGCAGCAGTTCGGAGGGCTTCCTACTTCCAAGCTCAACGTTTTGAAGTTGTTGCATACGTTGGTCTTGCGTTGGGGTCGTGCGGGCAATGACGGCTTCCTTTAAAGCCTCATAGCTTCGGGAAGAGATTATTACGTCCCTTACTTGCATTGTGACCTCCGGCGGGAGGCGGCCTGCTACCCACCTGAAACGGCTGGCGTCGCTGGTTATACGGCAGTTTTCGAATTCTAACTCAACCAGCGTGAACCAGAGTTCTGGGTCAGCAGGCGTGAATGCCGGTATGTGCAGCGTGATCGCCCCAACGGTGGGGTCTGAGCAGGATTTCCGTTCGGCAGACATAGCGATTACTTTATGGAATACAGACGGGAAAAGAAATCAACGACCAATGGGACACTATAGTCTTCGCGAAAAAAAATCACGACGATTTAGACACACAAAATATGTATGGACGAAAAAAAAAATTATTTGGTAAACCAACCAAAAACAATCAAGATAGGGAAACAATAAAACACACAAAAACGTACGCAGACGGGACCTTGAACGGTAGAAAACAAGGAAACTCACGTGACCTGGGGATCAAGTCGGGCTCACCAATTGTAAGGTTGATTAGACCTTACTTCGCGGTTTCCTTAGTAAACGCGTGCTTCGGTCCTTTGTACTGCATGGACCACCTGCACGTTACTCTTATGTGCGGCACTGCACAAATATGTTAACCAGAACAGTATTCTCCACGACCCGTGAGAACGAGAAGGCGATTGGGAGAGATAGTGGTTAGCGTGTATTTGGGAGCGTGCGTGAGAGCGTGCGCAAGAGCAACGGTCAAATGGCAACCGCGCTTGGCAGTCAGCGTTCAGTTAAACAATAAACGTGGTAAAAGTATGAACGAAGATGGCAACCGCTACACGACAATGAGGTGAATGAGAGAATCTTTCGTGCCCCCTGCGGCCGGCTCCCTCTTACTGACCTAAAGCTGTACGTTAAGCATCCCAGCCCAGAGTTAACCTGGACGACCTGCGTAGGCTTATGTGGATCAGTGCCGCATGGGGATCTAGACAAAAGAATATCATCCACCTGCAGTGAAGCCACACTGAATTCTGATTTTTTGCGGGACAAAATGTTTGCCCACATTTACCTCACAGCCAAGAGGGCCGGATAACGATGCAGGTACTATGCTTCTCTCAAAAACCTCGCCAAGTGGTGACTCCGCAAAAACGCCGTCCTGACTGTTTATAACAAACAATCCGCTCAGAATCACCCCCAACAAGAATAGTAGTGCCAGGGTTTGCACTGTCCCATCCCAAAGTCCTGACAATCAAACCACCATCCGGTGTAACAGCGTCACAAGTGCAGTGGAGGTCTGTAGTGCTACCAATAAAGCATTCGCTGACAAAAACTAACAAATTTGTTTATTTGAACAATGACCGTTTTTGGTGGCGCCACATGCTCCGCCTGTGTACGTCGTCTGCACGCCGTTGCGCTCCTCCAATACACACGTCCCGCTCCAGCGTTTTGAGTTCTGCTTTGCGCGCTGCCGAGTATATTCGCTATCGTGTCACAAACCGAGGACCAGGGGCTATAGACTCTATACGGGAGCAGGTCCTGACTTAACTGAGATAAATCCTAAAGGTCACAGACCAACTTGCAAACGACGCTGCATATAAACTGCAGGCAGAGGCGGTTAGATAAGGATGAGTTATAATTTAGGACTCGATACCAAAAGGTTCGAGCCCAGGCAAGATCGCCGATACACTTCTTTTTGTATTCTCTTATATCGAGTTACCGAATTCGAATAAGAGCTCCAAGTTAATCCCAAAACCAATCACAGAGTATTGAGCCTCCTGATAGAGTAAGCATGTTCAAATGATAAAATTACTGAAAAAATAATACCCAGTCAGCACAAAACGTGGTGAAGCATGGTAAAAACATGTTTCACTACTTAGTACCACCTAAATACTACATAAATGACGCTTAATAATGCCACTTAAATACCACATAAAAACACTTGTCGATGGAACGCGACAGGATCCTTTTTATTTAGATACCTCTGCTTCGGCTTCCTCATAGTCTTCACACTAATAATGATAAACATAAGCCACTGAAAAAAGGAGTTCTAGCCCTGTCATGTTAGCAATATTTCATTATCGGACCGGTAATACGTACATAAACGACCTTATCTTAACCTTTACCATGAATATCCCGAAAATATCTCACATTTCTTCTTACCACCCGATTCGACAGTGTGAAGTTATGAAGAAAAAAAAACAGATAACAACTGGAAAAATATAAATTATGACTTCTACAAGCTCAAGCAGCACTCTCCGGCTCCTCCGATTCCAGGTACGGCGCAATCTGCAGTTCTACGGAGTTTACTTGGCAACCCCGGTTTGACCTAATGCATTTCCGAGATCTCGTGTTGTGCAGCCAAATGGGAACATGAAATCGGAACTCTGAATCCGAATGATTCGCGAAAACAGAGTGTGATTTAGCAGCATCGGGAAAATAAAGTGAAAATAGGTATCAGCCTATAGGGAAACGCTTTTCTAACGTCATGAATATCACAGACTCATAAGTAATTGAAAGGAAGTAACTTGCATCACTCCAAATAACAGTTTGTCATCAAGCGCAATTTTTTGTTTTTTCCTAAAAGGCTGCATTCTTTCACGAGGTTGGTATGCAACACTTTCAGCAGTAGGGTCCGAACTGTCTCACCAAATGTTCGCCCACCTACGGAAGACAGTAGTGTAAACTGAAAAAATAAATAACTTCAAATGCATGAACCTACCTAGCTTTTTCGGCTGTGTTTGTTGGTGAACTGCTGCTCGATCTTCATAAGATCATGAACACTTTCCAGTGGCAGATGGAAATCCTCCTTGCCGAAAATCCAGCTGTGTCCACCGTCGAAATGTGGATCTCTTTTTGCTGATTTGCGGCCAAAATTTTGCAACACATTTCCGGTACTTGAGCAAGATCACCTGCAGAGAACATTCAAGTAAGGACTGAAGACTTATCCTTCATACTTTCAATGTCGTATTGCATTTTCTGAAGCCTTTGCTCCATTGCGTCATTTGCAGCCCTTGGTGGACTGTAAAAGTAGAAACACGAATGCAGTCCTTAGAGTTGGACATTTTCCTCATAGGTTTAGGATTTATGTCAGTTAAGTCAGGACCTGCTCCCGTATAGAGTCTATAGCCCGTGGTCCTCGGTATGTGACACGATAGTGAATATACTCGGCAGCGCGCAAAGCAGAACTCAAAACGCTGGAGCGGGACAACGTGTGTATTGGAGGAGCGCAACGGCGTGCAGACGACGTACACAGGCGGAGCACGTGGCGCCACCAAAAACGGTCATTGTTCAAATAAACAAATTTGATAGTCTTCGTCATCGAGTGCTTTATTGGTAGCACTACAGGGGTCTCCCCCTAGAAGGCCGACGCAGTTGGGCTTCGACCCGTGATGGGTACGTCGGATTCGGTGTCGAGAGACGTTTTCCATGCCTCCCGCCGCGGTCAAACACAACAGCGAAGCCAGCACAAGCCGTTCTCCATGACTCACACTGGTCGCTGTGCGTCGATCGCAAAATTGCGTCCTCCTCAAAATGTTCCGACCGGGGTAGATCCTGTTCGTGACCTGGCAGTGGTGGTTGTGTTGTAGGGTTTGTCGTTGTCGGCATATCCCAAAGTTCCGTGTCCCTGTGGTTGTCATTGCCTTCGTAAGCGAGCCAGCGTCCGGCGTCAAATGGGTCCAGTCGCGATCCAGTGAGCCTTGTGTTGGAGCCATGCGAGATCCTGGAATTCCATCTGGTTCTGTCTGACGGGACGAGCTGGAAGGAAAGAAACACAAGGAAGCTGCGCCTCGAGGCGCGATCGGATATTCGACTGAGGGGGACATACCGGCGCAATACAGGCTGCCGCCACTCTTGTCGTGATCACCACGTGGTCGTGCATTCATGTATAATAGGACTATGTACAAGTTGAATATGAAGAGTAAACTTAAATATATACAACTGTTACATATTCAGAAAACCTCGTTGGCTGTCGCAGCTCGCGGCCGCGTCGATTTCTCCTGTTGATCGGTGCAGCTGTGTCTTTCGTGGAGTTTGGTGTTGCAACAGGTAACGAGGGGTCGTTAGTGGGAGTAACAGGGGCCGACTCGTGACGACTAACCGAAGGTTGTGAGCAGGTAGGGACACTGAGAGGGTTGTTCGAGGTGGGTTCTGCCTCGATGAAGGCTGGCTTGAGGCGGTCTATGCTGATAGTCTCCTTCCTGCCCTCGACGTCCACCACGTATTTCTTTTCCTTTCGCTGGACGACGCGGAACGGGCCAGAGTAAGACGCCTGCAGTGGTGATCGCACTGCATCTACTCGAATAAAAACATGGCTGGTGGTAGCTAGAGCGGTAGGTATGTAGTTGCTCAGGGTTTGTTCTCGTGGTGGGGTGGGCTTTATCACCCGCATTTGGTGCAACAACCGTTTTGCGTAATCCCCGTAATTAAAACTCATAGGTGGTAATGGAGAAACCAACTCACCTGGAAGTCGTAGTGTGCAACCATAAACCAGTTCAGCCGCCGTAACACCCATATCGGCTTTAACGGTGTTACGCAGTCCTAAGAGAACGATCGGCAAAACTTCACTCCATAATGGATTATCACGAGCACGAAGGGCAGCTTTCAGCTGGCGATGGAATCGCTCCACCATGCCATTGGCCTGAGGATGATAGGCTGTCGTCTTGTTGTGTCGACAACCGAATGCGTTTAGTAGCTCGTGGAAGGCGCCGTCGAAATGAGAACCGCGATCAGTGGTCACGATAGCAGGGCAACCGAACTGACTCACCCAACCGGTTAGGAATGCTTTTGCAGCTTCCTCTGAGGTTGGGCGAGGAATAGGTATGGCCTGTGGCCAGCGAGTGAAACGATCTACGCAAGTGAGGATGTAGACGCAGCCATTGGATGGCGGAAGTGGCCCCACGAGATCCACATGCACATGATGAAAGCGTGCGTTCGGTTCGCAGAATGTGCCTAAAGTAGATTTGGTGTGACGATGTATCTTAACTCGTTGGCACTGGAGACAAGCACGAGCCCAAAGACGTACGTCACGTTTGACGCAAGGCCAGACGAATCGCTCGGTGACTAGTTTCACTGAGGCGGTTACCCCAGGGTGCGATAAGTTGTGGAGGCTGGTAAAAACTCGTCGGCGAAAACTGGCAGGAACCAGTGGTCGGGGTCGACCTTGTGACACATCGCAAATGATAGTTACGTCCGAAATTGGAAGGGCCACTGCCACTAGGTGCAGGGAGCTGTTGTGTCTGAGTTGCTCTACCTCAGGATCTGTCGTTTGGGCTGCGGCGATCGCTTCTAGGTCTATGCCCATGGGTAGTGGGTAGTCGATATTGTGGACGCGTGAGAGTGCGTCTGCCACGGGATTGTGTGCCCCAGAGACGTGTCGAATGTCCGTAGTAAACTGCGAAACATAGTCTAAGTGGCGAATCTCGCGTGGCGAATATCGGTCAGAAGCTGACTGGAGGGCGTACACTAGTGGTTTATGATCTGTAAACACTGTGAACAATTGGCCCTCGAGTGTGTGCCGGAAGTGTCGGATACCCAAATAGATTGCCAGAAGTTCTCTGCTGAACGTACTATATCGGGATTCCGCAGGCTGGAGACGCTTGCAGAAGAAAGCTATTGGTTGCCATGAATTGTTGACGAATTGCTGCAACACTGCGCCAACAGCCGTGTCCGAAGCATCTGTTCCTAATGCCAGGGGAGCAGAAGGATCGGGATGTGCAAGGAGTGCTATGTTGGCGATAGCATCCTTGATCAAAGTAAACGCTGCTTGCGCCGTGTCGGGAAAAATGAATTTCCGCTTACCTCCACGTAAAAGGTCTGTTAGAGGCTGCATTATTTCGGCGCAGTGTGGGATAAAGCGGCGATAAAAGTTAACCAGGCCAGAAAATTGGCGCAACTGTCGGTAAGAGTGAGGCTCAGGATAGTCGCGAATTGCCGCCACCTTGTCAGGCAGGGGCTGTATGCCTGAGGCTGAGATTTCGTGACCTAGGAACGTGATGGTCGTCTTACCTAATTCGCACTTAGCAGAGTTAATGGTTACACCGTGTTGGCTAAGGCGCTCAAAAAGAGCACGCAGGTGTGTCATATGCTCTTCTTTTGAAGAACTTGCCACCAAAATATCGTCTAAGTACACGTAGACATTCTTCAAACCGCGTGTTGCCTCATGCATAAACCTTTGAAAGGTTTGGGCTGCATTGCTGAGCCCAAAAGGCATGCGCAAAAACTCGAATAGTCCGAATGGAGTTGTGACAGCGGTTTTAGGGATGTCAGCCTCTGCTACTGGGATTTGGTGGTATGCTCTGACGAGGTCGATTCTGCTGAAAACAGAACAACCAGACAGGGTAGAAGTAAGATCTTGAATATGTGGAATGGGGTATCTGTCCGGGACAGTAGCCTGGTTGAGGGCCCTGTAGTCACCGCAGGGGCGCCAATCGCCATTAGGTTTAGGAACCATGTGAAGGGGCGAGGCCCAAGGGCTACTGGACGGGCGTATTATGCCTAGTTCTAGCATGTGTTCAAACTCAGCCTGTGCTACGCGTAGCTTGTCTAAGGTCAAGCGACGTGGTCGGCTAAATGCTGGGGGTCCTTTAGTGACAATATGGTGGGTAACGTTAGTGGTCACCGCGGGAAGGGGGCCAGATTGTCTTAGCATTGCCGGGTAAGCTGAAAGTAGGTCTGCGTACGGGTGTTCGGCCTGCGGTTCGATGTATAGGGGCGTGATGTGATTCACGGAGGAATACGACCCGGTTACGGAAAGAGAAGTCTGCCGGTCGACAACTCTCCGGCCTCGTGCATCGATCAGGAGGTCGAAATGGTCTAGGAAATCGATGCCTAGTATGGGATAAGGGACGTCCGCTACTATGAACACCCAGCGGAAGGTGCGGCGTAGTCCTAAGTTGAGTGTGAGTGACTTACGGCCGTAAGTAGCAATGGGAGTGCCATTGGCAGCACGGAGTTGTTGGACTGACGGGTTCGTTGCATCACCTGCCTCCTTTGGAATGACACTTACTGCTGCACCGGTGTCAATTAGGAACAGGCTATTGGAAACTAAATCTCGGACATGCAACAGACGACTGCTATTATGGCTGCCGACCGCGTTAGTCGCCGGAACGCGTCGGGATATTAGTTTCCCTGTTTGGCACCTGGGAAGGTGCAACCGGCTTCGCAGCGCCGAGCCTTCTCCCCAAACCGTTTGTGGTATCGACAATACGTTGATCGAGATGGGTTACCCAGGCGGTTAGGGGAAGGGCTTCTGAGACGTTCACGTCGGTCAGAGTTGTGATAAGATATATGGTTTCTACAGTGAGAACAACCAGGAGAGGAAAAACGTCTGAAAGCCCGCTCGAAAGCAGCTATCAGAGTATCCTCGGGGATTGTTTCTACGGTGGGAGCTGTGGTCTGGGGGCTGCTCGAGTTTGTTACGGCGGTAATTTGTGGATGGTACCGGTCCATAATACCGTCCGCTAGTTTAGCCGCTTCTGTGAGCTTAAGGTGGCTGGAAACCTCGAGCAGTGCTTGAATGTTGGGTGGTAGTCGCTGTACCCACAACTCTTTGAGGACGTTTTCCTCTAAAAGTTGCCCTGCCAGCTGCTGCATTTCTCTCAGTAATGCAGAGGGCTTCTTGCTACCTAACTCTGTCCCTTGGGTCAGCCGTTTTAGTCTGGACGATTCTGACGGTAAAAGACAAGAGATTACCGCGTCTTTCACGGCTGTGTAAGAACTGTTATTAAATATTACGTCGCGTATCTGAGTAGCAACGTCACGGGGAAGGCGACCGATAGTCCACAAGTAACGGGTTCGTTCGCTTGTAATTCTATGTGATTCGAACTCTGCCTCCAACATATGAAACCAGAGCTGAGGGTCATCAATAAAAAACTGAGGGACGGCTAGGGAGACTGTCGAAACGGACGGTTCCGGGTCAGGTTTACGGTCTTTGCTAGCCATAGTTGCAATGGTATATCAAATGTAAAATGATATAAAGAGGTCAGTGCAGCAAAAGTGAAACACTTATAATATGGATATGAGAAAATATATATAAGGGATATGGTAACTGATATCCGGAATTTACCGTTTATATATCGGAAAAGTGTATATGTAAACGAATAAATGTGATTGAGGGACTTACGAATGTACTTCGAGAATTAATTTGTTTTTCGGGCTCACCAGTTTAGGATTTATGTCAGTTAAGTCAGGACCTGCTCCCGTATAGAGTCTATAGCCCGTGGTCCTCGGTATGTGACACGATAGTGAATATACTCGGCAGCGCGCAAAGCAGAACTCAAAACGCTGGAGCGGGACAACGTGTGTATTGGAGGAGCGCAACGGCGTGCAGACGACGTACACAGGCGGAGCACGTGGCGCCACCAAAAACGGTCATTGTTCAAATAAACAAATTTGATAGTCTTCGTCATCGAGTGCTTTATTGGTAGCACTACATAGGTACTCTTCTTGGTGTCACTGATGTTGAGGGAATTTCTTCTCTGAGCACAATGCGCATGAAAATATGCTCACACCTTAATTCCAGTGTGCTTGGATGTGTGGGATAAGACTGAAATATCGGTGGAACGTTTTCTTTTCTTCATAAGGAAGCAGCCGCAAGTTTTAGCAACAGTATGATTCCAACGGACGGAGTTTGATCGAAGCTGAGAGAGACACAGGTTCACGTGGTAAGTGCAAACCAGTTCCGAAATAACAAATAGGTAATGGTAGAGATCTGGGCAAACATGAAAATGATGGAGAGTACTTTATAATCGAAAGCAGACGAAGCAATATTCACGGAAGGGTGCGGAAGATTGTCTGCTGATTCTCATTTGCGTTCGTAGAAAGGGGAAGTTGGTGGAACCCACGCGAATCGAGGACTCAGCTGGCGGCAAGCATCACAACACAAACAAGAAAGATTTTGAATAAAGGGTGTTCTTATGTAAACATCAATGGCAATGGAGGCAGTTAAATAGAACTTTGGGTTCACGGCAAGGCCGAGAAGAAACGCGCTGCTCAAGAACCCGTCACTGGACTTAGTAGCGTACTACTTTGTCTGTGTGGTACACTAAATTGCTGTCTACAATATCTAAGACGACACTAGCAAACTAAGATGGGCGGAGGAGCGTGCTGTGATAAAAAGGCCAAAAGGGTATATACATTAAGAATTAAAATGAAACAAAAGGTGTGACACAAATTCACAGTTGTTCGCTGTTCTTTTGATCAGGAAGTGAGCGCCGAAGAGCCAATATCCGGCAATATCTTCAGTTCAGTTCGTTCTGACAGCCGTTCGTTGAACAGAACAGGATGGTATTGAGCGAAGTGCCAAGTGACGCCGTGGGAGCTTCTAAAATGTTTTGTTTCTCGCAGTTAGTTCCGATCGACGTAATTCCAAGACATTCCAATCAGAAGATGAGACAGTGCCAGAATGAAAGATTTATTGCCAGCCTTTTTGTATTGCGCGGTGATGATGATCAAAAAGATGTGTGTTTTACACTAAAACGTCGGTACAACAAAGGAGTGTTGCACCAAGGGACGTTGAGAATCATGGAAAAAGTCGGAAATATACAGGTAACTACAACTTCCAACAGATTCTCAAGGGCGAAATCGTTTCCGCTAAGCAAGCTAAATGGGAAACCGCTAAACGGAAAATCTCACACTGTTCAGTGATCCGTCTTCCAGCTTACCGACAACATTAAGTCAGCGAGGTAAACACGGGGTTCAGGAAAACGTAAACTGAAACCTAGTGCTCGTGAATCACTTCAAGACCTCTAGACAACAAGTAATAACCTATCGGGAGCATCCAAGCGCGAACAGGAAGAAGCAGAAAAAAATGCTTTCTAGTTAGATGGGTCTACAAGGATTTCGATGTCCACGTGAGACAGTCCTGAGGCCCGCGAAGTGAGTCTTGAGATATCGATTACGAAAGCAGACCAAAAACACCCTAGGATGACTGTTTCACCTAGCTTAACCAGAAAAAGACAAAGGGGCAGCCCACAGCCAATCCTCCGGCCAGAGTTGTGCTTCGTAGTTCAGAGTCATTTGAAGTTACCGGCTGCCCAAAAGTAGCTCAAAACAGCTTTGAAGTAAACGAGCAGGAAATGTGTGTAGATCTCGATCAGAAAGTAGTGGCACCACATTCATTCGTGCAATCATCAGTTTGTCACTAACGTATGAATTTTTTGCATCACTCCGAACCAAGCTGGTTTCAGTTCGATCGCCGATGCCATGTGCAACCTTGTAAGTCCGCTCTGACTGTTGGGTGCTCTGTACGCTGCTTTGCAGGTTGACAGAGATATGCATGTGGCTCGCAGTTTTGGTTTTCTGACGACTAGCGATGCACCATTCGATTCCTGTTTGTAGTTATCAAACGCTTCGGTAAGCTGTTCGTCTCTTTAGATCTGTGCAAAACACTAGTGAGCCCGGCTTGGTTCCAGCTCGCGGGCTCTGTTTCTAAGTTAGCCTATCAAATGATTTTTGATAGAGATATCTCAGAATCTCACCCGTTAACCTGGGTGTCATTTCAAACTTAATGTAAACTTAGGCTTGTTTTGTTGTTGCAGATAGCAGGAGCTATCACTATTTGATGTTAAAAAACAACAGAATTAGGACAGTCACTCATATCCCCAATAAGTATAAGGATTCCCGAGACTTTCTCTGTGGACCAAGAGTCTTGACAGGTACAGGTTGAACCACATTTTCAAATGGCTGACATAACCAACCAGCCTATATGGTTCGCATATCTGATTGGGCCTTTGCACCCAGTTATGGCCTCAGTAAATGGGGATTTTGTATGCAACCCACCCGCGGGATGCCCGCATTATAATCTGAGGGACACTGTACTGGAGAGACTTCGAATATCAGCAAAAGATGGGCTCAAGCAATTGGAGTCTGGCATCAAGCTCGGTGACTGTGACAACCAGACTCCGACGCAAACTCTCAGGTTTATGTAAGCTCTTGACCTAATAAGCTGAATTAACTTCCTTTAAGGTTAATTTTCTGTACACTTTGCGCTCAAGTTCTGGATCTCGCAGCGCAAGCAGCCCCAACCGTACACGGCAACCTAACCCTACAAACCGGGGCACCAGAGGAACCAAGGCCACAGGACAAATTATGCACCAATCCAAGCATTTATCAAACGAAACACCAGGAAAACAGCTGGTATATCTCAAGGAATTCAAATTCTATCGAAAAGAAACATCCGTGCTGAATGGGAGGTTGGTCCTTATAGCACTACCCAGCGAAGTCCCTCCTTTAAACATTCAGTACCAACGTAGTCCCTCACTAAGGCGACGACACCGTCAGGGACGGCCTGTAAGGTGGGGGAGAACCTTTGGCGTCGGCCGAGTATCCTATGTGCCTCGAATTACAGCTCTTATGCTGAGAACTAAACCTGGGAAGCACGGGAGATGAACTCCACTGGTTTGAAACGTTGCGACAGATAACGTGAAATCTGTGTCGAGCGGCCTCTTGAACTCAGGCATGGGTAAGTTGCGATATATATACGTAAAGAATATAAATCGTGCAAAAAAGGGAAGGTGAAGCACAGCGGGAATCTCAGGCTTACTGGATCCGAGAATTTTCCAAGATGAAGCTGGCTCACCAATATAGAATACGTTCGAGTGAGCCTCATGAACGTGTCTTCCATGGGGTCTCAGCTGTTTGCTGACGAAATCCCCTCTATCGAATGAATGGAGAATACTCGAGCAGGTGGACAGATTCGGGAGCGCACTGTGTATATTGTGGTACCGAAACTGTACCGGTACAAGAAATACACGAAGGCAAACAAAAGCTACTGCGAAACAGAAGGAAAATCGAGTGCGTGTACACTCGGCAAAAAACCGAAGTGAAAGTACTTCAAAAGCGAGTTCGACGGAAACCTAGGGGAGGTGATTTCAGTTAAACGCACACAGCGGGACAAAATGGTGAGGTCAAAACCAAGAAACAGAGAGGTTGTAGAGAAAATAAATCAAAATGATGTCCGGAAAACAGTCACTCTGTAGGCACGATCGGGGTCGCTGCAGCTTCAAAGTCATTCGGGCGCGCCTCGTGAATCGCCTATATTGTAATGGACCCGCCTATAAGGAAAGGTGGTGGTGCCCTCGAATACTGTCGAAAAGGTGCTGACAGAATTACCTAATGGGCTGGGACATGTTTGACAAGGGAAGATTCAGACGGCGGTTTGCATCAGATTTCGGTGACCACATCGGATGAGGAGTATAGTGAATTTCTGTAATAATTGTCAACTGTACTTGCATTTCAAAATGCCACGGACCATTTGTCGGGCGCTCTTATCCCCTTGATAGCGGGAACCCGAAAGAACGGTTGGGAATTGGCATTGTTGGCTTCCTACCCTAGCCCAACAGAGGAAATCACTTTGTACTAGTTATGGTAGATTATTTCGAGAGGAGTAAGCAGGACCTCTACCTCTCACTGATTCTCTTACAACAGCATGGACAATTTTCAACACGTGGATTGCAAG
Organism: Fasciola hepatica; assembly: GCA_948099385.1. Classification (NCBI taxonomy): domain Eukaryota; kingdom Metazoa; phylum Platyhelminthes; class Trematoda; order Plagiorchiida; family Fasciolidae; genus Fasciola; species Fasciola hepatica. The sequence continues at coordinate 140,346 of CANUEZ040000011.1, forward strand.
TTGGGGAGCACCACTATTCATCCAAAAGCATCAGGAGTCTAACTTTGAAGGTTTAATAACGGCGCCACCGTTGAACTTTCAAAGTCAGTGCCGACTTGTGTCAATAACTTTGGATCAAAAACTCGCAGGGCTCCATACCACCCCGAGGAAAACGGACTTGCAAAGTGAATGTGCTACTGTATGGATTAACGTAGTATTATCTCGCACAGAATATCATGGAATAAGAACACAGACATGGTACACGACGTACGGCAGTACTTCATATATTGCGCACAAGTATAAACAATATCAGAGTAAGTGAATAAAAAAGAAATGGTAAAAGTCACACGTATAGTCAGTCATGAATACCGCAGCTTTGAAGGCGTTTAAAGAGAGACGTAACATCCGTCACTGGGATAGTGCGTTGCTCACATGTTTGTTCGCTTACAAGGTACCGGTGCGGACTTCAACAGGAAAATCACCACATTTCATAATCACTGGACGGTTTGCGATTAACCATCGACCTCACGGTGCCACGGCCTGCGGACGACATAGGGACATCAACAGACTTTGCAGCCTAGCTTTGCAAAGTCCTTAAAAATAATCATCCTCTTGCACGAACAAAGTGGAGGGCAACACAAAACCACCAAAAAGAGCTCTACAATTGTAGAGCTCACGATACACCCGTGAAGCCAGGATGAATTAGATGACACCGGTACCAGGGATAACTTCCAAGTCGGAGCATGACTGAATCGGACTTTTCATTGTGATTGAAATCTTGAGTCCCAACATCTGCCGCTTTGCTCGGGTCGGCGGAAGCCCGGAAACCCTAAACTAAATCTTACACTACGGGCGGTTGAAACCCGCCGTACGCAAAGATGATGCGGTTAGTTGTAGACATCTTGGAATTCCGCCCGTTGTTTGGGAAGATGAAGTATACACAGAAGGGTTGGGGGCAGCCCTTTAACGGGAGGTGCCGTATAACGCACTCTGATTGCACATAATCCCATCTCCTTTCGTTTCATATTCTAGGTGCCGTCGTAACAGTGGAACAGAACCACCAAGAACGGCCAGCACCTCATCTTCCCCCCCCCCCCCCCCTCTTCTCGAAAAGTCGCCTTGACCCCGACCCCCAAACCGCCAGTGGAAGTTCTCCACAAAAGTAACTTCCGGGTTTCATTCTTTACCGGCCGCTGTTTTGTCTTGCGCTCATACAAGCTCATTGACTCTCAAATTTCGTCTTCCATTTTGACTGACCTCGTGGTATGAACAACTGTACTTATCCGCGAGTCTATGTTCCAGACATATGAACCATTCTGCGCATGACAATAATTTATCCAAGTAACCGTGAAAAGATCCACTAAAACTAAGTTCTCTGGGCATGTCCATAAGGGTGATCAAAGTGGAATTGCCGACGCGTATAACTTTGAACTACTTTGCTTTATCTTGGTGTTTAAACGCGAATAGGAGTGACCAATATCTCTTAAACCGAAGTATACATTCCATAGATAGGAGAACTATGAAATCGAATGATTAGGGCGATTTTAAATGAGCTACGATCAAAAAACAGTGCCGCAAATCCCTCTCCTTAATCAGACGCGGAAATATTCCCAAGCACCCGCACTCCCTGTTGCCCTGCAGCACAACGTGCGTGAAAAGCAACTGGTTCACTGGTCTATAACAAGAGCCAAATGATGGAAAATTCACGAAAATTTTGTTTGGTCTCCCCACCTGTTCGCACCTTCATAGCACACAGGCCGTTCGTAACATCGGTCTTCGAACGGTTTCATAACGGTTTGTCTAGTAGCTCTTTTTTCACAAATCAAAATTGAATTGGTTCAAAGAAAATCAAAGACCGGAGTAATATTCACTACCTAATAAGCGTTTCCATTCAATAAATTGATTTGAATAAACTGAAATGCCCTTAAATACCAAGCTACAGATCGTTCTATTTCAAGCGTTTAAAATGGGTAAAATAAGGACCATTATTATGAATTCAAAATTTGGGAGATAGAAATGATCAAGGAAAATGTAATTTGGGAAGAGCGACAGAACTTAAAGTAGCTTATCGCTTATTTCACATGAATGGCACAAACCGCTCGGAAGTCGTTCAGAAACCACTCAAAGTCCGCTCGAAATCCGATCAGTGCAACAGGGCAAACAGCTCGAAAACCAGCCGAAAAGCGATCGGTTTTGCAGCGGCTTTGCTACAAGGGCATCTTAGGCAGACCAATCAATGGCTCCCTGCTACACCCGCGGGTTGGTTATGCATTGTCAGACATTCTACGGTTCTGACCAGTGACGTGGCGCTAGTGAACTAATAGGATTGCTTGAAAATAAGCGTAGACTTGCGGCACTCTTTCGCAGTGTCTTTCATTATACCGACATTTGACCTCCCTAATGTACGTGCTACGAGCTGATCAACTAAAGGCGTACGACTGCCCGATATGAATCAAAATAATACATTTTACGAGGTTTTGAAAGTCTGTTGATACAAAGGTCTACACAAAATTCGTATAAGAAAATGGGTAAATGTCTTCCATGCTCGCATTTTGTAATTTTTCTCGGGTCTGGTTCGGACTCTAGAGAAATGTAAGCATGATTACTATTGCGAGCATTTTTAATAACCGCTGCACTGTTTGTCTGCCGCAGTTGGTTTTAACATAGTGCAACCATCCACGAATAGCCAGAATTAACGAGTCCCCCCGAAAATCCGTGAAAGAAGTTCTTAAGAGGGCACAATCTGAAAGATTTTTTAGTTCCGCGAATTCGTCTTACCTATGATGTACCGGTTCAGTGAACTTTTACGGAATCTGTATTTTTCTTGTGTTCCTGAATAGTTCATCAAGTTCGCTACGTTAGGACTGATGAGATGGTCCATTAGGTTGTTCACGGACTTGTGTACCGTGTCACCACAACTTGAATGGAATAGGTCATTATTGAGGTATTATTGTAAAGTGAATAAATATGCCAGTCTGGCCCTGACTTCCGGTCTATTGATGTTACTTTCCAACAGAATCAGCTGATCTGGCGTGGTCACTGGGACTCCTGTTTCACTGGATGGTGGACTTTGGACATTAAGGGAAGCTACCGCGCCCTGTAAATCTACCACCACTTTTGTGACACATGCGTCTCTTTCAAGATACTTCGCATCAGATTGTCTCTTACCGCTTTTCAGACTATTGTCATCGCTAACGAATGCACTTACTGTTACAGGTATTGCAAATGGGAATATCAGTTTGCTCTGAACAGGCAAATAATTAAGCTAAAAAGGTTCTGCTTAAAATTAATAGACCGGGATACTTCCAGACCCAGGAAAGTTTCCTCCGGAAGGTTATCTGAATATAAGAAAGTGCAGACTGATAACTCACAACGCGGTGGACGTTGATTTCCCCTGTTGGAGATGTCATAATTCCACACTCTTGACAGTGACACTGTGAAGGGGTCTTTAGGCCCACCATAACAAACCATACGTGTGCTGATCCGATGTGCGTTTTTCGCGCATACCGGAATCTGTAGCTCCTGCACTAAAAGAAGAAAAGGTACAGTATACGTTCACCTTTCAACGACATCAACTCACTAAGCGAACTTGTCTGACGTTCTATTTTGTCCAAATCAATGTCTGAATTGAGGAGGGAAAATGGGTACTCACCAGCGACTGCCGGTCTTGAAAACGCATGATCTGTTAAAAACCAAAAAATAGCAGGAATTCTCCTTACCGTTAGACGTCAGCGGCTGTTCCGTGTCTTCCACATCATCTGCTGAGAAGAGATGAGGTCTTTTTCTGATTTCCCAAGCTGCACAATACCCAACGCGGTCGGGCGAAAGTTGGGCTAAAACGACACGCGACAGGTGCCTTGAAAACTTGCACAGAATTTCACAAAGTTTCATAGGGAATGTAATAATATGAGTACTCCAATATTTGTTGTTAATATATCCGCGTTACAAAAGCAGCACATTCTGTTTTACTGAAGGCCCATATGAACGGGCGGTGCGGTGCTGGTTTTCTTTATTCTCTGCCGAGAGGCTGTGCTGTTTGGTTTTTCTACGCAGAGAAGTGACTCATCACTCATGATCATATAAAATGCGAGTTTTCACATTTTATTTTATTTCAGGTATATAGTTATCTTTCTGTAAATATAATTCCATCTATATATACATGTATATACAAGTATTCATGCACATCTATCCTTAGGAATTGAGGTGGTCATTTTGTAGTGTTGTTTTTTGTGAAATTCATGTGATATTGAGTACTAGTCGCTGTGTAACGTAGATCATTCATCTTCAGATTCTAGGAGTCAGAATACATTTTTACGTCTAAATAGACGAGATGGGACAGTTGTTGAGGGCACAAGAAGGTCCCCAGCGCTAAAAGCCTCATTTGTGGCTGGGCGACTTTATGAGAACTCCGGCGTTCGTGACCTAAATCTCAGTCAGTAGGTATGCTGAGAAAAACCGAATGTCGTCTGGTATTTCTCCAATCTTAATTCATAGTAGATAGATACTCCTGGTGTCCATGCCATTGAAGTGGAGCCACAGGAGCTGAGCCAGCGGCAGTTTTAGTGTCTGTGGATCTTTAAAGCAGAGGTCTAATCACTACCAGCGCATCACAGTCAGTCATGCTAGCAGGTTAGTATATTCGCATTATTCTAATTTTTTCAGCTGGTCCAGAAATACAGCTTGGAAGAACTGTGTGTGCCAAGATCAACGTGGATGCTGTTTTACAGTCCTTGTCCGATGATTTTATAACCACCGTGCTGACCATGACGCAATGTCGTGATATGCTGCACGCTCTAAGCTATGACCTGCCAGGTGAGCTGCTTGGGTTTGGACTGGCTGCTTAAAGTTATCCGCTTACCGTTGTCACTTGAGTAGGGAATCTGGTGAGATACTCGCGTCATTGGACGGAAGACACTCTCCCTCGTATCTCCGCTGAATCTCTCAAGCGTGTTCGAAAGTCCCTAAAATTCGGTGCATATAACTGGCTGGCATTTTCCCATAAATAATCAACTCACACGCGTTGGCTATCCAATGGGTAAGCCGGTAAGTGAAGTCTGCTGGAACTGAAGTAGGCGATCTTACCAATCAATGGAAACCACTTCCAACCAAATCGGGTACATATATAAACTGTTTGCTTTCTGAAAGCCCGTGACAACTCCTGATGCCCGTGCTCTACTCTTCATCAAGATGAATTAAAATCACGGAAAACATCTCGAAAATTCTCGGAACGCTTTGAGCAAGGACTAATAGTTTTTGAGTCTATATAATGGGAGACTGTCAGGTATTTTTTATTAAATGCAGCAATGGAATAAAGCACTCTCTGTCAGCTTCTCCCATGGATATACATTCGCTGAAGTTTCATGGCGGAAAATGGGAATATTCAACTGCAGTCGCCCATCAGACACGGTGTGCTTTATACAGCCTATATGGACGATATAATATGCGTGAAAGACGACACTATGAACAAAAACTTAATGTTAAATCCGTTCAATACAGCCCACGAAAATGTCCAGTTTACGGTGGAAAATGAAGCCATCGACAAAATAGCCTTTCTAGATATGTGCCTACGTTGGCAGATGGGTGGCTCCACTCAACTATCAGTGCACAGGAAAGCCACGTGGGACATGCAATATATTCACCATGAAGGCTTTGTGTCACTCAAAGTGAGGCTTAACTTAATTCGTTGCTTGGTTAACACAGCACTCAAAATCTGCTCAGTGGACACAACGGACAACGAACTTCGATTTCTGAGCAACGTGATCTTGCAAAATGGATATCCAGATCGTTTCACTGACAAGACACTGCGACAAATACAAGAAAGAGCTAAGATAATAGGTGTCCCGGAAAAGTCAGTATACCTAAACTTGCCTTTTAAAAGTGATGTTCCAGCGGATATTATATGTCGCAGATTATCAGGAGCGGTTGATACAACATCTCATGTGGCAAAGCTCTATATTCTATTCACATCAAAGTCGGTTGAGTATTTACGATTAAAGGATAGAGTGTTAGATTCTTTGACCTCATTCGATGTGCACTCCTTTGCCTGTTCCTGTGGGAATATGTATATTGGCCGTACGACCAGACGCTTACCTAAAGGTGACCGTGAGCACCACTTGACGTAGTTAAACACTGCAGCAATTAAAATACGAGTGCCGTGTGTTCAGACCTTGCTCAGTCTGCTCCCTCAGTGAATGTGACCGAAGCCTTCTGGACAATTTACAAAGTTCGAAGGGAGCAATCAAGACTAGTGAAGTGCAATGTCCTAGTCAAAGCAGAGAAGGTGTGCATTCTTCTCTACAATTCGCCGTTAGGTACTACCCTAAAACAAAGCACAGATTCTTGGATGACATCAGTGATACCCACTCTCGATTCGGAGACGGATCTAAGCCAGATATGTGAAATTTGGGGTCCTCTCAGCCCCACATTAATTTTGACTTATCACCTTGTCTTGATTGTTTTCTGTTCTCTTAGCATGGCTCATATAAAATGTGATATGATGGCACGATTATGAACCTCTGGAAAAGAGCTTCTTCGCCACCTTGTGCTGCTCTTCATATACATTTGCATTCACGGTCCGACTGTGGGTTCTAACGTAGAAAAAGAACGGCTGCTTGGAGGGAGCCGAAGAAAAAAGGAGATCATCAATGAAATTAAATGTTGTATAAGATATGGAGAAATCGCAATTTTCAGTTTCTCAGGTACCACAGATGCGCGCTGAGGTCCCCTTAATGATAGCTGTTTTATCCGGATAAATGGTACATGAAAAGTAGCCTTTTTGAAAGCATTTACTTTTGATCCCCAACTTCAAACTGTACGGTCGTAGTTTCGTTATCGTAGTTAGCAGAGAACTGTTGCTCCGAAAATCTATGATGAATCTGGAAACTGACTTAGATAGCTCCGCGGATCATTTTCTTAACAGTATACAAAATATGACTCATACAGGAGCGCATTGAATGTTCCCTTTTTTCCTTGACCACCGACATCTTTTGCTATGTGTACTAATGAATGCACATTCATTGTCATTTCCTCTAATCCAAGCAGCAGTCGATGTTTACGCTTAGGGGAAATTTATAATTCGTGAGCTGATTCAAAGCTTTCACTGTCATGATAAGTGCAAATCAAACTGATTGCTGTTGATAAAAGAGGAAATTGCTCATGTAAGTTGTATGCCATATTACCCTTCAGCGCAAATATCCCTAAATATAATAAAAACTGGCGGTACTCTACGGCCTTCCACGATCGGCACTGCTCTGTCGGAAACTCCTGCGGAATTCGCAGGATAGTGAACTACGCAACCGTAATAGGCGTTCGTTTACCGGATCTGTTTGACTTCTTCGAAAAGGATTTCCACTGAAGACTGGAGAGTCCTTTCATAGTTTGAATAATCGCCGAACTACACCGAGGCATATACAGTGCTCACAATCGATGGGGAAATACTGAAACATGTCTGTATTCAGTATTTCAAGTGGTGAAGGTGTCGATTGCAGACTGCGGAAAAGTTGGCCATTTAGTCATGGTGAATCAACTTCGGGAAAGGTTACCTTGTGTTGGGAATATTTGACCTCCTGTGTGCACTTGCAACAGGTGGAGTAACCGGAGTGTGACTTCTTTTGGTTGATAAAGGAACGCGCCGGATGGTAGCACACCACCGAAGCAATCACCGAATGGAAATTTCTTCCCCACACACTGACCCCTTTGTTGTGTAATTGTTGCAGTTCCTCCTCGGTGTCCTCCATGAAGACATTGACATCACTTGGTTGTTTTGGTCGACTGCAAGCCTCGACGATGAACGGAATTGTTCTGACAGGACATAGAACCCGGCCAAGAACCGTCTAAGTACGAACTTTAGATGATCTAAGGGGATACGTGTCATCAATGAGCAACCGAACTATCAGGCTGATAGCCTGTGCAAGAATTCCATTTGGTGGTAGCTTGGTAAACGTCATTTGCAGACCAATATGGCAGTACGTACCAGGATCTACTGTTTCGATATTCGCCATGCGGGATGATCCCATCTATATCCTCGCGTCCCCTGGTAACTTAGACAAGTTTTTTCCGTCAGCCTGATAAACAGATTAATGGAAACAACGGGAGTTTTACTCTCCAGAAAATAAGAATTCAAATCAGAACAGAAGTTCGAATTGGTGGCCTTATTGTCTACAATTTGGGAGCTGACCGAAAAATGAACCTCTGCTTACCTGTACTAGATACCACGGATGGTAGCAACATGTGATCATTGTGAGCAGAATCTGTCCCATCGGTGCGTGTATTACCTCGACCAGACTATTGGTGTTAACGAAAGGGCGGATTTAAAGAAACTTTAGACATCCACGTTAAATCCGTAACAGACAAGTTGTCATATGATATATGATATGATATATATTATATCTACGTACATTGCACGACATTTTCAAGGCCAATCATTCACCAGAATGTCTCCACTCCTACTATCATTATTAATGTTCAAAATGCACCTATGAGTTTTCGTGAAAAAATTGGTCAACACAATCGTTATATTTCTTTAGTAATAATCACCGGAGATTGTTCGCAGGGCTAATGAAAGTTCTTTAATCTCTTAAATGCATTTAGTCAAATGCAATCATCTCGTTCCCTTCTGAAAAGTTGTCTCAGATTATCAAATCCCGAACTTGAGACTGTATTTCTTGTAAATTTATTTCTTGTGGGATCATTGGTAGTAACCTCTCATGTGCAGCCACAGAACTTTCCTCAAATGAACACTTAGTTCAAGTACTCCTCTCTCAGTGCACTGATAAAGTAACTGTCGGTAGTCAGTCCTTGAATTCTTCAGTAAATCCACGACTTTTCGAGGATTAAGATTAATAAACTTTTCACTCCGACGTCTCGCTATTCTATGTTCGATACGCTAATTTCATCCCATGAGCAAATAATCCTGGGATGAATTTTCAGTATTAGGAAATTCTATTCGATTAACCAATAACTCATCGCGCAACAACATAAGTTAACAGCACTTCCGCGGTTTTCGGAGGAGAAAGAAGCTTTTTTACTGCAAGATGAAATACTTTATGATCATTGAATGGTTTGAGTGTGAAAGATGCATTTTTACTGGTTAGGTAACTAAGGTAAATTTAATTCTCTTTACTACTAACTGAGGAGAAACGATTCATATTGTGACGTGATGTCTCATCCTTCAGTACATTGAGTCGACTTGCACGGGCATTTTGCAATCCGACGGACCATAATAGAGGTACCGGAACCTCTTACAAACTATGTTCTTTGCGTTCCTTCTCTACCAGCATCCATCTATATACTATTATTCACGAATAATTACGAAAATTTTCAAGTCTATAGGCTATAGCATGTGACTGAATGCATCACCTTGGGCAATGCTAGACGCTGCTTGCGGATAACGCTGACTCGGTGAATGCTGTGTACCGCTCAGATGCAGTCAGACAACATTAAGATCAAACTGACACTGTAAGTCCACCAGCGCTTTCCGAAAAACGCTAATCTCCGAGTGAACAAAGCTGACACGTCTCTATGACAAGGACGGCCCCCGGACTTTTCGTGGCGGGACATTTGGTCGAATGAACATTTGGTCACCAAACATTTCGATGATTGAATCACACCAAGTTCGCTCCGGAAATACCAGAAACCCAATGCCAAATTTTTTTCCCAGTGATTTTCAACCTTGAAAAGTAGCACACTCAAAATGACACATTCAGTAAAATATTCCCATTATCGTCCAAAACCAACCTCGGTCTACCAAAAGTAGCTCCCGACTGGCGAAGGTTGTTCTCACATGCAACAGGTCGAAACAAGTCATCTATTCGATTGATCGATTCAGAGACAACGACTTACTCATTAGAACTATCTCACTTCATACAGCAGATGCTGTCAGTTGCCTGAGGCACAGATTTTTGAAAAGTGCGACTGAATAAATAGTTTGGAACAATAGGGTAGATGACTACAATTAAGTCCAGCTAAGCTCAGTGGTGACACGAAGTAGAAGGGGGAAGCCGTACTATTACTTTTAAATGTGTACATAACTAATATGCGTGGTGATAGAGCTGGGAAGGTTTCCTCTATTGCTGTTCATCGCGGCTTACTCTGATTGTTACGGAAGCTGGGTTGAGTCCTGGTTCTTCTTGTATAAGCGTCTCAAAAATCACATATGTAGTTTGCGTTCTGTTACTGATAATACAATGAACCAGCCGGACTGCGAGGTTTCCTCTCTCTGTAAGGCGTGGACTGTGTGTAGCTGGTAGTTCGTTGGGTCGTGTCAAATATTCCGTCACACTGTCAGTGATCTTTAATTTTAAGCAGCTGCAAATGGCGCCTCGTGGATAAGGACAGAAACTTCAATTCCAGATTCACCCGTCACTGTCGTGGTAGACTGCATTTTGCCATTTCAGCGGACCTCAGTTTCACGCCTACGGCTTTAGGATTTCTGGTATGAAGCTGTTGTGAGGTCACACCGGTCAAAACCACTCGATGGTGGCGCTTTTGCACTTTTTGTCTTCCAGACCCTTTCAGATAGCACAGGTTAACGGCAAAGCGCAAGCCTCTTCGCTTACTGATTCGTGATCGATTTGCTTTGAGAACTCAGGATAACAGGGTGTGAGCTTTAAATCCATAGAACGGCCAAGAGAACGAACTACGCCTAATCCACTTCCTGAGAGTGCAAGATCTGACAGACTTGAGTGATTATAGTGTAATTCAATCATCGAAATGTCTGGCGACCAAACGCCTGGACACGAACCCGGATACTTGATTTTAGCTCCAGCCTAGCCAGGAGGCCTGACTTTGGGATTCTGGCTACCACTGTGATGCGGTTGTTCTGTTTCACCTGGCTTGATAACAGCCTTTTAAGAGACCGCGAATAATCTTCCGAAGTCAAATGGCATAAAGTCTCTCTCTTAATAAGTGGGAGAGTTAGTGGCCTGTATGCGATGGTGAAAGACACTCAAACGCAAAAGGTCGTAGTACATGTTGGTCTTCAGCCCCAATACGTATTCCGCTGTCGCGAAGAACATATGAGTGAGTGCTAGCGAATGGGGCCATAGTGATGCTAATTGAGAAATTCGTTAGTTGGAGCTGTATAAAATGTCACTCCCTTTATCTCAATCGGGTTCGCCTCGTTTGCATCCCAATGTACATGAATTCTGTTCGCCCTAGCCTTGGGAAGAGCTGGGAATCTTGGACAGCCACTTTTAATGGAAAATGAGACTAATGAATAAGCTGTAATAGTACGGAGCTTAGAACCCCACAATTTGTCATAGTAGTTCATCGATGACACTTTTCTACATTCTACTTTGTTCTTAACATGCTGCATGATATAACAAACAGAGTTGTGTACAAAAAATTAAGTCATTGTCTGTTTGGTTTTTTGGCAGAATCAGTTTACTTTGACCGTATTGGTAACCGTTCTGGTTATTTCATAGAGTAAAACGATGACACTTACCGTAACCCAAAACCCAAATCAAATGAGGTGAGTTGGTGATCTACGTGTTCTTCAGAGAACAATCATTGGAATTACGAGCAGCATACCTCAATTTGTGGTGCAATCCAGTCACAAGGGTGCAGAAGTATACTACAAGTCGTCGGAAGGGTCTGTCGGGGAACATATGCCGAGCAATACGAGACCGAGTCATTGGAATAGGGTGGAATCCATCTTTTATAGGAAGAACAAATGACCAATCAGGGTAAGAGTGGTAGGCGTACATGAGACGGAGGGACAGGTATGACCATGAAATAGGACCAGACAAGGACCAAGAGAATCGCACTTGCGCTTGACCTAGACCCTCACACAGGCGTGGAGTGATCTCTAGCATGGAAGGAAGGTACAAAGGTCATTCATGCGGGACGAGTGAGAAAGCTAACAAAGAACGGATGCAAGCATGATACGCAAGGTCGGGTACCTATGACGCACAAGACTTGAAGGTCGTAGGCCCCTGGATTGACCGCAGTGGGGAATTGGTCTATTGTAAAAGTGCAATCATAGGAAGACAGTAGGTGAACCGAGGCAAGGTGACCGAGTTCAGCATGTGAAACGAAGGGATGACGTATAGGTTGAATCGGTTGGGAAGAGTCCGGGACCAAGCTGATTAGAGTCACATGAGTGAAAAAAAGGAAACTGCGTGGGAATTTCACACAACGTACTGAATTACCGTTACACTTGCTACCTAGTTGTTACTGTCTAGATGAAAAATATCTGGCGACGGCATTAGAAGTAGGTGTGACAAACAAGTATAAAACCAAGGACAACAGGTGACCGGGACTGGATGGTTAGAAAAGCTATTGAGTGTGTCGTTGGGTCCTTTAAACGAGATACGTTCATAACGGGTTATATCAAGTAACAACATTGGTTATTATTTGGTATGTAGTGGTTTTGGTGTCGTCATTTTACAAGTCCTGAAGAAGTTATTTTGGTTTAGATGTAGTTTCATATTACTGATTGAAACTCTGGTTACTTGTAAAATGAGAATTTACAATTCAGAAAAATGAAGAATGATAGCATTGCTTTATGAACTGTCATGACTGCTAAACTGCTCTTGTTATTCACTTGAACTTACGTGTTAGCACTTTTGGTGTACGGTAAAACAAAGCCGTACTGTGTCACTATCAGAGACAAATTGGTAAATTAATTAGTTTTACCACGAAGTCTCGTATCACGACTTTCTCTGAACATCCAGCATAACAGACTGGGTGATTAACCTAAAGCTACTTCTGATCTACGAATTATTACGGAGATGGTTATAAAACAGACATATTTGTTAATATAGTAATTTTGTTGACCGTCGAATATTTCTTTTAAAGGGGTACTGTTCAAGTTTTTGCTCGCGTAATTGAGTGACTCGCAGATAAACGAACCCCAATTCCCAAGAGGCAGAACGCCGGCTCGCTTTACTACGTGTACTAGAGAACAGACTGTCAAACAATAACAATAACATACCTCGATTTGTGGATAAACCGACCACTGAGTCAGTATAGTCAAGAAAGGCTTCAAGAAGCCCAAGCGGTCATAGATAGGAAAAGTTCGAGACAGCAATGCAGGAAAGAGTCAAGCAGATTACAAAATAGGTCCTTATTTATGGGGAGCCTTTTGGCCAATCGACGAACAGAAGAGAGATAATGATTCGATGGAACACACACAAGCGCGGGTGGAGCACAAGCGGATTAATGTGGTTATCAGAAATAGCGAGATCAGCGGGAGACGGTTAAGTCCAGTCGCTCACACGGATGAGAGAGACGGGGGGGGGAGGGGGGTAGTTATGTAAACGATGGACTCATGCAGATAAGAACAAAATTTAGACCATGGGGATTGTGGTCCATCGACACTTGTCATAGGGACAAGACTGAATAAATTGTCACGCGGATTCTAAAACCTGGGGAAAAGGTCACGTAAACGGTAAACTCGAACAGAAAAGAACAACAGTTAGACGATGGGGATTGAGGTCAATCGACACCTGTCATAGAGACAAAAAGGAAAAGAGCTGCCTGAAGCACCGGGACTAAACAACTATGGTTGCACTGTTGAGGAGGCCGAGGGTATGATCGGTATGGAATTTGGCTCTGCCCATGCACGAAGGGGAAGGGAATTGTTTGGTCAAGGCAAGACAACTTTAGAACTGGGGGCATGGGACCTGGACTGAACCAATTTGACGCAGATTCTCTGTCCAAGGTCAATAAATCTTTACAAGTACGGTGGTTTACTTCCTTATATTCAAGCGTTTAGCTTACTTTTAATGTGTAGATTATTCCCTAAAATGCAATGTGCTAAAAATTACGGTTAAAACTGATGCTGGTGTTGGAGTAATCCCGAAAAATATACCGGGAATCTCAAATTTTACGGTCAAGCCCTGTGTAACCTTCGTGATCCTATCATAAAATAAGGGTGACTGTTACGAACAGATTGAAGAATTTCATCTAATGGTGTACAGCATTAACGAAAAATATTGTTCGACATAAATAACCAGCGCTACGATTTTAACTGACCTTATAGTCTTCTTGTAGACAATCTCCAAAGGGACAAACCTTGATAATTTTTCTCGTGGACATTCAGCAATATTTACCGTCGTTTTGCCGTTATGAGAAAAACCGGAATACTGGATAAGCGACTCGGTATTAATTAAAATTACAAAGCTTGATGCTATCCTGCAGGTGGTTACCCTGGCACTACAAACAACGGTAGAACAAGTTTAACCATAAGGTACAAAACATTTCTGTAAAATTTCAATTCGTCCCTAGTTATTCGATCTCTCATAAGACAATGGCCGACTTTAAATCACTTACATCCTGCCGCACAGGACAATCAAAGAAAAAGACTATTGTTATTCTGGTTTCGAAATATAACTCGAAGCCCAGTAAGTTAGGTACAAGAATTTTCAGACTAACATAAGTGAAGTAGGCTAGTTCGAGCCTTCTTCATGAGCTTATTTCTAGTCATGTACATAACTATTGGATATGATGTACGGCTGATTGGTGAGAAAAACATTGTTCTCATGTCACGCATCTCTTGCTCATAATGGCACAATACCAGGCTGTGGTATTTATTGACTCCATTTCGTTGTCATTCGTTTATTTATTTCCTATCTTTCATCATATGTAATGACAAATTCTATTGATGAAATTTACTAACCAAGTTATTCACAGGGAAAGAAACGACTGATTCATAGGACCTAGAATAAAACTGTACTGTCTGGTCATGAAATGCCGTCATTTCATTCTTAGTTTCACATCTTCATCACGAAAGCATGTTTTGTTCCGTGGATCCTGGGTGACTCTAAATGGAGTAGACAGCAAATTGTCAACTGGTTTTATACCCGGGCAACTTGTGATCACTGAACGGAGACACTTTTTACTATACGTGATAATCCATTCACACTGCCGTCTTCTCACGGAATTTCGTTGATTACTATAACCATAACTCCGGGCAAATCACTTAGCGGAAACAATTCACGGTAGTTCATGAAAACCCAACTTTGTAAAAAGTTATTACACTAGGAATACTAAGTAACGCTCTGCACGATATGTAATGAAAGTGAATTTTCATCCTCTGTCATCGTATTTTAGATCATTTGACTGTCCCTGAAATAAGACAGAAACAATAGAAGAGACCGTGAAAATAATACTGTTCAAATAATATAAAGTAATTCATTATTTTTCAATGCTGGCATACTAATTTTGATACTAATAAATCGTTTGCCACTACTTATCCACTTCATCTAAGATCAGTTTAAATGAACCTCGTTTGAAACACTCTTTTATCTGACAAGCTTATTGTGCTGACCATTGCTAAAATAATACGGTAGCGTATTTTGAAGTGTCTTAGAAAAACGTTTGAATTTCCAGGGGGCTTGTACACATGTGGTTCTTTCCTTCAATCCCACATAGCTGTATCAATTGATACACAAAGGGAACTTACTTCCCACAATGTTCGTCAACAATTTCGCCAATTATGTTTATACCACTATAGTAACTCGAGCTGATATCTGGAGAAATTTTGCCGAGTATCGCCGCCTCCTTTGAATGAGGCTCCACTGCGTAGCGGAAGTGTATAAACAATTCATCGATTATTGATAAACCGAAATATGAAACGACCTAAGTACACACATGTTCCCAAAGCTTTCTTCAATATCAGTAGAGGGCGTAAGAATGAGACTCTAGCTCGAGGTTTGCGCAACATAACAACTAATCAGGTCGCAGATTATTTAACTGGAAGAAAAATTGCATAGATACACAAGTAGCTCGCGACTTTTTACTCCACTTGGGCTAGCAGGGTGAACATGAAGTAGACGCAATTTTCCTTGCCACTAGTATCACGGGAAATGAAGGCTGTTCTGCAAGCCCAACAAATGGGGTCACGCTTTGGTTTCATCAGGGGATTCTAATCACGAGGCTCATCATTTTGGCCATTGGTTTGTTTCTCGTATGAGTGTTTGCATATGACGAGCTGAAGAAGGCTTAGAAAAATGTCTTCTGGTGTTGGAATTTTCCCGGAACTTTATCACGTCGGAATTCGATACATAATGCCAACCAACATTAATAATTTGGATCGGAATAAAATCTTTTGGCTTTGTTGGTGGAATTCAACTAGAAACGCCTTGCATGCTGGGGAAATTTTCACCTCTGTGACTAAAATGTCCCCGAATTCAACGAAAAGAATTCACCTCAGTGGGTTCTAATCATTCAGGATAACTTTTCATGTTTTCGCAAAAGGTTTTATATAAAATCATTCAGAACCCTTTGTTTGTTACTTATTCTCGGTAGGGTTAGTAAATGCGTGTGCAACTTCAAGGTCCAGTTCATACAATTACTGTCTAATAGAGCAGATTTTAAAGTAATCGCAAAATTTTCTTTGTTCCAAAGAGAATAACCAAAGGGCTACCTACGTACAGGATATTGCAGTCAAAAGTACAAAACGGGATATTGCATAACGTAGAGAACTACTCCGTCATCTACACGGTGGACTCAAAGCGAACAGACTGTCTACAATCCTGAAGAATAAAGGCGGACTAAATGTTTAATAGTGGATTAATTCAAAGTAGAAAAATAACTTGCTCGATTTTCCCTCAAGGGCTCATATCCCATCGTATTTGTGACCCATCTGTAGCAACAAAAATATGGTTTCATCTGCATTTCGTATGCAGCTATTCACCACATACAAGCAGACCATAAATATTATTGTCCCAAAACCTCGCCACTACTTGCTGGTTATGGCACATGTAAAACTACGCAGTTCTGGATTAATTCTTTCTTGTACGAGTAGAAACTTGCTTACTGAAAAGCCGAGCGCATAATGTTTCGGCAGTACCAGTGTGAGTGGCGGTACTCTGCAGACCCACCTATGCCTTCTGAAGTTGGTAAATAACCAACAATTACTCGCAATTAGGAACAATCCCAGACTGCAGTCTTCCCTTAAAAATTCCTTCCAGATCGTACATCCATCAGAATGACTTCAAACAAGACGGAACTTCCCCACGCATTCCACGGCCTTTCCATCCGTGTATCTCTGCACGTATTCTCCAACTTCATGCAGTAAAGTAGGAAGAGGATATTATCGTGGTGTTCTGTGGTCGCCCACTAAGTTTAGCTGAAAGACTGTTTATTGGTACAAAACAGGTCGGTAATATAAGATGTGTGGTGACCATGAACAATTGTTTGCATTAAAAACGATTGCTTCACTGATATCTCTGAACGTCTTCTCCGGCTAGTTTGTCTGGATGTACCCGTAGTGGTTGATTCGGCATCTGCCGGCTCAAACAATTATTGGCCGCTAATTAGTCCATTAGTCTACTTGGCTGGCTCCACTCTTGTCTTGGATTCTGGACAGCCGATGACTTGCTGTCTCCGACTTTGCCCTCAATTCTGGACGTGGTGTCTGCCAACTGAACCCTGATGTCTATAGACGACATGTCAACCAAAATCTTCAACCAAAGGCTGCATCCAAACTGAGAAGACCCGAGTTTGTTGGGTAGAGAGGTTCTATCTGGAGACTGTCATTGTCACACAATGAGAAGTGTGCTGGTGAATAAAATGGTAGATTGATCCTCTCACTTCCACCATAAAAAGCCGTCATTTCCCATTGTGGGCCTCCAGTGCACACTAAATCTCTCATATAATCACTCACGGAGTTGCAGAGCCTCACCAAATCTAAGGACTCATAACAGATCCGTAATCATCTTGACTCTATGGATAAATTACTTCTGTGGAGGAATGGTCATAAGCCATCCCATCCTGTTTCCAGAAATAACTACTTCCGGTTTCCCCCAGCACTATCATTATTCTTTGGGTTACCTTAGTTGCTGTCCCATGCTAGTCTCGTGTTTGCTATCATTCTAAAGCATTCACTCAGCCAGTTTATGGCTTACGTACCCCGTCGACCGGTCTTTTAGTAGGCCACAGTGGGCCGGAAATAGTGCATGCAAACATCTCATTTATTATTTTTATCACACACGAGTAGCAGCCGGTAGATGACTGAGTTTGTATGTATAAATTCACTGGTAAAAATTACTTAACGTAAACAGAAATAATAATGCTTAGCTTCAGACAGTTCGTATTCTGTTAGACTCCATGGGACTATCCGCTGTTTGTCCGCTCTCAGCAATGACAATAGATTTTCTCCAATTGAACAATACTTCTGACTGTTTTGCTTGTGGACAGCGAAATCCCAGCAACTTTAGCTAAACTTTGTTTTTAGTCATATATCTCTGCTCCTTAAAGCAGTTTTTTCTGTCCATGGGGTTGCATTTTTCCTGATCTGCCCTTGACGTTGTTTAACCGTTGAGTCCGTTGTACTGTATTTCGTATTTCGTAATCTGCCACTTGGGAGTGCTCCAGAAACCCTATTCCACGTTCTCGTGCTTTATTCTTTTTTCCTGCCTTCAGGACAGCATTTATTAGTGGGCGATTTTAACGTATCCTATGTCATCATTGCCTGTACAGGTTGATCTTTCGATTTTTGTGCATAATGGTTCTCCCGAGAAATATACATTTTTATAATCATTCAAGAGGTCGCACGAAGTATAGCTAAAGTTAAACCATAGGCGCAAATGATAGTGTTCAAAATGATTGTGGTTACTGTGTTTTCTCTAAGAACTAACTAACTATTATCCTTCCTTATCTGATGGGTTGGTAAAGCTTTTTGTACAAAATTTTTGTAATAATGAGACCAAACGTATTATACAAATTTTACCCATGGTTGGATTCTTGATACTGACTTAGCTAATTGATAAGATGCCATATTTCAAAGACCACATCAACTTTGGTAGGGACGCAATTAGGTGGTCATTTTGAAAATATAGATAATAAAGGCCACATCAGTGCACTTGGTCTTTAGGGCGCTTTCGGATTCCACTGTGGGTTTGTAGTTATACTAGCACGACAGCCATAGGCCTACATGAAAATATTTGTCTAACTGAACAATTACCGATGCTAGTAAAGCCCCTCGCTACACCTGTGTACGCTCTATGCACACTCTTGCGTTCCTTCAATTCACCGGTTATCCGGCCGCAGCCTTTATAGTTCTTTTCCCATGGGCTTTGTCAAGTACTGTCGTCATCGTGTTGCAAGGCGAGGACAGACGGTACTAACCCATATATAGGAGCTGGTCCGATTACATTTCGCACTTTCTCAAAGAGTCCGAGAGATCTATCCAGTTGGTGATTATAGATAGTAACATATAACCACGTGTCATGACAAGCGACGTCGTTGTATTCACACAACACAAACAAGAAACTGACGAGGATATTGGTGGTTTTCTCACTACTATTTTGTAATGGCTATTGTTTGGACTTCCGAGACATGTTGCTACTGAGCGATGCCTCAGTGAAAACTTAATAGCTGTTGCAACTGAATCAGATTCCCTTAATTCTCCCAAATTCAGAGGACCAATGTAATCGCACGCGACTGGACCGAGAACAGATTTGTTCAATGTGCAGTGATAACGAAGCTAATGGCTTACGGATGCGATCAATAACTATAGTCTCGAATCAAATGATCCCTTGCCAGTGATCAGAAAACCAAAGTCACTAACAGAACAGACTTTATGAGAATGTGCATAGTGGGAAGTAATCAGAGCGAACTCTCAAGAGCATGTCTCATATTGGTGGTCGAACCGGGAACAACTTGCCTCTGAGTGGTAAAACAAAGTTTATACACGGGGTGGCGATCGGGGTAATGATTGCCAAAAACGTATGCAATTTCACTGAGTAACCTTCCCCTGGAAGACTGAGGGAGATGTCTTTAAAATGTAAAGCTCCCAAGCAGCAAAATACCTGACGCCGTGGGGTAGACATTAGGCTAACATCGGGATAAGAGCCCTAGTAACATGTGTCCTAAAACGTTCTACAGATGTTCGTAATTTTTTTTTACAGAAAATGTTATTAGAAGCACCAGTAATTATCAATATATATATGCTTTACGAAAATAGAACAAGTTGTTTTACTAAACACCCTTACGACCAAGTGGTGCCATAAAGGTTTGCTTTGTTTCCTGCTTGTAAGCCGCGCTGTCTGGCTTTTCCTATGGCGAAAATCCACTCTTGACTTCTTATGATAGCCCCGGAGTATTTCTACAGTTTATTTAAACTCTGGTATATCGTTACCTGTTTCTATATGCATAAAATTCCATATGTACATATGCTTATGAGTACATATATATCCTTGGACAGTAAGGTTGTCGTTTTGTGGTATTATCTTTTATGAAATTGGTACGATACAGAATACCAGGGGCTATGTAACGTTGGTCATTCATATTCATATGCTGTAAGTATGCCTCAAGAGACAAAAAGGAGAAGGTACTGGAGGCATAAGGAAGCACTCGGTACGAAGAAATGTCTCGTCTGTAGTGAATCCACATTATGAGTGCACCGGCGTTCTTGTCCTAAATTACAGTCGGCGGGTATGCTTAAAATAACGAAAGTCATCAAGTATTTTTTAATCTTAATGCATTATACATACGATTAATTTCTAAAGTCCAAGCTGTTGAAGCAGTGCCGCAAGAGCTGGGGTCAGCAGCAGAATTGGAGTCTGGAATATTTAGGGGGAAATCCACCCTCTACCAGCACATCAAAGTCGATCATCCACATAGGTTAGTACATTCGTTATTTTATTTTTTTCAAGCCACTCAGGAAATACAACTTGGAAGAACCGTGTGTGTCAACGTCAATGTGGATGCTCTTTTTCAGTCCTAGTCCGATGTTTTTATGACCCCCGTACTAAATATAAGGTTAAGTCGTGA
This sequence comes from Fasciola hepatica, assembly GCA_948099385.1. Taxonomy (NCBI): domain Eukaryota; kingdom Metazoa; phylum Platyhelminthes; class Trematoda; order Plagiorchiida; family Fasciolidae; genus Fasciola; species Fasciola hepatica. The sequence continues at coordinate 161,046 of CANUEZ040000011.1, forward strand.
CTTTCTGCGCACTTTGAGATACCTTTCGCCAGACATTCCTCGTGACCCAAGGACAATATCTCATACACCACGGCTGTATGAGACGTGGCCACTAGATGGCATGTATATTCACAGTGGACTCCGAAGTGGTTTGCTTCGGTGCATGAATAGCACGTCAAGAGTCCCGCATTCCTTCGATTTCCAGCTCAATGTTGACGTTGAACAATTCTTCCAGTTTCCTTCATAAGTCGCATTAAGGAAGATCCATTTCCTTCAATAATGAACCCACAAGAGCAGAGGAACAACGGTTCAGAAAAATTCACGAAATGAGCAAGATGTGTTCCAAAATAAAAGGTTATGTTGCCCAGGACGACATTTTAACTCCCGTTTGTGCCATGCGCATTCATCCTGTGTTCCGTATGGAGTTTTATAGTCCATCATACAACCAGATAAAATTATCATTATCAAAAAAAGGTCACGCCAAGATTGTTAATTGATCGGTAGTGTATATTCTTAATGCTGTGGGCAATTTTTTAATTTTTGCGTCAAATCATCCCCATATATTTCCCTTAAATGACGTAATATCAGACAAACTTAAAGCATCCATTCACACTATCGCTTGGAAATGTTTATCACTTTCCAATAAATCCTATCACCTCACTCTTCCCATTTCGTATATGTTCACATAAATTTGTATTATCCATCCTCCATTTTCTAGCCTAAGTATTTGTTTTTGAATGTGACGAAGGACGGAGTCCATTGGGAATGAAGTGGCATTAGCCCGTTGCTGGTTTGGACGTGAGCAATGAAAAGCCGCTTACAAATACACGCTCATTGTAGCCGTCATGGGCAAGTCAATGAAATTCGTTGTCTTTGACCAAACTCCAGACTCTGTTCATTTCATCCTGAGGTTTGCAGAAGAACTGGTGTCTGTCGTTGAAAGACATAGAGCCTCGGTATATCCACGCTAGAAATCCAGGCTATGCAAGGCGAGAATACAGGTGCGTAAATTATCATTTCCTTCGAGATTAATTCTCAAGCTGCTTTTCCTTTTGAAACGGTTTTATTTAAAGTATTCTGAAGATAAGTGACAACCCCTCATGAATCCCAACGGTAAGTGTTCCTCCGATTTACTCCATAGATCATACGAAATTGTACATAACAGTCCCATTTACCGGGTATTAAATATTCACGGCGTCCAATGTAATGTTTCCTAATTTTTCGATATTTTCCCCATTCCACCGAATGAAGCTGCTATGATACGTAAATTGTCAGATATCATTCCCTTTTGCTGACAACAGTTCCCGATTAAACTATCTTTGAAATCTGCACTCGAAAAAGTTTTTGGCCCAATACTTACTTCAGTGTCACGGTTTCTCCTTTCTACGCCCCAATATTTCAGATGAGTTGATCACTGCGACAAAGAACTCTGTTGGACGAGTCAGAATGAAACAGCACAGCATTAAAAATCTCCGCGAATGTTCATTAGACCATTTTCATAGCAAAATCACTGATCCTCATAGTGTTACTTCCGAAAACTAGCAAATTAGTAGTTTATATCAGAGGGATGGATAACGGGTAAATAGACTATGAAACGGGTAATTACGATTGAGTAGAAAAAACTGGTCCCCATTGCCAGCAGTTATTTCACACGTCGGGCGGGCCCAGCTCGTTCCCAATTGGGAGAGTGTTGGATGTGCTGCTTGGGCAGAAATGGATGTAGTTTCACTATATTAACAATAAATACTATGCTAATGAATAGCATCACCGAGTGAAAACCGCCCAAGTCTCGAGTTGAATCCGGTATTCAATACAGTTCACGTAACACGGACCAACGTGAACAATTCAGTCTCCATGAATTCACATTAGTAGATATACCGCCAACAGTGCAGCTAGATTACGTCTTTAGCTTTATGCAATCAGTCTTCCGTAAAACAAGGCACTTTCGGGGCTATATGGTAGCACCCCTATCAATAAACACTAGTCAGGATGGCTCAGATTGTTTCTTGCTGACAGTTATTGCATTCAGGGAGGGAAACCGTTACACGAGGAGTAATTTTTTTGCACGGCAAAGGGTTTCTTGCGGGAGTAGGTACTGAGACCAGGAGGTGGCAATCTGGGAGACTATTAAAAATAACAAACCTCGGTTTTACTGATCGTCATTTCCAGCGGACGATGGTATTTTCCCTTCCAGTATCGGAAAATTTAAAATCGATCTAGTGCTTTCGATTTTGTGGCCCGTATATAAATTCCTGCATCCCAGGGGTGGATACACTAACAGGGAAAGCACTACACTATGCGCAGTTGTAAAATACATATATTTTCAAATGCAGCTAAAGGACAAAAGTACTGTAATTACCAACCACCTCAATTCACCTCCTGAGATTGGCCATTGAGGCAATGATTTTAGTTTATGCAATCTCTGGGGCTCACAATCTGTGATGCCTTAGCTCAGTAGAGGAGTCGAAGTAACTAACCCAGATCTGTATGGACTATAAGCCACAACGTTATTTTCACATCCCAATCAAGCTTCGATATTCATGCGATTCAAGGTTGAACATACCGCCAGTAATTATGAAAGCAAAAGAACCGCAAACATCTACCGTCATTACACTCTTCGATAACAGATGCATTCTCACACGTTCGTAACAATAGCGAGCCACTACCGACGGGAACCGACTCGATCTAGAAGTAATCTCCACTGCCGAAGCAGCAAGCCCCGAAACTGAGCAGATTCGTAGAACTCCGAGTTACCAGGTACTTACTAGAAGCCGAGAATGGTCTATGGGACAAGCCTGGTGCACTAGACGCGTGGTGACTACGTTTCGCAGTCGTAAATCAGTACTGGGCAAACAGCCACCCAGAAAACGCGGATTTGTGTTCCTTTCTCGTTGTGCGCCCTAGTGAGATGTTGTGGCTCAAAGTAGACATTCCTGGTATTGCTAGCGAACCATTTGACTTTATCTTTCGCTTTTTCGCCTGAGAGGGTAATGAGTAACATATTTGAACACCGAAACATGCTCGGCTTTTTCCCGATCGAAGTATACTGGTTGCGGGGACTGTTTTGTGCCGGTCAAAAAGATCTCTGTCTTCGGTATTGTGAACTCTAACCCCCTGGATTTTGTGAAGGATGCAACGAGATTTAGGACCTATTGTAATGCGGTCAGACTGTCCCCAAGGATGAAGATATCATTCACAAATTCCAAATTAATAAGAATGTCGAGTTTTACCTGGATACTTTTGCGCTGGTGTAAGTAATCACGTACTCAATTAGACAGTCTCACACGCACACACCTTACTGGCTGTCTATTGAATCGTGCCTATTCGCTGCTACAAAAACAGTCACACTTAAGCACCTGGGATCTGGTTGCACCAGTCATCCAGTCATATTTGGCTTCTCAACGGAAGGCCTTGCTTGGTCTTGACGACTGCATGTACGGCTTGTGCTGGCTCAGTTTTCCGTACTTGCTTGATCGTGCCGTAATACATGGATTTCATGAACTTTGTGTTCTGCGTTACTACTGATTACCGAATACAACAGATACTGCCCTGTCTTCCAAGTACTATCGATAGCACTTACAGCAAGTAATCTGTAGCTGTAGCTGGACTGGCCATAAACTGAAGGATGCATCTGTTTTGAAGCTGCTCACTAGCTCTAGTGTGAAGGCTTTTCTGGCTCTAAACCATCTCAGTTTATTGGTACAAAATCGATCGGTTATATAAAATATGTGGTGGTCATAGCCAACTTCTAGCATAAAAAATTATTGGTTCAATTGTTATTTATGAGCGATTCCTCTGACCGGTTGGTCTGGTTGCGACTCGATTGGTTGTTTTGGTTGCTGTCGGTCCAGGCAGTTGTTGGCTACTGACTGGTCAATAGCTCTGCTTCGGTGGACTAATCTTATCCTTAGTTCTGGGCAAGCGATGGGTTTTTCTGTTTTCCAAATCATCGCCCTGCTCCGGTGAGTCCCACCTTCCCTTGATTCTGGACGGGGAAAGGCTTTCTGTCTGACCTTCGAACCAGGGCGTTTATAGGCACTATCCACCCGCGACTGAATGATTCCAATAAAGTACGCACAAATCACAGACTTATCGTTCTCTGACTACGGATTACCGGTTCGTCTTCTTTGATAGTCCAGTACAGGCACAGCGTCAGCTCGCATATCCATCAATGTGATTCACGACAGACCCCGTAGAGCACCTGGCCTACAACCTCGTAGATAACAAAATTACCATAATGGTGTTTTCTTTTAAGATACAAGCTTTTGATTACTTCGACCTATCAGTGTTTCCAAATCCGCTTTCAGGATGAGGTGTTAACTCAAATATATGCAGTACGGTGTGCGAATATTACGTGGCACGATTCATATTCGTTCATTTTTTTTACCACAATATTTTTTCAACTGAACTCTGGCTGCTCAACTCTATGGCTATTTGAACATTGCACGAGAAGGCTCTCGCAAAACACGTTATTCACTTTCTCTTTTTCGGTCGTCTTCTTCTCACAAGTCGTGGGAAGCATTGAGTTGGTTATCGCGTTCGTGTAGTGAGGAGCATCAGAATGAGGGGACCGGTGGTCCAGGAAAAGTAGAAAGGGCTAACGAACTCGAGTAATAAGGAAACAATATTGGAAGGTTTCCTCCCCTTACAGTTTCACTGATCAGACTCATTTCAAGATCCTTATTAGTTCTAACTTTTCGAGGCCTGTTAAGACTGGCATTCTATACGGTATCATTATTTTCTCCTTATATAATTCAACGATACTTTAGACAGCTTAGTGTGTTACTGGGTGAGGACTATAAACGATATTGGTATACATAAAGTTGCGAAATTCAGCTTTGTCTAGCTTCTTCCCACAGAATACAGTTAAATACTGGAATATTTTCCTGATTGATAAAATACTGTAAGTCACGATTCATAGCCTTTCACCCCCGCACACCAACTCCGCAGCTGACGTCCTAACATGTGGCCTGAAAGCAGAGCGCAGTACTAGAAGATCGGCGGGTAGCGCCTGCACTTAGTTGGAGCTGTTGCTGGGGTAAGTGAAGTCATTAGCAGCTAATAGGAAAGCTCTAACATAAGTTTATTTGATGGGAAATAAGTGGTCGTACGAGAACGATGAAAGCCTAAAAACACAGCACATCTTCAAATAGGACGGGCCAAGTTAGGCGAAAAGTCGCTGGAACTCGAAAGTGTGAAAGTTCAGTCGCAGGTTATCGGATGCTGGACACTGCAAGGGTCTAACTGATTTCTCCTGGCTATGCTCTGTGGAATCTATTTTCAGAGATCGGACTGCACTTGAGATTTCGACGTATGTGATTTGTGGCTGACTGAAAATTTTGTATATTCAAAAAAGAGTGTCGACCAGGCAGTTATTCTGTCTGGTTAGATTCAGGTTGTAATTTTCGGATTTAACTTCGTAACTGGGAGGCGGCGTGAAATGCTCTTAATCTGGCATCCGGGATTAGAGATTCACACACACTCACACTCACTCACACACACACACACACACATACACACACACACACACACACACAGACACAAGTTTACTATCAAGATACCGGAACTGGCCAATAATATGAAGATGAAGAAAAGATCCTTTGTTGATAATGAAAGTTTAAAACCGGAAATAGGCGGTAATACCTCAAATATCTGAGTACGGCAAAATTATTGTGTGTTATGTGTACGCACCAACAGTGATTTTCTCTTTTGGAAATGCTTTATCCAGAAGGGCTCATTACTGTTTGCTATCTCAAATTACAGCATAAGAATAATCTACACTCTTGTATCTCTCTATTTATGGAGTGGCTGGTTAATTATGCAGTACGATAACCTAACTGGGCATTGAAAACCCTGAAAACTTTACTTTATGATTGTTTCATTCGGTATCGTGTAAAACATGAGCGGTGCTTTGCTCTACCGAATGCGAAAGGGGACTCGAACTCAGAGCACATTATCGCGAATTAAACACGTTAGCTTCTGGACGGGCCTTCAGCGGCTTTTGTTAATTTCAACTTTGTATGCCATAGAGCTTATTCGGTATTTGATTGTATGGCGGAAATTCTTCACCGGTTTCTGCACGTTAGCAACTCGTCAAATGCATGGGGAGGGGGTCTTTGTTGAACTACGACAAATCGATACAACTAACAATTTAATTGGGCCTAATATTCTCTCCAGCGGTAATTATAAAACAAACACTATGAACCGGAAAAAACAGAAAGTAGCGGCGCGGGAAAATGCTATTTTGTGAGGGTTTTCAAACGTGCACGATAACCGATAAAAATTTGAGGGAATATGCAGTCCACGGTTACTTTGAGAACCACCTAAGCAATAAACAGAAGGTATGTATATTACTATTAGACTGAAAGCATATTTCTGGTACTCGTATAATCAGTCTTATGTCAATGAGTGTGATCGACGTGCTGATCTAAGAAATCACAATAGGAATTTAAGTTACAGCTCTGATGAAATGGACGTCAATAAATTGATTGACTTATACCCGTGTAAATTAAACTACGCAGTGTGATTTGGAAGTTTCAACAGAACACCAGTACTCCTGTAACAGTCTTTATCCTCAGTTGCTGTATTCGTAAGTGTGAATGAATAATGTACATAAAAATGGATAATTCATACAGCAGTTCTTGTTTCGTAAGTGACCGGTAACTCGCTAAGTAAGATAAATCTCATGGCTACCCTAAAAAGGATGGCCTATGGAACCGGCAATCAGTCATTGCATGAGCCGCGTTTACGGTCAGCAGTAGGCAGCAGGCACAACCTTGACCAATACCCTCGTATACCGTGGTGGTCGTGATCGATTGAAACAAATTGTCATACCGTCAATCTCATTTTCCAAGTGGACAATTTTTTCAGTTGCCACTACGCTGTCGTAAAGTCAATCGGAGAAAATGTTAGGTCACCGTCATGAAAAACCCGATTGGTGACAGTATGAGATATTGGTAAAAAAGGAAGTAAATCATTATTCGTAGGGCGTAGTGGAATTATGCAAATTTTCGGACTGAACAAACAGAAGTGAAGCAGAAATGTTTTGCACAAAAATGCCTTCAACACTCAGTGCATACGTGATTTGAAGCGAATGATGTCACTGACTGTGTAGGTAAGCAAAAGCCTAAATCTCTTTTACAAAAAATGGAAATATTTTCATAAGGGTCATAGAACATTCCGTTTTGCTATTCCTGTCCGCTAGTTGCCCGAATTCCTCGAGCAGCAGTGATTGTCCAGCTGAATACCGGCGTAATGTTCAATAACCCACTGATCCATCATCTTCATTGACGTGACTTGAGGATTCCTGTGTTTGATGCAAGGGTATAATAAAGTAACGCAAAATTTGATTCAGTGACGTGGTCAGTTAGTCAAATAAGCGATTAGTATATAAGAAGTTATCATTGTTAAACCCCTCGAACCAGTCGCTCAGCCAGTATATGATCTGTGTTAAACCAGCCCACCACTACACTCTGTTTATTTAAATAGAGAAGTGAGGAAGATAGGTTGGTCAAATGTATCCTGGAACATTCCCCTGCATCCCCACATGTGCATACAGCAGCCAATGAGATCCTTATCTTGTCAGTAGAATAGCCAGTGAAAACTGAGACAAGCCTGAAGTTAATATACACTAATTGAAGTACTGAAACTTAACGGTTTTAATGAAATTGATCCAATTTAAAACTAAGCAGACTGAAATAGCAAGAAGTTCAAGACTGAAAAGCTGTACCTTACGTTTATTGCAGAACTGGTCCGTATACAAAGGCTTCAAATGGTAGATCACAAGTCAACAAGTTACAACTGAATTTCGTAGTACCAGTTCAGGCTTGCTGTCATTGGCTGAGGCTTCTCACTACATGCGGCCGCAAAAAGATGTATTATCCGATGTCCTATGAACAGCCTACAGAACTATCACAGAAAGACCAATGATCGAAGCGAGTAGGAATAGGAAGATAATCGTTTGGTCATCACAATAAGACTAAACTGATAAACCATTCAAACTGTTTTTCAAAGGTTTCTAATCCCTGAGCTTGGCGATCAGAAGCCTTTGAACAACACCAAACTGTGCCACCATGAACATCAACTTTCAAAAGAATGAGAACATTTAAACTGTTTTGCACAGCTCGTGCTCATAATTGAGAATGGGTATGACCTCGTCATTTTTGAGCCTTCTAGTATTTGTAGGGTTGTTCAAAGCAATAATTAAAGTGAGCTGGGCTCGAAGTGAGCACCGGAAAAACAAGATCAAGTGCCCGTGCTAGCCCTGCGTCATCTGTTCTTGGGCGAAAACGTGGATAAAAAGCGTTGCTGAAGGAGAAAAAGTTTGTGGTTTGAGGACACGTACTGATACTAAGACCACGAGAAGGTTATCACAGGTTATATGATAATAAATCCAATTGTCGACAGAGAAACTGAGAGGAGTTCTAACCGAGATCACTGCTCATCACAGTTTTCCATCCCGAGATCCGTTTCTGTTATGAGCGGGTGGAAGTTCATCTTTTTAATTGGTTGCGTTTGACCTATTTGCCCACGTCTGCGAGCCGGTTCTTCACGGTATGCTTTTAGACTTGAGAGATAAGAGCTTGGGGCTTTCTGGATTTTTTTCTTGTTTTTAGTTGGTTCAGGTTTTGGCATCGAATATTCTCAGTTGGTCATTAATTTGACTCGAGATAACGTCGTTCACCATGTCATTAGATACAAGGCTATTTTGGGGGACAGAGTGAGGATATGAAACTGGAATTATTCAAATAATCATATCACGCTGCTGAATTTTTATGTTCACTGGTGGCTTGATCGAGTGAGAATGATCAGTTTTACCTGATTTATCATGCTACTACACTTTCCGCTCTCTTTCTCGAGGTCAGTAGATGTTCGTTGACATTTGGTTTAAGAAATAGAGCAAGCTGGTGGATGAATATGAATGGAATAATTCTACGAGTGATGCACGTGAATAAACAGCAGTGAAAGACACACACGTACATGGGTAGATGAATTTATCCCATTTTGAAGTTCGGAAGAATCGGATCTTCGAGAGACTTGTGATATTTAGTGTGAATGGCCCATGTAGCAGGGACAGCGACTGACAAACCCCGTAGTGACTGGTTCATTCGGTTGGGATTTATATTGAATTTGAAGACGAAAAACTACTGTCTGATAAAAGTCCCCGGTTGGAACAACTTTGCTGTCTGTCAGTCCAATAATTCCACATTCACCTTATATTGGTCGACTTTCAGTTTTCACTACTGATAAAACGTCTAGCAGTCAAAACTCGGCTGGGTAAATTCGATAGGGGCGCTCCTCATCAAAAGATCAAGAACGCGAAATCCCACTAATTTTGACTGCTACGAATGTCTTACAAATGGAAAACTGAGTGCTCCAAGTTCCCCATGCTGCCGTGGCGGCTCTTCATGTTTAAGATTTCGTGTTTTTCAATTTTAATTCCATCGTTTGCGAAAAGCATTGCGCATCAATGCCAACAGGCGCGTCACGCTGCATCTTCATACCTCATCCGCAATCAATGGTATGGCATTCTCGCCGTTTGTTATTGAACGCCATTTACAAACCCGAACTGTACAAACAACGCGAACGACTTGCCGTGGTGACCATACGTTTATAGCTCCACTCCAGTTCTCTTTTTCTCCTATGACCTAGCATCCACGTCAACCTCGAATCACATTGTAATGGTTACCGGTAACAGTGGCGTGCCCATGCACGTAACACAGCAGTTTGCTCCGACTGCTAGCCGAAGTTTTAATCTCCATGTTTTGTTCTTTTGACCTAGTCCAATGAAATTCTCAACGATCAGCTTCCTAACCGTTTTGAAGAAGGGCGAACTCCCTGTATAACATAACATGATATTTTTATGAACAAAGTTCACTTCAAAATGCTATAGTTTCGAGTTGATATGAGGTTGAACTCGTCACGTGAGGTTGCTCATCACTGGACTCGACACCAACCTCATATAACAACGAATTCATTATAAAACAGGTTTTGATAGCAGTCTGCTAACTGGTAATAGTCGCATAAAATAAATGGGGAAATATCAGGTGTGAAGCATGAAGTTTAAACCTCCGCACAATCATTTTGGTAACAGGTAGCACATTGATGTGGTTCACCTAATTAGCAAACTTAATTTATTGGAGATCCTGTGTGGTTTAGCACTTCAAGCTTCAAGATAAGTGGTTTTGGTCTACGCCTGATTACGAAGTGAACCTCCTGGTTATTCCATTGTCTCTCCCTTTTAATGCACTCAGACATAAGCGTTGGACAGACATAGGAAGTACAAATTAAACAATGACTGGCACCGATCGAAGCGTATGACCATGTGTCAAAAACTGTATAAATGCCAATAACCAGTGCTTGTTTTGGGCAGTCGGTACTTGTACCCACAGCTAAACTTGTAGGCGAGGTTAAGACAGACAATTCTGGGGATTGCTCCATCGCTCTCTCTCTCTCTCTCCTTGACGCAAACGTGCTTTGATATACCCCACCTGGAGTTTAGAACATGATGATATAAGTACACTGGTAACAAAATATCCCGGTAATCAGCTGTTCACAGTGTTCATATCTAAGTCCAGTTAATTATAGATCTTTTTGAAATAAATGAGTACTGATCAATTAAAACTTACTGCGGGCGAAATCTATTAGTGATTGCATTAATCTACCTTTATGCATACCATATGGAATTTGCCGTAAAAAGTAGTAGGCTCTCGAGTTCAAAGTCCGGGTAATTACATATTTTTCCTTATTTATCATGCGTATTAACTATCCTTGTGAAATTTACCGCATAGTGCACTCAACGTTGCGTGTAGTATATACAGACAGTGAGCATGTTTTCAAAAGGGAAAATAGCCCACCTGAAGCTTTTCCATTTGGTATTGAATTAGGCTGAAAAGGATAAAAACTGAGCACACCACAAACGTGCTGATGATTGGCAAAATACTGATTCGTTTCATTTCGAACAGCTCTATATGAAGGAGAAAGAGATAAAACAAATCAGAATGAAGGAAATCCATTGAGTGAATCAATTTATAAAATTATAAATAAAAGCTTACTAACTTCCAGTTATTAGGATATAGTCAGTAAACATTTTTACCCTATTATATGTAGTAAGTAAATCAGTTCCTATGTTCCACTCTTTAACGGAGTGCGTTGAAAGTCAGCCACTATTGTTTCAACATACTCATTACGTGTAGATTGTCCAAGGCAAGTGCCAAATGAATGCTGTGACACACAGAGTTAAAGTGAACTAATCCGTTGAGAGCACAAACCCCCCAAAGATCAACCAGGATCAATGTGAGTGGATCACAATCACACACATCGGGTTCGAGTCCCACTTAGAACATAGCGGCTATGCGCCATTCATGATTCAGAGGCAGTCTGAGAAAACAACCATGCAGGGATTTTTCTAACTTTTAGCACCCAGCACCATTGGAAAGCTATCCCGATAAAGGGTGGCGACTCAGTGGGAAAATAAAATAGTGCGTATGGAAATCCTTTCCGACGGTAAACTATGATAATATTTTCTGAAATTGATCAGCAAGCCGATCGAAGTCAAATTACACAAGCTAATTCTAGTCAGTTGAGTCAAAATAATCCTAAGATTGTTAAGTTTTTATCCTCCCACAAATTCACTTATGGAATACATAACATTCCAGTCCTTTTCATGGCAAAGATTTTCAAGGTCCTCTGAATATCTTCACACAATTTCACCAAAGTTCAGAATACATATTGTAATATAGAAACGGTCATCCCCAGTCATGTAAATAACCAGAGAAAAAACAGCTTTGAATAAGGGGAGTTCTTAGACATAAATGAGTTTGATCAAAAATCTGACCTGCAACGGCCTCCAATGACGCGTCCGATTTGATTTGTTTCCCACACGGGACGAAAACCTCCGTCGAACTAAGCACATCCGAAGAGTACATGTAATCTTGAATAAAATGAAAACAAAGTCCATTACAGAACAATCATGTGGACAAAGAATATTGTTTTATCTCCAATAAACTACTCACTCTTATGTTCTACGGGCGAGAATACACTCTGAGGAGGTCAAAATCCGCAACTTGCTACTTCGGTTTCTGTTAGTAGACAAACTAGTGGGATTTTATCTCTGGTTTCTCAGTCCACCCTTCTTGTGTAGCGCACACAAATACGATCAAAATAGTTATTAGTGATTTTGTGCTAAACTCCTATTCACACACGATCAGTGAAAAGGGGAGAGGTTGAATGAGTCTGCACGGGATACTTGGTGTTCACGTTGTGGGCTATCAGATAGCTGCTTTCAGTTCATCGACATCTTCACGAAACAGAAAAACAAATATGATTTAACAGTACGGGAAGACCACGCTGTCCGGAGTTCTTGCTATCTGCCATCCTGGTGGCAATATATATATATATATATATATATATATATATATATATATATATATATATATATATATATATATATATATATATATATATATATATATATATATTCACTAGAATCTAATCTGAATTGTCTGGAGTGTGAATGGATACTCCTTATTAGAGTCCATGAGTGAACCAAAACTGTGATTTCTGTTAGTTATTCGTGTCTGGGTCACTGTTAACCCGACGAACAACCAGGCTCTATGTGCAGGCACTCATATTGATAGTAAGTAGTATGTGGAAGTGTAGACAAAATTTCCCCCCAGGAAGATATAACATTGGAGTGTACAGGATTGAAGATGAGTGGGCAGATGAGTACCGGGTGGGCATACCTGATGAGCTGCGTAAACCACGAAACCGGTCGTGTGTTTCTGGGGAAATTTTGTCGACTCGTCTACATACTACTTCTTATCAATACCTATGTTTTATATATATATATATATATATATATATATATATATATATATATATTTGGGTACGTAAAATTATGGCACCACCCTCGTTTTTGGGACGTTTTGGTCACTTGATGGATGATTTGGCGTTTGAATTTCTCCTAATTTGCACCACAGGTTTGGCCGAATAGGCAGTCGGTTATTACTGTTCGGTATTGGCCCAGATGGGGCTTGTGTATGAAAACGGGTGATTAAAGACTGATAGTGGAGTAGCCAGCTACCTTGCTTGCTATATTAGTGGGTCAGGCAATACTTTTCATGTTGTCTCACTCGTCTACATGAAACCGTGAGATCGATGAACAGATACTGTGTCGTAGACAATTTGCCCACAACCGCGGTCAACAAGGTGTGAGCATATTTGCCCAACCTCCTTGATTAGAACAAATCAATCCAGTCTGTTTGTCAAAATGCCTCCTTTGCTTTGTAATTCGGCGCAGTCAATGGATTAATTCTCAACTGTGCGCAATGAACACCATTTGCAAGCGAAAAATGGAATCCAGCATCCACAAACTAACCATATGCGTATCGACACTCTGCGCGTTTACCATCAACGACGCCGGTAGTAAATGCATTCTTCTATTGGTTCATAATTTCATCATCTGCAGTGACCAAATCAAAAGGTGGATTCTTTTGTGTTATGTTTATAAACTCTGATATGTTTACCCACCAGCCAACCCGGTGGAATTACGTCGACGGTTGACTCGTAAGCACATTTTATTCTTTCAAGACGGATTAAGGGACACGCAGCTACTTACCTGCCTGGTTAGAGTATTCCAAAGTAAATAGATACGGACCACATGAGGTTACTGGGAAAATCGTCGAATCACTGTGTTTTGTAACCGGTAAGCTCGCACAGTCAACAACAGTAGCTGAAACATTGGAATTTCTCAGACAAATAGAAAATCCAATAGAATCCTCTTTTGTAGGCATGGTCCAATTGACACTTGCATGAGTTGCATTTGCTTCAGCACTAATCTCCACTGTTTGGTTATTTGTTGGAGATAAGAAGAAGAATATAAGAAATATTCCATTAATTAAGACTATGACAACAAATTTAAATGATTGCCTGCATGAAACAGTGGTTATGGAAATAAAGACATACACTAAGCAAATAGTCCACCCCAATTAAAGATTACATTGCGAAATGTTCCGCTGGATTTGTTGAATGGATTGTAAATTGATTGGGTGACTAAAGTGATCCTTTTGATTCAGGGGGGAGTGAATGGGTGACGGGGGAAACCGGAAAGAATTGCCACTGCTAAAGGTAGGCTGGTAGAAAGGTAGGAAGGGTGCCAATCACTGACGAAGTTTCATTTCTTGACGTAGTCGAAAGGTGAACATTCTCCTGCAAGAACAGTTTATCCTTTGCCATAGTTCAGAACTACTGACATCTAACTTTATTAAAAGGTTTGTATACCTGTTTTGCTTGGCGTTGTCTGATTGATTCTGAGGAAAATCTTACTGAAGTCTAATTCTTCCAGGGATTTCGGTGGATTCTCTCGCTCGCGAAATTTCTTCGTCTGCCACAAGTTTCCCCAAAAGGCGGATTGCTTCCGTAAACACTCATGGTTACACCAAAAGACGGGAAACCGATGAAACCAATAGAAAGCTGTGGTGATCACATCCGATATTCGGATGACACTGTCTGAATTCAGGGTAAGGACTACGAGAAAGCAAATCGTTCCAGGCAGTGGTCGTACATACTGGCAATAAACTCACTAGATACGAGAAACTGTTCGAATTCCCCGGACGGTTCCAATTTCCAGGGAGTTCTCTCCGCCAGTTTCACAATGAGTTTGCAAGGAAGACATAGCACATATCCAGGAATCTGTGAGTACTTCCCGTTGACTACCGGATATTCATTTATGTTATCCGATTGGACTGTGAGTTGTACTAATAAATCATCTTTCAAACATTCTTGATTTTCCGCGAGATCCATGATCAGTCTTTTTAGCAAGGTGTCGTATTTTATGTTGCTAACATCCACGTATTTCTCTGAAAAAGATTTATAGATGCCAAGTAAATCATCCGGTCTGCAAGCTCTGCATTCTTATCATTACCACGAAATTTACAGTTTTCAGTAAAAACTCAACTACGTATATAAATTGAGATAGTGTTCAGTCACTGATGATCGTGGGCAAGAGAAATATCGATTGGATTTGATGATTTTACCAGGTTATATTTTAGTATTCGACATAAGTGATTGACACCGACAGCGATGGAGGCTCAGTCCTGGACGCGGATTCAGATATGCTCGTTATGATTACAAGTTTAATGTGTGTTATTTATAATAAAGATATTCGTATTTTTAACCTTTCCACCAGATCTGGTGGGAAGACATTTCCGCCCTCGAATCATCTCAGTTTAAAACCACAGAACACATTGTTCATACAGAAAGAAACAATCACTGTCACCAAAGCTAACAACACAAACTAAATGGTTCATACTTGCATGAAGTAGACTGTCTTCTGATTGGTTGATTGGTGATACGACCAGTTATGACTTGACGGGATGCTGTTCACGTCTTATCAACCAACTACCTGTCGCTCGGGCACACCCTGGCTGAAGCACTGACCCAGATTTTGGACAGGCCTTGATGTGCTGATTGTTATGGTAACACGGCCAACTACTGATCACGCGTCAGCACATACCTTCACACGACCTACGCTTTAACGGTTTTAACACCAATATTAACTTCGTTAGAGTCTAGTTGTAAATTACTTTTTGCAATTTGTATTTTCGACGACATCTTCGCTTGTCTTACTCGTGAGTAGCGTGTATATGCCTCATGAACCTCGAATACTTGTCATCCAATTCTCTGTTTTTACTGTACTGACACAGTTCAGATTTATCCCTTTCCGATGTATGGTGCGTGAACATTTTACGTTATGTTCCCGACTCGATTGTTCTATGATTGTACATTCCCCTTGTAAGAAAATTTTGCAGAACGTTTCACTCACGCTTCTTGACCCACTCTCTGTACCGCAACCGTGCTGCGCTACAGTTTCGCATGACTCCTTGCTGAGTGGACCGTTTATGACCGCGCTGTCCCGATCTATCGGATAACTTTCTGTACTGTTGCTCATGGTTGCTCACCTGGCTGTGAGTCAATGCATTTATGTAATTTTATGTATTGCATTGTTTAGAACCACGAAATTACGATAAAAACGGTTAAACATTTAGAATTTGTTCTGCTGCCCGTAGCCGTGTACAGCCCATATCGTGCGTAAAGCTAGTGAGACTACGTTTTCTGCTATATTGAAAGTTCAAGTAATCGGGATAGTTTCTACACTAGTTGTGCATGACTTGTGTTGGTTTTTATCGTACCCCCAGGCATCCCACATTTGAGTTTGTTTTAAGTGACCTGTGTTTTGTCCCGGTCAAGATAAATACTATCTATACAGAATAATCACCAATCATTCTGAACATATTCACTGAAAGTTGAAAGCTCATATTTCAACGACAGCTCGCTCCCTCGGTACCGCCAAACCCAACATCTTTTCTCGTTGAGCACAATGGTCTCTCGTCAGGTCGAGACAAGTAATGGTCACCTTCAGAAACTTGTCACCCGTCAGTATCGCCCTTCTTAAAAGACCCTTTTTCAATGAGTCATTCTGGTTTACTTTTGATTGCTCTCTTAGCTTACTAGGCTTATTTACGAAGACAGAATACGGTATTTGACTTGTGCTGTCCCATAGAGACAGTAATTCCTAGTAACAACAGAATAATTTCTCAATAATTATTATTTCTGTGACGGTAAAAAGTAACAAGCTTACAGGATACACCACCAGGCTTCAGTGAATCGTCGCTATATCCTGGCAAAACAAGAGAAGCCGAAGCTGAACGCGATATACTCCACTAGTTTTTTCTGTACCACTGTGCGCAAAATTCTCTGGCATGGAACAAGGCTTCCGTGCTGATAACTGGGTCCAGTCAAGAAACGGCAATATTGAGTCCGAATTTGAGAGTCACGTATATTCACCCATCCAAAAACACCACCAACTTATGCTCTGTCCGTTCGATACAAATTAGCGTAACGTTCTTCAGAAGGCTCAGATGGCATCTCGTCTGCCCTTCTCAGATTCAAAGTAAGTTCGCTAAACAAACTATGAATTTCACAGAATGTATTGTTGGCACGAGGAGCCTGAATCTCATATAATGGAAAATCCGCTTGCATTTTTCACATCGAAAAGTCTAACGTCGCGAGCCGGAAACGAATCAGCGACCCTCCGCCTACCGGGCAGATGCTCTACCAGCTGAGCTGTCGTGCTGTGAATTACGCAAGTGAATAATCGGTGATGCGCGAACCACTATTCCAATGATACACAGTAACTATCCGGCTCGCGGCGTCAGACTTTTCGATGTGAAAAGTGCAAGTGGTTTTCCTTTACATGAAGCTATGAATTCATACTTCGGAAAATTTGTTGACAATTGTATTATCCCATTCACGAGGAAACGCGTAGCATTCGTGCCCTTTCTCAAATGGTACTTCCAACACTTGTCCAGAAAGTTTTCCTTCCATCTACAATACTACCTCTGTGCTCCAGTTGGCCAAGTACGTTAGCCTTGCAGATTCCAATCCTATTTTATTGCTCCAAATGACACCTATTAGCTTGCATACCATCTCAACAAGTGCACTCCGCACACAGTTGCTTCCACTGGGCATTTACTTACAAAATCTTGAGGAATTCCGTGAAATCAGTTTGTGGTAATTTTCACGATCCTTCTTCTGCTTTCATTTCAGTTCCTTACTCTCTTTCTTTTCTAAAGAGTTGTATCCTTTTGGCTATCTCACATCTCCGCCTTCATGGCAAAAGGCTACTATTCCAGCAGAAATCAACGTACAAAATTTGGTAAGAGTTTGTCGAGTCTAGTAATGAACAATTCTGAGGTTCTTCAGGATGCCTTTGTTTCCCCTGGTAACTTTACTCTTGTCAATCGTGTTTTTCTGACATTCCCATAGACTATCTTATCACCATAGTACGTGCCTTACACTGTGAGAATCACTAACATTTCGGATCCAAGATTCTCTCAAACCCCGTAGATTTGCCGTAACACGAGCAAACTGCTCGCTCTACGCTTCTGAATGTAGACTCATCCCATCTCTAATAAAAATCTATCGCAAATGTTTAGTACCTCATCACGCTCGTGTTTTTGGTCAACTTGATGAAAGTCACAACAAAAGTTTGAATGAATGTCGAGTGATGAACAGGTTTTAGGTACTGTAATTTTCTTTGTACTCCTTCCAGAGTGACAGTTTTCGGTTGACCTGCTTAATTTTGGCTGAAACTCGTGTGTTTTGACTTACGGAATTCTCAAACAAAGCGTAATACAGTACAACAATCTGAACACAAAAATCGACTACGCTTCTCAGAAAGTTATCTGAAATCGCAGTTACTTGTGAATGAACCATAACAAACTTAGCACGACGTCAGCTTTTCTGAAGCAATATAATGTATTATAAAAATATGACTCTTTCTGCTCATGACGTTGATGTAGTTGTTGTTGCCGTAGGTGGTAGTGGTTGGTGGTGGTGGTGGTGGTGGTGATACCGAAGATGATGTTTCTCAACCTGGTCGTGTACGTGATTATGATGATGATGATGACGACGATGATCATGATGATGATGATTGGATGATGATAATGACGATGATGATGATGATGATGATGATGATGACGGTGGTGGTGGTGATGATGGTGATGATAATAATAATAATAATGACAATAACAATGTTGATAATAATAATAATAATAATAATAATAATAATAATAATAACAGTAATGTTGATGGAGATCGTTATGTGTGTTTCATAATGATGATCAGCCTGCACAGATACTGCTTTCTAGTGAGTAGTTTGTGTGCTTTTGGCGATTCGCGCCGTTATTCTAACTGTCTCTCATGAAAGTTATATTGGTTTCTCCAGTCATCTGCCGGGTAGTATCAGTACTGTTGTTTTGTTTGTTGTCTTCGTTGTTTCTATGGTGCTCTGCCGATTTTATTTGTTCATTCGTTGGTTTCGCCCTGTTTATGATTCAGGTTTGCAATGTGTTCTATTTGATTGTACTGAACTTGATAACTTCAATTAATTTGGGGTTAGTCATACTCACCTTTCGGTTTGATTTCTATCAATGTTTCGGAGACCACCTCGTCATCTTTCTTCAGTTTCACCTGCATTGTTCCACATACGGAAACTGTTTGATTGTGTGTGCCTTTGTGTTGATCGATATGATGATCTAAAAGGATTGTCTGTACTGTGACTCCATTTAGTTCCACGTGGATGGCATATCCAGAAAGTGATTTCCTCGGTATTTCCCATCCGATTGTGGCTGCTTCCAGTTCCACGTTTGCCACGAGCTGAACTAAGGAGTTCGATCACACGGATAGAAAAATGTGAACAACGGATTTCGTTCGTGATAGTACAGACGATGCCCTCGAGTGAGACTTACGATTCACGTGACCGCCTCTACGAACAACACTATCAGTTGGAAAGCACACTCGGAATAAAGCTACCTTGGTCCCATCCCAATTCTTCGCGTGTTCCTGTTTCTAACACCATGTTTTACTTTGTGTTTTCTCCTGACATTTTTGTCCCCGTTAATATTTGTTTTTAAGACGGTTTAGAAAAATAAATGCCTGTGCCTGTATTTTCGCCCAACAACTTTGATGTCCACTTTCATCTTATTCTTGTTAACTCCACAGATGAATTCTTCCACATCCCTCAATCTGCTTTCGGATATGCTCGATAATGATCGAATGATCATGCGACTACCGTGAGTTGTTTCAACGAGAACTGTTCCGTTTTTTGTTATTCCCGCATCCCTCCCCCCCCCCCCCACTTTGCATTACAATCAAACGGTCTGAACGAGGTTAGCGTTGGATACATGTGGAACAATTGATGTTTTAGGTCAGAATTCGGTTTTATTTTAAATGATACTTGAGAGTAGCATAGACCGCGACGATCAAATGATATTATCTTTTGTTTTTGTTCGTCTTTTAATCACACTTTTTTCCATTAGTTATAGGTAACCATTTTGTGTTTCCACACTGAAGAATGCGGATGTTTATCCGGATAATTTCTACAGTTCACAACGAAGGGTTTTCGTTTGATGGGATATAATATGATGTGGTGTTAGTTTTGACAAACGTCAAGCCACTGGAAATTGTAGTGTTCCTGTGAGTGAAATGTACATTCATCTTAAACACAATTAAAAAAAATCAATCAAAAGACAGCATTTACTTTCGTAGGTTACTTTACAGATCTATGTAAACATTCATTGTTTTATTAGGCAACTGAAACTGAGGAAAACTATGAAAAGCTTTGGGTATCCATTGCCACGTGTGAGGGACATTTTTAGTATGCTGGACAGAAACCGTTGCTTAGCGATTCTCCTCGAGATTTTCAACTGCCCACATGACCCACTCATTTCCCCTAATTCCTTGATCATCACACTAGAGGATCAATAGGTTCAACTAAAATTCATCCGCCACTAACAAGAGCAAAGAATAATTCCCCTAAACTCGACGGTCTTGTATTATTAAGTTTGAAGAGGAACGTTGTTCATCGTTCATTTTTCAAGACCCATTATATGTGCTCACTCAAAAATCTGTGGGACGAGCTGAAACTCATAGAACTCGTTCTACAAGAGAATATGAAATCGGAGGACTTCATTTGCAAGAACTTAAAACCTGTTGTTTTGATTTACCAGTCAGATTTCTGCTGAAAAGTAGGAATCAGGACAGCAACAAATAATGAACCATTAACCCCTGTTACAACTGAATCCAGTTCGTCGAAGTCTCTCTTCTATTCAGGCGATCAATGCGACTACACAATACTGAACCGCGAAACAGGTTGACAATAAAGACTGTGCTGATCGAAGATGAACCACTGAGCAAATAATTCACGAAACGAGACTAGATTTGGGTGTACCGCGCAAGGTGCTGCAAAACTGATCAATATAATCGGTTTATACACAAAAAGAGAGCCCATAATAATGGGCATACAACTAATATAGCTGACGGAAGCTTTGCATCAAAACTCAGCGGTTATAATGAGCAATCTTGGAGATTTAATTAGCAAAGCCCGATACTATTCGGTGCGTTCACAAGCGGACGACCCAAAGTACTTTTTTATTCCCTAATTTCAGATACGGTGAAAATTTAGCTACTGATATTATTTTCACTGTTCAATATAAAAGTTAAAACTTCGACGGGTAGATTCATTGACGAAGGAAGAGCAATGCATACACTACAAGTCTGTGGGAGACAACTTTCCAATTTAGTAGTTGGCAATTAGGAAATGTAATGGAAATATCCACTGTTCTCCAACAGGGTGGAGTGACGAATGTTCAAAGATTACAGTCAAAACCACAATCTATTCACTAAGGTGTAGTAATATATTTATCCCCATTCCCGTATCATGTTTATCAACCGAATGCTCCTGTGCTTCAGAGACCAGTATCACAAATCTGTCTACCGGATGACTGAAATGCGTTTGCTAGTCGAAAGGCATTTAACGCAGTGCCCCGTCATCTCCATCTGTAGGATGAGGGTGTAGATCTATCAGATCGACTTTCGCCAGCTAGCGTGTCACGATGCTCTACTGCGGTTTCAGTTCCATTTTATTCCAGATAGACCGTGTAAAGACGGATGGGCACAACGGCCAATCACCAGCTAGAGAGGCTCGGGAACAATTGGCCAATGAGGGGCTTTTTATGGATGGGACAATCAACTGATAGGTTGGGTCCTCAAAATAAATTAGTTGTTTTGCAAATCCGTGGACACCCATCCATCTCATTACAATTCGGTTCACTATGGTCACATTGTTCAATGCGGTGAACAGCTTAAGTCTGGCAATATAGTCCTATAAACGAACTATAAGAGTATGGTGGGAAATTTCAGGGAAAGGGTTTTTTTGCTCTCCAGCATGGTGGCTGTTCTTCATCTGATTTCATTCACTGACGGAGCAAGAAACTCATTCAACGAGCGACCAGGGTAGAGAGAGCATCATTTGCAGGACTTACTAAGACCAAACCACACTTCGACCGGTTCCGATGGGCTGACTGGATTAGTTGCGTTGGGAACTGAGACCGTCAGGTTACATGGTGCACATGTGACATTGGACAGTACGGCAGCACTCTCACTGACCCACCGTTCGATGATTTCACCATTTGGTTTTTCCAATTTGACGTGATAATACGGACCAAAGCATCGGTTGCGTGAAATGAGGTCCAACTTCAACTTGTCTCCGTCTCCATCCGGGGATATGGTGGGAATGACAATAACTTGATCACCTGTAGTACATCACATCGCAATAGAATTCGAGTAAAGTCACCAAAACTCTCTGACAATCACATTTGAAATGTTATTAAAATTGCTGCTTCATCACAATCAACATACAATAGGTTGTTGTTTATTCAGTATCACTCAGTTGAAACCAGTGCTACAATACAGTGTTTTGTTGAGTTGGTCTTTTGATGAGACCACTTTTAGTTATCCCATAAGCGAGATTTTGTGTAAGCAACTGAGTTGATTCAAAAAAGTAATTTGCGTTGTTCACGACACATTCAATAACATTGGATAGACAAGTTTTGTGATATGACCACCTGTGAAACAAGAGCTGTTGGTGTCTTTTTCAAGGGAAACTACCTACCGATTAATTTTATACCCAGCAACAGAAGCCGATCAGGTAGATAGAGGGTGAAGAAATCGGAATGAATGTATGAATCGGAATATTTGGCAAATGTGGTACAGAATTGGGGCAAAAATCAGCACAAAGACACGATTCTCACTTTCGCCTCCAACGGTCACGGAACGATGCTCATCCATACCTTCCGGACTGCGCAAAACGACCCGATAAGTTCCACAACGCTCGGCCGGGAACGAAGGGTTGCCGATGTTACTGTCGATTGGAAAACCGTGGGTCTCACTGCTTGAGGACGAGCCGATCTTACCCGCTTCCATTGGATGAATGATATCGACACGGTGTAGCTCAAAGGAGACAGCTGATAAATTCCAATTCCAAGTGGTATTTCGATCAAACGGCTGCACTGTGAAAAAAGCTTGGATACGGAAACGGAAAACAAGGTGTTCCATTTGTAAAACGAAATGGGGAGCAGAATATAAGAGTACAAAATACATCACTGTGTATAGGATCGGTCTTTTGCGTATCATTTTTGTCGTGTTCCTATCCAACCAAAATTATTTTACCGTTGCTCCTGTTCAACCTGTTTAAGCTGAGCAATAATTCACCTGCAGAAATACAAATTTCTAACATTCCAAAGGTCAGAAACAGTGCTCCATTGGATCAATTTGCAGGTGCGGAAATACCAGAAGCTTTGCTTGATCAAACAGTCTTTCACAGCTATTCAGATTCCTCCCACCCATTTGTCAATCTTGCAGGATATTTAGCAAACACTGACAAACAGTACCATCTGCTTTCCATCGTCTCTTTAAAAAAAAACTTGGATCACTTGTTTTGGTGTATCTTACCAGTTCAGGTCCCTTCATACCCCTGGTCTCCAGCCAATCATTGCGTGACGCTTCTGACAGAAAGCGCGAACTGAGTAATGTTGTTCTCGTGGTATTTTTGGCCTCAAATCACTGATAATGCTTCATAGTACATCTTCCATGGGTAGTGAAAGTGGTCTTCTAAATTATGAATCTCTCGATTTTTTACAGTTTTCTTTCAGAAAGCAATATCACAATAAATTTTCGACTACTTGTGCCCGGGTCGCCTTCATCCACAGAAATTCGTTTTGGCGATGATTATCTTACCAAATTCGATTTGCCAAACGATGCTATAAGAGAGCGTTATTTCCAATTCTAAGGATATATTCATCAGGCGCAAATGTAGAAGCAATGTTTTCGCTTGTTTGACGGTTAATTAGTCTGGTCCATTGTAGAAGCAGTTTCCCGCAAAGTCGGTCTGCTACTTTTTCCATCTCTATTCAAAAGCGAGCGTGACGTTTATTTAGTGATCTGATCCTGAAATAAGGTACTTCTACTTCCAATTGTGTTTCCCCCCAATACTGATCCTTTGACACGGCTTCATTCATTTACGTCAAAGTCAGTGGTGCTCTCTCAATACTGATTCGGTTGAACTCTGTTTAAACCTTCCACACCCGACGGAATTGCACCAATAGTACTGAAAATCCGTGCACCTAATTCGCTCCCAATTGTACGTTTTTCTTCCAATCTCTCACCTTTGGGCATGTTCATTCATCAGGCTGGATTAGTAAAAGCCTTTCTGGTTTTCTAAGATCAGTGGACCTTTTCGTTCTTGATGACCCCTGGTTTACGATCGTTGTTCATTCACGCGAGTCCTAAGCGCACCGTCACCCCGTCGTGTGTCACGAGCACAAATGCCCAATCGCTAAGTGCAACTGCAAGTTATTTCACGCACCAACCGACCACGTCAACATCCAAATCACTATCTATTGTACAGCTGATAGCGCATTCACCTGTTGACTTGGTGGAAAAATACGACGATTTCCACGTATCTGCGAGGTAGATATGTACTTAGTTCAATTGAAATGCAATTCAGCTGTCAATATGTTCACTACTGAGCGTAACAATCGGAGTGTTTACCAATTAATCTCTCTGATTTCTGTTTTTGCGGCACTCGTGTAATTACTAGTAGTAGAACCTCTCCGCTCAGAAAGGAAATGGAAAACTGTTCCCGTTGTCTCTTAGAATGGATTCCACGGTTATCCGTTTTGGTTTTAATCTATTTCCGTAAGTGCTTAACTAGGAGTTCTAGAACTAAGCGAAAGGTAATTCCTTTGAATACCACCGAGTATACTCTAGGTCTTGGTTAGCCAAACGATGAGGCAGATGAAAACTATTTTTCTTCGGTAGTATAAATGATCCTGCACATAAACAAAACATCCAGTTCCATTTGATTCGAATAAAAGGCATGCCTTGAACTTACTTGGATTACTGAAAATCTTGTCCATGACCCTGGGCTTTGCACCTGACTTATATCCAATGTTTTCAACTGTCAGCTTGCACGATTCACATGGACTGAGAGGGTTGATGATGACGCTTTCTTCTGAAAAATATGTGGTCACTTTTTGACCTTTGTCCTCCAAAGTTACGGAGTAATTTTTTAACGGACACGGATCTGAATCCAAAAGTCGCACATTGAGCCCGTTCGATCGTTCCACTCGTGTCACCGTTACACTAAGGTTGTACGGTTCTGTGGAATAAAAGAACGGTGTAGAAAAAGTCTTATATTGGAGCATTCGATAACTTATAGTTCCTAGCTGTACTTATATCTCTGTTTGTCACGTGGTACGTGGAAGACTGCTCTGCTGTCGCCCGGCTCACTATCATACCTGGTCTACCGAGGCCTTATGTGGTTCGCGTCTTTAAGTTTGAGGTTCACTGTTGCCGGTTTCCTTCACATTAAGCATCATGAATATACACAACGAGACATGCGCTCGCTCTGCTTGCTCGAAAATCAAGCATAAACTCATCACCCTCACTAACATTTGCAGAATGAACAGTAATATCCATACTGTACACCGATTTCTCCAATGCTTCTCTTCTCTTGCCCTATTTTTAACCGAAACTTAAATCTCCCTCTAATCAGACACTACCCACCTCCAATTTACCAGCTATACCTTTCACTCCTCTTTTTCACCCAAAGCTGACTTACGTGCCTTTGTCTACGAGTCAGCTGCCACATCCAGCATCCAAAATCTTGACTATTCCAGTTATGACTTTCAGTTGATGTGGCTGAAGCTCCGAAGTCCTTACTTTAATTACTATTGTGTTGTTTACCGCTCACCAAACAGCAGGGTCTCATCGATCTTTAATTTCTTATATTCGAACATTGAGAGCTTGTTTGTTACTGATCCCAAATGCCATATCACCATCTTAGGAGATTTTAATTTTCACAAATGAAATTGGTTGATTCACTCATCGGACACTTCGAATCTGGGGCTCGAAGCCGAACGTTTCACCGTGGTCTACAACCTGTGCCAAATCGTCTGACCCCACATGTATCTCCTATGGAGCTGGCGATCGTGCCCATACCCTTGATCTTATTCTGACTTCCGTTTATCCTCTGTCCTCAGACATCTCTGCTCTCCTTGTACTTGGCTCATCAGACCAGTGCATTATTTCCTATTCCATCTGTTTTACTCCCCCCAATCCTCCACCCACCTCGAGGCACGTATTTTGAAGCTACTGTTCAGCCAACTGGGGTGGTTTTCGCGACTTCTTAGCTTCTTATCCCTGGAATGATTGCCGCTCTACTTCAGACGTCGCTGTCTCCGTTCTTAACTTTACCGACGTTGTTCTTCAAGGTATGTAATATTTTATTCTTCACTTTTTGAAACCCAGTGAACGCCAATCCCCGAGCTGTTCATCCACATGCGATAGTGCTGTTCGCTTGAAGCCTCCAGCTTTTTGCTGCTGAAGCCGCTCACCCACTCCTGACTCCTACCGCAGCTTCGTGCAAAGCCAGAGACAGATGCTCGTCAACTGTATGAGTGTAGGCACGTTGAAGGAGCCCAGATTCAGAGGCTGACGAGGCTTGAGGAAATGTGAGTTACCAGACAGAGGATTATTCCAGACACTATTTGACAGTGAATCATTGCGAGTATCGACCGTGTTAGCAGTGGGAGCATTGTGGGTGGATAGATGGGGCAAAGAGAGGTGGTTAGGGACAGAAGACAAAGGTTGAATAAAAGAGAGGGAACTGTGAGCAGTAGCCCACTTATCACTACCCACCCCACTCGATTCAATGGGCAACGCGGTCTTGATTATCCTGAGCGACGACCGATGCAGTATGGAATTCTTTGTATTCCTGCAGTTCATGGGAGATGTTGGACGGGTACTGCTGGGGTATCAAGCCACAAAGCAGGAGAACGATTAGGGTCCTCATCCAAAGCCTTTAGTTCTGACAAAAACCTATCCGCAAGGCAGCGGGATGGCTTAGTGGAAGCCCATTTGCTTGGATCAATTATTCTTCCACTGATTTTGCCGATCGAGTTTCCAGCTCAAATCAACCCCCAACCTGGAGGACCAGGAGATTGAACTTTGCCTGACCTCTACCCATTTATCTGTCAGGTATGATTGCATCTCCGGCTTAAAGAAGCCATCCTGTATAGCTCTTTGGGTCATGGAGGCGCGCAAGCCATCACACCACGTCAAGGTGCAGTTTCGTCGTGAATGGTTTGATTCAACAAGGTGTGAACAAACAGCACTCGTAATTTTCTTAATTGCTCCATTGTTCGAGCCGGGTGGAGTTCACGAACACGTTCGGATAAGCGCCTGGTCGGGCCACCAACGTTCCTGGTCCACAGGGACAGGTAAATGAATACACACAAAAAGAAGCTGCAGAATCTGGCACTTTATCCTTCAGTCGAAAACACACGATCGGTTTGGACTTGAACATAATTTGTAATTGTGCAGCATAGAATGTTCTACTGACTGCTCCTGTTAGTCTTCGTTGAATAATTCCAGTTTCCGTATCTCCTTCGAATGGTAAACGGATATATACGGGCTCAGAAACACTTTTTGCAAGCACTTAAAATTCCGTGACCCACTCCATGATCCCGAACACGTGTGCAACCACTCGAACACTTTTTACCGTGGTCAGTTTCACTCACTCACTCACTCACTCACTCACTCACTCACTCACTCACTCACTCACTCACTCACTCACTCACTCACTCACTCACTCACTCACTCACTCACTCACTCACTCACTCACTCACTCACTCACTCACTCACTCACTCACTCACTCACTCACTCACTCACTCACTCACTCACTCACTCACTCACTCACTCACTCACTCACACACACACACACACACACACACACATGCACAGACAGATTTGAATGATCATTGTCCCTTTTTCGGAGTCACATTCAGTGTTATATATTAGTATGAGTACGAATAACTGAAAACGAGCTTGTTCGCCACGCTGTTTTGTTCTCAGTGGAAAAACTGTTGGGGGAAGAGGTAGATTGGAGGGTTGACTTTACTTGAATAAGTTCGATGGCCAACGAACCTCAGGTGTGGTACATCTTTTACATGGTAATTCCTTTTTCCTGTCTAACAGTTTTAGATAGACCCCCCCCCCAGACAATTCACTCAAGTTGAAAGTAAACTATTTCGTTTTACTGTCGTAAAATTCACTGAAATGGAATGCAAGATATTAGGTTTCCTTGATCCAGTATTTTAGAGCTAAAAGAAGATAAATTGCGAGATTCAAGCATTTACTTTATTGTTCCCAGTCGCGCACGTAGAACATGCTAACTCTTGTTCGATTCAGTGCGGTGTTCGAGTCCTTGTTCGTGTCCCATTCGGACTCAAATTAGCGTGTTTTGTTTACGCGTGTGATTTGATTGAAAGAAATGTTTGCGTTCTGATCTGTCCCACTAGATCTGATGAGAAGTCTGTTTTGCCCCGAATCATCTTAGTTACTTAGCACAGAACACTGTTTATGTAGGAAGACCGGCCACCAACCATTGTAACACACTGTAATTGGTTCGTACTTGCACCAAATTGGCTTTCTCCTGATTGGTCGGTTGGTGATACGACCAGCTACCACGAGACGGAACTCCATTTGGGTCTTATCGATCAGCTGCTCTGTCGATTTTAAACCCGCTAGCTGAAGTACTGACCTGAGTTCTGGACAGGCGCCGACACGTCGATTGCTAACGGGCTTTGGCCGACTATTGACCATGAGTCAGTACGTAATCTCCCATTTTACACCTCATATTTGATGTCTTCTCTCCGTTCTGATAAATTAAAGGGGAACGAATAAGGCTATCTTGAGACCACGAGGTAACACATAACAAAGCACGGTTAAAAAGTGGTTTTTCCTAGAATAGTTCTCTTGTTAAGAATGAATTTGCTCCGTTCGCGCCGAAGAATAGTGGTCATGCTCACTGTATGAACGATACTAAGGAGTACACTCGAACTGAAGGAAAGCAGTTCCGAATGGTTTGTCAATTTATGGCCCAACTGAGAGTCTCCAAGTGGTCGATGTAAAATATACAAAATAGTGCTTAAATGATGAGATTGGATACGTCGAGGTATGGTTTGAATCTGCTATAATAATATGGAGATTATCATCAAGCGTAGGTGGAAGGAAAGTAGGAACGAACAGTAGAAGAAGTTAACTAATTTTTGAGGGTTCATTGCAAAATTGCGTGACAATGATTTTACTAAAATCAGAAGATTTAGTACGGCGGGAAACAAACGTACAACCAACCCCGTTGGAAGAACAAGAAGAAACAGCACTACACTTGCCCAACCAATAAGAGCCGGGCTTGGGTGACAAGTCCACCAACTCTTTTCTTTGTGGAGTTCAGCGTGAAAAACTTCCAACTTCAGTCTTAGATTCTTCCTCGTCAGCATTCCGCTAATTTTCTTGAAAGCGTAGAACACAAGTATTTTAGAAGGCAGGAACCATGACCAAACATATTAAAGCTGCCATACAATTAGCTCAACCACTACGTTGTCGAGTAGAGATATCAAATTTACCTTAAATAAAAAGAAACTTCAAGGATTCTGAAGCGTCCAGCAAGTGCAATATTTGAGAGTGACCCTTTTCACTTTGCTTTATTGTATTCCCTGTGTTATACTATACACTTGCACAGTAAGTGATTCCGCGCATACGAATTAATACACCACATCTTAAACACTCGTAGAGTTCTTGATTCTCAGTAGGCATGCACCGAGTTCAGCCCATTCGACATCGCAGCAAGATATCACGCAATGCTTAGCACAGACAATTCAACATCAGGTTGAGATAGTTCAGCTTATAATTCGCGACCAGAACTTTCCACACCTTAAAAGTGAAACAACGGTCTTTCTATCGATGGCAAAGAAGTGACCGTTGCATACGAACAGTCGAATGTATTGGAATTCTTTTCAACTTGTATGCGAATAATTATTGTGCCTAACTGAAGGATTATGCGTATCAACGCGTGAGTTCTATAGAGTTATCATACTTCGTAGTCACATAGGCTTATAAAACAATCAGAAAGAACAGAAACCAGCTAGAATGACAGAAAGTGGAGAGCCACAAGACCCACGGACCATTCGATTCTTGTAGCTACTGCAACAAAGGCAGAATTTTCTACCACCATCAATGAACATGATGCAGGTTTCGAGAGTTGAAATTTGAAATTTGCTACTTCAATGCTCTTAGCTACACTACCAGATGGCAAATGTCATAGGGGAATCGAATGAAAGGTTCAGAATTGCCTAATGCTTGGGCGGCCTCGTCAAGCATTGGATCGGATAGGTATGTACGATAACCATATGCTATTCACTCAAAAATTTTGAATTACAAAATTAGGACCATGTCCAATGCATATGTGTGATTCCTTCTATAGGAATTTTTAACTTCGATCTTGAAGTGTGCAATTCGGCTTGTGAAGGACCAGTCAGCATATCCACAGATGAGGTTCAGCAAGATCCTCCCGACTCATATTTCAGGTGATGCCAACCCCCTTTGCCTGAAGCTCTGGTGCTAAGTTATCGACATGAGTTTCATTAGAAAACTGATAAAACGTGAAGGTTTCATTTAGTTTTATCTGTGTAATGATGCACTAACAACCTACAAAATATTCCAATAGCTTAAGTACATTGGTGACCCATGTGGCTACTTGGGATAGGAATAGTGTTGAATGTTGAATTACTTTGATTAATTTGAACCAAACAGGTTTTGCTTCGAACAGAATTGCTCTTATTCTGTGCTACCTTTGGAAGACTGCAGTGTTGAATGAAAGGCCCTATTCACTCTTTACTTTCAATTTTCCGCCACGCAATTTAGCTCATTCATAACTGCAAAGCTTTCGGGCACGGTAAAATAGCACCACTAAAATAACTATTTTGTGATTTGAAAATGCAGAGGCGCAGGCATACAGTCCGAAACGTGCCATTTTAAGATGTACATATCTGTGGGTCAACCCATCGGCTACTATTGCCAAATATACGACGAGCAGTAGGACAATGTCCTCGTGTTCTTCTTTATAGGTAACCGTTTGGTACGAATATGTCTGGCTGAAGGCTCGGAGCCTATCCTGCGTAGCGGAACCAGCGCGGCCTATCTGTAGGATGTTTCTTGAAATGTAAACAGAAACGAAATCATCCGTATACTCCACTGCATCTGAAAGGACAGAGTAAGAAGATTGTGGTTTGTCCACAAATTTCCATCTGAAATCCGCTCGCAGTCTGAATCATTTGTGTTAGTCACTATGAGCAGACTTTTCATCAATCAAAGAATTAAACTAAAGTAGACAGATCCCTGTGTTATACACATATTTAAGAGAAATGTACCCAAAAACCATCGAGATTTAGCACCAAAAATACGTTGTTAGCATTTTGGAGATACAATGCTTTTCTGTGTGGACACGCTAATAGCTGTAATTCGCACAAATTTCACAGTACGATACGATTCGCCCCTGTATTGAATTTCTCTGCCTGTCTGTCACTCAGAATGATGACACTACAAACCAAGAACCTAGTTTTGGAAATTATGTACTAGTAATCATTTAATTAGATCTCACTCAAAACAATTATTTACCATGTCGCTAATAAACTGTTTCGAAGCTGGGCTCCACAAACAAATATCAGAGGTTATTGTGTCAGAACCGAGCTCGTTTCGGAGCGCGTCGAAAAATTGTTGCGCCATATGAAATATTATGGTAAAGTTTTATCGTTCAGTAAATCAGCGCGGTCGAAATCGCTGGTAGGTTGTCGACCTTTCGGTCACCACTGGTAACCTTTGTCAAAATTGGTTTTGCAAGAGAAGGATTACCCGCGGTGACCGAAACATCGACATCTCACCAACATTTTCGACTACGTTGTTTTATTGGACAATAAAACTTCACCAAAATATCAAATGCTCCCAGACAAGAAGAAGCGTAGACGTAAACCATAGGTAACGTCATAACAGTAAGATAAACATCTTAGAACAGTATAAAAAATTCTAAATTTTCTGGAAGTAGTTTTCGATAACAATTTGGATTCTCACAGACACATTATTTTGCGAGCGATCTTTTCAAGGCCCACTGAAGAGTAACATTCAAATAAGCATGAATTACTCAAAATAACTTTTTTTACCTATTCCCTTGTGTGGTTCATTCACATGGAAATGAGCAAAACGTCTCATCAGATGAACTATGCGTAACTGAGGTTGAATGGATTTATACCGTATTATCACAAGTAATCATTAACCAAATTTGGAGCCTGAAAGTAGAGAACCACGTGAGGTCCTAATAGGCTAGTTGTGACGCCGAGCTGGACGACAGTGGTCGGCAGTCTACCACCCGTGGATTACAAACATGAAGCCACATTGGCATTCCAAGTTTGCAGTCCGGTAACAAAAACTGTCATATATCATATGAGTAGCAGGAGTTTAGATTTGTAGAAAGTGATTCATCGTGCTCCATCAACACACTGCTGATGATCCCGAACATGGATGAAATAGCCGTACACTGCTTCCTTGGTTTTAAATGATGAGCTCAACTATGAAACCGCATGAAGAATTATATACTATATATCATGCACTCATCCCGCGTGAAGCTGTTTGCGTGCTCCATATTCAGGCACTGTAAACCACTCACTTTTGACTGGTTTTGACCCACCATGTTTCACGTTTCCAAGATCCACCTTGGTGTGAGAATCTGGACTGCAATACCAATCATGTAATCGATGACAGAATAGGAAAATCTTTGGATTAACACTGTGGACAACAATTTAAACAAAATTTCATACCGAAAGTGATAATCCGTACAACAGCATTGGCTGTTTTGATGTGTTCACCATCCACGGATGGAGCGAGAATTATGACGCGTTGATGGCATCCGGGATCGTTGTAAATTTCGTAACCCATTTTCACCTTGTAATTCCCATTCTCCATAGGTTCAAAGATGGCTCCCGTTTCCTTTGTTATCGTGACGACGAGAGGAGAGCCAAAAAATTGACGACGTATGTATACATCATGTTGGGCACCACTGATTGAGTATACCAACGGACAATGACCTTTAGTTAGCCACTCGGCCCTCAAAACAGTTTTTGTGGGTGAAACTGCTCTGAACAAGGTGATGTTTGGTCCTAAATTGAGGAATACAAATATGAACGTGATACCGTACACACAAACACAACGAAAATCCGTAGCCGAGAACCAGGCAGTTTGAAATAGAACATAGAAGACATGACTTTATGCACGTTTCCGTTGCTACGTGGATAGATACAGAGAACAGCGTTAAGGAAACAGTAAATCTCTCAGTTGTGAATAACCTAATGTTAACAAAAACTATTCTTGCACAAAACTTACAATGTAATTACGCATCCAATACTTATTTCTGAGTGCCATGATAAGGGAGGTACCCCAGAATTAAAAGACCTATCAAACGAATCCAGTGAAAATGGTCTTGATGCTTGGAATAGAAAAGCACATGCACAGCAATGATAGATCAGTTAACGTGGTCACTACCGACGGGCAATGGAGTTCTAACCATCTCTAAAGTTGACCAGTTATCATGGTTTTCCAAATTCTCGCACTTAGTTTGCAGGCCGTAACTCCAATCGTTCGACTACTGATGGCACTTGATCGAATCTGTCCTTGATTCCCAGGCTAACTTGACTCATTTTTCCATAAATATTTATTTATCACTGGTAATTCGGGTAATAAAAGGATTTTTTTCTCCCAAGTTCCTACATGGCATCAGACGCTGATACGACTCTGTTTCTTGCTCGAGAAAGATTGCAAATCAAGCTAATTCAAGCCTACCTGTAAGGTAGAATAAAAATCTAGCAGAATTTGTTCCAGTTACACTAAATTTAAAAGATATTGTATGGAAATGAGTCACGTGATTACGGTCGAGAAATCCATAGTGATTTTTAGCGCAGGTAACGTTCTGCACTTCGCATCCATTTGTTTGAATCACCATGAGTGCTCTTTGGCTGATATTTGCCAACAGTTCAGTTCAGTCACCAAATTCTAATTTGTGCATCAGCGGTGCCAATGGATGTTCCCCGCCGAAGATTTTACCGAGGGATCGCAACTCTGATTTACTGGTAGTTCTACATAGGTTAGTCGCAGCCAACCTTGTGAATGACAAAGCTGCTGTCGTGAGTAGAAATATTTGATGTCAGTAGTGTTAATGGATGGATAGAGAAACTTTTTCTCGGAAACATTTGACCAATTTCGTGGTTAATACAGTGGACTTTTCTGAGGGGACACTCCGATCACATTCCGGATGAAAAAAATGGACAGTTGTGAACACATACTTGCGGATCGTATAACTATAAGGATGAAGGAACACAGGAGTGCTGTATATGCATGCCCGAGGAGAGGCAATAATTGAGAAACTGAGGAAAAGTCATCCACCCGGCTATATGTACTACTTACAGCAAATACCTTTTGAAGGGGGAAAAAGCAAGTGTATTTTGCCCTATCTACAAATCCATCGAAAGATGGAAGAAATTTATGCGATCCGCAGGCCCAAACCGGATTCACATAGAAACTGTATCTCCGTGGTCACCGCGTTTGAAACCTAAGTGACCGAATCGGGACAACGGTAACAAAGTGAAACAGCACCGAGTGGTCAGTAATAATCAAACCACCTTCACCATCATAGAAAAAATCACCGGGAAAATGAAACGGTCTAAATGTACGGTACGGTTCATAATGCGTTATCCGCTTTCAGTGCGTCATTAAAATCTATGTAAGAACCGTACTACTGATTTGTAAAATGTGGGAATCACCAGCAGTGCATATCCACCTACCACCAACTGGTGCTCGAACACGGGGTGTAAGGCTGCCACTTACACCCCCACCCCCACCCCACCCCCCCACACACAAGCGATTTGCTTGGAATGAACACCGCAAGATATACCATTCATCTGTCACTGAAATCTCAATAAGCCTTGATTGTTCATGTTTATACGGCTGGTTTATGTGTAGATCAGCTTACTGCTTCACCATTTTTCACTTTCGTTTTCTATTTTATCATATAACAAAGCAGAAAAGTTCAGAAAAGGGGTCGAGGCCAATTAAAGACTGCCAAATGGGAAGTGACCGGAGGCAGCGGGAATCGAACCCGGGTCATTGTTGTCCGAAATCCACGACGATAACCAGTTGGCCAAAGCCGGTCTTTGAACTTTACTTCGTTGAGATGATTTTGAAAATCTTAGCTGTACGAAAATAATAATACTGATAACAAAAATATTAGTACTAGCAGCCCAAAAGAAGACCCGGCTGCCGTTACATTATAGAATCATGCTAAGTTTACGTATAAACACCTTTTACCTCGCCTTAGGGTTTACGGAGGTGGAAATGAGAACGGTACTGGTCGCGCGCTTTATCTAATCGTTACGAACTTCCGGCACGCGTTTATTCAAAAGACGATAAAAATTGTGAGTTATTTTCCGTGATCTTGCTCGGAAGGTTACTAAATCCAGGGTGAAAACATTTCCACTTAACATCGTGCTATTGAGGAGGAAGTACACAACCACTTCTGTATTACTCACTTTCAGATTCAGTTGTAATAGTAATTGTCTGCCAAGGTTCCGAATCCTGGGAATATGCAAAATGACCCACAAATTTGTACGGTGTGCACGAATCCAGTTCCGTCAGTGTGTGTTCAACGAGATCTTGTTTTTCATTCGGTATCATGGCTGTCCTATTTGTCAGCATATTCGTGTATGATATGACAATTGCCGTTTCGGATTGCCATCTTAGTTGGAAGCCCGTGCTTACCGCTTCAACCGTGAAATAGGTTTCTCGTGAACTGTCTGAAAACAAAATTCCGTAGGACAGAAATTTAATTTAGAATGATATCATATTGCATGCAACACTATTCATAACCTCTACGTGCTCTTGATTGTTAAGCATGGTTACTGGCTTCAAGCTCAGGGATCAACAATTCGTGAATACCGTCTGTCTGAGCCACAAATACAGCGAAATTTCAGTCTCCTTTAGAGCAATAATCGTATTCGTATCCGCTGATGATCGACGAGCTTGGTGTTTAGGTTGCAAAGGTTCCGTCACCAGTCGAGGTGATATCGACCACGATGTCACCTCGACTGGTGACGGAACGTTTGCAAACTAAACGCCAAGCTCAGCGATCACTAACCGATACAGACCACCAACCTGAGCTAAAAACAACGCCAATATTCAAAATCACTGGGGATAATCATACTTAACAGATGCAAAAGTTTCATCCAAAAAATAGGTAATATATAAAAGTAGGTAAGGGTTACGTGGTAATCTAGAAGTTTCTCCTGAAATGAACCGCTGAAA
This sequence comes from Fasciola hepatica, assembly GCA_948099385.1. Taxonomy (NCBI): domain Eukaryota; kingdom Metazoa; phylum Platyhelminthes; class Trematoda; order Plagiorchiida; family Fasciolidae; genus Fasciola; species Fasciola hepatica. The sequence goes on from CANUEZ040000011.1 coordinate 197,170, forward strand.
GAAATGTTTCAGTCACAAAGAACACATTAATAAGATTCATGATACGGAGGATAAGTGAAATAAATTCAGATGGAAATTAAGAGCACTATTGTGAAGTGCGGGGAGTCATCTTGACCAGGCAGATAAGTTCGTTTGCTTACCGGATAATTCTATTGCTGTTCTGGCACTGAAAGCAGAGTAACCATCTGGAAGTATTTCACGAATGTACAAAGCGCATTCCTGACAGCCGAATTCTTTAATCTTCCCGTAGTAACCATACCAACTAGCCCGGGAAACGACCACAGTGTCTTTAACAATTAGGCCTTCAAACAGTGGAGTAAATTTTCGTTGGTCCATTTGCTTTATGACCACATATACTACTGGGCCGTATTTCTTGCAGTTTAAAATGATCGGAGAATTTTTTGGATCTGACAAGGGTAATAAAAGGGCAAGAAACATGGGAAAATGGGCTTTTACCTAATCCGGTTGATGAAAAGACATATACGTACTGATTATGGAGTACATTTTGGCAGATTTGACAAATGTTGAAATGATTCAAATGTGAGAAGCTGTCGAAGTCACCGGGATTAGAACCCACTAGAGGACACCCTACACAGTTTGGGACCAGGTTCAGTCCACCAGGTGGGCAATCAGGCGAAGCCGAAAAGCGTGGGTGACGTCTGTGAGAGGTTTTGAACCCCAATGAGGTCAAAGAATCTTCGGATTTGGATTAATTTAAAAAGGCGTCAATAAACTAGATGCATTGGAAGCTAACATTTTTCGAGGGGAGTGTTAAACAATATCGCTCAGACAACACAGGACTCATAATGAAGACACAAAACTTGCTGAGAAATTCTTTGAAGGAGCTAGAATGAGACAGATACAGCTACTATCCATCGTAATTACTTGTATGTGTACAAAGACGCAGGACATCCTCTGCAGTCAAGCTTTTCCTGGTAAGTTCAGGTGTAATGAGACGATCAAGGCACTAACCTTGAAACATTTGATTGAACATAGTTTACTCATTGTGGTCCGTCAAACTGAAGCAATGAGATTCCTAGTTGTCCGGATCAATTTCATTTCTGATCTGATTCTGTCAAGAAAGACTCAATTTGCGCTGGACTTAGAGTGGACAGAGATGACGGCCACACATCAATCACGTAGATTCACATAGCATCTTTTATATCACTTGAACGGTTGCATGGTTTTATATATATATATATATATATATATATATATATATATATATATATATATATATATATATATATATATATATATATATATATATATAGAATATCAACTGATTTTTCTTCTACTCCAAAAACCAAGAAGGATGTAAATTCGACCCAGTGCTTCTGCGATTTTCCGTGTTCAGAAGACGTCTAATGGTAATATTAATTTAAATATAGGACATGAATCGAACGCAAACCTAAAGCCCCAATGCTCAGCTAGCTTTACTGCTCCATGCGTTTGCGCATAACGTCAGATAAGGCAATAGACTGTTGTAGTTAGAAATCTGGACAATAAATCTGAGGTTGTTCTGCCCCTGAAAGGTGCCGACTTCAGTGATAAAAAGTCAGGTGAATCGAAGTCTGTTGGCTGTGTTTATGCAGACTTGCGCATCGTTTTGAGCACAAGAGTTGAGCTTGTACTGCTAGGGTAGAGTCCTGTTTGCAGTCAATTTTTGGTTCTCTATTTAGATGGTTCTATACAGAGTAGGAGTGGAGTATCGAAGCGTCCATTAATTGCAATTACCTAGAGGTCAGAAACGAATTCTACTAGTACTAGTCTCATAAGCTTTACACCTTGCTTTCAAACGGTGTTGTAGTCATCACTGTTGGTTGCTCCACGCAAAAGGCACGAAGGGGAGCCATTTGTTATCGTAAGCGATCAAACAGACAACAAAGATCGTCTCTTCCTAGTGTATTCAAGCCAGCTTAGCACCCTACTAAGCATTCACAGTGCTGAACTCAGATTGGACACACTTTCATTTGTCACCGCAGAAGTAGATCAGTCGAAAATTGCCATTCATTCAGGCTTGCACGCGAGCACTCAAAATACGCCTTGATATGTATTGTCGTCTCGTCTGTGGATGCACCAAGAATCGAATTCTATCTTCTCCACAGTTGTTCCTGAATGACATATGACTTAATGCACTTCATACAGAGCTCCTTGCTCGATTTCTCATACAGCCCGCTATACCAGATCCAAGTGAACATAAGTAATAGAGTGAAGATGCCTTTGACAGTGCTACCAACACCAGACAAGACTCAAGTTCGAGTTGGTGACGGGACGGTTCAGTAAAAGATCCTCCTGTCGTCCTCTCGTAGCCCCAGTGGCAAGAGTCACCTCGAATATTGAAAACAGGTGCTATGAAGTTCGTCGTTGTTGTTGCCTTCCCTTTCAGTGCCATAGTTTCCCGAGATACGACACACTGGCTGGTTGGATGCACTAAGGCGTGCATTACGAACCCAGGAGACAAGAAGAATGTCACGCTTTGGGACGCTATTTACCATCTCTTCTTGTAGGTTTCTGAAGTCATCTGTTTTCCCCCCTTAGGCTGTCGTTGTGGGGACCTAGACCACAACAACGGATATTTGAAGGCGTGACTTAGAATCGGGCTATAGTGATCCGAGGAAATATTGGGTTCCATACAGTTGCTGACCGTTATCACCACGTCTTGAGGACTGGCTTTATCAGTAGGTAAGCTGCTGTATTGACGGTAACTGTTATCTGCTCCGGGAACCTTTTTACATCGGCTATCAAAACTTTTGCCGTCGAATATCAGAAAGGCGTACGATTAGTCGTTTGTGAGTTTGCAATTTACTTGCAGTGATTACTTGGCTTACGACATCTAGGAAAGTTTCCCCATTCCAGCATGCTATTGGGATGCGCTATCGTGAGTCGATTTACTCTGTTAGTATGTCTGACATCCCGGTCTCAAGGAGAACACAAGGCGTACCGTTTCTAGGGGACGCCATAGTACGAACAATGCACGTAGAAAGTCCCTCCACGAGGAGTCTCGAGAACAAGACACGAACTGATGTCCCAAATACTACTCGGTATTTTGTTCGAGTTGGCGAATCTAGCCGACGCACATTCAATCTATCGAAAGTTTGTAGGTTGGAAGCTGGTGACAAATAGAACAGTCTATAAGTCTACCAGATGGAAGTCTATCTGTCCAGGATGCTCTGCACGTGCTAGTGAATCTGCCCCAATCAGCATATTCCAGTAGGAGGAAGGAGGCGATAACCTTATTTTGTGACGTGTCACTTTCGTGTACATCCAGCTGCCATCTGTGGGCTTCTCGGTTCTTAACATGGGGGCTCTTTGTCAAACACAAATTTTCCAAGTTCTCTAGTACCCCTCTGGTCATTCGAGATCGATTATTTGGTGAACTGTTGCTCACTTCTTCGAGGCTAACCATGGTCGTAGCCGTTCTCTTGTTGGTGATCCAGAGACGCATTCGATAGCATTCAGCCAAAGTGTCTCTTCTTACAGCGTCTTTCGTCATCTGTTTGGTCACTTTCATGCTCATTTATAGAGGAATGCTGGTTTCACTTTCCCGAAGTGATCATCCAACCTCCATTCGGTTCAAAGCCCGAACCAACCAACTGACCATCAACCAAGAGGGGAAAAGCAATCACACTACCACCCGTGCCAGCAACCGTGTTCAATATTCTTTCGGGCTGGTGGATTATGGGGAGACCAATGCCGGCACAACCGGGGACAGTTAGAATTTCAAACGTGACTTCGTTCGTATATTCTCAATTTTTCGGTGCATTTACCGGGGATTTGCGTCACACTGTATAGAATCCCAGTCCTTGATAATACCGCACCGAGAGGGGGCAACTAATTGAGAACTCATTGTATCCACCCAAGAATAGAATATCATTCCCGGTGTGCAAATGAAGGTCATTTAATCTGGTCCAGAGTCACCTAACTTCGCGTGAATCGACTTCACTGTACTTTTGCATATCGATGCACGGCGTAGATTTGGACTGAATTACCTGTATCATCAACTTTTAAGCAACCATTACCTTTGACGATGACGACGGCGATTAGAAAACCAAGGATCCTCACGATGCGATGCATATCTTAGTTAGAGGATGAGTCAAAGTATTCACCAGTGACACGGCGATAAGTCGTGTAAACCTTAACCTTAGTGGCTTGGTAAGATTAGGACGTGTTAGGCTTCCGGGTTGGGGCCTGCGAAACTCCCTACGTGGATGGTTGAAACTTTAGGTCATATTAGCTCGAATAAACTATCAGAGTGTGAGTTGCTTCCTAAATCTTTTTTAGTCCAAATAATTTTTACTAAGAACTTTGTTTTGTTTGCATTTCTCAATGCGCGTGGATTCATTCCACTTTTGACTCGACAAAGCAGCCAGGTAGCCACAAAACATGGAACAAAACGTTTCCCGCAATAGTTGGAAGAATCAATTGAAACTGAGCCAAATGTTTTTATTCAAATCAAAAAACGCTTTCAATGCATTCTAAAAATATACGCATTGCAACAAATGATTGGTGTCATTCATAACTTGTTAATAACCTACCAAGTTGCTCCACATTGAACCAGCGCTCGTTGTCTACCTGAACGGAGGATATCAGTCCTGTGGTTTCCACAATAAGTGTTTTGGTGCCTGCTTTTACGGACACTACCTGGCCGAACATGGTGTCCAGTTTGACTGAGGCAATATTGACTTTCGAGTCAATGAAAAGTACTTTTTCATCGCTGAAAGCGAGTAACTCAGGACTTCGTGATTGACCGATCACTGCAAAAGATGGCAAGTGCAGTAAAATGAAATGAAAGGATTCAAAGCAAAAGCGGTTCCACGCACTCATTATTATTTTGGACAGAAATAATTTAAAAGAACCACAGAAACCCATGCTGCAATATAAGCGGTGGCTTTCTCCCGAAATTTTATCTTGTTAGACTTTTCATGTAAACTGAAGGAAGAGCAGTTGAAAAAGTAACTCTCATAGTCTGAAAATCCTTGATTGTTCGTTTTGGAAGCTTCCGAAGCTGGACACGGACCACGACTTTTCATTGTCACAGTCTCACTGTGGAAGGAAAATAAAAGCTGACCACTTTAAACTAGATTATTATTGCGCTATAAAAATCCTAATGAAATCCCGAGATTGGTGGTCATTCACGAATCGTTCGTTTAGCATGCACGCAAGTTCGGATCAAAATACACTCAAACTTGACAAATAACGCACATTTAGAAAGTATCAGTTTGGCAAAATTTCTCAAAATTTTGGAAACCCAATACCAAACCGATAATTTTAAATAGTTTTTAGGCTGAAAAGCCGCAGTCTGCCAAATCTTTCCAATATTTTTCAAACATGCCTCATTGAATTACCATGGGATTAGTTCTTCAAAAGCTAGCACCCGATTGGCTAAGGCTTTCCTCGCACATGATTGGATCGACTAATAAAGTAGTAGCCTATGTTCTGGTCTGATAGCAAGGACAGGTTTGAGGTGGTGACGGAATAGTTAATACCTCCACACTCTACTGGTTCCCATTTTAAGTGTGAAATGTTTCTAAGTTTATCATGCAGGAGGCCAGTGTGAATTTACAGTATGAAATCATGAACAGAGAACTTTCAGTAAATGAGAAGACGAAGGTTATGAGGACAGTTTTCGAATCAAATGCAAACCAAAACTCTGTAGTGAACACTTTTGGTGTTTCGAGGAAAACCTTTCAGAATGTGATCACGGACAAGGCACCGGTTCACGATTGTGTCTGTGTAGACCACTACTGGCAAAGATGCCATTTGAGAGAAGAGTAAAAGTTTGGTAGATCCAATGGTTCCAGTTGCCATTGGTTCTCGAGTTTGCACGAAAAGCGATGAACTCCCTTAGTGGGAGGAGTTATCTGTAAGAACGTCATGATCTTTGCAGCAACTTTGGGTAAGCCTGACTTCTAAGCTTCCAAAGGCTGGTTTAACTGCTGGATAGAAGGAAACGGTTTGCAATCTTACAAATAAGTTGGATTTTTGGTTGATTAGTGTTCATGAAATTTGTGGTCTATAAAAAGAGACAGAACAAGATATACTCGATGTTTTTTAGGATGTTTGCTCAAATGGAAAGAAATTTGTGTGGAATCGGATATTTTCAATGCTGATGGAACTGGCTTTTATTATTGTACCCTAACTGAAAGCTCATGTGTGTGTTCAGGCTTGGGTTTCTGGAAAGAAAGTTTCGAAAACCAGACTAACATAGATATTTTGTTGCCGTACTTCTATAGGAAAACTGGCTTCACCTGCTATTACAAAATATGCGAATCCAAGTTGCTTTCGGGTTTCGAATGAAAAGTGTCTGTTGTGCAAACACTACAGTTCACGAGGCGTACGGCTGAATAATGTCCTGTGGTGTGACTGGTTAAGTGATTTATGCATTAGGATGAATCAGAAGAGCAGAGAAATTCTACTTGGTGGAATTTTATTATTTACGAACACAGCGTAGTCGAAATTGTTGGTATGTTGTCGACTTTTCGGTCACCACGGGTAATCTTTTTCAAGACTGGTTTTTACAACCGAACGAAACTGGAATGATGGCTTAGATCAATTTGGTGTTAGTCACAGTGTGTTCGTGTGTTGGTCTGTGTGTTTGTGATGTTTAGTGCGTGTTTAATGTGTTAGTAAACAATAAAATTCTGCCATGACATTTCACATGGAGCATTGATTTTTCGATACACTCCGAACAGATCTCGGTTGTGACACAGAAATTCTACTTGCTTTGCGAAAGACATCTCACTGAGCAAGTGTTCCGTTTTCTAGTGTACAGATCGTATTTATACCTCCCGGCTGCACATCGGTTATTCAGCCTATGAACCAAAGAGTTATCTTATCTAGTGCATTTTGAGAAATTTATTGACTACTTAGTGGATGGCACAGAAGGTCAAATGTAGAAAAAATATCACGACATTATAAAAGTCAAGCTCTCTATTACGTGCTTTTGGACAGAGCTGCATTCTGATACCGTCATGAAGACCTTTCGTAATGCTTGGCACGAAAAGGTGGATGCCGAAAGTTCTCCGGAACTCTCACACAGTTTCATCGACTCACCTAATGATTGGGCCACAGTGGATGAATTCATTCTCGAAGAAGAGATGCAACACATTGAGATAGTAACAAGTGAGATACAGGGGAAACTATGTGACTAATTTTGCGTTTCTTGGTAGACTCGGGAACAGCAGATGGTAAGACACAATAAATGATGGAAGAAGCCACAACAAGATAATTCAGAAAGCCTTGGAGAATCCGACGTGGTAAATTTGGTACAGCCAGCCTTGGAGAAAGTTTAAACTAGTCTCTAAATGATTTTATTATTTTATTTATGATTATAATTTATTACATGCTTTCTCATGAGTGCAATGGAAGGGGTATAGATCCCATAGCTACATAGGCCCACTGCACTATTAGGGATTAACGGCGACCAAAGACTTGGAGAAGGAAACCACATAAGGTCCCAGAAATTCTGCAGTGATGTTCTGACCATTGAGCTTGGCGTTTAGATCGCACACTTTTCATCACCATTCGAGGGGACATCATCAATGCACGTGCGCTGTTCGTAGTGATCCCTTATATGTATGGGTTTGTCTTTAGTCCTGACCTTGAGCCTATAAATATAGAAGATCGCTACCAACAGCGCACACGCACGGAAGATGTCACCTCGACTGGTGATGAAACGTTTACGATCCAAAAGTCAAGCTCAGCGATCAGAACATCATGGCAAACAACAACCTGAGCTACAACCAAAAGAAATATTTAAAACCATTGGGGTCTGGTGTGGTAACAAGCCGTACTACAGCAGATTACTATCTACCTCCAAAGATGATGGCCGGGATTCGAAACTCTGACCTCTGAGGTGGTAATCGAACGCTCTAAACCCCTCGACCACCACTGGTCTACGTAATACCGCGGCCATTTTCATCAAGCAAAATGACAGAATGTGTCATAAGGATAAGTTCCTTGTTCGTCAATCACAGGCCAATGGAACAAAGCGAAATGTACAACATCTTCCTAGCGAGCAGTTCACTGTTTACATGAGCATTCTGAATTTTCGTGACAGATTATTCTTAATTTTCAGCACTGCTTCTGGCTACGTTTTACACTCAGCCACATGTAGAGATCCGGTTCGGACTGCGAAGATAGTACTATAAATGATTGGAAAATTTGAACAAGAGTTCTGCATCCACTTCCGGGGATGCAGCTGAGTTCCAACAACACGCATCAGAGGCAGCCCATCGTTAGTCTACTATTCCCATGGGTGGCGTATCAGTCGGCGGAGGGCTACTTCCGCCATACTTACACCGTACATGTTTCACAATGAAAACAGGAGAAAAAATATGAATATGAAGAAATTTGGTCCTGTCATCCAGATACAATGCCATAGTACTCATATCGAAAATCCATACTTGGGACCATGTGTCCTCGTTCTGAAGGTTAGCCGTGTTAACCGACGAATTAACTTGGGAAAAACCACTGTGTGATTCCAGAACTGGACTCCCGGTCCATGCATGCTCCATTCGATTCAGATGAGATTACAGCTGTAAACCAACTGCGGATTGCTCAAGTATAAGGATGATTGGGCGCGAGGGTACCGGGTACGCATACCTGATGAGCGGCAATTACCGCGAAACCGATCGTGTGCCCCCGGGGGGATTTTATCCTGCCATCCAGATACAATGCCATACTACTCATATCGAGAAAAGGAATTTTCGTTCATAAATACATGTGACCATGAAGAATCTCGAACAAAATGGAAACGGTTTGAATAATTGAGCTAGCTCATTATTCGAATATTTTTCACCTCCCATCCAGTTTTTCTTTAACAAATGAATGACAAGCTACTCTTGGATTCCACTCGTTACTGTGTGCACCAGTTCACTTGCACCTGAGACGCGAGTTACGTAGACCGAACCACAGGAAGACAGTCTAAGCGCATAAGAGAGCATCATTAGATATGGTTGAACAAAAGATTAGTGAAGAACGGATAAATAGCCACTCCATTACCGCTTGTGTTTGCTGCTTATACGTAACCCATGCACGTACGGCGATTGAACCATTATTAAGGACGCCGATCAAGTGATTTTTTGGAAAGCCCAAATCTAACTGCTCACAATTTACCTTTTTAAACAATGAGCGATTGAGTCCGTCAACGGGCCTCCAAGTCGTAATCCATGGATGAATCACTGATATTTAGTTTTCCTCCAAAAAAGCAATCAACATACCGGCTTGATAGTATCCAATCCAGACTCAATAATTGAGTCAATAAAAGTGTATCTTCCGTCTATTACTTCGTTGCAATCATTAGTCTTGACCTTTCTTGGACAGATCATGTCACGGCAGTTTTCTTGAATGTTCGACGAATCACCTTTTACTTGGTACGAATAGGGTCTTTCTCAACCCGGTTTTTCAAGTTAAGTCAATCTATTAAACGTTCTTATGCATCCACTGTAGGATGAAATTCTAAACCGTACGTGATTTGCAACGGAATGCAAAAGAATATAGTATAAAAGTTGAAGAAAACGTGGAAAGCAATCGTGGGAGAAAAGCGATTCAGTACACACTTTTGGGTTAACGACTAAGGTGATCAACCAGATAACTAGTTGCTTGGCTTGGACCTACTAACAGACGGACAAGGTGAATGTTGAGGCTATTTCCGTGTACATGTGAGTGAAGAAAATGTTTTGAATTTCCACCAAATAGAAGAGTAACAGACGGCTTTGGCGAGTTTGGAGTGAAGGTAAAGATTAGTGGTAGATAATAACCTATTTGTGAGTTTGTTGCAAGCATCTAAATGCAACCGGAAAGCAAGTGCAGAGAATGAATTGGATAAAGGGAACGCAATGTTTTGAAATAAATTTCAAAGCCGAATCCAGCATCTATTCTCAGCAGGCCATTGAACTGGTCTAACCTGGTCATTCATAGAGTGACTACGCAAACGGAATGCAAAACTGCTGGCGAATAATGAAGCTCCGTTGATCACAACTGGAAAACCCATTTTTGAGAAGAAATAATCATTGCAAATAGTCCAGATTTCCTGGCATTACCCACACAGTCTTATAAGAAATGATGATTTTTTTCGTGATAAACATTTTCCTCATTTGTCTATTGTGTAGCCCATTTATCGTGTCGTGTACAACCTGACACATCTTACATACGCCGTGGACAAGAGAGGACAAAATGCTTGAGCCTAACAATACTGGTCTTCTTTCACTTTGGACCTGCCCGCACACTTTATCACAACCCAACATCACGACATGACTTCATGTCAAAAGATTGTTGCTGACAGTACACACCTTCATCTCAATCTTAGTGTTTGTATATCAACTTCTGCCACCCAATTCCAGTGCAAGCACCCGGTTAATCTCGCTGGAGTGCATCTAACCTATGTATTTCTCTAACTCTTTGACCTCCTTACCAACCCGTATTCTATAAGCAACGATTTTCCTAACTCGCTCCGTCAAAAAATCGTTTACTTATTACTTTTATTGCTGGCGAATTTTTGCAGTACAGTGGTTATGTCGTAGCTGAATAATTACCCAAGGGTTCATAAAACATATACTTGACTTGAACTGACTTGGTCTGAAACCGTTCGTTTAATAGAATCGGATCAATTTTAAAGAGGCTGTCCGTCTTATTTATACTGTCAAGGGTAGACTAACAAGGGACACGAAAGGCCTGATCTTAGTCACCGCCGAAGTAGTTGCGGTCCGCCTGAATACCACCCCCAGCTGTGAGAGATCTTTTACTCTACCCCGGATTTCGAAACAAGATAAAGTGACAAAATCATAAACCCCGTGACACTTATCATCGCGCGATATCTCTTGGGACCCGGAAAGTACCTTAACCAGGTGATCATGAATTTGCAACTTGTTGTAAACCTGATTGCCCGTTTTCTTGTCATTTCTCCCGCTATCACAATTTCAGTACCCATAAAATGTTACTTTTGGTCATGTGTAAAGCATCCGAAAACGGGAAATATCCAAAACAATAAAAAGAAATAAGTGGAAGCTTGAGGCCGTCTCAATTTATCGACTTTGTTAATGTAGATTTCAGGAGCTTCCTACTTGAAACAAGCCAGCAGTAACAAAACACCCGAATTTTTAAATGTAGTAGTTCCTTAAAATGTAGCACTTTTTTCTATATCGGAGGGTGAGATATTCGACAGACTTGAGTCTGGTGACAAATCAAGTCAGTTATATGCTTTACATGCGCACCATTACGTGGGACATTTTCGCTTTTAGTTAGTTTGAACTGGGTATCAAAATAAGAAATCTTATTTGTCATTTTATAAACACAATTCCTCTTCATTGCTCTGACTTCTATTGAATGTTCTACCAAACTTGGCATTTTTCATAATAATCGTATTACTTATTTCTCTTTGGGAGCCATTCTGCGTAAGCTCGCAACCCATCCTCCCGTTGGTATGACGGGTTCGTGATCCTAGCTTAAACAGAAGCAGACCCATTTAAAACTGATTTCTCCCCTAGGGGAATAAACTTAGGGCTATAGGCCTGTAAGGTGATGCACCTCAGCTCATCCTGGTAAAACGCGTGTGTTCAACGGACATCATCTAATTCCAAACTCTAATCATCAATTCTCTAACCGGGACCGAGTTATCTTGCTCATGAATTGTCTCCTGACACATTATATTCAAGGCGTTTTTTGAACTGACCCCATGGTTCTTATTCTCGGTCTGCTATTATTGACCGGTGATAGTTGAGCCATACAAGCCCTTCCCAAATCAGAGTAAAATGGTTCGAACCTCACCAACACCGCTGGTCACTTTGGCGACGGATAACAACCCACTGCCGTCCCACTGGAGCCTCAAGTGGTTCTCTATTGCAAGTTTGAGGGTCAGGGTTTCCTGCCCTTCAGGATCGTATAGAGCGCTATTTTGATGGTGGGATATATATTTGCACCGCACTCATGAGAAAAAGTGGAACTGAATAAAGGTAAGTTCGTTAGACACTGAAAGCAACGGCTTAAACCTTCTCCGGTGGAACGGCTCCAGTTCAGTATACTCAATGGCGTAAATTATTTATTTGGACGTGATGTTTTGCCAAAATCATTCTTCTGCTTATAACAAGTTGCCATCTCGACCACATTATTTGCTGTTCATCGAATTAGCTTACTATTTTATAGTTCCTCTATTACTCATCTGCATCACTCATCGGAATTATTCGACGGCATCTTGTGCGATGAATCTTTTTATCCATATTCAGTGGGGAAATAGACCAAAACATTGGGTTTTTTCGGCGTGGGAACTGAACAGTCTACTTCCGCTTCTCCTGAGTTTCTCTATAGCTAGTTGGAAAGACCTTACAAGGAATAAACTGAAGGAAGAGGGTCTGAATAAGTGTCGGGAAAAACAACTTTTTTATGGTCCACACAACTGTTCTCTAAACAGAAGCGGTAGAAACAGAAAAACAGTCTGCATTTATCGATAGCATTCTCCGATGATCTGGTCATGAAACACACACACGGGACAGGATTCGACTGACAACAACAACTCAGCATAAACTGGCATCTCGATGTGGCCAAAATGTGATCCGTTAATGAGAAGCTCTGGTTTTCCCAGAGCCAGTAGAGAATACCATTTTGGGAGTTGCATCTAAATGAAAAAAACTATGTTAGGCCGGTGGTAGACCGAAGATATACAAGAGTAACAGGATTCCAAAAGAATTTTCAGCTATAGTCTTTTCGTACCTGTCCCGCAAGATGCTAGACTCACGAGCAAACCTGAACACGATCTCGCCAATGACTGAGAGCATACGAATTATCAGTGATCATTCCTAAGTTAAAAACTCTTTCTTTTCGTTTTCATCCGCCTTCATCACGGAATTTAGTCTCCAAGTAACTGAACAATGATGAAGATCACAGAGTATTACAATACTCTAAACTTTTTGTTTACGTTCGAACATAATACACCTGGGGAGAAAAATAAGTTGATGTTTGCTCACAAACCACTAGAGAATATTCACATCGATCAATATCCTGTAATCAATTGAAATATCTACCAAAATGCAGTGTACACATACTGGTCATCGTAAATTCTCCAGAAAATTTGCTTTTGTCTTTGGTATTCAACGCACGAATTGCCACACGGCAATACGTACAGATGATCCCTTGAACTGTCCTTTGATCGGCTTTGATTGTGAAGGCATCGTACCAGTGGGCTCTGGAAGAAACAATTACCGTGTATGCCGTAGCATTCGGGACATCTTCGAAATCTAGCGTCAGATTTTCGGTTTCCCTGTTGAGCGTGGCGGTTGTTATTATCGGCGTGCTCAAAACTGTGAGGAAGAGAAGGAGCAAGGATAGATGTTTGAAGAGAGGAATTAGATCTTTAGCGACAACTTTTAATGTTTGAAACAGCATTTTTACACATTTCAGTGATGAAATTATGGCCAATAGTCATTCAATTTAACATTACCTCTTTTTCTCCTGAGAAAAATCATAAAGCCACAACTTAACACACCTTCATTACATCTACTGTCCATAATATTGCTAAGACAAGAGCAGATTTGCAGATTAGATGGAGATTATGGCTCAGTGAGCTGGAGAAAAGGGAAGTCATAGGCGAAACTCGTCACATGAACCTCTCTTGTGAACCTTTTGAACGCACGCTGTCGGAACGAAATGGATACATAGGGCGTGACCGTGTTCCTCTTATTCACGTCAAGCTGAAGTCAAAATACGGTATGAACTGCATAATCCTGCTATTTTCCCACATCATTGCACACAGTTAGGTAATATTTTGATATTAATTTGCACTGAAACAATTAACCCCTTGACCCCACAAGCCCCTCAATATAGCTTTTGACGATTCGTAAACGTTATTCAGACTAAGGCAGAACACAAACGGCCTAGAAATTATGTAGCCCTGAGGACTAAGAATCGTCCAGATGCAGTGGGCCGGTTGTGGAAAAGAGTGACACACACAATCGCGTGCACAGTCTGTGAATTAAGTCCGGTGACGACCGATTTAAGCCTAGTTCGATCAAATTACAGTTTTTACTACTGGAACAAATGTCAGTAGCCAAGGTACAACCAGTCACCGTGGAGTGGAAAAGTAGGCCCGTGAACAGGTCAATGACTCTGTTGCATACTTCCGTGACTGTCGCCGACGTCTTATAAGTGGATAGAAAAGTGTGCCGAAAAGTGTTCTTTTGTATTCTACTTTAAACTGATTGGTCATGAACGGCAATTCACATGGCAGCCATCCAATGGTTCATATATCAAATCAGTAAATCAACTGCAATTAATTTATTTATTTTTCCGCCGATTACTGTACCAAAATCTACTATTGGTGTCCACTTCCACTAATCTCTAATTTTACTAAGCATTTCCTCTCCGAATCCTTTTTTCCACTCTACGGAAAGTATAACTTTCTAATTGAATAAATAACATTGAGAGCATGAATCAAGCGGAACGTAAGTAGTGAATATGGTCATTTCGTTTTGCATCGCGCCGGAAAAGTAAACCAGAATTGTAAATACCACATTGTCGTCCTACTTGAACCATTTTACAACCAACCTGTTATTGCACCTGAAGTTTTTGATGTTAAACAATTCTTCCGTTGCATCCCTTTTGAGTTAAGGATGTATTACTCAACAGGCGACGAGGTATGTCAACATCGAAGTGCCACAGCAACGATGTTTTCCTTTGAATCAAAGGAACACACCTGCGCCCAAGAAACATCATACCGATGGAATGATACGATTATCTTATTCAGTTCATTATGACCATAAATTGGTAACTAACTGCTTATTCTGTTGGGTTCACATTTACTGACTAATAACCAACCTATACCTTCAATGCGAGACCACTCGAAATATACAGGCATCATTTCTCCGGTCGTACACTGAACTTACTGGCATGACATTGAGAACTACTCTTCGCGAAGTATACCGAAAACCAGGCTGTATGCGCGAATTTTGCTGACTTATCTTTCTAATTCGATAGTTCAAGCAGTTCTGCATGACAATTATCAACACACTACTTCTCGTGACACCGATAGTACTGTAGCTATATGGACACGAAATTCTCATTTCTTGTCACCTTGGTAACCAATTTTCTTGTTCTTTCCTCTGTTATCCTAATCTGAATGCCTACAAAATGTGCTGTATCTAGCCTGTTGAGAAGCACTGAAAGCAATCTTGTTCCCTGTCCAGTGTTCTGACTACAGTGCGAGTGAGTATCGTCAGTGAACGTGCGGAATGATCCGGTATTGATTGCCCTGATTCCATTGCTTATTTTAGAGCAATTTTCGGCTCCAAGGTGCGATATGTGGGTTGTGGCTTGCTAATGTTGGGGTTGTCGCAGTGGTCACGTTAGCTGGGCTCAGCCGACTGACCCTAATTTATCTCATCAGTCGGTGTGGTGTAGTGAACGCACAGCAGATGTGTGCATGGCGCTTTATTGCTGTTGTGGTATATACTCTAACCGCGAATCAGTCGCAGGGGCTTACCAAAAGTGGCACATGATGCACCAAAAAACCACTGAATTTCCACTGTGCTTCGCCGTTTTAATAGGTTAACATCACGATCAGTCGACACGACTCTGGTCCTGGTGACTCACTGTGGTGTAAAAGGGCTAACCACGGTATCACGGGCTAATTCAAGCCCATGAAAGCCCAGGGTCTACTGTTAGGTAAGATTTGGATTTGTTACACCATCTTACCAAACTCAAGGTGAGATCAGAATGTAATGTGTGTGTGTGTGTGTGTGTGTGTGTGTGTGTGTGCGTCAGCATGCATACGCTGAATACAACACACCGACAGATGAGACATTTCAGGGATAGCAGGCTGAACCCAGCCGGTTGGGGCTGCCGAATTCACAGCGAATTACCGCCGTTTTTGGATAGAGGAGTGAAAACAGCATCAAGAGAAGATAGACATATTTTTATCTAGCTTGAGATTGAACCGCTGTTAATTCAATAGAATCATATACAACTCCACGTGAAGCCTCCATGTTCACCACAGATAGTAACCTGCAAGTCACATCTTGCTGAGTGAAAAATAAACGGTTTGGAATATATACAACTGACTACATGAATACCTTTAAATTCTGTATAGATGACATGGAAAATCTTACGTGGAAGAAGTTGAGTCAATTTCGTAAAACGCGTTGAGAGACAAAGGAAAATGTGAATGTAGATTTACCGCAGAATTGATTGATAATATTCGATTGAGACGTCAGAACACTGGACAGGGAACAAGATTGCTTTCAGTGCTTCTCAACAGGCTAGATACAGCACATTTTGTAGGCACTCAAATTAGGATAGCAGAGGAAAGAACAAGAAAATCGGTAACCAAAGTGACAAGAAATGAGAATTTCGTGTCCATATAGCTACAGTACTATCGGTGTCACGAGAAGTAGTGTGTTGATAATTGTCATGCAGAATTGCTTGAACTATCGAATTAGAAAGATAAGTCAGCAAAATTCGCGCATGCAGTGGACAGCATGAGTATATCGGTGCTCAACGTCACTCCGAGGTACGAAATGGACTCAACTCCGTGTAGTCGGATGATGCGCGTAGTATACTGGTCATTCGGGGAAGATGATCGAGATGGGATGAAGATACATTCACATCACTAGAAAAGGTTATGGAAAGATCACTTTGGTCGTAATAAATCAATTTTGAGGAATATTAGATCGGTTATTTATTCTTCTCTGGTTGATACAGTATGGTAAATGTTTGCGACGTTAGCACACTACATTGGAGTTCCGGAGGAGCCAGATGGGAGGTTGATAACTCAAATGTGGGACGAAGAGCGAAATCAGATCAACGTGAAGAATCTAAGATTCAATAGTTATGAATCCTCCCTACTTGCAGTCCAGTCCAATATAATATGCGTCTACTGATTTAGCAGAATTAATTATCAATCTATGATTGGAAGGATCTTAAGGTGATACATAGCAATATTCTATTTGGCTGATGTATCATTGCTGTGTGTATGTGTTATTGTTTCGTTCAATGGAAAAATCGATGCTCCGGTACGTCCATTTTGAAATTCCTTGGTCAGCCTTTGTGAAGGATGTCCCGGGAGTATCGGCCTAACGTCAAAATCTTCGGATGCTGTAGTTAGGTTGGATGAGTAAATTAGATTTCAAGGAACGGAAAAATAAAAGTCCCTGTAGAATTCTGAAATCCCGGCTCACTATTTTGTGCAGTACAAGCTTAAATGATGCATGTTATTACCATCATTCGACATCATTCATTCACGCAGTGCTGTCTGAGTGAGTGAATTTGGTGCATCTCTTGGAACCGAGGAGGAAATACTGGATGAAATTAAAGGATAGTTAACCAGAACGACAATAGCAGTGTTTGGTTCAGCAATGACCGAAATTTGCACTCAATGAATTGTGGATGAGGTATTGAGTTGTCAGTTTTCACGTCAGTGGTAGTCGAAACTAAAATAGATGCGATCATACGCAAGTGGACAAACATTGCTGAAGAAAACAACCACAATTCGAACGACAAATCAGTTCTGAAAGAAATGCACCAACAAGCACTGTTCCGTCTGTTTCAAAACAATACAGGACTGAGTTTCTAAAATCATTCGAACGACCTTGGTGATCCTAATGTCCCATATGCCATCTGATAGTCCGTTTACAAGCTTGGACCCGCATATAAGCAGACAAACCGGCTCTAAAAAAATTACGGATGGCATATTCAAATGAATGTCGAAGTCAAGGTCAAAGTACTCTACGATCACAAAATAACAGGCTATTCCCGGCTTCTTCTGTTGAGGAACTCCGGTTTGCAAAAGGTTATCGGGCTCAGTTAGCTCAGTCTGCTCGGATGACGTGCAGTTCATCACTGAATAATTTAGGTTTAGTGAAGTCCTACGTATCATGATGCATCAAAGAGAGCCTTGCACAAGGAAAACCTGGAAAAAAAATCTCTTTTTGCTAAATCACTGACTCGACGGATCTCTACTTCCCCCTCTAGCTGTATGCTGATTTGATCTATTTGTGTACAGCTTTCAGGACTACGTAGGAACTATCCTGTTTTTACATTCCTGGTTAACAACACCGTACGGTGTTATTGTTTTTGCCGTTTGACATTTTTCCGTTCTCAGAAAATATTTCAATATCTGTAGCTTTTGTTGCATTTATGAATGCTCAAGGATCACATTCTCGGCTACAAAATCCAGTAAATTCAACTAAAAACAAGAACTGTTTTATCATCACTACGATGAGCAAATAAAAAGTGTAAATTGTTTCACTTCATGGTAATAGTAAACGACTGGCGAGGCAGTTTAGTTTCCAAAAGCCTTTCTTTTCTGGTAAGAACTCGGTTCTTCTATGATGGAACTAGAATATCTGCCTAAGATGTTGTGTAAACACCTTTCACTTTTCACATACTGAAATGCTTGTACTTGCTTCTTTTGGTAATTTAGAAGACTAAACCACGTGTTCAAAAACGATGGTCCGTGTATTTTATCTCTTTCTTGGATCACTTTGCGGACTCGTTGTTGCCGGAGCGACAGTTCATGTGCCCATGTTAAACGAGATTTGGAAAAATTCAAAATAGATCAGGTCCTTCAATCTAGGTTGCTGTGAAGTTTGCACTTAAACTGACGTTGGCACTGATTCAATATCCATCTTTTAAGTGTGAAGTGGCTCATGGTACGCTCCAGGAGTTTCGAATTTCCACTTCTGCCACCGATTGCAGTGTTAGTAGGTTGTTTATTGCTTTTTACCTATGTTAAAAAAAACCCGTCCTCTTGTCCCGTTGAAAACAAGATAAAATGCGCCAGTGTTAGAAAATCATACGCTTTGTGCTTTTCTAAAGGTAATCCAGAAAACCGAGTCACCTGTGCTTTGAATTCGACTAGTTAATTCGTTGTTTATTTTATTCCAGACATCTTACAAGTAAGTTATATCCCTCATTGTTCCTTCGTACATATATTCTTCGAGGAAACTGATACAAAAGCAAACAGTGGGCTGGTAGGCTGGATAATGATCAACGAATTCGCGAAAATAAGTTTTAAGTAGTTATCTTTACTTGACAACGGACCTGCTTTAGGCCTGTTCGGGATAACGACCTTTGATAGTATCATCTTTCGGCTGTCCGCAAAACGTGCTATGACTGCACATTTTTTGCATTCGCGTATCGGCAGAATATAGGCTTTTCCGGGGATAGCTGTTTTGTCAGCCCTCATGATTCCGTCATCGAGCACGTATATTCCTGCTTCTGGATTCCATTGTGCGATGTTTGGTTGAAGCTCGACATATAGCGACCCGTCATCGTATAAGGAAACATCACCGAATTTCGGTTGCAAGATTTCGACGATTTCTTCGCAAACTTGGTTTGGGAATGAAGATTATGAGAAGGGAAAGTGAATAATGGACATTGTCCAGTAATTCTGCTTACTTTATACAGTTAATCTAAGATCTTCATTTGAAACTGATACAGCATCATAGAATTTCCAGTTGTGCCTTCGGTGATGCTCCATTACGATTTAAATCCTCAAATTCTGATTGGAAAAATATTTATATACTTGATGCTGTTCAGGTATGCTTCACAGCAGAGCATGTGACCCCGTTGCAAGCATAAGCTTCCTGCGACCGGAACAAAAACTGTCCTAGATTTGCTGATCGATATTTGATATTTTCCACTCTTGAATTTGTCTAACTAAAACATCCAGATACTGGGTTCATCTCACATGTACCTCAAGTTTATAAGATAATATCACCTTAGCAAAGCTAGCAGAACCAAGTAAACCATATGTTTTTCTATTTCTTATCGATTGAAAACGAGTATCATTAGATGGAAACCTACCGGCACTAAAACAGAATGGTTTTTAATCTACGTTGGTAACACAGGTAAAGTAACGGGGGTGACGTGACCACCATCATCGACAACAAAGCTGACTACGGTATAGTTAACATAGGTACTCCGGTGTAGAATGTAACAATGATTCTTTTTACTATCTGCGAATGTAATTTGTACATTTTATTCTCCCTTGCAAACCTTTTGCGTCACATGGACTCACACCCAGGGTGCACGACTGTGAATGAAACACAATAACCACAAGACTATCAGGACTGGCTCTCAGCGGTTTATAGAACTTAGGCCCCACATGATATAACGTCCTTTCACCACTGGCTTTGAATATTGCTCGAACGTTTCCAACAAAACGACTAACTCCAGTGACGGACGACATCAATGATTTGAACTTTTACACTGCACGATGAGTCATGTTATGTAAAATATAATCTCCAACAGCTCATGCTCGCATAGTAGCCAAGGTCTGTAGGGTTTACTAACGGAATGCCATCGCTGTACTTGAGCCCCTACATAGAAGTCGTTCATCACATGGGTCGACCGCTGTGCGGGAAATACTTTGCCAACATTCAAAGCCAGGAACGGAAGGGCGCTAGATCATGCAGTACATAAGCTCCATAAACTGACGAGGACCAGCCCGAAAAGCCTTATGGTTAGTGTGCTCGATTCACAATCGTACACCCCGTGAGTGAGTCTCCGTTGGCGTCCGGCGTATATGTACTGCTCATGATTACCAACAAGAACGAAACAGCTGTGTAGTGTTTGCATGGTTTTCAGTGGTTTGAGAACTCAAACTGCATGATGAATCACGTTATGTCACAGCCTTTCAATCGCTCTCCATGAAAATCAGTCACACTGTGAATTTCGAAGCGGTCCCTCCCAATTTAAACGGGGAGCATTTCTGCTGTGAGATCGATAGTGAATTACTCATCGGTTTCCGTAAATACTTTTGTTATAGAAGCAAAACACACGAGATAATATTATTTCTTCCGGAAATAGTGAATGACTATTTTCAGGAAACTGAATCCCCACACGAATTTCACAAATTCAGTCGTTGGTGGCTTCTGGTACAGTCAAATAAGAACTTACAGGATTCTCCGCAGTTTAAATCGGTGATGCTCATTACCACGAATGAATTGTATCCCGAGACAAAGTGATCGGTAAATAATAAGATTAACTTAATTAGAACTGCTCAAGTTTGTCAAAATCTTTGAATTTCTTTACCCTAGTCAATAAAATGCAGCACTGACTGAACTTCTTGAGTGTGTTCCCGATGGTCTTCCAGATCCCTTGGGGTGCCAATCCAAAGTCCATGGCAGAGCCTCCTTCTTTCTCTCTTCTTTTTTTCGTCTTTATAATGATCACTATGGTTTTGAGGGTGATGCAGTCATCACACCAAAGTGACGTCAAAAGTAACCCGGTAAAATCATTTGGGACAATCTCACTTTTACATCTACCGTAGAATACGCTGTTTAAATTACTTGAAAAAGTGCTTCGGTCTGGCATAACCCTGTCTATATATCATTTTATGGTAACTTCATCATGTAGAAGGAAAATGAGGGGTAGTCTGTTGCTTAGTTCAGTGACAAGAATCTAGAAGTCATTCTAGAAGTCACTCTCTCGGAAACCATTTGCTTCGCTTTGGTTGCGACTGATCGCTGTCTTCCCCGGTCGCTAAAAATCAGTTTGATCACTAACTGGCATTAGTTGAATGATTTGAAAAACCATAGATAAAACAAAGCCATTTGGCTAATTCTTTTCGGCTGAATGATAAAATGTCTAAAGTCTCGCCCGGACCAAGTGTTATAATCCAGAAGGCGTGCCTTGGTCAATAGGTTGTTTATTGCCATCAACGTGTTCGGACATTGACAAAACAACATAAACGTTACAAACATCCTCATTTGCCAAATGGCTGTCCTGTTCACTTGAAAATAGTCATCGTCCAACGGAGGAGCGGTCAGGTGGTTGGCAGATTGTCGCTTACCTTATTGCGCCTAGATTGCTGAACTTAGCTGTGTTCGTTATTCCACAATTGTCCATAGTTCTGTATTCAACAATCAACTACTTAATAAGTAGTATATACACTCACAACACAAGGACTTTAACATTTAGATCACCTCAGAAAACTTTTTTCCATTTTTAATTTCAGCGAAGTATTCCGGCGAAATCAGTAATCAAGTAGGGCTACCCTAATTTGGCGGTCGATCTGGACCACTGATTTGCACATATTTCTTGGGACAATCATCATCGTCATTCATGAGCAGAAAACCTCCCTGTGGTCGCCGAATAAGGGGAACTTTGAAGTAAAGTGATCAAGAGTGGGCCGAGTATGAGTTTACTCCGAAGTTCAGAATGCTGAATGTCCAGGCTCGTCATCTGGTTTATAACACAAGTTAAAGTAATACTGCTAATACTGCTAGTGGTACTCCCGCTGCTACCGCCGATACTTGTGCTACTACAATCATTTACAAGGAGTACAGGGTGCAAAGGGTTGAGCACTATCAACTACACATTTGGAAATCGACAACATCAACTAAGCAAAGTAAAACTTCCTATCAGCATCCTCGGTGTCGAGTCTACGTAAAGGAAGTTGTAATCAAACCGGTGATGGCGTCGTGCGGTTTGTATGCCTTTCTCCATAACTTCGTGCTACGCAATCGCGTCTATTGTCGCTCCGTTTCTGGTCACAACTGGTGGATGAGGCAGTCCGCTAGTAACTTATAGACCGAGTAATACGCATACGCCGCCACAGAGCTGCAACTACTATTAATACTACTACTACTACCGTGGTAGAGTTTGCTTATGATTTGCTGAATAAGTAAGTAGCCGATTGTACAAAACACAAGTACAAACAAAAAAAGGGCGATGATGGAAGTCGTTACGTCACATAGTTTGAACGGGACAGGTTGAAGGAAGGCATAAAAACCACATGATTTCATGATCCCATTTGATTATGAATGTCCTTAAGTGGACTGGACCTCTGGAATGTAAATAAGCGTTGTTCTTTCATTTGACAGATTCTGATGACTTCCAAACACGTGATTCCCAATAAGCAGCCTTTAAAACATGCACGACTTTTGGGTTATAGCAACGGGTGCAGTGAACACGTGGGACCCACCTTGGCCGGAGCTATTCGAAGACGGGAACGTGCGGAGCTTCCTGGAGGAGTTCGAGGGCCTGGTGGAGCTCCCGATGATCCAGTCGGACCAGGGTGAGTGGGCGGCCCTTTGAGCGCTTCTCAAGGGCAGAGCACTGGCGGAGCTGGTTGTGGAGCTAAGGAGCTCCAAAAAGGTGGAGTGGGTCGCCGTGATGGACACCTTGATAGCGGGATTCGAAACCCCGGCCGACCGGCAGGACGCGATGCGGCGGTTCAAGCTACCCAGCTGGGTATTGGTGAGGACCTGCTGGTGCATGCCGTCGCACCCTGTTCACTCATGCAAAGTGCGTTTCCCAAGCTGGATGAGAAGTCTTCCGTCCTACAACGACTCCGGAGGTGTGTTTCGTTAGATCCATGATAAGCACTGACACGAGCTTCTTTTCCAGATGGAAATAACAGAGATCGATTAACGAGCATAAGGCATACAGGATCGCTCGACTTTTGTCGCAGGTCACCACAAAATCATGCTTGATCACTTCACAATTACTGATAAACATATACTGCGTCGTTCCACCATCATTCAGGACATAGCTTCCAGCAGTGTTTCTCTGGAGTTCATATGGCTGAACTTCATCACCCAGAAACTGCTGAGGCAGGGGTCACTTTCTTCGGCTTCAACTAGGCAAGGCACTTTAGTTACAGCTTGTGCTTGACTTGACCCGCATGCAATAGTCCCTGTGGCGACTGCATCATATGATGTCTTCGTTTGTACTATCATCGTGTTGACACTTAAGGCAGTCTTGCTGACAGTTTTCCACATTTTCCACCTCTCCAGTAATGGCTGGAATCCCAGTACTGATTATTCTGGTATAGTTTCTTCGATGTTCTGCTGAATTTTGAGATGTTCAAACAAATAGGTTCCACATTTTTACAGCAGGAACACCAGGTTTATTCAGGCTGTTCGGCCTTCGCTGCTCTCTTTTCCGAGTTCGAAATTCCCTGTCCATAGGTGTTCTCCAAAGGTTCGCTGTTCATCCATGAATCCTTGATGTGTGCCGTACTTAACGTAGGCACGTGAGGAGCGGCCAATTCACGAGCCATGTCCGTGAGCTAGAAAACATCCAAGGAACTGCCGACACGGGCAACGTGTACCATTTCACGCAGGGGCTCCAGCAGACTATTCACAAATCAGTCCGCCAAAAGTTCAGCCCATGACGCCTCATCCAGAGTGGGCAACGCACGGTCCAGGCGTAAGCAAAACCTGACGGCATGTACCCGTGGATTCGCATCAACCATCAGCTGCGGAAAGTCAAACAGCCGCGTCGCATCCTGTGATCAGAGTATCCCTAGAAGCAGTCCACTTCATCTCCTTCAGGCCCCATCGAGCAGCATCCTGGGTCTCCTCCTTGAACGCTCCAACGGCAGCCAACCTACCCAGGTCTGACAGGATCACAGATAGCTCCACCTGGTCCTCCAGGAAGCTCAGAATCCGAATCACTTCGGCCAAGCGAGGGAATACTTGTTTAGGGCTAGATTATATGTCCTGTTTGGCGACGGCTCTGCAGGTATTTATGTTTATTCCAAGACGGTAGGGAAGAAATTTCAACTAGTCACCTTTCAATACGCACTGGACAATCTCCCTCAGTCTTGATCACTAACTGTTTTCCTCTTGTGACGCGAATATTTCTTCACCTGTTCGCTTACGTCAGTTTTCTCAATTTCCTTCGCCGGGAAATCTGCGGATGTTGGCTCACTCATTCAGCTGGTGACTTGAAACGCGATGGTGATCAAGTATGCATTAAGCTCGAAGCCGTTCACGCAATTCACACAAGACCCCCAAGTCCCATAACTAAGAGAGATAGTAAACCTGTGATTTGACCTAATGCTGAAAGATTTGGTTACTCTACCTCTGGCTGTGATCTTTAAGTGACAAACAATGGCTACTGAGCAATCACCATGGGCTACCAAACGATTGCCAATGGCTACTGAAAGACAGAAAAACCTGTACTTCAAATAATAATATAAATACTACTACTACTACTACTACTACTACTACTACTACTACTACTACTACTACTACTACTATTACTACTACTACTACTACTACTACTACTACTATTACTACTACTACTACTACTACTACTACTACTACTACTACTACTACTACTACTACTACCACCACCACTACTACTAATACTAATACGACCAATTCTAATACGGAGGACATCAATATTACCGTACAGTTATATGACATAATAGTTGTCATAAAACTGCATTCCGTGGGGTACTTTAGCTCGTCCCAATTTCTGAGTGTCGTCGTCCCCATCAGGATTTTCGTCATCATGTGAACCAACACCACCCCCCACTTCTCACGCCTTCCCTGTTTCCGTAATCCTCAGCTCACGTCTTATTCAACCTTGCAGGTCATTCATTCAATGCAGGTGGATTTTTCATAACCCACATCATTCCGACTCCTCTTGCCTTCAATGAATAATGACAAATATCAGTCAGGTATTCATACCTAGCAACTGGATAATCAGTGTAATTCGTCTTCATGATACCATACAAACACTCAGCAATAGTGGCTGATAAAAACGTTGAGGTTCCTCTACTTCGTACACCCGATACAATTTAACCTGGTTCACAAATGCATTAGACTCTCGGATATTTGCACGTTGTTCGATGAAACAGACTAGAAAAAAGGATTTCTGATAAGTGAATAAATTCAATTTTCCGAAAAGATAACCTGTTAGTTTGTTTAATGCCCTAGAATGTAACTCACCAGAAAAACAGACGAAAAATGGCAGTGCCATCACAATCACTAGTAACCAGTGTTGACACATTTGGACGCGAGTGTTGATACAGAAAAGAACCAACATTCATCAAATATGAACTGAGTTTTTATATGCATATTCTTTTGTTTTAAAACTCGAAGGAAGTTTTCTGGAAATACGAAGTCTGTGTGTACATTTAGGTGTGTGTGAGCTTGTGAAATGCAAGGAATGCTTTTAATCGAGTCAAACCCGTTTGATCACGATATGTTCTCATGCATGTGCACTACCACAAACCAGAAATTGTCGGGAATCAAAACAATTCTCTTTAAGGTCAACTGTGTGCGAGAGAGTATATCAGGGGAGTTCTATCTAGAAAGAAATCTGCACGACCACTGTGATACTATGCGCTCGCATTAGCGATACAAAACATTTAATTTGTGAGTGTGCTATTTGCTGTATTTTTCAGACCGACCTCCTTTACACAATCAGAAGCGTTATCTCGAACTCTAGGCAGAGCACTCCAAGGCACAACTGAGCTGGCCTTCAATGTCAACCTAACCCATAGCTTTCTCGACGCACCTCCCGTAGTCTGGTTTGACAGATTCCCCTGATAACATGGAGATCCATATGGCTATACAAGCCTCAGGAAGCAAGCAAGCTCCGGGCTCCAGTGGCCTTCTTTCAGCTTACCTAAAGATTTTAGAGATCGTCTTGGTAGAAAGCATGATGCCTTTTTCTCAAGGGTTTGAAATTTAGAAGAGGCCCTCTCATGGGACGTTTCGAAAAAGCTCTCGGTGTAATTGCCACAAAAGTATAATCCAGATCACAACAGCACCGGAGCTGCTGTAGTCCGGCATATTCCACAAGGTGTACCAAATGCGTGAAGAACAGTCTCACGAGGAGCAGGCTGGGTTTAGTCTTGATAGTTGATGCATTGATCAAATTTTCACCGCCCTACAGTGCTCAAGTACTGTTACACCTTCCCTAGATTGAAGATCATTGTGTTCTCAGGCATTCGCGCGATCTTTGACTCTGTCGATAGGAACGCGCTACGAAACTGCTTATGGAGAAACGGAGTACCTGATAAGCATGTGTCAGTCCCCGTGAATTGTATTGCCATTTCTTGGGTCGAGTTAGAACTCGGGATCATACTTTACTTCCTTTGGTCCTTTCCGCTAAAATGCGTACTACGGAATACCTTGTCTGGTCTTCGGAACGGTGGAGATGAACGACTCCCAGGGAACAGAGTTTTCGACATGAAATATGCCGATGGCATTGTCTTATTGGGTGACAAAGCAACGGCAGTATAACACTTGCAGAACCGTTTGGAGATTGGGTATTCTGATTTGGCATGCTTTTCGGGCCTCCCAAGTGCAAAGTACATTTGAGAAATTGGCAGGATACTGTACCTGCACTGACCCTCTGTGGCAATCAGCTAGAATTAGTCAATAATCTTATGTACCTCGAGGGCTTGTTTACAGATGGAGTTGGGGTTTGGGAGGCCACATTAGGAACAGAGAGGGCTACACTGGCTTTAAAGAAAACTTCAACACTTGTGGTACAGCTGGGACATCCGACACGCCCTTAAGGGACAAGTTTTTAACGTAATACGTGATAGTGTTTCGTTTTAGTGTTTCGACACCTTGCCACGTCGCGTTCTGGATGCTCGATAGCCCTCCGTATTTCTCACCGTTGTTTCTGCAACACTGCTTGCATCCGGTGAGCACATCGGGTGTGTATTGAAGAGGTTGGCTATCGTGCATTATCGAGGCTTTCATGTTTTGATACGTTCATACTTTACTAATCTAGTATCGTAGAACATTCGGATCAATCTTGTTTTGCTGTTAGAAGAGTTCAGTTGGCTTCGCGTTACTTGGATTCAGTAATATAATGACTTACCACCACCCCTAGGTCTCGATCTTCTATGGTCTGAGTTATTGCCGCCCGACTGTTTGGCGGACCCTAACATCGGATGGGCTGTGGTTTCTTCGCCTTCATGAAATTTTGAAATTTCCTCAGCTTGAGAAGAAGGTCCCACACACCTGATCATAGGTATAATTACCTAAATAGCGTCGAAAAAGCCGCATCATCTGGTACTCTTACTATCTTGATGTCGTCTGCGAACAAGAGGCACGTGTTTACAAACCCGTCTGCGAGGTCGTTAGCATAAAGGCAAGTCCAGAAGTGACATTTAGACGATAAGTATGATTGCTCAGATTTTTTAACAGATCGTGGTTGAGAAAAACAAATGTGTTCCCCTCGAAAACTGATGACGGACAAGCCTCAATTAATCTGAGGAAGCAAGCCTGTCACCATAGATACACTTACTTTGGGACTGATTTTCATAAGCAAATCCGTTTAACTGAACGGGATGACTAGCAGACGGGTATTGACCAGATGCGCGAATCCTTTGCTGCTTTTTCGAACGTCGGCAAATTATCTTAGTAAAAATAGACCCACATTTTTATCGGCCAGACGGAAAACTGGTCTCGCTGACCACATTCTTCGTTTCTGTTCTTGGACGTGACAGTAGGAAGTTAGAGGATGTAACTAAGTAGTTGTTAAGATTCCAAAGAAAAGGATGAAATGTGTAGTGGATTCCTCAAACTGAAGCGACGAACGGAGCTCGTTTATTTGCACGTGAAAGGTGACGGAATTAGTTCCGGTGGTCTCGTTTTGATGGAGCATGGCAATGAACCGATTTGCAAGCGAATGTTTCTGTGGAAACAGAATGCTGGAAAATATTTTGAAAACTTAGTGTAACATGAAGGTCTATTTAAATGCAATAAATTTCACTTACCATGTCCTGCGACGAAAGCGGACTAGGTTACCTGTTTCGGAGAAATCCGAGTATTTGTGTTAACATAATGTGTACCACAATTGCATAAGTGACCTGTTGTTAGACATTTATTGCCTAAACCTGCAGAGATATTCAGTCACTGTTTATGGAAAGTCATTTAGCATTGCGCACAACACAGGCTCATTATATATTGTCGAACGGCAGACAGACCGGTTTCTAATCCGACAATATGATTTCGTGGTTGCATTACAATACAGGTTCACGAAACAGACTATCCGTAGTAGCTTTGGAGAAAATGCTTGAATGAAGTGTTTGGACAGGAAGGATACGCAACAGAAGGCTGTGGCTACTAGAGGACCCTAGGTGCTCAAATTCTGACCATTGATTATTACGAATTCACCGCCTTGCATACATGGGCACATTTGTGTGTACGTATTCCGTTGTAGCAACCCACAACTAGCCCACAAACCAGCATTCAGAAATGTTACCTTTGGTGAGAAAAAGGTTGACTAACTACCAACTTTTCGGACAAAGCCGCGTCATCGAACAGTAAACTGGATACTAAATGAAATAGGTAAGCACTCAAAAAGTCTATCAGAGAGCACTTACAACACAAGATTTTACTCCGTGCTTACTTTTCGTATACATTAAATAGTAAGGCCTCAACACAAATATTTATTTCCATGAGAATCTAGCTGTTCACCTATCTGTGAGTAGAAATTCAGCAGGCAGCTCAATTCAAATCCAAAACAATTTTCACAGTATAATTACAGTCCCTAACTCTTTCCAGAACGCATACTACATTGGGCCATATTCCCATTTGCAGATTCGTTTTTGGTGAGTAAATTCACCCGTGCCTTTCTTTGGCCGTGTAATGATGACTAAATATGTGGTCACCACCTAATTGTGTACGAAATCCCCATAAATCAAATTGTATTTTCCACGCATCATCCTTGTTTAATATCCTTGTATCACCGTTCATTTGGCAATATTATTTTGATTGCTGCAATGTGAACCTAATGCCTACACGTGATTCACAATGAAACAAAAGAAGCCAATTTGCCTCGCGGCGATTCGAATACTTTCCAAAATCCGATGTGAAGCCGTTTTATTGATAATTCCTTCTGGTCCCTCGAACATCTCTCCGTCCCTGGCGCTGCTGATATTCTGTCTGAGCAAGATCACTGCAGCTCGATTTTGACTGAATGAGGCAACTTTCTTGCCAGCATTCACTTGAGCACCAAAGGATTCGCGCATCTGGTCAATACCCGTCTGCTATTCATCCCGTTCAGTTAAACGGATTTGCTTATGAAAATCAGTCCCAAAGTAAGTGTATCTATGGTGACAGGCTTGCTTCCTCAGATTAATTGAGGCTTGTCCGTCATCAGTTTTCGAGGGGAACACATTTGTTTTTCTCAACCACGATCTGTTAAAAAATCTGAGCAATCATACTCATCGTCTGACGGCCAATTCTGTTTAAATTTCTGGTCGTAGGAGTGGATTGACTTGGATTGTTATTGCCTATTTTAGTTCGCTGAAGCTTCCTCTGTGCGGTGAGTATGTTTCAGGTGCTGCCTGTAGTTGTTCTGTAGTCTGTTGTTCATGGGATAATCTTCGTTGGTCGAAGTTATCGAGGTGCATTTCAAGCTGAATCTGTGGGTCTGGCTACAGTCCTTAGGTGAAGTCCATAAGCTCTCGACCAAGGGTCTTCCGGTACCGGCCGAGCCTTAAAATATGTCGTTATTGACATCTTTGAAGCTAAGGTGCACCTGGTGCAGAAGTTGGTCGATTGTTCTAGTTGCTTATCCGTATTGGGCCAGTATACATGGCTACGAGCCAAGGCCTTCATGCTACTGACTCCTGGATGGCGGTTGTGGAGTTGTTTCAAGACTTCTCAATGCAACTCGCGAGGAACAACGACGCATTCCCAGAAGATGCATCTTTGATTGCTGACAGAGAATGCTTGAGCTGAGGGAATTTTCGGGGTTCCTCTGAAATTGTCGCAGGCAACTGGGTTTGGTGGTATTTGGTAACTATTTGCAGCAGTTGGTCCTGCTGTCGCTGCGCAAATTTTCCCAAACGTAATTGGGAGTTTGCGAATTGTGTCCTAAACAAAGTATCGACATCCGACTCCACCGATATAGACACGATGACCTTTACCTCTGGTTAATTTTGTTCTGGAGTCAATAAGATTAGACCGTGCGTCTGCTCGGCCAATTTGCGTTGTTGACTGGTATCTGATTTCAGAAGGAGCAAGATGTTCCAGCTCTGAAGTTGGTCAGCGGAGTACTCGAGAACTATCTTTCGCTGGTTTGGAAATAGCAACTGTTTCTGTTCGGTAGGCAGAGTAACCATTACCACACAGCATTTTTAGGAACCTCTTCACAGCGAAAATGAAAGACAACGCCTCTGTAATAGTCGTAATGAACTGGGGTGATAGTCTGTATCTAAATTGCCCCCCATCCAGAACTACGCAAACGGAAGTACCAAGAAGACCAAGGCCGCAAAATAGCACGTTAATTGCATTGCAGAGTGGATTCAAATAAATATGTTTAATTAGAGAGTATAATTGGTAGACTCAAAGATGACCAATCACAGGGAGCTTTCGTCGGAGTTGTCCGCGGCGATCCTCATTGGTTGAGGCTCATCCGTGTGCGTGGTTACGAAGCTGTACCTGGCCGTATCACGTGTGACAGCCGCTGGATCATCACTGCCTACTTTCTCGATTTGACCGCAACTACTTCAGCTGCCGTTAGAGATCGTGCAATCTGGGAAATATCCTTTTCTGTGCCAAATCTCTGGGCCGGTTCCATAATCCGAAGCATCCGCTAAAACCACAATCTCCAAAATTGGGTTGAAATGAGTAAGTAGCAAGTCAGAACTTACCATTTATTTCACGTCCTCAAAGGTTTGTTGAAGCTCACGAGACTATTTCCATCTTACGTCCTTCTTTAATAGATCATTCAGAGGGCGTCGAAGGCGATGAATGCGTAGTAGAAGAGAGCAATAGTCGCTTATAGGGCACAGAAACGATCTCATCATTTTTACATTCTCGGGAGGAGGCATTTTGTTGGTGACTTCAGTATTTCCGGGGTCCGGGCGGAGGTACTTTACGGAAGCCATGAAGAACCTGCACTTGCCCATGTGCGAACGAAACCAGTTCTCTTGAAGTTTTCCTGAAAGCTGTTCGCAAGCTTTTCGATAATTGTTCTGGACTCGGTCATATGGAAATGACGTAATCGAGATAAATAGCAGTATCATCGGTGCCCGATAATATGGCATCCACCATTTTCTGAAATATTTATGGAGCAAGCAAATGTACTGGGATAAACCACGACATGTGTTGATATTTAGGAATTCCTTTGAATTTACAGAAACGTCAGTCTGGAGCTAGGCATCAAATAGGTCCAGCTGAACTAACTAAGCTCCACTATTTAGACTCACGAATATGTCCTCCGGCACAAGCAACGGATACTTTAGCGTCTACACAGCATTATTAGGCCGGCTGAGAAATCAGTGCAGGTAAGAACTTTGCCGTTTGGCTTTTTTCACTAACACGATCGGAGTAGCATATGAAAAATAGTTTACTAGTTGGACTAATTCATCTCCTTGGAGGCGAGCTAATCCATGATCTACCATGGGAATTATTGCTTGTGGTACCGACCGTTTTGGTCCAAAAATGGGTTCTCAATCAGGGCTAGCCCATGAGCTGGTAGACTTTCTTGCGCATCTGCCGAGAACATCCTGGATGACTGTGACAAATTTCTCCTGCAAATCGCGTGGTAGGATCGATACACGCTAATCTGTCACAGAGGGACTCTGATTCAATTTGTTGGTTACTACGCACGCGTTTGAGTGGTACGTCAAAAAGACCCAGCTTCTCGATCCAGTCTAATCTTAAGAGGTTACGATTTGGATCATGTTGGGTAGTATATTCCTTCGAACTGCACGTCATTAGAGGTAACAGTACGCTTGACTTTCCCTTGGGCAAAAGTGGTCCACAATATACGTTCTGTGCCGCTTATATTAGTTTGGTCATTTTTGGCCTTCCGATAGTGTTACAAGCATATCTGGATTAGAAAGTGACGTTGGGGACTGTATCAATCTGTCTTCGTATGAGTGTGCCGTTGTTATTTATTTTAATTTATTTTCAGCGGGCCTCAAAATTGGTATTAAACGTAGCAATGAGGCTGAGGGATTTTGGATTGGTTGATGTTGTTAGATGCTAAAACTATCTGAGTCCTTTTCGGTAAACACTGCGTCCAGAAACTGGCTTGGTTCGGTACTGATCTTCACTGTGTCTCTGATAGGCATGCTTCTTAAAACGACGGAATCGTATGAAATGCCAATCACCACCATTACAGAACTTTGCTAGCGGTTTTCTGCAAAAAGATTTGTGAGGCTGGTTTTTGGAACCGGCTTCGATATTGCGTGAACACTGACAGTGGCATAAGGTCGTGTTTTTCTCCACGATTGCTGAATCAGGCATCAGTCATTGACACTCGGTGGTCAGTGTCCTCATAGCCGCATTTGGGTCTTGTTCATTTTTGTTGAGAAAACGAAATCGAAGTTCACCGTCTTGAGGCGAATGAACAGCGCAAACTAAAATGAAACACTTGAACTGGTCCTCTGTCATGGTATCCAAGTTGAGCCTTTTGCATTCATGCTTGACTTTACTGGGTTAGAGATAAAATCATCTGAATTATTTTGCACCATCTCCAGGCACGGATCGTGTACATTTAACAAGGATGATTTGTCGCTGAAGGTATTGGAGATTTGTTTCACCTTCTCCTGAACTGCAAAATCGTGGGGGTTATTTAGTAGAATCACACTGGTCTAACTTTCATCTACGCGAGTGCCCAATCTTTGATTCAGCAGACTCTTCTTCATCTCACCATCAGTCTTGGCAAATTTGACACGGAAAACGTCTCCCACAATCTCAATCACGAAGTAAAGATGACGTCCACATCTGGGTCATACAAACCTGTACACACGGCACCTGTTGACACGCATTTGGTATCCTTTGGTATTGGAGCGGAATAAAGCAAACAAAACTATTTTATCATCTACTCCATCACTTTGGAATGAGCCACTTCAAACTGTGTTGTTATTGTTGTTGTTTTTGTTGTTTTTGTTGCTGTTGCTGTTGTTGTTTACCTCGTGGCTGTTGTCGTTGTTCTTGTTGTTGTTTGTGTTACTGTTCTTGTTGGTGATGTTGTTGTTGCTGTTTATGTTGTTGTTGTTTTTGTTTTTCTTGTTGTTTGTGGTGTTGTTCTTGTTGTTGTTGTTGTTGCTGTCGTTGTTGTTTATCTTGTTGTTTCTCTTGTCCTTGTTGTTGTTCGTGTCGTTGTTTACGTTGTTGCTGTTGCTTCTGTTGTTGTGATTGCTGTCGTTGTTGTTGTTGTTGTTGTTGGAGGGGGGGGGGAATGGACTGCAACTGCTGTACTGAAACTGACATGAAGGGCCTCGAAAAGTTCGTCTGCTACGGTTAACCTCGTCGCCAAATTGTCGTGGCCCCTCGAGATCTTTCAACTGACGGTCTGGGGAATCTATGCAAGGGGAGGCCGAAAGTGACCGCTGTGAAGTAGCTGATTTATCTGGCTGCTGACAACCGTCTCTTTCCTGAGTCATTTCAGGTCATACTATATGTTTGTGATGAACTCGGAGTCACAAGATATTGAGTGTAAAAACCAGGATGGGACATCCCTCACGTAATCATAACATTTGTATTATTATCATTCTGTTTACTTATACTGCTCCTGCGCGTTTCTTAATCCAAACTACATCGTAGACTTCGAATTTTTTCCTCTATCATACTACATCTAACTGTGATTGCAACTAATTCCACAACAGTCCGTCGACGTAAACCAGAAGATAGGCACATCATGACGGGTGACAATGTACTTCAAGGAACCAAAAACAGACTATTTAAAGAGAAAATAGGATAATCTCAAACGTATCCCTCCGGCATGATCCTTGCTTTAGGGGCCTGGCCGATTAGACTATTTTCTCTATGCCAGTTTGGGACCGATTAGAGAAACTATCACATGGATAAGCTAAATAATCACTTCGATTTGCGAAATTATCACATGTATTTGCGGAAAAACCACATCGATTTTGAAAACTATAAGTTTAATTTGAGAACAGAACACTATGATCGGTTTTAGCATAGGTAAAGTGCATTTCATTGGTCAACTGCCCACAAGCCTCTCTGATCGATCATTGTCCGTTGTGACTGGCTGGCTTACCATGCTGCCTCCGTGCAAAAGTGGCGCTGTGAGAATTGCGCTGGTTCACTCACATTTATCGTGGGAACTTTGTGAAATAAGTGAATCAGAAATTCACTTTTTTCCAATCAAGCACAAAAATGTCTTTTGATCATGTGGTATTTTCACGTGCAGTCAGATGAGCTGGAAGTAGTGGTAAGGTGAAAATTTATCCGTTCATTAAAAAACAATGTAGAAATTTTTGGTCAGATGAGTCCAGGTTTTTCTGCCCGTAAGGAATGCGCACACTCATTCCTGTCGTCTGACCGCATTTCAGTATTGAGGTGAAAAAACAATTCTCTCCCCCCCCATCCTCTGTGAGCGTTAAAAAGAAGTTTGCATTTTTCCTGCTTTGAAGAATCTGTTGGGTATCCCTGATTGGTTTTCAGGGGTATATCGAAGAATAAGTATTTGGTTGTTACTCACTTTTATCATCAGACACCTGGAAATTTCAGTAACTTACCTAACCCGAAGTGGTAAACTAGGCGTTGCTGAAATTTTTTAACGGATCTTTAAAAATCTTTCCCAATCGGTTATTTTCTCTTTGCCAAGCAGTCGTGTTGTTCAGTGGATCGCAACATAACAACGAGAACGTGTTCATCAGTAAGGTAAATTGTAATTCGGACAGAGACAAAAAAGCTGATAATGACTTCCGTACGACTTCGTTGATCAAAACTAATTCCCGTAGCCATAAGAAACGTGTTGCAGATGGGCCTGGGTAACAATACACATTGAACCACGAAGCTGTATGATGCAACAACTGCAGAATTTCCTGAAAACGAACTAAAAATGAACTTACACTAACGAAACAGCCTTCACTCGAAACAAGTATCCGGAATGTCCAATTAATGGATCCAAACGATACAGAAACGAGTCAAAACTCACACGGATATAGTAATGAGGAAAAAGATGGTTGACATCTCTATGTAAGACAAATGTAGCATCGAAGGTTTTAAATCATCGTCAATGAGTATTTTGTTCGTACGAAGACTGCATTTTGTCTGTGGAAGAGAGAAATTTTACTGGAATCCAATGAATCTCGGTGGGCAAACTGTAGGCATCGAGACTGCGCACAGTTAGATGCTTTTTCGTTTGCAAACACCAAATCGGGCTAGAAAACTTCCCCAAAAGGAGCTAGTACCCACTCGGGGCCACCTTATCAATGCACGTCGGTCCTTCCGTTTCAGCTGAGATTCTGAACTATGATTATCCACTACTAGGACGTACTAAATCTATCCAGGTGAATAGGGGTTGGGATGTATTTGCATTCGAAATGACGTTCTAGGTGTAGATACAATTTATGGAAGATTGATTTGATGTACAGTGGTTTGAAGAAAAATAAATGCTCCGAAGTCAGACGAGTAACCTGTAAGAACAACCACTCTAGATATCACAAGATGGTGAACAAGCTCGTTTTCTGTGCTACATAATCATGCCAATACATCAGGCTTTATGCGAACAATGTCAAATGAACGAAACAAGAAGGTCACGATAAAGCGATAGGTTGAAAATAAAGGCCAAATTCCACATGAGTGACCGAGATGTATCTCGGGACAGTGATTGGTTGTAATTGGTGTCATCCACGAATCTGTGATTCATTTTTGGGTATGTCGTGGGCCAAGGAAGCTTCAAGGCTTACACGAACTGTTATTGAGTACATAATGGCGTAGACGAGAGAAAGTTTTATCAACCGGTGGGTCTAGCGGTCAGCTGAACCATAAGTGCAAAATAAAGTAAGGCTGGACAAGTAGCATACTCACTCTGAAGGCTTTGTGCCACTCAGAGTGAGGCTTAACTTAATTCGTTGCTTGGTTAACACAGCACTCAAAATCTGCTCAGTGGACACAATGGACAACGAACTTCGATTTCTGAGCAGCTTGATCTTGCAAAATGGATATTCCAGCGGATATTATATGTCGCAGATTATCAGGAGCGGTTGATACAACATCTCATGTGGCAAAGCTCTATATTCTATTCACATCAAAGTCGGTTGTGTATTTACGATTAAAGGATAGAGTGTTAGATTCTTTGACCTCATTCGATGTGCACTCCTTTGCCTGTTCCTGTGGGAATATGTATATTGGCCGTACGACCAGACGCTTACCTAAAGGTGACCGTGAGCACCACTTGACTTAGTTAAACACTGCAGCAATTAAAATACGAGTGCTGTGTTCACACCTTGTTTAGTCCATTCACTCAGTGAATGTGACCGAAGCCTTCTGGCCAATTTACAAAGTTCGAAGAGAGCAATCAAGACTAGTGAAGTGCCATGTCCTAGCCACAGCCGAAAAGGTGTTCATTCTTCTCTACAATTCGCCATTATGCTTTCAACAACAGTTCGTGTAAGCCTTGAAGCTTCCTTGGCCCACACTCTACCCTAAAACAAAGCACAGATCCTTGGATGACATCAGTGATACCCACTCTCGATTCAGAGACGGATCTAAGCCAGATAAGTGAAATTTGGGGTCCTCTCAGCCCCACATTAATTTTGACTTATCACCTTGTCTTGATTGTTTTCTATTCTCTTAGCATGGCTCATATAAAATGTGATATGATGGCATGGTTATGAACCTCTGGAAAAGAGCTTGTTCGCCACCTTGTGCTGCTCTTCATATACATTAGCATTCAAGGTCCGACTGTAGGTTCTAACGTAGAAAACGAACGGCTGCTTGGAGGGAAGCGAAGAAAAAAAGAGATTGTCAATGAAATTAAATGTTTTATACGATATGGAGGTGTTCATTCTTCTCTACAATTCGCGATTGTGCTTTCAACAACAGTTCGTGTAAGCCTTGAAGCTTCCTTGGCCCACGACATACCCAAAAATGAATCACAGATTCGTGGATGACACCAATTACAACCAATCACTGTCCCGAGATACATCTCGGTCACTCATGTGGAATTTGGCCTTTATTTTCAACCTATCGCTTTATCGTGACCTTCTTGTTTCGTTCATTTGACATTGTTCACATAAAGCCTGATGTATTGGCATGATTATGTAGCACAGAAAAACGAGCTCGTTAGCCACATTCTGTCATTCTTCACGTGTTCTGTTGGATTATCCGGACACTCTAGATATGATTGTTCGATGATAAATATGTCTACAAGACGAATGGCCGACAATGGACGCGCATCTGACGTTACCCAGTAGGTTTCACAAGTTGATGTGGTTGGATACCAGATTGGCTTCAGTGGCAAACGCACCTCAGCAATGGATCTATCAGTCCAAACCAAAGTGGAAACCTCAGATCCTCTGTTTGTTCAGTTTGTGCTGATTGATTAGCCTTTGGTTTCTACTCGTGTTCAATTGAATAGTCTCCACTCCTGATTGATGACAGCGAACATAACCGATGATAGACCAAATGGTCAACGTGCATGAATCATGAATCTACCTACAAGTTTGTTATTTTAAGAGGAATTCGGTGAAAATGCACTGTAAATGGAGATTTTTATTGATTCCTTACAGGTCCGCGGTGATGCCTTTGCCCGGCTGTACCGATAATCAGAGTTTTGTCTAATCGTTTCTCAATTTTTCCATAAACATCTGGTGCAGTTATTTGAAATCGGACGGACTAACTTCCGCATTTGTTTATTAGACACCCCCATTAGAAACTGAACGCTTTTTCACTGGGCGAATAATCACGAGGATAAACAATGGTCATGAAGGGGCATAAAAATTGAATCTTCAGATGATATGGCTTCAAGGTGGTCGCATATAGTTACAAATATTGTACGTTGAAGAAGTCCATAGTAGTTCCCATAATAATGGTTACATCGTAGCTTGATCGTTGATTATTGTGTGGGCCAAAACTGTCTCACCTTCTGGGCATCTCGATGGACGCAGTCATACAGTAAACTACTGACTTATACTTTTTCATTCTTCCAAAATGTGAATCTAACAGCCTTCGTAAAAGTGAGCCATATCACGAATTCGATGTTACGAAAGTAACAGCGGTAGAGTCCAACAATACCGTGCCCCCTGAAGTTCTTGTCGTGTAAACTGACAATACATGTTTGAGCTGGGATTCAAACCCCGGTGGGTGCAATACATGACCGCTTATTTGGACCATGAGGAATAGTGAATTTTTACGCATAAAACCACCATCATCGGGTGTGCCAACTTCATAAAAACATTTGATATAAAAATTCATTCCAAAGCACGTGAGCATCTTTCAGCACTTTTGCAACAGCTATTTCATTGAAGTTTTATTGAATTCTTCCATTGGTTGAATTAAACCCGGGAAATATTGAAGTTCTGTCACTTGATTTAATACAGCAGGAGTTCATGGCAAACTGTCTAATTTCTCACCCCAGTCAAATGCCTCGGCTGTTTTGTAGGCTGTTTGCATGTCTTCGAAATCAACACTCATGCCGTTTGTTGCGTAGATGGCTGCTAAATTCGGCGCAACATCTACGATTTTGTATGAATAAAAGCTTCAATGAACTAGCCTATCTCCACGCACTCATTGAATGTCCATTATGCCAGCAAAATGCATAAAAACTCATCGGTCGCGGAGAGAGCAGCTTCTGTTCCATAGTGCTTAAAACACGAGGTGATAGTCGGTTCAGAGACGCACACCCTACTACTTTCATACCGCCTTACTGTGTCGAAAATTGAAACCTTCCAAGTGAAAAAAGTTCGGCTTCACTGACCTACTTCTTTTACCATTTGGCTGGGCCTACGAGACTCATCTGTCGTTCGCACACCATGTGTCGGAAAAAAATCCCAAGGTCACTTTCGCCTCCTGCATTCTGGCTGTAGTATTTGGTGGCAGAAATGCATATTTTATGTGTCTCAAATACTGCTCCAAATGCGCATTGCAACTGTTCAACAGTAACAGAACTGAAATACTCCCATCATCGATTTTTTTATAGGAAACGTTATATGGCAAACACATCCGTCTTTTCGGTACTCCACACCAGGCCAATACAGACCACGTACGGGGTTTTGTAAAACTAGTAAAGTTGGTAAATAGTCCATGGTGTTTACACGAATTCACAATACCAACTTTCAGGCTGACGATAGTGTATTAGTGTGGACCTTTCGAGTGTCACAAAACCACTCCAAAAGGGTCAGACAACGAATCCAATCCACAGCCAAGGCGACTGCTGTCTGGTAACTTGGACCAATGTTGTGTTCGCAAAAATAGTTTGTCAAGGCACTGCTTCCTCTCTGACCAAAAGTCCGTAAGATCGTGAGACAGACACACGCAGTCGACGAAGCCAGTGTCGGAATTGTTCACACGAATTTACTATCGTTAGCCTGGCAGATGCCATAGGAAATTTCCGGGAACACTGGACTATTTACTAATTTAACTTGTTCTGTAAAATGCCGTTCGTGTACTGTATTGGCCTGGTGTGGAGTACCGAAAAGACAGATATTTGGTTGGCGCGTATTGTTTTATGGAAAATAAATGAATCTTTTGCTACTCTGCAGACAGCATATTGGCCTAGCTTCCCAACCATCCTCAATCCTCGTCATCAAAGCTCTTAGGTTGTTCTAATAATGAACTCAAATTTGCGATCGATTTTTGAAGCAGCTCGAACTGGCGCTTTTGCCGATAACTAATGGTTTTTTTTTAATTTTTCACCGGATGATCTGCAGCGCAACTTTTTTGTCAACCTGCATTTTGCTTTTTTCGTGTCATAACATTTGTCACCGATATGCACAAGGCCTACCTTTGGCATGCTTCCCAACAGCAAAACCGTTTCATCAACATTGAACAAGCTGTGCCACTCCTAACCTGTGCATATTTCTGATATTCTTGGCAATCAATCGTCCGCAATCTGAATAGAAACTTCCAAGGATTCGCTGTGCAAAATCATGCCTTGTGTATTGTGAAGCCGTCGTAGTTTCAATAACTAACCGTTGCTAGCCGTAAATTTTCCACACCCAATTTCACCGGCTATTTTGTTGGCATGCTCTTTCAGCAGATTATCAGAAAAGGAAACATTTTTCCGGTGTGTTTCACTTAACCACTAGAATTTCTTCTCTTCAAGATGGAGATACTTACAAGCTCGAGTAGCCTTGTTTGTTGTTCCATTCCGAGGTGCTGGGTTTATTGCATGGCAAGCGGTTTTCTATGGGAAAAACTTTCTTGCGCAGCAAAAGCTTTTCTTTCAGGGAGATTATGGCAGTCAGGACGAGGGTGAATATTGTAGTTTATACATATTTTTTACGACGTACATTAGACGAAGATTACATGTTTAAATTCCTGACTCTCTTATCCTAGGGTTGTGAATTTACAATCCAGAAACATTTTCCTGGCCTCTCACCCGTGCGTTGAAACTGCTTTCCGGAGATTCATACTCTCTTCCTCACTACCAGTGCAAAGCTACACCCTTAAACCAACACACAACTTTTCGGCAAATCTCGCGAATTGTGAAATCCAGAATCTTCGCTTACAAAAGACCGTTGCTCGGGAGATTTTCGCTGGCGATCTCGTACTTGAAGAAAATATTGTATGATGTATGTTAGGATGTCTCGAGAAAAACTGTTTGATGCAATGAACTGGGGAGGTAATAATGAGGTTGGTTGTAAATGTTAGTCAAAATGGAACGGCCGTTGGGTATTTTCAGTAAAAAGTTGCGCTTTTTGCTAACTTTTCTGGTAAAATGCACAAAGAATTCACCCAATCCATCACTATCGTCTCATTCATTCATCATCATATTATTAGATACATGACTGAAAGGCCTTGTTACTTCAAACGGTTTCAAGAGTAGAACTATTGGACAAAAAGAAAGTACCTAATAAAATTAGAGTTTTGTGGAAAAGAATGACACTTCAGAGGTCTGGTAAAGCGATCAGCGAAAATCGAAATCAGTTAATCTCGGCTGCTTTATGAAGCTGTCATATGATGATTCAATTGGTTTTCTATTCAAAGTACAGTTTGCCACCAACCTAATCAAGACGAAAAACAACTGTTGGAACACCATATTTTATCCTGGTGATATGGACATCTAGGTGTACTTGTTTGTTCATGTAAGGAAACAGATCATATGGGTGACAGACTAAGTGAGTTGATAATGGTATCGGTAATCCTCCGATCACGTGATTTATCCACATGGAGTTTCCTCCAGACCAAATTGTTCAGATGAATTTCGGCTACTATGCATTGTTACTGTAGTAAAAAATTGAATTCCACCAGTGGGAGATGAATACGGATATACTGGACAGACTGTGCGCATTACCTATCTCAATTACTTCATTTACTCTTCTGACCTGGGCTATCCACGCTTGTTACTTCACTTATAGCAAGTCTTTTTTAATTTAGCCGGCATTACATCGTTATCATAAAAACAAATTATGGGTTAGCTCCCGAGGGAAACAGTACTTCGTGTAGTGAACACGTTGCTTATAGCCATACTGGTATTCGATTATCGTAAGCGTAAGCTCCTGTTGATGCACTCACTGAGCCCTGGGTTGATGGAGTTTTCTTCCCATTTTGTTTTGCAGATCGAACGCAAGCTACCCCCGTGGAGGAACAATGGTCCTTGTATATCAGACTCCTTGGCTTTTCGCTAAGATGAGTTACTCCTTCCATTCTTGATGTTTGATTTACTAGAATAAACTGCATTTCCAGTGTCTGCGGTGAGTTTCGTTGCCTTAGGTGTACCGTGGAACATGCTTTCGGCTTGTTTGTGCGGATTTCACGTTTGATTATCTGTATTGTATTACGAGGCGAAAAAGAAGTAAAATATTCAAAAACGTAAGAAAATAACTTGTTTTTACTCTTGTTCGAATCCAAGGAGGCAGAACAGATACTCAGTGAAGAAAAACAGATTACATAGTGTCATCCGAAAAAAGCCAATCACGATCCTCAATATTTTGTGGTTTGTGGACATTGAAATAATCGACTCGAGTAAAAAGTCGAACAGATTCATTTTTTACTCTCTGATTTTCACTTGTGTGTGTGTGAAAGAGAGAGGAGGGGCTCCGTGTTCCTACTGTAATGTTGCTTCGAGAAAATTTCCTCATAAGCAGAACATTTCAAAATGAGTAAAGGATCTCATTTTCCAGATCCACTGGCAGTACTTTTGAGCACAGGTTTAGGGAGTGATGTTTCCCAGGGCACGGTTGCAGCAA
This sequence comes from Fasciola hepatica, assembly GCA_948099385.1. NCBI lineage: Eukaryota > Metazoa > Platyhelminthes > Trematoda > Plagiorchiida > Fasciolidae > Fasciola > Fasciola hepatica. Next base: position 239,990 of record CANUEZ040000011.1, read on the forward strand.
TGACACGTGACAGTGAAAGTACTTTTCGTGAAAACAGACTCATATCCCGAGTGACCATGATAGGATGGTTTGGATGATAGCCGGTGCAGAAACACTGATTACATAACACTATATTGGGACAATAGAGACACGTATATCTGTCCCCACTCCAGTCTTCTCGTTCACATAGAGTGCACGGTGAGGTGAGCCACGTATCCTTGATTCGATTCTCCAGGTCATTATTCTTTTTGATCAAAATATCGGGCAATTCATCCGGGTGACAGTAACTGAAGAAGGAGTTCAATGGTTTCTGATAGTACTGTGCATTGGGAATGGCAAAGATCCGGACGCAGTCTGATTTACACGGCTGATGTAAGGCTTCATTTAGCAAGGCATCTGACGTCAGTTCAACGTAAGCGCCCTTGGCTGGAATGAATGGAACAGAAAGACCGTTATGATTGGGAAAATGAAAGGAAATATTTTCTCCTTTACCATGCGGTCATTAGGTTAGAAGAGATTTATGGAAGAACACTTTCCCCTTGCAAAATAATGTGTTGTTTCACAATCGTTCGCCCCGGTTTGCAGTCCCACGTGGGCCTCGGTAGATGAACATCAATGAAACGAATAATATCGGATACAAAACCTTGGACAAATATGGTGCATAATTTGACCTTGCTTACGGGGAAAGTGGTTTTTAATATGCCTTCAAAAAATACTTCTGTAGAGGTGAAACTGCGGACCACTAAATTGACAACCTCAACCAACAAGGAGCCACAATCCAAAGAAGCCGTAGCTATTTTTGGGTTCAATGTAATGAAAAGTCCACTAGCGTTTTTTCCTCTCAAATGTCCTACTCCGTGAGATACAAATGTACCAGGTAGGCGGGCAGACAGACGGATAGACAGACAGACAGACAGATGAATCTTAGCTGGGCTCTAGATAAGCCAAAGAATGGCCAAAGTTGAGAGCTACAGAGCAAGGCTTCAGTCGGGCTAATTCGGTCAACGTAACGTGGTGAATGATGCCCATATGTGCAAACTGGATGGCTGCAGTCACATTACCAAGAGGAAGCTAAAAGGCATATGAAGCCGAACGGTTAATCGGAATGCTGTGTGGAAGTGGGAATGAGCTATTCGAACGGCTGCACACGACTTTAACCATTATGAACTGAATGACTGGGTTGATCCTTGTGTATCTAATCCGTCTCGTCTCCTCGGCGATATGAGAGAGCCGTTGGAGTTGTAAATCATCTCACAATCTATATCAAATCATTTCGTTAATTCCACTGTTGGTCAGTAACTGACCCAAGTATGAATGTAATGCAGTGAAACTAAACGGAAAGCTTATTTCATGACTTGAGGAGTACAGAATAACAATGGAGCAAGTAAAATGAGCTATAGTTTTTCAGATATTTTGCTCCTATCGATACTCCTAGTTAGTTCTATCACTCTTTAAACATGACTGTTTGGTGTCTTGTTTAAAAAGTTGGATTATATTTTACTTTCGTATAAAATGGAACTCTTCATAGTACCTGTTGATGTGGGAAAATTGCGGTGTTTTGGTTTCGAACGGTGCACAACCGCGTTGGAAACTTATTCAGTCAAACCGTGTATTTTTGGCTTAAATTATGAAACAGAACAAGGGAATCAACCGCAGCAATCACAGTAATCCCGATGACAAATTTAGAAATCAAGCCACCACTGTTTTTTATTTAGATGAGCTTTACGTAAAAGGTTGACCGCACACGATTTAGTTTCTCAGCTCACCTACTTGAATACTGAACTCATCCACGCACTTTATGACGTCATTTGACTAATCAACTCAATTATCTATCGAAATCTGAGTCACATGACGTGCATTTGTCTGCACTCAGTCAAGGTCGGAGTCTTCACTCAATCAACTGCTCAGAATTGTGCATAATGTGACGGGTTGTGTGTGTTCTACACAGGAGGGTTCATTAGGAAACCTAATCGAGAATGGTCAACTAGTGATGCAGACGTTTTTTTCTATAAACTCTCACCGAATAATCAAGTTACGAATTTCGAGCTGTCAAGAGGATGCGCAGAGTTCTTCAACACACTGTACATATCCACTCCCTGAAATTACATTTGTCCTGGTATTCGATCTTTGTATGAGTGATGAGTTGTCAGGATTTACCATCTTTGCCGGATGGTTGTCATGTCATACAGATATTCATGAAACTGAATAAAACAGCTGTATAGCCGTACAGCTTCTTGTAGCATTCAGAGCAATCAAGCGGGCATGGCTGCAACCTTAGGCGTAGTACCGTTCGTAATGATGAGATCTCAGACACCCAGGTGTTGAAACGCTTCATTCTTCTCTGGAGGTCGTCAAACTTTGTTTTATCGCTTTGAATCAAGCTATATCTGGTTTGACCGCCAATGGGTCTCAGGCTTTAGTGAGAGCTTTTTGATTACCTGTGCTCTGTACGCTGCTCTGCTCCGCTAAAGTATCTACGGCTTGTAACCTTGGTCTTCTGACTAACCACAAAATGTTGGTTAGTTTGTGATTGTAGTCGTTCATCAAGTGCATGCATCTATCAGTAGTCAGCCTATTACTCTAAAGCGTTTAAAACTGACACTGGAATTTATGCTGTGATCCTATTTCATTTACTTTTAATCTCAAAAACGCTCTCGCTATCTATGTAACAGGGGAAAACGATTAAACAACTTTTCTGTTTCTTTAATCGCAATACTGATTTTGCAGGCATGAAATAGAGTGTAGCATCTCCGTTGTATATATTGTGGTGATCTCCGTCGTTTTGAAAAAATGAACATTTTCCGTATGTCATTTCAGATTTATTTTACCGACAGTTTTTTCTAAGGCTTGGTTTCGACTGTACTGTTTTTCTTCGGTTGCGTACTTTTTTTTTTACTTAACTGACCTTCGCGAGTTTTTTGTCGACATCACCTTTGACACACCCTTGGTTTTCGCCGGTTGTCCGCAAGCGGCTCGCTTTTTGCTTCGTCGTTGCCTTCGTCTGCCTCCCGCGTATTTCTCGTATTTGTGCTATCTCGGTGCCACGACCTATAGAATACACAATCGCATCTGTCTACAGACAGGAGTCTTCTTTATTCGTTCGACAGTGGGGATTCTGTCCTTAAATTGATTCCAGACGTGATACAAGACACGTTCCCAAGCCGCTGGTCGAAAGTCTACTATATATGTAGTGTTCCGCAGCAGAGCTTGTTTTCGAAGCTACATCGCAACTACCTGGAGAATTCACTACGAAACGGAGTACAGATTCAGGTTCCAGATTTATGTCCATCGTTTGTCTACGTACGTGCAAAATCTCACTACGGTTCAGACTCAAATGCAGCAGCGACAAGTTTTTGTTCGACGAAGCTCGAAACTTGTTCGTATGCGTTCATTCGTTTTGATTCGATGCGCAAACCAATAAACATCCTTACGAATGTTTATCTCGCTTGATTTCTCGTCACGATAAGATATTTAAGGTTGGTCGACACCTATCTGGAGCAGATATCAGCTATTGGTGAATAAAACATATGACTTCTTACATAGTCTGGCTTTTCTTCAGTACCCATGAGAATCCCATAGATCCCATCGACTGGCCACTTTTTGGCTTGTCCATGCCAAAACATAGGTTCTCCTGGCTCGAATAACCAGCCTGAAAATCAGATCCACACATATGGTTTTTCAAATGCAACCGCATCTGTATCGGAGCATTAGGGGCACTGCCTGAAGCCCAGTCGAGGAATGCCCGTACAACAAAATTCGGGACACAACATGTAGGCAGAAAATCGGTTTCGACGATTTATGGTTACTTTTAGGCATGGTAACTATGGTAACCACACGCCTACAAAACCTGCCCATGTCACACAAAGACAGGCATCCACGCTCAAGGCGGATAATACGACAACGTAGTTGCTGTGGCCTCAAGTGCTTTCAGATAACGTCTGAGCTATCCTGACTGTTTTTGACAGTAAGTGGACATTAAGGGAATTAACAGAGGATGCGGCCGATGGGGTGGAAACCCAGGCTGACAACCATATACATAAGGGCCCAAATGCACACAATGTTAACACCATGATGCTTTTGACTGAACATCTTGAATAACTTTCCACTCAGGTAAACGCGCACCACTCTTTGCAGTTGCTCTCCAGGCGCCTCACAGCGCGCAGACGAAACCGTTCTAGGCAGCGTGGTTCTACAAACCCGACTGCATATTGGTACGACCCCAACCAGAGAAATATAAAAAGGTTGGCACAACGGTGATAATAGATATGACGGTTGACAGAAATGAATGAAGTGTAGTTAGACGTGTTAGAACCTGTAACCAAAGACTGGAACTGATTATACGAGTACCAAAAACAAGATCACACAGGCTTCTGTAGGTCTGTTTAGGCGCGGTTTAAAATGTGCTCAGTTGCACGTAACCTGGTGCTTTAGATAGTGCTGAAAGCAGTTATTAATTATTGACGAGTTTGGATATTCCTTTACCTATTTCAAAAATAAACTACTGGTTAGGTAGTGAGTTTGCCCGTAAGTGGAAAGTCGTTAACTCCTGTGGGATTCGAATACACAACTATGGAGACCAGTTGTACTGCGATGCCACACCGGAAGTTTCTGAACAGTGGTTAAATAGTTTGCAGTTCGGGATGAGCATTGGTCGAATGAAGCGAACAAGAAGGTCTAACTACACCTTTTTCACATTCGTGGTTTAAATATCATGTTAGCTATAGTTAGGCTAAGGGGAAAAAAGTACATTTTCATCGAATTCCAGGCTCAGTAACTTGGCATCATTGGGCTGCACAAGTATTTTTACTCCTACCGACGGACAGCATATCAAAGGTTATTTTAGAAAATTAGCTCATACTCGTAAATGTATGAGATGTTTTCGCCGAAAATCCAACCGGTTGCTACTCAGAGGCTCAGTGTAATTGTTTGCACCCGTCCGTTGATTCACCTTCTTGAGGTTCGATTCATGTCATAATTGGAAAGAACTGGAAGTCGAGCACTCCTTCCGTCAACATAAGAAACGTTAGTAAGTTCATTGAGTGTCGTACTCGCCAACAGTATTTCCGATTATACTTTGTTCGACTACTGGCCCTTAGGGGAACAGGTAGGTTCCTAGCTTACGAAATTTATCTCAGGCTTTTCACTCTCGAGTTAAATTTGGTGCATGGGCGAATGTAATTCTGCTGCAATCGTTTGCAGTTTGATGTCACGAAATGTACTCCTAATATTGTTACTTGTTACCTAAGACGTCACGACCAACAAGTAACTTTTTGGGATCTGAACTTGCACGAAATTCGTCAGTACATTTCATGTCGGTTAGCTTTCTGATACTCTTCATTTCTAGGATTCCCCTAATCACATATTTATATAGAACAGGTGATAAGGCTCAACTGTAACGGGATTCAGTTCCCTCTGTCTACTGGAGCGAATGACTGTCGTCACCATGGACTCCAATTTAACTGTCGATGGTTATTGATTAAGCAATAGAGATCAGAGCTTCCGTCATCCCATCAAGGAAAGGAGGTGTCAGAGAAATGGTCTATTCAGTTAATCAAAAACCACCTTCAGAAAGAAAGAAACCCTGATCGTGGTTCCACAGAATTTGCGATCATTCAAAGATTCATTTGAGTTTGAATAGTGGGTCCGCATCACCTCCACCGTGGTGTTTAAAACGGTTTTCGAAAGGTCCGGACATGGCTTACTTTTCACGAGTGCAACCTCCACCAGCCTAAGATGATCGATGGAAAATTAAACCAGCCGGAAACAACGAACAGCGGTAATCTAGCTAAATGTGTTTTGTGCACAGTTCTTACTTTTAATTGTTACAATTGCCAGGTCAATCCCAATGTCGGAAACCAGTTTTTTCCCCTAATTATCCTGAGGAGTGTTGTTAATTAAAATGGCAAAGCAAATCGCCTATGCCTAATAATAGACGGAATGGACTCGCCCAGCGCATACATTGGCATTGTTCCAGACACCATATCTCTTGACTCATCACGGCTAGGTATCTACTGATAAGACGTATATTGTTTGCATTATTGTAAGATTTATTGCAGACAGATGTTTTGTGGTCCTAAGATTGATCGAACTACTGACTGCGTCAGGATCATGCTGATAACCTCATTGTCAGTCAGTCGATTTCGACTACCGTCAAAGATGAACGCAAGCTCGAAATCACATCAATATGACTTCGCCCACAACCCGGACGGTTTGTTCCAACTAATCAAACTTTGGCCATACCTGCTGAGCGGCCCTGATTGGCCGCAATCGAAAACGTGTTCCGTGTACACTTTCTAATAGACAGTTCACTGACATACATATTACCCATGGACTGATGAACCGATTTCTTCCACATCGTGGTCTCCTTGGTAGTGAATGAAACAAGAAGGACCAAAGGAGTTACCTATTTATGGGTTCATTATTGCCTCTCAGACAGATTTTTGAAAATGAGTCTCAGAGCTTCATCTTCAGCTTTCACTGGTTTCCGTGGTCTGTCCTTTCATCTCAAACACAAAAGTTCTCGCCCACTATACCAACACATTGTTTCTCTTTTGAGCATCATAGTCTTTTATGACTGATGGTCATGGGTAAAACTTTCAGGCAGTTAGCATTTCAAAGAGCTGCCTTCATCATTGCACGTGATATCTCGATGGAATGCTCTACACGCATCTAGAAACGAAACGAAAATATCCTCCTTCAATGCAGACCTGCAGATTGGTGTGGTATCGACAGAATCAAACAAAACACCATTGATTTGTAATCAGGGAATATTTGGGTCCTCGGTACCAAGTATTACAGATAATCGTATAGAATGATTTATTTTTGGGAAGCAGATGCACTAAAGTAGTAACTTTGGCTTCGGCTTCATGGAAAAATCGGATTTAGGCCGATGATCGTAATTAGGAATCCGATTCTTATGAACCGACCGTGAAAAATTTGCCTTTACCGTGTAATCCTTTACACTGAATAAAATACATCGCACATCTCATTTTAAAATCTGTCTTGTCTAAAATTACCGGAACAACTTTTTGAAGACACTCAGTTAGTTCAATCCTACAAAACCGATGTCACTGTTTCCTAGTCGTGTAATTAGTTCGGCAAAAGAGAATATAGTTTCAGAGGACATGACACCAGGGTTCACATAAAACCGCAAGTGAGTCAAAAATATACGGTAATGAAGGTCGTTGTTCGTTTAACTATCTAGAGATGAAATAGAAAAAAAAATCCCAAACTGTTCTGCAGACCTAATCTCATGTAACTAAGCAACCAAAGAGCGCCAATGCGAAACTCACATTCAACGTAAAATCGGAATGGAACAGCTTTCTTCAACTGCGTGATTTCCCTCACTTTTAACAGTAGTCCTTCTAGTGTGTAGCTTTTGGTAACTTCCGTCAAATTTAAACGGCACACTTCTTTAGAATCTGGCGATCGCCGTGAAGGAAATATCAGTTTGACCAACATGATCTGTACCCGGGGAACCACACAAACAGTGCTAGTCAGCAATTGCGTGAGCAAGCAAAGAAATAGCTACTGATACCGTGCGAAGGCATAGAGTATGGTTTGTCAAAAGACACATCTCAAGCAAGCGTATTGATCGATATTTCGCAAGATTCACTGATCAGAAAATCGAACATCACACGCGACACAGTACAGGGTTCCACCGACGGTGTAATTGTAGCACACACACACAAACAAACAAACACGTGGTTTCCAGGGCGTGGGTTTGTGAAAGCAAATCTCTAATGAGCCGAGACTGTGCTAGCGGTAATTCGATTGGTCTGTACTCAATCACACAACAATAAGACACTCACAAGCAAATGTAGGCACTAACCAGCGCAAAACGGTATCAAGGCTTGAGTTGAACTAAAGAACAGGTTTGCAAATAATGACCGATATTCTATTATTATCGACCTTGTCACGTACAGATATGGAAGCGGGTCTTACTGCGTTGTTTTCGAATAGTTTATCGTGAAATCATAGTCATCCAACGTACTGCTATATTTAAGCAACGAAATTCTATACGGCTTACGAATCAAGATCGATCAGTGCAGCTTTTGACAACTTGGTCACAACTATTGGGCAGATAGTCTACTTTACGCCAGCACAGCCTGAGTGCGTCACTGGTTTATTTCGAATTTAAGTTGGGAGAGGCCTCCAAACAGTTGTCGCCATGACTGTGGTTATTCTATGAAAAACGATGCCAAATATTTTCTCTCCTCGTTCCAGTCTTTGACAACAATGACTGCAGAAGACTCACGCAAGTCACCCATTATTTGACCATGTATTGGCTAGAATTGGGCGAATTTGTGCGTAAGCATGTGCAATATGTATCCCATAAATATTTGGATAGTTATCTGTGAGATTTCAGAAAGAATATAGGTAAATAACCTTGGTGCTAATTTGTGAGGTAAAATTGCTGTACAGGTTGCACTTTTTCATTTCGGTCACCATCATCGAGACTAGGCGATGAAAGATCGACTCGCGTTGTTTTATGCTCGTAGGCTGGTGTTTTCGGTGTTAATTTTTTAAAAGTCTATGATAACATTTACGCCTAACAGAGTCCCCATTTGGCAGTCTTTCATTGGCGGCGGCCCCTTTCCGGAATTATTGTACATTGTTGAATATAAAAATAAAATAATGAAGTAAAAAGGGCATTAGGAGCAATGAGAGCGTAAAAGCTTTAGAATGGAGCCTGGAGACATTATCCGACAATAAATAAGAAGCAAGTTCGAGTCCAATGCCTTGGTGACTATCGAAACTAAGCTCACTCCACGATTGGTACTGCCCTCATCGAGTATTCCCTTTTTGAGGATGGGTACAATCATTTATTCACCCCGTGATACCAGCATACGCTCCTCGTTCCAAATATTACAGATCAGGTTGGTATTTGTGTTTATCAGCGCACCACCACCCCCTTGGAAAAGAAATGGGGTAAATTCGTTGGGATCGGCCACTTTCCTACACTTTAGTAATCAAATACATGACTCCACTTCCACTTCCGATGGGGATTCAAGTGATACTCTCCAAGGAATCGCAGTTGTTGAGTTCGGAATAATTACTTTGATGCGCGGCCAGCTAAACTGTTTCTTGAAGTATTCGGCCCAACGGTCCAGCGTTCACTCTTTGCCTTGGATGGATTCTCCTTTTCTCTAGCATATGGTCTCGCTGACCAGGGTTCGCTGTCCACCGGTGTAGCGAATAAGTTTGAAGTCTTTGACTGTTGACAGAAGCAGCAGCTATTTTGATTCTGTCGGCTACCTCGACCTACTAATTTTCTAGATGCTTCTTAAGACTTTTTGTAACTAGCCTTTGTAGATTTCTCCGGATCTTCCTCACCTCCTTACAGTTTGAAAGCGAGCATTCTTACTCCATTAGACTCAGTGAATCTTGAGTAATCCTGTCTTTTTGATGGACATCGGATCTACATCCACAGGTGAAACCTGCTGCCACTTGCAGCCCCCGCTGGAACTGGACCCAGTGCTCATATACATCACTGCTCTTCGTAGTTACTGACTGCGGCAAGGCCGCGTGCGGCGAGTGGTTTAAAAATCTCGCTGTATGACTTTCAGTGGATTTTTCAAGGCGGAATCTTTTGTGCCGCCAAAGCTGAACAGAATCCCCCTTCCATTGTCTAGTGGCCCATCTCTTAGCTCACGAGCTATACCAGAAATAAGATGCCGTCAAGATTTATATTTTTAACTCTCTTTTTCCCATTGTCCCATTATCCAGTGAACTATCTTACAGCTTACCGCTGAGATTCAAATAACAAAATAATCACAAGATCCGAGAACTTTTGGGCCTCATTCTGGTACCCGTGTACTACTTCAAGACTTCAAGGCTACTAGCTCATGTGCTAATTTCTGTCCATAACAGAGGGAACTTCTGGATCACACAAACGTTGTGCGGCTATACAAGTTTGCGGTTTGCCTCGATAACCATGGAGCTGGAGCGAGTGCCTGGTCCCACTCTACGTATGTGGGACAGTCAGATCTACAGGTATGAACAGAACTGCGCAACCGGTAACTTATTGTGATATGATCGATCTGGCTTAGAGTACCTGTAGAGTTAGAGCGCCATGTCGCTATGCTGTGTCGGAAATTCGTGCTAGACAGGAATAATCGATTGTCTGCACGAAACTGGTGAAGCCTATCCCTATTATCTTTACTCTTCGCAGATAGGGCACAAACCCTGCCTAAACAAGCTTCTGACGCACTAAGTTTGCCAGCTTGTGCAATAAAATCACCAGCCAGCACTATATTGTTAGAGCCTTTGCTCCTGCGAACAAGGGTGGCGAGTTCGTCGTAGAACTCGTCCTTCTGCATGTTAGAGCAGCAGTCTGTTGGGGCACACGCCGAGGTCACAGACAAACTGTGCGTAACACAGCTGTCCCTTCGGACACCATCTGACCCCTGGAGTCTTACAGCACGTAAAAGACTGTTATTCGGAACCCATTCTAAAATGGCAGCTTTAGCCTTGTCAGCTAAGACTATTCCTACACTAGGTTGACCCGCAGCTCGGGCTCACTATGCTGCCAACAATGAACCGTTGCCAGTATCGAGCGTGTTATCAGTGGGAGCATTGGAAATCAGTTCAGGGAACATGGAGAGGTGGTAGAGGACAGAAGACAAAAATGGAAGAAAAGAGGGGAATTTCTGAGTAATGGCCCACTTAACATTACTCACCCTTCTCGTTGCAGTGAGTAGAGCTGTCCTGGTTATCCTACCCGAAGATCAATACATAATGGAATTTTTTCTAATCTGGCAGTTCATGGGGCCTGTTGAACGGGTAGTGCCAGGGTGTCCAGCTGGAAGCAGGAGAACGATTAGAGTTCTCAACCAAAGCCTCTAGCTCTGATGAGAGCCTGCCCGCAAGGCAGCGGGGGAGGGGGGGGGGAGAGTGGAAGCTCATTTGTGTGCATCAATTACTCTTCCACTGACTTCACCGACTGAGATGCCAGCTCAGATCGACCCCCAACCTGGAAGACTAGGAGACTGGACTTTGTGGGGTCTCTACCGATCGATCTGTCAGGCACAAGTGACCAGCGCTCGACACAGTTGGCAAATATTTTGAGCGCTAATGCTCTCGGGGACTTTTTACACGCGGCAACTAAAACTTCCCTTCGAAGATGATTATACCAAAAAGTTCGTCCACCACGTACTTTTGGGGTTCGGTGTGTAGGTTTTCCTACGAATAAAGCTTGTCAGGCAGCAATCCTCCTTAACTTTCTCTCTTTGTCGTGGCTGGTGAGTTTGTGGACGGAAATCCAACGGTTCAACAAAGTTTTTAACTCGAAAACGAAGAAAAATAGGCACCGTTTTTGTTGATTTGATTGATTTTTCCAAGCCCCGATTTCTCATAAGGCGGCCGACTCATTATGTACGTACATTTTTCAACTCAGTAGGTTCTATTTCCCCGCTCAGCTAAACGATCAGTGAAACATTCGCCGGCTCCTGAGTTCTGTTCGATCGTCACGAGCACACTGATCCTGCACGATGGACAGGAGGTGAAAAATATCTGATTCAGACAGTGAGTTCTCATTTGGTCTTTCTTCTTACTGATCACCATAGTAACTAGACAAAACTGTGTCGAGAATTCCTAATCTTCCCTTATCTTCGGAAGGAGTTTGTAATTCATTTTTGAGAACAGACCAAAAGAACCCGTAGAATACAGTTTCCCTACGGACCAAAGGTTGGAAACGGATACTGTGGACTAATCGATCGGTCCGTCAAGTAATTTCAGTATCGAAGAGATCGATTCGAACGGCCTTATTCTCGACGGTTTGTCAACTTATCAATGAGGTGTACGGAAATAAAATGATGAAACATATCTTTCTATCATATTTATTCCTCAAGATAACAAAAATGTCATTCATACGTAATAAGCACGGATTAAATGCACTGCCTACTACTACCGACACTGTAAAGCGCTCCAGAATACACAATAGAGGATAGCATTTTTGAATTCTCTGTTAAATATCGTGTCTGTTGAATGTTGCTTTCTATTTCTAAGTCGATGTCCCTCTCCGTCGGTGACCATACTACTGAACGGTCGCATGACCCGCAGATTTTTCTGTTTTTTCGGGAAAAGTGGGAGATAACTGCGCTAGGATCAGCATCAGCTGTCCCAACTATTGGTAATTTTGAGGTTGTAAGGTATCTCCAAAAGGTCCGAAATCAGCATCCGCTTTAACTTCTCAAATGATAGTTCATACTGTTGCTGCAATACACAGGATGATCCTTCCGTAGGAGCTGATTCAAAGACTCCCGCAAGTGATGCAGTTCTGGTAGAAAAGCAGTGTAATAACTTATGTTTACAGCGATGAAACATCCCTCATGTCTGAAATTCGCTGTATTTCTCGTATATTTTCGGAGTGTGGACGGCGGCTATCACCTTCAGGAATAAGCCAAATGTACTCAGTCGTTCTCAGGAAGACTTTGCACTTTTCTTGACGTAATCAGAATCCGAATTTTTGAAGGCTTTGCAAAACTCCCTTCGAGCGGCTGTTCAATTCGTCGGTAGAACGTCCGGTCAAGGTGACGTTATCTAAATATGCAGCTGTTCCCTCAAGTCCTGCTATTGTAGTGTCCAACACACTTAAAATAGTTGGGGATGTTGTAACTCCAGGAATCAGGCGTGTAAGTTGGTACAGGCTACTGTTAGTGTTGATTATTAACAGGTATCGAAATCGGGGTGCGACTTTCATTCGAATGTAGGCTTTGGCTAAGTCTAGCCCAGCAAAACAAGTACTGCCCTTCAGCAATGAAGAAAGGTAGCGGATCATAGTCGGAGTCTAGAGCCAGCTTTAAGGCTTGTAGAGAATTCGGTGCAAGGTCTAGCGGATTCTTTCGGTTTTTTCACAACAACGATTGACGCGGCCCACTCCGAAAACGTACTGGTCTCAAAATTCCAAGGTCTGCAAGGCGTTTAGGTCCTTGGACTATTAGTGACTGGGGGCTTGAGGCGGAACACCAGTTGACTGTTCTGTTTGGGCTGTAGAGTAGCTTGGAATTGCGTACATAGGCCTTTGCCTTCTCGGAAAACAGGAGCAAATTGTTGGGTCAGTTGACCTGTTGACGGAGCCGCAGAACTTACTTGGGTTTGACCGCAAATCTGTTGATAGAACAGCTAGCCAGACTGAGATCATCCATCCATTCTGCTCCCAGTAGGTTAACGCCGGATATGGTATTGAAAAAGCCCTCGGAAACTGTCTTGCCACGGAAAGACACGGTACAATGAATTTGGTCAGTAAGCTCCAGCGGGTTGCCACAGACGTCAGTTGCGGTCCGTGAAGTAGGCTGGATTTCTGGTCAGCCAACTTTTGCCCATGTGCCTTCTGATATGACCGAAATGTCGGATGTCGTCTATAGTTGGATATGAACGCAATGTTCATTGATCTCAACATAGCCAGACTTCCGACTTTCTTCTACCTGCAGCAGTGACGTAATGGCCAACTCGTGAGACTGAATGGACAGCCGATCAGCATCGGCTGGTGGTTTTCTTGTGAGTTGAACTTTAGTTTTCTATGAAATCCTCCTTGTTGGCAAAAGCCAATATTGCGCCCTAACTGACGACAGCCCTTGCATCTGTTTTTCTTAAGTGGGCAGAATCTATGGAAAAGTCACGCACCACAGTGTCAGCACGGAGAGAGCGGTTTTAATGGGCCAGAGTAGGTAGACGGTTTCTTTTTTGTTGGATATCGTTTGGAAGTAACGACCTTATTCACGACATGTATTAGTAGATATGGATGGTGGTTCATGGCAACTTTGTGTTTCCAATTACCGAGTCACTCCCGTACTTCAGCGAGTGCTTCTAGTTTGGCACTAGGCTGCCGATTGATTTTGATCATATATCGGATTCTCAAATCAGAGAGACTGGCAAACTGAAGGCGGCAAGAGAAAACCAGTCATCCTAGTTTGTCTTCTGTCAGTGATCGGCATCGAAAACTGCTGCAAACCCGAAAGAAAATCTCAGAGTCGCCAGAAGTAGCCCACACCCCGTTAAACCGGTGTGAGATCCGCAGCTAGTATGAGTAACGAGGATGTAGCACGGAACATTCTATTCGCAGTGGGAAAACTGTGACCAAAATTGCGGTCCTGATTTTAATCCGGGAGAATGAAACATATTCCGTGTGTTCAATGGAAATGGATCCACCCCTGGAGGGTCGCATTTCTATACATGCTACTGGGAATGATAGAAGTAGTTAGATCTTGACAGCCGGCGAAAAAACCCTCGGGGTTCGCTCTAGATGACGACGACCAATACCTGGATTTGCTAATTGAAATTTCAAAAATGGTTCAGTTCAATGCAGGAACGATCATACAAGGCTACTGACCTACTCCAATCGCACTATTAGTGATGTATCGACCAATATGCATGCGCTTATTGCTGATAAACTGGTGGTGTTGATCAATTTTGAAGCTCTTGCATGGAAAATTCGAGTAAAATCAGTTTAGGTAGTATTCACCCGAAAGTATGTCATCCATTGGTACAATACTTATTGCTAACCTGTTTTGGGTTCAACCGTGTATATTCACATCAGTCTGCTGAATTGACGAGTATCTAGCGAATCTTATTCCATAGTAACAATCAGTAGCAGTTCATTGATTGCTGTGGCTCACTGGTTTCTCCTTGTCAGCAACATCCTAACGCGAATATCAAAACCAGGGGAAAAAATATAAATAATAATATTATTTCGATTATTAAGTTGTGCAACCACAAGAGTCACTTATCATTTCACATAACCATATCTTCGTGCATATGATCACTAATTGGATGGATTTCGTGGTTGTGTAATCCATTGTGGAAGTCTGATACGCTCTAAATGGCCAAGATCGCCGGTTCGGCTTTAACACCTTCCTTCCAAGTTACGGACCAATCACTGAACAGCGTGTAATATAGCCTCTGGTAAGTGGTGTACTGTTAGTTCGCCGAACCCACCACCAAATCGGACTACGGGTTGAATCTCTATACTGTTGGATTTCATGATTGCGTTAATTTCATTCAAAAGGATTTTGGAAAACACAGTTTGGCGAACAAGCTCGTTCTCAGTGATTCATAACCATATATTACTACTTGTCGTAATATATTGTGATGTAATGGCATGATTATGAATCACTAAAAACGAGCTTGTTCACCAAACTGTGTTCTCCAAATGTGTTCATCGGGAATTTTCCGTCAAAAGGATTTATCAAGTTGTCAAATGGGGATGAAGGGAAATCACTTTATTTTTTTTTCTAGCGGAATACATAGCAACAGCAGTTGTTGTTTATAGAGAATGCGCTAATTATATCTCTGTGAAAAAAGATGCTAGGGAGAATACTATGTTACATGGCTACTCAACCCGAAAATCCCCGGAATTCCAACGTGGAAGGTGGGATTTTTCTACGGCAATGAGGTATGGGAATTTTCCCTCCACCCACCCCGATAAATGATTTTGTACAAGTTTGGCTTGGTAAAAGGATGTCGAGGTCGATCTTTCCGGTAGTTCACATACACTGCCCATGGGTACCTATTGCGAGGGCTTTGGAAGACTGATACAAAGACATACAAGGAAGCATCAGGGTTCTTGTTTTTAGTCAAAGGGTATTTCGGGAACGGTGAAATTTTCCTCTAAAACTACAGACACTGAGTAGTGAATTTGAAAGAGAACGGATGATCGGGATGCTGACCAAACTTTTTATAGCGATAAAAATGGTGGATGACCGCAGCTATAGAATGACGTTCGAGTGAAGAGCAAAATCTTGGAGGAAAAATGACGAAAAAGAAGAGTTTTTATGCTCGAGAGATTTTTGTTCGGTTGTGGAACAAAACATTGTCGTATCTGAAGAACGAGCGAGTTTCTGGATCAACTGGCCATGAGTAGGGGTCTGCCAAGGCGGCTCAGTGTTGGGGGTTGTGCCTGAACGGTCGGCCAATTAGGGCAGCGGCGCCGACTTAGTCGGCACATAGAAAACAAGTTTCGTATCTGCTGGTCCTAAAGAATTCAATGAGTCAAAATCGGACCAAAGGACTTCGGCCAGAAAAGCTGGCTTAGGCTTGATTGCCAACTGCAGAAATGTTTAGAACTGTAGAGCACATCTCGTGAGTTACCGTGTTCTAGTCGTTCATGCTCTAGTGCTTACAAGTCGCGTACTACTTACAGGAATCCCAAAATACGGTATGTTCCAATTATTTTATTAAAAGTGTTCCCTTACTCCTAGTGCTACAAGTAATTATGGAATTTGACGTCTCAGTTGATGTCAATATAACCTGTACACAATAATCACGTTTTACTGTAAAACCGTGTGTAATATTCGGTATTAGACTATAACTGAATGTCCACTGTTATATGCGCAATGGACAATTTCACGTACGAGTTTCAGACATGTACAAGTCATGATTATAGCTTTAAAAACGCGTTATATCATAAGTATGAATACTGGGTGTGATTAGTTACTGCCTGATATACTATGTTACTATGTATTTTATCCTACCGTACGAAACTCTGGAATAAAACTCGAACTCGTCCATTGTTATCCAGTCCACTATTAGATATCATTGATGTTTTACTCATTTACACAATATAGTAATTATTTTTGAAATAGATTTCTCTTCTCGTGTTTTCACAAAACACAGTGTGACGTACAAGAAAACGTCAGTTTTCACATCAGTTTTGTAATCGACTAAGAATTAATTTTGATTACCTCTTATAATAAGCATTCTTTCACCTAAGGGATAACGGCTAAACTGAATGGCTCAGTTGGTGTCAATCACAATGTCTACTGCGTATTACACGTTTGAATTTACACTCCGTTATTCTATAATGAAGTTACAGTAACTGCCATAAACAGAATGAAAAACTTCATCCATCGGGCTGGGACAAGTGCGAATAATTGTATGTACTATAAGTAGCATGTATTACAATATCCAATGACACTATAATCGTAGTGAAGACAATTGCTAAACCTCGTCGTACACTGGCAGCACGAGTATCTCCTTGACAGTCATCGGGTAGTCTTTTGAGTATACCCTAACCGTACCACTGAATGACTCCCAGTGAAACAAGGAAGAGTATACTCAGGGTACAGTCAGCGTCAGCCTATGTTCTAATCCCGCGAAAGTTTTCATTTGTCTAACACTGCAATATCCCAAGCGGGGACAAGAACTGCAGCCTTCAAACGCAGTTTGGTTGATTCATATAACCCAAACTTCGCATATGTCCTTCATCGGAATCAGTTCCCGGTTGTTCATATAAACACGATTTCATGGAAAAAGTTTTATGTTATGAATGGTAAATTTCAAAATATAAAATGATTTGGGATTTCGATTTTTCATCTTTTGTCTTCGTCATGTTGGATATTTTTCAGCTCTTGAAATACCACAGGAATAACAGAAATAGCTGTTGAAAGCAGGTTGTAGAAATAATATGAACTTCATCATTTGGTTCAGTTCGACAAGTTTTTATTTTACGTACTCATGCTCTACCAAGTCCATACAACTACATGGGCACATTAGTATTAGTGAGCGGCGGCAAAAGAGCTTTGGTTAACCAGACTAAACATCCTAACGAACGAAAGTACGGATTGTTCCTACCTGGATTTGGGTGAAGTAGTCTGTACGTTGTGATGGGATTTTACGCCAAGGCATTTGGTTTTCCGAGTTCTCTAGAACTGTGTGATTTTCTTCTACGAAGAAGACTGTTATGTTTGTAAATTCTCCCTAAATTTGTTTGTGTTTATTAAATGTTGTGTGGGGAGATTGTACTCATTGGTCAACGTGCTGCTCACATGTGATTGGTTTATTGGTGCTATAATTTGCTGTGCTTATGCGCTGAAGCGGATTTTTCCGGAACGGCTGCTGGGCTCCGATGGCGCGATGCAGGGTTACGCCGATAATTCTGCTGAGTTTCGGAGCATTTGTCGGAAGGTCTATTCAAGTCTGGAATCATTCAGATCGGACTTCCGTGAGTTTCAATACGCAACGGATTCTAGTTTTTACGTGTACAATTCACGGACTAGTGAAGTTGCGAGGAAGAGAGGTGTCGTGCTTCCCCCTGGCATGAAATATTATTTTATCAAATATAGGTGCGTCCACCGAAGAAGAGTTGGTTGTAATGGACGGAGGTAATTTGTTTCATTTTTTGTGAAATTGTGTTCAACTGCAGATACCCTGATCTGCGATGCGAGGCTTTTGTCACAGTTCGTGCCGTCGGTTCTTCTTACGTGGTTACGCAGTGGTGTCTTAAGCACAACCACAAGTTTCACCTTGGTGCAGAGGGTTTCTATGCCCGTAATCGTCGTCTGACGGATGCGGAAGAACGCCATGTGTGCAATTTGATGGAGAGTTTCCAACACATTGGTGAACTGCGGGATTATACGAGGCGTCATTTTGGTCGGTCATTGCGCTATGATGACTTCAGGTCCATTCGTAATAGGTTGCGCGGGAAGCCATCGGAAGAGGATACTGGACGTTTAGGTATTTTATTGGAGAAGCTTGGACGGTCACAGGTGTTGTATGAAGATAATGAAATAAGATTTGTTCTATTTGTTCCAAAAGCCGCAACAGTGCTGACAGATCGGTTTTGTGACTTGATGCTTGCGGATGCGACCCACCAACTGAACTAAGGTGGATACGTTTTGTGGCACGTGATAGTGGTCGATGAGACCGGGATTGGACATAGTATATTGTACGCGCTGCTTCCTAATGAGAGCAGTGTTAGCTATCGCACGGCTGTAGAATATTTGGTTTGGGCGATACCGCAGTCGAGGGGGTGTAAGACGGTAGTTGTAGATCGCAGTATTCCCCAGTGTAATGCCTTCAGGGGTGTGTACCCGGAATCACTGGTAGTGTTCTGTCGGTTTCATGTTTTAAAAGATATGCGGCAGCGTTGTTGGCAGTTGTCGGGAATGTCCACTGCCGATAAACGCAGGATTTTCCAATGGATGCGTAATATGGTTTTCACGGCAAGTGTAAGGAATTTCAATCGGTTTAAATGTGCCATCGAGGCGAGGTCAGCGGAAGCCGCGCGATACCTTCGACTCACTTGGATGCAGTACATAAGCAACTGGGCCGCGTTTTACATGCGGTACTACCTGCTGTATGGCAATTACACTACGAACAGAGTAGAAATAGAGAACAGGCACTTAAAGGATGGCCTGTCCCGTCGTTCATGCTTGTACGACGTTTTCAGGAAAATCGTTTGGCGTGTTGATAGTCTACTGTTTAGTCGGCGGCAACGATTAGCTGGTGAACAGATGGTGCCCTACACGGCTGGAAGAAGTAATCGTTGGATGCAACCGCTGTTGTGTCGGATGACTGCTTACGCTCGTCAGTCATTTCTGGAGCACGCGTCGTAATAAGACGACAACTATCACCCTGAGGAGGGGTGCATACGTGGTTGGCAACTCTAGGGGACTAAAACATCGGGTGTCCTTTGGGTTAGGAAATCCACAATGCGGCTGTTCACTCAGTCACCAGTGGGGTCTCCGCTGCATCTATTTTCTAGCCGTAGCTAGGATAATGTCATTTTCATTGGAAAATGTTGTTCTAGGAAGATGGAGCCTGTACTCCTCCGATCGACCGGCTCCAGTTCCGGAAACAGGAATGCAGTGCAAACGTCAGTCAGGGAGAAGGATTGATAAAAGTGCTAAGATAGCTCTATGTGAGGATGCAGCGAAGGAATTCGGCTTGAAATAGCATCCCAAGTAAGTTTGGCAGCTAAGCCTCAGCAAGCAGAACTGGGACGATATTGAGAGTGAACCTCCTATTGAGAAAAGATATATATATATATATATATATATATATATATATATATATATATATATATATATATATATAGACGATTATATACACATACATTTTCCAATGGTTGTACACTTGTATACATGTACGTGCACTTCCACATACACATGTTCCATTCATTCTGCTGTCGGTTAGGAGGTGAAATCCATTATTATTTTCACGTTACTCAGTATACGTTCTGCGTTGCACTGAGGTCACATTCCCAACCATCGTGATACGCACGTATCACGGTTTACCTAAACCTTGGCCACAATACTGTTATATGAGTAGTTCTTCGTGCGTCATATGCATCATTTTCATTACGCGTTTCAATGACATCATTAGTGATCACAAAGGATGCATACCACCTTCGTCGCAGATTACCGTGCTACAATGAGAATTGATGGACGTTCAACAGACTTTGATTGCGCCCACAGTAGAAAGAAAAAAGCTTTCGGTTACACCAACAGGCTATTCTAAGTCCGTTCGGTAAGACGTAATAATAACAACAGTCATTGTACACATTACACAACCATATGGTGTGTGTGTGTGTGTGTGTGTGTAGACACTGCATACATATGCAGTGTCTACAAATTTGTGTGGGAAAAACTATCATTGGTAGATATATCTACCTTTTATAAAAGGTCTGACGGAAACTAACTATTAAGCCTATTAATATGCAGTTTCAAGGAATACCTCACAAGTATGCCATACTGCGACTGAAACCACGTGCAAATAAATCTACAACTAACATCGATATTTGACTGCCAATTACATGTCACTTTAAAGACGAAATTTCACTTTTCCGCACAAAACTACCATTAGCAGATAAGACTTCCAGCTAAAAGTCCAACTGAGGCACTTACCGATAAGCTAAATTATTAATAATAACATTGATAAGCAGCTTAAAGGAATACCTCTCAATCATGCTATAACCAGCCTACACCTTCGTGGACATAAATCTACGACCAATTTTGTTAAGTGACTGTGCATTTCATGCTTACATTTTTAACCTACCACAGGTGCAACGTAAACTTCGTTGATACACGGAACTCAACAGAGGAATCAACTTATTGGATGTATTGTCCTACATTAAATGACGGTTTTACATGCACAATGCACAATACACCATATGTGCGACGTAATTTCAATTTAAAATGGGTAGATCAATTCACCCTTTCTCAAAAACAGCGCCCCACTGAGGCGGGGGCGCGATTTCGAAAAAAACGTAACGGGTAGAAACATTCCGGGATACCCCTACGAACCACCGATATTCAAAAAACGCGAACTTTGTTGACCATTGTCACACTACCACAGTAGTATGTTTTGATCAATCCTTCAACGAGTTTTTCCACGAAGGAACTGAATGAAACCCAATAGCACCTGCTTCCTTGGCCATCTTGTGAAAAACCCTCCCTGGTACCCATCTTCCATACCCGCAAATCGGCCACTAAGCATGGGCACGGCATGTATCACGCACTTGCGGTGGCTATCGACAACAACTGTTCCACGCGTTCCCATTGATAACTGTTTCCTCCACTCGAAGATTGAGGTGTGGTCATCAGTCGCTAGGACGCAACACCAACCAATCAGACAGTGTGGTGACAAAAAATGGGTCACAAGTGTTTTTTCTCAGATTACGCACAGAAGAATGTACACGTTGTGTTGGCAGGGTCATAACAAGCCATGGCAGCCTTCTTCCTCCTGCCGTTTTGGTTGATGACGAATGGTTTTGTAGGCGGTACAGAACCCTGTGGTAACTGAGTAGACAGAGAGGCGCGTGCTTCTTTCCTAAGGAGAATGCGATAAAATTCATGGAGGTGTTGGTGTACGTAAGCCGGCGTATTTTGTTCGCGAGCCGCTGGAGGATAGAGCTTACGCATTTGATATCTTAACCTGATGGCGTATCCAGCGTAGTCCAAAATAACACCGGACTTTGAGGCCACCATGTCACCGGGCTATCCGTGTGTGCAATCTAACGTTAGTTTGGATGACGGGGTTTGTAGATTGGTCTTAAGAGTGCTGCGGCAAGCCAGGAGTACTAGTGGTAGCGATTTCGGCCAACTTGGGTTCCGGAGAGCGGCCAAGGCTGCCTTAAATTGCTGATAAAATCGTTCTCCGGTGTAGTTTGCTTACGAGTATTAGACTATGGTACGAAGGTCACGGCTGCCCAAAAGTTACAGGAGATTGTTCAAGGATCCCTTAAGAAGTGGAACACTGTCTCTGGTTCATGCCTAAACAACCAAATGTTGCAGACCAGCGTTTTAAGAAGGTTAGCACGACATTTTTGCTTCTTGCAGAGGTATTGTTTGTGGCCATCTGATAAAACTACCTACGTAAGAAGATACAAAGGACTTTTTGAGGGGAGCAACGGCCGTGCTGGGTCAACGTGTACCCGTTGAAGACGTGAATCGATGGCTGGAAACTGGGCTGTTGTGTGTCCGTGCACTTTCGATTGTTAGCACCGGATGCAGGTACAAGCCCATGCACTGACATCACGGTTCATGTTGTGCTGAACGTAGAGGTCGCCGATGAGTTTCGTGGAGGCTTTTATACCCGAATGGGACAGACTTTGCAAGGTTTCTAAAACCTATCGTCTAAAAGCTGACTGCGCGACTGGCCCTGAGTGGCCTTTGGACATGTCGCTCAGTGCATCACCTTCGGCCGAAGGAATGAGAACCGGATGGAGGCGCGGTGATGAAATGCAACGGAGCTGAACTACTTCCGGATCGTTTGCTTGTGCGGGTGCAATGGCTCTGAGGTCGATCGGACTGGGAGTGTTGAGGTCGAAGTTGTTAACGCGAGATAGCACGTCTGAGATAGGAATAGCTACACCTGAGATGAGACTCGCATTACTCGTGAACCGAGTTATGTAATTCAAATTTCCTGACTCTCTGGGGTATTGTATATCTGTGGTGCCATGCAGTGCGTGGATAATTGGTTTGTGGTCGATGTAGACCGTGATTTTGCGTCAGTTTGGGGTGGGCCTTAAGTGAAGGGTGCCACAGTTGATAGCAAGGATTTCGCGGCCATACTTGGATTCGGCCGGTTTTAGCTTTTGGAGAAAAATGCGACGGTTTGACAAGTGTCTGGTGTATTGTCGCAGTACCGCAGGCTACATGGAGCTTGTCAGAAGCGGAAGATAGGACGGGGATGGTAGTGTGAGGTTGTTGTGAGCCAAATCAGCGGTTACTGTGTGTGGGTGGTCCTCTGTAGGGAAGAGATCAGGGCACTCACCCACGTGGAATTTGGCGTAAGGGGTGTTGGCGGTTGATCAAAGGTCAAGAAACCAACAACGAAGTTCGATGTAACCCGATCCGAGATCCATCTTCTATGGAGATCGAAAACTAAGCCATGACTTTCTAAAAGATCCGAGGATAACCCGGTGCACTTAGGCAACGATGGTAACCCTCAAGAACGTACGACTCAGGTCAATGTCTAAAGTGAGAAGCTGACCACCATATGTTGTGATGTAAGTGCCATTGGCGGTTTGCTGTGTTATAGCTGTAGGAAAGACAGGGAACTTTCTTGAAGCCGGTATTATGCTGACCGGTCTTATTAGCTCCGGCCCCGGCACTCAGTCGATGGCTGTCCTGAAACAGGGAGAAAACAATCAACTCCAGCAGTGGCTGGGCTCATGGGTCGCTCCCAAATAATGGCGGGGGGGAGAAGTGGGCAGTACTCACAGAGGAGTGAGCACACTATCCCGCTGTTCTGAAACAAAAACCAAACGCCATGGTAATAAAAACAATACTGGCTGCGAATGCATCGGATTCATGCTCTACAACCCTCCAGTAACAAATGAATTCCACGCTACAACCACGACCCTGCCCCGCGTATGGGTAGTGCCAAACAAACGAGCGTATAGGCTGGGCCCTTAGTTATTTCACCTGACCCTGCCCTCAGTGGAGGCTTGCTGATCACGTCCTTCACATATGAACCAACCCCACCTTTCTCAGTGTAGACCCTATTGTCTTCCTCACTCCATTCCTGACCAGCTTGCAGGTGCAAAGTTCCGTTTTACACGCACGCCTTCCATTGTTCAACCACGTAAAGTCCGTTAAGTTCACGGGACTCGTTGATAAGTTGGCCAGCTGGCATTAGCATTTGATTAAGCCTGAGAACAAAATGAAAACGGTTGACCTGCATGTCACCCATTTACCGAATCTTTCTCAAGTCAACCCCGTATACTCACCCACGAACAACTTGCGGCCCAAAGCCAGTTGTGGTTTATTCGGGCTCCTCCTCACTACCACTCTTCTCCCTGGGCGCAAATGAAGTGTGAACACAAATGATCTACGCGGTAATCTTAGTCTCCATTTTCCCAATATCTTCGCACCGCGCAAGGAGTGAAATTTCCGCACTTCCGCGTCGCAAATGAAAACCACCCCACCACTGAATCTACCCGCCGGCTGCCGGGGCGGAACCGAACAATTCTCGTGCTCTCGCTCACGAAGAAGCAGGTGCTCAGGTAGACAAGGTATCAAACCAGCCCTCTACAGGCTCTACAATATCATATCTCGATTTATGAATCATCCCAATCAACAACAGGTCGTTTTCCGCTCTACGCGAGCAGTAAATGATCTCATACTTTTATTAAATTTGTTTTTCAATATCAAGATTTTCGCTGAAGCGAACAACCAAAAGTTATGCTATAACATCATCTGCACTTTCTGCTAGGTGCCCCATGCTCCTCCGTAATATAACCCTAATCTGAGAGGTGCTTCTCCATTTGTCCTACTTTCAAAATTTATGCCTCAGTGGCTCGTTCCTCCACACCAAAACTTGTCCCGACCCCTTAAGAAACCGCCAATTATGAGACTGGCCACCTTGCCGTATATTGCACATCATCATAGCCTACTTGCATACAATACAAGTTTCGATTACATGCACATGTACTGGCCCGGTGTTTCCAAATTTGCCCGCTTGCAGCCGTACTCATGCCATAAGCCGATGTAGCCGGCACATTGGATGAGTCACCCCTTACTTAAAAAACTAACAACCACGAGAAAGTCGGCTTTATCCGTCGGGACACACATTGTGGCTCTTCGTCATCAGACAAACACAAGTAGAGCGCCGCGGCCGATTGCAGGAAATCGGAACCCTGAGGCTCTTAGCCTTCGGTGAGGCTATGTGGATAAGTAGATAGGGACCTCCCACGTCTGCTGAGAAACCTTTGAACCAAAAACGATTCCTCGTGGCGGTAGCCAACAGGGTTTACCAGATAGTCTCCTGAAGTCGCTCGATTCTGTCTATTCAATTTTTTATCCGTTTTCCATCGGAGGGCAAATCCGCTTGATTTACATAATCAATTACGAAAAAAGACGCTTGAATATCGCAATTTTTTTTCAGTTTTTATTCGTAAACTGGATCAGGAGGACCCAAAGTTTCGTAAAAGCTATAACTCATCCCGTCAATGATTCTGCTGCCAAGCGTGTTTCCGAGGCCTGCCAATCAGAGTATTGGTAAATGTTCCGAATACGCGCCACTAAATGCTTAACTGAAGCCTCACCTTCGTCGTATTTACATAAACTCACTCGTAATATATTGTCGGCGTTTGACTTCATACTGAAGGTTCGGACCACTTCCAGAGTGCAGACTCCTTCGCTAACTCCAGGCTCGCCGTACTCTGTCGTCGTCCACCGGACCATTGAGCCAAACCCTAAAGTAGAAGCCTTGTATTGAGCTATCTCGAAGTGATTCTTGCAAGATACGTCTCAGTATGTTAGCCCCTGCTTTTCAAATGCAACTGTGGTAGACCCTACCTGGTGCTTCTTCTTACGGTGCTCCCCAACCCGTTTTCACATCGAACGCTAAGAGTCTGCCAAACTTATGCCTAACCAACCGGCAATTCATACCTGATGTGACTCGCACGGACCCATGACAGGACCGCGCCAGCCACTTGGGACTTAATAGCGAGGCCCCAGCAACTCAAAGTCATTTTGTTCTTTCTTTTTGCGAGTACTGAAAACGGCCATACTCGTGGCTGAAGCCCTCTTGACTTGCTTGTCACTTAGGTTTCCTCCATATCAGTGGCAAGCTGTGCGGCTTTCAGTGTCACTCATGTCTATGCATTCGGTTTCAAATCCCCATGGTGAAAAAGCCCACATCCCAGGATCTCCTCACCAGGGTGTGATAATGTTTACCAAAAATTGGTAACCAACCTTCGGGCTCCCTCAACTGTTTCTCAAAGTGGACATGAGTCTTCTTCTTCTGGACAGTGTTAGCCCCATAACCATGAGTACCGTCTCCCCTTTTTTCCACAATGATGCTTGTTTTATAACATTCATGAGCTGTCATATCTTTCAGACTGCTTTTGCCTGAATTCGAAAGTGATTCTTAGCCCTCGCTTGAACCTATATAATTTCATTTCATTTGAACGCCGTCCAGATAAACCATACGGATACTGATGCTGGCTATTTCTCTGTTGCAAGTCCAGCTTTATACTACCACATCACGAGTTCTCTTTTGCATCCTGACAACAACTGAGAAATATACTCATTATTAATATTGTGTTCCTGAGGTGGTCCAGCAGGAATATGGTCCGCACGCATGTTACAGGAGCGTAGCTTAAAATTCTGAAAGTTCCTTCGGTAAAGTGTCTTGGCGGAACAGCTTCTCAGGAACTCATCCAGTCCCAACACATGAGTATTGCATTCACAAGGATTCTACGGTTATCATTTGTATTCCACTCTCCAGATCCCTATGCTTTCCAAAAACCTTAGTAAGCCGTTACCGTTCCATCACTTGAAGTCCCATTTCATTTACTGTTCCCTATTATCCCTATTTGTCTTTGAAATAAAGACTCTCTCACTTTGTGCTGATACGTCGAACTTATATGGCAGCACGGTATCTTCATTTCAGCTGCAACGAATTTCTCGCAGAGAGGCACTTTATTCTCGTGAAAAGGTTGCTTTAGTATCTTATCTCGCTCGGCCTATCACCTCACAGGCGGTGTGTTTATTCCTCATCCACCAAGCGCAAATACATTTTGTTCTACTCCAGGACAACCCGTCTGCCCTTTCTAGTGAGGCAGTTCAGCTGTCCGTCACTGGTGTCTGATGAACCCAAAAGAGCCTCGTGTAAACTCGTTTCGCCGTCATATCTTGGTACCGCCGCCCAAGCGAAATGTTCGGTTATTCTTCAATTTATCCAAATTTAAAATGAGTTGACACAACGGATACTGCAGTGGCTAGATTGATGCTGGAAACCCATCCCTGGAAATAATGAAGCCGCCCTTCTCTGAACTCGTTTGACTGGAAGGAAACGATCGCAGGAAGACTGGCGAGCGATGGATGGGCTGATCACTTTTTGATGGATGTTTCAAGAGGTACCAATTTG
The DNA here is from genome assembly GCA_948099385.1 of Fasciola hepatica. Lineage (NCBI taxonomy): Eukaryota > Metazoa > Platyhelminthes > Trematoda > Plagiorchiida > Fasciolidae > Fasciola > Fasciola hepatica. Next base: position 267,068 of record CANUEZ040000011.1, read on the forward strand.
AAAGTGGTAACTTAATGATAAATCTATGCAGAACGAGTAGCCATGGCAAGAACAGGGTGGGACACAAGCAAAAGTGGTGACGGAGTATAAGGAGATGAGTTTACCTGCATTAATAAGGATTTTGCAGGTAGATCATGCATCAGCAACTGAGAGGAGAAACCACGTGACGACGGATCTGGGACAAAGAACTAGGATAGAACATTCGGTACAGAATAAGATAGTGGTGGGGTCTGGAGGCTGGGTACCGAAGTAATCGGTGGAGTGGCAAGGGAATGACACCTGCAGTAAGAGCGACCGCTAGAATTATGATGGAAGGAACCACCGGGAGAAAAAACTAAGCTTTCAGCGAAATGGTTTGTGTGAAATAGATGAACGATGATAAACCAAAATAAAAAACATCTCGGGGTCACAAAACTATTTGGGATGCATAGACACGTGGTTACTGGGTCGAGGGGCGTACCAGAGCGCCGATAGACTGAGCTGCCGTTAAGTGCGCATTCGCTGATGTTCGTTTTATTAGGTGTATTATGTGACGTCAACGGGGCCATGAAGCTGCGGGGTGTAAATACCCGAGATAGACAAGTACGGATAGGACGCGGTGCTCTGCAAGATTAGGATAGTGCGACGGAGGATAACCGTGGGGGACAGTTCACTGATGGAAGGCTACGGAAAGATTTCAGCGAGGCACGTCGTCTGGTTAGTACGGTGCAAAAATAGATGGATACAGTGAACCTGCCAGTGATTGAATGTGTCTATATCAGAGGCGAGTTCTACTCTGGGGAATGGTTACAACTACTAATGGTGCTATTAGCCAGGCGGAGCCTCAGAGAATGCAGGCAACAAGACATCTTCCAAAACGGTTGAAGCGAATTCATATAAGCAGCCAGTGTGCTTGAAGGAAAGAGGATGACTGCTGGAGGTGATAGGTCCGCACGGTAAATACTTAACTGAATAACATATTAACTTGGAGTAGACTTGGAAAAGGGGGGAGTCACATTTACAGCACCGTTGACGGGGAACCAGAGGTGATAGAAGACGAAAACGCAAACGGCGCGACTGCCGCAGCTACTTTCGCACATAAATAGCACTTCGTGATATCAAAGTGGTGCTTGTAGATGGGACTGACCCCGTGCTAGACCCTCAACCTGAAAGCCGTTTCTGGTGGCTGGAGATGAAGTACACCATCCCAGGTGCCACTGCTCGTCGTTGCAGGCACCCTGCGAGCCCCATGAGCCCCGGCCGACGTATTGGACCCGATCAAGTCCTACACCTTTCAGGTAAGCAAGGTCGAACATAAATTTTTGCATGAAAAGCCAAAGCAACCAACCGAATGATGACTGCTTAGAAAGCCAAGTCTCAGTAGCTACGATCAAGTGGAGGTCTGGAGTTAACACCAGAACCATCACTCGTTGGGCTTTAAGAGTTGACGACTGGATAACAATAGAAATAAATCGGAAAACCTCAGTTGAGCGGATGAGGTAAACAAGTGTGCCGTGTGGTAGTGGCGCTGAGGGCTCGGAGATGCAAAGTGGACGATTTGGAAAATCGGTCATAGCGGAAGCTCGAGTTAGTTCTGGACACCGTATTGGAGATGGTGTGATAAGTATAGGCTAAACGGCATCCCGTGCCACTTACCGCTCTAATTGCTGTTGCCCCTATTTACCACATTGAACTCCCCTCATTCGTTTTAACTTGGATCTACGATTCTTTTGTTGTTTTTCTCTTGATTTTAGACACAGAGTTTCATTACGGAGGCCGTCACTTACTTTCAGTCAGTCCTTTCTGTACTCATTGCTGTCGTCAATGTTTTTGTATTTCCAGTGGGTGAGAGCTCTCACTTTCACCAAAGTAATTCTATAGCTCCGCCAAGCAGATGATTTTACGATTAACTGCCTATCCTCAGTGAGAGCGTCCTGGGGTGGGTCCCCTACTTTTTCTTTCCCAGATGCGCTTTCTCGGTCATTTATCCCTAAAATTGTTTAATGCTGCAGAACTAGCACCGGCTTAAGAAACCGACCAATACCTTCCGTTGATGATCTCTAACATGCCGACCGGGGCGTCGTTTTCGTGATGGCTTTGCTTTCCAGGGTATCTCTCAGCCTGGTCGCCCGCTTTTGCGCCTCTCCACCACCACGACTTCCTTCGCGGGCTCACAATGACCGTATACTAAAATGCCCAATGCTTTCACGGCGCACCCTATTTAGCCTGTTTTTCCGAGGATTCACTCCAAGATACTCAGCAACCTTGGCCACAGGAATGGCGTTTCAAGCAGTGCATATCCGTTTCACACGAATCCGAAGCCCAAGTACGTTTGATTCTTAGCTTCTACGACACTAAATTGCAAATCACCCTACTGCTCCTATCCCCGTCGTTCGCAGGTCGCGTGCTTCTGCCATCCTTTTTCCACCACGGTTCGCTTATCTGTCGTTTTGTCAACACTCTTATCACTTCCCTTTTTTGTCCTTATACCGCCGTATACACTCCTCCACATTTTGTTCCCTCCGTATCGTTCCTCACCATGACAGCCTTCACCGCATGATATCTTCTTCGCCCTACCCACTTCACTCTGCTCAGGCCAGCTATACTTCATTTTCTACCCAAGCAGCCCCTGCCGGCTCCTAATCTTTATTCACTTGACACCTTTTTGTGCTCATGAAGCTCATTGGTCGCATTCTTATACCTCACTAGCTACCGTTTTGGTCATGTCCCTTTTTCATCCTCCCAACTTATGCCTCCCGCAGTTACGCACCAGACCCACCCGCACCCATGACCAGTCCCACATAATAACTCGCCTTTTTAACCTATGCATCTTTCATAGCCACATTTATTTACTTTTCCATACTTTCCTTGCTTGACTCCGCATTTCTTCTGTGGGTCTCCCTTTTTGGGCAGTACCCCGACTAGCAACGTCCAACTCACTCCATTTGTGAAATTGCCTGCAGACATGCAGCCTTCAAGTTTCATTCTCTCAGCTTCGACGCGCACATATTTCTTGTGCCTTTCTTTCCATCACAGGTCTACCTGTCTGGGCACATCTTCTCCCTCCTTTTCTTCTCCGTCTTCATCCTGTTTCACCTGCAGCGAAACTATCTGATTGGTCATATTTTACCTGTTTCTTCTGGGTCAGTTCTTTCATTTCCTGTTTCGAAAATAACTCATCGCTGGCATCGGCAGTGTGTCTTTTGGGTTGCTAGGTGTTTTCAAGCTCCATCTAATGCAAAGTCGTCTTTGTGTCATGGTTTTCAAGTACGGTTCCAAATTGTACTATCTGACTTTACCTGAGCGTTTCTGTCCTCCAATTCCTCATTTCTCTCCCACTTCATTAGCTGTTACAGCCGCTGCACCTTTGCACCAAACCTCGTCTCACCTCCAAGTTGCCTTTCTTCACTGATATCTTGCAATGCTTCGACTATCCTGTACTTTTATCCTCTCCGCATTCTATAGCCCCTTTTGTAGTTACTATCTTCCTGCTGCATAGTTTACGTCCATCTATTACCGTTTCACTCATTCTCCACCGTCGCCAAATGTCACATTTGCATTATTCTGGTTGTTAGACTAACTCTTACCTGTCTCCGGTGATTTACCTCACATTCCATCATTTATCAACTTCTGATCACAGTCATCAATTCATAGCCTTCACAGTCGCTTCTCTCTCTGTTGGTCCCCTTGTTCACCTGTTATACACAAATTCATCATGATTTACCCAAGCTAATTCTGCACCTTTTGATTTAACCCTAAACGTCTCTTCCCAGCACTGCTACTTCCGTGTTCTATCACTTTAACGCTCTCTGCTCCTCTGCTCCCTCCTCTCCTTCGCCAGTCATTTCTCTTGCCACCCTCCCGCTGCCCCTCGCAATATGCTTCCACTCTGTCTATCTCAGTGTCTCATATCTGCCGTATAACGATTCTGTTTGACCATTTTTACTCTTCGACCCACCTTTTACCTCGAGCATTGCTGGCTTCATGTTTCCGAAAAGAGTTGCCAGGCCTGACGCCGTCCATTTATTGGACTGTTGCATACTTCATGGCTATATAACCTCTTGCCATGCAACTCAATGTTTTCTCCATCAGCTTTCGTTGCCATAGTTCCTCATAACGATCTTCCGCTTCTCTGGTACAAAACGTTTAGCTTCCGGTCACCTCCACTTGGCTGAGCTAGGTCCTCCATTTGACCTTGACTCTCAGCTTCTCTGGGCATGTATTCGAATCTGCCCTTATTGTTTGACGTGCATACATTTACCTGCTTTCTAAGCCTACCTAGCCCGGGTTCGTCATGCTTATTTCTGAATTATTCATGGTGGTTGTCCACTCATTTTATCACTAGTAAAAGTTTGATCATGCCTCTGGCATGTTTATAGCCTCTCCGAAAAAGGTCATTATTATTATTATTATTATTTTTATAATTATAATTATATACCAACGTCATGTATGGATCCAGGTAGGCCTAACGGTCAAATTCTTTGTTTGGACTTCCGGTGGTACAGGCGTGATAGTCAGAAAGGGTTCAAAGCAAAATCCGCATAGATCATACAAACAAACGAACGCGTAAGTGTTGTGAGTGAGCTTAGCGAAACAAAGTGGAATGAAGTCACATTCACAGAACATTTGAAAAATTTAAAAGAATCCTGAACGTAGATCCGTTGTAAACGGTCCCATCTGCAAACTTAGCTGTCCCTCAAAATAAAGCTCATCACCTTGGGTAATGTATTGAACCGTTTGCACAATGACTATTGCTGTCCAATTCCTTTCTACGGTTTCCTAACGAAGCTTACCGTGGAGTATTTTCTACAGAATACTCCAGCAGTCAGAGAACCGAATAATGGTTACCTGCTACCCCGTTCATTGTGACTGTTTGCCCAACTGGAGCTTTTTTATTGCATTGTCCTTACCTTGCAAAGAACTGTGTTCTTCCAAAATTTGCGCATCCCGGGTGAATCTGTGGGACAACGTTTCGCTTTGCCGTTACCGCAGGTTTACATTGAAAATACAAGCCGGGAGACGTTTACCTGTCATTATATTTACCTTTAATTTTGCTGGCTATGAAGATGGTTACTTCCTGTTAAAGTAGTGCTCTTTCAAGTGAATGGATCCCAAGGCAAAAATGGCTGACCTGGACTTCTAGGTTGCTGGGTTCGCAAGGCATAAAAGTGAAAAACAAGTTACTTACTTATAAACTAAAAACGATTATCAGCCGGGGGCAGCATTTCAACTGTTTTGAGACCAAGAGCTATCATTACGAAGAGGATTTGAGGCCATATCCAATAAAGTCCTATTCAGCGAACAGGTGGATGCCCCGAATCGGCTAAGTAAGGTGTGTTGCCAAGAAAGCCCTATCAAATAGTGAATTGTCTCCATTGAAGAGTAGGCATGTAAAGGAAATTGCTGGCTAAGATTTTTTTACCTACTGGTGACTCTGTGTAGTGCACCGCCCACCAAAGTCCCCCCGTGGTTTTCAAAGTCTGAATTTCGGAGAGGGGCCCCGTTTTTGCTTTACCTATCTAGCCCTACGTCGCTGCCGATAGAGCTTCTGCGTAGTCTACGTATATGCTTGCTGCTGGTCTGTTCAAGGCACGATTTTCCGGGGATCCACTCCAAACGTCTTGTGGCGAGATTTAGTCTGGCCACAATATGGGGTTTTTCCGTCGGTATATTGGGGCAGACCGATCCATTTTGTCCTAAAGAATCAACCTCCCTCCTAATCATCCTTCGCTTAACCACCCGTTACACAACCTCAAGTGCGTCCTCAAGCGACACAGGTAATACCGTCCTGCGAGTTCCTAAAAGGCACAGTACTTCCACCCCGGGAAATCTGATCAGAGCCCTGCAGAATGCGATCTGTAGAAGAAACTCCACGGTATCTCTCAGCACAAATGAGGATTACTTTCCCCGCACTGCTTTCATGGGACTTGCCGCAAGAGGCTATGACGGGTACCATTTCATTTCGGCAGAATCCTTGTGAACTGCTCTCTTTGAATACCCAAAGTTGACGTCACAAGGCGAAACGTTGGAGTATGTCTTTTCAAGCTGTGGATTTCAATCCAAACGCCTTGGGCATGTTGAACAATTTTGAACCATCTCTCAGTCGCTTGGTGGGCGGCCCATTTCTGATCGTCAAGGAACTGGCACTTTGAAAAGCCCACTTGTTTACTGTTAGCAGCTTCTGCTGCTGCCAAAACCGTTTTGTCCTCTCGTTAAGGTCCCTGACTTTCTCATATCTGTCCAAAAATTCGTCTTTATCCAACCTGTGGTGTGCGACTACAGTCTATTTTAGTCAAACGTATGAAGCTCAAGGGGACCTTTTGACTTTGCACAGCAAGTGGTCCGCTTAGGGTCCATCCGAGCACGTTGTGAACAGCGTGTAGCTCCTTATGTTTTCCAAGTCTTTGGTCTGTAGCCCTCTGAGCTCAAGGCATCTCAGAGGCAATCAGAATCTCAATCTGCGCTTTCGTTACTTCTTCGAACTGTGTACGTGACAGGTTGGGCCCCTGGATTGCCATTGCTTCAGCGGATTCTTTAGGTCGCATCCATAGGCTATCAGTGAAGACAGCCTGTAGGAAATCGATCATCTCTGTATCCGCTGATAACAATAGCTTCAGCATGAAGTTGTCCGATTGAATATAAGAATAGCTTCTAACTGCGATGCTCATTATCGAGGTGTTCATTCCCTGGGCCACATCTTTTTATGAACTCAAGAGTCGCAGTTCTGTATCACATCATGCCGTCGAAAGCCCAACCATCCTAACCATTATTCTGTGGGTCACTGCTTTCAATAGAACCATATTTAATGTCGCGATCTTCCCTTGGTTCCTTGGTAGCGTACAGACGGTCTTACATTTGGTCAAGAGTCGGGATTCCGATTCCCAGATAGTAAGCAAAAATAAGTAGTAGTTTGGTGCGCCTTGTTGATGGCACTTAGCATTCACACATGATGAAGTGGCACCACGTGAAACATGCAGACGGGTGAAACAGATACCGTTCTTTTTGGCTTCTATCCATCTTTCAACAGAGGCTGACTCCAGGGACAGCCAGTATTCCGATGATGGATGAGTCATCCCAAGTAGTTAACCGGCCTCCGAGAAATAACAAGAGTACTCGCCGAAAGGGATTTGGATGTTCCATTGGCCTTAGCCACTACTGCTCCTGTGTAACCCAAAGGGGACCGAACAAGGCTCTTGTTCTTTCAAGACCACCTGCGCTGCGAGGTTCAGAAGTCTGGCTGCTTGAAGTCCCATAGATTTTACAAGACGAAGCTATTGGCTCTAGCGAAGCCGAAAAGAACGTCAAAATTCTTAGTCCCCTACAGCAGTTCAGCGACCTATTCTCCTTAACTTACGGACAATAAAGGGCGCGAGATGAAGCCAAGGAAGGTATCCTGAATTCCTCCGAGTTGTCTAGAGTTCTGTCTTCTAGCTCGCCAAAAATGACAGATGTCAGATATCGCCACCCTGACTTGGAAATGTAGGGCGACTCAGCAAGGATTTCACCAAATGTTTAGGGAGAGTAAACGAGAGGAACCAAACATAGAATCACAGAAAAGAACAAAACGGAAGGGAGATTCAAGACAGCATAATAACAACTGCAAGTTCAGGAGGTGAATCCTGTCCTACGGAAGGCGCTAGGGCCATTATGCCGACCGGCGTATGACGGAAAGCTACCCGCTGCCAAAACAAACTATGCAACGGAAGAAATCGGGCATTCAAATACCTCATACACCTCCACCATCGGGCATAGAGTCTTAAAAGTCCCAAGTGAAAAATAGCACAACGCTCATTCTACGTAAAAGGAGAATAAAAGGCAAATGGACGTGAACAAAAGGGGAGCGGAAGGAATCAACATAAGAGCGCGAAAAGAAAGTGAGAAAATGCAGTAAAGGAATAGAGGAGCTCATAAAAAAGGGAAAAATACCGAAAAAGAAAGAAAACAGTGTCAGAGAAGAAGAAAATGGGGGATCATTTGGAAGCTAGGAGGTTCTTTCTGGTGTAAGTTCTTGCTGCAACAATACATCCAGGCCAAGTTGTTCCTCATCGACCAACCTCCAGAATACATAGGTGGAAAATTGTTACTAGAGCTAATACACATGGTATTTAAGACAAGAAAAACCCAACTCACTTCAAGTAAAGGAGCCAGAGGAAGCGGGTGTAAAGAAGGAGAGCCTTTCAAGTGAGAAAGTGACCTGCAAAACTAGGGAAAAGTGGGCTTAAATTCTTCTTTGTTTGTTTGAGCTGTTTTAACTGTGGGGCATACCGTCAGAAGCTTTCGTTGAAATCTGCAAAGAATCTTATCTTTTGCCTATTTACTGTTTCTGCAGCTCCATCTCTAGGTGGCTGGTATGCCATGCCACAAAAATTGCACCGGTCGAAGTCTGATCTGGCACCAGGAAGAAACTGTCAGGGTCCCTAAAAGCCGCAAAGCCCAAGGAGGAAGCAGAGTTTCCGTGCAATTAAAGACGATGTCCCCTGGAAATCCATAATGGCAAATGCTGCGGCATTTGCTTGCTTTGGTTCCTTTGAGGAGAGAAAATACTCGACGAGCCTTGATGCTCCACATTTTTCATGGTGACCTGCCTTGCTTCTGCTCAGGGTGCATATCAATGGGCAGAAACTTGTCCGGAGGGTTCCACGCTAGGCCCGGTTAGGCTTTAGAAAAAGAATGACCGGAAGACACCTTAAGCTTAGCATCAGATGGGTACGAGGCTTTCTCGGTTTCTCGGGATGGCACGAATGAAGCCTCAATCCTTGTGCAAAGACGTGGGACATGCGCCGTTTACTGCGGAAGAGCAAGGGAAAGTGTCCCAAATAGGGAATCGGATACAGCCTTCCAGAATTGAGTTTAGCTAGAAATGGAAAGCTCATATCACCAGTTCGATGTCAGGCCGCCCGGATGAGAAACTAACGAGACCAGGCCGCTGCTATGGACGGTGCAATGCGGACAACACGCGCAAGCTTCGAAGTAGTGCTGGGGGCATCCAAAATTTAGAGACAAGGTGATTCAGCAACCCTTTTGCAGGGAAATAGGAAAGAAATCAGCTTCTGGGACAAGGAGGCACTGGCATAATAAGGTAAGTTTGGGTACCACGGCGTGCCTCTATGTAAAGAGTACCACGCCCAGGAAGACCGATTTTTGAAGGGCAGGCACCGGGAGGTCTACTCTGGTGGAGTTCGGAAAACTTGAATGCCGAAAAGCGTTTCTTGCGGCGGCTGACAGAACGAATGTGAAAGGAATCCTGATGTTCCAGCAAAACTCCGGTCACAGAATGGCCAACCCCAAGGTTCTCGCGTTAAGAGACCTGTTTCATCAATGCAGTGCCACCGATCCCCTTGGTAGCTGCCCTTAGTAACTTACTCCCCTATTCTGTCGTTTTGACCAAGCTACCACAGGCTGATGCTATCACCAGCCACAAAACGCGTCATTCTAAGTCCTGCTTACTTCCGACATTTCACAGGCTTTTTAGAGTTCAAGTCGGCCAATCACTCTGTATCAGATAGCTTCCTCCTTTAAACTGAGCTATCATATATAGTCCTCCTGGCTTTTAGGCTCACGGCTCTCTTCCCTGAGTGCCATTGGGGTGGCCCACACCCCATGAAGTTTATGAATACCCACTGTTATCCTCCAGCGTGCTCCGCCTTAAATCGCCCCAAATCTCACCCCTCCCTGCCTCAAACGTCACTATTTATTTTACGCAGGCCCACCATAACGATCCAACCACCAACTTTTAAGGACTGCCAATACATGCATTCTCTCTGGGCAAACTGTTTACTTACATCGCATTCCATAGACTCTACGCAAAATATTGTGAAGTAGCTGGCCTCCGTGATTCATGGCCGGCAAATTGACCATGCCGTTGTTTCCCTTTCTTTTGTTTTCAGATCTTGACGGTTTGCCTGCACATCCTTGCTTTGCCCTGTGGACCCAACTTGAGTAGTCGCCCCGTCCACTTCGTAATACGTATCGCGGATGAGCAATTCGGGTTCAGTATCGTGAACCCCATTATGCTTACCGGAAGTTTATTTGTACCAGCTCGAAACTTCGTAAGTGATGAACACACTCCGCCAAAAAGTAGACGTCTTGATGATCGATTCTCCAAAATCTCTCTATCGGTGCCACCTATCGACTGTTTTCCTAATGTTTACCACATACTTTATAAGGCATTCCCAGCAAATTTTACTAATTCTTTTCTCTGTGAATTCCATAGTGTCCACCTGCATGACCTCAACCTGCCTTCTCAATGAACTCGAGTAGGCCTTCTTCAATCACAGACTGCCTCATCCTCATATATATGCACATTTCATATTATATTCTCCCATACATTCCCTCACTTCTTCGCTTCACCATTTTATCACATTTTCGTTGCCGATTTTTTTTAGTATAGTATAGTATATTTCTTGTCCGTGGTCAATACACATGCACAAGGCAAGATCAGAGTATACAGCAATACATGTCAATGTGAGGTATTTACAAATTATAAATTTATAAATCACTCAGCAACCGAAATACACCAGTAAAGTTATGTAGTGTTTGAGTGAACCAAAGCGGTAATGGTTGAAGCGGGAATTGTAAATCGGTTTCGAAATCGCTGGGGGCGGTGTGGATAGCAGGGCAATCGTGGGATTGCTGATATAAGCAACAGTTGGACGGTCACTAATGAGTAACCGGGCGGAAGAGATGCCAAAGAACAGGGTCAAAAGCAAAGCAAGCGTGTTGCTTTCAAAGTGCAGTCAGAGATACCAGCGGAATATTGGACACTGATCCAGCATTGAGTAACTAATTGTGGAGGAAGCTTGTGAAATAAAGGCAAGTGAGTCAAAGTTGATAATAAAAAGTGCCTTTTGTGCAGATGATTACAGTGTCATATGGAAATTCCCATGAAGGCGAAAATAATAATAATAATAATAATAATAATAATAATAATAATTGTATATTTCGGATGCGCCCGAAACATGCTAGAATGCATGATCAGATGATTACAGTGATGCTGGAATGACAATTCACAAAAGGGTACAACACATGCATGCAGAGTATCAAAGAGAGTCTTACAGGGAACTAAAACTGTAGTAATGCCCGGCAAATTTGAAGGTCAGGGTCAAATGATGTCGGTTGGTCTGGAGTACATGCATAAGTGGTATATGAAATAACTACCACTGGTGGAAATTCAAATATATTGAAAGGATATTTGTTTTTGGTGCACTACAGAATATGAGAGGCATATGGATAGAAATCTCGTCGAAGCGTTCCGTGAATTATTCACTTTACGACGGGTAGGTCAAGAAGTATTAACATGGAAATATTTCAGTCTGCAAAGGTGGTAGTATATAAAGTGGTGGCTGTATACTGGAGGAATCATATATGGCAAACAATTGCGTATTTATTGGGAGGGAGACTACCAGAGTGATGGTGGCAGGGAACGGCCGGAGGAAAACAGGTGAGCGTGCGGCAAGTTGTTAACTTTATGTCGGGTTGGTATGAAATGTCAAAGCGGAAGTGGAAGACTAATCAATATTGACCGTGTGGTTACATCCATTATGCAGATGTTCAGTTCTGTGGGAGGGAAGGTAAAGTAATTCACAGGTAAGTGCATGTCAATGGATGAACGCTGTGTGGAGTGTACCATGCAAAAATGACAGATCAATAAAACTGCCCAGGCATATCGCGAAAAGCGGCAGTGGATCAACGAAAATATAAATAAAATGTATCATCCGGTGCAGATAGTGGTGTGATTTAGAGGCTGGATACGGTGTCAGTTTTGGTAATATAACACGAATGCAACATCTGGAAGATTGAAGGTGTCGATAACGGTGATGGTATAGTAAGTAGGCGGTGAATGTCACATTTCTAATGACCAATTTGACAGGTGTAACAAATGATGGGAACGGAGCGGCGATGCAGCATGGGAAGTGTATCGGAGACGTTCAGTCGTGGAGGGAACGCAGTGATCTGCAGAGCCCAAACACTTGATGCAACAGCATTGCGGATGCGATCGGATGGACCGATGAAGAGTGCAGGTAGTTACTTATTACTTCGCTGCCCACTGGAGGACTACTTAAAGATATGTCAGCGCCGGACTTTTTTTTGGTGACCGATGAAGCAATGAACAGTGACAATAGAGGTGCCAGTGTTTGAACGGTATTAGTGGGTTCTAACACGGAACGGGCATAATGACATATGGGATTAAAATGAGTTGTATGAATGAATGCAGTGAGATCGAGTAGTCCAGGTTCAGGAAGTCTGATCGTGGGAATCTTGGGGAAAGCGATCGTGAGACGGGCCAAAATGAAGTCGTGTGTAAATCTCGTTTGTTCTGTCCAGCAAGAGAGGTTCCAAGTTATTCCTGGGATGAAGAACGCTACAATCGTCCGTAGGGTGCAGGTTCTGAAAGCAAAACGGAGAAGGCTGCAGTCTGGCAATTCTACCAGCTGTGGGTTAGGGGAGAAAGACAGAACACCAAAATCATGCCAATAACAGTAATGGGTGGTCTCGACTTTGAGGTCTGGTTTTTTGGATTACACAACATCCGGAAAGCGAAGAAGACCGGTACTATCGACTAATTATTGTGAGGCTTAGTGAGAATTACCAAAAAAGCAAGGAGGCTAGAATAGGCGACACTGGGGGCAAATACTTATGTGTAGTTCGACGAATGGTTTATGGAAGACCACATCGATTGTGGCGGTTCGTTCATCAGAACGAGGCCTGGAATCTCGTGTGTTGAAATAGGGTCTCAATGAGTAAATAGTTGAAGCGTGGATGAGACTGGTACCTTGAGGACAATATTATATATGCTGCTGTATATTTTCTAGCATTATAAATGCTCTTATACCTGGCGGCAGCTGATAAAAAAAGAACCTAACCGACTATGGTAAAATCTGACAGCATGAAAAAAGAATCACCGGAATAACGGTGGCCAGTTGGGGGTCGTGGTCAGAAGCGTTGAAAATAGGAAGTGGCTAGACAAACACGTGGAGTGTGTTATTGACAGTCATGGAGTATAGGTTGGACTGCTTTTATTTGCTAACTATAATACAGAATGCTCCTTACCACCCGTCGGTAATAACTGTCCACTGAACAAAGTTGTTAAGCTTTTGGTTAGTATCCCAGGCCCAGTTTGTAGGCTCGGGTAATAGACATGTAGTGATCATGCATTCGGATGAGTTTTTGGACAGTTAGATGTTTATTTCTTTCTTTTTTGAATAATAAAGAGGCCGAAGACATTGACCTAAGTTGAGGTGCGAGTTTGTTCCAGAGGGAAGAATATTTAACAATAAAGAAGTTTGACCGCATCGCAGTCCTGGATATTGGAATCAAGACCATAGAGTCCCTATGTCGTAAAGAATAGTTGAAAGGAGTTTTGACCTGGGGGGATGAATTGCAAGATTTATGTTTTACAATATTGCAAAAGAAAAACAGGTTCGTTCGTAGACGGCGCAGCCATAGGGGCTCTAGGTGCAATATTTCACACCTTTCCATATAATTTAAAGGCGAGGAATATCCTAGTAGTTGTTTTGTAAATCTACGTTGCACATTCTCAATTGCAAATCTGTCAATCTGCCGCATGTTAGAAAAGACGACAGTGCAATATTCCAGAAGTGGTCTGACATGAGTTTTAAAAATGCTTAGCTTGCTCTCTGTAAGACCGAAGGTTCTATTAATCAGACCAATTAGCAGTCTAGCTTTAGAAACCTGTACGGCCGAATGTTCGGAGAAATTAAATGTACAAGAATATTGTAATCCCAAGCCCCTTACCTCCGGACTGTTGGGGATGAACTGATCATTAATTTTAAACATTCCTGCGGGAATCTGACACTTATACATAAGGATACAACTTTTGACAGCGGAGAATTTCATCAACCATTGGTTGTATTCTGTCAACGCATGGAGCAACTCGCAGCGATACCATGGCATTTCGGCCCAAGAGCGGTTTACTGTTATTGTTGGACACGTACACAGCAATCCGGCACTTACAACTTTCGTTCAAAAATAACGTCACATACACAAAACCAAGAATGGGCACTGTATTGTTTAAATAACTGCAAAAGTGTACGATGACGGGTGTGTCGGCAAAGCGGTCAAATGATTGCGTTAAAAATCGTAAGGTATTACAGTTATAGATGAAGCCGAATCTGGTTCCATTTTTAGAGAATGCACATTATTATCATGTTCGAAATAGACCGTACGAATATCAGGTAAAGGCAATTTAGGTTCAAAAGTATGCAATGCTGTACGAGGTGAACGAGTATTCAAGGCGTAAATGTTATCAGAAGGCTGATTTGTGGAACATAGATCACTAGAATTCATGTCACACACGTGAGAAACAGTACGTTTACGACAAACACGAGCAAAATGGCCACACTTACCGCAAATGCGGCACTGGACATTTACTGCGGGGCAGAGTTTATAGTCAGTTTTGTGTTGCGTACTTCCGCACCTAAAGCAATAAACACGTTGTTTGGAGACAAGATCCGTATTCGGTGCGACAGCTCTGATGCGAGTAATATCCGTACTAACTGCATCGGAGTGGAATTGTTTCACCTGCTCATTAACATCACTTTTCGTACGTGCAATGTCACATGCACTATCCCAATTGAGTTTGAGGGAATTTTCTGCAAGTATAGCTTCACGAATTCTTTGATCACAAACGCCCGAAACAAGTTGCTGAATAAGAAGCACCTCTTCAAATTTCTTTGCTGGCACGGAGTTGTAGTCGCAGCGGCGTACCGCACACAGAAGCCGAGATATGAAATCATCAATTTTCTCTCCTGGCTGCTGCTTCATGATTGAAAATTTGTAAAGTGCCACATAGGCATTTATACGGGGTCCTCAATGTTTGCCTAATGTTTCCAGTGCATCCTTCAACGACGTTTTCATGCACAGACCTAATGCGTCAAAAAGCCTTCGTCCTTCATCTCCCAGATTTAGTCGAAGAAGTTTCAGCTTCTGTTCTTCTGAAAGCTTGATGTCAGCATTGAAGACGGACAAAATTTCCACATAATCAATGAAAGTAGTCTTCCACGATCTCCACGAATCTGAGGGTGGTTTAACAGCAGCATCGATCCAAAACTGATCTGGAGCACGAATTGTAGCTGTCATTCCGCAGGTTTGAAGCCGCGACGCCAAATGTTGTATCCCTAATCCAGCAGGCAGAAGAAAGGCATGCTTCTTTGGGTAAATGTGTATTCTGTAGCAATGCACGGAAAGCGCCAGTACAAACGAGCAAGTGAAAACGTAAACAAGTATGCAAGTGCGTGAGTCAGTCGTGTATGTAATCGGCAACGTAAGACAGCGGTACAATCAGACCACGTCGTGCAAGGTCGCGCAACACGTGATACAATCTGATTGGTCAATGCCGTCCGGGACGAAGCACGGCGAACGTCAGCTATGTACGTGCGTGTGTGTGTGCATGCAAGATCGTCTGTTTGAGCACATGCCTGTTCAGGCCAAACACAACAATATATATGAATATATATGTATATATATATTGCTGCATACGTGGGTGCAATCATCAGACAGGTCATGCGAAAGCGGTCCGACGCAAAAGACTGTGGCATGGGAAATGAGATAGAGAGACGCAGTCTGCGTACAGCCCAGCTGAGGATCAATGGTTATTGGAAAGAAGAACAAAAGTGTAGCTCGTATTTGCTGTGCAACCTAATGTCATTTCAATCCACTCAAGCCCCATCCAGATCTGTCCCACCGTTGGTGCGACTTGCACCCAGGGCTTTCCAATTTCGTGAACATTTTATGCCACTTAGCAACCTTTTGTACTTTGTTCTTGAGCTTATGTGTGCACCTCAACGAAGGTTTGGAAAAAAATCTTAACCATTATCATCTTTATAATTACGGGGAGCAATCGGGGTAGAACCGAATAGCTTTGCAACCTGCAAGTTCACAGCGGATCCTCACTAAACGGAAGTATTCACATGAACCCAACTATCGAAGGAGACACGGTTGCTTTACTTGTCATCTCCTGTAGTGCTCCTCACACCCGTAGTTGCACGCAGGACCAAGCCCACACAAAGCGAACAGGTGTTGGTAAACTCCTCGTGAAATTTAGTGGTGTGTCGGGCTATCAGTGAATCACTACAAAAAAACGAGTGACCAACTGAATCATTGCAAGCCATCTTCGAAGACCCATTCTTGTACGTCGTCCAGATTCGATCCATATATTTTTGGTGCACTGCGGCGTGCAGTGACCCCTCAAACCTCCGTTGATAAACTCTTCTTTTCAGAAAACCTTGGCGGAAGTTCTTCCGCTTTGCTCGAATTCCTAGTTGTTGCGTTCTTCTCCGGTATTAATTATGTAGATGCTCCACCTTGTCAACCGATTACGGGCTTAACCTTTGCAATCATTCTCCTAGGTCAAATTTGACTCCAAGTCCGTAATAGCCGCGGCTACCAACATGGCGTCCCAAAAATCGGTGTTTAGACCAGTATATTTCCCGGTGTGTATGAGTGAACCACCAATTGTCCCCCGGTCAAAATATTGTTCATTCGCAGATGACAAGAAAACTCTGGAATCTTCTGAGCCCATCCAGGCTCAGGAGGACCTACATACTATCATGACTGGACAGCTTCCATGGACCTAACTATGAGCCCAGGGAAGTTCACTATGCTGTCGACAGATTGGTCCGAAGATACTCACCACCTAAACCCGGACAACTTGAAACCAGTTGCATAGAAGACAGACTTCCAGGAACTGACGACGGCGAAATAATAATGGTTTATTCCGGGGACACCCGGAGCATAGTGAATTGAGACCACAAAAGGGATTCTTTCATACTGATTCGAGTATATGCGGCACATAACAGTGTAGGGATTTTGTTGGTCGCATGAATGAATGGCAAGCCGAGTTGCATTTCAAGGTCAGGTGGGCACATCGCCCAGCTATAACAAGCAGCTTTAGGCTGTCGAGTCGGTGTCTGTTTTCGGCCAACAAGGCTGACTGTGTCATGTACCAACTGCAAAAAACAAATACTCCAAGGACCCCTAGATCCATACTACCCCCTTGCGCTACACTAATGCAACAGCCCCTAGATATTGTAGGCCAAACCCAGGCTTCCCCTTTAATTAGGATCAGCCACACACTGTAGAGGGTTCTACGGGGGTTCACAAGACCGATCTGAGGCCTGTCATGATTGGAGTATGAGGACTTATTGGCTTGGGTGGATTCGCTCTCACTCAAGCGCCGAAGTGCAAGGAGCTAACTAATAGAAACATTGAAGGAAACAAAAGTCCCGTCCGGAACAAAAGAGCCATTTTCTATCCTCAGCGGAAGCTTCACCCCCCAGGGGCATGAGCTGAAGCTCCTCAAGCCATGAGTCAACAAAATATTAGGGCCCAATTCTTTCCACGCACAGTAATATAATATTGGAATATACTGCCAGTGGAAGTAAAAAGAACAGGCGCTGTTATTCTTCTCAGAAAGGTGGACTTTGCTTGTGTATGTACTCCCGGGGTGCCTTTAAAACACCGCATGGCCCTCAGAAGAACTTCAGACACGACATTAGAGCTGTACTTGGGGGGCCGGACTTTTGCATGGTGAGTGATCGTGCTGGTTGCAGAAGATTATCTCTATCGGAGGGGCTCTCTTCCCGTCTTTCAGATTACAACCCGATAGATAATAAGTGCCTTGAACCTCCATCCATAGGCGGACCGGAACGGATTTCGGCAATCGAAGTAAGATCAGACGCTGGGGCTTATAGGTACAAGAAACTGGACCACTGTTTGAGTCTGCCTCTGGTGGTGCTCTTTGATTTAATTTAGCCTAATTTGAAGATTTATATTCTGGACCTTCGCTTCTTTTCCTTTGCCCGCTATCCATTACTTTTTTCAGCTCCACCGTGACATTTAGGTGAAACATTATTCACAAGATCGGAGAACATTTGGGCTTCAGCTTTGTACCCGTATATTACTTCGAGGTTTCAAGACAAGTCATTTTGTTGAAGTGGTAAAGAAATCAGTTTGGAAAATGGAAGGGGTCAAAACAAACAGGAAGACAGAAAAGCCGAGAGGAGCACATCCCTGGGCTTCAATAACGAAGGAGAAAATATTGGCGAATGGACTCCCGGAACGACACAAATGAACGAGGGGTTGTGAGTGCTGAGGACCATAAAAGGCAAAGATATCGAGTTTTTGAGAAGGTTTCATAGAATTAAAGATACGGCAAAGGAGTTAGGACAGCTGAAGTCGAATGGGGGCATGGTTCATTTTAGGCGAAGAAGTTCCATCATTTTTACCAATAAAGAGCCCCTCACAAAAGAATCCAAGGCAAAGCCGGATTTTGACAGAAGACGGGTCGGTGAGGTTCGCGGGATGATGTGAAAAAACCACGTGATGGGGCTGAAAGGGGGTCACAGAGTACGAACTTGGAAGCAGATAAAACCAGGTTAGCGGACGCTCCTAGCTCGGTCTGTTTTAGCGGAGTTTGTGAACTTGAACTTTGGGGACCAGCTTCTAGCCTCAGCAGGTGACATTTTTCCGGCTAGCAGGGGGGGGGGTATTGCTTTGTGCCAGGTGTCTCAAGGACGGGAACAATGAAGCTTGGAAAACAATAGGAAACATATGCAAGCAAGCAACGGAATCAAAGTTCTTGGGGCAAATCAAACGGCTAATTAGAGCCACTGTCTCAGGGATCGTACCAGCAGGAGCCGGTTACCTTTGAAGACTTCATGGAGAATAATTCACGTGAAAGCTGTCCACTAGAGGACAGAAGCCATCCTTCGCCGCTTTAGTAGGGTCAAAAGGGAAGACAGCACGGCACAAAAAACTTTGACGTTGGGCAGTTGCACGAAAGTAGTTGAGCAGATGGACCGGGCGGTGGCACAAGTAAACCAGGACCCCTTGAAGTCAAGTACAGTGGGGTAAAAAAACGGGGCGATAACTAGGGCGCTCCACTTCAGACGAGATAGAAGGTAAAGGAGAGCAGAAATATTCCGACAGGGAAGGCCTCGATGTTGCCACAAACTGATGCCTTTAGCATTGGGAACAAAAGGAGGGAATCGATAGAAAAGGCTGGAAGCTATAGCTCCAGTAGTTGCAGTATCCGAGACAAGGTGGTTTGAAAATGATCGCATCCCACAGGAAGTTGAAAACCACTGGTTGCTCCTTCGACAAGACAGTTGTGGTGAATCGATAGATGGGTCATAAACCCTCCTCATTAGAGAGGATTTAGTTCACTTAGAATCAGAAGTCAGGTATTGTACAATAAACATGACGATATGCGTTATCACTGTCAAAAGATCCGTGAGCAAATCCGCCGTTTCTTGTGTATACCGGCTCCCAAATTCGGAAGCTGAAGACGACGAAGGAAAAGCGCAAGAGCTAGAACAGCCAGTGGCAGGGGCTAATTAAAAGCCTAATGTCTGGGATCCTAACCTATTAGGAGCGGAATAAGACACGGAAAGCTGTATTCAATGTAGGGCGGAAAGTTACTTTATCGACTGGCTCTACGGGAGGACACTGCTCCAACACGCGACGGAAAGCACCATGTAAAGAACGGAAGAATAACCGTCGCTTCTAGACCTGGCGGTAACAAAAGGTGAAAGCAATGTAGGTGGACTCAATAATTATCGAAACTTGAATACTTAATATCCGGCAGCAAGTGGCGGAGAAGATACGCATAGATGGCGCGAAAAATATATGTCGAACGGTTTAAACTTGCTGGTCAGACTGATGCTAGTGGACTCGTGGGTTAGACAGAATTCAAATAAGGGGGTCCTTTAGGTCATCAGTAATAGTGTACTTTGGATTCTTCCCAATGTGGAGACGAAAACGCTTAAATCCTGGTCCGGTTAAAGCCTAACCAACGATTCAAAGTCCCGTTCACCAAATAACAAGCTTCGCTCCCCCCAGACAGCACTTCTGGGCATCAAAACCAGGCGTAGCCCGATTTGATACAAAAACCAAATCAAGGGCACGATTGCTGTACAAATTCTACAATTTAAATATGAGTCAAAATATAAGTACATAATAATCTTACCTTTGACAGTGAGCCTTGGCCACTGTCCAGCCCAAAGGTAGCGAGAATCGGGACAGAAATCAGTAGAGAAGGAACAAACGAATAAAAAAATGATTATAGATTACCTGCCCTGCGGTCAAAACAAGAAAAATAAATTCTCAAATCTTAGTCTAGCCCATGGAACAAGCTCCTGAGCGTAGGGCCAAAACATTTCAACACAAATTTGCTTACCGTCTAGGGCCCGTCAACTTGAGCGATCAACAGAAACCGAACGGCAACAAAGCTAACTGCCCTGAGTCACTTTGACTCAACACCATGCGGAATATCCACAAATCCATCCCACAACGATAGCATGACCAAGAAGGAAGCTAATTAAATGCCTCTATCTTACAAACGATGATAATCACAAAAGGGTATCGGAAAGAGCAAGGTGAGAAAAAGTAGTCCAAAATCCAGGAGGAAATTACGTAAAGAAAACATAAGTGGAGTCTTCAATTATTCATGAAGTTACATCTTCACATGCTGTATTGCGTGCACAAGTGCCGCTATCGAAGACAGACTCAAAATTTGCAGTAAGATCAAATGAGTGAACACGGAGGAGTATACGATAACATTCAACTAAACGAGATGATAACATCACCTGGCAAATCGCAAACTGATTTTCAGGTAGTCTGTTTGGCTATCTTTGAGTGACGTCGGCTGAAAGGCCAGAGTACATACGTAAATGGTATCGGAAATAATTGCAGATGGTTGGAATTTCAAAGTGTTCAAGGGATATATTGTCAGTCTTAAGAAGGAGAGAAATGTTTTGCCGGGGGGTGTAAAGTTTTGCTGGTCGCAGAATATGCAGAGAATAAGGATAGAGAATTCGTTGATGTGCTGGAGAAAAGCGTTTGGCGAATACTCTAATTTTTACCAGGTATGTCAACAAGTATCCAAAAGGAAACACATCAGTCTGCAATGTAGGCGGTATAATGCGGTGGCTGGATACTAGCGGAATCAGACATTTAGCAAACTAGTGACTTATGTCAAGATAGAAGCTACCGGAGTGGTAGTGCGAAGAAACGGACGGATGGAAACAGGTGAGCTTGCAGTGAATTGTGAACTTTCCGTAGGTTCGGGCAATAAATTTAACAGAGCGAGAGGAAGATAAACTAATGAAGACAGCTTGGCCACGTCGACTTCAGAGATGTTTACTCCTGCTCTGTGGCTTTCCTCTCGAGTGGCTGCGCTACATTTGGTTGTGAACCTGATCAATGTCACTTCGGAATTATTCACATCACCAACTTATGTCACTCAGAATTCGCTACTCTAAATTATCATTCACTGGGACTGAAGACAATATGTTCTGCTTCACCATCCACTGCTGGTATTATTGAGGGCTGGTAAAATTCAAGCTGGACTAGGAAATCCATGCGAGCTGATTGGCAGACTGCTCTTAGTCGCAAAGAGCTGAGGAAGGTGACTACTCCCGCCCTGGTCGGTGCTAACATTCGGTCCCCACTTGGGAAAATGTCTCTCCTAACCAGCGTCCTAAACTCTGGGATCAACTCGAACACCAGCGTCACCTGCACCCAAGAGTCCTGAATAAATGAAAGTACTGACGACGAACTCGCTCGCCTTGAGAACTATGAGTTCTTCAGTGAAGACAGAAAAAGGTGCTTGAAGAAGACTGTTGTTGGTGTGACTGCTGACTTCAATTCCAAGTGGGCGGAAAAGTCTGAAATTATTTTCACCTTCTGCAATGGCGATGACTGCGCCGCTGTTGAATGTCTCCCTCTAATTCTCTCCTTTTCGAGGTACTGTGATTAGTAACTTGTATGTAGCTCCCTCCCTCTCCCAGAGTAGCGTTGACCTGTTCCTGGTAGCTTTCTCACCTGTCCTCGTTCCACTACTGTCTGACAGTTTATGATCTTTGAAACATTAGGTCCCCTTTATCCAATTCATGAGAACGGATAGAAGACATAAATCGCGAAATGCGAGCATTTCGTTTACTCTTGTTTATGATCTATTGTGCCTGATTCCATTCATGCTTCTAAGAATCCCTTATTTGCTTCTGGTTTAGGTGACTTCTGTATTATCCCAACTAGGAGGAATGCTGTTTCAGACATAATTGTTACCAACCACCCCGAACTCCTTCACCTAAACCGAAAGCTCTTGCTTAAACTAGTGAACACGCTCCCATTATCATCAGACTTAAAAGTCATTCACTTTCAGCACGCCATTTACTCGTCAGGACAAAACAGGCAAAGATAACCTCTGGAAATCCGTCAACCACCACTATCGCTCTTCTTAAGAGATCCATTTTCATTGTTACCTTGTGGTTTTCCCTCAACTGCTCTCTTTCTCCGCTGGACCTGTTTACGGAGATACTGAGAGCGGAGTTAGGTTTGTGTTGTCCCATGGAAACTGCGTTTTTTAAAAACGACAGAATTGCTACTTCATCGCTGAAATCTCTAAGAGAGCGAAAGAACGTGCGTGTAGACTACACGGCCGGGAGTCTGGGACATGACAATCCATCCTTGTCAAAAAGAGGTTCGACGGTTGAACACGACATTCGCCCACCAGTTTTTGTACCACCAATAACAAAATTCTCTGGCAAGGAATTCAACTTCCCTGTTGACAGAGAGCTTAATCATAAAAATATGGCATAACCACCGACGTCCCGCACTATGTTAATTAATCCACCATCGGATACCCTGCCATCTTGCTGTCCTTATGTTCCCTTAGAAATGGAGCCATTTCCCTCGGAAGTCTTCAAGCTTCTTCGAACCTGAAAAAATGCTTTTGCTTCTGGTCCAGACGGCTTATCCTCCACAGTTCTCAAGTTCGGAGTAAGTCAGCTATCCGGCATCAAGACTCACATCATCAATAAAAATGCTGACGTTGGTGCTGCTCCTGCTCCCTGACAGTAGTGAGTATTCCCAAACACTCCAGGTCCAACGTTTTGTCAAAACACTTTCGTCCCAATGCAGTCACCCCTCTTGTAATTAAGTTGACCTAGCTTTCCATCTTAAGTCGGCTGATTTCCTCACTTGCTGCGCCAAATGGCCCCGACCACTTTGCCTATAAAAGCACCAGGTGCTTTCTGGATGCAGTTGTTTTAAACTTCCACTTCATTCCAAACAATTAAAATCTTTCTGTGAATCCCGTTGATGTGTTTTCTTTAACTATTCTCCAGCATTATATTCGATTCCTTCTTCTTTATTTCTTCAAAAGCAAAGAGTCCTTTAGTTATCCCACAAATTGACTCTCGTGTTTCAGAGACTACTTTTTAGCGGAACTCAAAGTACTAGAATTGGTGCAAGTTTATCGAGGTCGTTGAATGAAAGCCCAGGTGTGTTTTAGGGTGCCGTTTCTCTACATATATTAGCGACTTGACCACTGCACCACCGGCGCAACTTTTAAGTACCCTAATGAAGCTGTACCCTGACAACCTACCTCCAACCAACAAAACTTCAATCATTTTCCGGGAACTTTTATAAAATTCAGAATTCTTCTTTCTGTTTTTGGACTATCTCTCAACACTCCCAAATGTTCTGAGTGTACTTTCTTCTTTTATCGTTCCTCTTGTCCCGATGAGCTTAGTGTGAAATTACCAACAGAACAAGGGGGCAAGAAGGAGCAACACCTGAAGATAACATGTTTCTTAATTTCGATGGCCATTAAATGGGAAACTCCTATCAATTGTGGGGCTTTGTTCATCAGAATGAGGCTTGAAATTCACTGTGGTGAGATATAGTGTCAGTGAGTGAATAGGTGAAGCGTGAATGAGGCTGGCACCTTGAGGGCAGTATGCTATATATGTCGCTGTGTTTCTTCTTGCATTAGCGATATTCTTATACTTGATAGCCTACGGCAAAACTGACAGTATGAATTGATAAATCAATAGGGCATCAGTGGCCAGTGCATTTTTGCGGTCAGGGCGATGAAAATAAGGAGTGGATCAACGGTCAAACGGGAAGTGTTGTTGACAGTCATGGAGTACGGGCTTGTGAATGCTGTCTTCCGGACGAAAGTTGCCAGGTTAGTCGTTGGCAAACTAGACCCAGTTCGTAGGCTTCAGTGATAGACCTGTAAGGATCGTGCAATAAAATGAGTTTTTGTAGAGTCAGACATTTAATTTTTTTTTTTGAATTATAGAGCGACTGAAGAAAGCGAACTAATTTACTGTTGGAGCTTGTTTCAAAGGGAAGAATATTTAATAATGAGGAAGTTGGACCTTATTGCTGTGCTGGAGTCCGGAATTAGGGTCACAGAATCTCCACGTCGTAAGAAATAGTTGGAGGGTGTTTTGATCCTGGGCGGAACTGCAAGATGTACGTTTAATAGTATCGCAAAAGAAAGATAGGTTCATCCGTAGACGGCATAACCATAGGGGCTCTAGGTGCAATATTTCACATCTTTCCATATAATTTACGGGCGGGGAACATCTTGCTACCTATTTGGTAAATAAACGTTGTACATTATTAGTTGCTTATTTCCCAATCTGCCTCATGGTAGGAGAGACAACAGTGCAATGGTCCAAAAGTGGGCCGACATGAGTCTTCAGGTCCTGAGCCTGCTCTCCGGAAGACCGAAAGTTCCATTAATCAGAACAGTTAGCAGCCTAACGTCAGCAACCTGCACGGCCAAATGTGTAGAGTAATTGAATGTAAACGAATACCGTAATCCCAAGTCCCCTACTTCCACAGTATTGGGGATGAACTGATGTTAAATGTGAGACGTTCTTGCTATAACCTGGCATGGGAGAATTTCATCAACTCTTGATTGCTCCAGGAACCTAGAGAAGATAAATTGCTTATTGCGTCACCGGTGGTAGACGATTAAGTGTTAGGTCCAATAGATTACATAACTTTAGTGTAGTTTTCAAAAAGTAATGGAGCAGTGTGTCAGACAACAAATTGTCATTTATTTTTATAAGAAAAAGTGAAGGGCCTGGTAATGTGCCATGAATGACTCCACCAGTCACTGGTCGAGGCGACGATAAACTGCCGTCAACGTCCATCGCCGGTTTCCGGGATGTTATATACGACGAAAACCAACTCAGGATTGGGTCAACAACTCCGCAGGTTTTTCTTTTCAGCAGTTAGACTATCACGGGATACTCGAATAAAAGCATTAGTCATGACGAGGAGACTTATGATCATTGCTTCACCAATGTTGCCAGCTGTAGTTGTCAAGTTAAAGAAATCACCATATATGGTGTATATACAAGTGGCACTCGATCTTTTTTGGAGGAAGTCTTGCTGAGCGGGGATAATAAGATTGTGGTTCAGTAGATAACTTGTCGGCTTATTTTTATTTAGTCTCTCCGTGGGGGTGTAGAACCCTGGTCTACAACTGGTTGGGTTCTGCCGTGAACCTTTCTTAGGAATCGGGATAATGACTAACGATTTCAGCGGGAGGGTAAGATGCTACTTCCGGCAGACAAATTAAAACCTTCGACAAAATTAATGGGATATAATTTCAGTCCAGACCTAAAGTAGCCGGTGTTACGACAAATGGCCTGGAATGGTGCCACCGCCGAGCTTTGGAGAGCTGTACTGTTGGGTCTTTTGGTTGCAACGAAAGAGCTGGAAACTGTTCATCTTTCAGCAGCTTGAACTGATGCAGGCATGGGGAATCATCATTCCTTAGAGAAGACCAAAATGGTGCTGAACACTTCCGAGATGTCTTTAGGTTCCGTTATATAATTGGTATACAAAATAAACGAGATAGGAGAGTAGCGCCGAATGTTTCTCAGTTTCGTCAGCTTAAATAAAGTTTCGGTCCTCTTAGAGGGACTGTGCGCTCTTGGTTCACATTTCATTGCGGGATATTCCAATCAGTTTTGTTGAATGTGGTAATCGGTTCGTTCGTAAGAACAACAAAAAATTGGTCTACTCAAAGAACTTGGTGTAAAGCATAAAAAGTTTCTTTTTAACGGACGTTGTTTTGTCTATCGCCTCCAGGCAGCCCTCAGTTTGGGGTGATTGTGTCAGGATATGCAACTAACGTGGAGCAAAGCTGATCCATCGCAATGTGCAAATCTTCAGATGAAAACAAAATTTTGTAGACCTGGGTGCGAATAAGGGAGGGTAATTGAGCCCACCTAGCTCGGTGAAACGGTTTTTTGTGTGGTTGGTGTTTGTGGGCGGTTGGTGATCGCATCGAAGCTTCACAGCTTCCCGGCTAGTGGTAGCATCCCGGGAAGCTGTTCACGACCGGTTTGCGCACAAGAGATAAGCTCAATGTACAAATGAGGCCAAGACTGCTACTGCTTCTAGGTTGGCACATTACACTTCAAGAGCATCCTCCTAAACGGTTGATAGTCACGAAGTGTAGTATGTGGTGTGGGGCATCCAAAGTGGACCGACTGGTGTCCGGTGCTTCAAGGTCGCCTTCCACCGCCTTGGGGCCGGCCATGTCACCAACAACGTTTAACACTCCCATGGTAGGCAAGAAATCATTAAGCTTAGCACGAAGGGGTGGTAGACGCAACTGATAATGAAAACAGAACACTCTGGATTGATCTGTTGCCCAGCTGAATCCAGTAAGTTATCCGGTGTGAGGTGCTGGTATATTTTCGCTCGTACGGTTTGCTCGCATAAACAAGACACTCTCCACTTCGCTGGATCGATCTTTTTTCCCTAAAAGCTTGGCGCCTAGTTATAGCGATAGCCCAGTTTGGAATTTCATGTGGTTCAGGCATTAAAAATAGGATTGTAATCAGACTTGAACAATAATACACGCCACATTCGCACCTTGTCCATTATCCAGCGTGCATTCAGCGTAGACAGAGACAGCCGTTTGGCGGAGTAAATATTGACTATAGTACCTTAGTAGCATTCCGGCATAACGTCCACTGAGGGAGGATTGGAAAACACAATCAGTATTTCTTGGGACGGAGTAGTCAGTGATTTGCATGAGGAAATACGGCCCACCATGGATGGTGAAGTAAGCTGAGTAGGCTTACCTTGCGAAACAACCAGCTCGGTTGCGGGGTAAGGCTGAGTATGGCTAGTGCCGACTGGGCCGTTAGGTTGGAGGGAGATCAGCGGTTTTTAGGTCTACTTCATGCGAAACAACACTGTAAAAGGTTACGAACCAGGGCCTTGCTGCCGGTAGATGCTGGTGGCTGAGGCAAACGAAAGTGAGGAGAGTCAGGCAGCTATGAAGTGGAGCAAGAAAAAGGGATTGCAATGGTGTGAAGAACTTTGGCCCCTGTGCTCTCTTTGCATCAATAAATTGATGACCTGTAACCTTAAAGGGGATATGAAATGAAAGTGGGATGCAAGGGTGATGGTTAGCTCAGAAGTTTGAGTGTGGCTGTCACCACTGTAAACAGTCTGCGGCGAAAAATTGATTCAGGGCAGGCGAGATACTTGAATGACAAAAGGCTGGTCATTCGTGGGGAAAATATTACTTAGGTAAAGATGCAAGTTATGCAAGAAAGTGGAATGATCGTTTGGTATGGATGGTGGCATGTTCGGGAAGGCGAAGTGGCTATTTACAGCTGTTTGATGGACAGGACAACCAGAAAGTGTAGAAAACGCACGAATGGGTGTGCCTACTGTGCGACTGATGGACGGTGGTTTCGAGTGAGAAAAAAAGTCCCAATAAAGCTCTTTCGTCCACTGTTGTAATCTGTGTTGCTTGGTTTGAGACATTTAGTTGTAGGAGATGTGGCATAACTAGTGAGTTAAATCTGACTGTAGACTCCACAATGCGCATTTCAACTAGTATGGACGTCCTCGCTGGTGCGCTATATGGCCCAGGCGCAGCTGGGTTTTGCGCGGTAGACTGCCGAATGGCTGCAGGAGCCGGGAGGCGAGATGAGCAAGAAAATTGTGCAGTACCTCCATTGATGGATTGAGGGTTTCTGGGTGTTCGGTAGGCTGGTTGGGCTAGTGTACCTTTATCGACCGCGGCTAACGTTCCAGTCATAGGTAGCGGTGGACTTCACTCACCAAGTCTAAGAGGGGACAACCCGCTAGAAGTAAGCTCTATGCTCTCCGGTTCCCTAGGTTTTTGTTGGTGAGGCGAGGTTGGGATCGATTTGTCTGAGAAGTCATCAAACATCTGGGACGGATGCTCTGAATAAAGTGGAGCCGAACTGATAATGCATATAAGTTGCGCGTTGTCGGGTGGCGAAAAAGCTGATAACTGAGTGTGGACAATCTTCGGTCTAGCTGAGTACGTTTTGGTGGACCTGACGGATTCCCTTTGCAGTGGGGTTATGTATGCAGCAATCCTAATATTCTTGAACGAGGTTCTCGAAGCGATGATGAATTTGTTCTTCATGAAGTCTTTAGCAGATTTCCTGTGAAGGAGTTAGAGCAATAGTGGACAAGACTTGCCTTGAATGTTCTGTCATAGCCGAGTTCACTGTCGGGAGCGACGTCACTTCACTATCACCTAAAAGTCTGTCTACCTTTTCAGCGGGGATTCTTTCGGGCACATTGGACACAACAGCATTTTTGAGTTGCTGAGCCTTCGCACAATTTCCGAGGCCATGGCAGGTATGAAACGCCCAGCGGTGACTAGCTCTCGGGTCAGGTTTTACTGTGTGAAGGTTTCTTGAAGGTAAATGTTTTGATTATCAGAACGTTTTATGGAATTTCGCAAAGTTTCCTCCAGAAAAAGCAGAATACCCTGTCCAGCGTCGTCCCAATGCAGTCCGGGGAGGCGCCAGGCAGTGAAATGTCTGGATTACCTTCTGGAGTCTGGCCAGAAGGGCGC
Organism: Fasciola hepatica; assembly: GCA_948099385.1. Taxonomy (NCBI): domain Eukaryota; kingdom Metazoa; phylum Platyhelminthes; class Trematoda; order Plagiorchiida; family Fasciolidae; genus Fasciola; species Fasciola hepatica. The sequence continues at coordinate 295,737 of CANUEZ040000011.1, forward strand.
AGGACCATGTGCCGCTAGCTGGCCAGTGATATGACAAATGGATCGGTTGTGGGCCCACTGTCGCTCCCGGCTTATATCGGTAGGGTCGGTTAAACCTTACCACTTTGTTTCCCCATCACAAGTGCTAGCTAGTTCTCCCATCTGTGCCCTTATCACCTGAGCGTCATTGCGACTCTCCTCTTGAAGCCAGCACAAACATCAGGGAAAAGTTTCCCACGACCACGAGAGGGCGAATGATGTCGATGGAAAGGTTATCATATATTGCAAGCTCATACGTGCAGCGTGCACGTGCAGAAGGCAAAAATGGTCACTGCGCGTGGCAGCAAGTTTTCAATCAAACAATAAAGTGCCTCGAAGAAACAAACAAAGTCGGTCCTGGCAACAGGCCGGCCACCTAACGTCGATTTTCCTGACCACGTCTCACTTATGGGAGTAACCTTATGGTCTGGCATGCCATCACGTAATATTCATATGAATTTGATATTCGGAAGAACCTTAGGCCCTCGAAAAATGGTCTGATCTGTGTTCCAAGTCAGGCAACTCCGACAGTGTGCAAGTGCAGGCAAAGGGAAACCATCAAGTAACTTGCCAAGCTTTCTACGCGGTGCATCCCGTTGCCCTTCTGTGTGCACAAAAGAACTTGGATTTATTGTAGCCCCACAAATAAAAACCAAAACTAAAGCCGACATAGTTTGTTCGTCTGCTGTGCGTATCCTTTGGCCCATTAGCGAGTCATCTGCTCAACCGTCGCTCGAGGCCCTAAAGGTGCTGGGCATCTCCGACTTGCTACCTGGGCTGGACTGCGAGGAACCGGCTGTTCGCACACGTTACGGCAGAGGTATCAATCCTGGATAGGGTGTGAAGAGGCATAACCGGGCTTGCTGGGTGAGTAAGTGGTGTCAGCTATAAAGGTCACCTGTAGACCACCGGGTTGCTCCAGTGACATGGTAGAGCCGGAGCTGACGTGATCGTTATCAAGCGTACCATCCGAAGAGACTTTAGACCAGAACTACTCGCCGAGCCCCCTCGTTGCTATCACCACGGTAGGCTGAACATCATATCGTCTTGAAGAAGCAGCAGTCGGCTGGCCTACCTTGAGTTTTCCTATTCTTCCGAGTGGTAACCAACTTATTAAACCGGTTGCTGGATGGAGTAGCTGAAGAGCCTTCTAACCTGTCGTTCACTTGACTACCTGTCGTCTTTCTCAAATGATAGTGGGTTGTAACTGTCGCTTGAAGGCACCTCACTAAGCTGTGGTGAAGGAAAAAGCGGCTGTCTGTCTTAACTGTGAAGAATGAATGGGTAAAATCAAGCACCCCCCCTGCAGGAACATCGGTCTTTGCACACACACGTATAGCACACCCGCCTGTGGAAGAAGACAGAATGAGAGGCCTAGTTAACTTTTTGATTTCTGGGCGAAGACCAACAGCTATTTTGCCAACTGGTCCTCCGGATGTGTGGTCCCGATAAGCCTGATGCTCTTGATTTTTGTTTTGGAGGACAGCATAACACTGGGGACAGCATTCTTCCTTTTGAGGGCGCGGAGCCGTAAACAGGCAGTTAGCAGCCCTATTGGATTTTGGTTTCTATGGATGTGGGATCCCGTTGAAGCGCTTACTGAGCCTAGAGCCTAAAGAGCTTTCTCCTCCTTGTTTTTTGCAGACCAAAAGCAGGCTATCCACAAGGAGGGATGCTTGTCCCCGCACACTGCTCGCAATCCCCGTGGACTTAAGCGAAGTGTTCCGTGGAGTTCCTCGCAGCAAGCTTTTGCCGGAACTTCGAGCTCCCGACACTTCCGGACCCTCTCTTCACTGAAATGGTGAATTCTTGGATGAAAGGACCTTTTTGAGAACCGTGCAGTTTCAGGTCGCGTTGTGCAAAATCCTGTCAGCTAAAGTACGAAGTGTAGGATGCTTTTGAATAAAGCGTAGATGACTTTGGATGAATCCCGAAATCGGAACAGGATCAATTCGCGGCCTCTGCGACACTTCATTAATCAGCAAACAACCTCGTTACCTGTGCACAAACCCTAAATGTGCTGTCAAAATGACTGGAAAAGAGGGCCAAGTTCACGGTGTGAGACGAGCAAACATGTGAGCCCCACGGGTCCCAGCAGGATTAGACAAACCTTCGCTTTGGACGCCACTAAACAAAAGTTAGTTTACAAAAAGGTAATTGGTGCAAAACGCACAAATAACGTATATAACTGGGTATTTTTATCGAATCAGGAAGGATTTCCCACAACAGGTCGTCACACGAGGTAAGGGTAGCACTGATTGTTAGAAATTGCCGAAGGGTCTACTACAGCTGTGAGCTGTCAAAGCCCCAATAGACCTTGGTGGTAAGAAACATTGGGGATGGACAAGGTGAACACTCAGGCCAAGCCGGAGAAAAAGCCGATGTACTAACAGATTTGTTCGAGCTTGTTCGCCCTGCAGATGCGGGAGGCCATCCCCCAATACCTAATTCACGACTCGCTCATCCGTGTAGGAAATCTACGTAGAACTCGCTGAAGCGGAACTAGTCATAAATCGTGTAAAACGATATGAGGCGGTCGGGCCGGAGGACGTTCACTCTTCCGTCGGGCAGTGATCGGGTAGTCCAAAGCATTTGATTAGAACTTCGATTGTCTAAAGTTTGAGCCCTAGCCATCACCGGTCGATTTAGCCTCATGTAAACCGCCTTGGTTTTCTGACCCCACGGACATGGCGAGTTTTTCCGCGGCACATCTGTGAACATTCCTGGCCGTGACTAGCTCCCTGCACGGGGATGACCACCACCGAGACTACACAAAATTCAAAAAGTAAGGGATTGGCACAAAAAAGAGAGAAACATTACCACTTTGTCTTCCAGGCGTACCAGCCTTGTCACATGTGACACATGTCTCCGGGCTGCAGAGCTGCTACGCATTGACTGGTGTGATTGATCCGTTCCCAAAATGGCTTGTTTTATGCGGTCCATGTTTTGGCCAGGGCGCAGGGGCTGCGGTCACCTACCAAACCATTTCCGCCGTCTCCGATAGCCAGATATCTTACTGTGGTAAAACTACAAAATAACAAAAAAAGTCTTAAAAAGCGTGGATAACTCTAAGAGCGCCATGTGCTGGGCGCCATTAGATGCCTTTCGCGCTACCTTCCCACCTCAAGCAGGCACTGGTGTCGCTTCTATGAGCACTGAATGTAGGCCGTTAGAGTTTGTTTCCCTGATGGAAACTCAGCCCCTTTACGCTCCCACCTCTCGCAGTTTTCCGAACCAGTCTTCAAGTGGGTGCTGTCAGGCTTTTCAATATGCTAACTATGACAAAGAGACTACGGTAACCAGGCAATCCCCATTACATCAGATTTCCCTGCTCCCACTCCGGTATAATCTCAATAGGCTAGCACCATGTATTTGGAGCGCAGAAGAACATACGTCTACGTTTCTCAGCACGAGACCAGTTTTCTGAAATGCATCACCATGGACACCCCAATGGTTTCTTCAGTTGTAAGGTCCCTCAGAAAATATTCAGTGTAGAATAATCGCTATACCTGCAGAGATAGCGATAAATTTAGTACTATACCAGCAGGGTACCATTCCCATTCACTTACACACTGTTCTTTTGCACCTATCTTACGGCCTCGGTGGTAAACTGCATTCTGCGTATTCAGACGGTATAAAAGGTTGCCATACCTAATCCCTCTCAACAGTAAAGTCCTAGGTTTTTCTAGTATCCGAGCTCTACCTCTCCAAAGTGCGAACAATTAATTCCTTGGAATGTATACACAGCTGCCAAACTGATGTGCGCAACTTTCCTAGCCTGTAACAGTACAGCACAACCTTTTGCGGGCCTACTTTACCCATTATGTGAAATATGTGCCACTGACCGCTTAGATAAAAAAGTCGTCCTTGCCCCATTCATATAAACCTAACCAAATCGTCGTTCTTTCCGTCATCCACCGCAGCAACTCGCTGCTGGAACCACGTCCAGACTGCAATCCCAATTTATTTCAGGATCTTTGTCTCCCATTATCTCAGTCGGCGCACTGCATAACCAAGAGTGACACTCCGACTCGTACGGACCGAGACCCAAATGGAACCTTTCATAGCAACTGGGACTGCAATCAACCGACAGTGAATACCCTTAACTGTTTATCAGATTGACAAGCTTCTTACTGAGCACCTCACCTGTGGATATCACTATGGCAGCCCACACAAATAACAGTTCATGCGCAACCTGCTACCATACCAGTCAATAAAAGTCATCGGTTTAATCCATCATATCTCACCACACCCGGCCAACTGACTGACACATTCCTAACCCTGCCAGACGAAACATGCCCATACAATGTTGTACGTTACCGGAAATGACGCCGAATAACAATGAGGCTCAATAGGTCAATATATATTTTTTTAGCTAAACAACGTAATACAGTTCTAGTCTACACGGAGATTTTTACTTCAGTATCTATTGCAAGAGTTCAATCTTTCCCTTGAACCATAGCCGGCTGGAAACTGATTCTCCACTTTTCCAGGGCCCTCCAGTTGTGCTTCCTCATTTCTGAATGGTACAGGTTACTGATCCTGGAATTGAATCCACTTCTATGAACTGCTGTTCCTTCCATACCCGTAAATGTTCCCAAGCGCACTTTCATAAAATTCGCTTCGTCTTCTTGTTTTTATAATTCATCCTCTTTATTGAATTCCTGTAGGTCCGTCATTCTGGGTTTGCATCATCTTCGTGGAATGTTATTATCTTTGTGCACACCGATTTTCCCGAGTATCTTTCCATACAATTTTTTTTACTTTTTCTCCCATTTCTTCCTCTTTAGAACTTACTGAGATCAAAGAACCCAGTGAGCCTCCGTTTTCCATGGCTTGCGTCTTTCTTGTTCACAGTGCTTCTTTAGTACTATGTATGGATTATCTTCTTGGTGTCCTTACAGAGCATCACCGCCCAACTCGAACTCCAAACCCGTTCAAAAATGCCGAGCAAAACATTATTAGAGTGCCCATTCACACTATTGCCGGCAACTTCTTTCCGCCGTCTAGACTCTTAATACTCCCTCTTAAAATTTATGAGTGTTTCACCTTATTAAGTAACCCTGTACACCATGACCCTGAGCCTGCGTGTGAGTCTCAAAAATGGCCAAGAGATGCACCTTTATTTTTGGTGGTAGATAGCATACCGCTGTCGTCCGCATCTTCGCCACACATGGCTCACTGAAACCTTAAGTTGGTCTCCAGTTTAAATCTTGGGATCTGGTTGCCGGTAATTCCTAATAGCGCAGTGGTCCTCTTGGCTGTAGGGTAGGTACACGTTGCATAGCTCTCAAGAGCAAGTGTAAAGATAAACTGTATTATATCCGCTTTCATGCTTATCGCTCCGAGTGATTACACATCTGTTTAGTAGGTCATAAGCGTCGGTCAAGCTGTAACGGCCAGTTATATAAAATCTTTCGGAGACACTACAATTTAGTGTTTTCGTGATATCACTGGCTCACGAGTAATATTTACGCGTTTCCATGCCCTTCATGTTTTCATGGACCAACCACTGCTTGTTCACGTCAAACGCGCCACCTTGTCTTATTTCTTCTTGGACCTGCTTGTTGCACGCGCTTGCCCCTCGCAAGCCGCAAACTTTGATCCTGTTTTTTAGTCTGTGCGATTGCATATTTGGGGTTTGTATGTTTTGTGTAATTGCTCATTTCATAACCCAGTACCGTAGAATTTACTGATCAATCGTGTTTTGGTTTTGGGATTCGGTCGAATTCAGCTACGTATTGCCCAAAAGCTGGGTAAACTCTCTGCCTCAAAACCGGTTGGCGGGCGAACCAGCACCCACCCACGAGGAAGGCAGGAGGAAAGGTGCACGCAACTTCAGGCTGGTTGGCTAACCCTCTGTGGTACCTTGGGCACCCGAGCAAACAAGCAGTTAGCTAACTGACCAGAGAGGCGAACTGCTCCATGAGTAAGACCCAAGAGAGTCGTCTAGTTTGACGGGTGGAGTATTTCGAGAAGCAGTCCATTTGGCCTCTATTCAAGAGAGGCTTGCCAAGTGTCACCACCTCTCCAGCTCTGGTTTCAGATATCGACCCCTTGTCAGAATCGGAGTCTGTCCGTGAGATGGGCTACCCTAAATGATATAAGATTGGCGAAATGGGTTGGATGCTTCCGTCTATTTTCAAAGGTGATGACCCTATATTTTTGGAGTTGACAAAACTCCTCGGTTCGGTATGGAATAGGGAACAGGTTCCATCCAGCTTGTGCGAATCAGTGATAGAACCGATCAACAAGAGTGACGGCTCCGCCTGTGTAAACCACAAGGGAGTAAGTCCGGCTAGAATGGCATCTAAACTGCCTACTGGTATCATTCTTCACCGCTTACCAACTGCACAAAAACGGCACTCGCGTGAGAACCAGGCTAGGTTTTGGCCCGGCCGAGGTTGTGCTGATCATACCTCCGCTCTCCGACAAGCTTAAGTGCATGAGCACGTCTTCCGTAGACCTGCTAGCTCTCTTTTTTCTAATCCTAAGGCGGCTCCCGACTCAGTGGACCACACAGTTTTCTTGCACTACCGAGAAGTTCCATACTATCATAAAGTCCCTTTCCATGAAAAGCCAATTGTGAGCTGCGGTTTACTGTGCCTGTATATGCCAGTCAGTGGAAGGTTTGTGTGACTGTTTGCCGGCCTATTCCGACACAATTCAAAGTAAAGTCGATTACGAATAGTTACTGTACTATGTGTCATAAGTCGTGCAATTTTACAGGAGCCAAGTTTCAGTAATGTTTTGCCTGGGCTATTGAGATCCAGGTTAAACAAAAAGTCAGCAACTTCCGCCTAATTGCAGCAAAAGGTTGGAAAGGGAAGATGAGTTTATCGAACGCTGTCACAACAGAGTTCAAGCTGAGGGACTGACGCTGGAGGCAACGGTGAGGGCCGACTTCTGACAAAGATTTAACGTCACCAAACAAACCATCAAAATTCCGGTGAAAGTAGTTTGTACAAATGAAACGATGTTATCTGTGATATGAGTGTTGATGAATGGAACGGGGCTCCTCGAACTCCATTCACTAGACCCCTGAACTCAACCCGGAATTTCCGCTTGCTCCACTAGGTGTGGGCTGCCTCACGCACAGGCTCCTCCACCTAAGAATCGTTATCGCCTCTAGCAGCTTACAGTTGGGCAAGTAGCTTGGCACTCAGTGTTCCCTACCTGTCTAGCTGTTCAGAAGACCTTCATCGAGCCTGCAGAGGGTTGGCTGTTGAACCTACACCACTAGCGTCTCTTTTACCTCAAGAAGACACGTCTTTCTTATATCAAGCAGCCCTAATGGTTCACTAGTTTGCACGACTTCCGTTCATACCAAGCTCTCGCCCAAAGTTGACGTACTTTCTATAAGTCCGAGTGGCCTTCAGCCACGCAGCAAAGCCTCCGAAACCAGTAGCACCACAAAACCTGACCTGAAGCTGCTTTCTCAGGTTATCCATTCTCGTCGCCTCTGTGAAAGTAGAAGATAGTCCTCGATCCATCTCCTCCGAAACATAGACACTAGGTGTCCTCCTTATCTCCAATGACGAATCATACTTGCGATGAATGAGTCGTAATATCTAGTAAGCTTGCCCTTAGGATAAGCGGGTCATTAGGCATGAGCACTGGCAGATGACGACACTCCGAAGGCACAGGTACCAGCTACCGTCCTTTCACTGTTAACTCACACTCCATATAAAGTGCCAATTATGTTTCTTCAGTCGTCGGCCGTTCGCCACAAATTGAGAGGAGTATCCTTCTAAAGGACAGCATCATTTTCTCCCGTGCTCCACCACGGTGATTTACATGAGGGCGGGGATCTGAAGTGCCCCTGCATACCCCGCAGCGACAATCTATCAGCCGTCTTTTGCTAGACCAGTATTCTATAAGGTTTTTTCATCCCCCTTTTAGCCCAGAAAAGCCTTGTACCATTACCACTAAAAACCTCCGACTGTTCAACACTCTCCGACATGAAAGTCAGTAGTGTAGCCGTGAATGAATCCGGACTCGGAAAATAAGAGACTTCAACATGTACAGTGCTTATCTGGAGGTAGGTGAAGAGGCATCCCTTTTTTATCAACGTTGGACCGCAGTTAACTGGAAAAGGATCATAATGTTCTATTTTGATACGCCTGAATGGAAACCAACCTTGTTGGAACCCAATGCCTGGTGGAGGATCCATGATCCGTTTGCCTACGATAGCCAAATGCTTTCGAAATTTCTATCCTCCTGCAAGGACGCGCTTGACGGCAGCCCCACTCTGCGCACTCCAAAATATTTCGCGAAGTGCTGCAAGCTATCGAGATGGCCCTGTGTGTCCTTCCACTGTTTGATGCCACCGAATGTTTGAGTCCGTAATCGGGTGAGCCTGGTGTGGTATCACAGGATTTCTCATGCCCAGAAGCTTTCAGAGTAGTTCGTTTGAATTTAACACGAATCGACCCATTTAGCAAAGCTGGATCGAGTGTCTTCAGCTTCTTGCTCATTGGAGATCTTTTGGCGCTAAGGTTATCCTTTCTATCTCCTAACCGCTGTAATTCCTCGCCACAAGACAAGACCAGCACAATGAGGATGACACTTTCCTCCGCTTTAGAAACACTGCATAGTTTAAACGGCCCAGTTTTCAATCCTAGATCTGTGTGACCGCCTCCCATGGCTACGATAGGTTTTAAAACTAGGTAGCCAAGCCACTGATCTCATCAAGTGAAACCTACTGGAGCACCTAGCCAGGAGTGAGTCTGGCCATGGATCCTGCAACGTTGTGAGAATTGTACTCGAAAGCTACTTCAACTCCACCTTCGGCGGTGTTGCAGTAATCTTGGGAGTGGTCGGCCTTAAGGTTCCATCGTTTTTTCACGACGTTAGGACCTTCGAACCCGCAACTGAAGTCACTCGGGTGGAGGGGTCTTGCTCCACGACGCAAAGCCTGCAACCTTAGATTCCGACCCGACATGACGCCACTGCCAAGGTTTGGACCACTGCTGGACCTCGACAAAGCGATTCGCAGCCCAGGCACTAAATCTCTTTTCATCATCGTTTATGCAGTGCAAAGCTAAGTTCAGGTCCGTGCGGTAGTAAATCCTAATACGTTTCATTCGAGTTTCTTCTATAAGAGCCCGAGAGACTATACCGGCCAGTTTTGCTACCGCTAACTCCAATCAAGCAATCGTAACCACCTTCATAGGAGCTTTCCTTGACTGGGAGAAGGGTACGGTGAGATAAGGGGCAGTGTCTTTTGAAACCGTTCTGGAATACCCCATCACTCCAAAGCCACCTGTATAAGCTTTAAAAAACACGCAAAACTGTGCACTCTCGTCCGTTTAGTCGCCTCCAGGATTATAAAGCTGACTCCTGAATGCGCCAAGCTGGTCTACAATGCTAATCCACTCGTTTCAGCGGCTCAGGGATTTTCTCCAATTGGACCACCCCAACCAAGCTTTGAGTAACACGGACTTTGCAACAGCACCCAGCCTGGCAGAGTGAAAGGTGGAACTAATCCCAATGGATCGAGTACCGGAGAAATTATAGATAACAGACCACTCCTTGGTTTAGGTTTTTCGCTTATGGCGAAAGGAATCCGGAGCATATCTTCCATGGCTTTCTACTATAGTCCTCACGTCCTTTCCGGTGCGAGAGGTCTGTCGTCAGTTTTCAAAGTAAACCAGCACGGGTCTCGGCAAAATATTCAGCACCTTCTCACTATGACGCACTTGGTTATGGAACTAGAAGCCATCACGTGATAGTAACTCACTTAACTGAATTGCAAAATCTCGTTTTTCAGCGTAGGCAAGGACACAAGACAACCATCCATACTATACACGGCCCTGGAATTGAACAGACGGCCTGATGTCCCGACACTCGTATCAAACAATGATCCATACAATTAGGAGGAGCGGGCTTACGAAGATGGTTTGGGTAAGTGACGCGCGGGTCTGAGTCAGGGGCCACGAGACCTAAGTATCACACAAGTTGCCGTATATATCACTCAAGTTTTACTAATCTTTTCTGTACAACCTGGTGTTTTGCAAAGTCGAACCGCCCATCAAGTAGTTCCAATTTCTAGATACTAGAGGTTTGTTTTACCACTGACCGCTGATCCTTGGCTTTGGGTATCCAAGACTGCGCTGTACTATTTTTATTTTTCCAGACAACCACTGATGTGTATTTTCCCTTCGAAGGCTCGGTATAATACCCCGCCCACATTTTCTGGCCGGAAATTCAACACCTGCCCATTATTTCGTCAATACCACATTGGCCCTGCTCTCCAGGATCCCTCGCAACCTGGTTGCCAGCTCCCGGACTGTTCGATCTCTACAGCTGTGACAACTCCAATATCACTCAAACGAAGCCCGCTTGTGCGGGGCGCGGTCAGATCCACCGCTTTGGCCGGCGCACATCGGGCGTGCAGGACGTCTGCAACGACATGCAGGCACAGCCCTACCTACCAACACCAGTTGCTGCAAAAAGAACACAATATATACGCCAGAAACGCTGCAAATATGCCACTATCTCCCCCAGTTTCTGCCTACTCTTCATCGTACTCATCTCCATTCTCGCCACTTGAACTCACCGCTTGTTACGCCCGGCAAAACTTACCTTCCTGAGCATTTAATTATCGCGGGTTTAAAAGACCATTACCTTACCCGGCTTACCTTTCATGATCCTATTTACCGAGGATTTGTGCCAAGTCACCAGCTTGTCCCACTAGCAAACTTAACCAATCCCCAAGATGAAACTCACCCTAATTTATCGCATTTACCGATATATTTGAAAAAGGTCACATTTATTGTTGCCATACACTCCCGTCCCACAATGTCAATACAGTGTATTTCACTGAGGAATAAACGTCTTCAAAGCATCCCAGAAGTCGAGGATATTGAAACGGTTCTGTAGCTGCTGCCATCTGCATTCGTACTTTTACCACGTTTATTGTTTAACTGAACGCTGACTGCCAAGCGCGGTTGCCATTTGACCGTTTCTCTTGTGCACGCTCTCACGCACGCTCCCAAATACACGCTAACCACTATCTCTCCCAATCGCCTTCTCGTTCTCATTGGTCGTGGAGAATACTGTTCTGGTTAACATATTCGCGCACTGCCGCACATTAGAGGAACTTGCAGGTGGTCCACGCGTTTACTAAGGAAACGGCGAAGTAAGGTCTAATCAACCTTACAGTTCGCTTTCTCTATCAGTCATTCTGTTCACCCACACGGCTGTAGCACTGCAATATCCTCACCTTGCGAATATTCATGCCCTCCCTATATATTCACATCTCAGAGTCATCTGTTTCGCAGCTTTTTGATCTTTCGCCAACACATTGTCCATCTTTCACGAAGAATATCAACAAAGAGTACCTTAACTGTCAACTACTTCACCGCCCAACTTTGCAGCCAAATTCATCAGTTGTTTGGTGCTTTTCTTATTTGGTATTCTATCTTGGTAAATTCTCTCAGACAATTTTGATCCTTGCAGATCTCTGGTTATCTTGTTCAGCCCTTAAATAATGATAATCATCACGTAAATACTTACTTGTCATTTAAATACTCATCTCCTTTGCAAACCGTGTATCTGCGCCTATCATGACTACTGATCACAAATAGATTTGTCGCCCAGCTCCCATTTTCATGTTGGAGCATCACATTCCACATTTCTGAATGTAGACAATCTGCTCAACGGTTACATGCTTAAGTCCGGCCACTTTTCCACCACCTGGGCAATCTCCCTCTACTAATGAGTTCTTCACTGCAACCTTAATTAATTGATCTTCAGAACTTCTAATTGCTTGCAAACCATTTATCCTTTGAAATGCAGACGCAGAAGCCCGCCCGGTTTACGCCATCTTGATATCCCGTAGTAGTATTTATCAACCCCCTGCAACCCTACGCTACTTAAACTCTCGAATTGAAACCCAGACAAGAATATGAAATGTGCCGCTGACAGTCCACATAAACCCAGTCAGTCCATCATTGATTGTCACCATTTATTATTGTAACTCACAGCTAGAACCACGTCCAGACTGCTAACATCATTTAGAGTAACTTGCAGGTGGTCCACGCAGTACGAAGGACCGAAGCACGCATTTACTAAGGAAACGGCGAAGTAAGGTCTAATCAACCTTACAATTGATGAGCCCGACGTGATCCCCAAGTCACTTGAGTTTCCTTGTTTTCTACCTTTCAAGGTCCCAACTGCGTACGTTTCTGTGTTTTATTGTTTTACTACCTGTTTATTTTTTGGTCGGTTTACCATATAATTTTTTTGTCCACACATATTTTTGATGTCTAGTTCGTCGAGATTTTTTTCGCGAAGACTATAGTGCCCCACTGGTCGTTGATTTCCTTTCCCCTCTGTATTCTATAAAGTAATCGCTATGTCTGCAGAACGGAAACCCTGCTCAGACCCCACCGTTGGGGCTATCAAGTTGCACATACCGGCATTCACGCCTGCTGATCCAGAACTCTGGTTCACGCTGGTCGAGTTAGAATTGGAAAACTGCCTTATGGCCAGTGACGCCAGCCTTTTCAGGTGGGTAGCAGGCCGCCTCTCGCCGGAGCTAACAATGCAAGTAAGGGACGTAATAATCTCTTCCCGAAGCTGAGGCCTTAAAGGAAGCCGTCATTGCCCGCACAACCCCAACGCAGGACCAAAGTATGCAGCAACTTAAAAACTTTGAGCTTGGAAGTAAGGAACCCTCCGAACTGCTACTTGAGATGCAGCGCTTGAGAGGACCGACGGTAGGCGAGGACCCGCTCTTAAGGGAACTTTGGCTGCGGCGTTTGCCGCACAACATTCCAGTTTCACTAAGTGCCATGCGCAAATGCTCGCTGGAGGAAACTGCAGCGATAGCTGATCACATTTTGTCACGATGCAACCCGGCTGTAGCTGGAGTAACCAGGTCTTTCGTCACAACGGTGCCTGCCCTGCCAACATCTAACGACCCGCGTCAGTTTCGTCTAGAATTGACGCCAGCCTGCAACGTCCAGCAGTAAGAAGTGGATCACAGGAGCGGAACCGCGCACGCTCACCTAGGCTCCATGGTCCGTCATTGCGACGACGTTTCGGCTCTTCAAAAGGAGAGTATTGTAAATACCGCAGTCGCTTTGGTGAAGGAGCCAAACGATGCAAACCAGGGCGTACATTTCCTGGTGCTGATCGAGGAAATTAAATCCCCGGCCCGTGGTGGCGACCCACGAAGCCGTGTATCAGACCAACAGTCGTCTTTTGAACGTAAGGGACATCATTTCAAATAACCTATTCCCTGTAGATACCGGTGCCGAATTGGGCGTCCTCTCCCGAGCGGAAGGCGACAGTAGCACACCGAAGGCCCAAATACTATGCGCTGCCAATGGCACGGCCATCCCAACGTTTGGCCAGCGGTTGCTTGCCCTAAACTTAGGTTTAAAGCGTAATTTTCGTTGGGTATTCATCATCACCGACGTCCCGTACCTAATTCTAAGCACTGACTTCCTGCAACACTTTGACTTGTTAGTTTATACACGGCGCCGCAGAGTGGTAAATCGTCAGACCACTCTCCCTGTTGCGGGTTATAATTCGCGAGTGAATCACGTCACGCCCTTTTACGTTCAACCACCGGCACACCAACCTTATGGCGAACTCATTTCCGCCTACCCGGTCGTGTTTCGGCAGGCCGGGCCTCTACCAGCAGTGAACACCAACGCCACTCACTATATCGATACTAAGGGACCCCCAGTGTTCAGCAGGCCGCGTCGGTTGGCACCGGACAAGCATCGTGTTACACGGGCTGAATTAGAACATGCTAGAACTGGGTATAATACGCCCTTCTAGTAGCCCTTGGGCTTTCCCTCTTCATATGGTCCCTAAATCTGGCGGCTACTAGCGACCCTGTGGCGATCACAGAGCACTTAACAAAGTCACCGTCCCTGACCGATACCCGATTCCCCATATACAGGACCTTACTTCGTCTTTATCAGGTTGCTCCTTCTTTAACCGTATTGATTTAGTTCGTGCGTACAACCAGATCCCAGCAGCGGAGGCCGACATCCCAAAAACTGCTGGCACTACGCCTTCCGGGCTGTTCGAGTTTCTGGGAATGCCATTTGGACTCAGCAATGCAGCCCTAACCTTGCAATGGTTCATGCACGAGGCAACTCGTGGTTTGAAAAATATCTACGAATACCTGGATGGTATTTTGGTGGCTAGTTCTTCACAGCAAGGGCACTTTGCACACTTACGAGCACTTTTCGAACGCCTTAGCCAGCACGGCGTCACGATCAATATCGCGAAATGCGAATTAAGCCGGTCTGATATCACTTTCATAGGACATTCTATTTCATCCTCGGGTATCCGCCTTTTGCCAGATAAAGTTTCCACTATTCGCGACCACCCTGAGTCCCAATCTTTTCGCCAGTTGTGTCAGTTTGCCGGCCTGGTGAATTTCTACCGCCGATTCATTCCTCACTGTGAGGAAATGATGCAACCCCTCACCGACCTGTTGCACGGAGGTAGGCGGAAGTTCGTGTTTCCCGGCACGGCACAAGTCGCATTTGGTTTGGTCAGAGATGCTGTCGCCAAAACAGCACTCCTTACCCACCACGACCCTTTGGCTCCTATTTCGGTAGTGACGGATGCCTCGGACACAGCGGTTGGAGCAGTACTGCAACAGTTCGTAGACGATTCTTGGCAATATTTAGCATTCTTCTCCAAGCGCCTACAACCCGCCGAATCTAGGTACAGCACGTTCGGTAGAGAGTTATTAGCCATCTAATCGGGAATTCGTCATTTTCGACATGCAGTCAAAGGCCGTTCGTTCACGGTGTTTACAGACCACAAGCCTTTGATTTACGCACTGAAGTCAGCCTCCGATCGATACTCACCACGCAAGATTCGCCACTTAGACTTTGTCTCACAGTTCACTGTGGACATACGACACGTCTCTGGGGTACTTAATCCCGTCGCCGACGCCTTATCATGTATACATCAATTAAGTCTGTCACCGACGCTTAATATCAACTTGGATACAATGGCACAGGCCCAAACTATGGACCCTGACATCGAACAACTTCGACAAAACGGTTCTTTGAGTTTAGGCGCAGTACCTATCTCAACTTCCCAGAATACCATCGTGTGCGATGTGTCGCAAGGTCGCCCTAGGCCAGTAGTTCATGCTGCCCACTTTTATCTCACTTTCCTGACACTCCACAATCTGGCTCATCCGGGAGTGACTTCTCTGGTGAAACTGATAACTGAGCTTTTTGTTTGGCACAATGTCAAACGAGATGTCCGCCAATGGGCTCGTGCTTTCCTGCAGTGTCAACGTGTTAAGACCCATAGGCACACTTAGGCGGCGTTAGCCAGGTTCCCAGAACCTGAAACACGTTTTCATCATGTGCTCGTCAACCTCGTAGGACCACTTCCACCTTTGCTTGGGTACGTTTACATACTCACATGCACGGATCGTTTTACTCGCTGGCTGCAGGCCGTTCCTATCCCTCGTCCCATTTCGGAAAAGGCCGCGAAAGCTTTTCTGACCGGTTGGGTTAGTCATTTCGGTTGCCCGGCAATGGTGACCACCGATCGCGGTCCACATTTTGACGGCGCTTCCGGCAGCCTACTCGCTACGCTGGGTTGCCAACACGTTACGACGACAGCTTACCACCCTCAGGCCAATGGTATGGTTGAGCGTTTCCACCGGCAATTAAAAGCCGCCCTTCGAGCAAACGGTAACCCCTTTTGGAGTGAAACACTACCATTAGCACTCTTAAGCCTGCGTAGTACTGTTAAGGAGGAGTTACACACAACACCGGCCGTACTAGTATATGGCTGTACACTTCGTCTGCCTGGGGAGTTGGTAGCCCCCTCACCAACCGTGACTTCCGACTACGGTGACTATGCTCAGCGCCTTACGCAGCACATGCGAGTGCTCAAGGCCAGTCCGCCGCGTGAACAACAGTCTACAAGTTATGTCCCAACTGCGTTAGGAACGGCTACTCAAGTATTCCTTCGCGTCGATGGCATTCGATCACCACTACAAGCGCCATAAACTGGCCCGTTTTGGGTGACAAAACGTAGGGCAAAAATATTTGTCATAGATATCAGCGGACGACACGGCACCGTATCTATCGACCGTCTCAAGCCTGCCGTCATAGAATGCAAGCCGCTTGGCCAGTTTACTTCTACTCAAGCCGCTCAGTCGCCCGCATCGAGCGAGTTACCACTCGAACCACCCCCAATTACGCCTAGTGAGGACTCGGCAGCTAGTCCATCAGATTCTCCAACCGTACCCGCAACGCAAAGTAGCCGTCGCGGTCGCCAACTACGAAATCCCGTCCACTTCGCCGATTTCGTGATGATTTTTAAAACCGACTGTTGGCAATAAGTTGGGAAGTTTGCCATGGATTTACCAACCAACAGATCGGTGAAATTACGATCGGTAGTTATGATTTCATTTTCTTCCGGCCTCTTGGCGACTACAACAACACCGAACATCGTTTGTGTGTTGTTATTACGGTCCAACATCCGCCGGCGCCCTCAGGCGCCATTTTGTTCCAGTTTACCTTGCCCTCTCTCAGACGGATCTGCACAGTCACATTGGCATCATTCGTAGCCTCGCTGACTCCCGTGCACGTTCAAGGAGCCAACCACTCATTGGATAACGGGACGATTATTCATCCTGGTACTGGCGAGGATAACTGGGCGCCATCTTGGGTGGATCTGGCGCGAGATCTTCCGGCTCGCATTCGCATGAGACCCATGGGTGCTAAAACACCGTTGGACCTACGCACATTTGGCCTTGAGAGTGCAGGCACTGTTGAACTCATCAGCAGTCGTTCGACGTCACCAACAATATAACGGGTACGCTACGAGGAGTTCCTGGACAACCAATAATTCCGGCCCACCATCACGATCGAAGCCCAACTCCGTCAGGCATCTAGAAGGAGGCCCCTGTAGCGGTTGCCATCTGCATTCGTACTTTTACCACGTTTATTGTTTAACTGAACGCTGACTGCCAAGCGCGGTTGCCATTTGACCGTTTCTCTTGTGCACGCCCTCACGCACGCTCCCAAATACACGCTAACCACTATCTCTCCCAATCGCCTTCTCGTTCTCATTGGTCGTGGAGAATACTGTTCTGGTTAACATATTCGCGCACTGCCGCACATTAGAGGAACTTGCAGGTGGTCCACGCGTTTACTAAGGAAACGGCGAAGTAAGGTCTAATCAACCTTACAGTTCGCTTTCTCTATCAGTCATTCTGTTCACCCACACGGCTGTAGCACTGCAATATCCTCACCTTGCGAATATTCATGCCCTCCCTATATATTCACATCTCAGAGTCATCTGTTTCGCAGCTTTTTGATCTTTCGCCAACACATTGTCCATCTTTCACGAAGAATATCAACAAAGAGTACCTTAACTGTCAACTACTTCACCGCCCAACTTTGCAGCCAAATTCATCAGTTGTTTGGTGCTTTTCTTATTTGGTATTCTATCTTGGTAAATTCTCTCAGACAATTTTGATCCTTGCAGATCTCTGGTTATCTTGTTCAGCCCTTAAATAATGATAATCATCACGTAAATACTTACTTGTCATTTAAATACTCATCTCCTTTGCAAACCGTGTATCTGCGCCTATCATGGCTACTGATCACAAATAGATTTGTCGCCCAGCTCCCATTTTCATGTTGGAGTATCACATTCCACATTTCTGAATGTAGACAATCTGCTCAACGGTTACATGCTTAAGTCCGGCCACTTTTCCACCACCTGGGCAATCTCCCTCTACTAATGAGTTCTTCACTGCAACCTTAATTAATTGATCTTCAGAACTTCTAATTGCTTGCAAACCATTTATCCTTTGAAATGCAGACGCAGAAGCCCGCCCGGTTTACGCCATCTTGATATCCCGTAGTAGTATTTATCAACCCCCTGCAACCCTACGCTACTTAAACTCTCGAATTGAAACCCAGACAAGAATATGAAATGTGCCGCTGACAGTCCACATAAACCCAGTCAGTCCATCATTGATTGTCACCATTTATTATTGTAACTCACAGCTAGAACCACGTCCAGACTGCTAACATCATTTATTTCAGGTTTGTCGTCGCCCACTCTCTCGGGCTCCATTTTCGGTGACCAAGGTCCTGACTTTTACCCTTATCGACAGAGAGCCAAATGGAATCTTTTATACCAAACAGGAGTGCAATCGAGCCACAAGACCTAAAACACTTCCCACTGCTTACCAGTAGATTGATAGGCCTCCTCTAACGCAACACCTCTACCAATGATATCACTGTTGGAGTCTTCACAAATACCAGTTCACAAGCTACCCTCTACTGATTGACTGACACGTTCCTAACCCCGCCTGATGATCTATACCCACGGGATGCTGCACATCACCTTGGTCTCATGTGAAACAATCCAATAACATAGTCAGAATACGCAATACAGGAATTTTTACTCAATAAACTTCGATACATCATCCGAAAGCAAGTTCATTTATCCCCCTCATCAGTGGTTCTCAATAATGACGCCGAACATCACTGAGAATCTATTAGTCAATATATTTTTATCAGCATAACAGAACACTAAGGCGCGAGCCTACGCGGAGGTTTTTCACTCAGTTTTATCTTGCAAGATTTGATTTTTCTTTCGATCGTTATCCGGCTTGAAATTGATTCCTCACTGATTCAAGGCTTTCAAATTGCGCTCTTTTTTTCTGAATGATTCGGGTTATTGATCCTGAACCGAAACTCACCTTTTACATGGATTGCTGCTTCCTCCACATTCATCAACGTTTCCTAGTCCACTTCCACGCAGTTTGTTCATGTCTCCTCGTTTTATGACACGATTCGTTTATTGAGACCGAGAATATCTGTCATTCCGGGCCAACATCATCTCCAGAGAGAGCCGTTCTCCTCAGATTCACCAAAGTTCACCAGTAAACTCCCATTCATTTCTTTCATCTCTCCATGTTCCTAACTTATTCCGTTCATAGAACCCCAATAGGCCTCCGTTATCCACAGCTTGCATTATTTTGGTTTATAACGCATCCCTAGCGCTATATTCTCACAACATATTTTGTATTTCCATGGGCCACCACCAACCAACTCGGATTCGAAACCAAACAGTATTTGCTGCACAAACCATTATCATTTCGGTCGATTCAAACTATCTCTAGCTATATTGTTTTGCTTCTGAAGTTCCTGACTCGCTTTCCTGAAATTCGTGCATAGTTCATTGTTTTGGGTAACGTTGTACATCATGATCATGCACTTGCGCGTGCGTCACGACCATAGCCGAGAAATATACCATTATTATTATTATTATTATTATTATTATTATTATTATTATTATTATTATTTAACTGGTTCAGCAGATATTCAGTCGCTAAACGTTGCAAGGGTAATCTTCGAAAGATTTTTCTTGTTCTTTGTCCGCAAGTTCCTCCCTCCCATCGTCTTACTTCCGATCCTTAGCCGTTCCACTCTGAGCGGAGCACTAAAGCTGGCTCACGTCCCCCTTGGAAACTTTATTTTCCTCAAGGTGAACAAAATTTCCGTCAATTTAACTTGATTCTATCGTTGCGCAGTCCCTCTTGTTGTAATATTTGAGGGAGAGTCTACTGATTCCGACCAGCCCCACCCCTGCTCGGCCGGCGTGGCCACCCGATCTTGAGGTCAAGTTTGCCGGGCTTCACCTTAAGGAGTAGTTTAAATAATTTCTCCAGTACCATATCCAGTGCACATGCCTGAATCCCCATCTTGAAATACAGACCCCGCTTCTTATTGTACCGTTTGATCTTGCCTTGCAGCATGCCTCGGGGTCATCCGAAACAAACCATTGAAATTATCGCTATCAAGTAATCCCCATACTGCTCCTACAGTCACCTGCTGTGTGACTTATTGCTGATTTCGCACAAAATGAGGAGGAAGTGACACTCAATGAGCGAGCCCTCATTTGATGTCTAAACAGGTCGTTACGTAGTTGGTCATTTTTCCACTAAAGAAACCAAGGTAGACTTGAGTCTTTTGTCAGCACTCAAACCCGCATAAGAGCTCCTTCAGCGTCCACAACTGATGCAACAGATTCCTCTTGAAAACTCAGTGACACTCCAATTAGACCTGCCTACGTGTC
Organism: Fasciola hepatica; assembly: GCA_948099385.1. NCBI lineage: Eukaryota > Metazoa > Platyhelminthes > Trematoda > Plagiorchiida > Fasciolidae > Fasciola > Fasciola hepatica. The sequence continues at coordinate 315,861 of CANUEZ040000011.1, forward strand.
CGGTCCTTGTAGCAGATAACCCTTTAGGGGCTTCCCTAGAAAACAGTCGCTCGATCAACAAACACACTCAACTGGCTGGGTTCTTTACGGTTCGTTACTGAGTGATCTGGTAATTACCTTGTAAGCTCAAAGTCTTTTTTGAACTGTGTATCGAGCGCCAAGTCGGCTTGGCTCTTGTGCGCGTTTCCTGCCGTTATTGTTGAGTATTCACCAAAGTATTCTGAGTCACGCGCGAGTATTTTCCTCGGTCAGTTCAGTCTTTTTGGCTAATATATAATTATTTGGAAATCTGACCAAGGGACCTATCCATGGAACAGCGACTTCACAGAGTCCATTCAACATGGTTTTGGAGTTGACAACTACATCAAAAACACGTTTGTCTTCTCGCGAGTTTTTCGGCGCGTCCCCATCGCAGAAACTGGCATTGCTTGCTCGATCGATCTGTTCGGCTGAAGGATCAACGTCCATCTCAACTTGGTTCGCCGCCCTGTCGGAGGGGAGCCTCTAATTTATCGGCCTAGGAACAGTCGCTCCTGAAGCCTTCAGCACGGCGTCAAGTTGTTTTATTTCATGTTGTCTTTGCTCTTTTGCCAATAGGCTTCTTGGTTATTGGCACGTATTGGGATTTGCCACCTTGAATCTTCCAGAAAGTGTCCTTTGCCTCTGCCCACGCGAAGCTAGGAGAAAACCTTCGCTTCTGAGCAGTACTCAATTGCTTGAACTGATAGCCTAGCGACACAGAAGGCTCTTTCTTCACTCACGAAATCAGTTCCTGACAGTGAGTTCTGTCGCAGCTCTCTTAGTACCGAATTGCAAGTGGTAGCCTCATTTGAGGCCGAAATCAAAAGTGAAAGAGGGGGCGCCACGATACCCGCCAGGTTCAGAGGGCCTTTAGCAAAGCCCCATCGCACTCGCTATCTATTAAAGCGCAGGTTTCCACAGAACTTCTCGGTCCGTCGGCTGGCACTGGTAGCACATCTAAGTTGACAAGGTACTCTGGCCTAACAGTGTCCGCCTGATTGCGGTCCACTGGCCAGATTTTCTTGAGTCCTTCGTACTCAGCTTACCCAGTTCTAGAGCTTGCGTTGAAAAGTGAATAGCTGGTTCAGCATGTCACCTCCGTCCACTATGCAATACACGGTAATGTCGCTCCCGGAAACTTGGTGTTGAACGTGACTTGGATGCAAAACAGTTGTTAGACAGATGTCTATACTTGAGAGACGAAAAGCTAGCCTTGATTTTTCTAGAAAATGCCCAACGACGTCGTATACCGCGTGGAAAGAAACGCTGAAATTCCTCAAGCTCTTGTGTTCCATCACACAGGAATCATCCGTGAGCCGCAAACAACAACTAACAACTCCGTTCCGGCTGGAACAGCGTAGCTTCTGGTTGAGGTAACTTTACATAATTCCTCCAGCCTTACGACCGTGAATACTCCTCAGCCTAGCTATGGTTTACCAGTGTACCAAGCCTGCTTCAAGCAGTCCATGCCTTATGGGACCCTGAGTACCACCGACCTTGGAACCTGGATTTATCTCCTATCCTCAAGATGTTTTTTTCTCGCCGTCCCGTCACCCTCAGTAAAACGGCCCGGCCGAGAGCTTTGCAGACACTTTCAGGCAGAAGTTACTGAAGCTTATAGGAGAGGGAACAACAGAGAAGACTACGCAGCAATTTCTGTTCACCTACAGAACTGCCCACAACAAATCGGAGCCGAAAGTGTTATCACCAGCAGAAATTCTGTTGGGCAGCCAACTCGGAGCAGCCCACAACCAATTGCCCCCGAGGAGAATTCCGAAGGAAAGCATCCATTTCCAACAACGGGGTTTCTAGTGGAAACTCCAAAGCGTGCAAACACTTCCCTCCTGGAACAGTCAACGGGGTCAAAGGTGTGATTGGTGGGTGAAGTGGAGAAAATTGTTTGATGTGGCCGTCTCCTTCCAGCCTTGGGAATGCACCAGGACGGTCTTCGAGCTCGAGGTAAAGAGACAGCTCCGGAAAAAGGATAGGTCGGCCCTTTTGGAACTACATACGGATACCTTCAGAATGTCAAACCTACCGACCCCAGCCGAAGAAATGTAAAGTCAGCTGCTTCTCAGGCGGCAGCTAAATCGTCCAAGAGGAGAAACTCGAAGGCCACAGGTGAACTCACGGTCCCAGAGGCACCTCTGAGGACTTTGAAGGTGAAATATTCGGGCGACCTTCCGTTAAGAAGAAAATGCACTTCATATATGGTCGAACCCGGCTTCCTAAGCGGCAACTACAACGCGTTCCCAGTCGGGCGCACTTTAGCCATTTTGGGATAGTTTTGGGCTGAAACATTAAAAACGTTGTGCAGCTCCACCCGCCCGATTTGGAGTACTTTGAGCTAGGCTCAACTCCCAGAATCCACTGGGTATTATTACCTCTTCCTTTCCTTATCTGTCTTAACTCCCCTTTTCTCAGTTTATTTGCTCATTGCCAGTTCTTTCGACCTAAAACACCAACTTATAGCTGATAAGAAGACTTCCGTTAAGAAGGTCAAAATTTATCATAAAAATGGTACGCTGAAAACTAGTAAAACAAAATATGCCGTTCATGAAAAGCACATATATTCTGATAAATATTGCAGCACTTTCAATATTAAATTCATTGGAAAACTTCACAAGCTTCTGTGCAATCTTGCAAAAAACGTTACTGGTCGTTTTAGCCCAACGTTGGTCAAATGGTTATTTAAAAATTTTGGGTGGTGTGCTGCTTAGGATTACCTTTCAATGGAACCATCTATTTTTTTAATAACTCGCATTCCCATTTTTCTAAGAAATTTGAATCTTTCCATCAGCTGGGTATTTTCACGATAACCTCCAGTTGTTGTTTATGTGCAGCCTACGTAACTTCGTTGATCGGTTCTGTAGTATGCAGGGATTGGTGCCTTCCTTTGGGGCTGGCCGTGTTTGATCTGCAAGATAAAAGGCGAAAAACTCCTCGGGATCATACACCTACTTTTACCAAACTCTAATATGGCTGCCAACAGCCAGCCCACCGCACATATACGGTTTTACAAAGTCGCATTTACAGAATATGTAGACAGTAGAGGTGACACGTCAGCCTGACGCTTATTGGTGGTCGCCAATGGTTGCGTGGAACCTCTTTGTGTCTGGCTTCTCCATCTGCCTGGCCGATGGGTTGGCATCTTTGAAGTTCACCCCCTTGTGTTCCAGTTGCGGGCCAGCCGAGGGCAATTTTGGTGGTGCGACTACGGGTTTAGGGATCTATCCCACGTTATCAGTTGTGTTATTAGTCGTGCGAGGCCGCGGGTACCACTCATCTTCCCTGATTGTGTTCCTTGTCTCGTGTGCCCACTTGGTTTGTGTTTCGTGTTCTGTGACATGAGCCTAAGTAGCCGCGTGCCTTGTGTTTTCAATGAAGCACGTTCATTTTTTTACCTTGTTGTGGTTGTCTTTTGTGTCTGCAAAGCCGCAAGCTTCCATTGTGCGTGACATCTCATTGTAAACTAGTTTGTTTCATCAGATAGCAGTGAATCGAGGCCTACTGTGAAGAGTATGCATGCCCTGAGATATATCAGGGCACCAGACGGCCTGCAATTCTGTGGCTTTTGGAAGCTAAAATGCTCCCTTGTGCTAAAAGGAGATTAAAATGGGAGACTGGTAAAGACCAGTGGGGTGCATGCGTGCGTGCATTTGACAGTGCACGATTGGCCTATCAGCCGGAGTGGCTGGATTCCCAAGCAGTGCAAGTGTCCCCCTGACTGTTGCTCGGGAGCCCCATGGCAGTCCCTTGATCTTACGAGTGAACGACCCCAAAGGAACTTGAGAGGGGACACTCAGGAAACCTTCAGCTTCAGAGTAAATTTGAGTTGTCCTTTTTCCCTTCAAACCCCTTGTTACTTACCCCTCTCCATTCCGCTTTCCACGCTAGCCACATCGAATAGCACACTACTAACCCAAGACAAAATGCACATGCGTTTTACAATTTCCAGCGCTGGGTCGCCTCAAACCTTAATTACGCGCCAGAATTACACCAGTCGACGATAATCACTCACCTGTTCATGCTGAACAGGCTTTAACTGATACATGATGTAACCTACAAGCGCATAACCTCCGCCTGTGGCGGAGAGATTGGATGGTGTGCTTTTTTGTCTACCACACATCGTTGTTCTCCTGAACTTGCACAGCCGAGCTTGGCGGCAGCTTGACCGTTTCCCATGCACGCTAGGTAAGGAGGAAGAAGCTACCGTAATGGTATTTGAAAGCACACCAGTAAGAAAGATCATTAATGATATCAATCCGCTGAGTTTGGATGTCGAATTGGCGAAATTAGTCTGTCATTGCTTTCGTTCACATCTGCTGGAACTTCGAGTCTTGCTGCGAAATGTGGGCCCTCAAGGGACTAGAAAAATGGCAATCAGCGATGAATTCCCATTAGCTGTTTGATCTGAAAAAAATCTGAAGTTAGTCCATCAAAATTCTATTAGATATTTACGAAGGTGTCCATTTTTATCGCAAAATGCGTACCTTTTTGTGAACTGAATAAATTGGCCAATACGGAAGAGTGTAGAATGATTTTCCAGAGTTGACCAACTAGTATATTACCTTGATGCTGCTGCTTCATAGAAGGTCTCCATCAAGTCATAAACAAGTGACTCTTGAACTGCTGTCAGCCTTTGACCGGCCACATATAACACACGGTTGCCCATCTGGAACCTATGGTAGTCGACCATAAACCATTTTGGTAAACAACGTCTAGTTCCTTTGGCGACCAAGGTGAGAAAAGCTCCACACTCCAGTTTTTGTATCTACGATGAAGTTAAACATCCGCGTACAATTATTTCAACCTTGCTTCACCTACACCTTTCCTGCGCCGATGGACACGACTACATTCCATGAAATGATAAGCAATCCCGTCGATAATTCTTAAACAACCCTTTTTCACCTCTTTCCATGTGGGAGTGTTGTAATAGTAGAAGCTGTTACTTGTGCGACGATGAAACTCTGGAAAATCCGTTGCGAATTCGCCGAGATCCTCGTAAAAGTTTTTCATCATTCTGGAGTATGTATCAGATTCGTCATCGGTAAGGATCACTCACACCGCTGGCGAGTGAGATGAGTGCCGACACTTCTCTGCGCAAAGCCGTACATATCGGTCTAAATTTGATGACAATATTAATATTTCGTAATAATCTTGGCTTTTTTGTACACAGCCAATTTTTCACTTTTTTACATGTAACGTATAACAATAATGGTTTGTTTCGGGGGCCCGAAGCATGCCACGTACACCACCAACATTTCACAAAAAATACTTAAACATATAGTTCGGGATTATGTGAAAGGGTGTGTAGCTAGCATGGGATGGAAGAACTCAATATGGGCCGAAGGGAGAGAAATTTAGGACAAATATAAGTTAAATGCTTGCACACCAGGGAGAAGCGAATGGAGTTTTGAATGTGCCCACTGAGGAATTCGAATCAAAACCCTGCTGACTGGTCCAGGTGGAGATATCCGAAGGTTGGTGGTGGTACTTGAGAGGGTCGAAAATATGGTTGGAGCAGCTGTGTTACCAAAATACGATTAGAAATAAATATATATGCATAGAAGAGGAGTGGATAGAAATGGTGCACTTTTAATCCGTGGTAAATGATCAGTACCCGGTTTCAGAACTCTGTGGAGCATAGAAAAAGCAAAACAGGCCTTGAAAAATGGGTAAGATGTAAAATAATTTTTGTAGCGATTGGCAAACGGTGGCTATCAGGTACAGATGTTTACTGAATGGACGCATATCAAGAGAGGTAGCTGGATGCCGCAAGGGAGATGGTCTTTGAAAACTGGAGTTGGTGAAGCGAACACCTGCTCCGTGTCAACAGTTAAATTTTGAACATCAGCGAAAAGTTATAATATATTTGTTTCTCTGTGACAGAAGGAAAGTGGAAGATCCGCAGAGAGAAAACTCAGCCTTAAGGACACTGATGTAATGTCAACGGTGTTGAACAGTCTGTGAGAGATGAAAGATCGGGGAAGAGATCGGAGAAAGCAGGTAAGAGTAATTTGATCAAGCTGTCCAGTGTAAGTGCACCACGGGAAGACGGTTAAAAATCGGAGAAGCAGTAGGGAGTGGACATACTTTATGAAGCAGCGAGGTGAGGATGATGGAGATGGCCAGGAAACGCGGAGAAACTACTGTTACTTAGTGGTCGTAGCAGTGAACACTCACAGCGGAAAAAAGGAATTGGGCAGTAAATCTGACTGAAGTACAAGGATAGGACGGTTATAACGACGAACAACATAAGAGCCGGGTGGGTAATTGGAAGATCAAACGGGACGAGGACCGGTAGATTACACTGTTTGAAACTGTTCATGACATTTGTGACGTAACAATTTCTTCACAAAAGATGGAAAGTGGAAAATCAGTGCAATCTGAAAAACACGGAAAAGAAGTCTGTGGCGAACAAAAAAACGGGACGTGAAATAACTGGTCGGCGTGAAACAGGTATGTGATAGATAACTGGAGTATTTGGCCACAGGTGAAGCACGATATGAACCGAGGAAACACGAGACTTCTGAATAAGAGAGCCTGAGATGGAACAGAAGCAAGAGAAATATATATGTGCAGCGGACATGGGACAATGAAGCTGGAGGGCAGCGCGCCTGCTGGCGGTTGCATAAACGGAATGAACCGAAGGTGCCAATCGAAGAGTTTATTGATGAAGTGGCAAAGAGGGGTTCTTTGGGCTGGGCACTAATTATACGGCTGTGATGTAGGGGACTAAATGTTGCCATAAGGTATGCAGATGTTGGACGGCAAGTTCTCACATGGGGAATGGGCATGGGTGCGGGTACGGTTGGTGATGCCAAACGACAAAAAAAAACGGATAAGTGTGTTAACAGTGGTAGAACGGTGGTGAAGTTATTAGAGACGAAGTGGCTGAGTGCGCGCCCCAGAAGCTAAATAGAAAGTCGTTGGAGTAATGAAAAAAATCGAGAGGTTGGCTTGCCGTGGTTGACCGTGGAGGGCGAAAGCGTGCAGCCCGCTAACGGTTACATTGAATGCGGTGGTGCTGTGACAGTGAGATAGTGAAATCCACAGCCGATGCCAGTTGATGGAGCCGACCGTGCCCTGAATGCCCAACTTGAAAAGCACTGTAAGAGTGAGCACAAGAAGTGTGATCCACCAGACTAGTTTCGCCCGCACATAGTTGCAGGCGGCCTGCGCGCCCGACGTGGGCCGGCCAATGCGGTGGATCGGACAACACCCCGCACCTTTGGGATTGGCACTGATGCACATTGGGGATTTTGCTTAAGAAGCGTAGTTTAACAATGAACGTGTGAGACCCGCCATCAGGAGGCCAGGTTGCAATGGGTCTTAGGGGACGGAACCAGCGGAGCCGAGAGTTGTTAAACAGCATTACAGCAGCTTTATTCAGGCGTTTTTACGGTGGAAGTGGTCTTCACGATGGTAGGGCGGGTGACCGGTGCTGATGGTGAAATACGCACAAAGAGAGAACTGGAAAGGCGAAACAAATAAAGAGTGGCCGTGAGGTTGCGCCTCAACTGTGGGTTGACTGTTAACGGAAGCTAAGAAATGACGAAGCATAAGCGCATCTAGGACTATGGGAGAAGAGAGAAGAGTGGTCTAGGAAAGCAATGGGATTCCATTTCGGTTTACCCAGTACTGGAATGGCCAGGTCTAGTCATGTGATAGAGCGAGGGGACCGGCTATGAGGCGGGTTATGCAGGAAGACTGAGTTTAGTTTTAAGCTGCGGAGCCAGAGTGTGTCGAGATTCAGATGCTGTCGTGGTTCTCTATAGCTTGGAGACGTGGACCAAACAAGTAATTGTTTGTTGAAAAGGCCCTGTACACTATCTATCGCAACTCTATCAAGTTTTAACATGGTATAAAAGGTTCGTGGGTAATATTCAAGCAAAGTCCCGATGTGGGATTTTTAGATGCTGAAAGTACTGCCTTCGAGGGCGAAATGGGCTGGAGAAAAGGGTAACACCTCTTTTATCCATGGCCGCTTGGTTGGCGGCTCTCCCAGAACATTTGCGGAGCTGGAAAGGTTCATACCTAGACCAAGGACGGTAGGTCGACCGGCTGTTGGGGACCCACCAAGAGTCGAGGATCCGGGGGCAATCTGAAGTTGTATGTTGGATCCTCGCAACTACCAGTGGAAAAGTTCACCATCCAGGAGTGACACCGGCGGTCAAGTGCGGAAACTACCGCAGAAACATCACTAGAATTGAAAAAGTGATCTATTTTTATATCATCTGCAAATGAGAATGGAGTGCCATAATTTGCTAGATTCAGTGCTTCATGAGTGTACGTTATAAATAGTATAGGACCCAGTACGCTTCACTGTTTAGCGCCAATTGCAACAGGTCCGTTGTTGAGGACCACCTGAGAACGATGAGTGAGACGAGAGTGCATCTAAGAGAGCAGTATGGCAATAAGTCCAAATGAAGGCAACCTAGCGATAAGATGGTGGTGTGGAACACGGTCGAAAGCCTTCGACAGATGGAGACAATGACTGGCGCCTGACCGCTATAAACAGCCTTAGTGACTAGGTTGAGGAAGTGAAATTGACATGTGGTGCATGATTGAGCTTTGGGAAACCCGTGCTGCCTGTTGCTGAAAAAGTTTGATGCGCGAAGATGGGTAGAGATGCCGTCTTCGTCAATCTTTTTCAATATTCTCGTAGTAATTGGGGTGTGATTAATGGGACGGTTATCAGCGAGTTCGTCGATGGGTCCCTTTTGTGTTGTGTAATACTGAATGAGCGCTTCCAGTTCGACGGTACCAAACTGGATACGAAAGGCAACGTAAATAGGTTTGGTAATTGAGGTGGAAGGTCCAGTCAACTGCTGAGGATTACAGCTGGGGTAACCATCTGATCCAGGATGAGCAGGCGCTTTGTAGATTGAAATGAGGTTGGCAATAATGCTAACATCAAATGTTAAGGTAGATAAAGAAGAGCTGCTGGAAGCTAGGGGATTAAGGTGGGCTATGTCTGAAGCGGAGGTCATAGAATAGGTGAAGTAAGGATTGAAAGCCTCAGTGATATTAGAATGGGAGCTGGCCGAATTCGCATTCGATAACATAACGTACTGAATAGTAGTTTCTGCCGTCAAATTCTTAGATCCATGCAGAAGTGAGAGTTCCAGCACTTTGTTGGGATGCCTCAGAGCTTTAGCCTCTTGATTACGAATTTGGACTTCTTTTAGATCCCGGATAATATCAGAAAGACCTGTTAGTCTCATGAGAGGCAAGAAGTCTTGGTTTCAGGAGTAAAGTCTACGCTTCCTGGGATACTTTTGTTGGAGGCTGGCAAGTTTGGATTCTCTGGGAGAGTAGTTTTGAACAGCTGAACCAAGATTCAGGAGGCAGTTTCCCATGTTAAGATAAAAGAGTTCCGATTTAGAGGGAGGATTGTTGACGGGGTCAGATAGACTGATGTATAATGATGGAATGAAAGGTTACCTGTCACTATCGTACTGTTGGTACCCGAATGTTTGCGGAGAACGAAAACCGAAAAAATGGAAACTGTGAGTGAACGTAGGATCTAGGGTGATGGCGTTTCTATTGGAGGTTTCAACGTGTTGCACCCAACTTCCAATTTGAGTATAGGAGACAAAGTCTATCAAGTTGGGATGTGCTGTGAGGTTCTTGCAAGATATTTCTGCCCAGTTAAAACCACCGGCTACCATTTTCGCTGTCGAAGGTAGTAGTGAAAGGTAGTCACAGGCTTTAACTGAGGGGGGTAAGTCTGCTGTAGTAGAGGAGAGCGGCAGACAGACATCACCAATGTGCTTGACTATAGGTGAGAACCGAATTTCGGGCCATAGATAATCCAGAATTGGGTTGAGTAAGGTATGTTCAATGGGCTTCACTGAAAGGGCATGCTGTAAGTGCACCAGACACCGACCTCCGCGTCTGGCGATCCTATGTAATCCAAAAACCTTGTACCCCTGAAGCGGAATTTTGCTTGTGACCATGTGTTTCGTAATCCAGGTTTTAGTAGTACGGTTGATATCAGAACATGATGTCGTGAAGTAATGTTTTAAGTGATGGAGCTTATTTAGAATGGACAGGGAGTTTAGTAGAACCAAGGATACCCTTTCCATATGGAAGTGAGTATCGGGGCTAGGTAACTTGAGAGAAGTAATGGACGAAGAACGTGCAAAGGGGAGACAATCAAGAAAGGAATGATTCTGGGATAGTATGAGGCAAACGATAAGACTTTTTACGGGGTAGCCTGGCTGCCTGTCCTGATTCATCGGGATCGTTCGATGCTCCAGCTTGATGGTGGGAATTGTAGTCGTGGGGTGTTTTGGCTCCCCCAAGTGTCATCTTTGGTGTTGGTTGTTATTGTGTTGTAAGAGCAGGTGCAAGAAAGTAGGAACTGTGAGAGTGTGGGATGGCTTCGCCGCTTATCGATGCTGCTTGCCCGGGTGGGGTAGAATGGAAACCTGCGGTTGGTAGATGGGTATATGAATATTACTTTGAAAGGAGGCAGAGCGAACAACCATCGCTCCGTGATTGGTCTGCGGAGCTCGGTGTGCCATCGAAGATGTAAACGACTGGCGAGATGCTAGTGGTGGAAGATGGTTCCGTGAGGCTGGAAAAAAGAGAGGTTGTGGCGTTGAGTGCCCCGAGGCAGTGTAACTTTACACGAAAGTGATTTGCTGATGTATCCTGCGGGTAAGAGGACTGTAGCGGGATGGGCCAATGTGGGAGAAACCGAAATATTTGATATTGTATTGAGATTAACAGGATGAACCTTGAAGGCACGGAAAGCTTAGGAAGTGATGAATAAGGCAGATTTAGCGTCGAACGGAAGCTATGAGGTGGGTTGCGGGTATCATCCAAATCAAAGCACTTGGAGCCGGAACTTTGCTTAGAGGAAATACCGTTTGAGAAACTGTCTGTCTTGAGAACAGAACTAGTAAGCGCTGGCATCAGAAACACCTCACCAAGGTATCATTCGGATTGTAAATTTTGCAAGATCATTGGAGTGTGACCTGGTGATTAAAGGAGGCTACGGTCTAGTGACCTAGACGTTGAGGCCTTTGGCAGGAATAGAGGACTAGTTGTCGAGTTTTGGATTCGCGATCATGGGTTTCCATCGGTGCTGATTCCCAGAGTTGTAGGCAGAGTACAAAGAATTACCAACTTTTGGCCCGAGGGTATTAAATCGGACCTCAAAAACGGGCTTGTGTCCTTGAGGACGCCACTTCTTGGTAGCCTGGTTGCGAGGGTTTGCCCCGAGGGCTGACTGGTCTGCTTCGATCGAGAGTGACCTGGCCGTGGTATAGTGCAATCCAGCGGATAGGTTTTATCCGCAGCCAGGGGCTGGAGACAAGGAAGACCATACGTTGGTTTGTGTCCCTTTGGGAGAGTGAGGCGAGGCCGTTAGGCTAGGCAGGATACGCGATTTTTGTGGCCGTTTTTTATGCAGAAGACTTGGTTTACCGGCAGGACTTGGGGGATTCGACCCGCAGGCTTCCATGACATTATTTATCCGTCTAGACACTTGCAGGCTGGTAGGTTCGGGAGAATCCAGGCTTTGCCTCGGGGTCCATATCGGACAATTGTAGGCTGGCAGATTTTAGCCGCACAGAGTGGGTTGAGTGAATGGAGGGCTTGGATGATTTTGGCGAGTTCCGGCCCCTTATGTTATACAGTGTTAAGCTTATCCAGCATTCTTCTTTGTATTGGCTTTTCATCAGACACTACTCGGATGTTTAGTATGGTGGGTGAGCAGGGAAAACGCTTTGTTTATGAATAAGCCAATTGGCTATCCACGAGTCTGAAAACTGAAAATGCAGGGATCACTGGTTTCGCTGTGTTTTTTCGTAGTCTGTTGCCACGGCATATCACCCGTTCCATGGTATGTGCTCTTAGCAAGGTAATTCTGAATACTTTGACCGGGGCTCTATCAGGGATGCTAAATACAATAGTGTGATTTGGCTTTCCCATTTGCTTCAAAACTTCTGAAGATATACCTTGAATAAGGTTGCAAGTGACAACTAAATTGCAATCCTTTGTTGTCATAAATGGCTCGAGTAGTTGATCCTGCCGCATCAGAATCCTGGTGACTCTGTCGAGGGCTTCAGTTAGCCACTCATGTGACCTTACACGTTGTGAGAGGCTGTCGATCTTGCCGTGTGTCATTCTAGATGTTCGTCACTTAGAAGGAGCATGGCCAAGCGATTGGAAGAAGTACGGCTACGCGTGGCAAAACATTAACGTCCGATCCGCTTCTCTTGGGGCTGCGCATTTTGACGGTAGGCTTCGGAGAATGAACTAGTTTTGCTGGATATTTGGAGATTGCATATAGCCCAGATAGGAACCATAGATGGAGCTCTATAGGAAGTCACCCAGGGTAGTTACAAACGGGCTAGACCGGATGCATTTAAGGTGTAAACAGAGGGGGTAAGGGTATTAGCCAACGAGGGGTCGATACCTCATTGCGATGATTTAGCCAACGTTCTCCGAGTATCTATAGATGGGCTCGCGAAGGCTTATTTCTGATAGGTATGGGCTTAGGTTTCTTGGCAAAGGGTTTTATTGATCTTTCGCGGTGGTGTGGCAGTTATTACCGCTGAAAATTTGACTCTTCTGTGTGAATAACTATTACTTCAAAGTGTGACACAGAGCCAAGCCTAAACGATGGAAAAGGGGGAAAAACCAGACACTCTGATTTATACTTCAATTTGCCTTTGACCTTGTACAACAGCTACATCATAAAATGTATATTTCAAAAGATAATAACACTTCATTTGCTGCAGTTTTTGATCCTTGAATTTCGTGCAGGCCACACACGCTTTTCTAATATACACCCACCACTCCCATTTTTCTGAAGCCCGGTCGAAGCAAATACAAAATGGGATCGCGAGTTAAGTGTGCCCGCTAAGGGGACAAGCATAGTGCTGACAAGTGTCAAGATGTTATTGCTCGACGAATTAACAAAACAAGTGGACTGAAGGAGTGTGCTTCCGTCGCAAGACTGCCGTCAGGCAGGCTTTTAAGTTCACTAAGTCACGAAAACTAGCTGAAAGTAGACAAGAAAGTTTGAGAATTGGAGGAGGCTGTATCTTTTTGCAGGGAAAAGTGCTTCGCAAACACTTTTTCGTGAATATAGTAGGGATGGGCAGTGAGAAGCCGACAGTGACTCGGGCAGATGGACTCACGGGTAAAATAATGTTGCATATCCTCTGTTCTCAGCACCTAACTCAAGCGGTGAAGGAAAGCAGCCCCAAAGGAGAATAGAGCGACAAAAGCCACGGGTGGCTAATGCATCCGAGGGCACGGTAAGCCTAGCCTGAAGAAGGGTGGAAAGCCAGATAGAAGGACCAAAAGAGAACTTCCGGAGATAAGGGCTGATGGGTAGCCCAGCAGGATGAGATGCCGCTAAGTTCTCATAAAAACCATGAGGAACCGGCCACTGGGGACCCTAAACAAGCGGAATTAGGATAACAAGAGGGTGCTTGGCTTTCTTAGGCTTGTAGGCATTAGTCGAATAGTAGGAACAATTAATAGGGTCAGCGTATGGAACTAACGGCGACCGGAAATACCAAAGGGACCGGCAAGACCAATCTTGGTTGAGCTCGTGAACCCATACATCAGGAGCCAGCTGCAAGCAACAGGGGGGGGGTTTCCATCGTACAGTGGAAATACATCGTATCGCGCCTAATACTTCAGGGATGAGCATATGGGCAGGGGGAAATTCCAACTCGGTAAGAGAGCAAGTACAACTATGGCCTTAACACAGGGGCTCGCTGGAAAAAAGCTCGGTGATACAGCCTGGGAAGAATATCCAGCGCAGTACGCCAAAAATATACCGTCAAGCATTGGTTGCATTTGAAGACCTACTGGGAGGCCAGTCATGACAGACCTCCGTGGAAGAAGAAAGTAGTCCTGGACCGCCTATCCTATGAACTTCCTGATGGACAAAAACAGAATTTGTTACTGCAGCCCCCGTGAGGTGTACACAGGATTCCGGCCTGATGGGACAAACAGTCATAGAGGCAAACCAGGAAGCTGAGACGTCCATTACTGGCAATAGCGATAATGATAAATGCATGTTCCTGGACCGTGGTGGAGAAGCACTCGTGGAAGCAAGATCAGAGTTCACAGTGTCGCTCAATAAGGTGAAAAATTCGCAAATTGCAAACAGGGAGTGGCACACTACAGCATCATAGGACCAGGGCTAGAGAGAGTTTGAATGAAGTAAAGTGATAACGGACTAAACCATAAATACGACTCAGTTTCGAGTCACCTGGGGCATTAGTGTAGGATCGGCCAGATGTGGGAATGGTGAGATGAATACTGTCACAGAATTCAGAAAATGCAATATTCACAAGGATGACGCGAGAAAATGGTCAGTGACACATATTGAAGTTCACTTGAACGGGTAGTCGGTGATGAGGTGAGGAGACAGGCGAAAATTTCATGGTGTGCTAAAGAATACCGTTTTTTAAAGATTTTTGGAAGTGAAAGGGAACAGTACCCCTGAAAAGGTGAGATAATTTCTACGAAAAGTAGCGGGTATCATTCCATGTCAGGAATTGGCTGCTGGTGGAAAAAGAATGGAGTCCCTAGGAGAAACAATCAGCGAGCGGAATATCTTGTCCACAAGGAACGAAATAAAGCAAGAATAAAGTGGGAAAAGTCTTTGCAGTAGGCCAGGCTACGCTGGTAAAAAGACAAATACATTATTTTGTTGCGTTCACCGCAGCTTTTCTATGTCTGTTTTGGGCATTTTTGCCGGGGGTCGGATTCGGTTTGTGTTCGTTTTTGATCATGTGGGGGGAGGGCTTCACCGAATCTGGACCGTTCGTTATTCAATTAGGAACCCCTGCACGGTGGCTTACAGGGCTTCGACTTCGGAAGAGTCTTGTGGTAGGAGGCTTCTAGTGGGCTTCAGTCAGGCATACCCGGCAGCATCAGGAGTTCGTTTGGGTGAAACCCTGTGTTACGAACGTTTGAGCAATGCGTAGCCAAATCCGCAACGGATCCCGAAATCAGAAGACGATTATCCGTGATATTCTACGATACTAGATTATTAAAATAAACAATGACATAAACAATATACAAACCTCAATAATACGTTCACAAAGACTCAACAACGAGAAACCGAATGGCAGCGTGTGAGCAGACAGCACGTGCGTCACGCAGGTCCTGAACAAGGATGTGCCAAAATAGCGCTCTGGGCGCGAACAAACAACAATTGGTCCAGAAAAACAACCAGTTCGTAAAGACAAGTCAATAGTGTATGGAAATGAGTGATGTTGGGAAAAACACTGAATCGCGAGGGAAAAAGGGGGATTTTCCACGACCGGCTGTTACACCGCCCACCAAAATCCTCCTGGATCCTTAGCAGAGTCAAAGGTTCGGTATAAAGGTACTGATTCTTCCTACCTGCCTAGGCCCTGCTGTTGATGCGCGCGCTTAGTGCTCGTCGTCAACGTTCTACTACTGGTCGCACCTAACCCATTGGATACATAGACGTGAGGCTAATCTACATCTTCCACGAGACCAAATAACCGATAGTGGGCTTGAATGGTCACATAGACGTTGTCCTCGTAAAGGGCCGTCCGGTCCTGGATGTATGTGCTTGAGTGTGCGTGTGATTGTTTGTGTGTGTGTGCCAGGGTGTACAACAAAATCACAGGTATGACTACACATCAAAGGAGGACTTTCTGCAATGTCAACAAAAGACCGTGTGGCAAGAAAACGAGTAAATGTAGCATGTATGTGTGACCTGAGCTCCGCTACTTCCACATATGCAAGGGGCATTCGGTAACGTCAACTAAAAGCAAAACAACGAACACTGTCACATGTTTGATGGGTTTACAGGATGTAGAGTGCGTCGTGCATGTGTGTATGTATCGGAATGTGCGATGGGATCGCATTCATCACCACATATCTGGAAGAACCTTCTGTAATGTCAACGAAAGACCGCCAGCACTGTAACGTGCTTGCCGGAGACCGTGTGGTATATATGGTGTTTCTTTATCCACCTCGATGACTGGTGTGAAAAGGTTAACTAGGCCTCAGGGTTATCAGCTCCTCCGTCTTCGCTCTCGAGTAGGTTAATACTGCGTATGTCACGAATGAGCACTCCGTTAGCTGTCTTCAACTTCACCGTTCTTCTCATTCCTTCAGTGCTTTTGATGGTTTCCGTAACTACTCCCAAGGACCAGGTGCTGAAATGTGCGCGTTCGTCGGCGATCATAACCACGTCCCCAACTTTGAATGGTCTTGTTTTGGCCAGCCACTTCTGTCGAGTCTGCAAAGCCGGTAGGTACTCCCGTAGCCATCGCCTCCAGAAGACCTTGGCCAGATAGTTCGCTTGCTTCCACCCGTGGAGGTAGCTCCCACGAAGGTTTACCGGCCCTTGGAAACCCTCGTTCGACCTTAACGTCAATAAGTCGTTCGGGGTGAGCGCCAGGTGGGTGGGGTCGCCGTTCAATACTGGAACCAGGGGGCGGTTGTTCAGGATTCGCTCCACCTCAGTCATGACGGTGTTCAGCGTCTCGTCGTCGGGCGGCTGCTGCTCCATGATTGACAGCAATATCCGTCTGGCGGACCGGATCATGCGTTCCCATACGCCGCCTCGGTGGCTGGCCTGTGGGGGGTTGAAATGCCATCGTATGCCGTAGGCCACGGTTCGATTCTGCAGTTCGTCCCTGTTTATGTTCTTGTGCCGACGCTGCAATTCCCGTTGAGCGCCCACAAAGTTCGATCCATTATCTGAGTATATATCGGCCGGTGCGCCTCTTCGGTTGATAAATCTTTGCAAGGCCCGTAGAAACGAATCGGTCGTCATCGAATGTGCGACTTCTAGGTGTACCGCACGTGACTTCACGCACGTCATGATACATCCGTATCGCTTTTCTAATCTTTTCCCGCACTTGATCCACAAGGGCCCGAAATAATCCAACCCGGTGTCACTGAACGGCCACCAGCTCGTAGTCACCCTGCATTCTGGTAGTGGGGCCATGAGCTGTTTGCCTGCTGTGGCATTGCTTCTCCTGCATTGCACACACCGTCGGATTACGCGTTTTACAGTCTCTCGTCCCCTCAACAACCAAAGGCGCTTTCGGATGACGCTCGTCACGTGACTTTCCCCGGCATGTCCCTCCACGGCGTAGACGTGTTGAATCATTAGCTCTACTACAGGTTGTCTCGCAGGCAGCAGTATAGGATACTTTGTGTCGAAGTTCAGGTGGGCGTTGGTCAGCCTACCATCCACCCGCAGCAGTCCGTCGATGGGTTTGGGGTTTAAACGCTTCAGCTCGCCTCTTGGAGATGGCATGTCTTCATTGGTCGGCCCCACTTCTTCCGCCCTCTTGAGTTCTTGGGCGAAAGCCTCGCGTTGTATCATTCCGAAAATATCATACTCTGCCGCTTGTAGCTCATCGGGACCTATCGGGCCGACCGGTATCCGACCTGAGGGCCGTAGCCCTTTCATGACTAGTAAATTTCTCTTGAACCTGGTTAACCAAACTAGCGAACGAAGCGTCTTCATTCAGGAAGAAACCTGACCAGTCGCGATAAAATGGACGACGCTTCGACGACGTTGGTTGCTATCACTACGCCTTTGATCTCCAGTTCCAATTCCGTAGGGGGTTTTAATTCGAACACGGGCCAGTCCTGTTTGGGCAATTGCAGGAAGTTTGGCCCTCTCGTCCACGTGTCCAGTTGCCTGAAGTTGTTCGCACCTCAGAAGCACAGATCGGCCGGATTATCGCCAGACCTGACATGACTCCACTGGTGCGTGGCTGATTCATCGTGGACAATCGTGAGCCGGTTAGCAACGAAAGTACTAAACCGGCTCCGTACGTTCTTGATATAGTGAAGTACTATCGTTGAATCCGCCCAAAAGCTAGCCGACCAAATGTAGAGATCGAAACATCTCTTCACAGCTTGCACCACCCTGACTGCCAACACGGCTGCGCTGAGTTCAAGGCGTGGGATTGAGACCGACTTCAGTGGGGCAACGCGGGCTTTGGCGAACAGGATCCTCGTGGTATATTGTCCATCTCCTGCGCACCATCGTCCGTACACCACAGCTCCATAACCGACTTCGGATGCATCGGAAAAGGCATGTAGTTCTCCAGTCCGTGTCGTATGGCCAGGAGTCAAACATCGTGGGATTCTTATGACCCCAATTTCTTCAAGGTGTTCAAAAATTCTTCCCAGTCCAACCGGTCCCCTTGGTCCAGTGCCTGGTCCCAATCAACTTTCTTACGGCACAGCCGCTGCAGCAAGATCTTTCCGGTTAGCAGCCATGGCGAGACGAAACCGAGCGGGTCGAACAAACTTGAGACGGCAGATAGTATGCCACGACGGGTTATTGGCAGCTCCGGAAAGTTTAGCTCGAAAACAAAATCGTCCGTTTCCGCGTCCCATTGTATCCCTTGGGTGCGCTCGATAGGAAGTGAAGAGCCGTCTAAATCTCTTATCCTTTCGGCCTTTTCGTGATACGGGATGACCTTCAGCACTTCTGAAGCGTTCGACATCCATTTAGTTAGATGGAAGCCGCCCTCTTCCAGCAATCTCGTCAGACCCCTGAACTGCTCTAGAGCTTATTCCACATCATCGAATGACCCAAGGTAGTCGTCGACGTAGACGTTCCTGCTGACGCTATCTACTACCGTCCGATGTACTAGATCGCCATGTTTGTTCGCTGATTCTCGGAGGGCGTGGTTTGCACAAAATGGTGACGATATGGCTCCGAAGGGGTGGACGGTCATCCTATAATTCACCACTGCGTTGTCCCGGTCGCTCCCTTCCCACCACAGGAAACACAAAGCATCTCGTTCTCCTACCGGAATCTTCACCTGATGGAACATTTCCCTAATGTCAGCAGACAAAGCCACTTTACCCACTCTGAAACGGCACAGAACATCGATCAGTGGTGTGGTCCAGTCAGGCCCCTGTAGTAGGCGATCGTTTAACGACTTGCCCTGGAACTTGGCCGCACAGTCGAAAACCACCCGCAGTTTATTGGGTTTCTTGGGGTTGATAACCGGATGGTGAGGCAGATACCAGATACCCCTTTTGCTGTTGGTGTTAACAGGCACCTTTTCAACGTAACCGAGGGCCTCGTTTCGCTTCATCAAATCCGCGTGACGTTCCCACAGATTCTGGTCTCGAATGAAGCGTTCTTTTAGTCGTAGTAATCGTTGGAGAACATAATTTCTGTTGTCAGTCCACGGGTCGACCGATGTGCGCCATGGGAGGGGAACCTCGAACGGTTTTTTGAGGCCTCTAGAGCCTTGCCGCACCGTTTGTAGAGCGAAGTGATCCTCTTGAGACAACGATGATCTTTCGTCTCCAATGTCATGAAACTTCTTTTCATACAGCCGTTGCAGATGATACTCTATGCGGTCCGTTTCGGCGGATAAGTAATTCACGAAACCACGTACCCCTACTGGACCGTATAACATCCATCCCAGAGCCGTGCGTACAGCATAAGGTGCTTGGCGGTCGCCCACTCTCTGGTCAAGCACCCAATGCGCCTCTGGCACGTCGCATCCGATGAGGAGATCCACTTCATCATCTTCGCAGTCTACGACGGTCACATCCTGCAGGTGGGGCCACCGAGTCAAGATTGCGTCCACCGACCTTGGTGCTCGCATGGGGAGATCCGCTAACGTGAATGCCTCCGTTGGTTCAATTTCCTCGTTAGTGTCTAGAGAGATGAGTTGCAGCCTTAATCTACCGGCAGCCATTACCTGTGTTCCGCCCACCGTGCTCACTGCCAACGACGTCGCACCTTTAGCCAGTTGGTGTTTGCCGGCAAACCGCTCTTTCACTAGAGTAGTGTCAGATCCATTATCAACGATAGCCAACGCCTTGACTATCCCAGTCGGAGTCACTACTCCCACGGCCACTACGCCTAAACGTACCGGTTTACTGGCAGATCGTGACGTTGAACAAATAACGCTGGGTTTGGTACTCGCCTCGGATATGGGTTCTCTCGCCTGATGCAGCAGCCGATGGTGTCTGCCCGTGCAGCCCTCGTAACCACATCGATTCCTTGTTCTACAGGCTGCTGCCTGGTGCGTGGTGTTGAGACAGATGAAACATGCTCCTGCCATCCTCGCCATTCCCCACCGTTCGTCTATTGTGGCGTTGCCGATTTCGGGGCATTCTGGTAGGCCATGGCTATTACCACAGGATCTGCAATTTGGTTTCGCCGTAGCATCTCGTGAAATGACGTGTGTGTTGGTCCAAGGCTGGTACTTTGGATATTCGCTTACAGGGGTTTGGGCTTGGCTAGTACCGGGCTTGTTTGCTCGGTTGCTGTCCCGGATGAGTCGGCCAAATCTGCTGTCAGCTATCTTCGTTTGCCTGTCTAAGTATTGAGTCAGGTCTTCGAAGTTGGCTTCTCTGTCGCCTCGGCTTACCCGTTCAGCTTCTTCCGCCCACCGACCCTGTAGTTCGGGAGAGAGGTGACGGACTATGCCTTCCAAAGTGTGCATGGCATCTAGGTCAGCCCTGTAACCTAAATGGTCGAGGGCTATTGAGCAGTTTTGCATCTTAATCACCAGGTCGGCCATGGTGTAGACGTCGCCCTTGGTTCTCTTTGCCTCTGCCATCACGCCCTCTATTAGGTTAGGGGCTAATTTGAAAGGTTGGCCAAACAAGTCCCTTAGAATCTTCCTTGCCCTTGTGTAGCCTTGTTCTGGATCGAGCATGGTGCACCCGTCGATAGCTTCTCGCGCTCGGCCTCGGCAGTAGTGAGTAAGGTAGAGAAGCCTTTGCCCAGGGTCGTTTACCTTGTTTTCAACGAACGTCTCGAACTGTTTGACAAACTTGCAGTATTGCTCAGCTCGCCCGTCGAAAACCGTTAGTTCCACTCTAGGCAGATCGATCGATGGTGGTTTGTATTGGGCGACCGGCGTGGGGTTCCCTATCTTATTGCACTCTAACCTATCGGAAGTGTCGAAGTCACTGGTCTCATGCTCTCGCTGTTTCTGTGTATACTTCTCTGCTTCATGCGCCTGTAGTCTAGCCGAAAGTAACTGTTGCTCTAGTTCTAGTATTCTCAGCTTATAAAAATCGACATCCTTACGATCAATATTGCTTTCAATAACACATGAGCTAGCACTGACAGGACTAGGCGATCTAGCATTAACTAAAGAATCATATGTACCCAAAACCTCCCCAGAGACTTGCCGTATTACTTCCTGTCCGGATTCGACTGCTTTTGATCCTTTTCTTGGCATTTTGCGTGATTTATCCTCGTTCCAAATAGATCTATTGAGTATTGTTACGAACGTTTGAGCAATGCGTAGCCAAATCCGCAACGGATCCCGAAATCAGAAGACGATTATCCGTGATATTCTACGATACTAGATTATTAAAATAAACAATGACATAAACAATATACAAACCTCAATAATACGTTCACAAAGACTCAACAACGAGAAACCGAATGGCAGCGTGTGAGCAAACAGCACGTGCGTCACGCAGGTCCTGAGCAAGGATGTGCCAAAATAGCGCTCTGGGCGCGAACAAACAACAATTGGTCCAGAAAAACAACCAGTTCGTAAAGACAAGTCAATAGTGTATGGAAATGAGTGATGTTGGGAAAAACACTGAATCGCGAGGGAAAAAGGGGGATTTTCCACGACCGGCTGTTACACCCTGTAGCCAGATCGCACTAGCAGCAGCCAGCCTTGGGCGCGGTTTCACGAGAGCAGAGAACACGAGCTATCTGCGCCACGTATTACTGCCGTGCTGTGCGACAACCGGGAGGTCCTGGAAATGCAAATGTGAAGGTTGCAGCCTCAGAGGTGTTCTGGCAGGTGGTAAGCGTGATCGAAGTAACGAATAGGGCTGAGGAGGTCCGAGATGAGGCACCATGACCTTTATTGAATTAGGGCGTCATGGGTACTGTAAGTCGGTTTTCGCAAGGAATAACTGCTCTTGCTTTATTAAGCCCAGCTATTGACTGCCGGAAAGTCTTATCTTTCTGGGTTATTGAAGCGGTGAAGGTACATTGGGCCCATTGCTTCTGACAGCCACGCAAAGAAGCAGCTGGAAAAACATCGAGGACCTAAATGGCACATTTATATTAGGTCAAGAGCATATTTGACCAAACCTACCTTGGGGTATTTACATTTCGCGAGGCAGCAGCTGAGACACCAAGAACCTAAGTGGCAAGTCTCTATGTTAGGTCCAGAGAATATGTAACACTTCCTGTTTTGGGGCATTCATAGGTCTAATGCTGCAAGCCGGTATTAGGTCCTGGTATACGGAAGGTTGCCGTTGGGTTGGGCTGTAAACTGGAGGGTGAGTAGAATGCTAGGATGCAGGAAACACAGCATTTTTACGAAAAGGAAGAAAAATGGATGGGTATGAGCGAGAATTATGGGCGGTTTTCATTAGGTTCCTATATATATGTTTGTATATGCGTTCATAGCGTTTATATATTCAGTACTATGATGTAACATGTTCGTTGTCTGGTGCATCGAATTATTGTCCACAGCGGTGGGATAAGAGCCGGAGCCACGGGGGCTTTGAAGACGACGTCAGCAAACATGCAGGCATGTAAGGAAGAGTGCTTGGTGGTTGAAACTTAGGGCGGAGGGTGGATAGGCAAAAGCGGAGGGTCCGGTTCGCTATCACTCCAGTCAGATCCTTGCTCGAGAATCAGAAGCTTTTCGGGCGGACAAGAGCGGTGTGGGTTTTTTTCTTTTGTAGGGTCAGGCCTGAGCTCAAGGGAGAAGTACCCACGATTGGAGGTTGTCCATTTCCCTCACAGCCCTAAAGTGGCAGTGTTTAGAGACCAAATCGATCTCGTTAGGTCTTTTTTTGCTGCCCGCCTCTTCTTTCTCTGCTTATTTGTTTCCTAACAGGGGGGTGGTTGAGCTCTTATAGGTACATACTAAAGCCTCTCCTTCCTACAGTACCTTTCCGCGTATTGGTAATTTTACGCTACTGCTGAGGGTGGTCCGTTTTCCCCACATCCGGGAATAGCTACGGTGTGGGTGCCGCTGACATGGGGGGTACCGCTAGCATGGGCTGGAAAACTGTGGAGTGGGGGTGAGTTAACACACAATGAGTGTTGCAAAGCACTTGCCTCCCTACGTGTATCAGTCTAGTATGGCTCCTGACCGTGTCTAGGATTACCAGGGGCCATTCAGGTTGGCTGGGGTTGGCTGAACTAATGGGAGATGTTACTGTGCACGAGGAGGGAGGATGCGGCCAAGTTAGGTTATAGGTCCAGAAATTATGTAGACGCAGACTGGCAGTCATGTCTTGAAATGCAAGACGAGGAAGTTCACTCCAGCAGGTAGCTTTTGGAAGATGGGCATACGGGATGACTTGTGTAGGTAAATTACGACCGGGCAAGAAGGCTGAGGGGAGTCGAAGCCAGAACAAATAAGAGAAAGCCGAGGAATCAAGAAGTGGAATAGTAGACAACGGAAGTTATTGTCCCAGGATCCAGCATTAATGATTTATTTGATACTAGGGAAAACATCAAGGGCTAAAAGCCTTGATCCAGTGGAAAGTTGATTTATGTGACTGCCTTGGTACTATATAGGGGTGGAGGCAGTAATTCTGGACTGAGTTATGAAGGCCGGCTGGTGAGTTAGATAGAACGGTTACGATAGGTGTTCATTGAAACTTACAGCCTGGGTTCGGTTATACAGGTAAGGAATGAGCCACGATAAAAGCCGGTCACGAACACCGCAGGCTGGGAGTTTTGTTGACAATGGGGGGGGGAGGAACTCGGTCAAATGCCTTGGACGCATCGAGGCAAAAGATAACCATAGGTTTGCCGTCTCCAGGTGCCGTGGTCGGTAGGCTGAAGAATTCAAACTGGCTTGTAGTACAGGAAAGTGGTTTAAGGGAACCATGACGACGGCTGAGAATGAGTTTATGGGGCAGGAGAAAATCGGACATCGGCTGTTTAATCGAACATTTCCATTATTCTGGCAGATGGAGGGATGAGACTTATGGGACGATAATTTGAAGGATCATGCACCGGAACTTTTTTAAATAGGGATGATTGTCGAAGTCTTCCAATGGGACGGAAAAATGCCATGTTTAAGGGATAAGTTGAAGAGATTAATAAGGATAGCAGCGACAACAATTCTGTCAAGATGAAAGAGTGATGGGGATATCACCACAGCCAGGGCAGGAGGAGGGTCTGACCCACAGCAGTAGACGAGCTACATCTTTCAAAGTTAATTCTGTGTCAGAGAGCACTCGATCTGTGGTGAGGGGTGAGGGGGAGGGTTTTAAGTGGCGTCAGTATTCGTGGATTCTGAGAAGAGGGTAATGAGCTCCTAGGTGATTTCGAATAGGGACTGAATTTGCGTATTGTTTCCTAAAATTAAGTAGCGCCTCCCAGTGGAGTAATTCTGGTTTCTGCCTTTTAACAGTCGAGCCCATCGGTAGGACCTGCCAATGGAGTTCAAGGCTGAAAGCACCTACATTTTCATCACTTCATCAATCCGAAGGTGGACCCTTACAGGGAGAGTGTAGTTCAAACAACGTGGATAAATCTTTGGTTTCATTATTGATCTAAAGTTTTGCATGTTTATTCTGCAACCTTGTAAGATGGGAGCTGCTGGCTTGTGAGCGGTTGGTCTCGATGGTGGTGATTTCTGACGGGCAGCTACGTGGCTCATCGTAGAGCGTGTCAGTGGCAAACTGAGGGTCGTGCTGCAGGAAGTAACCATACCAGATGAGGGACCAAAGCATAAGCTTGAGATCTGTCCGGTTGATCGCTTATAGAGGCTGTTGAGGTGAGCTACTCAGGGGTCCATGTGTCCGGATGTGAATCTGCAGGATACCATTCTATGGTCACTGCCTGGGAAGAGGTCGAGGGCGGTAGTTATCAAGTCCGATAGAACAATGGTAAGTACCAGGTCCAGTGTGCTGTTTCCCTTGGTCGGTGTTATAACATGCTGGACCCAGCGCCCTGTGCGTATGGTCCAAACGAAGTTCGCGAAGTATTGGAGTGATGACATGATGTCTCTGTAGATTTTGGGCGCAATGGAATCGCCATCAAATAACTTCAACGAAGAGGGTTATAGCTCTAGGTGGTAAAGAGTGTTGACCGCCTGGGAGAGGTCCGTGATGTTTTAATTGGGCGGTCGATAAAGGAAGCCATTAAGGAGTGGCGAGTTGGTCAGAAGAACCGTTACCTATAATGAGTCATGGCATGCGTCCAGCGTTGGATCAGAGAGAGGAATAGTAGACAAGCCGTTTTAAATGTGGATAAGCTAAACTCCTCCCGGTCGACGACGATTCATTGTGGAGATATTGTAACCAGCAACAGAAATTTGGTCTGATGAGACAGAACGATCCAGCCATGTTTCGGTTATGACAGCGATGTCGGAGTTGTATTATAGTACCATATTTTGGAGAGTGTGAGTTTAGTTCAATGGTGAGCGAGCGTTATTGAAAAGCAAGGTGAGTGCAGCTTCATCGTCGTGGCTTGAGATAGAAGTTCTCATCGTCGGGTGTCGGTGGCTAACAGTACCAAGATGGTGATCATCAGCAAGTAAACAAAATGTCAGGGTTTTCGTGCGTAGAACAGACGGAGTCCTAATCAGAGTCAGAAGTGAGAAGCCGGCAGTGTGGTGTAAGGGTAGTTGATAAACGGGTGAGGCTGGGTTGAGGAAGTGCTGCAAGAAAAAAGTGGTCGTTTGTAGAGGTAAGACTTCCAGGGTGAATGAAGTACCAGGTAGAGGATCGGATGGTGGGTTATTTGGTGATGGCATGTGAGACTGTAGAATGCATTGGTGACTGGGTCCAACGAGATACATAAGGGGCGGGCACTTATTGCTCGGCCAGAACCGACGAAATGACTGCATTTGGTTGGGCTGGCCCGTCCTCTGGCCGGAAGAAGGCGTGGAGTTCATCTAACGAGGCCGCTGACAACCATTTACCTGCAGGTTATATAATTTTATCCTTGGAACGGAAGGAAATGGGTTATAGAGATTTATCAGGGGGTGGTGGCACTCAGCCAGATGTTTGGAAAGCTATTTCGGTACGCTCGAAGGATGTGGTAATTCTGGTTCCGAGGCATGATAATGCGTTATTCGGTGGCCATTTTCGCGTGTATTTTGAAGTGGAGTTTGGAGGCCCTTTTTGATAAGTCAAGATACCATGCTTATACGGCAAGTCAAAGTTGGCTGCTTTGGGTTGATGCAGGATACTGTCCAGCTCACGGATAAGCAAGGATTACTTAGGGTAAAATTGTGGTGTTAGGCTGAGGTTCTAAAGGGGGAGTAGGTGTAACGAACGTTTGAGCAATGCGTAGCCAAATTCGCAACGGATCCCGAAATCAAAAGACCATTATCTGTGATATTCTACGATAATAGATTATTAAAATAAACAATGACATAAACAACATACAAACCTCAATAATACGATCACAAGGACTCAACAACGAGAAACCGAATAGCAGCGTGTGAGCAAACAGCACGTGCGTCACGCAGGTCCTGAGCAAGGATGTGCCAAAGTAGCTTTCTGGGCGCGAACAAACAACAATTGGTCCAGAAAAACAACCAGTTCGTAAAGACCAGTCAACAGTGTATCGAAATGAGTGATGTTGGGAAAAACACTGAATCGCGAGGGAAAAAGGGGGATTTTCCACGACCGGCTGTTACACCGCCCACCAAAATCCT
The DNA here is from genome assembly GCA_948099385.1 of Fasciola hepatica. Classification (NCBI taxonomy): domain Eukaryota; kingdom Metazoa; phylum Platyhelminthes; class Trematoda; order Plagiorchiida; family Fasciolidae; genus Fasciola; species Fasciola hepatica. The sequence continues at coordinate 342,521 of CANUEZ040000011.1, forward strand.
CCTGGATCCTTAGCAGAGTCAAAGGTTCGGTATAAAGGTACTGATTCTTCCTACCTGCCTAGGCCCTGCTGTTGATGCGCGCGCTTAGTGCTCGTCGTCAACGTTCTACTACTGGTCGCACCTAACCCATTGGATACATAGACGTGAGGCTAATCTACATCTTCCACGAGACCAAATAACCGATAGTGGGCTTGAATGGTCACATAGACGTTGTCCTCGTAAAGGGCCGTCCGGTCCTGGATGTATGTGCTTGAGTGTGCGTGTGATTGTTTGTGTGTGTGTGCCAGGGTGTACAACAAAATCACAGGTATGACTACACATCAAAGGAGGACTTTCTGCAATGTCAACAAAAGACCGTGTGGCAAGAAAACGAGTAAATGTAGCATGTATGTGTGACCTGAGCTCCGCTACTTCCACATACGCAAGGGGCATTCGGTAACGTCAACTAAAAGCAAAACAACGAACACTGTCACATGTTTGATGGGTTTACAGGATGTAGAGTGCGTCGTGCATGTGTGTATGTATCGGAATGTGCGATGGGATCGCATTCATCACCACATATCTGGAAGAACCTTCTGTAATGTCAACGAAAGACCGCCAGCACTGTAACGTGTTTGCCGGAGACCGTGTGGTATATATGGTGTTTCTTTATCCACCTCGATGACTGGTGTGAAAAGGTTAACTAGGCCTCAGGGTTATCAGCTCCTCCGTCTTCGCTCTCGAGTAGGTTAATACTGCGTATGTCACGAATGAGCACTCCGTTAGCTGTCTTCAACTTCACCGTTCTTCTCATTCCTTCAGTGCTTTTGATGGTTTCCGTAACTACTCCCAAGGACCAGGTGCTGAAATGTGCGCGTTCGTCGGCGATCATAACCACGTCCCCAACTTTGAATGGTCTTGTTTTGGCCAGCCACTTCTGTCGAGTCTGCAAAGCCGGTAGGTACTCCCGTAGCCATCGCCTCCAGAAGACCTTGGCCAGATAGTTCGCTTGCTTCCACCCGTGGAGGTAGCTCCCACGAAGGTTTACCGGCCCTTGGAAACCCTCGTTCGACCTTAACGTCAATAAGTCGTTCGGGGTGAGCGCCAGGTGGGTGGGGTCGCCGTTCAATACTGGAACCAGGGGGCGGTTGTTCAGGATTCGCTCCACCTCAGTCATGACGGTGTTCAGCGTCTCGTCGTCGGGCGGCTGCTGCTCCATGATTGACAGCAATATCCGTCTGGCGGACCGGATCATGCGTTCCCATACGCCGCCTCGGTGGCTGGCCTGTGGGGGGTTGAAATGCCATCGTATGCCGTAGGCCACGGTTCGATTCTGCAGTTCGTCCCTGTTTATGTTCTTGTGCCGACGCTGCAATTCCCGTTGAGCGCCCACAAAGTTCGATCCATTATCTGAGTATATATCGGCCGGTGCGCCTCTTCGGTTGATAAATCTTTGCAAGGCCCGTAGAAACGAATCGGTCGTCATCGAATGTGCGACTTCTAGGTGTACCGCACGTGACTTCACGCACGTCATGATACATCCGTATCGCTTTTCTAATCTTTTCCCGCACTTGATCCACAAGGGCCCGAAATAATCCAACCCGGTGTCACTGAACGGCCACCAGCTCGTAGTCACCCTGCATTCTGGTAGTGGGGCCATGAGCTGTTTGCCTGCTGTGGCATTGCTTCTCCTGCATTGCACACACCGTCGGATTACGCGTTTTACAGTCTCTCGTCCCCTCAACAACCAAAGGCGCTTTCGGATGACGCTCGTCACGTGACTTTCCCCGGCATGTCCCTCCACGGCGTAGACGTGTTGAATCATTAGCTCTACTACAGGTTGTCTCGCAGGCAGCAGTATAGGATACTTTGTGTCGAAGTTCAGGTGGGCGTTGGTCAGCCTACCATCCACCCGCAGCAGTCCGTCGATGGGTTTGGGGTTTAAACGCTTCAGCTCGCCTCTTGGAGATGGCATGTCTTCATTGGTCAGCCCCACTTCTTCCGCCCTCTTGAGTTCTTGGGCGAAAGCCTCGCGTTGTATCATTCCGAAAATATCATACTCTGCCGCTTGTAGCTCATCGGGACCTATCGGGCCGACCGGTATCCGACCTGAGGGCCGTAGCCCTTTCATGACTAGTAAATTTCTCTTGAACCTGGTTAACCAAACTAGCGAACGAAGCGTCTTCATTCAGGAAGAAAACCTGACCAGTCGCGATATAATGGATGTCGCTTCAACGACGTTGGCCACCATCACTACGCCTTTGATCTCCAGTTCCACTTCCGTAGGAGGTTTTAATTAGAACACGGGCCAGTCCTGTTTGGGCAATTGCAGAAAGTTCGGCCCTCTCGTCCACGTGTCCAGTTGCCTGAAGTTGTTCGCACCTCAGAAGCACAGATCGGCCGGATTATCGCCAGACCTGACATGACTCCACTGGTGCGTGGCTGATTCATCGTGGATAATCGTGAGCCGGTTAGCAACGAAAGTACTAAACCGGCTCCGGACGTTCTTGATATAGTGAAGTACTATCGTTGAATCCGCCCAAAAGCTAGCCGACCAAATGTAGAGATCGAAACATCTCTTCACAGCTTGCACCACCCTGACTGCCAACACGGCTGCGCTGAGTTCAAGGCGTGGGATTAGGACCGACTTCAGTGGAGCAACGCGGGCTTTGGCGAACAGGATCCTCGTGGTATATTGTCCATCTCCTGCGCACCATCGTCCGTACACCACAGCTCCATAACCGACTTCGGATGCATCGGAAAAGGCATGTAGTTCTCCAGTCCGTGTCGTATTGCCAGGAGTCAAACATCGTGGGATTCTTATGACCCCAATTTCTTCAAGGTGTTCAAAAATTCTTCCCAGTCCAACCGGTCCCCTTGGTCCAGTGCCTGGTCCCAATCAACTTTCTTACGGCACAGCCGCTGCAGCAAGATCTTTCCGGTTAGCAGCCATGGCGAGACGAAACCGAGCGGGTCGAACAAACTTGAGACGGCAGATAGTATGCCACGACGGGTTATTGGCAGCTCCGGAAAGTTTAGCTCGAAAACAAAATCGTCCGTTTCCGCGTCCCATTGTATCCCTTGGGTGCGCTCGATAGGAAGTGAAGAGCCGTCTAAATCTCTTACCCTTTCGGCCTTTTCGTGATACGGGATGACCTTCAGCACTTCTGAAGCGTTCGACATCCATTTAGTTAGATGGAAGCCGCCCTCTTCCAGCAATCTCGTCAGACCCCTGAACTGCTCTAAAGCTGATGCCACATCATCGAATGACCCAAGGTAGTCGTCGACGTAGACGTTCCTGCTGACGCTATCTACTACCGTCCGATATACTAGATCGCCATGTTTGTTCGCTGATTCTCGGAGGGCGTGGTTTGCACAAAATGGTGACGATATGGCTCCGAAGGGGTGGACGGTCATCCTATGATTCACCACTGCGTTGTCCCGGTCGCTCCCTTCCCACCACAGGAAACGCAAAGCATCTCGTTCTCCTACCGGAATCTTCACCTGATGGAACATTTCCCTAATGTCAGCAGACAAAGCCACTTTACCCACTCTGAAACGGCACAAAACATCGATCAGTGGTGTGGTCCAGTCAGGCCCCTGTAGTAGGCGATCGTTTAACGACTTGCCCTGGAACTTGGCCGCACAGTCAAAAACCACGCGCAGTTTACTGGGTTTCTTGGGGTTGATAACCGGATGGTGAGGCAGATACCAGATACCCCTTTTGCTGTTGGTGTTAACAGGCACCTTTTCAACGTAACCGAGGGCCTCGTTTCGCTTCATCAAATCCGCGTGACGTTCCCACAGATTCTGGTCTCGAATGAAGCGTTCTTTTAGTCGTAGTAATCGTTGGAGAACATAACTTCTGTTATCAGTCCACGGGTCGACCGATGTGCGCCATGAGAGGGGAACCTCGAACGGTTTTTTGAGGCCTCTAGAGCCTTGCCGTACCGTTTGTAGAGCGAAGTGATCCTCTTGAGACAACGATGGTCTTTCGTCTCCAATGTCATGAAACTCCTTTTCATACAGCCGTTGCAGATGATACTCTATGCGGTCCGTTTCGGCGGATAAGTAATTCACGAAACCACGTACCCCTACTGGACCGTATAACATCCATCCCAGAGCCGTGCGTACGGCATAAGATGCTTGGCGGTCGCCCACTCTCTGGTCAAGCACCCAATGCGCCTCTGGCACGTCGCGGCCGATGAGGTGATCCACTTCATCATCTTCGCAGTCTACGACGGTCACATCCTGCAGGTGGGGCCACCGAGTCAAGATTGCGTCCACCGACCTTGGTGCTCGCATGGGGAGATCCGCTAACGTGAATGCCTCCGTTGGTTCAATTTCCTCGTTAGTGTCTAGAGAGATGAGTTGCAGCCTTAATCTACCGGCAGCCATTACCTGTGTTCCGCCCACCGTGCTCACTGCCAACGACGTCGCACCTTTAGCCAGTTGGTGTTTGCCGGCAAACCGCTCTTTCACTAGAGTAGTGTCAGATCCATTATCAACGATAGCCAACGCCTTGACTATCCCAGTCGGAGTCACTACTCCCACGGCCACTACGCCTAAACGTACCGGTTTACTGGCAGATCGTGACGTTGAACAAATAACGCTGGGTTCGGTACTCGCCTCGGATATGGGTTCTCTCGCCTGATGCAGCAGCCGATGGTGTCTGCCCGTGCAGCCCTCGTAACCACATCGGCTCCTTGTTCTACAGGCTTCTGCCCGGTGCGTGGTGTTGAGACAGATAAAACATGCTCCTGCCATCCTCGCCATTCCCCACCGTTCGTCTATTGTGGCGTTGCCGATTTCGGGGCATTCTGGTAGGCCATGGCTAGTACCACAGGATCTGCAATTTGGTTTCGCCGTAGCATCTCGTGAAATGACATGTGTATTGGTCCAAGGCTGGTATTTTGGATGTTTCCGTACAGGGGTTTGAGCTTGGCTAGTACTGGGCTTGTTTGCTCGGTAGCTGTCCCAAATGAGTCGGTCGAACCAGCTGTCAGCTATCTTTGTTTGCCTGTTTGAGTATTCGGTCAGGTCTTCGAAGTTGGCTTCTCTGTCGCCTCGGCTTACCCGTTCAGCTTCTTCCGCCCACCGACCCTGTAGTTCGGGAGAGAGGTGACGGACTATGTTTTCCAAAGTGTGCATGGCATCTAGGTCAGCCCTGTAACCTAAATGGTCGAGGGCTATTGAGCAGTTTTGCATCTTAATCACCAGGTCGGCCATGGTGTAGACGTCGCCCTTGGTTCTCTTTGCCTCTGCCATCACGCCCTCTATTAGGTTAGGGGCTAATTTGAAAGGTTGGCCAAACAAGTCCCTTAGAATCTTCCTTGCCCTTGTGTAGCCTTGTTCTGGATCGAGCATGGTGCACCCGTCGATAGCTTCTCGCGCTCGGCCTCGGCAGTAGTGAGTAAGGTAGAGAAGCCTTTGCCCAGGGACGGTTACCTTATTTTCAACGAACGTCTCGAACTGCTTGACAAACTTGCAGTATTGCTCAGCTCGCCCGTCGAAAACCGTTAGTTCCACTCTAGGCAGATCGATCGATGGTGGTTTGTATTCGGCGACCGGCGTGGGGTTCCCTATCTTATTGCAGCCTGATCTATCGGAAGTGTCGAAGTCGCTGGTCTCACGCTCTCTCTCTTTCTGTGCACACTTCTTCTCTGCTTCCTGCGCCTGTAGTCTAGCCGATAGTAACTGTTGTTCTAGGTCTAGTATTCTCAGCCTATATAAATCAACATCTTTACGATCAATATTGCTCTCATTAACACATGAACTAGCACTGACCGGACTAGGCGATCTAACGTTAACTAAAGAATCAAATGTACCCAAAACATCCCCAGAGACTTGCCGTGTTACTTCCTGTCCGGATTCCAATGTTTTCTATCGTTTTCTTGGCATTTTGCGTGTTTTTCCTCGTTCCCAGTTGATCTATTGAGTATTGTAACGAACGTTTGAGCAATGCGTAGCCAAATTCGCAACGGATCCCGAAATCAAAAGACGATTATCTGTGATATTCTACGACACTAGATTAATACGTGAACAATGACATAAACAATATACAAACCTCAATAATACGATCACAAGGACTCAACAATGAGAAACCGAATAGCAGGGTGTGAGCAAACAGCACGTGCGTCACGCAGGTCCTGAACAAGGATGTGCCAAAGTAGCTTTCTGGGCGCGAACAAACAACAATTGGTCCAGAAAAAAACAACCAGTTCGTAAAGACCAGTCAACATTGTATGGAAATGAGTGATGTTGGGAAAAACACTGAATCGCGAGGGAAATAGGGGGACTTTCCACGACCGGCTGTTACAGTATGTGAAAGCTCTGAGGGAGCATAGATTTCTGTCCGTTGATGGGTCGCCTGGCGTTTACGAACAGCCTATGTTAACAAAACTGTGGGACGTGGGTCAGGGCTGGTTGGACTGTTGGCCACGGACTTCTCCGGGGTCGTTTCCGGTGATAAGGCAGTGGACAGTAAGTTGGCGTAAGCAGCAGCAGGCCGGAATGCACGAGACTGCGATAGCCTTGGGCTATCAGTGGATTGAGCTGGGCTATCGCTGCTGTTTGTGGAAGCGGAGGTTGGTAGTGGAAGGCTGGGCAGTTTACTAGGGGGACTTGCAGGAGAAGGGGTTTTGGTTGGGTCCAGGTAAACCGGCGTAGTGCACGAGGACGGTCATTTTGTGGGGTCGCCCAACAGGCAGCGGGGCGGTGGGGTGAATAATACTTCAGCAGCAGGTGGCGTTATTGTATCCAAGGTGCTTTTCAGTGATCGGACGGCCTTTCTCCGGAGGGAGGTTTTATCCGGTAATTTCCTTATTCTTCCACGTTCGTTGGCTTGAGCATCTATTTGCCAAATGCTTATGAATTCCGTAGTTATTATGTCGTTGGTGGATTGAATATTCAAAGGACGGTCATTACTTTTTGACTTCTTGCGCAGCCGACCGCCATACATCCTGTGATGTGCCACGTTGCGAGTTTGGTTGGCGGCAGGGAAAATAGGTCAGAAATGCCTCAGATTATAGCGCTTTTGGCAATGGTTATGCTTTTACCAATTTCGGCCACAAATAGATCCAAGAAAAAGCCTGCCATCGCTAGGCTTTGGAGGTGGGCTGTAGGGGTGAGTTCCATTATACTAGATATCGAGGAAACCTTCACTAGAATATCATAGACTGACTGGATCTGGTTGTGCACGTCCGCCACTTTTTGATCTACTTCATTGATCTTTCCGTCGAATGCGTCACAAACATCGACTAGAGCTACGGAGAACGGACTGACAGCGGACTGTGCTTCTGAGCTCCTGGTTTTCCTGGGCCTGACAGCACAAGTTGCCCGGTTCGTACCAGGAACCTTAGCATGTTTACTGAGGATTTCCGGAGCTTCCACACATAGCTCAGAATATAATTGTCGGAGGTAGAAAGATTATGGGGAAGTAAGTTAGACCTTCCGAGAGTGTAAAAGCACGTGAAATAGTTGAATATTGTTCTAAGCCTTTCTAGCTAGATAACAGGTTACAAGATATACAAACATAAAACCAAGCATACCCTTGAGAGAATAGAGGCACGGTCTAGTGCAACAACTTTATTAGAAGCAAAATCGTTGCAGCCCCTCGGGCAGAGGCTAAATATAAAATAAAGGAGAAAAATGCTGTTCTGACCGAAAGAGTCAAAATAGTGCTATACACTTATGACTGCAGCATTAGAAACAAGTGGGCGGGAATGACCACCAGTGCAACTCATTGCAATGCTGAAATAGTCGCAGTTCCAAATACGTGGCTATCAGAAAAAGACCACTTCCCACGGGGCATCTAGAACCACTATCTCATTTACTAAAAACGCAGAGAAAATAACACTGCAGATGGTGGAGTAAATTTCCTCGTCAGAGAAGGACTAGTGGGCAAGGAATCGGAAATGAGTTTTTGCAAAGCAAGCAATCAAACGTGTGTTATCATCGTAAGATGGCTTACTGGAACGAAAGTTGTTGCATGCTTTTAATAAGGTCCAAATTCAGCAGCAGATGGGGATAAAAATTGATGGATGCACTTCATATAGAAGGTGACTTTAACCTTCCTGGAGTGGATGGACGATAGGTAGCTGTATCTCGGTTAGAGCAGAGGGAGACCCCGTCAAATGAATGCAGAGCTGAGCTGTGGTTTACCACATTAGAGGACACATATGGTACAGACCTGGAAAGCAACCTTTGTTCACTGAACTACTGATCATAAGGAGTGGAAATGACACAGACGGGCTAGAATAGCTGACACCTTTAAACAAAAACGGTCAGGATACCATCAAATGTCTCCTTTGTCTGAGGCCTGCAAAAGCCAAGGTTTTGGGAGGCCAAATGTAGAGAAATCTAGAGCTAGGGCTACATAACTAGGCTGGGGGATAAGGGGTGAGGGAGCTGCGGTATAGTAAACATGGCAGAGGATCAAAGGAATACTTCTGAAGCTGCAGGACAATTTTGCCCCACTCCAGGACGGAAAAATAAAGACAAGGCAGCCTGGTAGACTCCGGCGGTTCGATGAGCAAGCAAAAACAGGTGGAAAGCTGGCAGGTCTTCGAGGCCAGCGGCAGCTGAAGCGCCTGGTTACGGCACGTAAGAGATAGAGGAATAGTTGCAGAAATCCAGTGAGGTGTAAAGAGGACTTTTGAACCGACGCCGGCCAGAAAATATAGATCAAACCCAAATAGTTACCATGGATATGTCCGATCAAAGGTCTCACCGATGAATGGAGTGGGACTTCTAGTGTTTAAAGATTGGGGTGAAATATGTAATGGGGATCAGAGCAGAGCGGATGCATCATACGTATACCTCTAGGAGTAAATGGAAGCGATGAGGGACAACAGTCATTGACCGAAAAGCAAGCAGATGCGCTTGTCCTTCTCAACCTGAAAACTGGGGAACGGCAGGCAAGGAAACTATTGGCAGGACTTAACACACAAGTTGGCGGGGCTATTTGGTACACGCTCAGCTATCATACAGCAGCTGGCTGCAAAGATAAGTGGACTGTGGAGCACATGTGTGGAAATCCCCCCCCCCCGTCTTTATCACATAACTCTATTGTTGAGATTGTGCCATTCATCGTATTGATCCTCGAACAAGTACAGCACGCTTCAACCACCACACTTGAACATTTGTTTATATTTCCCTCATGTGCCTCGGCATACTTCTGATTTGAACTCGGACTGCCGTGTCGGCCGTATCCGACAGTAACCTTTGCTGAACTTTGGTCCCCGTTGTTAAACGTTGTGGCCGTACAGTTTAGGTTTGGACATAATTTTATACGTGTATAATTTCCTTATCCAATACCGTAGAATCAACGATTCAGTCTTGTTCAGACCTTGGAATTCGTTTGTACGGCTACACGTTATCCAATATCGGAGTAATCGTTACAGTACTCAGCTTCAAATCCTCATGAGGAAATCTACCAGAAGTGCTCATAAGAGGACAAAATCAAACCGAAGTTGGACAGGAAAAACCCGTCAAGTCCCCGATGTGTTAATGGGTGATACTGATTCTTCAGATATTGCGAGGTCTACTAGTTCTGTCAGTGCAACCTCATGTACATCAGCCAGTGATACAGAGTATACAGATGACGAAATTCATAGACCGAGAATAGTTGAGCCAGAAAATTAGATCAGGGCAGGCTTGGGAAGAAACTGAGTCAGCTATGTAAGAACAGCTTTGAAGGCGGGGGCGAGAGGTGATCCTGAAAATCACGTAGCGCGCGGTCAGTCGGCCTAGCAATTCCGTTAAATGAGTTAAACCGATTTCTGCCAGCGGAACACGCGCAAGCAACTCACGAAAAGTATTGAACATGGTCAAGCAATACAAAATTCAATTCAATTCAATTCAGTTTAGCCCCACAAAGTGGATGCATGGAACAGAACTGAAAGTTCAATAAACCATGCAAGAACTTCGTAGAAGTGAGGGTTTCTGATCCAGGGTGGAGATTCTTGTATGTGCCACGACCCTGCCGTGGAAGAGCTAAGGAAGTTATCAAAGGGTGCTCGGTGCTGGATCCCGGAGATGGTTACGCCCGAGCACGTGAAATCTTGAAAAACGTGATTGGGCAACCCTTTAACTTCACTCAGAACTAGATCAGTGTAGTACTATCAGAGGCAAGACGTTCCAAATGCGAGTCAGTTTTCTAATCCGTCCGGTGATAAAAATGCAAAACCGCAGCATCACTGTAAAACACCTGGGTTATCAATCGGACCCGAAGGCACTTCACACGTTGAAAGCTATATTACGCAGTTCAACCACGGAACTACTGAGAAGTTAGGGCCAGGAATCCGAGGGGATCAGCAGACTTGGGAGAGAAACTACGTTTGAGATTCTGACGCAATTTATAGACCGCCATGCTCGAGAAGAAAATAGTTGTTTCGGTCAACGTGTGAGCACGTAGAGCAGGCTACCCAGGACTGCGACAACACAAAGCTGGACCAGGGATCCATGTATGGACCAAATATGGGCAAACACACACGCACTATCCCCCGAAGTTAAAAATTCGCTGGTATGTAAGGTTCGTGGCGCGCTTCCTCGCCTCTTGGAGTGCCCTCGCTCCCGTAACGTGGACGTTGACGAACGACGGTAAGTGGCTAAGAAACTGAATGCGTGCTCTGTTTGTCCCAATAACTCACGTCGAGCAGTGGTGTGCCGAATGAAAACAAGTATTTTTCAGGATGGATCCCACGGAGAACACCACCACCTACTTTGGAAACTCAAGAAATGGAATGCCAAAGAAATTCTGAAGCCGTGTGTGGCCTGCTCGGTGCCCCTCTCTATCATAGGCCCATTCGCCTAGGAGTAATCACGGCCGGCGAAGAAACAATATTTGGGTAATAAGAGCCTTGACCTTCGTAGATATTGCCCCGGACACCACTCTTGTAAGGAGGGAACTTGCGGAGATAGGGGATCAATCGTCATTAGCGGTAAGAACAGTGAGTTGCACCCAGGCTATCCAATCGACCGAATTCCACCCACAACTCGCTTCCCTGGTCAACAACAGTACAACAGGAAGCCTATAAGCTTGAGATTCTGCTAGCCTAAGTCAGAACCTGCTCCCGCGTGGGGTCCACAGCCCCTGGCCCTCGGTTCGTGGCACGTTAACGAATGTACTCGGCGGCGAGCAAAAGAGCAGAACTCAAAACGCTGGAGCGGGACAACTTGTGTACTGGAGGAACGCAACGGCGCCGGCAGTGTACACAGGCGGAGCAAGTGGTGCCTCCAAACTCGGAAACTGTTCAGATAAACAAACTTGTTAGTCTTTGTATCCGTGTCTCATCGGTAACACAATGAAAGCGTTCATCATGGAAGACCTAGCAGTGCGAACGCCCCAGTCAGTACAATAGATTCTGAGCCAGTGGCTGCTTCTCGACGTGGTCAAAATTAAGAAGTGGCGGGATTACAAAATAGATCTGTAGATTGATTGTGGTGTATTAGAAGCACATTGGGTCCTGGATCAAAGAATACGAAGCCGCAAAACACCGGAAGCAGTACGCATAATAATTGGTTGGACACTTTGTCAGTACAAACGGAAGGTTCGATGAACAGATCCAAATCAGATGCACTTCGGTGGAAGCGGCGATTATTGTGCAGACAATCCAACAGTTGTATAAGGCCGAATTAGCTGACTTGGCCAGTGACAGAAAAGACTTATCGCGGGAATATAGGTCAGCTCTGGAAATAGTAACCGAGAAAGCCAAGTAAGTTATAGATCGCTTTGAGACACTGGTGCCGTGGAGACAGCATGAAAACAATGCCAAATAGCCGAGAAATAGCTCTGAAAATATTATGACTCCTCAAAAGCAGGCTAATTCGAGATTCACAATAACTAATAGAATTTATGCAAGACATGCAACATAAAATTGACTTCGGTTATGTAGAAAGTGCAGACACGGTCGTATTGAAGGTAAGTTTGGGTGATACCTACACCTACACCTAAAAGTTAACACATATAGCCGGGGAAGGTCAGGGTAGTCTCCGACTGTGCTACTAAATGTCACGTTGTGTCACTGAAGACCATATATTGCAGCTCCCAGACTGGACGACATTACTAGTCAAAGTTTTATGCCGTTTTCGGTCAGGAAAATTGGTCGTCTCTGCGGACATATGTGAAATGTTTTTGTGGAGGAAGATGCCTGTCAAAGATAGGGAAACCTTCCGTCTTTTCTGGTGGCCTGAAAGCGACGTAGATCGTACGCCGGACGAGCGTAAGCTAACAGTTCATTCCTTTGGAAGGATATCATCCCTTTTTGCGGTAACTTTGCCCTCCGGGGAACCCTCAAGCGTTTCGGCAGCACCAGCAACCTATCGGGAAGAACGGTGGACCCTTCCCACGTGGACGAGTTTTTACGTTCCTCGGATGGCCCAAACACTACCGTTTTGTGCGTGACCCAACTGGCCGCCACTTTGAAGGCAGGAGGGTTTAACCCCACATAGTGGACTTCAATCAGCCCTGATGTTCTCAATGCTACCCCGAAGTCCGGGGAAACTGGGTGCGCGGGAGAGCTTTTGGGATCCTCTTTGCGAATGAAGCGCACGCTTGCAGTTCGATGAAAGTCCGAAGGCGTCGAAATCATATTTAATATGGACTTACACAAACGATCAACCATATGAAGAGGAATCCCACCATCAGTCTCAAGCCTTTGTGGTCCTTCAGGTCCCGTTTCGCCATGGTTGCTGCTGGGCAGGAGCTTGCCGCCATCTCCGTGCTAAATGTGGATGGGTTGGGGTGCATCTCTCCAGGACGACGACAAGCGGTGGCGTGACTGGGTACACAGCCTAGATCAACTTGGCGAGATCAATGTACAAAGATGGTTCGAAGGAATCAAGTGCATCCGTGGTGCCCAACTCCACTTGTTTTCAGATGCATCAGAATTAGTAGCTTATAGCTGCCTGATAGAGGAAAATGGTGGGCAGCACGATCAGACAGTATTCGCAATGGTGGGAGTAGATCCAATGAAGAATGTGTCCATTACAAGGCTAGAATTCACTGCAGCACTACTGGCCTTGAAACGTATCACATCTGTCTTCGCAGAGGTTGACCTCCAGCTACAGCTGAGGCATTGGGTGATTGGAGCAGATGAACCAATGAGATCCAGCCTTGGGTCGCACACTGAAGGTCAGAACTGAAGGCTTGTAAAGGTATTAGGATTCAGTACACCAATAATTGGTGAATGAAGAAGACGATTATTTTGTCAGAAATTTGGTTACAGGTTACATTGAAACAACCTGATCAGCTGCGGGTTTGTTGTGTAGAGGAATGAAGCACTGTTTGAAGAACGGATTGATGACGAAGAACTATTTCAAGCCCATGAGCATCAGGCATGGTAGTGAGTCAAGGTCAGGTGATGTTAACTGGATAGCGTTGTTATAAAGGAGATAAGAACTGGTTTTTATTTGCGGGCTAAGTATATGTATGCAAATTAGGGTGTGAAATGTCAAGGACCGATGAGAGTAAGAGAAAAGCTAGGAGAGTATACACGAGAATGCACATATATACATATGGTGGGGTTATCAGACGAGTCATGGGATGAGGGTCGGACGCAAAAGACTGTGACTTTTTTGGCCTGACAATCAAGACCATCTTCGTATGCTTCATTTACGTTCATGCTATTTCGGGCCATGTTGAATAAATAACATGCGTCAAAGATTCTGCTTAGTGCTCCCCTAAATTGTTTTGGCACACTACCCAATCGCAGCGAGTCAGGATGCTTACTTCAGGGGCTAGGACAGATAGCCGATAAATATCTGGACCTGATTGAGGGCTTAGACTGAGGGGTTGTAATGGGGAGTTGTCTGCGACGGAGGGAGCAAAGAGCCGCATTAAAAAACCAAGTGGGTTATCGGATGTGCGAACTTTAGAGTGCAGAAGGTTGAGGAGGAATGAAAGAATGAGCTTGATACTAGGTAACCGCTCTTTATTTAAGGTTCGAAGGGGAGCCAAGTAATTTTTAGTGAAGGAGGGTTGCACTTTCTCTATATTGGCCCGGTCAGCCTTCCTCATCAAGGTAGAGACCAGGGGGTAGTATTCCAAAAGCGACTTAGCGTGTGTCTTGACTAACAGGAGCTTGCTTTCTTTAGTACGATGAGTTCCCAGGATAAGCTCAATCGTCCTTCCTGCCCTGCCAACTTGGGTCAGTGCTTGTTCAAGGATGTTGAAGAGACGGGAATAAAGCAGGCCCAGGTCCCCTGCCACGTGGGTTGTGAGAATAGGCTGACCATTTTTTGTGAGAGAGCCAGGTGAAACGTGGCCTCTGTAAGGGAGAAATTTGCTCTCAGCTGCCGAAAGCTTCATCAGCCATTGAGTACACCATCCATCAAGGGACTTCAAGTCTGACAGAATATCACTGAGAGCTGGGTGCTTGGCCTTCGCCTCAAAAGTGTAGAATAGCTTTATGTCATCAACAGAGAAGAACGTCACTCCATGAAGCACTTCTTGGAAGACGTCATTTATGTGCACATGAAATTAGAGAGGGCCTAGAAAGCTACCTTGTACGACCCCGCTAGTAACTTGTATGAGCTGGGTGGTTGTCCCGTCGGCGATTACGGTTTGATAACGTTCGAGGGAGGGGGGTAAGATGATAGCTCGAACAGGTGGTGGGTGACTCCACAGGATTTAATTTTTGGCAGTAAATGAATGTGAGATACGCTGTCGAATACTTTAGTCATAGGGAGTAAGGCAACGATGACTGGGTTGTTGCTGTCGGCTTTGGAAGTGATTCAATTGAGGAAGTCCATCTGGCAAGTGAGGCACCAACTGGACTTCAGGAACCCATACTGAGCTTGGTTAATGAGACTTCGATAAGTCGGGAAATTTGCAAGCTGTTCCTTCACAATCCTCTCCATGAGCCTGGAAACAATGGAAGTGCGGTTTATGGGGCGATAGTTACCCGGACCAAGCAAAGAACAAATTTTGTGTTGTGGAATTATACAGGCTGCTTTCTACTGGGCCGGGTAGATTCCGGACCACATGGGTAATGTAAAGAGGTTCGGCAATAGGAGCACTAGGTCAGGTCCCCCGAACAGAAAGAAGACAAGTGAAAGGTCATCAGGCCCTGGATGATGGGGGGGTCCAGTTCTGGCAAGGAATTTCCTGATGCTGACCGTGGTAAATGTTATGGTTGATGTCGCGTCCTGTGTGAGCATCGGATACCAGGGTGGCGGAGGTTAGTGTTTCTAATGAGAGCTGGAGCCAAATACCGGCTGAAAGCCTCAGCCGTATCTTTTGGTGAACCAAGGTGGGTGCCACTTGGGATGAGGAATGGGATATTGTTTTCCGTGGTGCGCGAGTTGCGATACTTTGGCAGTCTTTTGGGGTGCGTCATACTATGAGGCTGTTGTAGTGGAGTTCATTTTTGCCTTTCGATTTTATTCTCAGTTGCCGCTTAGAGGAATCACTTTTTCTAGGGAATGAGCCCTGGAGCTTATAATACTCCTAATCGTTGGGGTAAGGCGATTTATGGAGGGGAGCAAATCGGCTTAGGACACATCAGCTGATGTATGCAGTTCAGATGTTAGAAAGAAGCCGGACCATTCAATGCCCCGGAGGGACACAGTCAATTGGGTCTAGTTAGTCAGTCCATAGGCGTTTTGGTTTTGGATTACAACAATTCCAGGTGGGCGTGATTCTTGCTTAACAGTGAGGTGACATATGACCTTTTTCTGTCACTAACAGAGAGGCTTTGTGTGACGAAGACTTTCAAGTCAAGAAGGTCGTGCGTGAAGATAAGGTCAAGGATATTGTTATGCCTTGTTGGAGTTGAGACTGACTGTGTCCGCCCCGCAGTGTAGGTGTCAAGAAGAAAATCGCAGAGGTGAGGGGGGCAGTCATTGCATTTCAGCAAATACCGGAAGCGCTACAGAATCTGGCTGCGAACTTTGGACCCAAAGGTGGGGTAGAAAAGTCTGCGAAAGCTCGAGTAGTGTGCGGAAATTCAGAGTGCTTAGAAAAAGGCGCTCGGTAGGCGCACCCAATGTGCAGCAAGTTCCGAGGAATTTGCAAGGAAAGTCAAAGATAGTTGGGGAAACAGTCGAGCACTGGGTGTAAACAACAAATACTGAAGATCCTTCCAACACTTCTACGTTGCTTCGTAAATTTGACTATATTTAACATTACCATGAAAAGCTCGCTCATTGTCAGTGCCTGTGGTTACTAACTTCCTGTGTTAGCTGAGCGCGAAACAGGTTTCCGCCGTAGTCACCATCGTACAATCCATAAGGACTCAATTCCAAATCCCGCTGCACAACTTGAGATTGACATATTCATCGGGAGACCGGCGCACACAGTCAGACGCGCGATGAAGATGAAGGCTTCACAGAGTGAAGCGTTTCGCCGCACGAGCTAAGTCTAAGCATCACAAGCAGAAAAATATTGCAGCGATTGGCTAGGCTTATTTCGTTTACAAGTATGAGCGCAGAAGTTGAACGTAGGTGCAACGCCTAATGAGATATCACGTAAAATTGACAGGTCACGAACCAGTGGAATTACATAAAATTAACGCAACAAATCTTCCGAAAGAAATGAAAACCGGTTCCTGATTACGAATAAGTTTCGAAAACAAGTGTACCATGGACAGTGTCGAAACACACACGAACGCGGAAATTGATGGAATACTGGTATCTATCAGGGTATTTCAAAGTTTTTCTGTGTACAAAATATGTGACAAACAATGTTGTATGAAATGTAAATAAATGTTCCTCTTCAAAGGCAAGAATAGTTTCACAGTGTGCTCAGAGCTAATAAGCCTCGCTTGAACTGTTCAAGTGAAATACTGGTGAATTTCTCCTTTTCGCTTATGTGCACGCTGGATAGAAACTGGAACTAAGTAAAATTTACAACTGTTCAGGGAACACGGGTCTATTTAAATAGTTGTGGAGCATGAAACGGAATAAAATGCTGAATAACTCGGAGCAAGGCGATCCGCAATCTACTTTGTCCTTTCCAGCTCGAATCATCAACATTTTCCTCGTTGTTTCCTGCTACGGGTGGATCAGCTCTCTGATGTTTCGAACACGATCTTCGTTTCTTCCGTTTCCTGCAACTTAACACAACTGTAGGATCTGTCCAATATGCAAGGCTCAGTTCGGCGGTGGTACAGTTCTCTTTTAACATTGGTGCTACCTTAAAACCCAAAACCAGAGCAGTCATTTTGAGCTCGTTTGGAGGTACTGACTTCAGCTCAGCAATTTTTGTTTTGCCAAAGGGTACTTTGTTTCGCTGCCGGCCATGCAGTTCCACCCAGGTACCGTACACTGTCACTGGGTAAGCAAATTCCAAGCTGCTTTGTGTGACCTGCTGGTGTCCTTTTTTGAGATATTTCAAAAGCCTCCGGGCAACTCCTCCATTTCTTGATAGATGACTTGACGGTGGTCTCTTGGTTATAGCAGCTTCAAGTTGCCCATTGTGACGTGCTGTCTTTGAATTCGCCATCGAAAGCACCGACTGATCTTTTGAGTGAACTTCGTTTTCCTGAGATGGACCGTTGGATTCAATATCGAAAAGCTGATTGTGTTCTACAGAGGCACTTCTCTCAGCAACAGTTAAGAAATTTATTGGTGCAGATTGTTGAAATTCGCTCGTCAGGGGTCCGAGAAGTGTCCAGCCTAGTATCGTTCGCGTAGCGAATGGTTCTTTTCGATTGCTTATGCTCTGTTCAAGCACCCAGTGAGCCTCTGGTATATTGCATCCAATTAGTATGTCGACGTGGGGGTTAGACACTTCTTCGAACGCTATGTCTCCGAGATGAGACCATCTCTTGGCGATCGATCTAACAGAGTCGACTGGTCTCATTGGCAAGCTGTCCACTGCAAAGGCTTCCGGAATTTCTACGGTCTTCTCATCAGATAGAGACGTTAACTGCAGGGCCAGCCTCTTAGAATTGCTAACATGACCCCCTGCAATCGTGCTGATAGCGAGCGAGGTAGGCTCCCCGACTAGTTCACGGCTTTCTACAAGCTCGCGAACAATCAGCGAGGTATCCAACCCCGTGTCCAAAAATTAATTGACCCCACTCAATCCTTTAGGTGTCACGATGCCGACAGGTACGATGCCTAATCTTGCCGGTTTGAAATCATCATGTCCCGTTGAACAGACAATTTTGGGTTCATCCGGCTGAATATGCCTATTGTTGAGAGGGCCATGCAGTAACGAGTGATGATTACCGAAGCATCCGTCCTGGTTACATTTCACTCTTATGCTGCACTCAGAGGCTCGATGAGAGTTGTTCAAACATATAAAGCATGAGCCAATCCTTTTTACTGCGCACCACCGATCGGGTACGCTCATCCCGTGAAAGGTCGGGCAATCTGGTAACCGATGAAGTGAGTTGCATACCTTGAATTCAGTTGACCTCTCGGATTCTCGACTTATAATGTGCATGTCAGCCAAAAACTGGATTCGGTTACAGTCCTTCCCTAAACTTTGAGCAGATGTAGGTTCCGTTCGTGCCAGCCTGCAACATTCGCGCACGATTTGTCCAAATCGGCTGTTGGCAACACGGGATTGACGACCTATGAACTCCGTCAAATCATTGAACGTAGATTCCCGCCCAAGCACATTTATGTTTTCAGCTTCCTCTGCCCATCTGCTCTGTAAATCAATAGGTAGACATCGGACAATGCATTCCTGTGTGTGCAACGCATTCAGATCAGACTGGTATCCTAAGTGCCCCAGTGCTATACTGCAATTCCGCATTTTTATAACCAAATTCGACAGTAATTCAGCCTTGCCCTCAGTCCTTTTTGCCTCCAATAAAACACTAGCAATCAGGCATCTACCCACCTTGAATTGTTGTCCAAACAAATCTTTAAGGATTCTGCGTGCCCTGATATACCCCATTTGGCGGATCAAGCCTCGCGCAGCCTTCGATAGCACTTTTGGCTCTCCCACGACAGTAATGTAATGAATACAAAAACCTTTGGCCAGGATCTGCAACTTTTCACTCAACGAAATTTTCGAATTGTTTCCTAAATATACAGTATTGCTCGGGGTGCCCGTCGAAATGGGACAGCTCCACTCTCGGCAGGTCGAATGCAAAATCCTCGGTAATTTCAGGCGGTCTCAAGGGTTTTGTGCGTCAATCACGGTGCCGTTTCGATGTTGACATCGTGAACTACACGGATTCTTTGCTGGCTCGCTGAGACCAGTTCCTTGTTTAAGGGGCTCTGCTTCCATTCTGGCTAACCGCAGCTCGTTTTCTTATTCTATCGCTCTCATTCTGTGAGTAATAATATCGTCAAACTCATCGCGGTTAGAGGTATGTGACCTAGTACTGACAGAACTAGTAAACTTAGCATTATCCAGAGAATCAATATTACCCAAACCATCCCCAGAGACTCGCCGGGTTATTTCCTGTTGTCTCAAATGGTCCTTGCTTCCTCGTCTGGGCATTTCCAACGAGTTTTCTTGTCCAGGTTCCATTTGAGTACTGCAAATCCATTCTCGCAAATCGAGCAACGCGTAGCCAATTCAAACGAATCCCAAGACCAGAACAACATTGATTCGTAGTTTCTACGGTACTAAATTGAAATTCATAAAGGATACAAATATATACAAACCTCAAGTATGCCACAAAATAGACTTCACGGTAAAACCCAAAGTTTCAAAGCTCCCTGGCTCAAGCACGACAGTCAGAAACGGTTCAATGCCAAATTCAAATGTCTCACATGGATAAACAAAAGTGAAAATGTGTGGTGTATGAGCGAGCTTTTCAAGATAGTGTTAAATATAGTCAAATTCACAAAGCACGTTGAACAGTTGAAAGGATTTTCAGTATTCTTTTTTACAAGCCCTGTAACCTAAATGGTCGAGGGCTATTGAGCAGTTCTGCATCTTGATCACCAGCTCGGCCATTATGTAGACATCGCCCTTTGTTCTCCTTGCCTCCACCATCAAGCCCTCTATTAGGTTACGTGCTACTTTGAAAGGTTGGCCAAACAAGTCCCTTAGAATCTTCCTTGCTTGGGTGTAGCCTTGTTCCGGGTCGAGCATGGTACACCCACCTGTAGCTCCCCTTGCTCGGCCTCGACAGTAGTGAGTCAGGAAGAGAAGCCTATGCCCGGGGTCGGTTACCTTATTTTCGATGAACTTCTCGAATTGCTTGACAAAATTGCAGTAGTGTTCAGATCGCCCGTCGAAAACCATCAGTTCTGCTCTTGGCACATCGATCATTGGTGTTTTATGGTCGGCGACCGGCGTGAAGTCTCCTATTTTGTTGTGCCTTGATCTATCGGAAGTGTCGTAGTAGTTTGGTCTCAGGCTCAAGCTCTTTATGTCTACACTTCTGTTCTGCTTCGTGGGCATGTTGTCTAGCTGATAACAGTTGTTGTTCTAGGTCTAGTATTCTCAGAATATATAGACCAGTATCCTTACAATCCGTATTGCCCTCAGTGACACATGAACTAGCACTGACAGGACCAGGCGATCTAACATTAACTAAAGAATCAAAGGTACCCAAAACCTCCAGAGTGACTTGTCATGTTACTTTATGTCCAGGGCCCAATGATTTCGATCCTTTTCTTGGCATTTTGCGTCTCCTTCTCATTCGAAATTGATCTACTGAATATTGTAACACACGTTTGGGCAATGCGTAGCCAAATTCACAACGGATCCCAAATTCAAGAGGCGATTACCCGTGATAATCCACGATACTAGATTGCTGAATGAACAGTGACACCAAAAAGATACAAACCTCAATAATGAGATCACAAGGACTCAACAAACGAGAAACCGAATTGCTGCGTGCGAGCGAGGAGCACGTGCCTCACGCAGGTTTAGAACAAGGATATGACAAAGTGGCGCTCTGGGCGTGAACAAACAACAATTGGTCCATAAAAACAAACAGTTCGTAAAGACACGTCAATAGTGTAAGCAGGTGAGTGATGTTAAGCAAAACACTGAACCGCAAAGGTTTTTGGGGGATTTTCCACGACCGGTCGTTACACCTTGTCTAAAAATGTGGAAATGGATGTCCTTTATTGCATTTCCTTTCAGTTATATGTTTATGAATGTCGCCCCCCCATTCCGCTTGAGGCACTGTCCATAGTGGGACAGAGCATAATGTTATGTGTATTTAGTCTTTGTTGCCGACCCCGCCCCCCGCCCTATTTACGCTCGTTTCAGCTCGGTGAATCCGACAGACGCTCAAAGATTTCCTCGAGAACCGGGACAGTTGGGCTCAAAGCCTCGAACCCTCGTGGTACTTCAAGACCTTAAGATAAGACCAACCGCCCCTTAAATTATGCCTTCCAGACCAAACATTCAAAGCGCAATGTTGAGAGCCAAGGAAACTCGCCGAAAACACAACGACCTGGACGCTCGATTGGCCTCGGCCACTTTCGTTCTACGTAAACTGAACGAAGCTGAACTGCTTTTGGTAAAGTTCCTCATAATGGGTTGTTGCTTAATCTCCGGGCCATCGGCACCTCCGGGTCCATGCTTAGCCGGGTTGAGGATTTCTTGGTCGATGGAACATTTCCCGTGAGAGTTGCACAGTCCTAGTCTGCGTGGTATCCAGTTAGCAGTGGCTTTGTGCAAGGCTCCGTGCTAGGACCCCTGCTATTCCTAGTATTTGTGAACGACCTACCCCAGGCCATTCGATCCCAGTGGCTTTTCTACGCATAAAATCTAAGGATCTGGCACAGAGGATCGAGAGATACCAAAGGAGGATCTTCAGGCTCTAGTCAATTGGTGGACCACCCAAAGTCTACCGATAAACGTGGACAAACGCGCAAGCATGAGGATTGGTGGCCCCAATGGTACTTCAGGCTACTGCTCTGGAGTATCACACACCGTCACACGCAGGAGGAAAAGGACCTCGAAGTTGTTGTCACAAACAATCTGAAGACAAGAGCTTGGAGGACACTTGGTTCCATTCGCCGTTCATTTGGGTCTCTACCCCTGAAAGCCTTCCGATTGCTGTGTCTCGCATATACTTCCTCGTTTGGAATATGGCGGTCCGCCCTTGCACGGCGGCAGAAGTGGCCAAACTGGAACAAGTACAACTTCCTGCAACACGCGTTGTGGTCGGACTGCGTGAGTTCAGCTTTGAGGAATGCCTGGAATTCACCGAGTTGTTTCCTATAGTCTACCGACATCTTCGAGGCGACCTCATCTATACCAGGCGAATAATCCGTGGTGAGTTCGGCCGGGAACCACGGTTGGAATTCCCGCTCAGGAATAATGATCGTACCGGAGGATACACCCTGACATTTCGTAGGGTGTATTGCACCAGCCTACCGGCTATTTATCGATTGTCAAGAGGAATGACCAATCTCTGGAACCCTCTTCCGGCGGAAGTGTTTGAAGGGGAAACTGAAACACTGTTCAAGAGGAAACTGGATCAGTCTCTAAAGGATTATTGGCGGGCACCGACATCTAGCAGAGTTAATAGATTACGATGCCACGGGCCTCATGAGGGATGATTAACCACCGCCCTTTAACTGAAGACTGACTCTGGTGCAGCCTTCTCCTCAGTTGAACGAGCTAGACCTCCCAGAGGAAAGCGTGCGTAAGTACCTACAGGAGTTAAACGGCCACAAGTCAGCGGGCCCAGACTGCATTCATCCAGCTATCATCAAGCCGTTGGCGGATATCATAGCTCCATCGGCAAGCAGGCAGTTGTAACAGCCGGAAAATCCCCCTATTTCCCTCGCGATTCAGTGTTTTTCCCAACATCACTCATTTCCATACACTGTTGACTGGTCTTTACGAACTGGTTGTTTTTTTCTGGACCAATTGTTGTTTGTTCGCGCCCAGAAAGCTACTTTGGCACATCCTTGCTCAGGACCTGCGTGACGCACGTGCTGTTTGCTCACACCCTGCTATTCGGTTTCTCGTTGTTGAGTCCTTGTGATCGTATTATTGAGGTTTGTATGTTGTTTATGTCATTGTTCACGTAATAATCTAGTATCGTAGAATATCACAGATAATGGTCTTTTGATTTCGGGATCCGTTGCGAATTTGGCTACGCATTGCTCAAACGTTCGTTACAGCAGTACGGGTCCGCGTTGGACCAGAGTAGGCTGCCTCAGGACTGGAAAGTCGCGGCAGTCGTGGCAATACATAAGAGTGGAACTTATTCGGATATGCAGAACTACAGGCCGGTAAGCCTAACTAGCATTCTATGTAAAGTCCTGGAGAAGATCATCCGTTCCCATATCTGCCAGCACTTACTGCAGCACTCCATGCTAAGCCCGGCGCGGCATGGATTCCTGAAAAATAGATCTTGCCTGACCAATCTCCTGTGCTTCTTAGATGAAGTAACTCGACGACTGGACGAAGGTAAGCAAGTTGAGGTATGCTACCTCGACTTTAGCAAGGCGTTCGACTCCATTATTCATCGTCTTTTGCTATGCAAGACGGAGACTTTCGGGATAGGTGGGCCAGTATATAGGTGGCTGGCTGACTTCCTCTCCCACAGGACGCTTTATGTCAAAGTGGGGGACAGGTGCTCCAGTTTGGTGAACGTCACCAGTGGTGTACCTCAGGAATCCGTCCCAGGCCCGGTCCTATTCTTGTTATTTATTAATGACCCAGCATCCACTCTTCAATCGCCCAGCTTTATTTTTGCGGATGATGTGAAGATTGTTGGATCTAAGGGTAGGGCGGACTTGGGCAGGGAAATAGGCACCGTCCTGAACTGGGCATACAAATGGGACTTACCTCTAAACGCTCAAAAAAGTCATTTGTTGTCAAGGGCAACAGAGAGCCTAACTGTCGCTCATGATCAAGGGCTGTTCACCGTAGAGGCAGCCAGTAGGGTTAAAGACCTGGGGATCATCATGAAAAGTGACTTCAAATGGTCGGAGCAGTGCAACGCGGCTGCGCATAAGGCTCGTGGGGAGCTCTTTAGACTGCAATCAGATTTGTCTTGCCGGAAGCCGGAGGTATTCATACCTATTTACATGGCTATAGTACGACCTCACTTAGAAGGTAGCGTGCAGGCTTGGTCACCCTTCTACAAAAAGGACGCCGCCTGCCTAGAGAGAGTCCAACGTCTCGCCACGCGAATGGTTGAAGGGCAGAGGGGTAAGACTTACGAGCAGAGGCTCTGTGACCTGAATCTCTTCTCGTTGGAAAGGAGGAGACGTCGAGGAGATCTCATAGAGACGTTCAAGGTAATGAAGGGCTTTTCTGGCCTTAGACCAGATAGTCTATTCCAATTGGCCGTAGACTCCAGAACAAGGGGACATGAAAAGAAGTTGATAAAAGCCCGATCTAGGTTGATGGCTAGATCGCACTTCCTCAGCAACAGGGTTGTGAACGGATGGGACTGTCTGCCTGGTGGAATGGTAGATCTGCAGACAGTCCAATCCTTCAAATGTGCCCTAGATCGCAAGTGGTACGAAATCTTTCCTTGTAGTGAGCCTTGAGATTATCAACTAGATGGATGATGGGTAGCACTGTGGTCCTTCTGGAGTATGTTTTAGCAGACTTTTTCCCTCGTTGCATATTGTCTCAGTGAACGCTCACGATGCATAATATCTCTCGCAGTTGATGTGCCATGAGGTTTTCCGTTTCCCTCTCATTTTTAGCGGGGATTCGACGAAATACACTCGGCAGTGGTGGGTGCATAACTGGTGTGCATACCGTCGAAGGAATTCTGGACGCTCGATTGGCCGTGGCCATTATATGTCCTGTGCAGACTGAACTGAACTGAACTGAACTGAACTGAACTGAACTGAACTGAGCTGCACTGAACTGATGAGTCCAACGTGACGTCAAGGTCACGCGAGTGCGCCTATTGTCATCCCGTCTTTCTGGCATGTTGGTTTTTTGGTATAATGGTGTTGGTTCTGCCGCTTTTAGTATGTGTATCATTGTTTTTATCCGATGATTTGATATTCTTCCGTCCTTACTCGTTAGATCATTTTTAAATCCCGGGCATGGAATAGCTATAAGATGGCTAGGAACAGAGCTCAAGAGATCCAAAGAGTGGGGAAATATGCCTTCAAGCGTCGGTTAGCTGCGTCGGTCCGCACAGACCCAAAGCGATTCTACGCCTACGTGCAATCTCACAAACGTATGAGGGAGAGTCTAGCAACTTTGGAAGGAGCACAGGGACGACTAGATCTAAACGACGAGGACAAGGCTGACATGCTCTTGACATTCTTCAAGAGCATATATCGACCAGAAAATAGTTTGGAGGAAAGAATGGAGGGCCCACAGGCGCCTTCAGTACCCGAACTTACTGTAGGAGAAGAAGAAGTGTACGCGGATATAAAGCAGCAGGTCCAGACTGGATTCTTCCAGCAATCGTTCAGCCTCTGGCCGAGGTCCTGAAGGCTCCGGTGACGAAGCTGTATGAAACGTCACTTAGAGAGGAAATTGTGCCGGGAGACTGGAGGAGAGCAACCGTGGTAGGAATTACAAGATTGGACCCCGGCAAAAGGCCGAAAATTACCGGCCGGTTAGCTTGACTTCAGGGCGAATAGTCAGGAAACAGATCTCTAGGCATTGGTTCAACACAACCTCATATCAAATTCTCAGCATGGGTTTGTGGCAGGACTATCCTGTCTGACGAATCTCCTGCTGTTCCTCGATGAGGTAACCAAGCGTCTGGACGAAGGGCAGTCGATTGCGGTCTGTTACTTGGACTTCAGCAAGGCGTTTGATTCTGTGAACCACAGATTTCTGGACGTCAAACTGCAGTCTGTGGGAATTGTTGGAAAGGCAAGACAATGGATAAATAGTTTTTTAGCGGGGCGAACCTTTAATGTTAAGGTGGGGAGTCATGTTTCAAAACCGGAAGGTGTAACAAGTGGGGTGCCACAGGGCTCGGTGCTAGGCCCTCTGCTCTTCCTCATCTTCACTAAGGACCTAGCACGTGGGCTTACAAACCCCACATTTATGTTTGCCAATGACGTCAAGATAGCTGGAGTAGATATAGAACTTGACGTGTTTGCAGTACAAAACTGGGCACGCAAATGGGACCTTCCACTAAACCTCACCCAGTGTCAATGCTTGACCACAAATACAGGGGCTAGTGGGAATGGTGTGGGTTCGCTACAAGTGATCTCGCAGGTCAAAGACTTAGGAGTTATAATGGACAACAGCTTTAAGCCGTCAAAGCAGTGCACCTCAGCAGCCATTGTGGCCAGGAGAGAACTCTTTCGAGTTAGATCCATTATGTCGTGTAGAGATCCGGAGATTTTCGTTCCGATATATCAGGCCATAAGCCGCATATGAAGTACTGCGGTCAGGCCTGGGCACCGTACTACCAGAAAGATAGAGACTGTCTGGAGAAAATGCAAGGGCTAGCCACTAGAATGGTGGCTGGGCAAAGGGGGCTTAGCTACACAGTGTCTCCGTGCCCTGGACCTGTTCTCGATGGAAAGACGGCGCATTCGCGGGGATTTGATAGAAACCTTTAAGGTAATGAAGGGGCTGTCAGGAATAAGACGAGAAGACCTTTTCTCTCTGATCCCCGAGAGAGGCACAAGGGGGCATAGCCTTAGATTACAAAGGAAGCATTCGAGGCTCCAAATTAGGGCAAAGTACTTCTCAAATAGAGTGGTACCCTATTGGAATAAGCTCCCGGAGGAGGTCATAAATACCACAACAGTGAAGGCTTTTAAGAAAGCAGTAGACCTATGTTGGGTGGCAGTATACCCCGAGTTATGTTAATCAGCTTTTAGGGTCAGATGCAATTTACTTATTGTTTCCACCTTACTCTGCCAGGGCTGATACTGCACAAAATTTCTGCCTTTCAGGAAAAGAAAATCACGCAGTGTTGGGAGCTACGGAAACGCGCCGACAACACAACTATCTGGACACACGATTGGCTCTAGCCACACCAAGTCCTGTGCAAACTGAACTGAACTGAACTGAACTTCTGGCGGTTTTCTCTTATAATTGCATGCAGTCTGCCAAATTTCGACGCAGCACGTTTGGTAGGGAATTATAGCTCGTCTACTTAGTCATCTGAAGTTTGCGACACGCACTCAAAGATGTTCGTTCACGGTGTTCACAGATCTCATGCCTTTGGTACGCACTAAAGTCCGCTTTCGATCGACACTCACCTCGCGAGATTCGTCGATCAGGCTTTTTCTCAGTTTACTGTGAACATGGGATAAGTTTTTGAAACATCTCACCGACGCTTTTTCACACGTATATCAACTAAGTCTGTCGCCTTCGCCTGACATCGACTTAGACACAATGGCACATGTCCAAAGAAGGAGCGTGATATCAAGGGACTTCCATTATACGATTCACTACACTCAACGCCACGACAAGCACTCACCACTCGCAAATACGCCTAAACAAACCCCATCTGCCAGTATCTGTTTTTTATGCTTTTATGTGAACAACGACAGCACCGAACTTCGTTTGTGTCTGTTATCCTGGCCGTACATCTGCTGGTGCCCCAGGCGCAGTTTCCTCCTGTTTTGCCTTCCCTTCAGGTGGGTTCACAGTCACACTGACTACATCCGTTTCATCGTTGACTCCTGGTATGCTAAAGAAGATAACCACCCACTGGACAACAGGACGATCGGTCAGCCTGGCGCTGGAGACTGCAGGTGGACGCATTGTTGGATGAACTTCGAAGGTGTAGATGTTAAACCCTCACCATCAGCCACCCGATGTTACACCAGGAATGCAGGGAGCGAAATACGCGGAGTTCCTGGGATATCAACACAACCGGTCCACGTCCACAATCGAGGATCAATCAAGTCGGACTTTTAGGAGGTGGTCCCTGTAGTGATATCCAGCCTTGCTTATTTGCCTAACACACCACTACTTATCTGAACTCGCACCGCTAGGCGCGGCGGCCACTTGGCCGTCGCCCGTGCACGCTACACGCACGCTGTTCCAATATACCCTAACCACTCTCTCCCTACCTGTAGCGTCCTGTTTCTCATGAGCTGTGGGAAACATTGCCCTGGTGATCGTGGTGGCATATTGCAGGGTGCCACTCTAACGAACGGGTGGTCCAAGCATAATGGGAAGGACTAACGATCTCACGTAGTAGAGCCGGAAAGGCCCGCGGTTTGAACCTTAGATGTGGCAACCACTTTTAACGAAAAATCGTTTCATATAAATGCACACACGACATTCAAGCAGTGGTTGGAAAGAAAAGTACTACGCCACCGGCGACGGAAAAAGGGCGGGAATATGGTCAATGTGCGACGAGGAGAACAAAATGTCAGTACACAAAATGATCAGAGCTATGAATAAGGTTACTTGATGATCAAAAAGACTCGACGGTAGCGATGTTCCAGAATTCGCCGTAGCCTGACTCGGTAAACACAGCATCTTTCTCGACGAAAGCCACACTGGTTGAAGCGATTTTGCGCGTCCCGAACAGCAACAGAATGATCGCAAGAAGCTTAGTCGCTATGTCGATGGGGCTAATACCCTTTTGGTAAAGGAAGTACGATATTGGTTGACCAGTCCTTGAGGAAAACTTCGATGTCGCAGATATGAGAGAATAGCGTACCTAATAGGTCCAGTAGAACTAGAAAACACGATTTAAAGATCTCGGGTGAGATGTCTTCCTCCCCAGGTGACTTTATTTTTCATTGTTTGAGCTATGACGAGGTTTTCCGACTCGTTTGGAGGTTAGAGATCGATTGCACATTGTTCTATGTCGGCTGGTGATTGGTCGCCGCTGTCGTGAATTAAGTCATCATCATCATCATCGTACAGCGTTAAACAGTAGGGCAAGCCCTACTGACCACTGCCTTTCTCCTCATGTTGCACGTTGAATTAAAAAGTATGAATATACAAGATGGACAGGGAGTGGACCTACATGGGTGGGAAAAGAAAAGAATGCCCTAGTAGCCAACACACGGTATACACAGTCTAACTGTACAAACGTACATCGATCAAACCTTCTGATTCGATAGAAAGTGACAACACGATCTCCACTGTTCGCGGTTCGCAGCCATATCCTTCAGTGTCTCCAGCCAACTGGTAGACGGATCTTTTGGACCCCAACCACGAAGACGTGAAGCACCTACTTTTCCTAAGTCTGCTGTACATTTTCTCATTCCTCGCTGCCACGTCATCTGTTGACCTCCACGTGGTCTCTTCCACTCCCTAGGAGGGGCGGAGAATAGGACACGGTACGGTAGACGTGTGTTTGCCATACGTAACACGTGTCCCAACCAACGAAGTCTACTAAGCTGGATACGCTGTGACAAAACGTTCTCTGAATTAGTACCCAATACTTGCTTTCTTACCTCATCGTTGCTTACTCGGCTATTCCACCCAATCCTAGCGATACTACGTAAACATCGATGGTCGAAAACCTCAAGACGACGAATATCTTCAGCACGCAGACTCCAAGTTTCGCAACCGTACAACAAAACTGAACGCACAGTGGCACAATATACACGACCTTTCAACTTCAGTGAAATATCGGATCGGCGCCACAAGTGCTTCAGTCCAGCGTACGCCGCTCGAGCTTTGGATATCCGCGTACTCACCTCTACTACTGTGCTCCCATCCGTCGTCACGCAGCTACCGAGGTAGGTGAAGTGGTCGACAACTGACATCACCTCCCCATCGAGCATCAAGCTCGAAATCGTTGACGTCCAGTCTTGTAACATCACCTTGCACTTTGAAGGTGCAAAGCGCATGCCGAATGAAGCTACAGCTCTTGCGAGATTATCTAGTGCACGCTGAGCATGTTCCGTGGATTCGAACAAGCAGACAACGTCGTCTGCGTAATCTAAGTCACATAGCTTTTCACTATCTCCTAGTTCGACCCCTACATCCTGAAGATTTTGCAGCGCACTCTCCATTATTTCGTCCATGACGAAGTTAAAAAGGAATGGAGACAAAGGGCATCCCTGTCGAACACCACTGGTCGTTTCGAACCCACCGGATAGTTCGCCGTAAACCCTTACGCGGCCAGAAGTATGAGAATACAATGATCTCATTAGGTTCACGAACTTCTGGGGCATACCTTTTCGATGAAGAGTGCTGAAAAGCGATGTTCGATCAACTGAATCGAAGGCGCCTTTCAGGTCTAAGAAAAGCATTATCGTTGGTCGGCTGTGCGTGTGACGCGTTTCAAGTAGTCGGCGAAGAGTAAAAATCTGGTCGGTGCATCCTCGACCTGGGCGGAATCCAGCCTGCTGTTCGCGGACATTCCTCTCGCGAGCCGGTGTAAGTCGGTGCAGCAAAATCGAAGCTAATACTTTGGTGACTATCGGAATTAAGCTAATCCCACGATGATTACTGCAGTCATTGCGTATTCCCTTCTTGAAGATGGGAACAATCAATGACTCGCTCCATATTAACGGAATACGCTCCTCCTTCCAAATGTCACGGAGCAAGGCGGTTAGTGATTTTATCAATGCCTCACCACCCAGTTTGAAAAGAACTGAAGGAAGTTCGTCGGGACCTGCCGCTTTCCCCCGCCTTAGTAATCGAATACATGACTCTACTTCTACTTCTGATGGGGGCTCAAGTGATACCACCCAAGGAGTCACAGTTGTTGACACGGGAGTAACTACACTAGCGTGCGGCCAGCTAAACTGTTCCTTGAAGTACTCGGCCCATCGGTCAAGCCTTTGCTGTTTGTTATGGATGGGTTCTCCATTCCTATTGCAAATCGCTTCACTGACCTGAGTTCGCCGTCCACTGGTGTCACGAATAAGTTTGAACAGTCTTTGACTGTTACCTGAAGCAGCTGCCACTTCCATTTCTTCGGCTACATTGACCCACCAATTTTCGCGATCCTTCTTAAGGCTTCGCGTAACTTGTCTTTGCAGTTTTCTCCGCATCTTATTCATCTCTTTACGGTTCGAAAGCTGACGCTTTTGCTCCATTATACTCAGCGACTCTTGCGAGATCCAGTGTCTGTGATGGACAACGGATCCAGGACCACAGGCAAAACCTGCTGCAACGTGCATCGCCTGTTTGATATGAGACCAATGCTCATCTACATTACTGTTCTCCGTGGATCCTAGCTCATGTGCTAACTTCTGCTCATAACGGGTGCAAACGTCTGGATCACACAAACGTTGCACGGCTAATCCGGTTTGCGGTTTGCGACGATGGCCATGGAGCTGGAGAGATAATCGCATTAAAACTAATGCATGGTCCGACTCTACGTACGTGGACCAGTAAGATCTACAGTTCTGAACAGAACTGCGCCATCGGTAGCTTACGGCGATATGGTCAATTTGACTAAAAGTACCTGTAGAGTTAGAGCGCCATGTCGCTGTGCGACGCGAGCTGTGTCGGAAATTGGTGCTAGACAAGAACAATCGATTGTCTGCACAAAATTGGAGAAGCCTATCCCCGTTATCTGTGCGCTCAGCGGGTAAAGCACAACGCCCACCTAAACAGGCTTCTGACACACTGAGTTTGCCAACTTGTGCATTGAAGTCACCAGCTAGCACTACAATGTCGGAACCTTTACTGCTGCGAACGAGAGTGGCGAGGGCATCATAGAACTCATCTTTCTGCAAGTCTGAGCCGCAGTCCGTTGGGGCGTACGCCGAGATCACAAACAAGTTGCGTTTAACACAACTATCCTTTCGAACGCCGACGGACCCTTGGAGTCTCACAGCACATAAACGACTGTTAACAGGGATCCAGTCTAACAGGGCAGCCTCAGCCTTGTCAGTCAAGACAATTCCTACACCACGTTGACCCACAGCTCTGGCTGCTTCGTCTCCTGAGGTGCGCAGAATATACCTCGATGAGATACCTGGAGCAGTTAGTTGAATCACACTGCTCGAATCCTGGATACGCGTTTCGCTTAAGCAGCAAACATCAATCTTCAGAGAGTTCATTGTGAGGGCTAGGCACACCTGCTGACCGGCCTGCATGAGTGTACGCACGTTGAAGGAGCCGAGATTCAGAGGCTGACGGGGCTTGAGAAAATGTGAGTTACCAGTCAGAGGATTATTCCCGACACTATTTGACAATGAATCGTTGCGAGTATCGACCGTGTTATCAATGGGAGCATTATGGGTGGATAGATGGGGCAAAGAGGGATGGTTAGGGACAGAAGACAAAAGTTGAATAACAGAGAGGGAACTCTGAGCAGTAGCACACTTATCACTACCCACCCCGCTCGATGCAATGGGCAGCGCGGTCCTGATTAGCCTGCGCGACGACCGATGCAGTATGGAATTCTTTGTAGTCGTGCAGTTCATGGGAGATGTTGGACGGGTACTGCTAGGGTGTCCAGTCACAAAGCAGGAGAACGATTAGGGTCCTCATCCAAAGCCTTTAGTTCTGACAAGAACCTATCCGCAAGGCAGCGGGATGGCTTAGTGGAAGCCCATTTGCTTGGATCAATTATTCTTCCACTGGTTTTTACGACTGAGTTGCCAGCTCAAATCAACCCCCAACCTGGAGGACCAGGAGACTGGACTTCGTCTGACCTCTACCCATTGACCTGTCAGGTATGATTGCATCTCCGGCTTAAGGAAGCCATCCTGTATAGCTCTTTGGGTCATAGAGGCGCGCAAGCCATCACACCACGTCAAGGTGCAGTCTCGTCGTGAATTAAGTGAACATTGTCGTTCATTTTGGTCTACGCCTGTTGACTCAGATCACGCATTGATATATACTCGCTTCTATTTAAGCCTCGTCCATGGTCGTACGAATGTAAATGCTACCCATCGCGCGCAGTTGCTTCTAGACGATAACGGACGATCTACTTTCGAGGCAGAGTTGTCAACACGGTTATCGATGCAGCCGGATGTTCAGGACCCAAATGAACGTTGGCAACAGATCAAGGAAGCCGCTTCGAATGCCACCCAGGACTCTGGTTCAAGTCGGTCTCACAAACGGTGGATATCTTTGACATCAGTTGCTCTGTTGAACGCTCGCAGACCCGTCCCTCCGGATGCCACATTCAATGAATTGCGCAAATCCCTGAGATGCCAACAGACTAGAAGCCTGAGAAATGATCGTGAGCAGAACTGGATTGCGAAATGTTTGAAAATGTAAAAGGCTGCATCTGTTGGCAATGCTTGCAAGCTTTTTCATTTGGTTAAAAACACCGGTCCACGGAAGTCCGGTGTAAGTGAATTCATCAAGGAGTTCGATGGCTCACTGATTCACTCTTAGGGACGTCGTCTGGAACGTTGAACGGAGCATTTTAAGGAACAATTCAGTTGGTTAACTTCTACACTGAACCTTCTCAAAATACCTGCCAGAAAAATAATGCAGATGGGTATCACTCCTCCATCAGAAATGGAGGCCATACGGGGGTAAGTTGTTTGAAAAGGTACAAAGCCGCTGGGCCGTATAGGTTATCTCCATCTTTATTCAAGGATAGAGACGAGACTTTGTTTTCGGAGTTAACGAAACTCCTCCGGGTTATTTGGGATAACGAGCATATTCCCAGGGAATGGTGTGAATCGGTCACTCTGCCGACCTACAAGAAAGGTGACAGGTCCTATTGTGGAAACCACATTTTAATTATGGTAGAATTTTATTGTTTAATAACACAGCGTAGTCCAAATCGTTGGTAGGCTGTCACCGATCACATTTGAATCAGCTTGGTAAGTATCGCATCCAAACTGCTCAGTGGTCTTATTCCCCACCGATTATGTAGTACCAGCGAAATGTGTACGCGTGAGAATCAAGTCGGTTTCAGACCCGAACGTGGTTATATCGACCATATCCTCACCCTTGGACAAACCTTAGAGCACAAACACTTTCCGTAGGCTCACAATCTGTGTATTTCGGGATCTGAAAGCGGCGTTCGATTCAGTCGACCGCACAGTTGTCTGGTGCTGCCTTTCATTGAAAGATGTGCCAAAGAAATTTACCCCTCTTTTCCAATGCTGGTATGCAAACAGCCGAAGCCGAGTTCATGCTTACGACAGTCTTTCAGGCGAGTTCACCACGGAAGTGGTGCTCGTCAGAGTTGCTCACTTCCACCCTTCCTCTTCAATTTTGTAGCTGAATTGCTTCTTGAGATAGATCTATTCTCGTGTGAGAATAGCGGCGTTGATCCTTGTTCAGGTGGTAAACTGTCTGACTTGGAATACGCGGACAATATTGTTCTTCTGCGTGGAGATCCAGGTAAGTTGCAAACTCTCTTAGATAGCCTAAAGAATGGTGTAGCATTGTTTTGGATGCGTTTTGTACCTTCAAAGTGTAAAATGCTGCTGAAGAACTGGGTTAGGTCAACACCAAACCTCTTTATTGGCAGGGAAAACTCTAGCTGAAGTGGATAAATTTTGTGACCTGGGTAGTAACATTTTACCAGGGGGACAGACATCGGATGAAATGCCATCAAGAATACAGAGGGCGCGTTTGGCTTTTGCCAGCTTCAGCCATTTGTGGCGGTGGCGTGACATTCGGTTTTTTGTCAGGGGTCGATTATACAAAGCGGGGTTTAGGTCCGTTCCTTTACGCGGTTCAGAAACACGGCCGTTGAGGGTAGGTAAAAACTTTCGGTGTTCGAGCATCGATTTCGTCCGCAGCGCTGCCCGAACATGGTGGGAACACCGTATCAGCAATGCCGAAGTTAGGCATAGGGTTTTGGGAACCAGAGGTCAGTCTGTGGATCAAGTACTGAATCTAAACGCATGCCCACCAATAGACCTCCTTGGCGTACGCTGTTTTTTGAGGCACGTAGTGATTGGAAGGCAGGTCGAGATGATCAGTCTATGACATGGTAAAAAGGTATGAAAACCCTGACTGGTGAACGTGGCCAAGTAAGGCGTGTGAGGCTTTCGGGTTGGGATCCACGACACTCGCCTACCAGATGGTTGGAGACATTTGGTGATATGGCTAGGTGTTGTGGTTAGTGGCATAGCTGGATTCGGACTGTTGCTTTTTTTTCGTGATTTCCGCGTATTATTGTGGATCTTTTTCACTCTACGCTTCTATTCTTTTTGCTGGACGATGCTGGAAGATAGCAGCCGAAACCAGAGCACGGAAGTGCTAGGTCAGTTGTTGTATAAACTGTACTGAACTTAACTGGTCTACCAATCTGGGGTGCCCAACACGTCTAAGTGATCTAGGTAAATGGTTGCCGTGGGTCTCTAGAGGGTCGTTTGCCGTTCGGTAGAAGTGAGCAAAACCCACGCAACTCCGTTGACTAGACAAATTTACTTAGCAACTGTTAAATCCATTAAATCTCGTCCACATATGCAGGAGTGTCTGTCTTCGCATGTTGGGCGCGTTTTCACCTCCGTTTTTAGGCCTTAGTTACCCTCCGCCTGGTTTGACCTGCCTGTTGTGCGGTTTGCCACTGTGTAGCTGCTGATGCGTGCCTCAGTTTCGTGGAGCCACAGGTGATAATTGGATAGGTGATGGAGACCAAGGAGATGGGGCACGATTGTCCACCAACTCAGAGATGCCACTCCTTAGATACCCTGTACACGCTGGACGGGCATCTGCAAGACCTAGCCACCGTAGCCGATGAAGAGAAACAATTGCTCTAAGTGATGAGCAACGCACTCCAAATAGTGTCCTTTCCACTTCGTCGCTTCTGATGTGATGCTGCCACCGTACATGTGTGATTGACTGTAGACTTCGGTGGTCGAACAAGGTCAGCGGGTGCAGATCCTCTCGAACTGCCCAGGTTTTTCATTCATAAAACAGTACCGAGCGAACTGCGGCGTAATAGGCTCTGTCCTTCAGGGAAAGCCTGATGTTCTGACGACGCCACATGTGCCTTAGATAGTTAAAATCCGGACGGGCTTTAGAGATGCGTGGAGAGATCTCGTCTCTGATACCCCCACCACCAGAAGTTGAACTTTCCAAGTACATAAAGCTGCTAACAGTTTTCAGACATTCCTCACAATGAGTGCAAGGGAATCTCGTAGCCAGTCGTGGCGAAGCTAAGTGCTTGCCATACTCGGTGACTTCAACGGTCAAGTGGTTTAAGTCATCTCGGACGACCTAGGGTTTGTGTTGAGACTGAAATTACTTTGTACACGTGCTCTTGCCTGTTGCTTGTTCTCACAGAGATCGATGGTTAGTAACGCTTAACCTTTTTATGTTTTAGCTGTGGTTTTGTTACAACTTGAATAAAGCTCGACTTCCTTTTATTTATTTATCAAGTCTTTTGCTATCAATCGCGTTTGTTGATTATTACAATCAAATCAACTTGTGTAACATAGAGTGCATCATACGACCAGACCACTAAGACGCAGATCCTCACTCGCCGGATGCTGCGCACAGATGGATCCACCGGAAAAAAACGCTCAACTGTTTACTGAGTTCGAACAACCATTGACCATGCGCTGTGTGCAGTGGCTTTGGGTGCTATCTCCTGGTGACAACCTTCATCGGAAATAATGAGCAAGAACAGGACTACGAAAGGATTAGTGAGAGAACTATAAAAATTAGTAATAATTCGATAATAAAGTCTATGGATACAAGAGCACTACCGATCGCGACACCCAGCCATTTCCCTTATGGTATCCAACCACGGAGTGGGAGGGTCTCCTGGACCCCACCCAGGAAGTATAAAACGTTTTACATGGCCAAGTCCACAAGTTAGGTTTTCTATACCTTCTTTCCATGTCACGGACTGGTCACCCTTACTTATCTTACGGCTGGTACCAGCCTCAGCGAAGATAGCACGCTAAGGAATCCTTTCGGGTAACATACGCAACACGTCCCAACCATCTTATCCTGAAAACTTTTAGTGTTTCATCTCACGACTTGGCTCGTGAACCTAAGACTCTCCGCCGAACCTGAGCATTGTGTAGTCGATGTTCCCATCAGCTTCAAGCAATACTACGAAAAAATTGGTGTTAAAGTACCGAGAATCTTCGTATATCCTGCACCTGCAGTCGTCATGTTTTTGAACCATACAAAAACACTGACCTATGTACTGCCTTCTGTTGGGTCTCTGAATTTCAATAAACTCGTTGCTCTCGCAAACTACGTTACCCCATCGGGTTACAGGCACAACCGATTGCATAGATTACGATATCGTGGCTCTTCAGGACCTATATATACAACCAAAAATGCAGTTTTTGCACGGCATGTCACCCACCACCAGACAGAAACACTGACAGACGATGGACCATTTTTTCCAGAAACTAAAACCCATTTCTGTCGATTATGATTTCAAAATCATGGCCATTGAAGAATAATGCAACAAATTCATTCGCGACTCATTCATCCGTGGATACTCTTGTCATCAAACCAAATAGTGACTGTTAGGAAAGAAGAAACTTGACCTCAAGTCCACCCATAACTTAGCTGGACAAATCGAACTTGCACAAAGGAAATCGATATCATACAGAGTCAATCCACATGCGTCTGGCTTCTTGTCTACGAAGAATCTGGGTTCAGAAACTCCGGCTGACTCACACGATACTGAAAGTCCCGTTTCGGCTGTTGGCAACCTCTCCTGCTACTCCTGTGGATTAAGTTGTGAGCCGCGAATCAAATGCCCAGCAAGAGAAGTTTCATGCATCGTTTGTGTGCGGGTCTATCAGGTGTCCAATGCCGGAAGCCCTCGCCCTCTCGACACATTGCGTCATCCAAAGATTTCGTACTTTATATCGTCGTTGTAACCGCTAACCATTTTCTCGCAAATGCTGTCATTCGTATCTCTGAATGAAATCACGTTACATGCACTTACTGACGCCGGCAATTTAAAGAGCTGTAATTTAAAGACTGTAGTCTATGAGTACGGTTGATACTTCGTCACATCACAACAAAGAATCTCCATGGCATCCACCAGCTTGTCAGGTACCACCCACGGTCATTTATTCGTATCTATTTAGTCCAGAGACATTTCTTATGAACGCACCAGACTTTCTGCTCTGTCTGCTTTATGCACCAATGTTTTGCTCGGTCATGGCTTTCTTCGACTACGGGAACGTAAATTCTGGTTCTAAATCTGTAGTTTCTCTCTGTGGCCTATTTGCGGCTGGGATTAAACCACAATCTCTTTCATTTTTATGCCGATTACAGACCCATTGCTAATAATACAAGACGACATACTCTGTGAGATACGATGTTCATCGAGTCTGAGATCCAAAACTTGTTAATTTCTGGCATTGTATAACCATCGAAGTTCCCTTAGAGAACCCAAGTTCTTATTGTTACAAATAAAAGTTATAACTAAAGATTTATAGTTGACTACAGTCAAACAACTAACCGTCTCACGTATATAGACGTATATCATCTTCCACGTTTAAATGAACTTGTAGAAAAGATTCTGCGCTTTGGCGTGTACAGTAAATTCAGCTTGAGCAGTGCCTACCCTCAGGTACCAATCAAGACAAGTGAAAAACATTACACCGAATTCGAAGCTTGTGGCGAACTCTGTCAGTTTTGTCGTATTCCCTTTGGTGTACCAGACAGAGTCGCTTGTTTTCAACGAGCGACTGTTAAGATCATCACCAAGGAACGACTTTCATGGTACGTTTGCTTATGTGGGCAGTCTGGGCATCTGCGGCATCACAGCGGAGCACGATCGGAATATAGAAGTCTTTCTAGTGATTATCAAAACTTATGACGTGACGTTCAACGAACCCAAAGACATCATGCGTACGCGGCAGATCAATCTTTTTGGGTTCGAGGTATCGAAAAATGCTATCGAACCTGATCCAAAGGGGCTGAAATTTCTGAAAGAGCTGTCCCCGTCGCATAACACGAAGTCACAAGGACGCGTTATGGGTATGTTCGTTTACTACCCTCAATGGATATCACACTTTTCTGATAAAATCAGTCCACTAGTGCGAAATCGAACTTTTCCTCTACCAAGTGACGTCCCAACATCATTCAAAAATCCGAAGCACGAACTAAAAAACGCTGTCTCTGTTACCGTTAAATCTTATCATGATATAGCTACTGCGGTCTCACTGAACCAGAATGGTAGACCAGTGGCATTATTTTCCAGGACTTCATCTCCGACAGAAAGGCGGCATTCTTTGGTGGGGAAATGTTTATGCTATGGTGGAATCTTTGAAAAAACGGAGACACTTTCTTATGCGAACCCACTTCAAGTTAGTGACTGATCAGGAATCCGTGTCATTTATGCCCAGTACTTCACCTAAAAGTAAAATAGAGAACGAAAAGATTCAGCGCTGGCCAATCGAACTTTCCGACTTCCATTTTACATCGTGTATTACCCCGGACGTGAAAATTACGTTGCTGGCACTGTCTGGATACTTTTGTGGATCCGTCTCATTCCAATCTAGAAGAACTCTACAAGTCTTTGTGTCATCTAGACGTAACCAGAATGATGCATTTTGTTAGAATCTGAAACCTACTGTTTCCAACTGAAGAAGTGAAATCAGTCATTACCCAATGCCCCACATATGCCGAAATCAAACCCCGCTTTTACAATCCACCACACACACTCCTAGTCAAAACCACAAGGTCACTTTAGTGCGTAAGCATAGGTTTTAAAGGGCGCCTGTCATTTGATTCAAGACATGAATTTCTGCCTGCAATAATTGATGATTTTTCTTTTTCCCTGTGCTTATGCGTGTCCATACACATCCACTACATCTGTAGTCAGATGCTTGTCTAATCTGGTTTCTAATTTTGTCATAGTTTCCTGCGTTCATTCTGATCGTGGCTCCTCGTTCATGTCCGACGAGCTCAAAAATATTTCTTCACAGTAAAGGCACTGCCACTAGTCGTACTACTCCTTACAATCCTCAAAGTAATGGTCAATTCGAAAGCCTGAATGGAAGTATTTGAAAAGTCATTATCTTGTGACTCTGATCTCGAAATATAGCGATTAAACTACGGGAAGTCGTCCTCGCTTCTCGATGCTCTCCATTCACCTCGTTCTTTACTGTGCATGGTGACGAACTCTATTCATGACAGAAAGTTCCAGCTCAGCCAGAAAACCGCAGCCGGCGCGTCACTGCCTAGTTGTTTGCTAAAGTCGGGTCGGGCACTTCTTCGTAGAACCAGCCGATCCGCCAAATTCGATCCACTAGTCAAGGAAGTTGAACTTTTGGAGTGCAACCCTAATTACGCCCGTGTCAGTTTTTATAGCGGCTGAGAGGAGACAGTATCTCTCAGACATTTATCACCAGCTGGTGAGCGACCTATCTAAAACAACATCAGATATCATAAGGTGAAACAGAACAAGGCCTGGTTCGCGATTTCGTAAGCTAGTCCCCTTCTGCTGCATCAGGATCAGATCCGTCCCTCAATTTGGATGGTGCACAGACAATCAAAGGTGCCATTCAACAACCTTCGCTGGATTAAATCCATAGGTTCAAAATGTTTGGTGAACGGAGACGCATGAATCATGAACCGTTTTATGAACACGGGCTAACTCCTCTTCCTTTATGGGTATCTTCGCATGTCGCTCATTTCAATGTGTGCACAAAAGTACTCATCAATACGTTGATTTTAATCCCCACGCTTGAAATCTTAATGGGTGAAATGAATATGATGAGATCAGAACTGCTTTGTACACGAGCTCATGCCCGTTGCTTGTTCTCATACATATCGATGTTTGATAACTGTTGTTTATGTTTTAGCTATGGTTTCGTTACAAGTTGATTTTAGCCTAACTTCGGGTTATTTATCTACCAATCATGCTTGTTGATTATTACATGGGTCATCTTCCAACAAGGCGATGTCGTCAGGATAATCTTATTCAGCAACTGCTGCGCCCGGTAGAAGTTCCACACCACCGTTTGCAACATTTTCAAAGGCTCTTTGGATGAGATCGTTGATACCGAAATGGAAGAGGAACGGTAAAATGGGACATCCTTGCCAAACGCCGGTCGAGATGATAAAGAACTGGCATATTCGTTCATGGACCCTTACCCTGCCCGAGGTGTGTCAATAGAGAGCTTTCAGGATAGAAAGCTTCTCGGGCTCGCCGCTTCTCAATATGCAAGTCTATAGGGCGGTCCTGTCGACAAAGTCAAATACGGCCCTGATGTCCCGAAACACGATAGTCGGCTTTTGATAAACGTGACGATGTTCAAACAGAAGGTGAAGGGTTGAGATTTTATCCGTGCCGCCAGGGTGGAACCCCGCTTTTTCTTCACGACATTGGAGCTCGCGCGGTCCTACCGAGGCGCGGAAACGGGCAACAAAAATGGCACTGACCACACCCTCGTCCATGCACACTTCAAGATTCACCTAGCCAATGGCCGGGAAAACTGCGCCCCAAGGCGGATTAACACAGCAGCGTTAGGATCACCGAAAAAGCGCCAAGCGGTCTCAAACGCTATCGCCTCCCATCTAGCCACCACGTTCATAGGTGAAGAGGAGGTACACTTGGAAGATCGGTTGACTTCATTTAAGACATCGACCCAACAATCCGCTTTAGACGAACTGGGATTTACGCGACGACGACAGAAAGACCGGATGTCAGGGGCGACTCCAATTAACCGAAAAGGCCAGAGATGCCCACCTAAATGGTCACCCAGACTTCCGTGATATCCGACGAAAAGCTGTCCGCTCGGTC
The DNA here is from genome assembly GCA_948099385.1 of Fasciola hepatica. NCBI lineage: Eukaryota > Metazoa > Platyhelminthes > Trematoda > Plagiorchiida > Fasciolidae > Fasciola > Fasciola hepatica. Next base: position 383,860 of record CANUEZ040000011.1, read on the forward strand.
AGAAACGATCGCAACACTTACTGGACCAAAATCACAGAAACCATAGAGACTGCGGTCAACTGCGGGGACTTCTCAGAGCCCTTCCGTCTAATCCGCACTGCATCCGGTCAGCGACAGTCCACAGAGCCCCTCCTTCGCGATGCTGCCGGGCTGCTCATTTCTGAACAGGCCAAAAAGTTGCAGAGATGGACCGAACACTTCGAGTGTCTGTTGAACCGTCCCGCAGCAAGCTCTGCTTACCAAATCCCAGCAATCCAGAGTGAGAGCTATGACGTTATTAACAACCCACCGAGCTGAGACGAAGTCACCGATGTAATACTCAAGCTGAAGAACCAGAAATCCCCTGGAGAAGATGGCGTCGCACCGAAGATAAGCAAATCATGTCTTTCGACACTACTCGAGCCACTGCACACCCTGTTTTGTTCAATCTGGGAAAAAGAACAATTCCCAGCGGACTGGGGACCTCAGTTCTACTTCCTCTTTCAAAGAAAGGCGACAGGACCGTGTGCGGAAACTACTGTGGCATCAGTTTAATCTGTGTGGCCACCCAAATATTCTCCGCGCTTTTGTTGAACCGCTTCTCGGCGGTGCGGGACGCGCGCACACGCCCCAATCAAGGGGACTTCCGCCGCGGCAGAGGGTGCGTGGACCAAATATTCACCCTCCGCTGAGTATTGGAACATCGGTACAGGTTTCAGCAACCGACTGCAGCTTGTTTTATTGATTTTCGGACTGCCTTTGACTCAGTTGACAGAGAATCGTTATGGACTACACTGCAAGCGGATGAAATGCCCTAGAGGCTTCTCAGTCTCATGAGGTCGTAGTACACAAATACCCGCGCGACAATACGCATCTACGGAGAGGAGTCCAGCGAGGTCTCCCTCACTTCCGGTGTTAGACAAGGCTCCCCCCCTGTCGCCAGTGCTGTTCAACTACGCCATCGACTGGATAATGCGTCAGGCGCTCACCGATTACCCTGGTATTCAGCTGGACACAGATGTTTTCCTCGCCGATCTAGAATTCGCAGACGACATCGTCATCCTTGGGGATAGCCTAGCTGCCTTACAGCTGGCTCTCAGTCGCGTAGAATCTTTCGCGAAATCCATAGGACTGTAGGTCAATACGTCGAAGACTAAGATCCTTTCGACATGCAGTGGACAGTCCACTCTCCCGATATACTTACTTATATACGGCGAACAAATTGAACACGTCCCGGCGTTCAAATATATGGGCTCTACGGTTCTCCCAAACGGCCAAGCCAAAGATGAAACCAAGTTGCGCATTTTTTTTATTTCATGCCTCGCATGAGTGCGGTGGAAGGGGTATATACCCCATAGCCACGAGGGCCCTCTGCACTATTGCGGATAACCGGTTACCGAGCCCTGAGATTTGGAGTGGCGAAGAACCACATAAGGTCCCAATAGGTCAGGTGTGGTAACAATCCGGATGACAGTGAGTTACTGCCTACCACTGGCATTGACAAGGCCAGGTCTGGGTTTCTTCAGCTTCGCGATGTACTCCGGGCGCGAAACGAAATCAGCCTCCGGACCAAAATCCGCGTCGTCCGGGTCGCCATCCGCCCAATACGGACCTGCGGCTGCGAGTCGTGGCCACTAAGCGTGGAGGACATCAGAAAGCTGGGAGTGTTTGACCATTGGTGTCTGCGACGGATACTGAAAGTCGTATGGCATGAAAAGCTTTCAAACGAGACTACAAGACAACGGTGCTTTGACATCGAAAAGCTGTCAGTGTTCCTCCAACGCCCACGATTGCAGTGGTTTGGACATGTCCTACGATGTCCGGACCCAGAGATCTCAAGACAATGCCTCGTTCCTGTTCCATGTCCAGGATGGCGCTGTCACCTCGGAGGACAGCTGAAAACATGGTTCAGTACCATCAAATCGGACGTTGAGGGATTCGGACTCCAGGCTATCTACGGCGCTCGCAACGGGAAGCAGAACTGGATTTCTCTGCGTTCAGGTCTCGCATCCGATCGCCGTTCATGGGCTGGTGCCATTCGGGACATGCATGAAGCCGGCTCATCCCCTCGCAGGAGCTAGCCGCATGAAAGTAAAAGTAAAGTAAGCTCGCGCAAGAGAGAAGGTCGGCGGAGAATAATGAACACCAAGAGTTTCGAAGCGACAGAAAACGGATTAATTCCTCAATGTTGAGAACACAATGTACAGCAGTCTGTTTCAAAGATAGGTACAACCGTCAATTCGCCTCAGAATGCGGGAGTGTTTTCTTCCGTCCAAATCTTTGAGAACCGAGTTGCCGGTTCTTTCAGCGGAACCAGTTCGCCACCTTTGAAAAACTCTGAAGGAATACGATCTGATCCGCCTGACTTGTGGCGTTTTAGGATTTGTAGTTCCTTTCACATTTCCGCTTCTGTCGGGGACTGTTTGGAATAAGTCACACAGGAAGTGTAAGAGCGCTAGGTGCAGCAGAAACAGTCCGTGACCATCCAAACGCAAGTGCTGTTCCCAGTGGATTAGTCTGCGCGACAAGCTGGTTATAGATGTCTCATCAGTTTCGCGGATTATCTCACTAGAACCTGTTTTTCGCGGTCCGGTGGTGCGAATGAGTAGAAAGAACTTCCAAGAGTTGCCACAAGCAGAAGCCGCTTCCATCTCTAGGACACGTTTTGACCACCAAGTCTGACGATCAGCCCGCAGACTGTCTTTCAGACGCAAACGGAGTTCACGGCGTGCTTTGTTGTATCTTGCATCAGCAGAGAAATATCTGGACTATCAAGCAAAAGCAGGTAGTTTGAGGAAATCCAACTGCTGTGGGATTGGCGGACCTCACCGCAACGGGTCAGGTCAACATTCTGTAAGGCTTCTTTCAGTCCTTTGGCAGTGCTCGTCGACATCAAGTGGAACGGTGGATTCCAGTGCCTAGGCCAGCGTAGTCTGAAAGGCTTTCAGCACTAGATGGTCGTTCAGCTTGTTGATATTTGGGCGAGCATGATTCGAACTCTTCGAGCTCCCAGATCCTAGGCATACCGTAGCGCAGACTAATGCGTGCTCGGAATCAGGACAGGTTGACCGGTAAGTGCGATAGTCTAGCACGCTGCCGTGCCAACGGTAGCTAGTCGGTATCTAACTGGTTTGAGACCATTTTGGTGTTGGGGAAGGGAAATTCCGGGTGAAGATACTTCGCTTGGAGTTGCGAAAGCTTGTGGTTGCTAAAAAAGCCCATTCAGGGGCAACTGTCTTCGCACGCTGAACAGCGTTCCACCGAGGTTTTTGGACCCCAGTTACTCTCATTGGTTTAGCCTGCCTGTTGAGCGGTTTGCCGGGGTGTGGCAGCTGATGCATACCTAAGCTTCGTGGAGCCACGGGTGATGGAGACCAAAGACGTAGAAAATAACCCAGGGCCACGACTGTCCACCAGCTTAGAGGCGATACTCCAATCAAACATCACATGTACTGCGGCATGACTGTCGATTGCCGCCAATGCTTTGAAACTTGTGAAACTTGAAAAATTAGCGATTTTTACCACTTAATTCCAAAACTAGTCCATCTTCTTTGGGAGTGTTCAGAAGAAACCCATCCGGTGCAGGAGTTAATGATATAAATAGATAAGTAGAGCTGTTGCTCTGTTGTGTATGAATTATGGTACATATGGGGTGCTTCTATGATCAACATTTGCGCCCGACCGATTGCCAAATTAATTTTTCAGTTATTTCTAACGCCATTTGAACAGCAGTGGGCAGTGTATGATATGAGAGTACCTAGTTCGTTCTAATCAGCATGCAGATACGAAGCAGCATTTTTGAGAGGAAGTTTAGATGTATTATATAGAGAACTTGGGTGAGAAGTAATTTCAGGTTGTCTTACTGATGTCTTGGAAGCAATGCTAAATTCGTCAGCGGAAAAGCTACCATCATTCTGGCTTTCACGCATTTAAGAAAACTTCCTGATGCAAATCAAATTAAATTTGCTCTTATTGTCTCACCTTCCATTTCAGGTTTAATTCGGTTGATTTTCGAATGGTCCACTCGAGAGCAGCAAGTGCTTTATTGTCAACAGAAACCCGTTTGTTAGCTATAAAGTGATCAAATGAGCATATAAAAATGGGCAGTTATGCTTTATCGGACATCATAACTCTCTATGACCCACTCCAAGAACCTTTTGCAGCTTACATCACTTTCATCAATGATGATGGGTGCAAAGTCTGTTCTCGATTGTTGCTCATCTCCGATGTTTCCAGATCCATGTACCTGTTCCTCCTGCAAATCGCAAGGATTTGTTAAATCTTCCAGAGGCGTCTTTTCTCGAGGACCTCAATAACCAACTAGAAGAGGAGTGCCGAAATACGGGTACTTAGGGTTTATCTATAGTTGTGATTTACAGATCCGGAATACGGCCCGTTGTTGAAACCTAATTCAGAATTCGCTCTAAAAGTGCGCGTTCACCCGCGTTACCGGGTGAGTATGCATTGGTTGATGGGATAAAAATAATCGTATAAATGCTCTCAAGAAGGCCACGTTGTTGTTTACCTTGAGTTCGAGCCACACACCCATTTACGTACTACTTACTATCAGTATAAGCGCTTGCACATGCAGCCTCGTTCGTTGAGTTAGCAGTGACCCAGATGCGAATAACTAATACTAATCACATTTATGATCCATTTGTGAACTTTTCAACGAAGGGTAACCATCCGCGCTCCTGACCGATGTACCAAGGGAGGGAGACAATTATGAAGATGAGTGGACAGAGGTGTACCTGGTACGCATAATTGGTGAGCAGCAATAACCGTGAAACCAGTCGTGTCAGGCGTTTACCGTTATATTCCGGTCTTCCAACAGGCTCATGTACGTAAAAACGTACAATGTGTTTCTCGAGTTCGGATACACTCCTAGAGGTTTGAATTTCTATTGTTGGCACTGAAGACGACAAAAGTGGTTAGATTTCAGTTGTTTCAAACGATATTTGGCGAGATAAATTTTGTCGTAATGTTCACCTGAGGAGACTGAACGACACTGGAATCGGAAATTCTACCTTTAAAAGTGCTATATTTACCGCTACTTGATCGCACAAAGCTACCGACGTAATGCGACGGCTTTGTAGGCCTTGTAATTTAGAATAAACTGGTCATATTGGTGTTGGTGAATAATTCACCACAATGTTCTTGTGAAAACCAGCAATGGAGAACATACTCGTGTCGATTTTCGTTAATATGCTCGCAAGTGGAGTTCCTTTTTACGTCGGCACCTATAGTAAGACTGTTAATTCGGTGTATATTTTTGTGATTTCTTTGTGACAGATTTTGTCTACACCGGCACAATCAAACAGAAATTTGCGCTCATCCCAAGTGGATAGTCCAAGCAAACAAAATGAGCAAACTGCCAGGAAGACTGTTGATCTGAGTAATCCACGAGAGCTCGTTGAAGCATTTATCGCCCGACGAAATGAAATGAGTAAGTTTAATTTTATCGTCATACGTATTCGCCATCGGTATTTTACGTTGCGTGAGAAACAGTAAAGTGTTTGCTATTGACATATTGTAACGAAGGAGGCAAGATGAGTGAGGAACACCTTTATTTTAGCAGCCAGACAAGTCAAGTCGGTAAAACATGTACAGCCATTTACATAGTCCTTTTCCCAGACCGCGCTGTAGTAACATTGATCCTCTGGCTGCCTGAGCATTTCGACTCCCTTCTGGCCAGTTACCCGTGGCCATTTGTTTGGTTCTGTGCACTGTTTCTGTCCCGTTGGTCCGATTGTTCCGGTTGACGACTTGGTCGGTTGCCTGATATCCTGTTGAGTTCCATCTACTAGTCCACATGCCTCTTTTTGCCTGCTGCGGAACGCTTCCGACATATTCACCGGCTGTCCTTTGCTCTGTCGTCCGATCGGTTTGATACTCGCATCGTCTTGTTGATACAGCCACCCCCGCTACAATATAAGAAGGATTTTCACGCCCAAGTTGGCTGTTTAGAGGATACTGGAAGGCACATAGGAGTTCAATTTGCTATCCCAGCCGATCGAACTGACTGAGACGATCGATACATCCAGTTATGTTATGACCATAGCGTGTTTCTGTCCAATGCAAGCTTGTCATAAAAGCGATCTAAGCTCACCTGGCATCCTCCTTACAACGTTGAACTCCGATTAACCATATGGCCACTGGCCACCGATATCGTGGGTCGACCGAATATTTTCATTCATTCTAGTCTACGCCTGTGGACTCGGACCACGTATTGATACGTGCTCACTTCTGTTTACATCTCATCGGTGGTCGCATTAACACAAATGAATCACACAACTGATTCCGGATAACAACCGACGATCTGCTTTCCAGACAGAGCTTCTTATGTGGTTTATCGATGCTACCAGATACCCAGTACTCCAGTGAACACTGACCATAAATCAAGGGAGCCTTTCAACGCCGCAAGACTCCAAATCAAGTAGGCTTCACCGACAAGGTGCGCAAATTTTCGAAGCAAGCAGTGGTGGAATGTGAAATGCAAGGTAATGGCGAGGGCTGATGCTTTGGCAGCAGTTACAATCTTTACTGTTTGATCACATGTTCGGGTTCATACGCACAGTTTCTGTTTCCAATCATCTGGTAGAGGGTTTCGACTCACTCGACCGTACAGTCCTGTGGTGTGCTCCCCGTTGTATGATATTCCGGAGTAATTCACTTATCCTCTCAATCATTGTATGTAAACAACCGAAGCCGAGTTCATGTTCATGGCAACCTTTCGTCCGCGTTCATCACAAAAAGTAATGTGCGTCGGGGTTGTCCTTTATCGCTCTACCTTTTCAACTGTGCAGTTGAGGATGAGGATTTCAGCTGGTGAAAGTATGGACAAATATGTATGCAAAGGACAGCATAAATATAACCCTGACCGTCCCACGGTTTACACAGTGTACGTTCCCTCTCTTTTATTCAACCTTTGTCTCGTCTCCAACCACCTCTCCTTGCCCCCCGTACCTACCTCTAATGCTCCCACTGATAAAACGGCCGACACTCGCAACGGTTCATTGCCAGATAGTGTTGTTGATAATTCTCAGTCTCGTAACTCACACTTTATCAAGCCTCGTCAGCCTTTGAATCTCGGCTCCTTCAACGTGCGTACACTCATGTAAGCCGGTCAGCAGGCGTGCGTAACGCTCACAATAGATCCTCTGGCGACTGATGCCTTATGCGTCTGTGAAACTTGTATCCAGGGTTCGAGCAGTGTGATTCAAATAACTCGAGGTATTTCCTGCGCACATCAGAAGACGAAGTAGCTAGGGCTGTTGGTCAACGTGGTGTAGGAATAGTTTTGACCGACGAGCCCGAAGCTGCCCTTTTAGACTAGATAGTGGATACTAGTCGATTATGTGCTGTAAGACTCCAGGGGTCAGTCGGCTTTCGAAGTAATAGTTATATCAAGCACATCTTGTTTGTAACCTCGGCATACGATCCAACAGACTGCAACTCTGACATGCAGAAGGACGAGTTCTATGATGAACTCACCATTCACGTTCGCAGGAAAAAAGGCCTTGAAATTGTAAAACTAACAGGTGATTTTAATGCACAAGTTGGGAAACTTAGTGCATCAGAAACTTGTTCAGGTGGCCGTTGCGCTTTACCCGCTCAGTGCCCAAATAACGGGGATAAGCTTCTTCAGCTTTGTGTAGACAATCGGTTATTCTTGTTTTGTACAAATTTCCGACACAGCTCGCGTCGCACGGCGACATGGCGCTCTAACTCCGCAGGTACTCTGAGTTAGATTGTTCATATCATAGTAAACTATTGATGGCACAGAGTCGAGCCATACATAACATTTATCTCTTCAGCTCCAAGGTCATCGACGCAAACCGCAAACGCGGTTAGCCGTACGGCGTTTGTCTGATCCAAAAGTTCTCACCAGTTGTGAACAGACACTGTCACGTGAGCTAAGAAGTGTGACGAGCAGCTGTGTAGATGAGCATTGGGCAATGCACATGGCACCAGGTTTCGCCTGTGGTCCCAAATCCGGTATCCATCAGAGGCAATGGATTTTTCTCTGAGTCTGATGGAGTAAAAGCGTCAGCTCTCGAACTGTAAGATAAATAAAATACGAAAGGATCTATAGAGGCAAGTTACAGAGGGCCTTAAGAAAAATCGCGAAAATCGGTGGGTCAAGGTAGCCAAAGAGATGGAAACAGCAGCTGCTCTGGGTGACAACCAAAGACTGAAAAATTTATTCGCGACACCGGTGGACGGCGAAACCCGGTCGGTGAAACGATATGCGATAGAAATGTAGAGCCCATCCATGGTAAAGAGTAAAGGCTGGACTGTTGGGCCGAATACTTCAAGGAGCAATTTAGCTGACCGTGTGATAATGTATTTACTTCTATGTCAACTGCGGTTCCTTGGAGAATTTCACTTGAGTCCCCGTGGGAAGTGTAAGTAGAGTCGAGCTTTCGATTGTTACGGCGAGGGGAAGCGGCCGGTCCTGACAAACTTCCTCCAGTTCTTTTCAAACTGGGTGGTGATGCGTTGATAAAATCGCTTGCCGTCTTGATCCTTAACATTTGGAAAGAGGAGCGTATACCGTTATTATGGGATGGGTCATTGTACCCATCTTTAGGAGGAAGTACGCCTTGATAATAATAATCAACGTAGGATGTCACCAGGGTATTAGCTTTGATTTTTCTGCGCCGTCCTACACCAGCCCGCGGACAACAGGCCAGATTCCGCCCAGATCGAGAATATATCGCTCAAATTTCTATCTTAGCCAGTTTCTTGAAACGCACACGCGTACCACCCACCGCAAATAGTGCTTTTCCTCGACTTGAAAGGTGCCTTTGACACATGACCGAACAACGGTATTCAGTGTTGTCACAGAAGTTATTGAGATCATTGCACATTCATACTCCTGTCTGAACCATCCAGTTCACTTGAAACGGTGTTCTACAAGGACGTCCCATTTCTCCATTTCTGTTCTCTTACTTCGTCATGGACGAGATAATGGAGAATGCTTTGCGAAACCCTCAAGATGTGGGCGTCAAACTAGGGAATAGTGAAAAGCTGTGTGATCTAGATCGCGCGGACAACCTTGTTAGCTTGTTCAAATGCACTAGACAGACTTATATGAGATGTAACTCCATTCGGCGTGTGATTTGTACCTTCGAAGGGTAAAGTGGTGTTGCAACACTGGATGTCATCAGTTCCGAGCTTGATACTCGATGGAGAGGTACTGGCAATTGGCGACCGCTTCAATTACTTCGGCATCAGAGTGATGACGTATGAGGGTACGGTAGTAGAGGTGAGCACGTGTATATCCAAAGCTCGAGCGGCGTACGCTGGACTGAAGCACTGTTGGCGGCGACCTGATATTTTACTGAACTTGAAAGGTCGTGTTTACCGTGCCGCAGTGCGTTCAGTTTTGTTGTATAGTTGCGAGACTTGGGGTCTGCGTGTGGAAGACATTCGTCGTCTTGAAGCTATCGACCATCGATGTTTGCGTAGTATCACTAAGGCTGGACACAATGACCGAGTAAGCAATGCCGAAGTCAGAAATCGAGTATTGGATACTAGTTCAGAGAATGTTTTATCACAGCGTATCCAGATTAGTGGACTTCGTCGGTTGGGGCACGTGTTACATACGGTGAACACGTCTACCGTACTGTGCCTTGTTTTCCGTTCTCCCTCGGGGTGGAAGAAACTAAGTGAAGTTCAACAGATGACGTGGCAGCGGGAAATGACAAGATGTACAGCAAACTTGGAGGAAGTAGGTGCTTCACGTCTTCGTGGTTGGAGTCCAAAAGATCCCTCAGCCAGTCGACTAATGCTACTGATGGAACCGTGGACAGTGGTGATCGTGTTGCCGTTTTCTGTCGAATTAGAATGATTGGTCAATGTGCGTTTGTGCGGTCTGTCCAAAAGATTCGGGATCACTTCAATTCGGTCGAAATCCTGACACAATCGAGCTCTAGTTTATTGTATTAACACGACTCTCTCGTCAAAACAATGATCGTTGTATATTTTTGTCTACTAAGAGTAGTATAAATTGACATTCGACCGTGTCAGAACTTCGACTGAATTGAGGTGGTCCCGAATTTTTGTACAGACTGTACAGTTAGACTGTATACGTATGTATGTAGTAGTGTTTGTTGGCTGCTAGTTGTAATCCAGAAGACTTGCCTGGTTAATAGGTTGAACACTGCCCGTTCGGACATCCTCAAAATTAGCCGAACAAAAGAGTGCTTGTTCGCATATCGTCCGTCCAGTCCACTTGTAGATAGTTGTTACCCAAACGAGGGATTCAGTCGAGTGGTTCGCACGCCTTCAACTTATTGCGTTCGGTCACTCTAACGTAGTCATGTTCATTACCATTCCACAATTATCCATAAGTGCGTTTTGAGTGACCAACTACTTGCTTATTCAGCAAGTAGTATACACGCTGCACCACCCTAAGGTGTTCTTTCATTTTCCCACCGCTGTGGGTCCACTCCTTGTCCAACTTGTATATCCATTCTTCTTATTGTTACGTGAGAAAGCGAGTGGTCAGTGGGTCTAGCCCTGCTGTGTAGTGCTGTACGTTGATGATGACAGTCTGACCGTGTGCATACATCTATTCCCAACCAGTCTGACTTGATAAATGATTCTTCCCGCCGTTTGCTGACATAATCACTGGTTACAGCGATTCAGTGATAGGAGTTATCGGATCCCAAAAAACGAGAAGCATGTGCTGCCTGTAATAACTGCGTTCCCGTCCTCTGTTGACCTCCATCTGTTTTTTCTATCATGAGACAAACAAAGTGCATCACAGCGGACGGTTATTCGTCAAGCGCGACACTTATTCTAGCTCTTGGAAATAGGTGTTGGTTGTAGCTCAGGTTGTTGGTTTTCGTTGGCTTTGGATCGCTGAGCTTGGCGTTTGGGCCGCAAACGTTTCATCACTAGTCGAGGTGCACACTGACGATGTCACCTCGACTGATGATAAAACGTTCGCGACCCAAACGCCAAATTCAGCAATCAGAATCTGTTGAAAACTTATCCTATCTATATGAGTCTACTTGGATGGATCCAAAGTGATAGCAAATTACGTGTATCTATACACCATGCAGCTTTGTTGAATAAAAGTTGCTTTTTATTGGGTTTCAGTGTGTATTTTAGGTCCGGAATTTATCTTGTTCAATTTGGTTTGTGACTTCAGTACATCGCCTAATCATTTTCACGTTTCTTTCTGTTACCATGTACCTCTCACAGAACTCTGTCAACGGGATGTTGCTCAGTCTTTTAAATTACTTTACAATATCGATCGCAGTCCCACTTTCATTCATCGATTCGAAACGATGTCGTTGAGCGTGAGCAACTTTGTCGTTGTCAGACCCGTAATCAGACAGTGGCTGAAGGATACGGAATCAGTCGAATCGCGAGATTCCATTGTACGTGCTGTCACAGAATGCGACAGTTCTCGGGCGTCAAACAAACCACTCCGTTCGAAGGTAGGCGTTTCCCATACTTCTTTTGTATTTAATCCTGCACATTGTTGTTTACACGACATTCTTTCCGGCAGAACACCCTTAGCACGAGCACGCTTTCCATTTAGAACACACTCATGGGAAGCAGTCAGTTCGAATGCCACGCAAAACCTGGTTTTGCGTAGGTGTTGGCCATTCCTCTTAGCGGTCTAACTGCAGTCTATCATACGCTGCTAGACGGGATGATTTCTAGATTGCTTATTCTTAGGCCAAGTTAAGTATATTGTTTGTTTGGATTACTACAATCGTTATGTGCGCATATTCCTCAGTAACACTTGGTAATCCGATTGGTATCACTTTGGAATTTACGATCGTTTACCGTTGATTTCCAGAGAAACTTATTTTGTTCAGTTCTATACAAGCTAAATTTCCGATTCTCCCCTCCCAAATGACGCAAAACCAACCACGCTTCTACGATTTCTGCACCCGCCGTATCTCCACCAGCCGGTAAGCACGTCTGTCACCTTGCCCAAGCGCCGCGCTCGTACCATTATGACGAAACACATGAGGAAAATTCTGGAAGCGACTTTTCTCCAAGTGAGTCGCTACTGCTTTTTATCGTTTTCATAATTTTGACGGTAATCCTCTTCCTGCTGCAGCCGTTCTCATAAAACTTCAGATATCTAGACCATGACTATATACAGTTCGGTCGGCTGGTGTGTCGCTCGCCCGAAGACCCATGCGCGTACGGTTCTGGTCGGACCGATTCTTCGAATTCTGTACTGTGGATCCAATTTTTGTCACTGTTTGTTTCCTTTTCATCTAACGTTTCAGTTTATAGCTTTTTATAATGACTGAATAAACTGAAAAAGTGACTTGGAAGTAGTGGATAACGTGTGTTTATCACGCTTCCCTAGGTATTGACACTATCCTATTTTCGAGGTCTAGACTTATCCCATGACAGTCGAGGAGCCTTTCAGATATGGACGACTGCACATTTTGGGCAGAATATCGCCGAAACGACTCGGTTCGATTCACATGCTTCAAGTACAGTGTGAATTTGTGTCAATCCACCACAAGATTAACTCAAGGCGTTCTTGGCGTGACGGACACGTCATCGTACTCCTCGCAGCTGGGGCAAGTGAGGCGTATCCGATCACCCAGCCGAACTAGTATTCAGTTCAAAGTATTTACTTACGGCGCATTTGATCAGATGTACCGTCAAAAGTTGTCCCCCACATCGCCGTCCATTATTTTACTTGTCAGCAATGGAGCTTAGAGACCATTGGCATATTCTGTTTCTTGTCTTTCCTCTTTCCATTTGTCCCATCATCTTAACGCTTCACTTTCCGACTGAATCCATTTTACCGTGGTTAACTCCAGCATACTAAATATATCCAACTTGCTTTACGATGAAGAGATTTTATTGGCAAAGTGTCTACGTTCCCATGTACCGTGTCTTTTCGCTGCCCGCATCATACAGAATCCGGTACCGAGTCGCGAAGCGCGGAAAGAGCTGGCTGAAAATATGGGCTTGGACGCTGAAGTTATTCGTGTCTGGTTCTGTAACAGGCGAAATAAGGAACGGCGCTGATTCTTCATCCCATCCTGAATGCAAACGTGGAGTCCTTATCTGTACAAATCCCTCTATCTACCTGCCTTTTGTTTTCCGCGGGTGTCGGAAATCAAGTCATAGCTGGTGTCGCAAATAAATGTTTTTTTTTTTACAATTTTGCAGCGTTTTTATCTAATTTGGATTAGACTTTGTGGGTATTTAGGGGTCCCCACGGCTATTAACGACTGGTGCAGTATTATTTGAAAACCAGGGGCAAGGAGCTTCCACTATTTCCATTCTATAAGCAGTTTTCCGACCTACTGACCTTTTCGCTTCCATATTCAAGCCCAATGATATACTCTGTTCTAAGACGCCGTGAAATGATTGATGGCAGTGATAGTTTTTTTTTCACCCGTCACGTCAAATCAAGCAGTGCACTTTGCTTTGAATAGGAAGCGAATAATGATTTACTCTGGCAAATGCAGCAGGTCTTGAAACAGGACTTGCCTAAACTGACCCTAGTAGCAAGAAGGATAAATAGCCGAAAAGATACCATATGCGATCAAAATAAACGATAAACTTCAACCATTCGTCATGGTTATCATTATTTCAACTGATTAGTTGTATGAATTTACGCTTTATCGAGCAATTAATCCGCTGTCAAGCAGTGACGCACTGTTCCCACGGGAATGCATGCTGAACAAAAGCCCGATGGATTGATTACTCGACAGCAGAGCTATCGGTCATGGAACGAATGCGAGGAAAAGTTATGATGGTTACGTTGGGCTATTCGAATATAATCTCTGATATAGCGTCTGTACACAACGAAAATTGGGCCAGATTATTAAGGAAGAAATGAGTTTTAGACATGATATGAAAGAAAAACCATGGGAAATTCGGATAGAAGGAAGTCATTTTTGATCAAAAGTCACGGGATCAGCTTGGGATGTTGTACGCAGTGTTACTACGGTCCGGGTTACAGATATCGGTTACCAGAAGGCGCACCTGTAATCGGGAAAGAGAAAGACCAAGTACAGAGGCGCGCGCCAGAAACACGCAGTCTATGCGGATAAACCCGTAAACGATCGAAAGTCGATTTATTTCACTTATAAATAGCTATGTGCGAATCACTTGAACAAAATCTTACGCGCCTCGAACCGCGTACGGTTTTCATTGTCAGACACTGAAACAGTCGTACCACTTGAGTGAACCGATAAAATTAATTCTGACGTAATTAGACGGCAATGAATGGGATGCAGGCACACCATGAATAAGTCCTCCATACGAATACAAATGTGTTTGACGACAATATGGTGTTGCCCATCAACGAAGTGGACCGATAATGATCGGTTTCGAGCCTATCGTGTATAACAGAAGAGAAGCAGTCATGGGCAGGACCATAGGAAAAATTCTCGATTTACTTGGACGGTTTATTCTCAGAAGACCGACGGAATTTCTCGTAACTTCTTTATCACTAAGTTTGACATTGAATACAATGAACCAGAAGTTACATCTGTTTCAATGTGCAACAAACATCGCTTCAGATGCTATTCTGCTCACCAAAATATTGTGCACCGACAGAGAAAAAGCCGTACTCTCTACTGCGCTTAGAACCAGCGGTAATGAAAAAGCGTGGACGGGATTGAGTCTCAAAGGCGATATTGGTTACCTGAGTTAGCGGTCATTGTTAGTACCCTCTGCGGGGCTTAACAACGAAATAAATGGTGGTAGATGGCTCTGCAAAACAAGCACGAAATCATCACCCTTACTAACATTCGCGGACTAAACCACACTATCGATTAGCTTCATCACAGTATGCCGGGCATTAGACAAAACAAAATAACCAGGTTCGACCCGTAGTCAGATTGGTGATGTCGGCTTTACCAATTAAAGACATACCACTTATCAAAAGCTACGTAAACCTTGATGAGGTAAGGGACGTTAAATGGACGGTCCATAAGATGGAAGAGATATTACAAGTCGTATTACTGCATTTGCCATTTATGGCGTGTTGGGCCTCTACGAAATCCATCCAACTAGTGATTACAGGCAGGAAGATATGACTGCGCATCAGTGCAAATGAGGTTTTTTACTAGCTCAAATTATTCCTAGCTGTCTTCGTACTTTGCCATACTGGTGGTTATTTTGATTTCTTAGTTAGGTTGCTGCCGAGAAGTAGCAATCAGAGAACCGCCCCAACCCATGAACCGCCAATGGTTGTTCCAACTGAACTAGACTTATTGAAGTCCCTCACATTCAGGAGACCAGAGTGAATATGCAAGATGAAACCGCAAAAAAGGGTAGCGATGCAAATTGTGCTAATAAATGACAGCGCTGAGAAAATACTACATAAGTTGCCATTCGCCTCAGGCACTGCTAAAATGACCAAAATGATCAGTTTATTCACAATGAACGAGTTCACACTGGTTCATAACACTTCAGCTCAGTTTGTACAACCATTAACCTCGCACTTCTGTGCTCTGGTTTCGGTTGCTACCCTTCAGTATCGTCCAGTATATCGTTCACGGTCTTCTCAAGCGGACAACACAACGAAATTTCTCGAGGGAAATCCGAAAAAGTCAAAACCTAACTACTGCTGTTATTTCCAGTGGCCATATCAGAAACTCAAAGCTCCGGGAGCGTGCTTATTCCCGAAGAGATTGTACATTCCCAAGCCATTTCTTGCTCTTAGTGTTGTTGCGTTGGCACCATGCTGGATTTGAGGCCGGTGTAAAATAAATAATATGTACTACAAAAGATTGTACTCATTAGACCAACATTTCTGGTCCGATTCACCCAGAGGGCAGCTTCTTGAGGACTCAACGAGGGTGGAATGACTTTTCAATGATAGGCGGAGAAATATTGATATTGAAAACTGGGAAATTTGTGACTTAAATTCAGCTGTTTCAGAGGCCGGTTACACTGTTCTTCTATCCTACAGATAAAATGTGATTCTTATATGTTTGTCCTTACCGGAAACGGGAGCCAACATTTGTCCGGCCATCAATTTAAGAAACGACAACAATAAGAGGCTTAGAGCCCTACAGCGAAAAAAGCTGTATCCCAATGGTTGTCCAAATGCGCCCACTTTGACTGAATGAACAGACCGTCCGCGGTATATGAACACTTACCAACCGATGTACATTTGACACAAATTCTGATTAGACGTCGCCTCACGTATCAGATAGTCGACCTGGGTAGATACGTTCATCGGATGCTCGCGTTCGGTCCCAGTCAACTTTTGTCGAATTTTTTCCATAACAGTTCGAGCACGCGTGTTGCCCCAGGTAACCGGATAGGCTAAAAAACAGTTGGCAAAGACGCGTCATAAATGCCCCGTTGTTTGTGAGTCAATTCATCAGTAAGAGGAAGAAGATAACAAATAAAAGGTCCAGCAACGATGAACACACCCTGGTGAAGGGGAAAATTTCCACAGGGGATTAACCAGCATAAAGGAGCTGGACAGACGACTCAGTGTAGTAGACAATTCGGTTCAGTCCAAACAGCCAACACCATGTGCAGCGGATGCGGTTGCCTTGGTTGCTAACTCCCAGCTGCAATCTTAACCGGAAATAATGAAGAGTAAGATAACTATAGATAGTAGTAGTGAATATAGAAGCGCCACCGGTCGCGATACCGAGCTACGTTCTTCAACGTACTCAACCAATGAGTGTTCGTATGAGGGTCTCTTAGATCCCACTCAGGAAACCAAATACGCCTCATATGAGTAAGTCCATTCGTTAGGTTTCCCATATCTTTGTTCCGTGTCACGGACTGACCATCCTTACTTATCTTCCAACCTTTACTCGAGGAATCCTATCCGGGGACACGCGTGGCGGATAGCAGTACAACAAAGCATGCCCCAGATACAAAAATTACCGTAATTCCTAACGGTAAGTAATATTTTATCAGGCGGTGGCCCCAACACACGTGAAAAAAGGAAATCGTATCACAGGGGACATGATATTTTTTCGTGATTCATAGCTTTTAGGATTTCACTAGTTAACATTCGATTTACTGTTACAACCCAGGAAAATCGAAAAGACTCATTAATATAACCTATGATTCTGACATTTCTCAAAAAATATTCAAGGAATCAACGGTGACCGCAAAAATACGGCCTATACAACTACTCGTGCGGCCATTATTCCGCGGCGGTCAAAAGGTCATCACAGTGAGCTTCGAATCCTGCTTCCACGACCGGTCACCACCAACTAGCAGCCTCCAAGCGGCCGCGACCCCCTTTCTGAAATATTGTAAAACTACTACACAATAAAAAGAAGCACATAATAAGATTAGAAGGACATTTCGTAATATCTGACACGTGTTGATGTCAGAATTACGGTGTTAAACACCAATTGCTATGATCCATTGGATTACGGATCCGAGGTCCCGTGCTGCGCAACATCGGGGCTTTCTGAAATTCCTGAGCAGTTTGAGAACTAAGAAAACTGGATGATCGCATCATCTACGACATCACATTACCAAATAAGGTATGGACCGAGATTAACGGATTCTCGGCGTCGAGGGACGAGCAAGCTGTTGCTGACACTAAAAGAGCACTCGCCTTCTGAGTCTGATGAAGCCTCTTCTTCACTGGGAGGTTTTGCGGAGAATATGAAGCCTGAAAGACCTGGAAAAGTACGGAAAACAATGGTAATCCAGAGGAATTGTTATTCAGAAATCTAAGGGGTCTATACAGAAGTACAACATTTAGAACGACAAGCCGATTTCATCAGCACACCCACCCACATGGACCGATAAAACGCTTTATCCTAGTTTTTCTGCATATCATCTTTTGCTACCGACTAAACAGTGGACAGTTTTTGGTGTCCACAATCTACCTGGCCACTTCTTAATAGGATCGCCAGGTGACGGTACATTCTGTCAAAGACTATCGGTTGATTTCCTCGAGGACAGATTCCGCTTTCTTTGGTTCCACTGACAACTGCATTATTGTGCATGTGGAATAACATTGTGCGGGGAACTTCGATTACTTGAGGAAAAAACTCCAGCTTAGATCGTGAAACGTTGACTGACGGTCTACAGCCGATATACACCACGTTATCACTTCCAGACAGGTCATTTGATTGAAAGCTAATTGAGGAATCACCTTTAACGACCCGGAAGCAAACGGTTAGTACCAAAGGGGTTAAAGGGTCACCGAATCATACTCGCTGCAAACAACAGTGAGCAACTGACACAGTTTATTTTAATTCTGATAATTTCTAGCAAATAGTTGCTGCGGTTGCGTCCGGAACCACAAAGCAAAAACGAAACCGAATTGGCAAGTGAAGTAAGACGGGGATGCACGTACCTTTCCGCTCAACAACAATATGTCCACTTTCTGTTTGCTTTCGCAGAAGTTTCGCTGAAACAACAGGGAGGGGCAAGCATGGGATTAATTTGCTCTTGTAAAACCTTCCGGGACGTGAAAATTTCATATACCTCATCCAACACTCATCATCGTACAGCGTTAAACAGTAGGGCAAGCCCCACTGACCACTGCCTTTCTCACCATGTTGCATGTTGAATTAGAAAGTATGAATATACAAGATGGACAAGGACAAGACCTACATGGGTGGAAAAACGAACGAATGCCCTAGCAGCCAACACACGGAATACATAGCCTAACCGTACAAACGCACATCGATCAGTCATTCTGATTCGATAGAAAGTGGCAACACGATGGCCACTGTTCACGGTTCGCTACCATTTCCTTCAGCGAACCGTGAACAGTGGCGACGAGACTGCACCTTGACCTGGTGTGATGGTTTGCGTGCCTCTATGATCCAAAGAGCTATACAGGATGGCTTCTTTAAGCTGGAGATGCAACCATACCTGACAGGTCAATGGGTAGTCAGACGAAGTCCAGTCTCCTGGTCCTCCAATTGGAGGTCGATTTGAGCTGGCAACTCAGTCGGCAAAATCAGTGGAGGAATAATTGATCCAAGCAAATGGATTCCCGCTAAGCCATCTCGCTGCCCTGCGGATAGGTTCTTCTTAAAACTAAAGGCTTTGGATGAGGACCCTAATCGTTCTCCTACTCGTCCAACATCTCCCATGAACTCACCAAATACTTCCACAATATTTAACATATGTTCGCCTAAAACTCTTGTTCGGATTACTATGACGGGCGTATTTTGCCATTATATATATATATATATATATATATATATATATATATATATATATATATATATATATATATATATATATACTTGGTATTAAGAAGGCGGATGGAGTACTTACAGGTTTCGTAGCGACCGAACCAGGGGCCGTTACAAAGATGGTGTCGCCATGGATTGATTTTGTGTGGGTCACGCAAGGATAAACTATCTGGATGGTTGGGATTGGTGAACACGCGTCGCGGAGAGTTAGGACAGCGCGCTGACGCATGACCGGAGTGCGGCTGACTGGAAGTTTGGTGCTCATAGTGGTTTGGCTGCAAGTGGTTACCAGTGTGGACTCCGACCAAGCCTCCGGTACGGTCAACGGGACGTCGGGCAGTGGTAGTTTGAACGCCCTATTCCCGAAAGATTTGTTAGAGAGAGAGAGAGAGAGAGAGAGAGAGAGAGAGAGAGAGAGAGATAATAAGCGACAGGTGGTTAGCTCGCTGACACAGACTTGAGAATGAATCCTTTCGACAAGGAAATGAGCCTGTCAGCCAAAAGTCACGAGTTATATGTGTATATCATTTAGAGGTCAATGAATACATTGACTCGTGTGGAACTCACAGCGACATTTCGATATGGAATGGGACTTTTGTCCACTAAATGCAATACGGCGGGAAGGGGGGAATTACTTATTCCGCATACTTCAGTGTATTTTTCATTCTTTTATCCTGCGTTCAAAATGTTACCAAATTGACGGTACGTTCCTTTGTTTCCATATCAAGTCAAAATATGGCTTTATTTATCCCAAGGGACTGATTTTTTGGCACTATGTTTATCGGCAAATTATTCGTTGAATAAACTCGATGACCCTTCGAATGATTAAAGAATAAAAAGCGGTAACAAATCATGTCTGAGTTCTCCAGACACCGGTGATGGGTTGCTGAGGTACCTTACAAGATAGGGAAGGAGAGATAAACGATTGGAGGTTGTCCAGGAGTAAACCAAGTCGCACTTACACCCGGTGCATGAGAAAGATACACACGCAATCAAATGCGTGTGCAGTGGAGGAGTAGAGCCTAATAAGATATTAGTGCCAAGTTTTTAGCACAACGAAAACTGTTTATTTGTAAAAAGATTGGCAGCATCAAGACGGGAGAAACCACTGGATCGCAGTGTAACTTCGATAGACCTGTGCACAATGAAAAAGCCTTTCAAAGACCAGCGAAAATGACAGGAGAACAGTGAATGGTATGTAGCATCACAATATACAAAACACTTAATAAAGAATTGGGGAACATGTACGGATCTCAGGCGTAGAATATAAAATGATAATCATCGAATCTTCGTGAATGCGTTAATTGCTCTGGGACCAGGTGAGGTCTTGCGAAATGGTTATGTCAAGATAATTCACTGACCGAACTTCGAGCATTACCTTGTAAATAGGAACGACTACTTTCGACTGCAGATAGACGTCCAGTTTTGGCAAGTTAAAACAGAATGTCACTACATTTGGATATATTGAGATAAATGTGACGAGGTGGACGACTTAATGGGTGTAAGAATAAGTTTTTTGAGTATTTCTAGAAGAACAGAAGTGAATGCAATTGGGCGAAGTTTACCGATTTCCTTTTTGGGTACTGGGGGGATACGAACTGATCTAAAACGGTCAGTGATGGTACTTTCTAGAATGCATTTGTTAAAAATGACGCCAGAGGTTTGGCTAAGTACGCAGCGCCTTCTTTAGCGACGGCTGGTTGATGCTCGTCGGGTCCCGCAGCCCTCCTGATTTTGACTAATTTTAGCTCGGTTAGGAATTGCCTTAGGTTGGCAAAAAACACACGCAGGTCTATGCTGGGCACAAAATCGCATTTCGTTAGCGATATATTGAGTGTTGATGGTGAATAAAAAACCGAGTGAACTCTGCAGCTGTTTGCTGGGGGTACCCGTTGTGCGGAGTTCACACCAGTGAGCTTTTTCATCGTGCTCCAAATTTGGCGATGATTGGAGTATACAAGTTTCTGAAAACAGTTTACCCATTTTTTTGATTTGATTGAGTTAGGTACGTTGTAAACTTCACTGATGTACGATTTCCAATCGTATAAGCACGTTGTTTTTATAGTCTCGATGTTCTCAAGTAAGGCAGCTAAAACCTGTCGAGTTGAACGCGAATCGAATTTAGTGGGCAGCAAATACCGTAGCAAAACATCATCGCAGCAAATGGAGACATCAGAGTTGTAGACCTGACCGGGATCAGTGTCCCCAAACATTTCTCGCAGCAATGCCAGGTTTGCTGGGTTGCGCTGCCCATGAAAATCCTGGGGTCAGAAGCACGAGAATGCATAACGTTGTGTAACTTGGAAAATACCTTAGGATAGGCCTTGATGATACAATGATCAAAGCCGGATAAACGAGCTCGCTTTCGGATGGGAATAATCTCGGCGTCGTTAACAAAGAGGAAACTGAATGGAGAAGTTGACAATATTCATAAGTTCAGAAAAATGACATCCGAGTGATTGGAATCTCCAGTGAAGCTTAAATATGTTCTATTATTTCTGACGTGACTGTGTCAGCGAATATGGAAATATCTTTTGATGAGCAAGATGGTGAAATACAGACATTCATAGTGACGATCGATCAGTATTGGCCGAGAAATCGCGGTTTGCCTTCCACCGAATGCGTAGGAGACGGGACTTTTGGACTGGAAACTTTCTACTCCAAGATTGAACCAACCCTCTCCAATCAAACGGAATGAAGCTAGGCGTTACACTTATTACCTCACTGAACATTAGTTCTGCCAGGACCCATGGCCCCTGACCGAATTACCCACGGACGTTACCATTGATGCGATCACTTAAACAGCAAGTGATTGTGAACATGACTGAATCTGGCCGACTCTAATCCACGGTGCAGTTCACATTGAGGTTTATACTGCAGTTTCTATCTGACGCATTCTTGGGAATGATCAAAAGACAACTCTGTGATAATACTCTTCATTTGTTTTTCTTTATAAACGATTTGTTGATGATATCTTAATCATTTTGAATAACGAACGTTTTATTTCTTTAGAAACCTGGTCTTTGCTTCTCACAAAGAAGAACGTGATAACAGCCTACCCTTTTTAGATATTCGATTAACCAGACGCCCGAATGGAACGTTGCAAACGTAGCATTTGCCGTAAAAGAACTTAGGGCGCACGTTACTTACAATTCTTCAGCGTCACACCGGTGGCCCACAGACGTGGATTAGTTAGAACTCACTAGGACAGAGCGTAGAAAATTTGCACTAATGATCAAGTGCAAAAGGAAGGAGAGTTCATAAAAAGAACGTTGTCAACGGTTACTCTAAAAGTTCCTTAAACAATACCGAAATCCAAGAAAAGCATACAAAGAACCCACTACGGTCGAGTTTTTATTATTTTACCATTTAAAGGAGATCACCTATTTGACCAAAAAACCAAATTCAAGTCAGCTATAAGGAATTCGTAGACAGCGGCGCAATGGTGTCTATTACAAACGACCAAAGGTTTAAGTTCCAAAAATTACTCAGACAGTCTTGCTGATCCTAAAGTCCCGCGTGCTGTTGATCAGTTCACCTACAGCTGCAGTGACATACAATGGTGGACCATATCGCTGCCTGGTTCAACGAGTGTTGCAGCACATGCCCAAATGGTTGTCAAAATCGATGACACAATCCGATGCGGCCACAGAAAATGACGCCAAGAAAGCCTGGATTCTTCGGCTGCGAAACACTTAATTACGCTGGGTCACAATGTTCAGTCCTTCAGAGCGACGTTGTCATTTAGCGAGGCAATGCTTACCTTGATGCCTCCACGTGCGCGGTAGACGAAATACTTTCATCTCGCGATTGGTGTCTTTCAGTCCTCATGAATTGGATACAGGAGGCCTGGTGATTCAACTTTAAGAAGTGATTTTATGAACTAACGTGGCGCAGGCTTTGATCTGAATGTCGGGAAAATCGAAGGAGCAGTTGACAAGGCACACGATCAGGTACCACTTCAATATGGTACAGTATCAAGGATGGTTCTTGGGAGCATAACTTGTGATAAACCGAAAATCACAGCCAAAAACAGGTAAATCATAATGCACATAGCAGAACAACCCTGATTAACCTTAATCTCAAAACAATGAGCTAGAAGAAATAAGAGCCGAACGGGGAAAAGTTTGCACGAACAACCAACAACGCGGACAGTAACCATCCAAGCTCG
The DNA here is from genome assembly GCA_948099385.1 of Fasciola hepatica. NCBI lineage: Eukaryota > Metazoa > Platyhelminthes > Trematoda > Plagiorchiida > Fasciolidae > Fasciola > Fasciola hepatica. The sequence goes on from CANUEZ040000011.1 coordinate 407,167, forward strand.
AATAAACCTACCGAAATAATGGATAGCTGATTACAAACGACGCAATGCAAAAATAATGAATTACAATACTTACGCACGAGTACAATGGTAGTGAAAAATCCTACAACAGGGTTAACAGTATTAGAAAGGCAGCCGGCAAACGTGACCTCATAATGTTAAATATACAAAGTCTTGATAGTCCGGGCAAGATGGAGAAGCAACTAGCCACCGTAGTGTGCCCGACCAGCCACACACATTCAGCACCTCACCCACCTGGGCAAGTCTATGATTTGGATCGACGTGAGCAGTTGGTGCCGGAATACCGTTCACCACAGGTGCTACGCCATTCTGTCCAGGACCAGGGGCAGCCGCAACGGCGGTAACAGCCGCAGCGGTGGTTGCGTTACCGCCAGCAGCCGGATCGTCCACTTTATTATCCAAATGAGTGAAATCTTTGCGATTTTCCAAAAGTACCCATTGCAACAGCGGGTCGTAGATAAAGGCTTCCAGTACCGCCAACAGACTTTCGCGATGGGTGCGTACGAGGGACAGGACCATTTCACACGTTTGACGATAAACACCATCAATACCCGTAACCTTAGCGGCAGATTAGAGATGGAAAAATGTTAAATCATTCACTTTAGCGGCATTTGTTTGATTGTGTCAACCTGTGCTTTCATCAGAATACACTGGTCGATGTAGGCAGAAACACAACAGGCAAAATCCTTGTCAACAGAAAGGATGATTAACTGAACACTTTTGTTTATCAGCGTATACATCGGGACTCGAATAGAATGAATCCCGCATATACTTATCCCAGCAGTATAAACGTGAGCAGGCTGGAAACGATGACCAGAGAGATTTGTCAGTCACGCTACGCGAATCCATAGTGAACATACTCGGTATTTACAGTGGAAAAAGTGATGTCCCAAATGGAAATTAAAACCACTGAACTGTTTCTGTGAGGAATAAAAAACTAGAATAAAAAGAAAGGAATGACGAACGCGTTCACTAAGGATAGAATAGATTCTACATAATCTTAGGTCTGAGCACGATGGAGACGATGACCAATGAGTAGCCATCAACTTATATATAACGTTGAGTTAAAACGATCGAACAGTCACTCGCAGGCTATCCGAATGGGTATTCGCCACTCATGGTGTTATTTACACCTGCGCTAACTTCGGATATTTGTAGTGTTCATAGCTCAAGGTGATGGCCTCTAAAAGCTCCTGACTAGCGAGCTTGTTATTTCGATTGAAAACGCCTAGGCGACGAGCAGCAACGCTATCCAATCCGGTACCCGTAAGTCATAACTAACAGACATCCTAGGTAGAACAGTGGCCACTCCGTTAGTTTGTCTTGTGCACCGTAAACAACAGCAAAACAAAACAAAATCATGACGTGACAAGCTATCAAACTTTTGCTACAGGAAGCGACTGTTTAATGTATTTCATGGATCTGGAAGTATTACTCCGAGCCAACTTAAGTGTGGTGTGAGTTCAGCATATTTATCAAAAAAGGTGATAAAAATATATTAATTTTCAACTTTATCATTAGTTATTTACAGAAGTGTTTAGTAGGTCTCCCACTGACTGAAATGGCCGTTATTTTCCGGAGAGAATTAGCTGTTGCTCATGATGACGACTGGCGGCCCTGCAATCATTTAGAAACGGATTTTACTTACCACGTACCATGTATTTACTTATGCTCGTGAGTGGTAAGATCCATTAATTTAAGCGCTTTTTATGGCTTGGTCGTTAAGTGAGAGTGAAAGTTTGCAATCCTAATGTGGTCATGTGTTGAGACGAGCAAATGCACATCAAGGTCGGCATGCGATGCTTCCCGAACCAAGGCATTTCACGAGGACATTGCGGCACAGCGGTCAACAGCGACCCGTAGTGAGAGATAAACCAGAAGCGGTTGTGCTTCATAATCACTGCTGGTTATCAGCTGCAGAGAACCTGGACACCCCACCGAATCCGATGAAGAGCATCGTAGATCTTGTCTTGGTGAATTATTCCCGAATGATAGCGTGCGTTTTTAGACACACTCCTTGCAGATTACACCACCATTGCCATCAGTCGTTGTGAAATGTGATGTCATCAAGAAACTGTAAGTGATTTGTCTAGCATTCACCTCCACGCTCTCTGGTCGGCTAATCCACTGGCAAATCGAAACGAGAAGCGAAGTGCAATGGAGGTAGACAATGACGGACACCTTGTGGTTTAGCACTGACGTATCATCTTGCCGATATGACACGGTTCCGTGGGGTTCTCGCAATACAGAGGCACGTGGTGTCTGGGAATGACGAGGCGTTTCATTTGTGACGAAATGAAGAATGATGCACCACACAGCACTAGCTGGAACACTTACAAAGAAGCGATTAAATTTCTATATGCAAGCTGTGACGGAATGTATGACACATGAATTTCCACGATATTACTGAACGGTTAACATCTTACAGTACTGGAAGGCTTCCAAGTATAAAGATTATCATTATCCATCGGACCTGCTGTTTTGCGTGGTATACTGCGGGCGGAATATAAGAGAAATTAATGTGTTTATCTGTTCTGTTCAGACAACCATTGGTCATGCATTAGGTGAGGTGGTTTTAGTTGCTATCTCCTAATCCGAAATAATGAAGGAGAAAAGAGTATGAAAGGAGTGAGAGAAGAACTACAATAATGGAATCAAGGCGATGAAGAAAGTTTGTGAATGTAACAGCGCTACTGATTGCGGCATCTAGCCATATCTCCTAACGTATCTAACCATTGAGTGGGAGGGTCTCTTGGACCATACTCAGGAAGTCTAACGCGCCCTACATGGCCAAGTACACTTGTTAGGCTTTTCATACCATTCTTCCATGTCATGGACTGACCACCCTTATTCATCTTCCAACCGGTAACCGCCTCAGCAAACACAGCATGCCGAGAGATCCTGTCACAGGACATGCGTAACACACATCCCAACCATCTTAGCCTGGTGAGCCCAAGTAAATTTATCCTTGAACCTAAGACTTTCCGCCGAACCTCAGTATTGCTCACACGTTCAAGCAATACTATGAAGACCTCGGTGTTCAAATACCGACAATCTTCGTATACACTTCACCCACAGTGGCCATGTCTCTGAACCATACAAAAGCACGGGCCTCACTGCGGCTATGTACACTCGGCCTTTGATAGGTAAACGGATGTCATGTCGACGCCACAAATGATTCAGGTTGGCAAATGCCAAACGAGTCTTCTGTGTACGCAGGGACACTTCATCCGATATCCGACCTCCGGCTAAAACGCAGCTCCCTAGGAAACCACGTCTACCACGTTTGTAGTCTCCCTAGACACTGAAAGTTTTGGCGTTGGACCAACCCAGTCCTGCAACAGTATCCTGCATTTTGTAGGTGCAAGGCACACACCGAACATTGCTACGCAATCCGTCAAGCTGTCTAGAAAAGCTTGCAACTTATCCGGATCTTCACTTAGAAGAACTATGTCATCCGAATACTCAAGGTCTGATACCTATCAACCCGGGAAAAGTTCAATACCGCTATCCTCACCTGACAAAAGTGCGGTCTCTAGGACCATATCAATCACAAAGTTAAAGAGAAAAGGAGGGGGAAACCATGACGTACACCATTTCTCGGGGTGAACTCGGGTGAAAGATCACCGTAAGCTCAAACTCGGCTTCGGCTACTAATGTAAACGGATTTTACGATGGAAATGGATTTCTCTGGTACACCCTTCAGCAAGAGGCAGTACTAGAGAAATGTGCGGTCGATTGAGTCGACGGCCGCTTTGTCGAAGAGTGTGGATGTGATCAACAACCTTGACCAAGTCTAAACCCAGCTTGATTCTCGCGCGAACACTGTTCGCGAGCGTGAGATAAGCGGTGGAGAATAATACCAGAGAGCAGTTTGGATGCGATGCTAACCAGACTTACTCCCCTGTGGTTTTCACAGAAGGACCCGTCGCCCTCCTTAAAAATTGGTACGATCACCGATTCACACCAACTACTGGGAACTTGTCCCTTCTCCCATTTCAAATCGAGGAGTTTCGTCAACTCCAGTAGAAATGATGGGCCACAGTCTTTGAAAATAGACGGATAGAACTCATCCGGTCCGGCAACCTTGTCGTTTAAGATCGATTATCTCATGGAGAACCTCCACTTCTGACGGAAGACTGGTACCTACAACAAGAGCTGTACCCATTGCGCCAGTGAGCAAACCTGTAGAGGATAAAAGCCAACTAAACTCCATCTCAAAATGCTCCGCCCGGCAAATTAGACGACGCCCCTAAGTCTGAATCAGTGAGCCGTTCGTCTCCTTGATCGACTCACTAACGCCTGCTTTACGTGAACCGGTTTGTGTAATCAGGCGGAAAAGGTTGCAACTGTTGCCAATCGCCGAAGCTTTTTCCATCTCCTTACACTTCGCAATCCACCACTGCTCACGATCATTTCTGAGGCTCCAAATCAGTTGACGTTTAAGGCATCCCCGTACATCATCGTATCTGGAATCCGAAGAAATCGATCTGCGAGCATCTAACAATACAACTGAGGATGCATATATCTACCGTTTCTCTGTGTATCTAGCTGCTGAACCTTGGGTAGCATCAGCAGCCGCACGTAGAGCCTGTTTGATCTTTGTCCTTGGCTCTTCTGGATCCTCGAAATTTGATTGCACCCATAACCTGGTGGATAATTCTGTTCGAAAAGCAGATCGTTGATTATTGTCCAGTAGCAGCTGCGGGGGACGGTTCGCTTTGGCGTTGCTTCGACTACCAACAAGACACAAGCTGAAGCGCGTGCGAACACGGGCGTGATCAGTGTCTACAAAAGTGGGCCAAAATGATCAACAGTCCTGAATGGATCCGTACCAGCGGTAACCAACAGCAACATGGAGTCCGACGTTGTGAAGGCGCAGGACGACGCCAGGTTAGCCGGTGTTGCTTTTTGTGTGAGAAATTTGTACTTCCTAGGGATAGCCCATGGTAGGAACATAGTTGAATGAGCTGATCACCGTTGTCAGTTCGATCGGCTGGAACGCAATATCGGCCTCCCATATTTTTCTCCGTCTCGTCTAGGTTTATGACTTAGGCATTGAAATCATTAGCAACAACCATGATGTCCGTAGAGCGCACGTACGGAGCACTTAAGACAAATCCTGGTGGAATTCGTCTTTAGTCTCGGAGAGCTACAGTCAGTTGGGGCATACACAGAAACGACAAACAGGCATCGGCACTTCAGTCTAGTGCTGTTGACATACACAGAACCATTCAACCGAACTGCACACAGACGGCTGCTGACTGGAATCCAGTCGAGTAGTGCACGCTCAGCCTTCAAGCTCAGAGCGATGCCAACAACAGCCTGATCACAAGCACTGGACACCGAGTCACCCGACAGGCGAAGAATGAAACAAGAAGCCGAGTTTGAATCTAGGGAGTGAAGTATTGACTCTCAGGCTGAGTCTTGTATGCGTGTTTCGGATACACAATACACATCTATGTTAGGGACTTCAAAAGTTCCAGCTAGGGCAGTCTGTTGCGCCGTTTGACAAAATGTGCGGACGTTGAAAGCATCTAAGTGAAAAGAATGCTTAGGTCAGAGAATGGACTCTTTTTCCCGTCTCTAATTTGCTACCTTTTCCGAGAGATACAAGTTCACAGTCACGAATCATTGGGGCTACTCGTGCGCATTTAGAACTGTAACGTGAAGAGCAGAGAGATAGGGAGTACTTCACGATTGAACGCTGGCGATTTCTGGGCAAATCATACTTCGCGGCTGCTCACACTGCAGAAGGGGTTTAACTACGGGTACCTTAACCGGAACCTTTGACTCAAAAGTCTGACCCACAAGGCAGTGGGGCGTTAAACCAGCGCAGAAACATAAACGAAGCACCCGTGAAACCGGATTGTTCCACGAGTTCTGTCTTCTATTCGCCGGTGTTTCGTTATCAATCTGTTTTTCCCATTTAGTCCTCAGCCACATGCACCTAATGGAGCAAGCGGAACCTGGACGGGGCAGCAACTTTTGGGCTGCGGGCTGTCCACCTTAGGCGGGTAAAAGCTATCCAGTGAAGTACGATCACTTCTCCCACCGTCGAGAGAAACTCCAGGTACTCCACTCATACGTCCATCTAGTGGAGGTTTTTAGACCGGTAAACTGCTTCTCTTCATGTTTATTCGCTGGAGTGTCCTCTCCAGGGCCATAGCGGTTAGAACCACATGTTGACCATCAACTGGACTTCGTCTGGCCTTTACTCGTCGACCTGTAAGGTGTGATTGCATCTCTGCCTTCAGGATGCCATCCTGTTTAGATCTTTGGGTCATGGAGGCACACAAGCCATCACACCATTCCAAGCTGCAGTCTCGTCGTGGTGGCATGCATTTATCGATATTTATTTAGGTCATGTGCAGCACTAAGTAACGTCCATATTGCCTAGACCGCATCGAACGGCAGAACCATCGAATGGTGCTCCACGTCACACACCAGTGCAACTAACGTGCGGAACTCATAGGAGTAGAAAACATTTCAACTCTAAATGTGGAGGATGATGCATTTAACACCGAGCACACCACTCTGTTTCAGCTTCCCATGGAGTCTACCGCGATCTCTAGGACACATTCGTTCGTTCTATGCGGCTAGCTCATGCGAGATAATGAGTCCGCTTCATGGATGTCCTGAACAGCACCTGTCTATAAGCGGTGTGCGCAGAGGAACTACTGATGAGGAATTTTAGGAAGTACGTACGAAGTGGTGTCTCCAGCATCACTCGGCTTTCTGTTCAAGGAAGCACCCACCAAGTGCTACCTGTCGGGCAACAGGGTCTGTGTGGTGGGAGCCGTTGACCCAATAAGTGGTTCACAAGTCTTTTGGATGGCGGTCCGTCAGTCGAGGATACCCAACGCGTGTTAGTGAACATTGCTCTACTCAGGACTGCTCAGTAAGAGGATAGAGGTAATGGCGTTGTTTAGTGGCGGCTCACATTCGAGACGTAACGTTGGTATCTATGGGCTTCTGTGGCTTTTATGCAGAGAGTTTGCTGACAGGTGGAACAACGCACCAGGTCATCCAACAAAGCCGCGCTGCTTCTGTCTGGTTACTCGCTCTCGGCCTGTCCGATATAGGTGACCCTGGAGAAGCGCTTTGCATTCCAATTGACACTGCCCTCCGGATCATCACAGTAGGCAAACCCGATCACCACGGTAAGGTAGCGACATCGACACATCGCAAATTACTTGGGTCTTTACAATAATGAAGGACAAATGAGATGGGTGTACAGACGATCCGAATTAGGACAGCAAAACTGGGTGAACAAAGAAAAGAAAGTATACGGGAGTGAATTAAACCGGGCAATGTGGGACTTACCTCCATGGCCGCAATAATCATTCGAGTAAGCCGGAACGGTACTTTTTCCGGGAACTTCTCACGCATCATAGCAACTTCAAAGCAATCACCAAAATCAATGTGCACCACTTTGCCGGTTTCCCGCGATAACATGATATTGGAAGGATGCCTGAAATGCAATAATCACGCAATTCAATACAAATAAGACAAACCTCGTGACGAATGCACAAGAAACCTGTGAACAGGTTAGAAGTGCGCAAAACCCTTAGGTGTTGCATAAGTTGCTTCTAAACATCAAAACACCTTGCATTGCTTCGCAATATTTGGTGAAAACGATTGTGTCAAATCACGATAAAACTGAGCATCCGTATGCAACGAATTGTAAAGTTTTCCATTTTATGTTTATGCGTGAACACAATGAACAGTCCACATCTAAGCAATTGGGTTCACTGCATGACCATTACACTTGGATTGTGGAATCACATGGGGGCCCCAGAAAACCAAGCGTGGCAGCTGTGATGGTATTGATTGATTCGTTGAAAACATGCAGTCTGTCTAAGCTAGCAGACCGATAGTGTCACTGTGAGTCTTGGATGCGTAAATATCGTTTATCCACAATCGAAATGAGAAGCTAAGTTAACGGGATGACGAACGACCGGAGAGTGGATCGAGAAGTTGAGACGGGAAACTTTTCAAACAATGGTTGGCCACATCCCCAACCAAATGAAACAGCCAGCCCAATGAAACCCGTTCAGTAATGAGTTACGGTCATAAAGCATCATGTAAAAACACTGGATTCTGCACTAATAGACCGAAATGGCTCGGAAGCAGAGACGTTTTCTTCCCAGGACTAAAGTACTAGCTCAAGACATTACAGATTTGGGCGAAGCGAAGTGCCGCCTACCACCAATGGTGAGAAAGTTCGAATCACATATCAGAATTGTTTCTCGGAAACCACGGCAGGTTGAGCATGTCTGAAAGACACTGTTCATCGCATATCATAATGTCTACCACTACCAGAGAAAGTCCATTGTATAGATTGTCAAACGAGTGATTGCCAAAAGTTATGACTGGGACACCCTTAAGGAATTGGAGTGGAATCGACATATCACTACACTGTAATAAAGAGCATATTTATCAAGCCTTGACACGAAATTCGAAACACGTGATAAAAAATCTGGAAAACTGTGAAGTAAATGAACCTTTATTCAGTAGGTCACTATACTCAGATCTGAGCGAACATGGGTTCACTGCCGCTTCTTATCATACATCTGTGAACGCTAGATTATATACCAACAAGTGTGTCACTAACGGGAAAACTAAGGCTAGCACGGAAAATGCAACAAAGGGAAATCCATTCAAACTGTGTATACAAGAAAGCGCAATCAGAAAACTGGCGGCAAAAAGTATGCAATGATCCACTGGGCTCCAACACGCTGAACCTACCGATCTCCCAAACCTAGAATGTAGCCGACCATAGACATGGTTGCCATTGAACGAACAAAGTTAGTACGCCGCTCGAACCAGGCCTGAGATAAACGGACGAAATGGATGGAGAGGGAAGTTGGTGGAATGGAGTGCCGAGCAAAATTATGAAATCGGAAGAACGTTCAGCAAAAAACGTTCTGCAAGAGTTGAAACACAAGATTTCACAGTATAATCTATAATGATTACTAATACAAGCCACACTAAACAATCACGCGAGTTGCTGATGTTCAGATGGCCAACCACATGGAAGCCAACGGAGACAAGCAACAGTGATCAACGTATGAGTCCGAGTGCAGTGGTTTTGATTTAACCACGATGAATCTTTTCGTGAAAAACAAAAGATCTATTTAATGTTTCGGAACCAAGTTTGGTTCGAAGTGAGTAGGGAAAAAAACAATGCAAAAACAGAAATCTATCTCCAGAACGGTTATCCACTGTAGCCGAAACGTCGGCTGACTATCGATATTTGCGACAACGCTGTGTTACCGAATATCAAACGTTTACGCAACAAAGACTTATTCGTTAGACTTCTCTACCCACTTTGTTGCACTTGAACAGGCAGGAAATACGGGTCGCGAGCATGATTTCCAGTTGAATTGATAGTGAGTGAACATAACAGAAAGTTAACTCATTTCTAAGCAATTCGTGGAATGTCTTCAATTTCGCAAACTAAGGTAAACATGCCTCTACACTATGGTAGAATGCATGGGACAGAATAGGTATGAAAGCATTAACATCACAAACCTCAGAGCTATGACTCTTGAGCCATAATATGTTCGCCAAATCGCGGCCAGAGGATTCACGCAGACCGGCCTCAAAAATTTCGGTTTTTTGGATTACATTCAGTCGATCGAAATCGGGAGCCAAAAAGAGCATTTCTCGATTCTCCTTGTTCAACATAGTGCCAGTCTTTTCACGATAATCGCGAATCAGACCGTGCAATGTGTCACTATTGGGAACCCAACCGATCAAGCCGGTATTCGTCGAGAGTGGGATGATGGACATTCGTTGAATTCTATCAAAACGAAGAAAAGGAGGAATAACACTCACCACGAATAACGGTTTGAAAGCAGAATTTTCAGAATAAGTCTACATGCAAACAAACGAACAGTAGGGAGAAACTGAAAGTGGAGCATTCAAAAGAAATGTGAAATATGTTACAAATTACTGGCGGCTGGCCGGCGGTGGTCAAGTGGTCTACAGCGTTATCATACCACATTGGAGGTTAGATATTTGAATCCCGCCATCGCCGGTCAATTTGTTGAGAGACAGTAATCCACTACCGGCTAGTTACCAAGCCCGACCTGATGAAACCTTATGCGGTTCTCCGTTCACTCCAAGTCTCCGAGTCTGGTTGCCGACTGTGCTCAATAGCGCAGTGGACCTTTAAGGCTATGGGGTGTACCCCATCCACGCAAGCTTGTAGCGAAAAAAGTGACCTGTAGATAGACTGCATTCTGAACATTGAGACGAACGGAGATGGGATACGCGTATGCGGTCCACTCATTACATGGAGAAAATGTAGAACGGAAATAATTTAACCGTGTGGTTGTCGCTTTAAGTGAAACGGTTCGGGCTATCCATTCAACTTTCGGTGACAATGAGCTCTCGTCAACTCGTTTTACCGTTTCAACAATAAGTAACAAGAACACGCTGCAAGACGAAAACGACAGCAGCAGTGGCAGCAGCCCAATGCGAAATCTGATCGATAACAACGCATTAAAACCACACAATAAATGAGCATTTTAATAAGCGATTGGCTCAGTCGATCAAATAAACCGAAAAAGAATACAGCGAGAACATTCAGAAATATGCACTGGGAAATCCACTTGCATTTCTCACATCGAAAAGTCGAACGCCGCGTGCCGTGAAAATGCAAGTGGATTTTCTATTACATAAGATCCAGGCTCCGCGTGCCAGTAATACATTCTGTAATTTCAGAAGCATTTTATGTTTGTTCCTTAACATCTTAACTATTATTATTGTTTCAAACAACTAAGTCGCGAACTTGTGGTAGGATGAGTGTGGTATGTTTGTTTCCTTATTCAGTCCCACCGAAACAATCGACAGTATGAGTATCCAGGATGTAAGACTTGGTGTGTATTTTCGTGGGCAGGCGCTCGACAATGATCGAAAAACGGACACAAATAAGCAGCAGCTACAGCATAATGCAAAGAAACAAACCGATGTCATGGCCAGCTTTCAGGTTTACCATTCGAATAGCTGAACGAAGGAGACTAACGTTTTTGGTAACTGAAGTTTTTATAAGAGATTGCGAAAAACATCATTGTATCCGGCGATCATGAACTAATCACTGAATAATGCAATGCTCTATCCCTATTACTTAAGTGAACAATCGCAAACAAACGAGAACTAATAAATATACTGCCCAAAAATGAATGCTACTAGAATGACCCATCATGATACCAGGCTTCAGAACAGCTATCCAAAAAGAACTGAATAATCTACGGTCAGTGATTACAGAAAGTACCTATCCAGAATGGTTCGTCTCAGAATTCACTGAACTACTTGAACGGAAACCAACCAGTCGGGAGGTTTCAAAGGAAACGTGTGTATTCAGGGTCAGTTATGTCATCCATAAATAAATCACTGTAACATTCAGAGGCTTTCTGAAAGCGAGAAGGTATGCGAGGATAAGTGTTTGTCCTGGGCCGGTGGTGACAGTAAATATGATTTGCTCTTATCCTGAGAACCGAACCTGTTTCTTTTAAAGAAGAGAAGCAGCGCGGAATCTATACTGGCATCAAGACTCATGTGACCAAGAAACCAGACAAACGGAATCATGAATACTGCAGTAACATGAATAAAAAATAAACAAGTTTATAACCAACGAGCACAAAGATATAAGTGAATGGCACTTGGCTAAAGAATTCAGGGACATTTTCTGCAGCAAGTCATCACTCACGTTAAATTGCGTCTTAACGTTTCCGCATTATTCATAAGCAGCGTATTGACTAGACCGAAAAATTGCATCACACGTTCATCCTGTCGAGTATCTTCGTGTCCCTTCAGAAGGAACATGTATTGATGCCCGTTCGATCCTAGTAAGATCGAAAGGGATGTTGGAGAAATTATAAAAAATAGGTTGTCATTTGATGTGGACTTCAAGAAAAAAAACACCATATCAAGCACCTTTTCTGTTTGGTGCTTGCTTACAGTTTTTGGTCGGAGCATGTGGGAACAACTTCGAAAACAAAGGGAAGAGGAACGAGAATTCGGGAACCATTAATTTGAGTTTTCAAGGCCAGTTCTGGCGTCCGGAGTAGGCGGGATGTTGTTTGTGCGTCGGAGCCGAGTTTGGTCCAGAGTGTTTCGAAAAAAAGACTAGAATAAACCAAGTCCGTAGAATTGCATTCCACCTGTTGGTAGTATTTAGCATCAACGTTACATTCACACTGTCATATTAAATCAACAACAGTGCACACTCAGTGAAAACGTGTGGTTAAAACTAATCGCACGGGTCACCTGAGATACACTGACGTGGATGAAAGTGTAGTGAGGGGACTGGACGGGAAGAGGACAGTAATGACAACCGGGAGAACATGTTCATTACCTAGGATTGTCAGTTTTCTCGGATGCTGTTTGGACGTCATGAACGTGAGACAGTTTTTGATTCCGGAAATTCGAACCAATGGCCGATGAGGTTCGTAACTTCCGGGAACCGCCAGCTGCCAGTTCTGTCCGTATTCATGCAATCTGGGTGAAGCAACCGACAGCTCCAATGTAGTCATATTGTTCACTTGTTTGGAGAACTAAACAGGATAAACAGAGGTGTCAAAAGGAAGAATAAACAAGTCCTAAAGCAATAAAGGGAAATAAGCTGTTCTGCTAATCAAACAATGTCATCACAACATTCAATAGTGTTCCAGAATTCCTCGCTGAACTGTTGAAATTTATGAATATCCATGATAACAGTTCAGTCCAGTTGATTCAACTACAAATCTCCCACATCTGTGCTCTGGTTTCGATTGCTACCTTCCATATCGCAATAAGCTACCGATGGCGCAGTTCTGATCATAAGAGTAGATCCGTAGCCATGCAGCGTATGCCTGATCCAGAAGTTCCAGCCCGTTGTGAGCAGAAATTAGCACATGAGCTAGGATCTGCGACGAACAGTAATGTAGATGAGCATCGGACCCATATAAACAGGCAATGCACGTGGAACCAGGTTTTGCCTGCGGTCCTACATCCGATGTCCATCAAGGACACTGGATTTCTCTCTGAGCCTACTGGAGCAAAAACATCAGCTGTGGAACTGTAAGGAGATGAATAAGATATGAAGAGATCTGCAAAAGCAAGTTACAAAAAGCCTTAAGAAGGATCGCAAAAATTGGCTGATTAAGATGTCCGAAGAAATGGAGGTACCAGCCACTTCAGGTAACATTCGAAGACTGTTCAAACTTGGCCGCGACACCGGTGGACGGCGAACCCCGGTCGGTGAAACGGTATCGGCAGAAACGGAGAGCCCATTTATGGTAAAGACTAAAGGCTGGGCCGTTGGGCCGAATACTTCAAGGAACAGTTAGCTGGCAGTGTGCTAATGTAGTTACTCCAATGTCAACAACTGCAATTCCTTCGCCAATTTCTTGAAAAATATCACATGTACCGTCCACTGACAATATTGGTTTTCCTCGACTAGAAAGGCGCCTTCGATTCAGTTGACCGGACAGCGCTTTTCAGTGCTCTTCATTGAAAAGGTATGTCCCAGAACTTTGTAAATCTATTGAGGTCATTGTATTCCCATACTTCTGACCGCGTAGGGGTTTACGGCGAGCTATTTAGTCCATTCGAAAAGACCAAAGGTGGTAGGCAATGGTATCTCATTTCGCCGATCCTGTCCAACTTCGCCATGGACTAGATAATAGAGAACGCTTTGCAAAACCTACAAGATATAGGAGTCGAACTAGAAAACGGTGAGCAGCTGTGACTTATATTACGCGGACGACCTTGTTTGGAACATGCGCAACATGAACTAGATAGACTCGGAACAGCTACAGCTTCACTTGGTATGCATTCTGCTCCTCCAAAGTGTAAAGTGATTCTACAAGACTGGACATAAACGGTTCTGAACTTCATGCTCGATGGGGAATTGCTAACAATTGTCGACCGCCTCACTTACCTCGATAGCAGCGTGACGACGGATGGGAGCACAACGGTGGAGGTGAGTACGCGGATATCCAAGGCTCGAGCGGCGTACGCTGGACTGAAGCACTTGTGACACTCACCTGATATTTCATGGAAGGGGAAAGGTGGTGTACTGTGCTGCGATGCGTTCGGTTTTGTTGCATAGTTGCGAGACTTGGGGTATGTGGGTGGAAAATACATTCATCGTCTTGAGTTTTTCGAATGTCGATGTTTGCGTAGTAACGCTAAGATTGGATGGAATGACCGATGAAGCAATATTGAGGTCAGAAATCGAGTACTGCGTACCACTCCAGGGAGTGTTCTATCACAGCATATCCAGCTAAGTGGACTTCGTCGGTTGGGGCACGTGTTACGTATAGCTAACACACGTCCATCATATAGTGCTCTATTTTCCGTTCTCACTCGGAGTGGAAGAAACCACGTGAAGTTCAATAGATGACGTGGCAGCGGGAAATGACATTTTGTACAGCAAACTGAGGGAAAGTAGGTTTCTCACGTCGTGGTTGGAGTTTAAAAGATCTCTCAGCCAGCTGATTAATGACACTATAGGAACCGTGAAAAGTGGCGATCGTTTGAATCAGAATGACCGATCAATGTGCGCTTGTGCGGTCTTACCAAAAGATTCGGGATCATCTCAGTCCCAGCGTATACTACTGATACCACACTCTGTTTATTTGTGGCAGCGGAGAATATAAAAATGAGAAAATGTACTCCACGTCTTCATGGTTGGGGTCCAAAAGATCCCTTAACCAGTTGGCTGGAGACACAGAAGGATTTGGCAGCGAATCGTGAACAAAAGGGACCGTGGAGTTACTTTCTGTCGAACTAGAGTGATTGACCAATGTGGGTTTGCACAGCTAAACTGTGCATTTCGTGTTGTCTACAAGAGCGTTCTTTCCTTTTCCCAGCCCTGTAGATCCACCCTCGGTACGCCTCGTATATTCATTCTTTCTATTTCTCCGTGGAACATGATGAGAAAGGCAGTGGTCAGTGAGGCTTGTCATGCTGTTAATCGCTGTACGATGACGATGATGACGCTATCCTCCAGCATAGTCTAGCAAGAGGGAATAAGAACAGAAGTATAGAGTGAAAAAGATCAAAACAAAGTAATGGGTAGAAATCACGAAGACTAAGAAACAGTCCGCATACAACTACGCCGCTGACCGCGACACCTAGCCAAATCAAGTAGTATCCCTAACCATTTGGTACGCGAATCACTTGGACCCCAACCCGGGAGTCTAACACGTCCTTCGTGGCCAAGTTCATTGGTCAATGGTTTCATACCTTTTTGCCATGTCATGGACTGACCACCTCGACCTACCTTTCAACCATTACCTGCCTCGAAGAACAGCATACGAAGAGGAAGTCTATCGGTGGGCATGCGTAACACATGCCTAAGTCATCTTAACTTGTTTAGATTAAGTACTTGATCCATAGACTAACCTCTGGTTCCCAACACCCTACACCTAACCTCAGCATTGTCGATAGGAAGTTCCCACCATATTCAAGAAATGCTACGGAGACATCAGTGCTCGAACACCGACAGCCCTCGCCTATCTCCTACTATTGATGGCCATGTTTCTGAGCTATATGGAAGAACGGACTAACCGGCGCATTATACACTTGACCTGTGATAGAGAACCGGATGTCACACCGGCGCCAAAAATGGCTAAGCTCGATAAAAGCTGAGCGCGCCCTCTATATACGGGATCACACTCCATCCGATATCTGTCCACCTGGTGAAATGTTACTGCCCAGGTAACAAAACTTATCTACGTCAGCTAGGGCTTCCCCAGCTAACACAAGGTTTGGTGTTGAACCAACCCTGTCTTGCAGCAGCATTATACACTTTGAAGGTCCAAAACACATCCAAAGCAATGCTACACTATTGTTTAGGCTAAGAAGCATGCAATTCACCTGGATCTTCAGTCAGAAGAACAGTATTGCTCGCATATTCCAAGCCAGACATTTTACCGCCTGAGCAAAGATAGACGCCGTTATTCTCACACGAGGAGAGGACTATTTGGAGGATCAATTCAACTACAAAATTAAAGAGGAAGGGCGAAAAAGGGCTACTCTGACGAGCACCAATTCCGCGGTGAACTCCGGTGAATAATTGCCGTAAGCACGGAGTCGGCTCTAAAATTTGCCGGAGACTAAAGATCTGGTCGAAACGACCACGACCAGATCTGAAACCGGCTTAATTCTCACGCGTAAACCTTTCGCGGGCGCTGAATAATCGACGAAGAACAGGCCCGGTGAGCAGTTGGGATGCGCTACTCACCAATCTAGTTCCTCTGTGGGTTTCACAAAAGGACCTATCACCTTTCTTGCAAATCGGCATAACCATCGATTCACACTACTCCCTAGGAATCTGCTCAGTATCTTAGAATACTCGGAGGAGTTCTGGTAACTCTGAAACCAAAGCTTCGCCTCCATCCTCGAAAAAAGGAGGACACAATCATCCGGACCAGCGGCTTTGTACCTCTTCAAGTAAACGAACACAACATAACCTCCATTTATAATATAACGTTAGGGGAGGGAAATTTAGTAAGGCGTTTTACAGGAAAGATGCTGGATGTTTTTCGGCGAATCGTGCTTCACGGCTGCCCACACTGCAGGAGGGGTTTTTCTACGGGTACCTCAACCGGAACCTTTGACTCAAAAGTCTGACCCACAAGGCAATGGAGCGTTAACCCAACACAGAAACCTGAACGAAGCACCCGTGAAAAAACTTCTTCTGGTCTCTCACGTGAAACTTGGTTGTTGCAAACATACCATCTTATCTTCGCTGGTGCTTCGTTATCAATATGTTTTCCCATTTAATCCTCAGTAACACTAATTGCATGTTAACAAACCGCAGAAGCTAGAAAGGATTTCGTATGATGAAACTGATTGAGTAGGAACACAAAGCTGTTACTCGAACAATTTACTGCAGTTATATCTTTCTGAATACGTGACAATCATATCTAACATAAAACTGACACCATGCTTATTATAGCAAGGGAGAATGGAACTTCCACCCAAAGACCAAAGTTGTCATGTGGGTTTCCCTTCTGCGATTTGCAACTCATCCCTAGCCGGTAAGTAATGATAATGTGATAATAATCTGAAGACAAAAGGGCCACCCATGTATTAACATGATCAATCAAAGTGTGGAGTTTGCATACTACTTGTTGAATGAGTAAGCAACAGATTGCGCAAAACACAAGTATTGACAGTACTGGAGCGATAATGGACGTGATTACTTCACACAGACTAAACGAACTAAAATGAAGAAAGGTATGTAAACCGCATGACTACATCATCCGATCGGATTACGATTGTCTTCTAGTGAACCGTACCGCTGTTATGCAACTAAGCATGATTGTTACGGTTGGTTGATTTTGGTGACGCCTGAACGAGTGATTTCAAATGAACACTTACTTAGCAGGTACGTCCTCTGAATCACAACAATAGTAATTCGGCTCGTTTTAAACCAAACCCACACGGTTGACAACTGAGCACTTACGCGTCTATACAGTGTGTAATATCGGTCCCATGCCTGTTGCAAGACAATCCGGGCGCCTGTGCGTTCAAATGTTTCACAGCAGACACGACAGTTCGCCAGTTCACCACCATGCTCTTGCAGGAACGTAGCTTCATGAATAGTCTCGTGGCCACGATCCATCATTTGATGTAGTGGATGGAGCAAACGGAACATCTTGCCAATGTCTTTCTCACCGAAGTACACACGACTTGCATCTTCTAATGATTCAAACCACAATTCAACCCATGTAATCGACAAGCGGATCAGTTCCTCGTTCAACTGCAGTAAAAGAAACGGGGAGAGATAATGGAATTTTAGTAGGCGAAACGCAATCACACGAAGCGCTGGAAGACGTACGTCTCAAGAATCGTGAGAGGCTCGTGACGGTGCAATGCGGTTCAATACCTGTACCAGTAGATGGGTCGTAAGAAACATCCACGAACAGATGGATATGGAATAAAACTCGTCAGTAAGGGACACTCTAGGGAAAGACCAAAATGTCCATTCAATAGGGGCTTTGCGAGCTTAAGAAAATGCTGACGGGGAATCAAAAAATGACTTTAAATATAGGGTGTCAATTATTGAAAGGTTTTATTGCACTGTGAAACGGTACTTTATTCCTGGTTTAACTTTTGGACGTTCAAATTACGATTTGGGATACTAGAACGAATAACAGTAGCTAACTGCTGAATACGAAAGATGCCAGCAGGAAAAATCCTTCAGTCGATCCTCAGAGGTTGGGTAACGACGTGTTTGTCAATCGAACTTAAAAACTTAAATGGATGTGCAGAGTTATCCACATACCTGGAAATTGCTACTAAGGGGTTCATCAAAGAATACAGGACTGTTTTCTCGTGAACATACACTGGTTTTTTTGAGCAATAACGAAAGGATCGAATTTCGCCCGCTTCAAGTGGTGTTTGGCAGAATCAAAAGCACTTCGACTGAACCTCTCGAAAATTATCCCGATTTGTAAACTTGCTAGCCCAGGATGACTGATGTGACATTTTCATCAACTGAAGAGGAATTTCCTTTGAAGTCCATGCGTATTCCAGTTAGTGGCTGGCACAAGCCAACCAAACCCGAAAACGAGACCGAAATTTCACACTTGGTGCCCTTGCGCAGTGCGGAAAGGCTTGGTTAGTATAACCTGGGCCATAACCCTTAAATAACTTGCACTGGCTACAAAGCGACAGTAAAACTCCTAGTCGCTTTGGCAGCCACTAGCATGAAGCACCTACTACGCGGCCGAACCGATAGTTGTTTTCAGAACCACTCGAATACCTACACTACCGACCAAACAGCTACTGTCCCCAAGCGACAAATCAAATTGTATTTATCGTTTCAAATAAGGATGTTCAGCTGTTTGCATAAGCAGAAAAGAGAAGCAGTTACGTCATGGAATGGCCGAACGTATACCGGTGTGGTTCCTGAGAGCAATGAGTATCATCAACATCATCGTATGGCGTTAAACAGTAGGGAAATCCCCACTGACCATTGTCTTTCTCACCATGTTGCATGTTGAATTAGAAAGTATGAATATACAAGATGGACAGGGAGTGGACCAACACGGGTGGGAAAAGGAAAGAATGCCCTAGTAGTCAACACACGGAATACACAGTCTAACTGTACAAACGCACATCGATCAGTCATTCTGATTCGACAGGAATTGACAACACGATCGTCACTGTTCACGGTTCACAGCCATATCCTTCAGTGTCACCAGCCAACTAGTTGATGGATATTTTGGACCCCAACCACGGAGAGACATGAATCACCTACTTTTCCTAAGTTCGCTGTACATTTATTCATTCCTCGCTGCCACGTCGTCTGCTGACCTCCACGTGGTTTTTCCGCTCCCTAGGAGGAACGGAGAAGAGGACACAGTACGGTAGACGTGTGTTTGCCGTACGTAACACGTGCTCCAACCAACGAAGTCTACTAAGTTGGACATGCTGTGACAGAACGTTCTCCGAATTAGTACCCAATACTCGATTTCTGACCTCAGCATTGCCTACTCGGCTAACCCACCCGACCTTAGCGATACTACGTAAACATCGATGGTCGAAAACCTCAAGACGATGATTATCTTCAGCAGGCAGTCTAGCAACCATACAACAAAACTGAACCCACTGCTGCACAGTATACACCTTTCAACTTCAGTGAAATGTCAGCTCGACGCCACAAGTGCTTTAGTCAAGCGTACGCCTTGAATATCCGCGTACTCACCTCCACTGCTGTGCTCTCATCCGTCGTCACGCTGCTGCCGAGGTAGGTGAAGTGGTCGCCAAATGCCAGTACCTTCCCATCGAGCAACAAGCTCGAAATCTGAAACACTGAGTCCCCTTTATCCAATTCATTAGAACAGAGAGAGAAGACATAAGTCGCGAGATGCAAGCATTTCGTTGACTCTTGTCAACCGCGGACGTAAAACGTGTCAGTATATATACATGGTACAGTAGAGGGATAAATGCAACAGTAAAGTAGACACGATCGAAAGTTCTTACAGTGCGTACGTTGGGGAGAGTGAAGTCTATCGTGTTAACGACAAGGTAAACAAACAAACGTTTTTGTGTATAGAGTGCTGGCTGATGCATCATGATTAGAATAGCTTCACTGAACGCTAATAGCTTCGGCGTTGGAATGCGCGACAATGCTGGGTCAGGTCAACTTTGTGACCTGATGCAATCAAGTGTCTTGCAATCGAAGAGGCTGGCGGTTGGTCAACTTTGTAACCTGACGTCCGCGGTTGACAAGAGTAAACGAAATGCTTGCACCTCGCGACTTATGTCTTCTCTCTGTTCTAATGAAGCTCGAATTAGTCGACGTTCAATCATGTAACATCACCTTACACTTTGGAGGTGCAGAGCGAATGCCGAATGTCGGTCGGCAATGCGTGTGACGCGTTTCAAGTAGTCGGCGAAGAGTAAAAATCTGGACGATGCATCCTCGACCTGGGCACAATCCAGCCTACTGTTCGCGGGCATTCCTCTTGCGAGTGGGCGTAAGACGGCGCAGCAAAATCGAAGCTAATACTTCGGTGACTATCGGAATTAAGCTAATCCCACGATAATTACTACAGTCTCTGCGTATCCCCTTCTTGAAGATGGGAACAATTAACGACTCACTCCATAGTAACGGAATACGCTCTGCGTTCCAAATGTCAAGGAGCAAGATGGTAAGTGATTTTATCAGAACATCACCACCCAGCTTGAAAAGAACTGGGGGAAGTTCGTCGGGACCTGCCGCTTTCTCTCGCTTTAAAGATCGAAGTGATACCACCCAAAGAGTAATTGCTGTTGAAACAGGAGTAACTACACTAGCGTGCGGCCAGCTAAACTGTACCTTGAATTATTTGGTCCAACGGTAAAGCCTTTGCTGTTTGCTATGGATGGGTTCTCCATTCCCATCGCAAATCGTTTCACTGACCTGAGTTCGCCGTCCACCAGGGTCACGAATAAGTTTGAACAGTCTTTGACTGTTACATGAAGCAGCTGCTATTTCCATTTCTTCGGCTACCTTGACCCACCAATTTTCGCAATCATTGTGAAGGCTTTTCGTAAGTTGCCTTCGCAGATTTCTCCGCATCTTATTCATCTCCTTACAGTTCGAGAGCTGACGCCTTTGATCCATTAGACTCAACGAATTTTTCGAGATCCAATGTCTTTGATGGGCATGGGATCTAGCACCACAGGGATAACCTGCTCCCACTTGCATTGCCTGTTTGATATGAGCCCAATGCTCATCTACATCACTGTTCGTCGTAGATCCTAGCTCATGTGCTAACTTCTGCTCATATTGGGTGCGTACTTCTGAATCACACATACTTTCTACGGCTAACCGGGTTTGCGGTTTGTGTCGTTAATCATGGAGCTGGAGAGATAATTGCATTAAAACTAAGGCATGGTCCGACTCTAAGTACGTGGACCAGTCAGATCTAGTTCTGAACAGAACTGCGCCACCTGTAGCTTACGGCGATATGATCAATTTGACTCAAAGTACCTGTAGAGTTAGAGCGCCATGTCGCTGTGCGACGTGAGTTGTGTCGGAAATTGGTGCTAGATAAGAACAACCGATTGTTTGCACAAAACTGGAGAAGCCTATTCCCGATATCTGTGCGCTGAGTGGGTAAAGTACAACGCCCACCTAGACAAGCTTCTGAAGCACTAAGTTTGACAACTTGTGCATTGAAGACATCAGCTAGCACTACAATGTCAGCACCTTTACTGCTGCACACGAAGGTGGCGAGCTGCAGTCCGTTGGGGCGTACGCCGAGATCACAAACAAATTTCACTTAACACAACTATCCTTTCGAACGCCGACTGACTCGTGGAATCTCACAGTACATAAACGACTGTTAACAGGGATCCAGTCTAAAAGGGCAGCCTCAGCCTTCTCAATCAATACTATTCCTACACCACGGGGACTCGTAGCTCGAGCTATTTCGTCTCCTGAAGTGCGCAGAAAATACCTCGATGAAATACCAGGAGCAGTTAGTTGAATTACACTGCTCGAATCCTGTATACGCGTTTCACTTACGCAATAGGCATCGATCTTCAGAGAGTTAATTGTGAGGGCTAGGCACGCCTGCTGACCGGCCTGCATGAGTGTACGCACGTTGAAGGAGCCGAGATTCAGAGGCTGACGAGGCTTGAGAAAATGTGAGTTACCAGACAGGATTATTCCCGATACTATTTGACAGTGAATCGTTGCGAGTATTGACCGTGTTATCAGTGGGAGCATTATGGGTGGATAGATGGTACAAAGAGAGGTGGTTAGGGACAGAAGACAAAGGTTGAATAAAAGAGGGGGAACTCTGAGCAGTAGCCCACTTATCACACCCACCCCACTCGATTCAATGGGCAGTGCGGTGCTGATTATCCTGCGCGACGACCGATGCAGTATGGAATTCTTTCTATTCGTGCAGTTCATGGGAGATGTTGGACGGGTACTGCTAGGGTGTCCAGCCACAAAGCAGGAGAACGATTAGGGTCCTCATCCAAAGCCTCCAGTTCTAACCAGAACCTATCCGCAAGGCAGCGGGATGGCTTAGTGGGAGCCCATTTGCTTGGATCAATTATTATTCCACTGATTTTTTCCGACTGAGTTGCCAGCTCAGATCGACCCTCAAGCTGAATGACCAGGAGACTGGACTTTGTCTGACCTCTACTCAATGACCTGTCAGGTATGATTGCATCTCCGGCTTAAGGAAGCCATCCTGCATAGCTCTTTGGGTCATAGAGGCATGCAAGCCATCACATCACGTCAAGAGGCAGCTTCGTCGTGATGAAAGCAATGAGTAACAACTTCACAACGGTGACGTCACCAAAGGAACGAAAATGTCTCAAATCGTCGATCACGCACCACCTTTGGGATAAGCATTGCGTCATTTCATACGACATATTCGAGGTCATATATCCTAGCGACAACCGACGATCGCTCAGTTACGCAGGAGCACTAGCCATTCTCAACCTCAACCTCCAACTACGTAAGCAGCGTGAATGGTTCATCTCGTTAGCTCTGCTTTGGTAACCAACTTTCGTCAGTTGGTCGCAATTTTGCCTTTTGATGTTCGTTTTTCTTGATTATGTAAACAATTACCGTGACTACGGTATGCACTTTGTGAAGATGCAGCAAAATGATCCCAGATACACTGTGGAAACCCATATTTTTAGCTTCTCTATTCAAACTTATAATAAATGTTTAGGATAAATACGATGGCGTAACAAGACTGTTTATCCTGTGTGGGTATTTGACACACAATGTGACAACCGATTGGGGCTCGCTATGAATTGAACAACCATAGCGCCGGGGCATTTGCGGTCATCGAATCCGACTAATCCAAACAATTCATACACATGAACGGATGAAATACAGAGGAAATGACTCCAAATCAATTACGTGAAGGCTGGTCGGTTCAAATAACGCGGGATCCACGTACACTGACTAGCCATAGATTGTACTGTAGACCAACACTCACAAGCGGAAAAACGAGGAAAACCAAGACAACCATCAATCTGACAAAGATATTCACAACAGGTGAACCAAAAAAATAGCCACACAGAGAGTTTATACGGAAAACTTTATTTGGCAGGACGGTAAATATTATTCGTATTTTCGTTGGCTTTTCCAAAGTAACGACTTACCAAGAATGCCTCTGAGACTAAGCGAGGACTGTGCTCTTCCATGCTGTACAGAATCCGATTCGCGTTGTAACGACGTCGATCTGATCCGCCCGATTTGAAGGCCAACACCAGAGGATAGACCAAAGACTGCGGATAGCGTTGACCCACAGAGATGAGCAGGTCGATAATGATGCTCGCCACATATTCACGCGGAGTGTCAATACGGGCTAGGAGCTGTTGGATAATCAACAGCCAATTTTCCAAGCTGATTTTCGTCAGTCCTTCACGAATTACTTCGCGTATCTCGGCCAAATGACCGAATTTGAAAAGCAGATTGATCAAGCGAAGGCTGTCCTGTTGATTTCAATGTTATCGTTGGTACAAGAAAAAGAGAATATGCAACTGAAAGCAACATAAAGCAGTATTAGGAGTGGAGAACAGAATCGTTAGGCTTTGTCATGCAGAACTAAACAGGCCTCTAATCAGATCTACATTTCACAAACAAACCCGGACTGGCAACGCCCCATTTTTAAAGAGCTTTTGTTTAATACACTGGCACGATTCACAATACGAAATTTATTTAAAACAGGGAATGTTTTCCACCAAGGCACTTGGAAAAGATCATCAGTGCATATCCTCTGCAATGAGACAACAGCTACCCTGGCAGATTCATTGCCAAGTTCGGAGAGACAATTTCACTCAAAGCGGAGAAAGACAGTTCAGATTGTATCCAGAAAAACGACGCGACATGTGACCTGTTAGGCGTTTAACGTTTCAAAAAGGATAGCCTGCGGTAGCCGGGATGTCGACTGACCAACATCATTTCCGACAACGCTGTTGTGTTATCGAACAGTCAACACTGACGTATGGAAGAAGGAACGTCTAAAAAACCGTGTTCATTGCAATGCCTTTCAAAAAAGCCCGAGTGACAGACAAGTATGACGCAGAATCATACAAGAACGGCTAAGTTATGCATTAACCTTCTTCAGTACGCTTGCAGTAGCAATTGAATGGGAAGAACCAAAAGACGGTTGCATATATGTATTCAATGACTCACTACGATGAATGAAAGCTAAACACTGGAAAATTTCACACCACGTTAATTACACGACACCCATTCGATTGTGAAAAATACAACTCACCCACAGGCATTTCCGGAGATAATGCCGTCACAAAATCTATCGCTAATTACGATTAATTGAGGCAGCTGCTATTCGGCGTTACAAACCTGATCTTATGAACAGCCTGAAATGGTGACTAGCCTCACATCGTTAATCACGCACAATATGTGGACCTCGAACATGGTTAAATGAAAATCCGATAATCATTGGGAGTTATGGTGCAGGGTCGCAATTTGGAATATTACCCGCTAAACAGTTAGTCAATCTGTGTAAAAATGCACCACAACAACTGTAGGCCACATTTCGGGAGGGAGAAGCGTTTTGTGTGGTGCAGTGGTTTGAGATGACAGATAGCACAGGAGGCGTACCTGCATGTTCGCCGAGGGGGACAGACTGATGGAGTTGACAAAACCACGAACAGACGGAGCTGCATGCAACTCCATGCATCGCTGCAGGTCGGTTTTAGCACGCACCAGTTCCGCGATCGGCTGAGCTGCGGGTGGAGTGTTACCGCCTCCGGTCCCGGCTGCGTTTAGGCTATGCGGAGACGGCGATGTGGATCCGACCTAGAGTCAGTAGCAGGACGAAAATAGGGCGACGTTGGGAATGGGCAAAAATTAGTACTGTTTACGGTCCACTAAATTTCCTGCTTCACTGTAACAATTAAAGAGTAGTTTTCAGCAAGCAGGATGCAACGGACTACAAAAAAATAAGTAATGTGTGAAAAAATCGTCAAGAATTTAAACCGCTGAATGAGATAAAGTGCTACAATAGTAAGTGCAAATAGCTGTGTTTCCAATATGAGCAGACAAACACAACAAAATTATTACACGGAACTAGGCAGTGTGAACCATGAGAAATCACTCCACGGAGGTGTAAGGAAGAAGAACTATCACCACCTGACTGCACCTTGGAGTGTTGTATTGGCTTGCGTGCCTCCATGACCCAAAGATCTGAACAGGATGGTATCCTGAATTCGGAAATGCAATCACGCCATCATCATCAGGTCGATGGGTAGAACCAGTTGATGGGCAACATGTGGTTCTAACCGCTATGGCCCTGGAGAGGACACTCCAGCGAATAAACATGAAGAGAAGCAGTTTACCGGTCTAAAAACCTCCACTAGATGGACGTATGAGTGGAGTACCTGGAGTTTCTCTCGACGGTGGGAGAAGTGATCGTACTTCACTGGATAGCTTTTACCCGCCTAAGGTGGACAGCCCGCAGCCCAAAAGTTGCTGCCCCGTCCAGGTTCCGCTTGCTCCATTAGGTGCATGTGGCTGAGGACTAAATGGGAAAAACAGATTGATAACGAAACACCGGCGAAGAGAAGACAGAACTCGTGGAACAATCCGGTTTCACGGGTGCTTCGTTTATGTTTTCTGCGCTGGTTTAACGCCCCACTGCCTTGTGGGTCAGACTTTTGAGTCAAAGGTTCCGGTTAAGGTACCCGTAGTTAAACCCCTTCTGCGGTGTGAGCAGCCGCGAAGTATGATTTGCCCAGAAATCGCCAGCGTTCAATCGTGAAGTACTCCCTATATCTCTGCTCTTCATTCTCCACGTTACAGTTCTAAATGCGCACGAGTAGCCCCAATGATTCGTGACTGTGAACTTGTAGCTCTCGGAAAAGGTAGCAATTTCGGTTAGGGTTCCCGAAGAGAAACCCCTTCTGCGATGTGGGCAGTAGCGAATTGTGTTGTGCTCAGAAATCTTCGGTGGTTTCTCCGGAAACATTTATTATCTGCTATTTGTATCCCAATTTAAGATGTACATGAGAAGTTACGATGAGTTGTGATCAAGAACTTGTAACTTCCGGTAAGGATAATGAACTGAAGACTTGGGGAAATGGAGTATCGATTCTCAAGTCTAAGTATTCGCTTCACTCAGATGCCTTCAACGTCCGCACATTTTGTCAAACGGGGCAACAGGCTACCCTTACTAGAACTCTTAAAATCTTTAAAATAGATGTGGTGTCTCCGAAACGCGTATATAAAACCCCACTTCTGTGATAGCACTTCGCACCCTAGATACTATCTCAGTTTCTTGGTTCAGTTTTTGCGTACTGGGCGATTCAGTGTTCAGTACTCCTGGTTAGGCTGGCGTTGGCATCACTCTGAACTTAAATGCCAAACGCGCGCTGCCCGACTGGATTCCAGTCAGCAGCCGTCTGTGTGCAGTTCGGCTGGATGGTTCTGTGCAAGTCAACAGCACTAGACTGAAGCGCCGATGCCTGTTTGTCGTTTCTGTGTATGCCCCAACTGACTGTAGCTCTCCCGAAGTTAAGGGTGAATGCTACCATGATTTATCCCAACTGCTCTGCAGCGTGCGCTCCACGAAAGTAATGGATGCTGCTGGAGATTTCGGTTCTCAAGCTGCAGGCCTAACAAAGACGGAGAAGCATTTTCGACGCCGATTGAACAAAAAAAGTGATCCAAAGCCTGAGAAACGACGATGAGCAGTGGTTGGTTAACAGGCGTACGGAGATGGAAGCACCTGCGGTGACAAAAGTGGCAACCTTTTCCGTTTATTTAGAAACACCGGTCCACGAAAGCCGGGTATCAGTGAACTTATCAAACAGGCGAAAGGTTCACTGATTCAGACTTAGGAGCGTCGCCTAGTTAGGTAGAGCGTTTCGAGAAGCAACTTACCCGGTCTTTGTCCACGACAGGTTTGATAATTAGCACGATGGTTAACTTCAGAAGCGGAGGTTCTCCGAGAGAAAAGCTAACTTCAACGACATATAGCTGTCGGACCGGTAGGGTTGCCCTCGTCAATTTTCAAAGACGGTGGCTCAGCAATGTTAAAAGAGTTTATACAACTCTTCGGTTTGATATGGAGAGGAAGAGTTGGTGTGAATCGATGATCGCACCAATTCACAAGAAAGATGACTAGTCCTTCTGAGAAAATCATAGGGAAATACGCATGGTTAGCACCATTTACAATCTCTCCTTTTCTTGATTCAAAAGCGGTATTGACTCAATCGACCGTAAAGCTCTCTGGCGTTGCTCCTTGCTGAGGAGTGTACCACATCATCACCACACCACGCCATCATACAATCCCGGAACATGAATAACCCAAGCCGAGTTCGAGCTTACAGCGGTCTTATGCCGGAGATCGCTACAAAAAGTGGTGTGCATTAGGGTTACCCTCTTTTTCTTTTTCTCTAAAACGTTCGACTGATAAAGTCCTAAAAACCGCGATTGTGTCAGGTTAGGATAGTGGCTTTGAACTTCTCCCGAGTGGAAAAGTACCGGACATTGAACATACGCAAGATATAGCTCTTCTAAGTGAAGATCCAGGTAAGTTGCATGTCCTTCTAGACAGTCTGAACAACTGCGTATGAGTTTTATACCTTCAAGGTGAAACACGCTATCGCAGGACTGGGTTGGTCTAACATCAAAGTTCCCAATATCTGAGGGTATCATAGACCAAGTAGATAAGTTCTATTTTCTGAGCAGCTGGACCTCACCCAGAGGTCGAATATCGAATGAGATATCTTTGCGTATCCAGAGAGCTCATTCGACTTTGCCAACCTGAGTCATATGTGGCGTCGACATGATATCTGTTCATCTATCAAGAGGCCAGTGTACACTGCAGCAGTGAGGCCAGTACTCCTTCATGATTCGGAGACATGGCCACTACGGGAAGTAGGATATACCAAGATTGTCGGTATTTCAACACCGAGGTCTTCGCAACATTGCTCGAATCCGGTGGGAACATCATACAAGCCATGCTGAGGTTCGACGGAGAGTCTTAGGTTCTAGGATCAAATCACTAGATGAAACACTTAAGCTCACCAGGCTAAGATGGTTGGGACATATGTTACGCATGTCTCCAGACAGGATTCCTCGGCGTGGTATGTTTGCTGAGGCGAGTACCGGTTGGAAGATGAGTAAGGGTGATCAGTCCATGACATGTAAGAAATGTATGAAAAGCCTAACCAGTGGATTTGGTCATGTTAGTCGAGTCAGACTTCCTCGGTGGGGTCCGGGAGACCCTCCGACTCTATGGTTAGATATATTAGAGAATATGGAAAAGTGTTGCAACCGGTGGTGACCTTGTATCCGCACATTTTATTCACTGACTCAGAACCAATATTTGTCTACTACGTGCTTCATGTTATCGTTCTTTATCATTATTTCGGATTGAGGTTGCCGTTAGGAGATAACAACCAAAGCCACCGCACCCAATGCATGCTTAATGGTTGTCTAAACTGAACTGAGGAAGAAGAAGGATGCTAAATAAGGCGACCGATGTGTCTTGGTGGGAGAGTTGATAGTGATACAACGCAAAATGACTGGCACATGAACCCGACAGCAACCAGAAACACGGCTCCAGTACCAGTGCGTTTCCCGATTGCCGAATGACTTCCATGACGATGGTGTTAATCGAGAAAGCGGTACAAATAAAATCAGTTTAAACTACGACTGAAGGAGGCGTTTTTATTAACCCAGACGTCAGTTTTGATGAAGCTGTCAAACGGAATTTTTTCGTAGTAGACTGCTGCCGGTTATCCCGCCCCCACCAAAAACACACAGCCGGGGACGAAACCCTTCCAGGCAGTACAATAACCGTTCCTAGTTGTTGTGTGCGAAATTCGTGGTACAGAAAGTCATTTTTGCATCCCATCCATTTGTAATCACGTAACAACATTTTGCGGTAGGCGGTGAGTAAGTGAGAAACGAGCAGAGTTACATGCACTTTCACGAGCAAGCCAAACCAAACCTTCGACTGAGGCTAAGCAAAGGTCAATCGATACGCAGCGAGGTTGATCAGTCAACGCTGTCAGTGTTGAAGCAGGGACAAATATCAATAACGTGCAGGCGTACACCGCACACCAAAGTGTAGGAATCCCCTCAGCTCAGCTTCTTTAGTTGCCCCTTAAAATCGTGTGCAGCCGCCGTTCTACCTCTTACGAGACTTGTGATCGTCACTTGGTCAAAATTTACCAAGGCTCGCTTGAAGGCGGTTACCAAATCACTCTTTGACCGGTAAAACATGGCATCCTTGTACACCTGGCGAGCAAGTACACCACATAGATTTTCAATGGGGTTCAGATCCAGGCTGCAGGCTGACCTCTGTATGACCTTGATCCATTTTGTAGTGTACGAGTAGTGGATAGAAGCATTATCATAATGACATATGGCATCATTGTGTAATCTGTTGGTCAC
This sequence comes from Fasciola hepatica, assembly GCA_948099385.1. Lineage (NCBI taxonomy): Eukaryota > Metazoa > Platyhelminthes > Trematoda > Plagiorchiida > Fasciolidae > Fasciola > Fasciola hepatica. Next base: position 437,090 of record CANUEZ040000011.1, read on the forward strand.
TAGCGGGAGCAAAAACAGCACCAACGTACGAATATACGCAACGAAGTCCTGTATACCCTCAAGTATAACTTGTTCACTTTGGCCCTCGGCTAAAAAGGCCCTCAAACCATCACTGAACTCTTGTCGTTGTTTCTTTGACCGAAAAGTCATTTTTCTTTTCTGTCATGACAGTATTATTTTCAAGCATCCCATCCATACAATTTAATTTTTTCTGTCACTGAAGTAGACATTTTCCCACCTCTCTGTCGATGCTACGTGTGCTTCAGCCCGTGGTAAGCGTTGTTCTATATGCAGAGGTGAGAACAAAGTATCTTTTTGTATTTCACTTACGGTACTTACGGTACGTTCGTTTCGCAACACTGACACCGATTGAAGATTTCAAAGTAGACATAAAGCATATGTTATTGGAGGCTAGACGAATCAACCTGCGTTTGTCCGATTACGCTGGTTGTTTTTGGACGACCCATCCGCTTTTTAGGGGTACATTGTTTGTTACATTCCGGATACCATCGTATGACGTTTCTCGATCACTTGAATTGCCTAGAGATTTCATTTGGTAGAACGCAGATATTTTGCCCTTCTCAAAATTTGTTAATTTATTTCCCTACGGCATTGCGCGGACGAAATTCGGTGAGTTCTGTAAGGTATATACGTGCAATTACCGCCAATGTCACCTACTTCAATAGGGTGAATCACGTGCCCTGGTGCAAATGCATCACGTGATTCCTGTTCTCATGGATTTGTCAGTGACCGAAGTAATCCGATTGTTTCCAAACTTACTGATACATCTAGTTTTGTGAGATTTTCCATGGGAGGGGGTCCTATAATTGTCAGCCCCGATTTTTACGTTTTGTGCTCTGGTTAGCTGATAGGTTCATTCTCAAATTCGGTGGGCCATACCGTACCGTCCACTCATCTGTTTTGACCATATAAGATCCCGTTAGAGAATAAAGAACCGAAAATATGTGGGAAAATGAGAGGTCCTAAAATGCTGTCATGTAGTGTAGATTCGTATATGAGAAGGGCAGTGATCAGCTGTCCGCGTAGTATACTCGTGCATGAGAGTCTGTGTCCATGATCAAGTTTAAACCAGAAACAGCAGTATTAACCCCCATGAACATTCATACTGAGCTACTAACCAGTACACGTTTGCCCGTCCAGGAAGGCGAGTAGACAATCAATTGGCAAACGTTCGTTCATGCATATTGACGGAATAAAAGCATGTGAGGAGTTGTAGCAAACGGCTGGAAGTGCATTATGGAAACAAGCAAAAATGTTGCGTACAGAGTTGACACATTAAACTGGATGGACAACTGCAAACGACAGGAAAATGATTTGCGCCCAAAACTTCTGGTCGGAACAGCAAATAAAACCCAGACACATGTTCAGTATGCAAACAACGAACCTTGTTCAGTTCCATTTCAGCCCGTTCAATTCGTGCCTTGATCGTGTCCAGGTGGTTAAAAACGGCATAGTTGGCCATGGCCCATGACTGCCAAGCTGCCCGGTTATCCGGAGCATGGATCGTTGCTGCTCGGTAGCATTGAATCACAAACGCCTGTCCATCTTCCCACGCTTGAGAGACATTCACTCCGACATTGTCAGCTGGGTTCGAACCGCTTGAGTCGGACGGGAGGCGTCGTGTCTGGTTACCCGAAAGTTGTAGTCGAGTGGTATTATTCCGCAGTAGTTGATAACTTGTGGACAGGCCAGGATCCAAACCACACATTGGTGCCCAGGTTGAACGTGATGATCGCCGCGGTACGGGACCGGATGTGCTAGAATAGTAAGTATCGGAACCAACACCACTGCCACATCCAGGTGGTGATCGAGTATAGAGTTCGGAATACCAAGATCCAAGGCGAAGACAACATCTTTGAAAAAGGGGACGGGATAACATCAGTGTAATAATGTTTGCAAGCAGTCATAACAGGAGTTACATATAAAGTACTGTTTGGGTTTGTAATATAATACCTATGAGGATAAACTCCAGTGTTCTGCAAGGCAAGATACACGACAGGCTTATCACTGAATTACTCCTCAGATGGATGGGCAAGAGGGTTTTATTATTTTGGATGGCGGAAAATATAAAAATGCTACCATACAGTGAACGGATGGTCGCATTGTGATGTCAATACTAGCTTTCCAAACGGTCATCACAGGGAGACTATCAAGAAGAACTTGGAAGATTGAGAGTGTATAGCATGCTCTGGCCATCGACCTCCATTTGATGTTTTATCATCTGTTTACCAGTTTCGGAAGGTGGCGTTCAAATTTCAAAGCAACGAATCACGTTCTCTTTTGATACATCACTTGTATTTGCTCTTCAGTGGTAATTTGACACAAGACACAGGGAAAAGGCTGGTAAAGCGGATAACTTATTTTCGACAAGTCGCTTCGGGGACTTACATATATAGATTCATAAACATAGGGACACATAGGTAACATTGTTGAGTGTATCGCGAGTGCGCCATAACTGTTGACAGAAAGGGTTTGCTTTATAATCTACGTCTTACATGAGGTCCGCCTGAAGCATAACGTGCACATTTACGGATATGGTTATGGTTATGAAGCAACGATCGAAGAGTTCTGATAAAATTGTATCAAACCTTCAACATCTGCAACTAAAACTGACAAACCATGGAAATCACAACGACAGCTGCGAATCGTCTGGATTAAATTGAACAACTTGTCCGGAAAAATAACCAACAACCCAGACTATTGGAATACCCTGAACATCAATCCATGGATTTTGCAGTTCATCGGGCTTGTGAGGCAATGGACTACAGAAACACACTCTAATTATGCATACACACATGAACGAGTGTTTCCATCTCAGAAATACTAAAGAGTGGTAGATTTTATCACAGTACCGAGGTAATGCGAGCTGGTGTAGTTTCACTAAAGCTACTGAGATACATCACAAAAGATTTGCACCATGGTATCTACAATGGACGTGTCGTTTTCTAACGACTGAAATAGTGTAAGCCGTACTATCAAAAGTAAATAGTACTTCTGACTGATTTCAAATGAACACAGGGAGAAAACATGTCTCTCCGGCGTAGCGTGTCAATCAACCTACTTACTGTTTCAAGTTTCACTGAATAATCCCATTGCATTATAGAAAAAAGGCACGATAGCGAACAAGCTCGTTTTCGGTAACTTCATCCTCTGGCTAATACAGTTACATACATATACGATAGGAATGCATATTTTCGGAACAAAATACAGGGTATTTACAGTATCAGTTTACTTTCATGAAGCCAACTTCTGCGAGAGGATGAGCCGGCTCCTTGCATTTTTCGGATGGCACCTGCCAATGAACGACGATCGGATGCGAGACCTGAGTATAGGGAAATCTAGTTCTGCTTTCAGTTGAGAGCGCCGTAGACAAACTGAAGTTGCAATCCCTCAACGTCCGATTTGACAGTACTGACCCGTGTTCTCAGCCGTCCTCCAAGGGGACAGCGCCACTCTGGGCATGGAACAGGGAAGATGCACTGTTATAGATCTCCGTTTAAGGAAGTCATAGGACATGTCCAATCGTTGGCGCTGGGGGAGCACTGACAACTTTCAGATGTCGAAGCACCGTTGCCTGCGTCGTTGGAAAACACATCGTGCCAAGTCACTTTCGAGATCCGTCGCAGACACCTATAGTCAGATTCTTCCAGCTTTCTGATGTCCTCGATGGGTGGGTCAGCATTCGACGGACAGCGACCTGGAAGACGCAAACTTTAGTCCGAAGACTGGTTACGTTGCACACCCAGAGTGCGTTGCAAAGCTGAAGAAACGCAATTATGGCATTGTCAATGCGCAACTTGACTTCATCTTTGGCATGACTGTTCGGGAAGATTGTGGAGCCTAGGTATTTGAACGCCGGGACGTGCTCAATTTGTTCGCCGTTTATGTATATCGACAGAACAGACTGCGCAGTGCATGTCGAAAGGAACTTGGTCTTCGACGCATCAAGCTTTAGTCCCATGGATTCTAAAAAATATTCTACGCGATTCAGAAGGCGGCTGGGCCATCCCCAAAGATGAAAATGTCGTTTGGGAATTCCAATACGGCCAGAAAAGCATCGGTGCCCAGCTGAATACCAGGGCAAGCGGTGAACATCTGACGCATTATCCAATCGACGGTGTAGTCGAACAGCACTGGCGACAAGGGACAGCCTCACCTTACACCGAAGTTGAGGGATAAATCATTAGACTCCTCTCCGTAGATGCGTATTCTCGCACGCGTATTTGCATAGTACGACTTCATGACTAATGCCACAGTAGTCTGCGCACGTAGTTCTGAAGCCTTTCTTTGGAAGAGGGAGCAGTATTGAAGTTTTCCAGTCCGCTGCGAGCGAAGAAGGGTGTGCAATAGCTCAAACAGTGTCGAAAGACATGGTGTTTGTATCTTTGGTGGCTCTGTGGGCTTTCAGGCTCTTCAACTTGTGTATTACAACGGTCTCGCTCTTAATTGCAGGAATTTGGTTCACAAAACTTGCAACTAGATGGTTCAGTAAACAACCAAAATGTTCGGTCTATCGCTACATCTTTTTAGCCTGTTTAGGAATAAGCAGCCCGGTAGCATTGCGAACGAAGGGTTTTGCCGAATTTCGCTTACCGGATACATAGCAGAACAAGCGAAAGAGCTTTAGGCAGTCTCCACAGTTAGCCGCAGCCTCCATGGTTCCCGTGATTTCGCTTCAGTAGCTGTTGCAGTCACTTCTGTCCAAACGAGAGGCTTTTCGTTGGATATCACGAAAGTCCGGGTAACCATTTAGGTGGGCATCTCTAGCTTTTCCGGATAACTGGAGAGTCACCCTGAGATCCAGTCTTTCTGTCGTCGTCGCGTAAACCACAATTCATCCAAGGAGGATTAGTGGAGCGATTCTTCGAGTGAAGTCCGGTGATTTTCGACTCGTACTTGTTCTTCACCTATGGGCGTGGTGGATAGATGGGAGGCAAAAGCGTGTGAAACCGCTTTGCGCTTTCTCAGAGTGATCCTAACACCCCTGTGCCAATCCCTTTTGGGGCACAGCTTTTGCGGCGACTGGTGAGGTGGATTTTGAAGAGTGCACGGTCGAGGCTGTGGTTGGTGCCATTCTTGTTACCAGTCTCCGCGCCTCAGTAGGACCAGCAGTCTTCAACTAAAGAAGACCAGCGCGATCGTATGAGAATGTGGTCAATCTGGTGCGCTGTGTAGCCGTCATCAGAGTACCATATTTTCTCAAAATGTGTCTAGTTGCTTGGGTGGAAGCACCAGCGCGGGCGTTCCAGTCCCCCAACAAAATGGAGAATTTGAAGTTTTGGGACGTTGTTTATCCTCCCTTTTGGTCTGTTGTAGAACTCGTCCCCTGCGGCTTTTTCGATTGCAACTGTCGCGGCGTAGATCACAACAATCGACGTGTTCAAGGTCGATGCGTAAAAAAGAGCTACGGTGATTCGAGAAGATATCGTGTTCCATGCGAGAAGTGCCTTGTGAGCATTGTTCCTGACAGCTACCGCGACGCCGTGGAGACCTGAGTTGTCCATGGGTTCGCTGTGACAGAGGTGGTAACTGTCGTCTATTCCGGGAACCTTTGTCCACCGGATGCCGGAATTCGGAAGCCGCACTTCGAAGAGACATGCGATTTGGATGTGATAGTCATGTGGCAGTCGTTCAGCGGTGGTTTTACTTCACATTGGCGTGTTCATATTTCATCAGATGATTCCGATGCAACTTCGTGTCTCAAGGCCTCCAGCTAGCATACTAGTTACCCCGGCTGAGGAGGAAACACAAGGCACATCGATTGCCGGAGTACTTGTAGTATGAACAATGTGTTTAGAGGAACTTGTCATAAAAAATCTTGGGAATTGGGTACAAAGTGGCGTCCTCAGCGTCAGTCGGCTTTTTGTTCGAGATAGCAACTCTAGGCCGTGCACAACCTGTCAGGCAACGGGAAGTTTGTGTGTCGGGAGCCAGTGATCGAATGAGCAATCCATACGCTTTTTGGATGGCAGTCTCCCAGTCGAGGATGCACATCGCGTCCAACGTGATCTCGGTGCAAGGTTGCCAGTGGATCTCTAGGAGCTTGTTTGCCATTCGGTATAATTGACCACGACACAGGGTTAGATGCAACCCTGTTGATTGGACGGATTTTCTTGGTAGTCGTTGGATCCCAGCATATCTCATCCGCCTATGAAGGGATACCCGACTTCGAATACTGACCGCCGTCTCACCAAGGTTTTTAAGCCCTGGTTACTCTCAACCGGCTTTGACCCGCCAGTAAGAAGGTTCGCCGGAATGTTACCGTTGTTGCATGCCATAACTTTGTGGAATCACATGGGAGTTCGGTAAACGATGGGAACCAAAGGGGCGCGACAGCCTACCAATTCATAGGTGCTAATCCTCTCAAATACTCCATACACATCCACACTAATCGCAAGTTGTTGGATATCGAATATGAAGATGAACTAACACTAGTCTGGTTAAAGATCTGTTCAGTTTGGATTGGTGAAACGTAGACACCCTGCCACTAACCATTTTAAACGGAACGTGCAAACAGGCCAAGCAGCTCCAAATGAGCATGTAGAAAGACTCCTGTAACAACAATACCCAGCATTACTAATAACATATAGCAACACACGAACAACGAACAGCACTGAGGTGATGTGAGAACGAGGTCAGGAGAAACACAAAGCCCCACAGATTTGATATATGGATGCCCCACAGTGATTACTGACTTGGCCATCAAAGTCCGATACCGTTGAAACTCGAGCGCGGTTTGTGAGCTGGCCGAGCGCGGGTCCCAAGCGTCCAATGCATCATTCGAACTGACCGTTCCTATGGACGACCAAAGATGACACCCGGAAGCTGACTGTCGTTGCAAATTCAGTGAAGATGAGTGATCTACTCGAAGTTTGGGTTCCAGCACGTTAGTTTTTAGGACACATAGTCGAGTCACTGCCTCCTCATAGGCTCCTGTTGACCAGAGGAGCTTTGTGTAGGCGAAGACAACGGCCGGATCACAATTTGGAATGGGTTCGTTTGGTGAAATACTAGCCGGATCTTGACCCAGCAGATTTTGCAACAGCTGGCGAGCCAAAATCTGTGTTGATAAAAATAAAAGGATGGCAGATTGTTGTGACTACGACCGATGTGTCGATGAACCAAGATAGATGGAATGCAATGTAAAGCTGAGTGAAGCACGCGTAACGTAACCTGGATTGTTTTGTAGTAGGGATTTCTGTGAGCTAACAGCTCACATTTCAACCATAAAAAAGCGAAAATGATCACTGTCAATTAAGAAACAACTCAGAAGAATGGACGGAAAAACGGAAAAACCAAAATCAGGTTCAGTCACCGAGGTTCCTTGCAACATTCACCTTGCTAACAGCAACAAGTGCTCCATAAGGCACGGCAGAGTTGTGATAAATAATCATACGTGACGTGATGACGATAACCAAACATGTCATGGCACAAAAGATGGGCGGGGTCCGTACGAATCTTCATAGCGATTTTTTCACAGGTAAAATGTGTAGATCACATTTTCTTGATGAGAGAGAAGCTATGGGAATCAAAAAAACACGACTGATAATAGCCAAACCGCAGTGTAATGAACGAAAATTCGTTTTGAGTAGACCAGGAAATATTACAGGGGAGAAGTAAAGTAAGATCGGTAGACTATATAGGTGGACAAAGGAAATAGTGACAGCTTATCTGGCACCAAACTGACCTGATCTGCGGACTTGGTCGAGAGTCGACGCAAATTCTTTACACAGCCCAGAGTATGGGAAGACAATTGTACATCATTGCTTATACTAAAACCTAAGTACTTGATTGATTTAGCCCTGGAAACGGGGACGGAATTAGAGACCGACTGCTTATTGGGCTAAAGAGATCGCGAAGGGTGAATGTACACTCAAAAAAAATTGGAAGTTTTGGTACCGGGGTCAAAAACGGACGAAAAGTTCTCAAAAAAGATGAAGTCGGGTTGATTGGAAGTGCACTGACATACTTGAAAAGTCGTGCAGGATGAGCCGCGGATAAGTTGCTAATATCCGTAGTGAGAATGTACGGAGAAAGGAAAGCACTCAGAAGAACACCAGTTGTTTATTGAGGGACTCGACAAAAAGTTACGAACTTTAGTATGCTGGGTTCCGTTGGAAAATCAGTCATTTATTTACGGAAGCAGAGAAGCCGGACACCCAAAAGACTGCAGCTTTTGGAGAAGGAGAGAATACTCCAGAAAGTCACGAGTCAGTTTCGCAGAACTATTCGGGATTTTAGAAATGAAATGGCAAACTGAAGCAACCGTGTCCAGAGTGCACCTGTTAGGCTGGTATGCGCACAGATTAGGGTTAATGGGAACAACAAAAGAGGAACGTAATCGGCCAAGGATGGCGCGCTCGATCAATCTGATTGCAGGGGAAGTGAGGGATATGGGGCGAAAGCACTTGAACAAAATGTTAGAAGTGGAGTGTTTGGAAATAGGCACAGGTGTTACGGGTTTCCAGGAGCCAGGAACAACACAGGAATAAACCGATTTATTGACGAGGTAAGTCATAGTTTTGTTAGCCGATTTGCTCCGAATTCGAGAAGCGCAAGGGACGAATCATCTGGGCCTTTGCTGCAAACGGTTTTCGAGATTCGGAGAAACTCAAAGTGTTTCTCTGAAGCAAAAAGTTCAACTTCGGACGGAACAAACAGCTTATAGAATGACAGGGTGTCAGTGGATGGGGAAATAAATGCAACATTCAGACTGTCGGTATCTATATTGGGGTTGACTGACTGGACCGGCTGACCACTGGGAAATTTTATTTCGTACCAAGGATTTTTACCGTTTGCGGTACTTAAAAACTGTTTGACAAAAGATTTATTCAACTATTGTATCTCCTGGTTGGTCTGGACAGTGACTTTTCACGGAAGCCTGGTCAAGTGACTTGCGGGCTTGTTCTTTCTGCCTCCTGGGGGATTTTAACAAGGGAGAAGTTATCCTGTAGCAATTAAAGAAATACCATTTCCATTGGATAACACAAGTATCGTTATAAATACTTCTAGAGGGTAAAGGAAGCATTCAAATAAGAACCACGATGATGCAGTGAAAGAGGATCTTCAAGGGCAGAGCAACACTGACGAGTGACAAATTTCTGATAGTATTTGCCGACTGACGAATGAAGAGTAAGCAGAGGGTCAGTAAATTCGGTATCTAACGGTAACAAGGACGTGATCACTCGCTGAAACAGGAGTTGTCAATCTTAAATGGAAAATTTCGGGTTCGTATAACACAAGGGTCATTTCAATGAAAAGCGAGCAGAGGATTTGTGATTACACGAATAAAGTCTGACAAAAATGCATTAACAGTCAGACAGTAATGGAAGCAAAAAGGGGATAAAAGCATACAAAAGCTGTTTTGTCTTTCTGGAAGCAAAAGGGAGCCATATACGTTACTGATCACCGTGTCTCGAAAAAGAGAAATTTCCGGATGAACTTGACAATGCCGCAGTCAATACCATCATCGAAGAAGAAAGAAAAGATAACTTCGAACTTGCCAGACCACTCGGTATCGATGATAAGCTTACCTTATCATGGTTAAAAATGATCAACAACCAAAAGTGGCGATTCGAAAATCGCGAAACCACCACCCGGGACATGAGTGCATCAGAGATATAGATGAGTAAAATGGTCAAACGATTTGCTTCTGAAACAGACGCATCAATAACAGCAGCTCCCATTATTTATGACACATGGTGCATATTTCATACTTATTTACATGCATTGAGTATTACGGTTGGAAGGTACACATGAATATTCACAAGACAATAGCCAATAGGCCGAAACACAACGCGGGAGCCTTTCAACAATTTTGAAGACATGCAATGGTTAGAGAACACTTAGCTAATTCTATTGTACGGCAGTATAACAGTGTTAGTTTCACAACTATGGACAAACGAAACCATCGGCGACGCGGGTATCAGACCAGTTTTATGGATTTATACATACAGTTGGCGTGTAAATTATGGACGATATATCATTTTCGGTGATTCAACGAATTATCCATCGGATCTATGCAAGAATGCTCCGACGCTCTGACTACTTTTATCTTCCCGGAAAATTTCGTTGATGACTTGCTTTTTTGTTTTCATTAAATGCTTAGCTCAATTTTCTACTACTCTTCTCGTGTACATCCTTCATTCTACCGAAGCTGGTTAAAACACTGTTCCGTGATATATTACATGCGGACTACTGATACTACGATTGCTACTACTATCATTTTTTATTACATGCTTGCGCATGAATGCAGTAGAAGGGGTATTCACCCCATAGTCACGAGGGCCCACTACACTATTGGGGATAACCGGCAGTCAGACCCTGAGACTTGGAGTGGTGAAGAACCACATCAGGTCCCAATAGGTCAGGTGTGAAAACAATCCGGACGACAGTGTATTACTGTCTACCATCAAAGTAACCGGTGATAGAGGGGATTCGAATCTCGGACCTCCGAGATGGTAAGCAAACGCTCTAAACCACTTGACCACCACCGGATTCTACTACTGTAACTCATGCTAACGCTGTTGCTGAATATACCAATGCTACTACTGTCATAATCTACGAGACGTGCCTGGGTTATAGCTTGTTAGTTAGAACGAGTTCGTTCGAACAGCGATAAAATTACCAAATGTTACAAACATCCGTTATTGCACAATAGCTGTCCTGTTCACTTGAAGACAGTGATCATCCGACGGAGGAGCAGTCGTGTGGTTCGCATGTCGTCGTTTATCTTATTGCGTTTGGTCAGTTGAATATGGCGGTGTTCATCAATCCACAATCGTCCACAGTTCCATTTTCAGCAATCAACTACTTACCAAGTAGTATATGCAATCCACCACACGACGACTACATCTACTACCGCGACCGATGTTACTTCCACTACTACTACGGCCACGGCTACGTTGACCAATACCACATCTACTTCTGTCGAAGCCGCATTGCATTTTCCAACAATCATCTAGTTGATAACGTTTTTTTTTGTTTTCGTTCAACGTTTTGCCATATTTTCCACCGTTCTTGCTACCGTATTTCCTATGCTTTTCCTCCATCATACTGGCGCTGGTTTAATCAGTGTTTTTTATCATCACATGCGTGCAACAACTGCTGCCGTTCTAACTAATGCAGTGATCACAATTCCTGTGACCGCTATTGCGAATACGGTTCCTGTTACTATTACTGCTACTAATAGGATTATTACTATTGATGCTACTATGAAAAACTACTATTGCAAGTACTACTACTTCTACTGCGGATACTACCACCGTTGTGACCATAGTTCGTGTCACTACTACTTCGAATATTGTTGTTGGTGGTACTACTGCTTTGGATACTACCACGACAACTGCTTCTACTGATGTTATTACTCCTAATACAGTCGCTCGTAATACTACGAATACTGTCACCCGTTGCGTGCAATGGAGCTGTTTCCTTCGGAAAAGGAGAGGTGATTTTGTGTCTGGTTAAAGTTTCGCACAATACGCGGACAACCGATCAATATTCCTCTCATGAATGGACATACGCCTGACTTGCCTTGATCTTCAATCATGCTTTAGCGCCAGCGGTATTGACTCATCGATTTTGCTATGTACTGACTGGTCTTACTCTGTTGCGCGTGATAGCACATGTAGTTTAGCTTTTTAACCAACTAACTGGTTTGCTTGCGGCTTACTCACCGGCTACGGCCGGATTTTGTGTTCACGCTCGTACAAATAAATGCAACGCCACCACTTCGTGTTCTACTGCTAACTACGGACACAACAAGAATCATTACGATTCTTTGACATGAAATGCCCCCTTGTTGCAATACCAATCGTTCATTCACCACTGCATATTCCTATCCGCATCATTTAAAGTGCAACCCCAATTGTTGGCATCATACAAGTAGTTAGGAGCAGCCTGATATCCTAACCCATTTTACTTATTCTGTTCGCGCAGATCCTGCACCGCGTGCAATACAGGTGACTGAATCGATAATAAATAGGAATGAGGAACTTTTACAGTTCTTCCGAGACCCTGGTGAGCGATACGAACACAACCCTTGCAAATCAGCGTGATGAAATACTGAGACAACGAATATCTGAAAACCCTGGGGTGGCTTAGCAGCTAAACCGGTACAACACACACGGTAATCAGGCATGGATGGGAATCTCCGCGGACGAGACACACGACTTGTAGAATATGGACAGATTCAACAAGTTAATTTGCCGCACTGGAAAAAGTTCACAGTAGGACAAAACAGCGGCAGCAGAAGCAAGGAAACCAGAAAAGTCGAAATACCGCGACTCAGAATATCACTGTTCCCGATTTTTTGGCTCAGCTAAGTCTGAGGAAAATGATAGCGTTGTACGTATGGCAGACACCACTGAGAGTAATACCCTGTCGTCCGGATCGTTACCATACCTGACCTATTGGGACCTTATGTGGTTCTTCACCACTCCAAGTTTCAGGATTCGGTTAACGGTTATCCCCAACATTGCAGTGGGCCTTCGTGGCTATGGGTTATATACCCCTTCCGCAGCACTCGTGCGCAAGCATGTAGTAAAAAACCAGCAGGCAAATTCGAGTGGTAAGCACGATTACTCAAATGAAAAAGGATTTATCACTCATTTCCATGAGCATGATAACTTAAAACATGCCGAAAACTGGGCCTAGTTTTTATTTCACAACAGTACCAGCTCAAAGACCCGTCATCCATAATGGGGCAATATAGACCAAACACTTACAAAACGACCGTTTCGACGGCAAAGACCAACAAAACGGAGCCGTGTTTTCAAGTCTTCTTGCGGTTCCATGACCAGACTTCGTAACTGTATGATCTGACCCCAATCTTCCACCACCGCTTGACAGCCTCGCAGTCTAGAACGCCACACTTCGCGCAGAATTGGTCGACGATCGGGAACCAATTTGTACTGGATTACCTCTTCAGCTTCGGAGAGCAATTGAGTGCCAACTAAATCCTGTACGGGAAGATTTCGGAGAGAAAGTGACTATGCACGATGATAAGTAGAAATTTTTTTTCTCAAATGCAAGGCATCTACTTCCCATAACTTGCCAAACAGTATTATCAAACAACTTTGAAAGTTACCATCTTCGTGGTTTACCGAGTTCTAACCCCTCTCCTATATGTTTTTGACCGGCTCATTTTTCGCAGTTTAGAGATCTGAAGGAATTTTCTGATGAACTTTTGTTAAAATAGGCAGTCCTCATAAAAGCAATCAAAATCCTTAGCGATGCTTTTGACTGTGCATGAATTACTGCAAAAGCAGTGTCATGAATGAAAATAAGTGAAAACGCTTTGAGGCGTAAAAAAAACTGCTGCCCATGCTCGTGCCAGTTTGTTCGCAAAAATCTTTGACTGAATTCAACCGATTTGGGTTCTGGACAGCATTCGAAATTTTCATAGATGAATGTTATTCGCAGCCGAAGCACGACTGTCAAAGAAGCTGCAGGCATAGATGACTGTGTACGGACAACTGATACCGATAACCAAAAAGAGAAGTCGACGGCTTTATAAACAACAACTTGCGGTGAACAGAATTATCGTGAAACTTGTTAATGGGAAGGATATAGCAATGTGTTATTACATGCTGCGCATAACTGCAGTGGAAAAAATAAAAAACCATAGCCTGAAAGGCCCATTGCAATATAAGAGATAGTCGGCAACCAGATCGAGACTTGGATAAAAGCATAAAACTGAATGTCAAATATGTTTCCGTTGCATTTATGTGGGCACATTACCCACCAAATTCACCAGTCCTGCCTGTTTATCCCACCATCACGCTGATCTTTGATCACGGGAGCTGCAGTGTCTTGACGCACTGTTTTTGAGCAAGGCTAGGGCTTTGCGTGTGTACTGTATTGACGGGAACACAGATCTTTGTTTGCGACATTTATATTTATGAAAAACTTTAGTTAGTTACAGGCATATGGATATGATCCATTTTGTGATATCCAGCACGTCAAAAAGAGAATGAAATCTATTTTCATATCTAGTGACATGCTCTCGAAGAATACACTCGAGTAAGTGTCTGGTAAGGAAGTTGCTTCTATTTTCGTGATAAAAAATCACCAAAAGCTGGCGCAGAGGAATTGGTAAAACTAGAAAACTTATATCGAGTCTATACTATGGAAAGGTTATAATAATCTAGCCCAGTTAATACTAAGGAGGCTGCGTAAATGGGCTAGCTCGTTCGTATGATATATGCCCCAAAAGATCTGAAAGCGAGAAAAAATGAATTTCAAGTGCTCACAAAAAAGTCTGATGTTCGACTTTTCTTCCATCGACTAAGAAGTACGCTAAGTGATACGGTAACATCATCTGAAGGTCTCAATCTGATAATTTGACTCACTGCATACGCTCGGTCATAGCTCTCCCCAGCCATTGTTGTCAAATCTGCGTCCAGGACGTTCCGAGCTTTTGCGACATAGTCACACGCTTCCGAGTAGGAACCGGAATGAATTTTCAAAACTGCACGATAGAAGGCACCGTCAAAACTGTCGTTTGCTGGCAATGCAGATACGTATTTTTCAACCTGATCCCATGAGTTCGTGGCCCAGGCTGCACTACAGGCTAGCGGAGCCATTTCTGCGCGCATATTCTCATCTACTTGTTCCCAGCGCTCCCAGGCCATAGCGTTTAGTGGAGCCCTATAGAATCACAGAAGAAACGCATGGCTGAAACCTGGACTCAAAATATTTCCCCTCAAAAAGGAGAAATAATGTGATACAATCATATTGGGTACACGGGCTTTTCGCCTTCCATGGTTCACGTTGATGGTTTCTCACGCTGTCTTCAGGAGCGAACTTCGTGTTCAGATCACAAGCGCTCCATCAGCAGAAAGGGTGACGCAGCAGTGGGTACTGATAAGAGGTAAAATTAATCTAAACTTGTACAAACAAAAAGAGAAGACTCAGTGATTGATCTGAATAGGTGGAGGGCAACCACATATAACACGCCACGATGAACTTTATCAAGGCATTTCCACTTTTACTTCATCACACCCCGTCCCGCTGCGAACGGGCGATGGAAGATAGCTGAAAATGTCCGAAGTAAAATTCATCTGGTGTGCGCATCTGAAGATGAACATTCTACACACTGCGATGTGAGAATCAACTGCATATATAATATATATATATATATATATATATATATATATATATATATATATATATATATATATATATATATATATATATATATATATATAGGCTCGAAATCAAGCAAGGTACCAAAGCAACAACGAAAATTACAAAATAGAGGAAAAGGGAGTAAAATAAGGTACAATCGATACTCGGTAAGGGAGAAAAGGAAAACAATACCGATTCTTTGGCCTATCACCGAACATTTTTCGACATTTTTGTCACTTTGTTTCTCGGAATGACACCTTTGTGCACAGCTCAAAAAAGCCTTTCAATTTCTTGCACTGTGAGCTTCTTAGATCTCTCGGTACCGTGAATAGTAAGAAGACCATGCCTTCTTAGACCGATTGACAGTTAAAAACGAAAGAGCAAAAACTCGCTGCAACTGTGCCCAAATTTGAAGAGTGCGTATCACACAATACCACAACATCATTACATGGTGCTGAACCGAACTCGTTTTCGATTCACTAATGAGTCCGTACAAGTTCCAGTTCTTAATTCGCTTAAAATCGTTTTACAACTTGCATCATAAGTTAACAAACATGGATGGATAACCTGGGTTAATGGAGAAGCAACTTTCATATCGCCGGTTCATCCCCAGCGTCGTCATGTTTCTACAATCTGTAGTAAGACCGCAGACCAGCCCGATTCATGCCGCAGCTGATATCCGTCCACGCTCATCGGGCCGAATGCGACTAGCCAGTCTTCGTGTTGTCTTCGTAAGCGTCATCTAATCAAGTGTTTTTCCAATTTGTACGTGCATCGCCTTGCCTTGTAAAACCGCTCCAATCCAGAGGCAAGTGCTCTCTTTCTGACTAGGGTGATCAGGCCAGGGCTGACAGAAATGACACAATCAACTGTTGTTCCGTGAAGGTACCCTGAATTATGCTAGAGTGGCATTCACGATGTGAGTGCATGTTCACTGTCTGGAAGATATGTCGTGCAATCTAATACTCAAGACTAGTGTTCAAAGACTTTTATTGCATATAACGCCCTCTGAGATAAGAAAAACTTGTCCGATCAGTTTGACTATCGTCACCTGAGTGTCCCAGTTAATGACAATATATGTCATACACCATTTTGTTTTTCATTCTATAGGGTATGTAGTCGGGAGTGTAGTATATTGAAATATGTAACGAGGAAAAATTCCGAGTAAATTAGGTGTAGATTGTTACCCATCGTCTACCGGGGGTCATTCATCTGACCCCTTTACCAATCGCGAATAGCTAACATGTGGTCGTGGTGACAACGTCTTCACTACTTTCAACAGCAGAAATTCTTCGGGGTATCATTGCATCACTCTGTTTGTATCCCACATAAACTACTTTTTTTGCAGATTGTTTTGGACTCCAATGAGTAACTTACGGACCGATCTGTTTTCCTCCATCATTTAGTAGTAGGTCACCATCTAAAACTTACATGTCCCATTCACTTTTACATTTTGTTACCCTTCACGTGGTTCGCCGCAAGGAACGTGACGAAATATACGTGACCCACAACGTACGTCCAATGTGTGACTGATAGTTTACATTATTATCATCATAGAATTTGTGGTGCATTCCTTCAGCTCAAAGACGGGTTTTTGATGGAGTGAGTCTAATCTGCCATTGGACACAAAATAGTTTCTAAAGTGCAACAAAAAAGTCAAGTTGCCGTGAGGGAACTGGTAAAGAGGCTAAAACTACTAAGGAGTGGCTAATAATTGAAAGGGGACCGTGAAACAACAGTTGTGAAAGATCTATGAAGAGAGACGTATTATTGGTTGAGAAGATAGTGCTTTGGCACTACACAGGTTTCACAGATGGATGATGAATATATCCTCAGTCCCGCTGGTAGGAGAGAATGATCCAGATATACATCGGGTTTTCTGTTACAGCAGAGGGCCATTATTGAACCCCCATTCATCACCGTGCCCATATAGACATTCATGAAATCTCCAAAGTGATGCATCGACCCTACTTTTTGAAAGAAATGACGATAATTTTTTCTTATCATGTGACAACGTAAATTCACCTGAGGTTTGAAACAGCTTTAACCATTTTCATTCGATTAGTTCATCCTTTTATCTGTTTGGTACATTTACCCTTGTTTTCAGAGTTAACCCCTAAAGGGGAAATACAAGATTAGACCCAGTATACTGCGGAGTTGGCTTATCAACCTTTTTTCAAGGAGTTAGCTCAATGCTGATAACCTTTCGGATGGACAAACTACAGTCTTAACAGTTATTGCTATTCTCAAGTTGTGTTTTTTAACATCTACTGTTTGTAACATAAAGAGTGAGTCGGACGGATTAGCCGCAAAGGTGACCCCAATATCCTGACCCAGAGAAGTAAAAGAACCGGTGTGCAATGCAGCAGACAACGCATTTGTTTGGAATCTCGTCCTCCCGAAACATTCTCCTTTAGGGCGACCAGTTGGTTGGTCGGTTGATGGTTCCCGCCTCTGCGGCTGGGGCCCAAGGGACGAGTTTTCGTTGGCTAGAGGCTGAGAAACATTGCTGAAGACAGAAATACTGTACACGTGGGCAACATATGAGCGAATCTGATCAGCATCATAGTCCGGGTTCCATAAAATGGAGAATTACAATGAAATGAAAGAAAATTACCAAGAAAGTACATTATATTCTAATGTCCAATGAACGGTATGATATTGGGAGAAAAAAAATCCTTATCTGATGTATAATTACACGGATGTTTCATGTGATAGGTGATATTACTTCCGCACCTCAGGCGAAGCATAACCAGATAGACCAAAACAACAGTTCTATTCAAAGAGAACAAGCCCGTACTAGCTTACAAAATGTCCCCGTTGCGGTATTGCCGTAATTATACGTCGGTATACTTATTCCGCTGTCATGTATTCCGTCTCATAATACCTCAACTGATAATCACCGGTGTCTTCTCTATCTGAAGCACACAACACAAAACATCATTTACTTCCACCAGTCGAATCAAACAATTTGCTCACAGAAATGATTGCAGAAAAGTCAAAAGCTGTGGGATGGACACGCTAACGTCGCATTACAGACGGAAGAAAGTAGATTTAGGAAATAAAATGGAGAAGTTAAATAGTTAGACAGCTACGACTCTATATGATTTTCATTTACTATCGCCGTTTGGAAGTACGTGACATATGTGAACGATATGGCGTTAGCGGACTTAGGCACATGTACTTTGCTACTGGTGTGTCACTACAATTTGCCGACAGGAGTAATTCATATCGCAATTAAGATTTAGTCGATTTCCAAATAATTCATCCAATGGTGAATAGTTTAGACCACTTGCCTCGTCGTAGTCCGTTTATTGGATAGTTACAAAACACCGATCAGATTGATAGATAGAGACAGACAGACAGAGGGAGGGAGGGAGTTTAACAACTTACCACTGTCCCAAAGCACGAAGGCAACGCATGCGACCCAGAATCAGAGCGTTTTTATCCTTGATTCGGTCATCCTCCAATTTTCGTTCGTACAAATTCAACGCATGTTTCCAATCGTGTAATTTTTCACGCCACACCTCCTCGTTCACCTAAGATGAGATAGGATTAAACGAATGGATAAACAAGGGGGAATAGGGTCAGTATTTATTCTGCGGTGTCTCTGGGCTAGTTAATAGGTCAGAAATGAGCGCAATTAGCATTCACGAAATAAACTCAAGTCGAACACGCCCTGGGAGTCATGCAAAACCGTTCTACGACCAACAGATGGAATGCACCAAACTGACCGCTTTGTTTTCATCAAACAAATTAGGGTAGGGCACCAATCGAACACATTCAATCAAGTCTTAAAAAAATTATATGTGGGCAAAACTCATCGGCCAATAACGGACGAAACGACAGACAGACTAGCGAACTGACTATATAGCTTAATAACGACCGTGAAGTGAATTTGGTACAGAAACAACGAACTTGCTTCCATGCCTCCACAATGAACAAAAGCTGAGTTTCACCAGACAATAGTCTGATGTCTGTCAGTTTGATTCACTTCTTCTGGGATGGACGAGGATATGGCAATCAAACTGGAGCTTAGCCTGCAGTCCTGACATAAACTACCCGAGTCATCATCGATTCCGGTTCAGTTTGTTTGCGTTTGTTGTTGTTTTTGACAGTTTGTGAGACCGAGACAAGCTGATGGGCTAACTACGTTTGCCTAGTATGCAACGCAACAACCATAGAATACGCCACTCATACAATGACTGACGGTCTTTTTGCGCGCAGACCTGAACGCTCATCCACCATACACACAAACTTACTTCTCAATCTTAACTCCACTCCCCCTATTCACTCTTTCCCCCTATCAGATCCCACGAGACCTCCGATCGACCGTGCCAGCTGTAGTGCCACAGGTGGAAATCCTGGCCATGTTCTCTCCTGTCCTACTTCGACTAGTTTTCCAGTCTCATCGAACCCACTAACACAGACTGACGCCCTGCTTCATCCTCAATGCCCATTCAAACTAGTCACGTTCAACTTGCAAACCCTGATGCTCATATGACAAACGGGAGATTTACCTCGTGTGTTTGAATCCCTTGCCATCGATGTGTGTTGCATTCAAGAGACTCGCATTCAGGACTCTTTTCATCATTCGATTGATGCCCCCATCTAATCCTCCCGTGAAGTTTCACTTACGCCTTTCTGGGGACGCTGAGGCTGCGGCTTTTGTTCTTGTTGGCGGTGCCATTACTCTCTGTGAAAGAACTGAAGCGGTGCTGCTAGACCGGATCCCAGTCGACAGTCATTCATGGGCAGTGAGACTTAGGGGTTCGTGCAAAGTGTGCGCGTGGCGTTTCGACGGACGTAATCGTTTTGTCGTTTCGATGTATGCACCCACTGGTTGCGGTCCAGATGCAATCAAAGATAACTATTACCAAAAGCTCCATGACCTCTTACGTGGAGCAAGCCGGGCCGATATCGTGATTCCGGCAGGAGATATTATTGCTAGAGTTGGTCGGCTGTCGTCGAACGGGCGCGCTTAGGAAGCTCTTATGGGCTAGATTCCTGTTTCTCGGAAAAAGGAGAATGGTTTTTGGTTCTGTACCCAGAACTCCGTCTGTTCCTTGCCAGTACGAACTTCTGAAACATTAAACGCAGGTATGCCACGTGACCACCACTCACTTCGCGTCAGCAGTGGATCCAGATCGACCACATCCATATCAGCCACAAATGGTGGGGTTGCATACAACACCGTCAATCATACTGCGGCGCCCCCTCTCCCTTAATTCCGACCACAGACTAGTTTGCACTAAGCTATCCACGAACGCCAGTGGATGCTTTAAATATATGCTACAACAACGGTTAGATTGCGATAAGTTCTCCGATCCATCCCGACTGTCCGTCTTCCAAAAATGCGCTAGCTGTAGCCCTATCTGATACCGGTCGCTTATCAAGAAAACCTCGCATTTTGCGAGCCTCGTAAGTTGTGTTCTGTCTCGTCGTTACGCAAGACCCTGGATTTCTGTCGAATCTCCGTGCCTTCCCGACGCACGTCATTAGATTCTGACTGGGAGCGAGAATAACGAAGCATGACTCGTAACGAGACGCGCACTGAACACGAGTCTTCCAAAGGACCGCAAAATTTGGTGGTCGCAACGTGGATCGAAGGTGGAACGAGCTGTCGCCACGGGAAATTCCCGCAAGCTGTTCTATCGCTTTCGAGTCACCGGTAGGAAGTCAAAAGGCGCGAATGAAAGAATCTGTGAAGCTGACGGTTCATCAACTCACAATTAACAACGGTGTCACACACTTGCTGACCTGGTTGTCGTATCCGGTTCGAACCGGCACGCCTCATGCGCGGACAACTGGTCAATATCCTTCTCATGCATGGGCATATGCCTGTCGATATTTATTCATGCTTCAATCCCTATACTGCTTCTTAACCGGTCGATCCCGCCAATTAACGACTGACCTTGCTTGACCTGAGACGAATGTACGTTAGCTCATGCAAGTAATTCAGCTCAGTGACATTACTCGAACACGTTTGTGCTTGCTCACCGGCGACGGCCCGGTTTTGTGGTTATGTTCATAAAAATCCATGGGTTTCAATTATTACATGTCCTACTGCTCACTACGAGCATTACACTGGTGGTCATATTCTAGTGGGATCCCGTTGGGCTTCATCGGTAGAGCACTACCGACCGTACCGCAGCGCAGCAACGGAGAACAAGCACCGCACAGACCATGTCCTTGTACATACACGCATAATATCCATCTGTCTGCGCGCCTCAGAGTCACATCGCCGAATCGAATCAACGGCGCAGCCTTCAAAATACAACAAAAGCGCAGCGCTTTCTCCATCGCAGCTCAACTAGCGACTGTAACCAGCGCGCGAATGGCTGGGTCCTCTGTGGAAAATCAATGGAAAATGATCAAGCCAGTGGCCATCCAGACCGATTTCAAGGAGCTTGGAAGCACTGAAAAACGTCTGAAAGACTGGATCTCAGTGATTATCTTGCAACTATCAGTTAGGGCACAGGAAGCAAAAATGGTAGGAAGCACCGAACGTCGAAGACTAGAAAGAGAGGACTCGCATACGAATAAAAGTGGCCCAGAAGAGGTAGACCGCTTCCGGTACTGGCGACTTCGGCAACGTATTTCTACTCATCCGTAAAGCCCCGAATGGGCGATGTAAGGTTGAATCCGTCCCGTGGTTATTCTCGAACAGAGGATAAAAACCGAACGTTCGGTAGAGCATTTTGACCGACTTCTCAACTGACCTTCTGGTCTCACCGCGGGCCTTCCACCTTTCCTGAGTGTAGAAATGTACGATGTCAACTGCGAGCATGATAGAAATCGGCAGGGTCACTAACTAGTTGCAAACAGAAAGTCTGCTGGAGAGGATAGCATCCCACCGGAAGTGTATAAGACCTGTTTGTCATTACTGATATACGGGCTCCACGTGCTGTACCGATCTACATGAGAAGAGATATTTCCAAAAGACTGGGATGCATTTAATCTGTTACCGACTTCCAAAAAAGGAGATAGTGTGTGAGAACTACCGGGGGATCAGTTTAACTGACGTCGCTCAAAAGATTTCATGCTTAATGCTACTCAACCACTTCTCAGTTGCCAGAGACTTACACACTCGACCGAACCAACTGCACATCTCGGACCTGGATTTTGCGGACGACGTTATCGTGTTAAAAGATCCTTCCACCGCGCTTCGGACAGTCCTCGACCGACTCGCTTGCTTCTGGAAGACTACTGGTCTCGAAGTCAATCCAGCGGAAACGCAGGCTTTTTTGACTTGCCCAGGGCCATCAGCAAAGCAGCTGCCCGTTATTGTCAGGCGATCGTGTATGTACCATCGTTCAGATATCTGGGATCAACTCTGACTCCGAATAATCAGAAGAAAAACGAAGTATTGTCATCGAATGACAATGCATGGGATGTCTCTTCTGCTCCAGCGTGTTCTATGGTCGGAAATTAGACTTCGAACGAAGATTTGTATCTTCTGTGCCGCTACCTGACCCGTGCTCACACACTGGTGTAAAACCTAGCCACTCCGAGCTGAGGATAACACGAGGATGGTGATATTCAACCATCGATGTCTGCGCCAAATTCTTCGTAAAAACTGATAGAAAATGCTATGAAACAACGACATGAGGAGACGATGCTGCGACATTGATCAACTTTCCATCCTTCTTCAATGGCGTCGAAGGCAGTGGCTCGGTCAAGTACTCCGGTGGCCCGACACAGAACTATCCAGACAAAGGCGGCCTTGTCCTAAGTATGGGATGAGAATTTCGTCTTAGAGATCAGCAAAACATCTGGTTAAGCATCGTCGCGAAAGACATGGAGCGCCTCGGACAACATACGGTCTACATTCTGCGATACCGAAATTGAAACAGGTAACGGTTTGCGCTGAGCTCGCATCCAACCGCCGCTCATGGTCGGCGACATCCATAGGGTAGGGGATAATCGTGTAGAAGTGAGAAAATAAGTATACTACCTTGTCTGGTAATCCAAAAGGTTGAGTTGAACCACTCCCAAGGGACAGACTTTCTGACACGGAATATGCCGGTGATATCGTCTTGCTGAGTGATAATGCACGAGTGGTTAAATACGTTCCGAATCGTTTGGCGATAGGTATCCAGATGCAGTGTGCATTTTACGCCTTCCAAGTGCTAAGACCGCTAAGAGCCTGTATCGGCATTCATCCTTAGCGTTGTTCGCCTCGAGTTAGTTGAAAACTTTGAGTACCATATGAGCTTGATAACGGTGGAGGTGGTGTTGGAGGGGAAATCAGTTCACGCATAGCAAAATACAAGACTACTTTTGTCAACCTATGACGCCTGTGGCATCGCCGCGACATTCGGCTCTCTATTAGAGACGGATGTACATCGCCGCGATTCGTAGTGTGTTCCTCTACGGCCACAAGGCCTGGCCACTCCGCCTTGAGGATACTTGCGTCTTCCTGTGTTCAACAACTGATGTCTCTCAAGCATTAATCGCGTCTGGCCGGAACATCGAGGGGCACCGTCGTGTGTGGGGCGCGCTTAATCGCCCAATGACCGAAATGAAGGATTTAGTCTCTGGTGGCTCGGTCACGCATTGCGAATGCCTGCACATCGTCTACATTTCCATGCTCTATTCATACGGGCTGGACAACGCTGGAATGAGCGACGCGATGATCAGGCCATGAATTAGCACAGAATCATAAAAAACTAGAGCCAGCATTGGCTTCGGTTGGTGCTTGCCACCTCCCTGGTTGAGGCCCAAGCGACGAGGATCATGGTCGGTTAGCGACTGAGGGATCTGGCTGAAAACAGAAGTGGGTGGTGCGAATGCTGGACGGTCTGTCTGTTGAACCGTCGTGCCCGATAATCATAAAAATTGCCACTCAGATAAACAAACGGCAAAAGAGCATCGAAATGTGTACGGTGAAAAGGAAAAAAACCACGGTCTGTTATCTTTTCACTGAGTGTTGCTTTTATTATGTTCCACTCCCAGCTCTTCTACTTCTGCAATTGTTGTCGCTGAGTTGGCACCATGCTTGATTTCAAGCCGGGGAAAAGTTATAGTAATATTACCTAGTACGCTTTGCGTAGATTACAGGTGGCAGAAGTACCTCTCATTGGATGGGGGTCCAGTGCGTCCCCAAGAAGTGTCCATTTAGTCACTGGTCTCCAGTTGGGTACTCAGCCACCATCTGCGGCCCCGAGAAGCTGCTGGACCGAGCTACCAGAAAAAAATGGTTATCTATCCTTCTTGATGCTCTAATCGTCATCGTATGATGTCCCTGATTAATTAGTTGACTAGCTGACGAAAATTGGGACAACAATGGGAAACTACAGGTGCAAAGTACCAATTCCTGAAAGGAAATAGCATCAGCGGTGAAGTGCGGAACATGGATGACGTACAAACAGTCCGCTATTTCCATTTTCAATCCTAAAAATGTATGCGGAACCCATGAGTGCTCACCATGACAATTTGAATAAGTTTCCCTTTCACCAGTCCGCACCGGCTAATTCACGGAGACGCACACTGAAAAATACTTAAAACGTTTTTACGGAGATTATCTCATAATTTTGAGTTAATTCATTGATACAAAACATAGAGACAGAGCATAGTTTCGCCAGTGCCACTACAGTCGAACATGCTTACCAATTTGTCATTTGGATTGCGTGTGGCGTAGATCAGTACACCAGCAGCCGCCTCTTCCAACTGCAACTTGCTATAAATGGTCAGCAAACACGATAATGTGGTAGGACTTGGACTGGAACGCTTTTCGAGTTCCTCGAGAAACTCCTGCTCCTTATAGTACAACGCCTTTGCGTAGGCTCGGTTTTTCATAGCCCGGTCCGCAAGCACACTAAGTGACAAAGGCAGTGGGACACGCGGCGAGGATGCGGCATACTGGAGACAGAGGGAAAAGCGGAGTGAAATAGAAACGAACGAATAAAGCTAGTAATATCATAACCATTACCAAAGCCATACCGCAAACTGCTGGTCGAAATTATGTGTCTGGACTCAGAGCTGAACTAAAATGACACGTAGGAAGTGTGCAAACGAATGTCCGATGGCTCTGCGAATATTCTCTATGGTATACAGTGGCATCGATGAAGTAAACTTACTCATCGAAGCTGCACGTGTACATGAGCAACACGAGTTCTTATTGCACACTGAAGTGTTCGCCAACTCTTGTGAGAACAGAAATCTTGACATATGATGAAAGGTAGAGCCATAACATACATGCGTGCAACTAAAACTAAACCAGGCTGCAACATATAAACAAGAGGAACGGGGTGTCTCAGGCAATGACAATTTGGGCCTCACGAACTGTGATGCAGTGAACGTTAGTGAACAACTAACATAAATCGTTTTATTACACTAAGAGACTAGCAGTTCATCGCATCGGATAAAGTATAACGAACTGAACTTTGCTCGTCTAAAGCATATGGAAATCCAATCACCTAGGACCAAAAAAGGAAGTACAGCAGCATTAAAGAAAGAGGCGAAAGATACTCACCTTGTCCACATGAGCCATAAACTCTTCCAAATTCAGAATTGTTTGACTCACATCGGGCGACTGGTCTGCGACGCGCAAGACCCACTCAAGTGTACTGATCAAACTATCTTGTTGTGGAGGTGTGAGCTCAGGCCAACAGCTGACGAAAGCCGCATTGAACAAAGTGCGACCGATCACGGGAGCAATTGCAGTTAGCTGACTACATGCTCGGATCGCCGGACTAGGCGATTCGCGGAGTAAGGCGGTGGTCAGCGTCTTCAACCATTGATCCCAATCATCACGACTGACAATACGTGATGAACCCCAAGCCCGTTCAAGGCTCACACTTCAAGTAAGCAACAAAAACAGAAAATAGACATTATACGAAAGACGCGGGTCTATACAATTAGGGAACCGGGGTTGAAAATTAGAGGATTTACATTAGCCACTCACCCGTTTGTTCTAAGAAGCCCAGGCGACGGCACCGGATCCGGTTCCTGGGCCACCGCACGTAGGTTTCGATTTTGTGCGGCAACGCTTACAATATCAGCTAGGACTTGATCGCTCGTGGTTGGTAAATAAGCACCTTTCTCAACCTGGAAAAAAGCAGGATACAAAAAGCCGAATCAATGGAAGTACCATCATGGAACATACTTCATCAAAAAACGCAATCATCAAAAATTCACAAAACGGACTCCGCTTGAGTGAAATTCATGACTGGAATTGAATATGACACAGGACTTGCTGGTGGAAGGAACTGTGAAAAAGTCACAATTAGATTAGTAAGAATCCGTTCTGAAAATAGTTTGTTCAACGACAGAACAATAGGTGTTCGCCACTGCTGTCATATGACTTTTTCAAGTGATCTTGCAAAATGAATGGACTCTGAAGTTAGGTTTTGCGCGGAGGGTAGAAAAGTGAAGTGGAACGAGGACGAAAGATTCAGCAGATTGAAAGACAAATGTCGGGTTCCAAAATTTGAGCACTTGTGCGCGTGTGGGCAATCAGCTACTGAAGTCACCACCTGTCACACGAGCTCCGTTCAATCTCGTCTAGAGTTTAACCAATTGATGAAATACCACAGTAATTGTGATGCCACTAGCACCAAGAGGTTTAAAGTACCGGAACAGAATGTTATATCTGTAAACGAGCGTAAGTAAGATCAACAAGAAGAACGGTCACACTGCAAGTGGAAGATTGCATTCCGAACGTAACTGACTGCAATCAGTACAGATAGGTAGCAATCTATAAGGAACAAAGTCAACTGAGATCAGAGTGGGGAAAAATACGATAAAAAAACGAGATAAACCAACGTATAATGTCTGCGTGAGTGATTTTCCAGATAAAAGACAGGGGGTAAACGCATCGGTCGAACGTGTACGTGCGACATCCAACATCACTCCTCTTAATGAGATAACAAGCTCAATCCGTAACGACTGGGTGGTGCTGGTTCCCCAGTAGAATGGCGCAGCTGTGGTATACTTCAGGTGTCATGCAGTACCACAGTATTACATGGCACCAATAGTGTGGTGGTGAGTCAGTTTGCCCCATTACAGAGCAAAAGGACGACCAAGGACGGTAAACATAGCAAAGATGTATCAATCTAAAAATGGTCAGAAGACTTACTCGACCCAAAACCATGTAGAATCGAGGTGTACGCAAACGTAAACTATTCAGTGTTTTCTGTACCACCGGTAAAAGTAACTTGAATTTCTGACCCATGCGTAACAATAACCCGGTTAACACATCCACAGCAGCCGGGTGTAATGTGTTGATCGCTTTCACGCATGCTTCTGTCCCAGCGAGTGCGGCTGACTTGGTCCCGGACGAAGAAGAGGACGACCCAGTGCCCATGTGATGATGATGCTGTGTGAGATATTGGAACTGTTGGTGACACGCCTCGAGTTTCATTAACAGACGACAGATGGGATGCACAATCTGCCCGGCCAGATCATCTAGATCGATGCGGTCAGTGAATCGGGCGAGACAATCGAGGCAGCTACGCCTTAATTGCACACTTCCAACCACGCCATCACTAGCGAAAGAAGCCGCAGTGGTTCCAACTGTGGACGGGTTTGAGGAGCCATCAGGGGTTTCAACGGCACCGGTCGCACCTGTATCACCAAGTCCTGCGTGTCTAGAATTATTCAGATCCGCTGTGGCATTTATTACATCAGGCAGCAGAACGATGTCCGATTCGTCAGCAGCTTGGGGTGAACCAGTAGACTCGGCGTTAACTGCGGATTGGGGCTGCAAGGTTGGGGCGATTTCCAAAGCCGTGTTGAGTAGGATCGATAAATTTGACTCGCTTGTTACATCAACTAATTTGGCAATAGCTGGGACAATGAGATGTGCATGGCTTTCCAGTGTATAGCCAAATTCGGGTAGCACTTCCAGTAGCTGGAATAAGTCGCATGTGGAAGAGAATACTGAGAAACAAGCGACAGAAGACTGCAAATAAAGATTATAATGAAGGACACATGAAATACACTGCAAAAACAACGGCTAAAATGCATAACAGGGTAGTGGAATTCAGTTGCTCCAAACCTACCGCGATCAAATTGGTCTCACTGGTCTCGTGATGTAGTGTGCGAAGAATGACCGGGATCAAACGAGTCAGATAGGGTCGAAATTCTGCACCGAGAGCGGCAACCATCGAACTGAGCACTGTGATGCAAGCATTTTGAACGTTCGGTGCTATCCACCAATGAGCGATCAACAAGTCAATCACTTCGTGAGCGAATTCCTTCGTGTGCAGTCGAACCACGGACATTATCGAACCTAGCTTCCGTATGAGAAATTCTTGAAGCTGAATCCCATATTTTTAGGGAGATAGTGGAGAAATACGAGAGCAAGCGAGTTAGACAGTAAAACGAGATAACTGAGCACACAGGCATTGAGATCAGTTCAAATATAAGGACGGACGAACAAAAGACGCGACAAATTGTGAAATCTAAGAATAGGCATTATATCGGGAGGTGGGATAAATTGCGCACTAGACGTTTGAGTGATTGAGATGAAAAAGAACAAGATATCGTGGTTTCGATTTATCGGACTTTGGAACGCACGAAAGTGCCGTTACAGACGACCAGCCATTGGTCATCTTTATCATCGTGTAGCGCTACGCAGCAGAACAAGCCCCACTGACCACTGCCTTTCGCGCCATGTTGCCATCACGACGAGACTGCACCCTGACGTGCTGTGATGGCTTGCGCGCCTCTATGACCCAAAGAGCTATACAGGATGGCTTCCTTAAGCCGGAGATGCAATCATACCTGACAGGTCATTGAGTAGAGGTCAGACAAAGTCCAGTCTCCTGGTCATTCAGCTTGGGGGTCGATCTGAGCTGGCAACTCAGTCGGAAAATGCAGTGGAAGAATGATTGATTCAATCAAATGGGCTCCCACTAAGCCATCCCGCTGCCTTGTGAATAGGTTCTTGTTAGAACTAAAGGCTTTGGATGAGGACCCTAATTGTTCTCCTGCTTTGTGGCTGGACACCCTAGCAGTACCCGTCCAACATCTCCCATGAACTGCACGAATACAAAGAATTCCATACTGCATCGGTCTTCGCGCAGGATAATCAGCACCGCACTGCCCATTGCATCGAGTGGGGTGGGTAGTGATAAGTGGGCTACTGCTCAGAGTTCCCTCTCTTTTATTTAACCTTTGTCTTCTGTCCCTAACCACCTCTCTTTGCCCCATCTATCCGCCCATAATGCTCCCACTGATGACACGGTCGATACTAGCAACGATTCACTGTCAAATAGTATCGGGAATAATCCTCTGGCTGGTAACTCACATTTTCTCAAGCCTCGTCAGCCTCTGAATCTCGGCTCCTTCAATGTGCGTACTCTCATGCAGGCCGGTCAGCAGGCGTGCCTAGCCCTCACAATGAACTCTCTGAAGATTGATGCCTACTGCGTAAGTGAAACGCATATCCAGGATGTGAGCAAAGTCATTTAACTAACTGCTCCTGGTATCTCATCGAGGTATTTTCTGCACACTTCAAGAGACGAAGTAGCTCGAGCTGCGGGTCAACGTGGTGTAGGAATAGTATTGATTGAGAAGGCTGAGGCTGCCCTTTTAGACTGGATCCCTGTTCACAGTCGTTTATGTGCTGTGAGACTCCAAGGGTCAGTCGGCGTTCGAAAGGATAATTGTGTTAAATACAATCTGTTTGTGATCTCGGCGTACGCCCCAACGGACTGCAGCTCAGACTTGCATAAAAATGAGTTCTATGATGAACTCGAAACTCTCGTTTGCAGCAGTGAAGGTTCTGACATTGTAGTGCTAGCTGGTGACTTCAATCCACAAGTTGGCAAACTTAGTGTCAGAAGCCTGTTTAGGTGTGTGTTGTGCTTTACCCGCTGAGCGTGCAGATAACGGGGATAGGCTTATCCAGTTTTGTGCAGAAAATCCATTGTTCTTGTCTAGCACAAATTTCCGACACAGCTCGCGTCGCACTGTGACATGGCGCTCTAACTCTACAGGTGCTTTGAGTCAGATTGACCATATCGCCGTAAGCTACCGGTGGCGCAGTTCTGTTCAGAACTAGATCTGACTGGTCCATGTACGTAGAGTCGGACCATGCCTTAGTTTTAATGCAATTATCTCTCCAGCTTCATGGTCATCGTCGCAAACCGCTAACCCGATTAGCCGTGCAACGTTTGTGTGATCCAGAAGTACGCACCTAGTATGAGCAGAAGTTAGCACATGAGCTAGGATCTACGACGAACAGTAATGTAGATGAGCATTGGGCTCATATCAAACAGGCGATGCACATGACAGCCGGTTTCGCCTGTGGTCCTCGATCTGTTGTCCATCAAAGACATTGGATCTCGCAAGAGTCGTTGAGTATAATGGAGCAAAAGCGTCAGCTTTCGAACTGTAAGATGAATAAGATGCGGAGAAAGCTGCAAAGACAAGTTACGAAAAGCCTTAAGAATGATCGCGAAAATTGGGGGGTCAAGGTAGCCGAAGAAATGAAAATAGCAGCTGCTTCAGGTAACAGTCAAAGACTGTTCAGACTTATTCGTGACACCGGTGGACGGCGCATCCAGGTCAGTGAAACGATTCGCGATAGAAATGGAGAACCCATCCATAACAAACACCAAAGGCTTGACCGATGGGCCGAATACATCAAGGAACAGATTAGCTGGCCGCACGCTAGTGCAGTTACTATCGTGTCAACAACTGTGACTCTTTGGGTGGTATCACTTGAACCCCCATCGGAAGTAGAAGTAGAGTCATGTATTCGATCACTAAAGCGAGGGAAAGCGGCAGGTCCCGACGAACTTCCTCCAGTTCATTACACCGGCTCGCGAGAGGAATGTCCGCGAACAGCAGGCTGAATTCCGCCCGAGTCCACGATGCATCGACCAGATTTTTACTCATCGCCGACTACTTGAAAGGCGTCACACGCATCGTCGACCGACAATAATGATTTTCTTAGACCTGAAAGGCGCCTTCGATTCAGTTGATCGAACATCGCTTTTCAGTGTTCTTCATCGAAAAGGTATGCCCCAGAAGTTCGTGAACCTACTGAGATCATTGTACTCTCGTAATTCTGGCTGCGTTTGAGTTTACGGCGAACTATCCGGTCGGTTCGAAACGACCAGTGGCGTTCGACAGGGATGCCCTTTGTCTCCATTCCTGTTCAACTTCGTCATGGACGAAATAATGGACAGTGCGCTGCAAAATCTTCAGGATGTAGACGTCGAACTAGGAAACAGTGAAGTGCTATGTGACCTAGATTACGCAGACGATGTTGTCTGCTTGTTCGAATCCACGGAACATGCTCAGCGTGCACTAGATGATCTCGCAAGAGCTGTAGCTCTATTCAGCATGCGCTTTGCACCTTCAAAGTGCAAGGTGATGTTACAAGACTGGATGTCAACAATTTCGAGGTTGATGCTCGATGGGGAGGTGCTGTCAGTTGTCGACCACTTCACCTACCTCGGTAGCAGCGTGACGACGGATGGGAGCACAGTAGTAGAGGTGAGCACGCGGATATCCAAGGCTCGAGCGGCGTACGCTGGACTGAAGCACTTGTGGCATCGGTCTGATATTTCACTGAAGTTGAAAGGTCGTGTATACTGTGCCACTGTGCGTTCAGTTTTGTTGTATGGTTGCGAAACTTGGAGTCTGCTTGCTGAAGATATTCGTCGTCTTGAGGTTTTCGACCATCGATGTTTACGTAGTATCGTTAGGATTGGGTGGGATAACCGAGTAAGCAACGATGAGATCAGAAAGCGAGTATTGGGTACTAATTCAGAGAACGCTCTGTCACAGCGTATCCGGCTTAGTAGACTTCGTTGGTTGGGACACGTGTTACGTATGGCAAACACATCTACCGTACCGTGTCCCATTCTCCGTTCCTCCTAGGAAGTGGAAGAAACCACGTGGAGGTCAGCAGATGACGTGGCAACGCGGAATGAGAAAATGTACAGCAGACTTAGGAAAAGTAAGTGCTTCATGTCTTCGTGGTTGGGGTCCAAAAGATCCGTCTACTAGTTGGCTGGTGACACTGAAGGATATGGCTGTGAACCGCGAGCAGTGGCAATCGTGTTGTCATTTTCTATCGAATCAGAATGACTGATCGATGTGCGTTTGTACAGTTAGACTGCGTATTCCGTGTGTTGGATACTAGGGCATTCTTTCCTTTTCCCACTCCCAGTCCATCTTGTATATTCAAACTTTCTAATTCAACATGCAACATGGTGAGAAAGGCAGTGGTCAGTGGGGCTTGCCCTACTGTTTAACGTTGTACGATGATGATGATGATGATGATCACCATGTTACAAGTTGAATTAGAAACTATGAATAAACAAGATGGACTGGGAGTGGACCTATAGGAGTGGGAAAAGGAAAAAACGTCCTAATAGACAAGACACGGAATACACAGTCTAACTGTACAAACACGTATTGACCAATCATTCTGATTCCACAGAAAGTGACAACATGATCGCCACTGTTCGCGGTTCGCAGCCATATCCTTCAGTGTCACCAGCCAACTGGTAGACGGATCTTTTGGACCCCAATCTCAAA
Organism: Fasciola hepatica; assembly: GCA_948099385.1. NCBI lineage: Eukaryota > Metazoa > Platyhelminthes > Trematoda > Plagiorchiida > Fasciolidae > Fasciola > Fasciola hepatica. The sequence continues at coordinate 469,745 of CANUEZ040000011.1, forward strand.
GACGTGAATCATCTATTGTACCTGCTGTACGTTTTATCATTCCTCGTTGCTACGTTATCTGTTGAACTCCACGTGGTTTCTTAGATTACGTAAGAGGAACGGAAAACAGGGCACGGTATGGTAGACGTGTGATTGCCATGCGTAACACGTGCCCCAGCCAACGAAGCCTACTAAGCTGGATAGGCTGTGATAGAACACTCCCTGAAGTGGTACCCAATATTCGATTTGCAATGGTGTACGAAACTTGATTCACTTATAATGGGCTTCCTTTTTCAATTGAAAGCTGGATACCAAATCCCCCTTCTGATAGAGGCTGCGCGGACAAATTTAAAATAGTAGAGCATCTACCCGGTAAGTGGCAGTGTTGCCGGTTCGATTTCGGCTCGCGGCGTTGGACTTTTGGAGGGGAAAAATACAAACAGATTAATGATCATATGTAAGCTCTAGGTTCCTCATACTAACAATAAATTGTACGAGTATAATTCAATGCCAATTGGATTTCGTTTAGTTGTGTATCCTTTAGGACATTGAGAAGTAACCGAGGACGCAAGCTCAGTGGTTGAAGTCAGAACAGTTACTGTGTACAAATGTTTTGGTAGCTGTGCACCATTGGATAATCACTTGTGTTCTAAATAAGTGTTTATTGTTAGGTAACAGCGTTTTACCTCGATATGCGGAGAATGCAAATACTAAGAGGTTTACTGCATGACGATAGGTATTCTATAGAGAAACGTTTCTTGCATATCAAAAGTTTTCCTTGCAGATAGATCATTGTAATCCACGAGGTTACGATCTAGGAAGACTACTGTAGTTAGTTTTGATGTGCCTCATTACCTGAGCAAAAAGAACTTCTCAAGCACATAAAACACAGAGAACAACATGAGCTTGTGAGATACAAAGACATACATGGGATACAAATCGATGTGAAGTGATTATATATATATATATATATATATATATATATATATATATATATATATATATATATATATATATATATATATATATATATATATATATATATATATATACCCATCCATTGGCATCCGCTGTATATCTTTGTATTTCACAGATTCACGTATATCGATTCCAAATTTGGCTAGAACTAGTTGAAGACGTACCCGAACGTCACTTGTTTCCCGCAGACATTTGAAATAGTCTGGCATCAGTTGTTTCATATAGTATACTGAACGGGTCCCAAGTAATTTTAACACGTACACAATAGTACGCACGATATTCCCGTACTGACTACGCAGAGCCGGATCTCGTAGCGTCTGAATGAGTGCGGACAACGCGCAGACTGAGAAAAACACGTCCTTGTTTTCCCACGAGAGACTGACAACCAACTCTGATTGTGTGATGTCGACTAGAAAATTGTCGGATATAAAGCGAGAGGAAACGAAGACAGCAGTTACAACGGAGAAAAAGTGGATGATCGAACCAGTCGAGGGGATGGATAATAAAATACTAACCACATAAACAAACTAAAGCAAGCATTGCTCGCAAAACTGAGACGAGTAAAGACTGCATTCATGCTCTTGCGAACTTGTAGCTGAAGAGAATATTAACAAGCGTGGTCTCAAGCATATAACACTACTAATTCGCACGGCAACAAGCGAGAAGGTATGAACTGGCTTACATTAAATCATCGAGATCGTAAGCAAACAGATCTGAGAAAAAATATGGGATTATGATTTCCGATTACTCAGTGAGGGTTAAATCAGTGTAACATGAAACTACATTTTCGAGAAGAAAAATTCACCGGAAGTAAAAGTATAACAGACGGTTTTAAACCTACTGGGCGACCATTCTACCAGTTGAGTTACCGTGAGAAGATCTTCCTAACACAGTACAGTGTGCTTTTTTGTTGTTTCAGTTGTACACCGCTTTCTCGTGGGAAGCAAGACACAAGACCCCCCCCCAAAAAAAAAGAAAAAAATAAGTCATCGAAAGCCATTCGTTAGCGAATGCATGGCAATCCAGTGAATCGTCGGATATTTACCTTGAGACAGCTAACAGAACAACTATTTGCTACGCTCGTGGAGAAACTGAACGCAAACATAGTTAATGTTTGCTTTGCCTCGAACCAGTCAGCACAAAATGTGTTCAAACTCACCGTCTTTCTTCTCGTCTGCTTCGTGCAAACTGACCGCGATCCCAGTGTCCCCGAACGTGTCGACCTGACCAGAGTAGAGTTTCACCTTGAATGGATCCAATGCACCCAGAACCCCAAGGGCACGGAGTACCTTCGAAATGGTACCGAAGTTTCGGGACAACATGGGATGAAAAACCAAGTAATAATCATGAAAAGCGCATGAAAATTACTTGTGCATAGATCGCTTATAACAAGTATACGAAGGACAAATATCTCGTCAGAGACTGTACAGTAGGATATAGCTCCAGTGAAAATTCTGGTCCGACTCTAGGAAATATATCAGTAAACAATTTAAAATGGTCCAAAACAGCCTCAGTCTACAATTCGGCTAAAGTTTGAATTGAAGAAACATCATACATGAAAAGCATCAGAACAACGGCGGCCAGGCCGCAGATAACGATCAATGAATTTGGTCACAATTGTTTATCAGTAATTTTAGCTGATCGGACGGTGTTTTGTTTTCAAGGGAACACGAGATTCTAGGTATATTGTCACTGAAAAATGTACGCGATAAACAAATGAGTGTGAATAGTAGGAGATAAGGTTTTCCACTGCATGATTCATCATGCAGTACAGACGTTCAAGTAATCATTGGAAACCATGGTAACACTGTACAGCTGTTCTGCCCTTGCCAGGAATCATCAGCAGTGCACATTCACCGAGCCCCTACTAGGACTCGAACCCCGGGGTGAATGACTGTGAGCCGAACGCCTAATTACCAGACTATCGGGGCTGGAACTCAACGGTTCTATGGTAGGATTAATGCAAAACTGCCTTGCATTTAAAGTGGAATAAAACATAGAAAAGCTTTGAGTATGCGCGTAACTCGACCATTGTAGGAACACGGCATCGGCAACGCTGATGCCCACAGATAGACTCCCTTGATGTTCATTGTTCTCCGAGACAAGTAATGGAGATATGGTTGAGACGGACATGGCGAAAAGTTATGAAAATCTTAACCAATAGACTTGATCGAGTAAAAAGCGTTAGAATTCCGGGTTTAGGTCCACAAATTGAGTCAAAGGGATGATGTGGGACACTAGGCAACATGGCCATGAGACGTAGTTTGTAGCGTCACTGTGTTCGAACCACATGATTTTTATTTAAAACCTGTTTTCCTGTTCGGCTGATTTTCGTTCCCCTTCCGATTGGTTAAAATCGCGCGGCGGAAACTAAAATCAGAGCAATGAAGTGCACGGTGAGAGACCCAATAACTTGGCGTGGACTGAGGAGCATAGAACATCGTCGAATGTAGTCCAACAAGTGAAAGGATCCTGACAAATGTAGGGGGATTAGAACATAGAAACATGGCTCTGAAGCATTACGACCTTGAAACTAGATACCCATAATAACGAAATAAATGTGAATAATCTATTTTCTTCTCATTACACGCTTACGCATGAATGCAGTAGAAGGAGTATATACCTCATAGCCACGACGGCCCACTACATTATTGGGGATAACCGGCAGCCAGACCCTGAGACTTGGAGTGGCGGAGAACCACATAAGGCCCAAATAGGTCAGGTGTGGTAACGATCCGGACGAAAGTGTATTACTGTCTACCGTCAAAGTAACCGGTGATGGCGGGGATTCGAATCTCGGACCTCTGACGTAGTAAGCAAATGCTCTAAACCACACGACCACCACCGGACGATTAGCAATGATGTGCAAGGAGAGCAAACCCCAGGGGGAAAGGAATAAACCTAGTAAAGCGTACCGCGAAAAGAATCTTCGAATCAAGGGACAAACAGTATGAATAACACGCAAGCATCATACCTCTTGTCTAATTTCTTTAGACTCTTCGCGTTTGAGCATTTCAAGAAGTGTCTGAAGCAGCTGCGGGTGTCGGCGATAAGGTGTTACAACAAAGCCCGCGTTTGAGGTCAGTCGGCTGAGAGTCCACACAGCAATCTGAGTACAGGGAGACAGAAAAAAACAAGGCTACCGGTAAAGCGACGGTCTCACAGATATTACGCTTTTATATTTACTTACTCATGAATGCAATGCAATGGGTACACTCAGTAGACTTAAAGTCCCGTTGTTAGGAATGCTCGGAAACCTAACCCAAAGGCTAAGAGCAGACTGCATACAATCCCAACATGTCAGGTGTGGTAACGAGTCACTGCGATGATGGTTGTATACGAGTTGTTTCGTAATGAAACACCTAGGCGTGATAAATTTGTGTGCGGTCTGTCCATAAAAATTGGTATCACCTCAGTCTGGTCAAAACCCTGACATACGATCGAATTCCAGTTTATAAAACTGATACTACTCTCAGTCACCAAGAGTATATGATGGGCGCTATTCTTTAGCGATAGAGAGGGTAGTAACAGTAGTATAACCTGGAATGCGACCGTACACCAGGATTTAGACCGAAGAGAGGTGGTCCCAAATTTTGTGGACGGGCTGCATGTGTATGTACGAACGCGAACATGTGGCGCCCTGGTAAGGGAAAATTCAGAACAAACAGTCTGGTGAGTTGAGCGTTCAAGCTGAATGATGAATCATATTATACAACAACAGCAGTTACAAAAGTGGAGAGAAGAACAACAGAATATAAGAAGCAGTTTGTCAAAAGATAGTATATGCTATGGTTTTTAGTTTTTTGATTGCTAAGCGTAGTGGGATCCAATATCGGAGTTGACAGTTGATCTGCATACATATTAGATGGCAAATTCTGCAGCTGAATTTTGTATATTAGTATGATTTCGAAGGAAAAACCGGATAAACAGTTGAGAGCCAAAAACCCTGGACGTGAAACTTGCCCCGACTAACCGTACAAGGCGTCCATTGATCACGCCTATCACTGAGCGGAATGACAGCTGAACTGACAACCACCAGTCTCTCGGCACAATCCGAACATCGCAACTCATCTTTTCTAATCACAGGCTCTCGTTATTGAGCCCGAAACTTTGTTTTACATATCGGGATTATTACTTATGTACCCTTCATTGTTCTTTGAACGGCGTGACTCTCCATATTGTTGACCTAATTCCAGAACGATTTGTAGTAGACCTCAACAACGACAGTCTTCTCAGAGGATTTGATTCTTGGACAGGTTGTGTTCGATGTCTGGAAGCATGTGAACGGTAAGTTGCCAGAACCGACAAACGAGTATACAAACTGGGATGATGATGACGTTAGCCTACAGCAGGTGGCATTTACAGAAAATCCGATGTGAAACTAGCTACTATCAACTCGAAACTGCATGTAGTCGATACCGATATCTATAGCGACCGTCGGGAAATTCCGAATAAACACATTTCGAGAATACAGATTTGCGAACAGTCTCGTTTTCAGTTATATGTACTCAAGCCTTTACATTAAGATGTACTAAAAATGAAGCGGTTGGTTCAATAAGATAAATGAGTGGGAGTCATAGGGATTAGTGACCGCAAAAAAGCGCGATTCCAGCCTAACATGACACCGGATGTGAACTGCTCCACAAGTGTTTTCTTCGTCTTATATGGGGCGAGTCCTAGGGTCGATGATGGAACAGGAGAGCCAAAGAACGCACAAAAATTGATTTTTGGCATACAAGTGGGTGGGAAGGTGTGAGGGTACGGTCCCACACATCGTTCGATGGCCAGTTTATTCTCACTGGCAAACGGTACGTCAGCAACGGCCCCTACCAAGTCCACGAAAACACGAACGGCAGGACAGCCGATCGATGGCGTGATTCGATAGACGAGACGAATCCTGCCAGCGGCATTCAAGCCTCAAGGCGCGGTCGGCCACACTAGCCGGATCAATGTGCTGTGTGCAACGAGCGGGCGCACGTGACGGCAACCAATATATCCCTCGTTTTTCAAGAATAAAGCAAGATGATTCTGAGGAAGAACTGAGTTCTTGGTAGAGAAAAAAAACAGGGGGGGGGAGTGGTAGGGATGAATGCCGACAGCCTTCGTTGTGGCTAGTACGCGACATTTTATCGATCTTGATTGCTGACCCTGAACCTTACATAGGCCATGGAAAGCTTCAGTGACGTTTACTGTGTGGTTAGCCTGAGCAGTGTGTGAAACCATCGCGCTAATGAGTGACCCTATTGCTCCAGCGTCTAATCGGGTCGGGTGGCGCTCGTGGATTCGTTCAAACAGACACTTGGTCGTTCGGCCGATGTACATTATTCCACAGGAATAGGTGAATGAGTGTACACAGAATGAGGCTGCAGAATAGGGTACTGTCTTTCAACCCCTAAGGCACTACTGGCCCGGATTCGAACAAGACCTGGAGCTTAGCTGCGTAGAGCGTTTCGCTGATAGCCCTTCGCAATCTTTTATGTACAATCCCTGCCAACATATCACATTCGAATGAGAAATAGATGTATAGTGGCTTTCTTTCCACAATAAACTTTCTTGGAATTTCCATATTGATCTACGTCGTCTCAACTAATCGATTTAGATGAAAATTCTTCGCACCGTTTGGATTTCCTCAACGGTGTCCTTCGGGCACCTTGCTCTACTGGGATGCTGGTCGAAAGTGAACTGACTTCTAACGAAAGCATTCGTTCTACGCAGCTGAGCTGCTGACCTTGTTCGAATCCAGGCCAGTAGTACTGTTGTGGTTGAAAGACAGTACCTGATTTTGCAGTCGCATTTTGCGTTTATCCACTCAAATCCAAAAGTCCAGTGGCGCTAGCCACCTCGCAGCGCTGGACTTTTTGATATGAAGAATGCAAGTGGGTTTTTATTATATATGATTCAGGCTCCTTGTGCAGAAAACATTCTATGAATATATTCATTCACTTATTTCCGTGGGACAATGTACATCGGCCGAATGACCAAATGTCTGTTTGAACGAATCCACGAGCGCCACCCGACCCGATTAGACGCTGGAGCAATAGGGTCACTCATTAGCGCGATGGTTTCACACACTGCTCAGGCTAACCACACAGTAAACGTCACTGAAGCTTTCCATGGCCTATGTAAGGTTCAGGGTCAGCAATCAAGATCGATAAAATGTCGCGTATTAGCCACAGCGGAGGCTGTCAGAATTCGTCTCTACAACTCCCCACCCACTCACTTGTGTGCTAAAAATTTTTTCTGCGATCTTTGACTCCCGTGTTCCATTCTCGATCCTAGAACCGGCCCCAGATAGGATGAAGACTGAGAAGGCGTGTGAAACAGTCTACATCTAGTCTAAATTTATCTTATAAGTCAAATTCTGTCCCAATCTGGTAAGCACACAAGCAGATACCATAAAATATTTACAGAAAATAATGTTACCATTTTGGAAAGAGTAATACATTGTCAAGGAGATTTATTCATTTCTACAGGTGGATTTTGCTAAGTCAAAGGGGCATATGACGGTGGCCACCGAGATTCGCACTAAATGAGAGATGACAATTACATTTTCATAATGCATCTCCCTACATCTTCAATTACATTTGACAATAAACGAGGAACTACTAAACCTTGATCATCTTGTTTCTCGAGCCTTGAAGTATTGCACGGTAAAGAAATCAAAACCCAACAGCCCGGAATACCGTGTTATCATGAAACTTAAGAAGTACGCGGACTGCAATTAAATAAATTCGGCCATCATTGGTCGTCATGAATTTATTCTACGTTCTACACTGCTCTCGAGCATATCTTACGGCAAAACAGAAGCCTCCTTCCAACGAACGCCCTAAAAACCTGACGTCACCTCAATCATGGTGTTAACCAAGACAGCGATTTTCCCCTCAAAAGTGACAACTATGGTTCATCACTAGTTTCACCTTCCAGTCTCCAATCACCAAGATAACCCTGGGGACTATCGCTCACTAAGTACCAAGTTACAACATTAATTCATACTATTCCCACAAATCCTGGGCAGCCGTGAGAATCACTTCGGTGAAAAAACGCGGTAATGCCTGCAAATCACCATAGGGGAGAGAAAACTGAACGTCCGGAAGCAATTAGCACCAAAGACCTAACAGAAAACATTTCAAAACACCTCTTCTACGAATCTTGGTATTTCAATCCACATCCCGGTATGGGCACGAAAAGAAAAGTTCATACAACCACCATTTCACTACAGTAAAGAGAATATTTTGACCAACATGTGGAGTGGTGAACCAGATAAACCTCCAATTGTAGTGAGTCGGCACTGTGAACACTACGTCTACACCCCGCGGCCATTACGAAAGATCGTCTGATAAACCGAAACGAGTCAGATGCACTTGAAATAGCATTATTGTTAACCTTATTTTGATGCTCACCGTTATACAGTGCCTGCTAAGAGAGATGAGGGCGCACGATGTGAGCCACAATCAACGGAACCACAGTGAATAGACTAATGAGATGCTTATTCATCATAAGGTTCGACTGCATCTGCACGTAAAGAGGTTCATCCGATCTCGTGTTTGCATGAGAAACCTTACCAATGTCATAGACTGGTAAGAAACAGTCCTACCGACAAATCATTACTCAAGACAAATTACGTACAGATCGGCGTAGCAAACAAGAGTCCTGCATCATCCAGCACAAGACAGGGATAAATTCGTCCATGTAGGACCGGATAGAACAAGGAGCCACCGCAGACAGACGACCGAGTGCTGTGAACAAAGCGATGATCACCGAAGTTGGTTCAGTCCATTGAGTAGATGCGGGCGAGGCCGCTGTAGTTGATGCTGAACCGGCTAAAGTCAATCCGGATGAACAGAATCCGCTTGAAGTGGCAGTGATGGGGTCGGTGGGGGTCGCAGGCAATCGGTTTAATGCTATTTGTAAGGCCAGACCAATTCCACCAGGTCCGCCGGGTGGGTCCATAGGTCGATCACAACCGACGTCAAACTGGAATGCGTTCGTTCGGCCTCCACCGTGGTTAAGGAATTCATTCTGGGTGAGATGCAACAGGGGTGAATAGGGCAAAGGAAACTGTTCAATTCATCGTCTAGGGAAACCCCAAATACAGATAAAAGGAAAGAATGGCGCATTGACAAACCATGTAAGTGCCTGTGAATGCGGCCCAATCACCAGGATGTGGAGCATATCGGCCTAGTCGATTTGATGAGCCATCACCCGTTGGCACCGCACCATCCATGTACTGTCCCGTGGCCTGCAACACAATAGCAGCTGCAGTAGCTGCCGTGGCAGCGGCATTCGTGGCCATCGCTACTGCATTTGCCGAGCTGCTGTTTTGCGCACTGTAGGTCCCACGTTTGGATAGAGCTAGACGATTGGCTTGTTGCTGAGCCAGAGCACCCGCACTCAGTCCAGAAACCGCGCCAGTGACTGTGTTGATTGCCGTTGCAGCTGCCGCAGCAGCTGCAACCGCATTTGCTGTGGCCACAGCTGCGTTCGCGGCAAGCTGGGTGGCCAAAACTGCAGCATGCATTGCCTGTGCAGTGGAATTCGGCTGATCACCAAAAGTAGTTGCACAAACAGATTCACAGCGCTCTAGAGAACGAACAAGTTAGAGGGTCAGAGCAATGCCGACTTGAGGTCATAAATTTAAAACAATACATACTGCTACAAAAAATCGAACCACGCAAGAACCCCACCCCGTTCGTACGTAGAGACTGTGGCTGTTTGATCACGGATACCCTGACAGTAACTTTTGTCTTTCCAAGTTTCTGCATGAGTGCGACGAAGAACATGTCTCAGAACCACGAGATTCTATTGCACTATCAGAGAGAACCAGCAAAAATAACACCGAGACTTAGAGTGCTGAACCGTATGAAGTTTCAATAAGACAGGCGTTGTAGCCAGTCGGGCGACAACAGGGTGCTATCTATTGCGAAGGTTGACTGGTGGTGTCAAGAGCAACCTATAATAAACTGACTGAAACACCGAAAACAATGCTAAAATAAGAAATTTTATTGGGATTTACGATAACTCATTACATGTGAATACGTTACGTTGGTTGAGCCATTTGTTGCTCATGACTCCGAGTAGATCTCCTTGGTGTATTGTCCCCAAAGCATATAATTATAAAGTTACTCGGGAGACAGAGAGATGAATGGGTTAAAACCTGACATTGAATCCAGCGAACGAATTACACAGACAGGACGGTAAAAGGAGGAAAGCGGCAGCTGCAAACATACGAAAATCGCTGGACAATTTGAATCTTTGCGCGCAAGCAAGCAGCCCAGCGCAATTGTAACCTACGTACGGCAGGTATGCGTTCTTCGAACCAAATCAGAAATCAGTCATTCGAAAGTCAAAAGCAAGTTATTTGATGTCGGTATCAGTAAAAAAAACTCACCCGTCGCAAAGATACTCGATGTTTCTCGCAAGCGTGAAACTGCCGATGCGGCTAACGAAGCTCTCATCGAGACAGGCAAAGCTTGCCGAATACGAGGGATGAGTATTTGAATAACCGGTTCCGCGTACGGAATGAAAAAACTCGGCGCTGAAGCGACAAGACAAGCCAGTAGTAACGCGGATTGTTCTTTGTTTCGCGTCGATCCACTGTGGGCTAGATTGTCTAAAATCTGAGTGGCAGGGACAGTTGGTATAAATAAAACGGGTGACTGTGGAGGATTTTTTCTGCGATCGGTAGACGAACACGCGGATAGCTTTATGATGTGAAATTTCAAATAATTCGACTTCATTTGGAAGCGATTTAAGCTTGAATAAAGCTTCTAGATCTACATACCACTGTGCAGCAAAGACTGATTAGACTCCCCTCCCTACCAGGAAATGACCGCGTCATTAAGAATCGTATGTAATGGAAAATCCACTTGCATTCACATGGAAAAGTCGGACGCCGCGAGCCGGAGTCGAACCGGCGACCCTCCGCATACTGGGCAGAGTCTCTACCAGTGGATTTTCCACTACGTACGATTCAGGCTCCTCGTGCCAACAATAAATTCTCATTTAGAATCCCATTTAATTGCTGGTAATCAGGAACTCGTGCTTTGTGTTTATCACGGAAGTTAATTATGATTATGCTACCGAAGAGAAATACAAGCCGTCCAACACGACAGCCTTAGCGAAACAAGAGTGGGATTCAGCGATCGCTCTTCACGCCATAGCCGAGGGACACAATATTGACTACGAAAACACAAAAATCCTCCAATATGGGCTGAAAACCTGCACTGAGCGCTTGTATGCCGAAGCTTTGGCAATCAGCACCCACCCTGCATGCGTCAATCGAAATGACGGGGCAGAAATTCCCGGAATTTGGACCGCACTGACATAACAAACACATAGGCAGCCCAAACGTCACATCGACACTTGACCTCGTAACCACGGGCTCGGATAATGGGAATCGGTGTGACTAAAATTCGATCAACCTAATCGACAAACGATCTAACACACACACACACACACACACACACACACACACACACACACACACATCGTCGACTGGTAACTGATTCCTCAGTCATTTGATTGTAAAGCTGCCTAGGGAAAGGTTACCCACGGTGACCGAAACGTCGGCTTATAATTTTCCACCGACAACGCCGTGTTACTGACATTATATCTCGTTTAACACATCACATGGCGCATAGTTTTTTCGATACACTCTGAAACCTCGTTCGGCCCTGACATAATACTGAGGTTTCCCTAATTCCCCACGGTTCATAATAAACACGATCTAGCACACACATCGAGCTTATAGGAACAGAGCGGATTTTCTACTTTTACCTGTAAAGAAAGGCCGAATAGATTGGTTGTCACATATAGTTCGTGGATGAAGTTAGCAGCGTAACGATATGTAGGACGACAATCCTGTAACCACGATCTACGAAATTGCATCGAAACAAAAAAACAACCGGTCACTCACATGCAGGAGTACTTTGCGCAAATTCGGTTGTACACAGGCCGGGTTGATATCGGACAGACGACCAAGGCGTTGAAGAACGGATACACGGATATCGAATACTTCATCGTGCAATGCCAGAAACAATGCCAGAAGATGATCTGCCTGTGCTAAATGAGGATCGAATCCACGATCGATTGAATCGAACACGCATCGACGAACATCCGGGTCTGTGGGAAAAAATGCAGGAGTAAAATGAAAGAGGGTTCACCGTGATACGAAAATAAACAAATAACGTACAAGCCTTACGACACTGATGAAGAAAAACAAAGCGATCAACCGTCGCCACGAAGTGCGATAAATCAGGCAATAAAACGCCCGGTAAGTTTAAAAAATCTACGAAGTTAGGAAAAATGGGTGAGATAAGATATAAACATGGATGTTCAAAGTGATTATTACAATAAAGAAAAGATGTTCACAAAAATAGATGACTAGTCAACCAAGATGTACAGAAGCGCTCAATGACAAAGAGTTCTGAGAATCAACAGAACGTGAGAAAGCTTGGATGCAACCGTGGAAAGAATGTTTAGAGTAGTATCTCGTTCTTAAGTGCAATTAACTGTATGACTTTTATTGCAAGGAAAACTAGACTCAAAATATTTCACGCACGATATTTTAAAGGTTAATAGAGCACACTGCTTCCACTACATGAGTCAATAAGTGCGTGTGAAAGTTGCACTGGTGGATGAAATTAGATTTGTCAGTGAAATCTGTGTTACCGAGTTTCGCCGATGATCGGGAACAATTATCGTATATTGTTTAGACAACACATCGATTTGATATACAAACGTTCACCAGACATTTGTTTCTCACTTCAGTCACGTTGTCTCCGGGTCGGAGGTTCTGGAGCACCGCGATGCCACAACTGTAGTTGACTTAAATCGCTGAACGTTTGTATAACCATTGGACGATTTGGATCAATCATTTATTGCTGTTTAATCAACGTATATATATATATATATATATATATATATATATATATATATATATATATATATATATATATATATATATATATATATATATACTTATTACACAACAAAACTGATGTATGGTGTACGGTTTACAATCATGGAACAACAACTTGACCGTGATTCGTTGTCATTTTCCTCGGTGTCTCACGGTGCCGGGGTCTTAGGGTACCACTACGACGGAAAGTGCACAGGCTCTTAGTTTTTTGCTCAATTTTTTGTCGCGGATAGTTTCTTTGGTACCGAAGTGCGACCCGCAAAACAGGTGCGGTGCAAGCGACCGCGTAATGCAGCGGTACAGCAGATATTTATTCAATACAAAAAAGTTGATTTTACATGAATGTGGCTGCGTGATACCAAAGATTTTGGCGAACGAGGCAAGCGCTTGAAAGGTCACGTTTACCGCCAAGAAACAAACCTGGGTCGCTGGTACCCACAACGAGCAATTTGCCGAGAATATCAGCCACTGTGTTCACCGCTGGTCTTGCATACCAATGATGGCTGTCAACAGACTAGAAAGGAAGAAGACAACAAAAGGGAGAGCGGTTAATACCAGACAGTGTATTCAGCGCATTAACAGTGAAATGCACCCAAAAGTCCAGCTTTCTACGTACCCAGCAGATCCAGAAGCGGCTATCAAAAACGAGCGTCACACTTGTAGCACCCTCCGCAACTCGTGATGAAACAGTGGATTGTAAATTCTCTGATTACCCGCAGTAACCGAAACGTCGACTGACTACCAGAATCTACAACAACGTTGTGTTATCGAGCATTAGGCGCTTACGTATTCAGAAGTTATTCTCTACGGAGTTGTTTAGTGGAATTCAAAATCCCAGAACAGTTAGAGGTTCACTAAAAAATCTCACGCATAATTACTACACAATAACAGTATTACATCGTCATAGGAAAATAGAACAAAATAAGAAGGGGAAGTTTTTTAAGCATACAAAAACACCAAGAATCTGACAACAACAAAATCTTATATAACTATTGACAAACCAACATATCAGAAGGATTTAGGACGCGTGTCATCGGTCGCCTGTCATCAGTTTAGAAGCTGATCTGGTTTCCAGTCAACAATTCAACTGGGTAATGTGAATGATAATTGGCCGATTGCAATGAAGCAGAGTGGTGGGATTGAACCTTTTTATTCACACAAGCGTTGCTTACTTATTTCAGTGAATAATCACAGTGGAAACCGACTTAAACCTCATAGCGCCATGGTTCGCTTTTGTCCTAACACATTCGTTCGTGAATGCGCCGACCGACACCCGCCCGAGGCTTGTCGCTGGAGTATCTGACTGATGGAATGAAAACCATGACTTTATGGTGTGACAAAACCGACTTCATGACGTGACGAACTTGAGCGAGAAATGCTATAGATTTTCCAGTTCTGTCAAGTATGGGAGATTTTTCAACTTAGTGGTCGTGCTACTTGGCCGCTTCTGGTTCTCATACGTTTTCCTACTTCAACAATACTCTCCCTTTCTCACAATTGATTTGTCTGATTTAGGAAACCGTATAGGACGACTAGTGCCTGGCAGTGAATCGAATGTCTACGCATTGTAAATGTTTGACTTTCCTGATTTGATGATCTTGGAGTTCTATGCGACAACACATACTATTTCACAGTTTAGGTATTTACGGTGCACAAAACATGGTTTTCTGAAGAGTCGCACGAATGGAGATGACTTGCACTGCTATGGAGAAAATCAAACCATACAAGTTTCATAAAATCTATGCACTGAACATTTTTCCACTTCATGTTTTGTTTTCCAAGGGCTGGAATTCTGAGTAGGTCCCTCCCTGTGGGGGTCGATTGTTATTCCTACCTTTAAGAAGGGCTCGAGAAGTGACTGTGCCAACCATTGCGGCATAAGCCTTATCCCAATAATGTCGAAGCGGCTTGCGTGCAACCCTAGGCAGGTTGTACCAAATTTGTGAAGAGCAGACTCGCGAAAAGCAGGCTGGGTTTCACGCCTGTCGTAGATGTATTATTCAAACTTTCGCCCTCCGACAGCTGCTAGAGCACCGTCATACTTCACAGAGACTAACGACCATCGTGCTGCTAGACGTTCGCGCGGTCTTAGACTCTGTCGATAGGATTGCACTAGGGAACTGTTTGTTGAAAAATGGAGTGCCTGAGAAGTCAATCGTCAAAGAAATGTATCGTCACACTTCAGGTCGAGTCATAGGCAACTTCCGTCCTCTTTTGTCATCTGAGGTGGAGTGCGACTAGGTTTCTCTAAATCCCCATCCCCCTTCAACTTTGCCATAGATGATGTCCTACCGAATGCCGTGCCTGGTCTTTCAAAAGGTTGAGTTGAACTACTTCCAAGGGACAGACTTTCTGACACGGAATATGCCGGTGATATCGTCTTGCTGAGTGATAATGCACGAGTGGTTCAATACGCCCTGAACAGTTCGGCGACTGAGGTATCCAGATACCGTATGCACTTTGCGCCTTCCGAGTGCACAATACATTTGCTGGACTGGAAGGCGCCGGTACCGGCACTCATCCTCCGTGGTGATCGGTTAGTTAGTTGGCAACACTGTGTTTCAGGAGCTTCATTACAGCTGGAGGTGGTGTTGGAGAGAAACCCAGTTCACACATGGCGAGATACAAGACAGCTTTTGTCAACCTATGACGCCTGTGGCATCGCCGTGACATTCGGCTCTCTATTAGAGACGGATGTACATCGCCGCGATTCGTAGTGTGTTCCTCTACGGCCACAAGGCCTGGCCACTCCGCCTTAAGGATACTTGCGTCTTCCTGTGTTCAACAACTGATGTCTCTCAAGCATTAATCGCGTCTGGCCGGAACATCGAGGGGCACCGTCGTGTGTGGGGCGCGCTTAATCGCCCAATGACCGAAATGAAGGATTTAGTCTCTGGTGGCTCGGTCACGCATTGCGAATGCCTGCACATCGTCTACATTTCCATGCTCTATTCACACGGGCTGGACAACGCTGGAATGAGCGACGCGATGATCAGGCCACGAATTAGCATAGAATCATAAAAAACTAGAGCCAGCATTGGCTTCGGTTGGTGCTTGCCACCTCCCTGGTTGGGGCCCAAGCGACGAGGATTATGGTTGGTTAGCGACTGAGGGATCTGGCTGAAAACAGAAGTGGGTGGTGCGAATGCTGGATGGTCAGTCTGTTGAATTACTGTAAACAAAAAAAATGTCGTTCACACAATAAAAAACTGAGAAGAAAAAAAACATTGCAGGATGCACGGTGGAAAAGAAAAAAATCACAGCATTCTGTTTTGATAGCGATCTCCTTTTCTATGTTCTACTCTCGCGCTCCTATCTTATGAATGTTGTTATTGTTCCGTTGGCACCATGCACTATGTATTAGGGCCGAGCATTTGTCCTTGGCTCCGCTCGCTGTCTGTGACATAACCAATCGGAGCAAGAAGCAACCATCCATACGTTTCTATAACAGTAGCAGTTCATAATGTGCTCGGGCAATCAGTGAACTAGCGAACAACCGAATGCCACCGTCGCACTCCACCTGCTACCAACCCCAGAATAAACAAGGGTAGAAAACAGCACACATTGAACAATCGGTTGGTAAACAGGTAATAGTACTATGCGCAACAATTAGCTGCGACACGTCCTTCCGCTGATGGCCGAACCCGCCTAGTCGAGTATTCTAATGGTCTGCGGCTTCAAACTTACCTTTCATGGACTGATCCAACTTGTCCACCTTCAGACATTGAGCATAATAAGAATCGAGGAGATACGATGAAGTGTATTTCACCGTGACGAAATATGGGAATATCAGTACGAAACTATAATTCGAAGCCATGAACATCAACGATTTCGGATTTGGAAATCTTTCCGCAACTACTCACCTTTAACCAAGGCACCATCAAACGGGCACAAGTCTTGACAGCTTCCATTCGCACCTCCTTTACCTCACATGTATTGACAGAGATGAAATTTTCCGAAATGTGACGTACAAAATGCGCCAGTGGATGACCTAGACCAAATGAAGGGAAAAGATGAGGAATCGCAGTGAGAAACAGGAATGAATTTAACAAATGAAAAGTGAGAAAAATGTGAAGTCAGGTATGACTGAACTACTTGTAGTGGTTTAGACTAAAAGGACTGAATTTTCGAGGAAACACAATGTATTGGTAATCTTTTCTCTGCTGAAAAGGCTTTGTCGTCGTCACCCAAGAACGAACTGCTGACCACTTAATGAGGCTTTATTTGTTGGCTCGTCGCTCCAAGCTCCAATGATCAAACTGACGATTTTTCTATCATAATCATGAACATAAAAGCCCACTAGATGGAGTAGCTAATCCGCGCGGCTTTGCCTGCGCACTTAAGTACAGAGCGAAATATACCAATAACAAAATACCCGATTTATTTGATGCTTATTCATGCAAACGTTCTAAGGAATATACCAATAAACAAAAAGGCGCACTTCACTGCCACCTGGATTTCGAAGATCTGAAGTTGAGAACCATATATTGTTCCAAAAGAACGGGTGTGAACCTGACCTTCGTTTGATAAACTTGAATGAAGAAACATATTTCACCGGAACTGGATGTCAATCACTTTGGTTTACCAATCTCGAAGATTTCCAGTGGTACATAGTGTGGTGAAAAACAGACTGCCCAGACACCTGAATAAAAAACAGTCACAGCATGCATGAATACCATGACCGCAGGCCTGTAGACGACATCTGCATGACAGGATATGTATGAATTCATTTCACTCAGCCGTTAACCTAGCGCTTTTGTTTTGTTTTTGTTTCTACCTTGCAGCATCGTCCAGTTGAAGGTGAAATAAACAGGAGCATAAGAGCCGAAAAGAAAGTAAAAAGCGGAAATCACGAACATAGAAACAAAGTTCCAATGTAACTACGCTACTGGCCGCGACACCTAGTCATATCACTTAATGTTTCCAACCACCTAGTAGGCAGATCTCGTGAACACCAACCTACTCACGGTTAACATACCTATTTGCCAGGTCATGAACTAACCACCTCGATCTGTCTTCCGACCATTAACTGTCTCGGAAAACAGAGTACGTCGAGGACGTCATTCGGTTGGCATGCGTAACACGTACCAACCGCCTTAACCTGTTTAGATTCAGCACCTGTTTCAGTGACTGCCCTCTAGTTTCTAACACTCTACGCCTAACCTTAGCATTGATGACTCCGTATTCCCACCACATTCTGGCATTACTACAAAGCAATGTATAGTCAAACACCGACCATCCTCGTCTATATTCCACCCGTAACGGTTATGCTTCTCAGCCGGATAAAAGAACCGATCTAACCGCTGTCGAGTACATTCGATCTTTGACAGACAACCAGATTTCACACGGGTACTACATATGACTGGGGTTGGCAAGAGTCAAATGCGTCTTCTGTGTACACAACGACACCTCATCTGATATTTGCCCATCTGTTGAGATATAACTGCTCAGGTAACAAAACTAAACTAAACTACTGCTTTCTTCAGAACAGCAATTATTCATGGTATTTTGCATCGATCTTCAATCGAATGGGAGGAGATTAGTCAGGCCCTTTGCATGAAGGATGTTGGGCGTTTCTGGAAGAATCATACTTGCGGCTGTCCACACCGCAGAAGGGATTTTTCTTTGACAGCCCTAACCAGAGCGTTTGACTCAAAAGTCCGACCCACGAGGCGTTAACTCAGCACGGAAAGGTGACCAAAGTACATGCACTATACGCACCATATCTTGTGTTTGCCGGTGCTTTGTTATCGACCCGCTATTCGGATTATGTTCTTAGCCCCATGCATCCAATGGAGCAAGCGGAACATGCACGGAGCAGCATCTTTTCGGCTGGAGCTGCTCGACTTGGGCGGGCGACAGAAGGCCATTGAAGTGCAATGACATTTACTGTCGAGAGAAAACCCGAGCACTCCACTCCTACGTCTATCTAATGAAAAATTTTTGACCGGTAAACCGTTTCTCCGTATTTATATTCGCGTTAGTGTCCACTACGGGACGTAGTGGATTGAACAAAGTGTTGCCCAAAACCTGGTTCGGAGTGACTAGGCTCTGTATGGCCTCTATCCAGTGACCTGTCAGCAACGACTGCCTCTTCGTTTTAGAAAAAGATCCTGTGTAGCCATTTGGATCACAGAGGTACGCAAGCCATCAAATCATGCCAAGGATTAATCTCGTCATGTTCGATGGATCTGCATTGGAGTAAGGGTATGGTTCACAATCATTTTCGAGCTTAAAACAAACTTGAGTTTCACGTGTGCACTATTTACCGGGGTGAGATAACAGATGGAAAGCAGTCCCACGGAGTTATCTGAACGCAAAGATAACCAGGCTGATTCACAACAAGACTTGATGACAGTTTTCGTAAACTAATACGATCAACGTTTTTCACTAGCTCACGGAAACCTACTAAGTCATCCGGAATAAACCGCAAGTTCTCGGGGTTCGGGAACTCTACGGCCGGAGTCAGTTAGTATGAGTACAAGACAAGTTGAGTTATCAGGACTGCTAAAAACACAGCAGACGGGTGGCGGCAAAAATTGTAGTTTCAGTAAAGAAAACGGTGATCATAAGTCCCGAGGTGAAGTGGTAACTGTCTCTCTACGCTACAGGACTCAGCGTGCTAACGCTATAGCCACAGTTGGTGCCCTCCATCTTATCTAACCCCTGTCTTCTGTCCCTAATCACCTCTCTTTGCCCCATCTACCCACACATAATGCATCCATTATTAACACGGCCGATACTCGCAGCGATTCAATGTCAAATAGTGTCAGGAATAACAATCTCTCTGACAACTCACATTTTCTCAAGCCTCATCAGCCTCTGAATCTCGGCTCCTTCAACGTACGTACTCTCATGCAGGCTGGTCAGCAGGCGGCCTAACCCTTACAATGAACTCTCTGAAGATTGATGCCTATTGCGTAAGTGAAACGCGTATCCAGGATGTGAGCAGTGTCATTCAACTAACTGCTCCTGGTATCTCATCGAGGTATTTTCTGCGCACTTCAAGAGACGAAGAGGCTAGAGCTGCGGGTCAGCGTGGTGTAGGAACAGTCTTCAGTGACAAGGCCGAAGATGCTCCATAAAACTGGATCCCTGTTAACAGTCGTTTATGTGTTGTGAGACTCCAGGGGTCACTTAGCGTTCGAAAGGTTAGTTGTCTTAAGCACAATTTGTTTGTGATATCGGCGTACGCTGCAACGGACTGCAGCTCAGACTTGCAGAAAAATGAGTTCTATGATGAAATCGCGACACTCATTCGCAGCAGTAAAGGTTCTGACATTGTAGTGCTAGCTGATGACTTCAATGCAATTTAAAGCGTCAGACGTTTGTCTAGCGGGGCGTTGTGCTTCACCCGCTGAGCCTACAGATAACGGGGATAAGCATCTCCAGTTTTGTGCAAACACTCGATTGTTCTTGTCTAGCACCAATTTCCGACATGGCGCTTTAACTCTACAGTTACTCCAAGACAGATTCGTCATATCGCAGTAAGCTACTGGTCGCGCAGTTCTGTTCAGAAATGCAGATCTTACTGGTCCACGTACGTAGAGTCGGGCCATACATTAGTTTTATTGCGATTATCTCTCCAGCTCCATGGTCATCGACACAAACCGCAAACCCGGTTAGCCGTAGAAAGTATGTGTGATTCAGAAGTACGCACCCAGTATGAGCAGAAGTTAGCACATGAGCTAGGATCTACGACGAACAGTAATGTAGATGAGCATTGGGCTCATATCAAACAGGCGATGCACATGGCAGCAGGTTTTGCCTGTGGTCCTAGATCCCATGCCCGTCAGAGACACTGGATCTCGCAAGAGTCGCTGAGTATAATGGAGCAAAAGCGTCAGCTTTCGAACTGTAAGGAGATGAATAAGATACGAAGACATCTACAAAAGCAACTTACGAAAAGCCTTCACAATGACCGCGAAAACTGATGGGTCAAGGTAGCCGAAGAAATGAAAATAGCAGCTGCTTCAGGTAACAGTCAAAGACTGTTCAAACTTATTCGTGACCCTGGTGGACGGCGCACTCAGGTCAGTGAAACGATTCGCGATAGGAATGGAGAACCCATCCATAACAAACAGCAAAGGCTTGACCCTTGGGCCGAATAATTCAAGGTACAGTTTAGCTGGCCGCACGCTAGTGTAGTTACTCCTGTGTCAACAACTGAGACTCCTTGGGTGGTATCACTTGAGCCCCCATCGGAAACAGCAGGACCGAGCTTACGATTACTAAAGCTAGGGAAAGCAGCCGGTCGCGACAAACTTCCCCTAGTTGTTTCCAAATTGGTGTGAATGTTTTGATAAAATAACTTACCATCTTGCTCCGTAACATTTGGAACGACGGGCGTATTCCGTTTATATCGAGCCAGTCACTGATTTTCCCTATCTTCAAGAAAGGAATACGCAATGAGTGTAGTAACCATCGTGGGATTAGCTTAATCCCGATAATCACCAAAGTATTAGCCTCAATTCTACTGCACCGTCTTACACCCGCTCGCCAGAGGAACACCCGCGAACAGCAAACTGGATTTCGCCCAAGTCCACGATGCATCGACCAGATTTTTACTCTTCGCCGACTACTTGAAACGCGTCACACGCGTCGTCGACCGACAATGATGACTTCTGAGACTTGGAAGGCGCTTTCGATTCAGTTGATCGAACAGCGCTTCTCAGTGCTCATCAGCGAAAAGGTATGCCCCAGAAGTTCGTGAACCTAATAAGATCATTGTATTCTCATACTTCTGGCTGCGTTTGAGTTTACGGTGAACCATGCAGTCTGTTCGACTTCGTCATGGACGGAATAATGGAGAGTGTGCTGCAAAATCTTCAAGGTATAGACGTCGAATTAGGAAATAGTGGAAAGCTGTGTGACCTAGATTACGCGGACGACCTTGTCTGCTTGTTCGAATGCACGGAACCGGCGCAACATGCACTAGATAGACTTGCGAGAGCTGTATCTACATTCGGCATACGCTTTGCACCTTCAAAGTGTAAAGTGATGTTACAAGACTAAACGTCAACAGTTCTGACCTTGATTCTCGATGGGGAGGTGCTGTCAGTTGTCGACCACTTCACCTGCCTCGGCAGCAGTGTGACGATAGATAAGAGCACAGTAGTGGAGGTGAGCGAGCGCATATACAATGCTCGAGCGGCGTACGCTGGACTGAAGCATTTGTGGCGCTGACCTGATATTTCACCGAAGTTGAAAGGTCGTGTATACTGTGCAGCAGTGCGTTCAGTTTTTTTGTATGGTTGCGAGACATGGAATCTGCGTGCTGAAAATATTCGTCGATGTCTACGTAGTATCGCCAAGATTGGGTGGGATAACTGAGTGAGTAATGATGAGGTCAGAAAGTGAATATTGGGTGTTAATTCGGATAGGGTTTTGTCACTGCGTATCAACATTAGTAGGCTCCGTTAGTTAGGGCACGTGGTACTTATGGCAAACACACATCTACCGTATCATGGCATATTCTCCGTTCCTCCTCAGAAGTGGTAAAACCACGTGGAGGTCAACAGATGACGTGGCAACGGGGAATGAGAAAATGTACAGCAGACTTAGTAAAAGTAGGTGCTTCACTTCTTCGTGGTTGGGGGTCAAAAGATCCGTCTACTAGTTGGCTGGTGACACTGAAGGATATGCCTGCGAACCGCGAACAGTGGCGATCGTGTTGTCACCTTCTATCGAATCAGAATGATTGATCGACGTGTGTTTGTACAGTTTGACTGTGTATTTTGTATGTTGGCTATGAGGGCCTTCTTTCCTTTTCCCACTCTTGCCGGTCCACTCCCTGTCCATCTTGTATAGGCATAATTTCTAATTCAACGTGTAACATAGTGAGAAAGGCAGTGGCCAGTGGGGCTTGCCCTACCGTTTAACGCCATACGATGATGATGATGATGATGATGATGATGATGATGATGATGACAATAGTTGGTACAAAGAGATGGGCGGAGTGGAACGGCGTTGAGCTGCAGAAAGAAGTTCATTCGATGCGAGTCAAAGTCAAGGCTTGCACAGTTACTTACCATAAGGAACCATTAGCGTTTAACAACTCACCTTCAAAATTGAAACTCCCCAAAGTACGCAAAGCCAATGCCACCACGGCCACTTCTGGTGAGACATCGCCGGATGAAGTTGTGGCTAGCCGTAAGGGGATGCTGCCCAGCTCAGAACTCGGAGCGGCAGTGCATGAAATACCACAGCTTGCAGTGCGTGTTAAATGGGTTTTACCATGTGTATGGAAGATCACACGAGAAACAGCTGACGCCGCACCGCAGCCGGCCCCACTACCTCCCAGGGGCACAGCTCCTGAGCCTGTCAACGTTCCAGTCGAGCAGGACACGACGGCTGATGAGTTCGTTGATGAAATCGTGGTTCCAGCTAACGGTCCAATCAGATTTGTTAATGCTCCGGGGAAATTGGGAATAAACGAGAGTACCGCGGGCACAGAACTGCCTGACTGCGGGACCTGTGTCTGTCCGAAACTGCTTCCACTGTTGTGCATGAGAACCAGACTGATATCGCTCAAAATGCGATCCTAAATGTCGAGTAAAGACGATGAAGTCATTTTAGGATTATAGGGTTATGAGAAAACATTTTCAAAACACTGACAAATTAACTTCCCTAGAAGGTAAACCAAAGATCAAATGTAAAGGATTGCTTTTTGTCTACCTGAATCTCCTTTCGAAGTTCCGGAATATGTTCCGAGATCAGTCGGCAAGTGGAAATCAACGGCTGATTCAGACCAGAAGCTACCATCGCATCCAGCAGTTGTTTAACTGATTCATGCAACGACGGGCCCAGCGACTTGACCAGTAAACCAATACTGAGAACTGCAGCCGCTTCCAGCGGCGCCGAACGTTTCCTAGAACGAAATCAACCAAAGAAGCCAAGTTATGATTACGGGTCATAACGGGTGAATTCTAACCACGCTTATCAAGTACGCATACCCTATATCCCTCTCTCCATTCATAATTAGAATTATACATTCCATAAATGTTTTATTCGGCTATCTCATTTAAACCACAGGAGTGTAAGTGGATGCTTCCAGTACGAGGGAATCACAAATGTTTTGCTGTTAGTTCTTTGTGGGTTATTCGAAGTTAACGTTTTCTATGAGGAACATTTACTCACACTCGTCATCACCATTGTACAGCGCTGAACAGTAGGGCACGCCCCACTGACCACTGCCTTTCTCACCATCTTGCACGTTGAATCAGAAAGTATGAATATAAAAGATGGACAGGGAGCGGACCGACAAGAGTGGGAAAAGGAAAGAAGGCCCTAATAGCCAACATACAAGATACACAGTCAAATTGTATCAACACGCACTGATCAGTCATTCTCATTTACTTTTACGCTACTATCTCCTGCTGTTCGCAGGTGTTCCTCTGGCGAGCGGGTGTAAGACGGTGCAGCAGAATCGAGGCTAATACTTTGGCGTTCATCTGAACTAGGTAATCTCACGATGGTTATTACAATAACTGCGCGATCCTTTCTTGACGATGGGTATGATATATATATATATATATATATATATATATATATATATATATATATATATATATATATATATATATATATATATATATATATATATATATATATATATATATATATAATATGGCTGAATACGCCCCTCGTTCCAAGTGTTACGCACCAACATGGTAGGTGATGGTAAGTGATTTTACACCCATTAATGTAGCAGAACCGAGATTGATCCGAAGCGTATCGAAGAGTCGATGCGTCGTGTGAAGTGTAATGTTAGAACCTTATTGTTTAATAACGTAGCGTAGTCGAAATCGTTGGTAGGTTGTCGACGTTTCGGTCACCGCGGTTAATCTGTTTCGAGACTGGTTCTACAAACGGTTATAAAACCAGTCTTGAAAAAGATGACCGCGGAGACAGAAATGTCGACAACCTTCCAACGCTGTGCTTTTAAACAACATAATTCTACCATAAAATTTACAATCAGTTTGAAAAGAACTGAAGGGAGTTCGTCAAGACGGGCTTCTTTTCCCCGCTACGGTAATCGAATGCTCGACTCTACCTCTATTTCCGACAGAACTCCACCGATACCGCCCAAGGAGTCACAGTTGCTCACACAGGAGTGTCTACATGGGAACCCAGCCAGCTAAACTGCACCCTGACGTAATCGGTCCAACGGTCTAGATTTTACTCAGTCCGTTGCAGCGTACGCCGATATCACAAACAAATTGTGCTTAAGACAACTAACCTTTCGACGCCAAGTGACCCCTGGAGTCTCACAACACATAAACGACTGTTAACAGGGATCCAGTTTTATGGAGCATCTTCGGCCTTGTCACTGAAGACTGTTCCTACACCACGCTGACCCGCAGCTCTAGCCTCTTCGTCTCTTGAAGTGCGCAGAAAATACCTCTATGAAATACCAGGAGCAGTTAGTTGAATGACACTGCTCACATCCTGGATACGCGTTTCACTTACGCAATAGGCATCAATCTTCAGAGAGTTCATTGTAAGGGTTAGGCCGCCTGCTGACCAGCCTGCATGAGAGTACGTACGTTGAAGGAGCCGAGATTCAGAGGCTGATGAGACTTGAGAAAAGGTGAGTTACCAGACAGGGGATTATTCCCGGCACTATTTGACAGTGAATCGTTGCTAGTATCGACCCTGTTATCAGTGGGAGCATTATGGGCGGATAGATGGGGCAAAGAGAGGTGGTTAGGGACAGAAGACAAAGGTGGAATAAAAAAGAGGGAACTCTGAGCAGTAGCCCACTTATCACTACCCACCCCACTCGATGCAATGGGCAGTGCGGTCCTGATTATCCTGCGCGAAGACCGATGCAGTATGGAATTCTTTGTAGTCGCGCAGTTCATGGAAGATGTTAGACGGGTGCTGTTAGGGTGTCCAGCCACAAAGCAGGAGAACAATTAGGGTCCTCATCCAAAGCCTTTAGTTCTAACAAGAACCTATCCACAAGGTAGTGGGCTGGCTTAGTGGGAGCCCATTTAATTGGATCAATTATTCTTCCACTGATTTTGCCGATTGAGTTGTCAGCTAAGATCTACCCCGAACGTGGAGGACCAGGAGACTTAACTTTGTCTGACCTCTACTCAATGACCTGTCAGGCTTGGTTGCATCAGCGGCTTACGGAAGCCATCCTGTAAAGCTCTTCGGGTCATAGAGACACGCTAGCCATCACACCACGCCAAGGTGCCATCTCGTCGTGATGGGTTTATTCACACTTCGGACGAACAAATGGGATAACTGCGAACTTAACACCTACGGAATATGCAAGTATCAGGATGAGTGGAGAGAGGGAAGCACTGGGTATGCATAACTGATGAACGGCAATAAAGGCAAAATCGGTCGCTTGTTGAGAAAAATTTTCCATACGTACAAGTACTCCTAATATATTCAATGATAAAGTAACCTTTTTCAGACAAAATTACAGTTACTATGCTTTTACCACAACTAACTAAATGGAACGTGTTTATCAATTAACCAAACATCCCAGGAGCTAAGAACTGTCAGTTCAGTTCAGTTCCGACAACCAATAACCATGCATTAGATGCGGTGACTTCAGTTGCTATCTCCTAGTGACGACTACGATCGGAAATAATGAAAAGAAAACAGCATGAAAGCAGTGAGAGAAGAATTACAAACACTGATATCAAGTCCGTGAAAATCTTTGTGGATACAAGAGCGCCACTGATCACGTCACCGAACCATATCCTTCAATGTACTTAACTACAGAGCGGGAGGGTCTCTTAGACCATACTCAGGAAGTCCAACACGTCCTACATGGCCAAGTACACTTGTTAGGCTTTTCATACCTTTCTTCCATGTCATGGACTGACCACACTTATTCATCTTCCAACCGGTAACCGCCTCAGCAAACACAGCATGCCGAGAGATCTTGTCACAGGACATGCGTAACACATATCCCGACCATCTTAGCCTGGTGAGCTTAAGTGTTTCATCTAGTAAATTTATCCTTGAACCTAAGACTTCCCGCCGAGCCTCAGCATTGCTCAAACGGTGTTCCCACCACGTTCGAGCAATACTACGAAGATATCGGTGTTCAAATACCGACAATCTTCGTGTACACTTCACCCACAGTGGCCATGTCTCTGAACCATACAAAAGCACGGGCCTCACTGCGGCTATGTACACTCGGCCTTTGATAGGTAAACGGATGTCATGTCGACGCCACAAATGATTCAGGTTGGCAAATGCCAAACGAGTCTTCTGTGTACGCAGGGACACTTCATCCGATATCCGACCTCCGGGTGAAATGCAGCTGTCCAGATAACAACTTGTCTATCTAATCTATGGTCTCCCCAAATAACGAGTTTTGGCGTTGGACCAATCCAGTCCTGCAATAGCATTTTATACTTTGACAGTGCAAAACACATACTGAACAATGCTATGCATTCCGTCAAGCTGTCTAGAAAAGCTGGCAACTTACCTGGATATTCACTTCAAAGAAATGTGTCGTTCGGACAACCAAAGTTTGACACTTTTCTGCTGGGGAAAAGTTCAATACCACTATCCTCACCTGACAAAAGCGCGATCTCTAGGACTATATCCATCACAAAGTTAGAGAGAAACGCTAAGAACCGTGAGATGCTACATTTCGCTTTGGCTTAAATGTTTGCTAATCTTTCGAATAAACGCTAAACGGTGACCTTCGAACGTAAGTTTACCGCTCACCGCGGTATGACGAAGTCGGTTGGTTCGTACGCCTAATCCCTACCATCAATGCATTACGGCCCCGCTCACCGTTCACGCATGACTCATTGAAATAAACTCTGCACGGAATTTGTTTCTGCATATTATTTAGCCTACCGTACAGCCAACTGCTGTGATTGAAGCAAGCAGATACGTTAGAGAGCTCGTGAATAAATTACCAAAATGAAACCAGTTCCCCGCTTAAGGCCATACACAGATCATTAGATGGAGGTAACTGTTAATCAAATACAATATGTCCATCGTAGGAGTGGATTGCAGAGCGGGTGATGGGTCGACAATGTCGTTGATGGTGACGGATGAACAGTTCATCATATACTGGAAACGTTTTAGCTCACAATTGTGCACCCCATCTGAAGGTCTCGGTAAAACAAGCACCGTTAGTAGTTTCTAACAAGAGCGAAACAGCTGTGCAGTGCTCTCACGGCTTATAATAGTGAGTTAAACGCTGAAACTATATTACGAATCAAATCCCGGAAGGGATAATGTGTTAAACATCATTCACTTACCTGTTCCTTCCTTCCTTGTGGACAGATAAACAAGACTGGATCAAGGGTAATAATTTAGTAAGATATCCCCGACTAATGAATTCTGTACGCATGTGATATCCTATTATTGCCAAATTGACCAACACGATAGGTTTCTCGCGATCGCGACGTAAGCATTGAAACAGCCAGTCCATTGTTGATTTGTATCGTCTGAAAAAAAAAACAGGCGGGATAAAAACCATCACCTGGTTGCCCAAAACGTGTTACATCAGAGGTAATAATATACAATGATAACCGTCAAAATTTGACTGCAGTAGAGATAGATGTATTGCTCAACGGTAGACATCTCAAATTAGAAGAAATGACGTGTTCAGAAGATATCTTACTTTACTTTGACTTGTACGCGACTATCTCCTGCTAGAAGATCAGTCGGCTCCATGAGTATCTCGTACCATGTACGACAGTTAGAAACGAGTTCGGTGCAGATTGCGTTCACGTTTTTCTTCCATTGGCGGGTGCCACAGACCGACCGTGAGCCTAGGCGCTCTACATCCTGCTCGACAGCGTTGATCCCAGTTTTGAGCTGGCCACCAAGGTGACGACGCCATACGAGAATGGGTTCGGCAAGGAGTATTTGGTTGGTTAGCTTCATCTTGGGTCGCCGCAGGATATGACCCAGCCACCGCAGTCGACGACATTGGGGGAAGTCTGAGTTCGTCAATTTTACAGCACCGTCTCCTAACTTTATCGTTGGATAATCTGACGCGCTAATTTACTTTGAAGATACGCCGCTGGCACCACTGATCAAACACCTTCAACTTTTTAGTACCTTCAGCTCTCAATCTCCAGGTTCGTAGCCGTAGCTGAGTACGGGGCGTATGATGGCACGGTAGATACGCACTTTAGTCCGAAGGCTGACTTCACTGCGGGAATTTGAGAAGAAACTGATTCGTCAGAGGACTGGTTGGAGCGCGGCAGGGGAATCCGCTAGAACGACAATGTCATTCACGAACTCTAGGTCCATGATGTGCATCACCTAACTCAACTGGATACCAGGATACTCAATCAGTTCATGTCTTATTTTCCAGTTTATGGCGTAGTTAAACATCATCAGTGAAAGAGGACAGTCCATGCGAGTTTACCGGGCATCCCGTCGGATTTTATTATCGCCCAAACACACTCCCGGTCAGCTGAATCGAAAGCGACCCGAAAGTCGATGAAACAGACCACTGTTGGCTACTGGAACTTGTGGCGATGATCCAGTGTTCGACTTAGTGTGAGAATTTGGTCCACGCAGTATCTACCACGGCGGAAACCTCCTCGGTTTGGTTGGGTGTGGCGGTATCTCGCAAATGAGAAGTGGTTGAGCAGCAGCCCGCAGAAAATCTTCGCAGCCACTTCGATCGGGCTGATACCCCTATAGTTCTCGCACACCGATTTGCCCCTTTTCTGTGTGATAGGCAGTCGAACAGACTTGACCCAATTAGTTGGGAAGACTTATTCCCGTTTTACGGAGCCAAACAGGGCGTGTAATCAGTCGATCAATGACGACAGGCAGGACTTGTACACTCCTGATGGAAAGCTGTCCTCTCTATCAGCTTTTCTGTTCTTCAGCTGACTGATAACTGTTGCGATTTCAGTTGTACTCGGCGGATCGCAACTGACATTGTACGGCTCTGTAGGGCTGCCGTGTGGTTTGATGGTCGGTTGAGCAACCGATCGAAGTGCTTTACCCATCGCTCTATTTTTTCTGCTCAGATATGAGCTGACCGGTTGTGTCGTGAAGGAGCGACACATGCATGCAGCGCCTAGCCGACGCGTCGCGAATGAGGAGGAATAGCTTGCTTAAGTTACCGATCCCTGCTCCAGTCTCCATTTTTTCAGTTGTTTCTACCCAGTATCGCTTACGATCAGCCCCAGCGCAGTGCGAAGCCTTGCACTGCAATCTGTGGCGTTCGCCAGTGCCTGATATCCACGCTTTGTATGCTTTAGCCGACAGTTGAAGTGCGCCCTCAGAGATCCAGTCTTCTAAGCTTTTTTGATTTTCACTAGTTCTTTTAAGGCAGTTTCTTTAACCGTCGATTTGATCACTGTCCATTGTTTTTCTATTGGAGTTGAATCTGGTGATACGTTGGTTAGTGTGGGTAACTGGGTGATGACCACGAATAAAAGCACTTGGCATTTGTCTGGCATTTCCCGGGCTGCGACGTTTATGTGGGTCGGTGGAGAGGCATTAGGGGGCGTGGACAGATGGATTCTGAAGCGTGGACGAACAAGAACGTGGTCTGTATCGTTCGCATTTCCCGTCACTGCTCCGCGGTATGCTCGACAGTCTTCCACAGACGAAGCCCAACGAGACCTCGTTAGAATATGGTTCATTTGATGCGAAGTGCGACAGCCGTTGGAGAATCATGTCAGTAAGTACTTTTTAGGGTGCTAGAAGCGTGTGCTGCAAACGACCATTCTGCTAGAGTAGGCCAAACTGGCCAGGCGGTTACTATCCTCACAGCGTTGGCCAACGCCAAATTTTCTCAGGACGAGCAGCGTTGACGAATCAGGGCGACCTGTGAGGGCGTTCCAGTCTCCGGCGATGAACAGAATACAACTTCTCTGGACCAGATTAATTATTTCTTGGAGACTATCGTTGGATTCACTTTTTGTCTCTCTGTCCGCTGC
Organism: Fasciola hepatica; assembly: GCA_948099385.1. Classification (NCBI taxonomy): domain Eukaryota; kingdom Metazoa; phylum Platyhelminthes; class Trematoda; order Plagiorchiida; family Fasciolidae; genus Fasciola; species Fasciola hepatica. The sequence continues at coordinate 500,528 of CANUEZ040000011.1, forward strand.
GTTGGTGCGAGCACAGACCGCAATCACTGTCAAGTCTTGTGGGGAGCCTTTAAAACGTTCCAAAACAAGACTTACTGAAATCAGCTTCCAAGCGACCGTTGCGCTGTTGGCTTTATTATTAGTGACGAATGCGACGCCGTGGAGCCTGGAGCCGTTTGTCGGGCCGCTATGATAAAGCCAATCTCTGATTCTTTCTCGATGTGATGCATAGAGGACGGGAACCTCTAGCTGATTGCTGAGTCCAATCACATCAGACAGTATTCTGCATCACTTTTGGTTTGGCTGATTTTTACCACTCTTCCACCAGAGAAAACCCTGGTCTAGACAAAATGATCACCAGTCATTCCAATTTTTCTCCCTCTCACATAAAGCCCATTACTACAAACGATCATTGTCTCCCGCTAATTGGACCAGAGATATATTAACAGCCTACCAATAATGCGTGCGTGCAATCAAAATGAAGATTTCCTCGGTAAATAGATCGAACAACGCGACTAAATCAAAGTATATGAGGCCATCGGATAGTGATAATAGTTTCCTCTTATTTACGTTGATTCTTTGCTGCGCTATGGGTAGCTGAATGTGTGTGATCTTGGTTGCCATAGTGAAACGATCTGAGAAAATTGAGCTAGTTGGTAAGTTAGTTGGTATGCTAGTAGTTATTTAGCGTAATACTTGTGTGTGTAATTTTAAGGTTCAGTTCATACAATCATCCTCCAACAGCGCAGATTTAAACAAAAACCGTAAAACTTACTGTTCTGAGGAGAGTAGTCAAAGGACTACATACACACTGGTCACTGGAGTCATAAATGCAAAATGTGACGGTGCATAAACTAGTGATTATTTCATCACCAACATTATATATATATATATAAACATTATATATATATATATATATATATATATATATATATATATATATATATATATATATATATATATTCGGACGAAACCATATTTTTGCCACTAGCAACTATGACGAAATATGAGCCTCTGAGGGCAAATTGAACAATATTTTTTCACATTGAATTAAACCAAACGTTGTTCAGAATACAGTGTTCATACACGGTATCCAACGTTTCATCCGCCTTTATTCTTCAGGATTTTACCGTCTCGTCGACATAGAGTACACCACGTTGGTGATGAAATAATCACTAGTTTATGCACCGTCACATTTTGCATTTATGACTCCAGTGACCAGTGTGTATGTAGTCCTTTGACTACTCTCCTTAGAACAGTAAGTTTTACGGTTTTTGTTTAAATCTGCGCTGTTGGAGGATGATTGTATGAACTGAACCTTAAAATTACACACACAAGTATTACGCTAAATAACTACTAGCTTACCAACTAACTTACCAACTAGCTCAATTTTCTCAGATCGTTTCACTATGGCAACCAAGATCACACACATTCAGCTACCCATAGCGCAGCAAAGAATCAACGTAAATAAGAGGAAACTATTATCACTATCCGATGGCCTCATATACTTTGATTTAGTCGCGTTGTTCGATCTATTTACCGAGGAAATCTTCATTTTGATTGCACGCACGCATTATTGGTAGGCTGTTAATATATCTCTGGTCCAATTAGCGGGAGACAATGATCGTTTGTAGTAATGGGCTTTATGTGAGAGGGAGAAAAATTGGAATGACTGGTGATCATTTTGTCTAGACCAGGGTTTTCTCTGGTGGAAGAGTGGTAAAAATCAGCCAAACCAAAAGTGATGCAGAATACTGTCTGATGTGATTGGACTCAGCAATCAGCTAGAGGTTCCCGTCCTCTATGCATCACATCGAGAAAGAATCAGAGATTGGCTTTATCATAGCGGCCCGACAAACGGCTCCAGGCTCCACGGCGTCGCATTCGTCACTAATAATAAAGCCAACAGCGCAACGGTCGCTTGGAAGCTGATATATATATATATATATATATATATATATATATATATATATATATATATATATATATATATATATATATATATATATATATATATATATATATATATATATATATATATATATATTAGCAACTTGAGATTAAGCAAGGTGCCAACGCAACAACGGAAATTACAAAATGGGGAAATGGGAGTACGCTATGGTAAAACAGAAAATGCCCATTTGTTGCTTTTCATCGCGCATATTTCGATGTTTTTTTTCGTTGGGATGATAATTTTATGATTATAAGGCACGAGAATTCGACAAACAGATCGTGCAGACCGCTATGTCTCCCAACGCCTTTAACCAACGACAATCCACATCCTTTGGGACCCAACGAGGGAGGCGGGAAGCGCCAACCGAAGCCAATGCGGATGCTAAATTCTTCATACCTCTACGCCAAGTCATGGCCTGATTGCCGCGCCGCTTTTTCCAGTCTTACGCAGAACGTACGAGTAGATGAAAATGCAAACGATGGACGGGCAGTCGCAATGCATGACAGAGCTATCGGAGGCGGTGCAAAGGTATCGCTTCGGTCAGTGGGCGGTTATCCGAGCCCAACACGACGGTGCACCTGCTCACAACTGTCTGATTTCACGCTGTGCCAAACAAAACATGGTACAATCGGGTAGGAAGGGATAGATGGAGTCCGACTCCATGATTCGTTTGCGAGTGCAATACTGCCAGGTTGCCCAGGCCAAAGCAGGTGAGTTTCTTAGGGGTCCACAACTGGAGCATTTAGCTATCCAAAGTTTAACCTACAAGGCAGCACGGCTGGTCGTTAGGCTCCCAAAATTGTTGATGAGTGATTCTCCTGTTTTCATTCATCATTCTTCGGTTGCCTTAGTCTTTTACCAGCATCCTGGAGATTACCTCTGACCTCTGTTGTCCTGAGGAAACAACTGTTGAGTACAACAGTAGATTAGAATTTATCGATCTGAAATCGCTCCCTAGGCTGAATGAATGTGCTTGGAAGTTCCACGTTAATGGCAACATCGAGTATTGTCCAGAGTATAAACGCCTACGTGCATCTTTCGCCAGCGAACTGTTGAGAACAAAAGGCAGTACACGTTTTTAGAAAGACATCAGACTTGTTTGTAGACGAGAGATCGCACGCTACAACCTCGGTGTTGATCTTGAAAAACTTAACGCTGCATGTATTTACTCATCAACCGACATTCTGTCCCCCTATTCGTTCCATGAAAGCACAACAACGTACCCACTATGTGAGAAATACATATTCAGACTGCTGCGTACCATTAGGTATCATCTGCCTCGAGGCCGGATGGCCAGTCCTTTGGCCGCAAAAGAACGTCAAAATAGGATGAATTAATCAAACCGTACCCTTGTGCCAGACTACTGATTACTAACATCTACAACTCGTGGAATTTTTCAGAAGATATTGATTCACCGGCTTAGGAGATCATTCGCCATCCTAGCTGCTCTAGTTCACAAGTCAAATGTCAACCAACATTTAGTGGCCTCGAGAAATAAAGTATAAAAAACAGTAGCACTTGTCAACGTGCGAATGTCGATCTAACCACCACAAAATGTTCCACTCAGTTTTGCTTGCCTTGAATAAAGGAAATTACTGAAGGATCAAACAAAATGATTCCTAGGAGTAACACTGAACAGCAAAAGGAAAAAGAATGAGAGAGCAAACAAAAAATCAAATTACGAGCAGAATAACAGCTTACTCCAGAACGAGGAAAGCGGACGGGTTTAGTGCGACCAACCTCGGTATGAGTCCGATAAGGAAAATAATCAGCTGAGGGTTGCGATTGTTCATCCACGAGGAAACTAAGACCCAAAGCTGATGGGAATAAACAGGAAGTGATTGGCAGAGGAATACGTGTTTCATCCAGAGTTTAGATTCACTGAGAAAGTACATTCCAAAAGCACTACACAATTTTCTCCCCGGACCAATGATTGGACCCAGTTACGGGGCCTGGTAAATGAGTACCTTGAAGGAGTGATGATTCTCTTCATTGACAAGAAAGACAAAACTGGTGTGAGCCAAATGAACGTTTCAAGAACATTACTTTCTTCCGTTTGTATTATCGATGACTGAAACCTGGACACAGAGGTTTAAATCTGCAATGATAAATCATGCGAAACTGATCAATCTCACTTGATTGAGCCACCGGTGACCATATTAATTCAGTAGTATGATACGAATACCGGATGCATTCCAGTTTTATTTCCTCACTTCGTTCCCAAAACTGTCTAGCGTATAATAGTACAGTGAATCACGATCACAATTACCAGATTCACTGAACTAAGCTAGATGAATGAAAAACTGATAATATTCCATGCCAAGGCTTGAACGAACGAGAAACAAGAAAGCAATGCGGAACGCTCTAAGCTCTCCTCTCTTGAATCTCAAAGCGTACTGGAAAGAACGGACGCGAGGACCAGGTTAAAAGGGTAAAACCGCGATGATGAACTTCCGCATGCTGACGATGGATATTGGACTCGAAAAGGAAAATTGTAATCAGTGGCCAGATCGGCTAAAAATCCTCTAAATCTCTGTCAACGATTGAGCTTATTGACACAAACTATGGTAATCTTTCAATGGGCTAAACATCAGGCAATGCGTTCAAACAACAAATGTTTCGAACATTAAAAACTCACTTTATCTATGTTCTCAACCAAAAGCCGATGACACAAAGCTGACGTGGCCACTTGACCATGTTTTTTCGGTGCGTGGTTTGAACCCAATGCATTTGATTTGGTCATTCCGTTGGATAATCCGACCACATCTAGCACCAAGTCTGCCAGATTGAAACTGAAAGGCGAACCGACTGGAAGTAGTCCTGAGGCGATCAGTAGGGACGGGTTGGTGAGAGTAGACCAACGAGAGGATAATGCCGTACGTACTGCCTGAGTTCCTTCATTTGTAGTCGTTGACAGGAAGTCGGTCAGGGGCTGTGGACAAAGTGGAATGAAAGTGAACACAAGTTCGGTTTTCGATAATGGGAAGGAAAGAATTAACTTCGCATCTGAGTACTACGGATCTGGTGTCGAAATCCCAGCACTGTCTAATAAGAAATGGATTTAAGGGAGCATGGAGATAAAATTGGAGAAACAAAAGGAAAACGAAGAATCGGCATGAGAGTCTGAGTATTTCTGGATGAGTTCCGCAACACAGATGTCACTGCGATATAAACTGTATCTCCGAATATGGGTGCGTTCGTAAAACCGAATGAATGATGAATGGGCACTATGATAATGCAAAATATTTTTTAAACCACAACAAAACAACGTAACCCTTTGGCACCGGGACTGCCCGTGGCCATTAGAGAAAAGGGAGGCCTAAGACTTAATGCAAAGTGACTAGGGTACTCCCCAATAACATTGTTTAAAAATGAATTCTCTTCTGTCCGAAAAGAGCATAGATTAGCTATAGCGAGAGATGCAAAACTATGTGGACGCAATATTCAAGTCATCCGTGATTATATGTACGGTATCATCCAACAGAGGGGGGAAGGAAGATTACGCTTTATTTGAGGCACTACTTACTGGGAAATAATTACAAATCAATCATCGATCAGCAGTTGGTTGCTTTTGTGTTCAGCAACCAGTCAAACCGTAAAATGAAAAATGAAAAATCTAACGATGGTGAGTTGAACTATTCTATTTTCGGTATGATGCCGTCTGTCATCCAGGGTTTGATAATCACGCAGCCGATGACGTCATTTTTGCGACTGTTCCCAAAACTGAAGTGGCTTGTGCGTGTGTGAGAGAGATTTTTCTCAACCATTTGATCAGCAGGCCGAGATTTTCCCTGCTCATGGATCGCTCTGAGGGTGGAACGCACATGGGTATGGGGACACTGGCACCATAAGACGTTTCCACCCCATAAATTGAGAATAAAAGTGAAAAGTAGTATCCGATATGCCACCCTAAGATTCCCACTTACTCAACTGAAAGTCACACACGTTGAAGCACGAAGTATGGAAACTATCAGAAGCGGCCATTTGAACGGTATCAGTAACAATCAAAAATCAGAAAAAAACATGGAAAGTTCGATTCACCTACCATTCCAACCATTTCGTCCAGCTCGTTTAACAGTTCATCGTAGGCAGATTGCACACAGATTAGAAGCTCTGTCAGCAGGAGCATGCTCCCGTGAGTCCAGTCATCACGATGGAGTTTTTTTAGCTGTGAAGAATGTAATCGTCACAGTTGAGTGAACGAATGTTACCAAGAGACAAGTTCATACAGAAGCGTCATGGCAAAAATAAAAAGAAATAGAATGGTAAGCACTGGTGTGGAATGGAAAGTGAAGCATAAGATTAAGTGGATGAAAAAATTCCATTTTACCACGGAATAAACGAACGCAATTGCTAAGGGATGCATTGACATTTTTATCCATTTTATCCATACATTTATTTTGATTCCGAAATAAAACATCCTTCCCGATGGCCTCGCAACATTGCTCGAATTTGGTGGCAACACCGTATCAGCAGTGCTTACATCAGGCACAGAATAGAATATTACAGACGCGAAACAATTAAACAATAAAACTCCTCAGGTTAAAGTGGTTGGGACATGTGCCGCGCATATACCTTGACAAGATTCCTCGGTGTGCAACGTTCTCTGAGGCAGGTACTGGTTGGAAGATGAGTAAGAGTGGCCAGCCCATGAGATGGAAGAAGTAGAAACAGCCTGACTAGTTAGCTCGGCCATAGGGGTATTTTGGGCTTCCTGTGAAGTCCCCATGGTATCCGCTAATTCAATGGTTACATCGGACGACATTTGCAACAGTACGTGGTCACGATCAAAGGTGCTTTTGTATTCACAAACTTTCTTTATCGACTTGATACTGCTAGCCCTATCTCTCCAGAGGTGGATTTTTGAGTGACATCGAATGAGATCCTTCAGAGAATGAATCAAATACACTAAAGTTATGTCGATTGTGCTGCACCTAAAAATTTTCTCCGTATATAGACAGAGCATCGTGATTTAATGGACTCTCCGTCCATACACGCTCCATACGATTTACGGGAGATTACAGCTTTAAAAGTCAGGCAATTTCGAATACCACCAACAATTGTTTTTTTTGATTTATTCTTTAATGTGTTCTTCCGGTCTTATGGTGTTATTCACACGTAATTTCCCCGGCTTTTTGAAACAAGACTTCAAAGCCATTCGCCGTGGATCGGTAATTATCAGCTACGTTTCATCCTCGTACTTTGATTTCCTTTTGACTGTACTTGTCAACCAACATACTGAATCTTGAGTAGCCCTAGCCCACAAGATGTTACACTACTACTTTACTTTTATGCGGCTAGCTACAGCGAGAGGGTGGGCCGGCTTCATGGATGTCCCGAATGGCACCTGCTCGTGAGCGGTGTAGAGGAACAGGATCCAACGCATCCACTACATCATGACTTGTTTGTCGTTCTAACTCACCTACCGGATCCGAATTTCGGCATCTTTCTTCCAGAATTCACGTATATAAAAACTCTCCTGTGTCCCATTTTTGCGCGCGTACTGACCAACAAGCACAAGATTAAAACTGAGTTATTTTTTCAATATGGCTGATGTTTTCTTTTCCTTTTTCACTCTTATATACCTTTGGCACCTATGGTTGTATATTGTTTATTTTACCCCAGTTTTTAGAGCCCATTAGTCGGAAATGTAAGCATGCTGCTTGCAAAAGTCTGCCACAAATACAAATACAAAATACAGCGCCGGAAATCCCTGTCCTTAATCCAAAGCGAGAATATTCCCAGGCGACAATGTTTAATAAGGCTAGTATCATGTGATATGAAGGTTGCATTACAAACCCAACAAAGAAGGGTTCATATTGATTTTATCAGAGGATTCGGATCACGAAGTCTGTCATTTTGCGGATGGGTTTGTTTTTCATACGTCACCCGGGTAGGCAATATTTCCAGGATAACGCTTCACACTATGCTTCACGAAAGGCTTGTAAGTATATTCATGCGAAACGATTTTTGTTCATTATTCACTGTAAGTCCTGTGAACGTATGCGCAACTTCAAGGTCCAGTTCATACAACTATTCTCTAGTAGATCAAGTTTAAACGTGATCCTAAAAGTTTCTGTTCTGAAGAGTAATCAAAGGGCTAGCTTTAGACTAAGCACTGGGGTCACAAGTGCAACATGTGATGGAGCGTAAGATTCAAAATTATTTCATCACCAACATGGTGAACTCTGTGCCGATGAAATTGTGAAAAATCCTGAAGCCAGATCAAATGACCAATACTGTGTATGAACGTTGTGTCCCTAGTAGTGATCGGGTTAATTCGATGTGAAAGATCTTGTTCAATAATCCCCCAGAAGCTCATATTCCGTCATAGTTGTGGTCGAGTGGTGGTTTCGTTTGCAATTTGAGCACAATTGCTCATCGCGTACACGCAGGCCACAAGAGTTATTGTCCTAAAACTTCAAAATATGAAACCAATTACTTGCTAGTTATGGTAGATATAAAATGATGTAGTTCTGCGTTAATGCTGTCGTGTACCAGAACAAAACGTGTTTACCAGAGACCCGTATGCATCAGTTTCGACAATACCTGTAGTGATTTCAGACTTCCAACGGTGAGTGGAGCGCCGATACACTGGGTGACGAACAATTTTACAAGCAACTCAGATATCTCACTACTCTCATGTTGATTTCCATTACCTAGGTTACAAGATCAGTCAGTGATTATAGATGACTCCGGGACAGTAGATAGTTCAGAAAATGTCATCAAACGAACTCCAAAGACGATACAATTGTCTTCGTACCTGGACGTTATCACATCGGAAACATGACAAGCAGTTCGTCTTTGATAAGTTGTCGTCTACATCGATAAGTTCAGTTCATCAGAACAGGAAAAAAGCACGCCACGAAGAGCAAGCATTACGTTTCTTCCTGTTCAATGCTCACCGTGAAACATCCGCTAGAGCTCTGTACACAAAACATTTGACAAAAAATGTTGTTGACATTGGCACGAACCTAACTGGTCTCAGTCTGCCCCCATGAACTGGATACAGTGGACCCAGTGCTTCGAATTCCCCGGGTGGCAACGATAGTTTTGGGAAAACAATATTTGTGAATAAATACAGAATATGACCGACTAAACTGAAAAACTATTCTACCTTATGAAGAACGGCACAATTGGACAGCCCGGTAGGCAAAAAAAGAAAGCTTACCGTCACATTCTGATCCCCTGAGGAGCTCGTACCCGGTGCGGGAAATGCACGAAGGGCTTCAATCAAACAGTTGCGATACCAGTCTATGGGGGCTGAGAAATTCGAAGGCGTTCCACGTGGTAAACTGGTCACAGAATGATCTTGGGTCAATGGATTTCGCATAGTCCCGTGTTGCCCGTAGTTCGGTCGGTTGAAACCAAAAGACTCGGAAGGATCCTGTAAACCAGTGCCCAAAAATTCCAATCCACGAACGATATCAGTCCCCCCGAAACCATTGTTACCGCCAACAGGCGCACCCATACGACTTCGTTGTTCGCGGGCGGCTGCCAATTCAAATGCCGATCGCAGGGTTACACTAGCCAGTTCACGTGTAGTGGCCTGTGAATGATCAGATTTCGTAAGTCGTGGACACAACTATCGGGATAGGTTACTGTAATTATAGAGTAGCATCGTAGGTTATTGCCGTTGAAAAGAATTGCATCGCACCTGATAAGTTACTTCCAGATTGCTCAGTCCGCCAATCAAGACTGAAACCTTAATAGCTTCGATTCGGCCGCAGGGCAATTGCTGATCATGATAGCTGCTTTTTAACAAACTGTTAAAGTATCTCCCAAAATGAACAGAAGTGCACACTAAGTGCTTACATCGTACAGGCTCAACATTGACGTAAAAAGGACTCGTTCTATACTGGTTTGACCGTGTTCAGGAGGTCAGAGCCGAAAGGAAATTGAATGAACGCAAAATCGTTCGCCAGTGATGGTCCAATGTTATGAACATTTATTACCCCCGGAAATAAGACTCCACTACTATCGTTGGCCACACTTTTTTTCATTACATGCTTGTGGATGAGTGCAGTGGAACAGAGTATACAGCATGGCCTCAAAGGCCCACTGAACTTAGGGATAGTGGTTAACCTGAATCTTGGAGTCGAGAACTACATGAAGTCCCAATAGGTCAGGCGTGGCAATGAGCTGAATGACAGTGAACAACTGTCCACCATTAAATGTGATTATGTTAGTCATTAAACCACTACTGCCCGCTGGCACGCTACCAAACCTGGCCTATTAGGACTTGATTTTCCACTCTAATTCTCAAGATCAGGTAAGCCTTTGAAACTATGCCCTTCGATGCATTCCCGCGATGGCATGAAAAAGCAAAAAATCACCCGCTTCATCTAAACGCGCCACCTGAAAGTGATAAAATGAACAATTAGTACAGCAAAGAAAGATGACGTTGTTTCTATCTGATTCATAATTCTTATCGGGCGCATTACTACTAAATCTAGTGTTGCTAATACTACACTGATTAGTGATTAAATAATAATAAAAAACTGGATTTAAAAGTTTAGTAAGATGCATTGTTACCAGCAGATAATAGGGGACAGCAAACTACTGCAAAAAAACGGTGTATAACATGTGATATAACGCAACTTTCCCGTTACTTTCCTCATTACCACGCTTGATTTATCGCTACGGTTTACCATTAGGAACCAGGGTTTTTCGCCTTTTTCAAGGGCGCAGAGGAATCTCAGCTATTATGCTCACATGTTATCATGCGTAGATGTAACAGCAATAGGAGCAAATGTGTTAGATAACACTGGGACAATGACTTGTTAAAGCAAAAACTGGAAAAAATCGACAAATAGAGTACGATGAACTCACATTTTTGTCACGAAACGCAGACATGATTGCACACACAAAGGGTCCGAATTGTTGATAGAAACTCGTCGGAGTGTTTAATACTAATTCCCGAAGCACTAAGATCTGAAGGTAGATAAAAATGACTGAGACAGCTTTTTATAAATATATGACAGATAAACAAACTTAGTTAAAGCCAGAGCAAAGTTCAGTCACGAAAAGCCTAAAGAAACATTATGAAGTCGGTTCTACTTAACGGGCGATAACTGCAATTGAGGAAATTTCAAAGACTATCGGCAAATTTGTAGCGTCACCCTATTCTGATTGGTAATTATATCAGCAGTCTCAGACCTGGGCGGTATTTCATGGGATCATTGGAGGTAAATGATTCGCCTTCACATGGTTTTTTCCCATACACGTAAAGTGAATTACAGCAAAATGGGTAAACCCCATATTCAAAAGACACTGTAGAAAGGGGTTATGCGGGGACATTCGTGTAAAACAACAAGTGTATTGATCCTGCTTTCGAAGAGAAAGAGAGTTTGTAAGTGAGTGGGAAGACAGAAAGAGGAAGTGTTCCATGGTTTAACGGTTCGGGGGGAAAAGACTGCAGAATACAGGTTCGAAATCTAGTGACAAACTTGATAAGAATGACGAGTCACCTGGGTACGTGATATTCGAGAAAGTTTTGGGAGAAAAAAATGGCGAAACAAGCTCAGAAGAGCAAAATCCAAAATAGTACAGGGTAGAAGAGAGACAACGAAGCAACAGCTAGACAGTGGGCTAGTGACTGCAGATTCGAGGCTAAAGGGGGTCGTCGACAAGCCGGATGACCTTTCGTTGAACCCGATCAAGGAGAGGAAGGGAGGAAGACGAATGCAGGGCGGATTTGGGCTTTGTACAGCAGATGAGTTGGTGTGAAGAAACGTCCAACACGAAAGAGAAAACCTACTTTGCGCGCGGCACGAGGCGAGCTGAGATATGAAAGCGGATCAACATAGAGGAGAAGTTATAGATAAGCCCAGAGGAGAGATAGAATCTGTGGAATGCAACGTACTTGAATCAAAGGATAAACGTGGGGAGAATGAATGATGTTTCAATGAAATTGAGAGAAGTTTTGGAAGTATTAAATGCAACATGGTGGTGCGATAACCAGGAGGAGATGTGCTCGAGGTCGGACTCCAAAGATACACAGATTGCATTGCGGTCACGATCGATGTCGGCGATGGCATGGCGGGGACTGCGATGAGTAAAGGGAGAAAGAAGAGTGGCGTCATCCGCAAAAGAATAGACTTGGTTAGAAGTTGTTGGAGAGAGGGAAAGTGAGATAGAAAAGACCGCGTAAGAGAGGGTCAAATTGAGGTGCACACGTTTTGAGGACGACAGGTGATGTACGTTCCGGACCGGGTGGTTTACATAAGTCCGGAGAACGCAGCGCATTCTACTTTTCTGATCCCCTAAAAACACGCCGTGATTTTCCCTATTCCCAAACGCTGTGATCTTTCTGACCCGAATAACTACCGTTTGATTTTCCTCATGCTCATTATTTCGAAAGTATTTGAAACATCTCTCCGACCAACTACGTGCTTCTTGAACACAAAGGACCACTGACTGATCGCCAATGGGGATTCCGACCTCACCGTTCCACGGCTTCGAAGCAGTTGAGATAAATCATAGTGGAATTCGTCCTTCATCTCGGAGGAACTGCAATCACTGGGAACATACACAGATACGATGAACAACCACTAACGCTTCAATCTGTTGATATTTGCACGTACAGAACCGTACAACCGAACCGCCCACAGTCGGCTGCTGACAGGGATCCAGTCTAGCAGTGTAAGCTCAGCTCTCATGTTCAAAGCAATCCCAACGCTGGACTGAACGAAGGCACTAGACACCGGATCACCCGACACACGAAGAGTAAAGCGAGAAGAGGAGGTTGTATCTGAGCTGCGAAGAGTGATCATAGAAGTGGGATCTTGCATGCGTGCCTCGGAGAAACGACTTACAGCTATTTTGAAAGTTTCAAGTGTTCTAGCGGGGGCAGCCTATTGCCGTATTCGACCGTGTGCGGACGTTAAAGGCAGCCAAGTGAAGGGAACATGTAGGCTTGAGAAGTGCATCCGATTTCTGCCCGACTCCCGAACTACTGCGTCCTTCAGAGCAGCAATTATCCGTGGCGTTTTGCATCGATCTTAGATTAAGGGAGGGAAAATTGGCAAGACCCCTTACAGAAAGGATGGTGGAAGTTTCTAGGCACATCATACTTTGCGGTTGACCACACCGCAGACGTGTTTCTTCTTTGGGAACCCTAGCCGGAGCTTTTGACTCAAAATGCAGTGGGGGTTTAACCCAGCACAGAAACGTGACCGAAGAACTCGTGAAGGAACTTCCTCTGGCTTGTCACGTGAGACCTGATTGCTGTCTTCACTTCGTTGGTGCTTTGTTATTTATCCGCTATTCGGATTAGGTACCAATCCCTTTGCACCCAGTGGGGTGAGCGGAACGTGGACAGGGCAGCGTCCTTTGGGCTGGGGGCTGCCCAGCTTAGACAGGCGATAGCTACTCAATGAAGTGCGACGACTTCTGGTACCTTCGAGAAAAATTGTAGGTGCTCCACTGCTATGTCGAACTAGTAGAGGGTTTTAGACCAGCATACTGTATCTCTCCGTGTTTATTAGCTGGAGTTTCCTCTCCAAAGGCATAGCGGTAAGAACTGGATGTTGCCCAAAAACCTGGTTCCGGGAGAGTGAACTTCGTCTGGCGTTCGTCCACCGACCCGTCAGGCATGACTGCATCTCCGGCTCAAAGAATCCATCCTGTATGGCTCTTTGAGTCAGGAACGCAGTAAGCTATCACGCCACACCAAGGTACAGTCTCGGCGTGAAGGAGGACTGTCACACCAGCTGTTAATTGTGAAAAAAGTGTACTCACCAAACAAGCGTTCCTGGGTGATCAATGGCGGTAACCGGGATGTGGTGGAACCTCCGCTTGGCTAGTATTCTCCGCTCTAAAACGCAACAAATCTTCAGACGGTACTGTCACGTGGCAAGTGTGACCCGCCAGTAAATCAGGAAGCAGCACATTGTTGTGGTCCACTTATCTGAAAACGTTCCCCAGAAGAGGCGAATGAATCATATAAATGACCACCGGCTCCTTTGCAATAACGCTGCGCCCTTGCACGACGCGATTAACTGCGCGAAGGTTAGAGGTTAATCCTCAAACAAAAAGGCCTACACTAGACTGGGCGACCGAGTAGAATAACAGCACCCAAAGCGTGTATATATATATATATATATATATATATATATATATATATATATATATATATATATATATATATATATATATATTATATACCATCACGACGAGACTGCACCTTCACGTGATGTGATGGTTTGCGTGCCTCTAAAACCGAAAGAGCTTTACAGGATGGAGATGCAATCACACCTGACAGGTCATTGAGTAGAGGTCAGACAAAGTTAAGTCTCCTGGTCCTCCACGTTCGGGGTAGATCTTAGCTGACAACTCAATCGGCAAAATCAGTGGAAGAATAATTGATCCAAGCAAATGGACTCCCACTAAGCCAGCCCGCTACCTTGTGGATAGGTTCTTGTTAGAACTAAAGGCTTTGGATGAGGACCCTAATTGTTCTCCTGCTTTGTGGCTGGACACCCTAACAGCACCCGTCCAACATCTTCCATGAACTGCGCGACTACAAAGAATTCCATACTGCATCGGTCTTCGCGCAGGATAATCAGGACCGCACTGCCCATTGCATCGAGCAGGGTGGGTAGTGATAAGTGGGCTACTGCTCAGAGTTCCCTCTTTTTTATTCGACCTTTGTCTTCTGTCCCTAACCACCTCTCTTTGCCCCATCTATCCGCCCATAATGCTCCCACTGATAACAGGGTCGATACTAGCAACGATTCACTGTCAAGTAGTGTCGGGAATAATCCCGTCTGGTAACTCACCTTTTCTCAAGTCTCATCAGCCTCTGAATCTCGGCTCCTTCAACGTGCGTACACTCATGCAGGCGGTCAGCAGGCGTGCCTAGCCCTCACAATAGATTCTCTGAAGATTGATGTCTGCTGCGCAAATGAAACGCGTATCCAGGATTCAATCAGTGTCATTCAACTAACTGCTCCTGGTATTTCATAGAGGTATTTTCTGCGCACTTCAGGAGACGAAGTACCTCGAGCTACGGGCCAACGTGGTGTAGGAATAGTCTTGACTGAGAAGGCTGAGGCTGTCCTTTTAGACTGGAGCCCTGTTAACAGTCGTTTATGTGCTGTGAGACACCAAGGGTCACCTGGCGTTCGAAAGGATAGTTGTCTTAAGCGCAATTTATTTGTGATCTCGGCGTACGCTTCAACGGACTGCAGCTCAGACTTGCAGAAAAATGAGTTCTATGATGAACTCGCCATCCTCGTTCGCAGCAGTAAAGGTTCTGACATTGCAGTGCCCGCTGGTGACTTCAATGCACAAGTTGTCAAACTTAGTGCTTCAGAAGCTTATCTAGGTGGGCGTTGTACTTTACCCACTCAGCGCACAGATATCGGGAATAGGCTTCTCCAGTTTTGTGCAAACAATCGGTTGTTCTTATCTAGCACCAATTTCCGACACAACTCACGTCGCACAGCGACATGGCGCTCTAACTCTACAGGTAATTTGAATCAAATTGATCATATCGCCGTAAGCTACCGGTGGCGCGATTCTGTTCAGAACTGTAGATCTTACTGGTCCACGTACGTAGAGTCGGACCATGAATTAGTTTTAATGCGATTATCTCTCCAGCTCCATGATTATCGACACAAACCGCAAACCCGGTTAGCCGTAGAAAGTATGTGTGATTCAGAAGTACGCACCCAGTATGAGCAGAAGTTAGCACATGAGCTAGGATCTACGACGAACAGTAATGTAGATGAGCATTGGGCTCATATCAAACAGGCGATGCACATGGCAACAGGTTTTGCCTGTGGTCCTAGATCCCATGCACATCAAAGACATTGGATCTCGAAAAATTCGTTGAGTCTAATGGATCAAAGGCGTCAGCTCTCGAACAGTAAGGAGATGTATAAGATACGAAGACATCTACAAAAGCAACTTACGAAAAGCCTTCACAATGACCGCGAAAACTGATGGGTCAAGGTAGCCGAAGAAATGGAAATAGCAGCTGCTTCAGGTAACAGTCAAAGACTGTTCAAACTTATTTGTGACCCTGGTGGACGGCGCACTCAGGTCAGTGAAACGATTCGCGATAGAAATGGAGAATCCATCCATGGCAAAGAATGAGGGCTAGACCGTTGGGGCGAATACTTCAAGGAACAGTTTAGCTGGCCGCACGCTAGTGTAGTTGCTCCTGTGTCAACAGCTGAGACTCCTTGGGTGATATCAATTGAGCCCCTCTATGGGAAATGGAAGCGGAGTCGGGTATTCGATTATTAATGCGTGCGATGGCGGTCGGTCCCGATAAACTTCTCCCAGTTCTTTCCAAAATTGGTGTGAATGTTTTGATAAAATAACTTACCATATTGCTCCGTAACATTTGGAACGACGGGCGTATTCCGTTTAAATCGAGCCAGTCACTGATTTTCCCCATCTTCAAGAAGGGAATACGCAATGAGTGTAGTAACCATCGTGGGATTAGCTCAATCCCGATAATCACCAAAGTATTAGCCTCAATTCTACTGCACCGTCTTACACCCGCTCGCCAGAGGAACACCCGCGAACAGCAAACTGGATTTCGCCCAAGTCCACGATGCATCGACCAGATTTTTACTCTTCGCCAACTACTTGAAACGCGTCACACGCATCGTCGACCGACAATGACAGTTTTCTTAGACTTGAAAGGCGCTTTCGATTCAGTTGATCGAACATCGCTTCTCAGTGCTCATCAGCGAAAAGGTATGCCCCAGAAGTTCGTGAACCTAATAAGATCATTGTATTCTCATACTTCTGGCTGCGTTTGAGTTTACGGTGAACCATTGATCCGTTCGACTTCGTCATGGATGAAATAATGGACAATGCGCTGCAAAATCTTCAGGATGTAGGTGTCAAACTAGGAAATAGTGGAAAGCTGTGTGACCTAGATTACGCAGACGATGTTGTCTGCTTGTTCGAATGCACGGAACATGCTCAACATGCGTGACGACGGATGAGAGCACAGTAGTAGAGGTGAGCACGTGGATATCCAAGGCTCGAGCGGCGTACGCTGGACTGAAGCACTTGTGGCGTTGATCTGATATTTCACTGAAGTTGAAAAGTCGTGTATACTGTGCAGCAGTGCGTTCAGTTTTGTTGTATGATTGCGAAACTTGGAGTCTGCGTGCTGAACATATTCGTCGTCCTGAGGTTTTCGAATACCGATGTGTATTTAGTATCACTAATATTGGATGGAATAACCGAGTGAGTAATGATGAGGTCAGAAAGTGAGCATTGGGTATTAATTCGGATAAGGTTTTGTCACAGCATATCCAAATTAGTAGATTTCGGTGGTTGGGGCACGTGTTAAATATGACAAACACACATTTACCGTACCATGCCATATTCTCCTTTCCTCTTCAGGAGTGGAAAAAACTACGTGGAGATCAACAGATGACGTGGCAACGGGGAATGAGAAAATGTACAGCAGACTTAGGAAAAGTAGGTGCTTCACTTCTTCGTGGTTGGGGGTCAAAAGATCCGTCTACTAGTTGGCTGGTGACACTGAAGGATATGCCTGCGAACCGCGAACAGTGGCGATCGTGTTGTCACCTTCTATCGAATCAGAATGACTGATCGACGTGTGTTTGTACAGTTTGACAGTGTATTTAGTATGTTGGCTATTAGGGCCTTCTTTCCTTTTCCCACTCCTGTAGGTCCACTCCCTGTCCATCTTGCATATTCATACTTTCTAATTCAACGTGCAGGATGGTGAGAAAGGGAGTGATCAGTCGGGTTTGTCCTACTGTTTACCGCTGTACGGTGATGATGATGATGATGATTCTATATATATATATATATATATATATATATATATATATATATATATATATATATATATATATATATATATATATATATATATATATATATATATATATATATATATATGGGGCAGATCAAAAACAGCAAACTGATTGCAAAATCCAATTTTGCCGAACTATTACCTTCAAGCTGTTATCGTCTCAACTGTCTTGATATTTTACTGGTGGCCGGTTTTTGTCACGCTAAAGCTTAAGTAAGCAAAAATGTAAATAAGCTGATAACTGACATCTTTAGTTACGCGAATTTTTGATTGGTAGATTAGTTTTGAGGTGCTTTTCCCCCATTTTTACTTCATCTACTGCATTTATCACTGAGAAAGACTTGAACAGTAGCCATCAACGAAATACGTGTGAACAATTGTGATAAACAGTAAAACTTACAGCAAACTGCTTTTGTGAATCTGATGCATCGCTGAGCAATAGTTCACAGGCGCGTTTAGCTTGTTCTTCGATGAAATCGTACGGCAAAACGAGGCTGAACTCGCCCAACAGACGCGCTTCGAGAGCAGTCAGTTGGATATCTGTTGTTGAAGGTCTGCTGAGAATCTGGCTGGCAAAACGCCGACAGTAACTGTGAACGCTCATAAAATCCACTTCGGTCAAACAACCTACAATGTTAACAAAATTACATCAAACGTGGGAGACTCAAGTATTTTGTAAAATGTTTCTCTATGCACCATCAATTTACTATCCACCGTTTGAAAACTGAACGGAAGCAACACATAGTTATCTCATTCTTGTCCAGAATCACTACGGATGCACTTCAAGTACCAACTGGATCTAGAACTGTTTACAGTAATCTCTTTCCCCATCAAGAAACACTAGTCTGGACTGCTCAAATTATTTCTTGCTCAACGGTTTCGTATTTACGGAGGGTAGAGAACTTTTTTGCACGGCAGAGGTTTCCGCGCGAGGATGATGCGGTCAGGTAGGCTGAAATCTGGGGAACTAATGTATGGAGGATTGAGTCTCATTAGCGTCAGTCTATCTGAGTTGTCTCTCATGGATTACTTTATGATGGTATTATATGGAGCAGATCCTGTTAGTTACTGAATATACAACACCACCTTCATGAGGATAAATTTACATCTCGAACAGTGACTATCTATGTACATAGTTTGGACACTTGCCTAATTCACGCGACGGTAAGACGATACCAGCACACGGAACTTGAACTAATGCAATTTTTAACATCTAATCACTAGAGCCGGGTGGAAAAACACAATTAACAGTTAACGGGACGGGAAAGTAGAAAAATGGGGAAACTAGTAAGAAAGTTGGCAGACCACTCTGGAATCGTCTGTTCATTTTAGCGCGGGTACTTAGCGACCCTGAAGTTTTACACAGTACGCCCTACAAAACTGGTAATAATGACTTCAATTTCGAACTATATCCTTAAATGTTTAGAAATAGCGTCAATCACTATCTGTCAGACCAGAAGTCTTTAAAAAGACGCGGCTTTTTGTGTCGCCGCAGTACCGCAGTGCCGGACATACCACCGCAAGAAACTGGACGATTCGCCAGATTACCATACAACCCTAAATTTGATTTGAATTACCACAACTGATGAGTTAGTTGTAGGCATCGTCCACAAAACGAGCCACCAAACACGTAAACCAACCTCTTCTGGGAAATACCCAGAATAAACGGTCATCACAACGGTGCCCATCACCATCCATCGATTATCCGATGCACTGAAGCTGATTTGCACAATTAGTTATTTCAAAATGCAGGTGTTATGTGATATGTCCAAAATTACCACAGGAAACCACCCCAGAAAATGATCACAGTATACTCGGATTACAACTGATACTCATGAACTAATAAAAAGCAATGCAGCCTTTCCCATATCAACAGAAATGGAAGACCGCTGGCTAGTGTACCATTAGGTCAAAAAAGTTAAGTTCATTTTCCTTAACTATTATCACTGTGCTAATTTTGGTTGCTACCCCACAGCTGCAAGATAAATAAATTTAAATGTTACGATAGAAAACAGGTGAAGAAAATCCTAAATGAAGATGCAAGTGAACCGTCCATCGTCGAACCCGGTTATATTGCTGTCTTCAATCGCATTATGGGCCAGCCTTATTGACCCAACCATTGGGTATGACGCATCCTCCATAGCTGAGTGCAATAGCCTTATTATGACGTTTGTGTATGAGCGCCAGGAAGAAAATTAATTCGCACCCCTAAAAGTTGACACACAGAGTAGACTGCGTATTCTCTAGTAGTCTTCGTGTAAATGATTAAACTACGTGCCATCAACAAAGTAAAAAAATTCAGTGAAAAACAACACTGCGCCACCATATTTTAACTGTTTCAATACCAAATTCTCCAGTTAGGAAACGTAAACCAAACAGAGCAAACGGAACTTTCAATGCATAATTACAGCATCCTGGACCTCTCACACGCACTGACGTATCTGGTACGTTTGCTGACTTCTCCTTGAGTCGAAATATTCAAATATTCAACTTCGTAAAAAGTGGATGACTCAGAATCAGAAACCAAAAAACTATAGCAAACACGGGATGGACCTGCTGCAAGATTCAATTTCGACCAATCTCTCACCACACGTTACTGCTCAACTGAATGCTGACTTCCGAATGCGCATGCCATCTGACCGTTGTTAGTGCGCGCTCACGAACGCTTTCAAATTAACCCTAACCACTATTTCTCCCGACTAGTTCAGTGAAGTTCGGTTTTCATAGGACAGGTAATGGCCACGGCCCATCGACCGTCCAGGATTCTTTTGTCAGTATGCACACCAGTTGTGCACCCACCACTGCAGTGTATTTCGTCGAATCTCTGATAAAATAAGACGGGACCGTGAAATCTTATCGCACATTACCTGAGACATTATGCATCGTGAGAGTTCACCAAGACTGTATGCAAGAAACGAAAACTTCAATTACCACACACTTTAGATGGACCATAGTGTTGCCCTTCATCCATCTATTGAACATGCCAAAAACTCACTACCAGGGATAACCTCGTTTCACTTACGATCTAGAGCCCTCTTGAGGGACTGGGCGGTCTGCAGCTCTACCATTCCACCCGGCAGGCTGTTTTAATTTTTCACTACCCTGTTGCTAAAGCAAATTTGTTTTTGCTCTTCAGTAAGGTTACATAGCCTGTTGCGTACTCGTAAGTAGCAGTCATGAGTATTGGGTTTGAGTTTAGTGCCAGTGCCTAAAAGCAACCTGTTTTTCTTCTGCATTGCAGAAATGCATGCGTGGGTGAACCATTTTGGGGATTCCAGTCTTCCGAGTTTGCAACGACGAAGGACGAACGTACGCATACCTCAAAGTGTAGCAACTGTCACGTTTCTGGCAGAGGATTCAGATCGGAAGTTAAGCAGCATTCAGACCAGGGATGGGAGGCCAAAAGATCACGTATTGCGCCCCAATCTGCGGAGGCGTAACATTCAAAAATGTGCTTAGAGGGTGGTATGGGAATGAGAGTAGAAAAGTGCAGTACGCACTGAAGAGGACAATAATCCGGCGTACTGAGATAAGGCAAAGAAAAAATTGGGGAATAAAAAAGGTAGGTTGAATGTTAGAAGGTCGAGGGTGTGTACGATCACCATGACGATCAGGGACCCCTGTGTGAAAACGAATTAATTGCCACAGGTTGTTTGTGACGGCAAATGCTTCCGCGTCTCAGGGTAGTGGTACCGAATGAGTACGAAAACCAGTCGCTGTGGCTGGCTCCTTGGGTAGGATAAGCCGGCTTCATGTCTCTCATCGCGGCCACCCATGAAGGGGGTTGGCCACAACCGTAACCCAGATACCAGAGCATCCAGATGACATATTCATGAGGTTTCATGGGTTTTTGAACAAGAAACGTCCCCAGTGTCATTCGGATACTAAAACCCTCTAAAATGGTCATGTTGAAGCTAGGATCGTCTCATAAAATATTTTCCGCAGCCTGCACCGGTGACTCAAAAGGAGAATTATCGTTGCTATCTGGAGAACGATAGACGATGTTGAAATAATGATTGAGAATTGAGAATTGGAAATTTGAATTTTATCTAGATGTGCTGGAATTCTCGGTTCGAAATGTCAGAACTGACTCTGTGATAGATTTGTGGATACAGGCACAAACGTCTGCCTTAAAAAAAGGATGAGTGACAGAGAAAATCGTTGGTAGAATGACGATAGGTTATAACGGAGGAGAGGTAAATTTGGGTTTTGGACACAAGTGGGACCAGGAGGAAAGATTCAATGAATTGGTGCACAGAACCAGTTACTGTTTAGCCCACGAACGTTTTTGGATGCAGTATGCGAGTCGAGTGTGTAATTACGTCTGCGACTGTCCATTCATTTGGCTGATTGGTATTTCATTGTTCATATGGGTGATGAGAGAAACTGGCAACCCAGCCAGAGATCTTGAAGTTGTGGACCACATAGGGCTTTTGAGCTGGGTGGTGGTGCTTTTCGGGGCGATAGCCGAGATTGTTTACCGCCTGCTGGAGTTGACAAAAAAATGCTTCATTTTTCGAAAACCCGTGTCATATGGGTCCCGTTCAGTGCAAACAGAAGCAGCCTCATGCATAGCACAATGTTCGTTTGGTTTGTGACCAGTATACTGTTGTCTGCCTGTGTGCATCTTTTCTGACCGCCGAGTATGTAGCCAAAGGCTTGAATCCCTACTACCACCGATTACTGTGGTAGTTGACAGTAATCCATTGTCCTCCGGCTCGTTACCACACCTGACCTCATGTGGTACACCGCTCCAAGTCTTAGGGTCTCGTTGCCAGTTGTCTTACAACTCACGGGCCTTCGTGGCTATGCAGCACACATCTTCCATTGCACAAATGCGCAAGCATGTAGTAAAAACCAGGATGCCTTCATTAAGCCGGAGATGCAATCATACCTGACAGGTCATTGAGTAGAGGTCAGACAAAGTTAAGTCTCCTGGTCCTCCACGTTCGGGGTAGATCTTAGCTGACAACTCAATCGGCAAAATCAGTGGAAGAATAATTGATCCAAGCAAATGGACTCCCACTAAGCCAGCCCGCTACCTTGTGGATAGGTTCTTGTTAGAACTAAAGGCTTTGGATGAGGACCCTAATTGTTCTCCTGCTTTGTGGCTGGACACCCTAACAGCACCCGTCCAACATCTTCCATGAACTGCGCGACTACAAAGAATTCCATACTGCATCGGTCTTCGCGCAGGATAATCAGGACCGCACTGCCCATTGCATCGAGTGGGGTGGGTAGTGATAAGTGGGCTACTGCTCAGAGTTCCCTCTTTTTTATTCGACCTTTGTCTTCTGTCCCTAACCACCTCTCTTTGCCCCATCTATCCGCCCATAATGCTCCCACTGATAACAGGGTCGATACTAGCAACGATTCACTGTCAAATAGTGTCGGGAATAATCCCGTCTGGTAACTCACCTTTTCTCAAGTCTCATCAGCCTCTGAATCTCGGCTCCTTCAACGTGCGTACACTCATGCAGGCGGTCAGCAGGCGTGCCTAGCCCTCACAATAGATTCTCTGAAGATTGATGTCTGCTGCGCAAATGAAACGCGTATCCAGGATTCAATCAGTGTCATTCAACTAACTGCTCCTGGTATTTCATAGAGGTATTTTCTGCGCACTTCAGGAGACGAAGTACCTCGAGCTACGGGCCAACGTGGTGTAGGAATAGTCTTGACTGAGAAGGCTGAGGCTGTCCTTTTAGACTGGAGCCCTGTTAACAGTCGTTTATGTGCTGTGAGACACCAAGGGTCACCTAGCGTTCGAAAGGATAGTTGTCTTAAGCGCAATTTATTTGTGATCTCGGCGAGTTCTATGATGAACTCGCCATCCTCGTTCGCAGCAGTAAAGGTTCTGACATTGCAGTGCCCGCTGGTGACTTCAATGCACAAGTTGTCAAACTTAGTGCTTCAGAAGCTTATCTAGGTGGGCGTTGTACTTTACCCACTCAGCGCACAGATATCGGGAATAGGCTTCTCCAGTTTTGTGCAAACAATCGGTTGTTCTTATCTAGCACCAATTTCCGACACAACTCACGTCGCACAGCGACATGGCGCTCTAACTCTACAGGTAATTTGAATCAAATTGATCATATCGCCGTAAGCTACCGGTGGCGCGATTCTGTTCAGAACTGTAGATCTTACTGGTCCACGTACGTAGAGTCGGACCATGAATTAGTTTTAATGCGATTATCTCTCCAGCTCCATGATTATCGACACAAACCGCAAACCCGGTTAGCCGTAGAAAGTATGTGTGATTCAGAAGTACGCACCCAGTATGAGCAGAAGTTAGCACATGAGCTAGGATCTACGACGAACAGTAATGTAGATGAGCATTGGGCTCATATCAAACAGGCGATGCACATGGCAACAGGTTTTGCCTGTGGTCCTAGATCCCATGCACATCAAAGACATTGGATCTCGAAAAATTCGTTGAGTCTAATGGATCAAAGGCGTCAGCTCTCGAACAGTAAGGAGATGTATAAGATACGAAGACATCTACAAAAGCAACTTACGAAAAGCCTTCACAATGACCGCGAAAACTGATGGGTCAAGGTAGCCGAAGAAATGGAAATAGCAGCTGCTTCAGGTAACAGTCAAAGACTGTTCAAACTTATTTGTGACCCTGGTGGACGGCGCACTCAGGTCAGTGAAACGATTCGCGATAGAAATGGAGAATCCATCCATGGCAAAGAATGAGGGCTAGACCGTTGGGGCGAATACTTCAAGGAACAGTTTAGCTGGCCGCACGCTAGTGTAGTTGCTCCTGTGTCAACAGCTGAGACTCCTTGGGTGATATCAATTGAGCCCCTCTATGGGAAATGGAAGCGGAGTCGGGTATTCGATTATTAATGCGTGCGATGGCGGTCGGTCCCGATAAACTTCTCCCAGTTCTTTCCAAAATTGGTGTGAATGTTTTGATAAAATAACTTACCATATTGCTCCGTAACATTTGGAACGACGGGCGTATTCCGTTTATATCGAGCCAGTCACTGATTTTCCCCATCTTCAAGAAGGGAATACGCAATGAGTGTAGTAACCATCGTGGGATTAGCTCAATCCCGATAATCACCAAAGTATTAGCCTCAATTCTACTGCACCGTCTTACACCCGCTCGCCAGAGGAACACCCGCGAACAGCAAACTGGATTTCGCCCAAGTCCACGATGCATCGACCAGATTTTTACTCTTCGCCAACTACTTGAAACGCGTCACACGCATCGTCGACCGACAATGACAGTTTTCTTAGACTTGAAAGGCGCTTTCGATTCAGTTGATCGAACATCGCTTTTCAGTGTTCATCAGCGAAAAGGTATGCCCCAGAAAGTCGTGAACCTACTGAGATCATTGTATTCTCATACTTCTGGCTGCGTTTGAGTTTACGGTGAACTATCCGGTCGGTTCGAAACGACCAGGGGCGTTCGACAGGGATGTCCTGTGTGTCCATTCCTGTTCAACTTCGTCATGGATGAAATAATGGACAGTGTGCTGCAAAATCTTCAGGATGTAGACGTCGAACTAGGAAACAGTGAAAAGCTATGTGACCTAGATTACGCAGACGATGTTGTCTGCTTGTTCGAATGCACGGAACATGCTCAACGTGCACTAGATAAGCTCGCAAGAGCTGCAGCTACATTCGGTATGCGCTTTGCACGTTCAAGGTGCAAGGTGATGTTACAAGACTGGTTGTCAACAATTCCGAGTTTGATGCTCGATGGGGAGGTGCTGTCAGTTGTCAACCACTTCACCTACCTCGGTAGCAGCGTGACGACAGATGAGAGCACAGTAGTAGAGGTGAGCACGCGGATATCCAAGGCTCGAGCGGCGTAAGCTGGACTGAAGCACTTGTGGCGTTGATCTGATATTTCACTGAAGTTGAAAAGTCGTGTATACTGTGCAGCAGTGCGTTCAGTTTTGTTGTATGGTTGCGAAACTTGGAGTCTGCGTGCTGAAGATATTCGTCGTCTTGAGGTTTTCGACCAGCGATGTTTACGTAGTATCGCTAAGGTCGGGTGGATTAGCCGAGTAGGCAATGCTGAGGTCAGAAATCGAGTATTGGGTATTAATTCAGAGAACGTTCTGTCACAGCATGTCTAACTTAGTAGACTTCGTTGGTTAGGGCACGTGTTAAATATGACAAACACACATCTACCGTATCGCGTTCTATTTTCCGTTCCTCCTAGGGAGTGGAAGAGACCACGTGGAGGTCAACAGATGACGTGGCAACGAGGAATGAGAAAATGTACAGCAAACTTAGGAAAAGTAGGTGCTTCACGTTGGTTGGTTGGGGTCCAAAAGATCCGTCTATCAGTTGGCTGGAGACACTGAAGGATATGCCTGCGAACCGCGAACAGTGGCGATCGTGTTGTCACCTTCTATCGAATCAGAATGACTGATCGATGTGCGTTTGTACGGTTAGACTGTGTATTCCGTGCACTGCTTATTAGGGCGCTCTTTCCTTTTCCCACTCCTGTAGGTCCACTCCCTGTCCATCTGGTATATTCATACTTTCTAATTCAGCGTGCAACATGGTGAGAAAGGCAGTGGTCAGTGGGGCTTGCCCTACTGTTTAACGCTGTACGATGACGATGATGTTGCTAAAGTAGTGCGATCTGTTTATTAACCTAGCTCCAACTTTCGTCAGCTTCTCGTGCCCCCTTGTTTGGAAATCTAAACCTATTTGGTACAGATTCTGCGGTCTAAGCCCGGAAAAACATTTCAACAACTTAAACGATTCTATGAGATCCCCTTGAAGTCTCCTTCTTTTCAAATGAGAAAAGTTCGAGACTACAGTCCCTGTTTCTGCGTCTTTCCCTCTGCCTTTCAACCATTCGCGTTACAAGACGTTGAACTTTCACCAAGCAGGCAGCGTCCTTTTGGTAGAAGGGCAACCAAACCCGCATACTACCTTCCAAGTGAGGTCGTACTATAGCCATGTAAACTTGTATGAATCTTTCCGGCTGGTCGCGGTCTAAAGAGTTCACCACGAGCCTTTTGTGCAGCAACGTTGCACTGGTCCGACCATTTAAAATTACTCTTCACGGTGACCCCAAGGTCTTCAAACCTAATAACTGCTCCCATGGTGAACAGCCCCTGGTCATGGATAACAGTTAGGTTTTCCGTTGGCCTTGACAATAAATGGCTTTTTCTAGCGTTCAGCGGTAAGTCCCACTTGTGTGCCCAACCCAGGATGGTTCCTGTATCACTGCCTAGATTGTCCCCATACCCAGATCCTACAACTTTCACGTCATTCGCAAAAATGAAATTGGACGATTGAAAGGCGGATGCCAGGTCGAGTGGGTTAGAGCGTTTGATTACCACCTCGGAGGTCCGAGGTTCGAATCCCCGCCACCACCAGTCACTTTGGTGGTAAACAGCATCTCACCGTCGTCCGGATCGTTACAACACCTGACCTATTGGGGTCTTATGTGGTTCTCCACTCCAGGTCTCAGGGTCTGGTTGCCGGTTATACCTGACAGTGCAGTGGGCCTTCGTGGCAATGGGGTATATACCCTTTCCACTGCAATCATGCATAAGCATGCAATGAAAAAATAGTATCGGGCCTAGTATGGACCCTTGAGGTACGCCACTGGTGGCGTTAACCAAACCAGAGCACTTATCCTCTACTTTGACGTTAAACGCTTTGCGGGAAAAGAAATCTGCCAGCCGCCTTTGTACTGACCCACCTATACAAAACTTCCTCATCTTGCTCAGTAATACAATGATTAATGGAGTCAAACGCCCTTCTAAAGTCAGAGGTAACATACTTGGACTTGCTTACCTTCATTTAGTCATCGAGTAACTTCATTTAAGAAGCACAAGAGAGTGGCCAGAAAAAATTCATTTCTTAGGAATCCATGCTGAGATGGGCACAGCATGGAGCTCTCAAATAAATGCCTTCTTCCCGCGGGTCGTGGAGAACACCGTTCTTGTTAGACAGTTTGTACAATTCCGAGCATTAGAGTAATTTCCGGGTGGTACACGTAGTACGAATGACTAAGAAAACTGAGATCGGGTTTAGCTACCTTAGAAGCCAACAGAATTAGCTTTGAAGCTAAGCTGATTATATCAGTGATTCATCAAGCCGAGTATTGAGAGCAGCTGTAAAACATACAAGAGGGACTAGTGATGAGATGACTGATGAGAGTTCTGTTTGAATCCCAATGAATATAACTGATGGGAAGTGCTTCCAGAATATGAAAAGTCCCAGCATTCACCGGGTTGCAAGCCGGGCGTTTAGGGGAGTCAAAAAAGAGAATAAAATTCACCACAACTTCCTAAGTCAGACTCACCCATTGCTAAGACGGCTCCTTTTTTCTCCCACAGCTCACCAGAGGTGTAGAGACCCAAAATTTCATTGCAAATCATATCCAGAAAGAAAACATAATTCTGCATCGACACTTCTTTCAGCTCCCGGTCAACTATCCTGTATAATTCGTGTACCGTCCTGAATCTATCCTCTTCATTTCTGGACTTTAGGCCATCGATTATGGTACCCACAACATTCGGTAAGGAAGCGTTCATCTCAGGTGCGAAACTGAAATTCCATCCACCACCTGGAATGGAACGGGAAAAATTAAAAATACTTCGAGAATGATCGTTTGGCATGGACATAGTATTCCATTAATTAAAATAACTTTTGGCAAACATGCCCTTATACCACCCCCCAGAAGACGACCCAAACCACGTGCCGCAGGCGTCTGACCTGGGCGCTAAGCCCGGTCAAGGTCAGGAACCGACCTACGGTTCAGTTCAGTTCCAGTTCAGTTCAGTTCAGTTTGCACAGGACAGGTAGTGGTCGCGGCCAATCGAGCGTCCCGAATTCCTTCGATGGTATGCACACCAGTTATGCACCCACCACTGCCGAGTGTATTTCGTCGAATCCCCGCTAAAAATGAGAGGGAAACGGAAAACCTCATCGCACATCAACTGCGAGAGACATTATGTATCGTGAGCGTTCCCTGAGACAGTATGCAATGAGCGAAAAAGTCTATTAAAACATACCCCGGAAGGACCACAGTGCTACCCGTCATCCATCTAGTTGACCTACTCAAGGCTCACTACGAGGCAATATCTCTTACCACTTGCGATCTAGGCAAATTTGAAGGATTGGACGGTCTGCAGATCCATCATTCCACCAGGCAGACCGTCCCAACTGTTCACTACCCTGTTGCTGAAGAAGTGCGATCCAGCCGCCAACCCAGCTCGGGCTTTTATCGGCTCCTTGCATGTCCCCTTGTTCTGGAATCTAAAGCCACTTGAAATAGACTATCTGGTTTAAGGCCAGAAAAGCCCTTCATTACCTTGAACGTTTCTATGAGATCTCCTCGACTTCTCCTCCTTCTCAACGAGAAGAGATTCAGGTCACAGAGTCTCTGCTTGTAAGTCTTACCCCTCTGCTCTTTAACCATTCTCGTGGCAAGACGTTGGACTTTCTCTAGGCAGGCGGCGTCCTTTTTGTAGAAGGGTTGCCATGCCTGCACGCTACCTTCTAAGTGAGGTCGTGCTATAGCCATGTTAATAGGTACTAATATCCACGGCTGCCTGCAAGACAAAGCCGAGGAAGGCAATACATTAAAATCTTGAAGTAATACACAGGATCGAGGCTAGAGCACGGATGTCTCGAGGTATCTTCTTGTCTGCAATAGTCGTTCAGCTGAAATCAAGAGAGCTGGGCAACATGGGCTGGTTACCAGGGGCATGTGCTGCAGGTGGTAGCTCAGAAAGTGGTCTAGAGTGACCAGTAAGGCTGAACGGATATTGCGCTCAGAAGCGGGCGTTAACCCGTGCCATAAAGGGGCACAGTGAAATCGCAACATCCATACATCAAAGCAGACGGAAATATAGCAGCCTGTTTTTTACGTTTCTTCTTTTTTAATCTTCATGTATATAATTTCGAGGGGGGCTACCTATTTAAAAGCAGGCCGGTTGAAGGAAACTCAAAGGGAAGCTTGCATCGGCTGAAGTGTTAGAAACCTTCCAGGAGGAAAAGTTAGCCCTAAGAACTTGTCCCTCATTTCTTAAACGTTTCTTTGCTCGAAGCATCCATAACCTACTGCAGTAAGTTGTCTCGAAGTGAGGCTATTTTGTGAGTTAAAAAGTTCTCACGGACCTTAGTGCAAGGATGAGGGTTTATTACTTTCTTAGCTAGCCTTCCGTGGGTACCCTAGCTCAAGAGCCTGAAAAATTGATTTGCAAAGCCCTATGGTGAAATGATTGTACTTTAGGAAGAGATCTTGCGAGTTTCTACGGAGTAGAATTTTAGGTCAAGCAACTTTTGGTGATGAGGGGTGCGCGAAAACCCGTGAACTGGTTTCGTGGCATTATTTCGTACACGTTCCAAGACCTCTCGCTCCTTGACTAGACCAGAGTGTCCAATGTGATACCTGTATTCTAGAAGTCGGATATAAGTCCCATGAACTATCTAGAAGTCTTCTGCCCTGATCGAATGGAAGTTTCCTCTTACCATGTTGGGAAGACGAAAAGCAGACCTGCTGGCTAGTTGATGGTAGTGGGAGAAAGAAAGCGACCTATTTAACCGGAAGCCCAAGGCCTTTTTCTGTTCCACTTCGCGGATTGGTGTGGCGTTATTCACCCGGAAGAGTTGAGCAGGAGAATTACCAGATGACATGATCATTCTTTCGTCATCGCGTTAACCCTCAGCTGGAACACCTCCCAGACTGCGATCCTCCCTTTTTCAACTTCAGAACCCCCGGCCATCAAGTTGCCTGGCTGTTTTATCTTATCTTTTTCTCTGCCCGTCTACAACCGCAACAAAGTCCGGCTATCGCCGGTACGATCTAGCCACCGGATTTCACCTACAAGAAGTCCTGGTATTTCTGCATATACCCCTCTGAGGCTTACTGAGGAATTCTCACTGCCAGACCCACCCGATGCCTACGCCACCTTGCGAGGACTCCTAATTAAATAGTGATCGGCCCAGATTCGGGGATGCCCTGTTCCTTCCCATGATGAAACAGGGAACAAAAACCGCAGCCAGACCATTGCCCAAAAAGCCCAACACGGACAAAGAAAAGCCACAAGAAACTCAACGGAAAGATGTATTAACCAATTTACCAGCAAAGCCTGGCCTATTGCAAAGGTTTTCACCCTTGTCTTGCTTCATTTTGTTCCTCGTGGGCACGGCATTCCGATTGCTGAATATTCCTTCCTGGAACTTCATCCATCTTCCCCCAGCTGCGAACTGCCGGCACCAGATGACACTCTCTACTTCTCATGGAAATTCTTTCACCTTTTCAGGGGGTACTATCCCTTTTCATATCCACAAATCTATGACAATCACTATTCCCCTGCCAACCTTCATGAAATTCTTCCCTGCCTCCGTTGTCTCAACACCAATTACCTTTTCAAGTGAACATGAGTATGCATTACTGACCATTTTCTTGCATAGTTCTTGTGAATACTTTATTTCCCGCGTCCTAAGCCATTGTCCGTCTGAACATTCCTACATCCGGCCGATTCTTTACTATTGCCGCAGTTGACTCGAAAGCAGTTCGTACTCACCGGGTATTCTTTTGTTGCTTTGCTTCATTTAAAATCTCCTCAGCCTTATTCCAACGCTGCTGTGATGTGCGAATCCTCCTTTGAAATTTGTGAATTTCCCATCTCATTCAATGAAATGGTAAACTATGATCACGTTTACTTGCGTGTCTCTCGACCACGGTCCAGAAATATACCAATATTGTTATTATTATTATTATTATTAACTGGTAGTCTGGATTCGGCAGACCTTTGCTAGGCCCTGGCATACTGCCGACTGCAATTCTATGGAGTTTTTGCCGCAGAAAGCAACATCGTCAGCGTACATTTCATTGTTCACTGATATGTTGTTTGAAAGGTCATTTATATAACTGCGAAAAAACAAGGAAACTAATACTGATTCTTGGGGACTACATAGTGTAGTGGGAATGGTTCCGAGAAGCAAGTACCCGCTCTGACCCTGAATGACCAACTACCGAGAAAGCTACGAAGAAGAGAGAGCATGCTGCCGGGAATTTCGTAGGATTCCAGCCTGTGAAAGAGAGAAATACGCGGTAGGCCGCCGAAAAGATTTTGCGAATTTGATAAAGATAAAGAATCATGCCTTTATCCTAGGCTCGAGTAGGACTACCCATGAAGGACAGCCTAGTGGTAATGCATGACCTTCCCTGCAGGAAGCCCTGTTGAGCAGGGCAGATAAAGCCATTCTTGTGCAGGTGTGCCAGGATGACACTTTTTGGTATGTATTCGAAGATCTTGCTGGGAATACTCTTTAGGCCAAAGAGTCTGTAGCTCCCTGACTGACGGCGATCACTTTTTTGAAGATAGGGCTGGTTGTCGCTCCCTTGCAAGAGGCTAGGAACGTACCAGAATCTAAAAATCTCCAGAAGAGCTCCTCGTAGATGCCCGCCAATATTATGGACGTTTCTTTTGGAATTCGAGGATTTGTCTCATCTGGGCCCATCTAACTGAATGGACTAAGTCGACAGAGGTGGCCCTCCGCCTCCTGGCTTGTAAAAGGTTTAGTGAATAAATGTTGCTCCACTGAGAGTTGGGGATGGACAGGGATAGTTAGTGAGGTATGAACCATCTGGAGGTGCGACCTGAACATTTCTGCCACTTCAAAAAGTGTTTTGGCTGGAGTGCCATCCCCAAGGCAGAAGTTAAGTGGGGTGGCTCCTGGACTCCTGTTTGGGCGCGTAAACCTGAAAAGAGAGGACGGCCCCTGGCTGTTTAATAAGGAACTCCCATATATTAACCTTGCTAACAATACAAATGCGTTTCAATTTCTCCGAGTCCGTTCCTAGTCCCATGGATTTAAGCCTGGCAAACCCTCCGGAGCTTTCACCCAACAGACGTCTGTGTGATCACGTCCATGGAGGTTTACTGTTGACCATGACTTGCTTCCTCGGAACATAAAGGACGACGTTCTGACGGATGCAGTCTTCAGTGTGGTTGTTTAGATTTTCCTCATCAGCTAGTCAGTCCAGGAAGCTAATTCTATGGGCCAGAAAGTCGGTTCTCCTGAGTGCACTGGTGGGTTTGCTTTGGCAGTCACTGGCTGGCCAGCGAATTACGTAGTCGAATTAGAGGACCACGTGATCGCTTACGTTTGAAGGAGGAAGTAGTTGACAGCATCTCCTTGGTTGTCCTCGTTGGCGATCCCCAGATCGAGCTGTGGGGGAGCATGCCATGTACAGTATCTGGTTGGTTTACCGACGTGCTGCTACCAGGAGAGTTCAGCTAACAGGTCTGTTAGTGTCTAACTAAGAGGACTACCCGCAGATTTTATCTTCCAGCCGACACTAGGGGCGTTGAAATCTCCTAATAGTAAGGGATGGGTAAAGTTACAGCTGGCTTGCAGACCTTGTAGCTGTTTTACGAGATGAAGAGATCCTTCCAGACTAGTGTGCGAGGACCATAGTCGCACCCCAAAGGAGAAATTCCGGGGAAGGAATCCTAATCCCCACCCATGAGGATTCAGTAGGAGGAGTTCGCGGGGGAGGGAAAATGAGGTGGGAGGAAAGACTATTGCTGAGGTACGGAACCACCACACCGGCTTTGCCTCTTAGGGAATCCTTACCAACTGAACTTTATCCAGTGATATAAATTCCACCTCCCAAGTTGTCTGGGGTGAGCCAAGTTTCCACGATGTCCAGAATGTGGGGCTTTCTCCCAGCCACCAGCTGCCTGAGGTCAACTGTCTTATTGAAGGTGCTGAGTCAGTCTTTAGCGATGCATTTCAGAGCATGCCCAGTAGAAATTTCAGGTGGAGGTATATGGTTGGGTGAGGGGCATGGCCAGAACCTTCTGGTGCGGTTTCTTGTCCGAACCCGCCAAAGGAGTCTCTTGTGGAAGCTTCGCCTCTTTTGGGGCTATCTTCTTCGAGGTCGACTCTGAAGAAGGGGTCCGCGGTGAGAATGAGCGAAAAGAAGTTGGAGAAGAGAACAGCTTTTGGGGCGGTTGTAGGATATATGGAGGCTGAACCTGCAGCTGCAGTTCACGCTGAGACCGTAGCAGTTAGGGGAATAGTGGGTTTGAGGAGTCACCATTTATGGGATATGCAGAGGGACCACCCTATAGCACTACCTTGTTCCCCTTGAATCACAAAAGCATGCGTATCCTGAATTCAGGGCTGTGAATGGCCGGACAGGAGTGGCGCTTCTTTTCATGCCTGAGGTTTTTCCTGTGGCCAAGGTGTAACACACGTTTGAGCAACGCGTAGCCAAATTCACAGCGGATCCCGAAACCAAAAGGCGATTATCCATGATATTCTACGATACTAGATTATTGAATGAACAGTGACACCAAATGATACAGACCTCAATAATGAGATCACAGGGACTCAACAAACGAGAAACTGAATTGCGGCGTGCGAGCAAGGAGCACGTGCGTCACGCAGGTCCAGAACAAGGATATGACAAAGTAGCGCTCTGGGCGCGAACAAACAACAATTGGTCGATAAAAACAAACAGTTCGTGAAGACATGTCAATAGCGTAGGCAAGTGAGTGATGTTCAGAGAACACTGAACTGCAAAGGTTTTAGGGGGATTTTCCATGACCTGTCGGTACACACAGTCCACCGACCGTCCATCCTCTATGCATCCACCAGTGCGCAGTTTGCTTCGTCTAATCTCCGCTAAAACCAGGAGGGGGACGTGAAAATGCACCGCTCGATAAATACGAGATTTTGTGCATCTTGGGCTGCAGGTCAGGTCTGGGACTGAGCCAGTAGATCAGTCCAGATTCTTGCACTAGTGAGCGTCGGCAGATTCTCACCGGGCTAAAGATTTTGTTTTCTTTTTGCCTCTTCGTTTCATATCACCCTTGGATCTGTGGAGGAACAAGGTTGGGGCTCGGTTTACCGTCAGGAGCGCAGCGGCCCCGCCGTTACCAACCTGGTCCTTGCCCAGGTCAACCCATAACCAAGAGGGTCGTTCACATGGCAGCTTTCCTTGTAGGGGCTTATACAGGAAGGCCAGATATGAGGGAAGGGTGAGGCGGGCCTCGTAGGAGACTTCGGTGTAGAGGTTGGATCGGAGAAAGGACAAAGGTGGATAAAAAGATAGGAAGGGCTCTGCACCCGACTTTGCCCGGTGTATGCCACGTGAGTTGCTCTCTGGGAATAAGGCAGACCAGCGACTGTCCAGAATGGCCTTGAGCTGAACCGCCGTGTCCGCATCCACCGCCTTGGCCGGTAGATCCCTCCGAGCAATGATGACACGGCGCGGATTTTTGCGCTCCAGCCGTCCTCAGTGTTTTTGTCTCTACCGATTTTTACTCGTGATCCCCAAGTTAGGATTCTGCTGTTACTTCTATAATCGGCTTCGTTAGTACGGTTGGCTCCCTGATCCCTTTGAAGACTTCTATGAGATGGCTTTCAAGTCTTCTACGCCTTAGGGAGAACAGGTCCGGTGCCGTGAGTTTCTCTGCATATGGCTTGTCCCTCAGTCCATCTACCATTCGTGTGAAATGGAGCTGAACCTCTTCCAATAATGGGGCTTCTCGCAAAAAGCAGGAGCCCGCACTTGGACACAGTATTCGAGGCTTGGCCTGGCTAGTGTTTCGTAGTGTATCAGTAGTACATGAACCTCTAGTGATGTAAATGTGCGAAGTGGTTGGCAGGACGCTGGTTTTGCCTGGCCGCGGCGGCTAGGCATTGCTCAGATGGTTGGAAGCAGTTAGTCATCCAAACTTTGAGGTCCGCGATAACCGTGGCCCGTGTTAACACTCGCGGGCCATTCGGGTCCATGAGTTTTAGGTCCCCATCAGCGTCCCGGGTCAGGTGTCTAAACTTTCCCAGATGGGGAGGCAATCGCCACTGAGTAGTCCAAGTGTAAACCCCGTTCAGGCTCTCCTGAAGGTATGGGGTACCTGTTTCGCCCATCAGTTTCAGATCGCCTACAAAGAGGCAACAGGGTTTTGCACAACTTTCACTAGGTCGTTCGCGTAGATTGCGAATATAAGCGGGCCTAGTGCTGAACTCTGTGGGGCCTCGCGGATGACCTTTACCCTCGTGGATCTGCTGTCCTCCATCCTTAAGTGGCACTTTCTGTGACTAAAGTATACCCGGGTCCACTCCAGGATTGAGGAGTGGTCCCGAGGGCCTCCATTTCGTGTAGCTGTAGTCCGTGATGCACGAACTTGAAGGCCTTTTGATGGTCCAGATAGCATACCTCAACCTGCTCTCCTCCATCTCTTCTGACCGTTTCCTCGTCTAAGAGTAAAAGCGCGTTAGACGAACAGAATCTGCTTTGGACAAGTCCGTATCGCCTATTGGAGATGAACCTATATTTGGCTGAGTAACTGATCACTGGCCCCTGATCAGCCCTTCCAGTATTGTTAGGGGCAGTAGAGGAAAGCTGGCCGGCAGGTAGTTTTTGCACTTCTTCTTTCGTACCACCTTTATGTGTAAGAGCTACTTTCGATGTCATCCAGTCTCCTGGTGGGTGTGCATCGGACAGTGACCTAGTATGCAGTTTAACCGAGGGTGCCGCTATGATGGACTCCAGGGGATGGAGGATCGCCTCTTAGATGCCTTCTGGCCCGGCCGTCATGCTCCAGTTCAGTCCTCTACGGGCTCCTCCAACATCATCAGGGAAGACTAAAATTGGCTGCATCGTCAGTGGTCGGATGGAAGGTTCGGAAGCAGGGCCCAATGCATGGCCAGTTTGATGCACCATCTCAAAATGCCGCCTTAGCGCTCCAGCCTAGACCCATTATCCGAGGTATGATCGACTTTTCTATTTTCAATGCGACGTACAGCTACACACAAGGCTGCTTTTGGTTGGACGTAGTTGTAGTAGGCCTTTGTGCTTTTCCCGACCTTCCTAGACAGTGACCTCGTACGATACTTTACACAACTCGTCGATCCCAATGGCTGATTCTCGAGCTCTTTAGTACTAGAGGTGATTTCTGTATCCTCCTGTCTTCTGGTAAAGAGCTTATGCGATGTGCTTCCAGCTTTGGGCTCTGGCAACCCTGCGGTTCCACCTCCGTACTTCCCCTCTCAGCTTATTCGACTTAGAGGAGAAAGCGTTCAGCAGGCGGCATCAGGTCGTCCCTAAGTGCTGTCCATTCTTTCTCCACGTTTCCATGCTGGGAGTCCCAAGTAAGAGTTTGGGCTTGCGATGACAAGGCCCTTTGCATCAAGGCTCCTAAATAACCTAAGCATTTCATGAAGTGCCGTGCCTTTGACATCCTAGTGCCTGCAACTTGTCACCTCTTAACCTCTTCTACCTAGAGGGTGTCGAGACCTGTGGCTCATCGGCATCACTGGAATGCTTCGCTGCGACCGGGTCTAGTAGCCCCAGGTTCTTCCCTTCCCTCAATCTATTTGTCTGAAATGCGTGTTGGACAAGGTTTTCTACTTATGATTAATAAAGTAACTGTAAGGGGAATACAACTATAGGAGCCCAAAAGTTCACAATGTATAATTCAGAGGGAATGAAGTCCAAAAGGATCACTATTTAGATCGCTCCCGCCACGGAACCGCCAAGAAGCGGCGGCAGTACCTGGTCCCCCGGCATAGGATAGAAGAGAGGCTCCGGGCAAGGGCGTATCACTTGGGATTCTGATTGGCCCTTACTTACATTACACCAGAGGGCCTGTACTTTTGGTGTTGATACGCCCGCTCAACAGTCTGCCTGATTTTT
The DNA here is from genome assembly GCA_948099385.1 of Fasciola hepatica. Lineage (NCBI taxonomy): Eukaryota > Metazoa > Platyhelminthes > Trematoda > Plagiorchiida > Fasciolidae > Fasciola > Fasciola hepatica. The sequence goes on from CANUEZ040000011.1 coordinate 537,932, forward strand.
CCGGGATTTTGAGCTTCGTTCCACCACCATCCTTTACTTCCAATCATTCAGCCCCAAATATGCACATGCCCGAAGGAAAAAGCACTCAACTCCTGACTTCAATTTGGCCAAGTTTCTGTGAAAGATTCTGTGACTGATAGGACGGTAGTCGTTGCCATTTCATGGCATTGTTTCCCGTGCTGTGTAGACTGCTGCTCGCCTACCTGCACTTCGTTGTGCTTACCGGTTCAGCTGGTAGGTACGCAACTCGGAAACTAGTGCCGACCGCCTACTGTTAAGAACGATATGGAAAATCCTTCAAATGTTTCGTTTGCCTTAAAACTATGACGTAATTTGACTTTATTCGATTAAGCTCTTCCACACAAAAAGCTTCCGTGCTTTTACTTATTTGTGTGAGACATGTGAATGTGGCCTTGGGCCGTTTCTGATCGTCGTGCTTTGACCACGGGACCTTGAACCTTTGGGCTTCAATGTTGATCCTATTTAGCCGCACTCTTGGGGTTTGTGCTTTTTGTATCCTTCGAGAATTTCAATGTAGTACCACAGAAAGTACGACTCAATCCTGTTCTGGTTCTGAGAATTGTGCACATTGGCTGCGCCTTTCTGGATTTGGGATTCTTGTGACTTACAGTGCTCGAGTGGAACTTCGATAAGAAGACTCACTGGAAATATTCAAAAGAGAAAACGAGGGCTTTATACAGCAGCAAGAATCAACTCGACAAGTCTCTGGAAGTGATTTGGGCTTTATTGATTCCTTTGTTAGTGCTGAATCTGCTAGTTTTGTCAGTGTCAAGATATGTATGTCTAGCCACGAAGGTTTCGATGGTTCATAGAATGAGAGCGATAGGACGAGAGCATCGGTTCCTGTCAGCTAGAAAGGAATGAGAGATTCTTAACAGCAAAAGCTTCTCAGAAAAAAGGCGGAAGACTCCCTCAGTTCGTCATGCAAACAGGTCAGTAACGTCGTGGACGAGTATAACAGCTCGAGACTACCGAGTGTAACAGCCGGTCGTGGAAAATCCCCCTTTTTCCCTCGCGATTCAGTGTTTTTTCCCAACATCACTCATTTCGATACACTATTGACTTGTCTTTACGAACTGGTTGTTTTTCTGGACCAATTGTTGTTTGTTCGCGCCCAGAGCGCTATTTTGGCACATCCTTGCTCAGGACCTGCGTGACGCACGTGCTGTCTGCTCACACGCTGCTATTCGGTTTCTCGTTGTTGAGTCTTTGTGATCGTATTATTGAGGTTTGTATATTGTTTATGTCATTGTTTATTTTAATAATCTAGTATCGTAGAATTATCACGGATAATCGCCTTCTGATTTCGGGATCCGTTGCGAATTTGGCTACGCATTGCTCAAACGTTCGTAACAATACTCAATAGATCTATTTGGAACGAGGAAAATTCACGCAAAATGCCAAGGAAAGGATCAAAGGCAGTCGAACCCGGACAGGAAGTAATACGGAAAGTCTCTGGGGAGGTTTTGGGTACTTATGATTCTTTAGTTAACGCTAGATCGCCTAGTCCTGTCAGTGCTAGCTCATGTGTTATTGAAAGCAATATTGATCGTAAGGACGTTGATTTATATAAGCTGAGAATAATAGAACTAGAGCAACAGTTACTTTCGGCTAGACTACAGGCGCATGAAGCAGAGAAGTGTACACAGAAACAGCGAGAGTATAGGACCAGTGACTTCGACACTTCCGATAGGTTAGAGTGCAATAAGGTAGGGAACCCCACGCAGGTCGCCGACTACAAACCACCATCGATCGATCTGCCTAGAGTGGAGTTAACGGTTTTCGACGGGCGAGCTGAGCAATATTGCAAGTTTGTCAAACAGTTCGTGATGTTCGTTGAAAACAAGGTGACCGACCCTGGGCAAAGGCTTCTTTACCTTACTCACTACTGCCGAGGCCGAGCGCGAGAAGCTATCGACGGATGCACCATGCTCGATCCAGAACAAGGCTACACAAGGGCAAGAAAGATTCTAAGGGACTTGTTTGGCCAACCTTTCAAAGTAGCCCGTAACCTAATAGAGGGCGTGATGGCAGAGGCAAAGAAAACCAAGGGCGACGTCTACACCATGGCCGACCTGGTGATCAAGATGCAGAACTGCTCAATAGCCCTCGACCATTTAGGTTACAGAGCTGATCTAGACGCCATGCACACTTTGGAAGGCATAGTCCGTCACCTCTCTCCCGAACTACAGGGTCGGTGGGCGCAAGAAGCTGAACGGATAAGCCGAGGCGACAGAGAAGCCAACTTCGAAGACCTGACTGAATACTTAGACAGGCAAACGAAGATAGCTGACAGCAGATTTGGCCGACTCATCCGGGACAGCAACCGAGCAAACAAGCCCGGTACTAGCCAAGTCCAAACCCCTGTACGGGAACATCCAAAGTACCAGCCTTGGACCAACACACACGTCATTTCACGAGATGCTACGGCGAAACCAAATTGCAGATCCTGTGGTACTAGCCATGGCCTACCAGAATGCCCCAAGTTCGGCAATGCCACAATAGACGAACGGTGGGGAATGGCGAGGATGGCAGGAGCATGTTTCATCTGTCTCAACACCACGCACCGGGCAGCAGCCTGTAGAACAAGGAATCGATGTGGTTACGAGGGCTGCACGGGCAGACACCATCGGCTGCTGCATCAGGCGAGAATAACCATATCCGAGGCGAGTGCCAAGCCCAGCGTGATCTGTTCAACTTCACAATCTGCCAGTAAACCGGTACGTTTAGGCGTAGTGGCCGTGGGAGTAGTGACTCCGACTGGGATAGTCAAGGCGTTGGCTTTCGTTGATAGTGGATCCGACACCACTTTAGTGAAAGAGCGGTTTGCCGACAAACACCAACTGGCTAAAGGTGCGACGTCGTTGGCAGTGAGCACGGTGGGCGGAACACAGGTAATGACTGCCGGTAGATTAAGGCTGCAACTCATCTCTCTAGACACTAACGAGGAAATTGAACCAACGGAGGCATTCACGTTAGCGGATCTTCCCATGCGAGCACCAAGGTCGGTGAACGCAATCTTGACTCGATGGCACCACCTGCAGGATGTAACCGTCGTAGACTGGGAAGATGATGAGGTGGATCTCCTCATCGGATGCGACGTGCCAGAGGCGCATTGGGTGCTTGACCAAAGAGTGGGCGACCGCCAGGCACCTTATGCCGTACGCACGGCTCTGGGATGGATGTTATACGGTCCAGTAGGGGTACGCGGTTCCGTGAATTACTTATCCGCCGAAACGGACCGCATAGAGTATCATCTGCAACGGCTTTATGAAAAGGAGTTTCATGACATTGGGGACGAAAGACCGACGTTGTCTCAAGAGGATCACTTCGCTCTACAAACGGTGCGGCAAGGCTCTAGAGGCCTCAAAAAACAGTTCGAGGTTCCCCTCCCATGGCGCACACCGGTCGACCCGTGGACTGACAACAGAAATTATGTTCTCCAACGATTACTACGACTAAAAGAACGCTTCATTCGAGACCAGAATCTGTGGGAACGATACGCGGATTTGATGAAGCGAAACGAGGACCTCGGTTACGTTGAAAGGGTGCCTGTTAACACCGACAGCAAAAGGGGTATCTGGTATCTGCCTCACCATCCGGTTATCAACCCCAAAAAACCCAATAAACTGCGCGTGGTTTTCGACTGTGCGGCCAAGTTCCAGGGCAAGTCGTTAAACGATCGCCTACTACAGGGGCCTGACTGGACCACACCACTGATCGATGTTCTGTGCCGTTTCAGAGTGGGTAAAGTGGCTTTGTCTGCCGACATTAGGGAAATGTTCCATCAGGTGAAGATTCCGGTAGGAGAACGAGATGCTTTGCGTTTCCTGTGGTGGGAAGGGAGCGACCGGGACAACGCAGTGGTGAATTATAGAATGACCGTCCACCCCTTCGGAGCCATATCGTCACCATTTTGTGCCAACTACGCCCTCCGAGAATCAGCGAACAAACATGGCGATCTGGTACATCGGACGGTGGTAGAAAGCGTCAGCAGGACCTTCTACGTCGACGACTACCTTGGGTCATTCGATGATGTGGAATCAGCTCTAGAGCAGTTCAGGGGTCTGACGAGATTGCTGGAAGAGGGTGGCTTCCATCTAACTAAATGGATGTCGAACGCTTCGGAAGTGCTGAAGGTCATCCCGTATCACGAAAAGGTCGAAAGGGTAAGAGATTTGGACGGCTCCCCACTTCCTATCGAGCGCACTTTAGGGATACAATGGGACGCGGAAACGGACGATTTTGTTTTCGAACTGAACGTTCCCGAGCTGCCAATAACCCGTCGTGGCATACTATCTGCCGTCTCAAGTTTGTTCGACCCGCTCGGTTTCGTCTCACCATGGCTGCTACCCGGAAAGATCTTGCTGCAGCGGCTGTGCCGTAAGAAAGTTGATTGGGACCAGTCACTGGACCGAGGGGACCGGCTGGACTGGGAGGAATTTTTGAACACCTTGAAGAAATTGGGGGACATAAGAATACCACGATGTTTGACCCCTGGCCATACGACACGGACTGGAGAACTACATGCCTTTTCCGATGCATCCGAAGTCGGTTATGGAGCTGTGGTGTACGGACGATGGTGCGCAGGAGATGGACAATATACCACGAGGGCCCTGTTCGCCAAAGCCCGCGTTGCTCCACTGAAGTCGGTCTCAATCCCACGCCTCGAACTCAGCGCAGCTGTGTTGGCAGTCAGGGTGGTGCAAGCTGTGAAGAGATGTTTCGATCTCTACATTTGGTCGGTGAGCTTCTGGACGGATTCAACGATAGTACTTTACTACATTAACAACGTACGGAGCCGGTTTAGTACTTTCGTTGCTAACCGGCTCACGATTATCCACGATGAATCGGCCACGCACCAGTGGAGTCATGTCAGGTCTGGCGATAACCCGGCCGACCTGTGCTCTCGAGGTGCGAACAACTTCAGGCAACTGGACACGTGGACGAGAGGGCCGAACTTCGTGCAATTGCCCAAACAGGACTGGCCCGTGTTCGAATTAAAACCCCCTACGGAATTGGAACTGGAGATCAAAGGCGTAGTGATAGCAACCAACGTCGTCGAAGCGTCGCCCATTTTACCGCGACTGGTCAGGTTTTCTTCCTGGATGAAGACGATTCGTTCGCTAGTTTGGTTAACCAGGTTCAAGATAAGTTTACTAGTCATGAAAGGGCTACGGCCCTCAGGTCGGATACCGGTCGGCCCGATAGGTCCCGATAAGCTACAAGCGGCAGAGTACGATATTTTCAGAATGATACAACGCGAGGCTTTCGCCCGAGAACTCAAGAGGGCGGAAGAAGTGGGGCTGACCAATGAAGACATGCCATCTCCAAGAGGCGAGCTGAAGCGTTTAAACCCCAAAATCATCAACGGACTGCTGCGGGTGGATGGTAGGCTGACCAACGCCCACCTGAACTTCGACACAAAGTATCCTATACTGCTGCCTGCGAGACAACCCGTAGTAGAGCTAATGATTCAACACGTCCACGCAGTGGAGGGACATGCCGGGGAAAGTCACGTGACGAGCGTCATCCGAAAGCGTCTTTGGTTGTTGAGAGGACGAGAGACTGTAAAACGCGTGATCCGACGGTGTGTGCAATGCAGGAGACGCAATGCCACAGCAGGCAAACAACTCATGGCCCCGCTACCAGAATGCAGGGTAACTACGGGCTGGTGGCCGTTCAGTGACACCGGGTTGGACTATTTCGGGCCCTTGTGGATCAAGTGCGGGAAAAGATTAGAAAAGCGATACGGATGTATCATGACGCGCATGAAATCACGTGCGGTGCACCTAGAAGTCGCACATTCGATGACGACCGATTCGTTTCTACGGGCCTTGCAAAGATTTATCAACTGAAGAGGCGTACCGGCAGACATATACTCAGATAATGGATCGAACTTTGTGGGCGCTCAACGGGAATTGCAGCGTTGGCACAAGAACATAAACAGGGACGAACTGCAGAATCGAACCGTGGCCTACGGCATACGCTGGCATTTCAACCCCCCACAGGCCAGTCACCGAGGCGGCATATGGGAACGCATGATCCGGTCCGCCAGACGGATATTGCTGTCAATCATGGAGCAGCAGCCGCCCGACGACGAGACCCTGAACACCGTCATGACTGAGGTGGAGCGAATCCTGAACAACCGCCCCATGGTTCCAGTATTGAACGGCGACCCCACCCACCTGGCGCTCACCCCAAACGACTTATTGACGCTAAGGTCGAACGAGGGTTTCCAAGGGCCGGTAAACCTTCGTGGGAGCTACCTCTATGGGTGGAAGCAAGCGAACTATCTGGCCAAGGTCTTCTGGAGGCGATTGCTACGGGAGTACCTACCGGCTTTGCAGACTCGACAGAAGTGGATGGCCAAAACAAGACCATTCAAAGTTGGGGACGTGGTTATGATCGCCGACGAACGCGCACATTTCAGCGCTTGGTCTTTGGGAGTAGTTACGGAAACCATCAAAAGCACCGACGAAATGATAAGAACGGTGAAGTTGAAGACAGCTAACGGAGTGCTCATTCGTGACATACGCAGTATTAACCTACTCGAGAGCGAAGACGGAGGAGCTGATAACCCTGTGGCCTAGTAAACCTTTTTCACACCAGTAATCGAGGTGGATAAAGAAACACCATATATACCACACAATCTCCGTCAAACACGTTAAGGTGCTCACGGTCCCTTCGTTGACATTACAGAAGGTTCTTTCCGATATGTGGTGATGAGTGCGATTCCATTATACATCCCGATACATACGCGCATGCACGACGCACTCTACATCCCGTAAACCCATCATACATGTGACAGTGTTCTTTGTTCGCCTTTTGTTGACGCTACCGAATGCCCCTTGCACATGTGGAAGTAGTGGAGCTCAGGTCACACATGCATGCTACATTTACTCGTTTTCTTGCCACGCGGTCTTTTGTTGACATTGCAGAAAGTCCTCCTTTGATGTGTAGTCATAACTGTGATTTCATTGTAACCCCGGCACACACGCACACGCACGCACACACACGCACGCACACACACACACGCACACACTCAAGCGCGTACATCCAGGACCGGACGGCCCCTTACGAGGACAACGTCTATGTGACCATTCACGCCTGCCATCGGTCATTTGGTCTCGTGGAAGATGTAGACTAGCCTCACGTCTATGTAGCCAATGGGTTAGGTGCGACCAGTAGTAGAACGTCGACGACGAGCATTAGACGCGCGCACTGACAGCAGGGCCTAGTTAGGTAGGAAGAATCAGTACCTTTATACCGAACCTTTGACTTTGCTAAGGATCCAGGAGGATTTTGGTGGGCGGTGTAACAGCCGGTCGTGGAAAATCCCCCTTTTTCCCTCGCGATTCAGTGTTTTTTCCCAACATCACTCATTTCGATACACTATTGACTTGTCTTTACGAACTGGTTGTTTTTCTGGACCAATTGTTGTTTGTTCGCGCCCAGAGCGCTATTTTGGCACATCCTTGCTCAGGACCTGCGTGACGCACGTGCTGTCTGCTCACACGCTGCTATTCGGTTTCTCGTTGTTGAGTCTTTGTGATCGTATTATTGAGGTTTGTATATTGTTTATGTCATTGTTTATTTTAATAATCTAGTATCGTAGAATTATCACGGATAATCGCCTTCTGATTTCGGGATCCGTTGCGAATTTGGCTACGCATTGCTCAAACGTTCGTAACACCGAGAGCTACTAGTACTGCAGCTTATGGCCTGCTAATGCTGATGTTGAACCCTTTCGATGGGCACCCTGAACAATGCTGCGAGTTCATGAGCCAATACACGATTTCTCTGGCTGTGCGCCCACGATCGAATCACCTAGCAAAAAGCGGAGTAATGGCACCAAATCGCTTCAAGAATTTCAAAAGAAGGCCCATTTGGACAGCTTATTTGAGACCTGGACGTCATCAGTCCACGCGGCTAAATTTGGAACTGTGCTACTAAATTGCCGCGCACAGAATATGAGGTGGACCGCATGGCCGGCGGCGCAGAGACTTACCTTCTTCCAAAGTGCCAGCTGTTGCGCTGAAATCAGCGCATCTATTGAGGCTCGAAATAACCGCGTTCGTATTGGCTCTGCAAGTAGGGACGACTTGGAAAGAGTACTTCGCCACAGTCAAGCGGAGCACTGTGCACTGGAGGGATCCTGAAGTCGTGCTACACTGCAGAAAACGGAAGAAACGGAGAATGCGTTCGAAATACCCGGGCGTCGCCTACTAATATGGAGAGCGCTAATGGCTACGTTAGTGAGCTAAACTCGAAACCATCTACAAGCGGATGAAGTCCGCATACTTTCCCGTGCCGAGTAATCCCACGTCTCATTCCCTTCTTAGCACTTTCGCATCTCCAGTGTGACTTTCATTTTCTTAAGCAATAGCGGAAGTATACTCGCTTCAGTTTTTTAAGCATCTAGCACGGAGAACAAGAGAATAATTCGTCAAAATGTCGCCCTCAGCGATCAAAGAGGGCTATTCATTTGGAGTCACATTTTGCAGTTACTTCGGTCTTCCGGGGAGGATACGTATTTTTCATTTTTTTGTTTTTCTTGGTGCATCTTTCATACACGGAGCATTCTAAGAAACTAATTAACATTTTAGTTTTTGTTCAGTTTCCACTTCAGTGTTTTTATACTTGGCCGTGTTCACCCATTTTGAGATCTGATTCATTATCAGATTCCCCTTCCCACTTATAAAATGAAATTTCTTGTTAGTTTCATATAGTTCCTCTGTCTCCCAACCTTGCACTTCGCGTGTTATCTCACTGTCACTTGGAGGTAGCATTTATTTTCGATTTCTCGGAGCAAATTTCAGCAGAATAATTTCAATCCCCTTTTGAAACAATTGCCTTTCTGCTTCGATTATGCCGCTTAATATGCCACAGCGAAACTTCCGATCCTGGATCACCCACATTCAAGTAATATTTTTGTGTGTGTTGATCTTCTGATGAACAAGAAATCACAAGTTACGCAAAAGAATTTGCAATCGACTCCCCTTGATTTGTGGAGTTGGTGAATACGATGAAAACCTGCCTTACACACAGTCAAATCAAGAAGTCAGTACCCGCCAGCCCTGACGGTGCGCTATAGGTAGGCACGGCAGGCATCTTTAACCTGCAGAGCTTGTATGGATCATTGCCTCTCAGTCAAGAGGTTTACCGCTGAGGAGGTTTAGATATTGGGAAACCTTGGGGCGAGCCAAAGCCTGAGGCTGATAGTATATAGTTCAGCACGTGAAAAATCCAGGTCAGATTTTTAGAAGCCGGTGTAAAGGAGCTCAAGAATCCCTAATCCATTCACTAACATTCATTATACAAACAACAATATTTTATTTGTATGAGCCATCTTTGGCTGAATTCTGATTTTTCGTTTTATTGCCTCAAATCTTTGTTTCATATGAGACCCTCGCCGTGCCCTGAGCGTGAATTGCCCGGCTTGAACCTCTTTGTGACCGGATTCGGTAGTCTCATCTGTCTCCAACCTTTCGCTGTGATTCAGCGGAAGGTGTTGTTTTATTGTTCTGTTTGGAGCCTAAGGGCCCAGAAGGAATACTTTTTAGGCCTGGTTATAGCGAAGTTGCTTAGTTTGTTGTATATTGCGTCATGAATACTTCGAATAAACTTTGTTTCGAACTGTGTCGAAATTGGTTGCTGCGCGCGGCTTGAAGTTTCCATTCACTGTAAGTTGCAATGCCCTCGAAACTTCAGTCACTAAGGTACCACTTCCCTTTTGTGTTTTAAATCCTCGCCCATGGTTCTTACAAATAGGAGCCATTTTCCATACAAGACGTTTGCTCTGCCAGCTTACAATGTATTCCTACTTTTTCGAAAATCTTTCTGCCGAAGTTGCGGAAGGATTGCGTGAGCTTATTTATAAAACCCCACAAAAAATCCGCGCGACACAACGAAGCACACTATGATCCAGCGAATCGGGTTTTCTGATGGAGATCACATCGAAACTATGTTCAAAAATCTTTCTCTCGGCGATCGCGAGCCCTCTCAACTTTTACGATCCATGAACCATTTTCTAAAGCCACATAAAATGGATGAACCTCTCCTTAGACATCTGGGGTTGAAACAACTTCCCCCTCGGCCAAGGAAACTCTTGCTTCCTTCAGCTCAGAGGTTTCGATTGAGGAACTAGCATTCACTGCTGACAGACTTCTGGGGGCAAACCCGCAAACATGCTGGCCACTGCGACTTCGAGAATATCGGCTTCCAATGGTATCCCCGATCTTCAAGAACTAATTGCCAACTTCACCTCCCGGATGAATGCTGTTCTCCAGAATGTCACTCGTAGCCCTCCAGTGTCCCGCCCAAACTCCTGTCGCAACCATTGCCTCTCATCGTCTAGACTATCATACCGTTGGTACCACCGACCTCATGAGGGAGCAACCTCGTCGTTGCCAGTCATCTTGAACTTTCCAGGCCACAGCTTCGTGTAGGCGTGGCAAACATCATGTTTTATTTTACTCTCAGGCCCGGACATTTATCGATTTGAATTTTTTCCCAGCCCTGCTCTACCGTACACTCCAGTTTGCTTCGTATGTCTGTCGATCAGCAGTCAGCTGACCGTACTATTGCATGCACACGCGCGTAAGTACTTTCCCGTAATGGTTTGACCATTCACCTTTATATTAAACACGTTTGCAGTCACATTACGCCAGCCTTTTCACCACACTGCTGTTCTCCATTTGGATAGTTATAGATGTCACTCGGAGATCTAGATGAACGGGAGCGCCGGAACCATTGGTTGGTGTGTTGCCCTTGTCAATGTTGACACGCCGTTAGAGATGCTGGTATTCTCCACATTCTACCTAAACCTCACATGCACTAACTGGTTGAATTGTACGGCAGTACTGTGTAACTTCCTGGGTTCCTGTCCTCGCCGCTCCCACTGAGGCTAAGCAGGCGACCCCTTCCCGAGAGGGTCATGAATTCCACGGGCACTGACCTTAGAGGTCACTGTTCAGCCCGCATACGCTTCTACCGCACCCAGAGTTAACCCCTACATCATGCAATAAACAAAAACTTCAATTATCACACACCTTAGATGGACCATAAAGTTGTCCCGTATCCATCTACTGAACATGCAAAAAATCACCACCAGGGATAACCTCGTTCCACCTACGATCTAGAGCCCTCTTGAGGGACTGGGCGATCTGCAGCTCTACAATTCCACCCGGCAGACTGTTTTATTTTGTCACTACCCTGTTGCTAAAGTATTGCGATCTGTTTATTAACCTAGCTCCAACTTTCGTCAGCTTCTCGTGCCCCCTTGTTTGGAAATCTAAACCTATTTGGTACAGATTCTGCGGTCTAAGCCCGGAAAAACATTTCAACAACTTAAACGATTCTATGAGATCCCCTTGAAGTCTCCTTCTTTTCAAATGAGAAAAGTTCGAGACTACAGTCCCTGTTTCTGCGTCTTTCCCTCTGCCTTTCAACCATTCGCGTTACAAGACGTTGAACTTTCACCAAGCAGGCAGCGTCCTTTTGGTAGAAGGGCAACCAAACCCGCATACTACCTTCCAAGTGAGGTCGTACTATAGCCATGTAAACTTGTATGAATCTTTCCGGCTGGTCGCGGTCTAAAGAGTTCACCACGAGCCTTTTGTGCAGCAACGTTGCACTGGTCCGACCATTTAAAATTACTCTTCACGGTGACCCCAAGGTCTTCAAACCTAATAACTGCTCCCATGGTGAACAGCCCCTGGTCATGGATAACAGTTAGGTTTTCCGTTGGCCTTGACAATAAATGGCTTTTTCTAGCGTTCAGCGGTAAGTCCCACTTGTGTGCCCAACCCAGGATGGTTCCTGTATCACTGCCTAGATTGTCCCCATACCCAGATCCTACAACTTTCACGTCATTCGCAAAAATGAAATTGGACGATTGAAAGGCGGATGCCAGGTCGAGTGGGTTAGAGCGTTTGATTACCACCTCGGAGGTCCGAGGTTCGAATCCCCGCCACCACCAGTCACTTTGGTGGTAAACAGCATCTCACCGTCGTCCGGATCGTTACAACACCTGACCTATTGGGGTCTTATGTGGTTCTCCACTCCAGGTCTCAGGGTCTGGTTGCCGGTTATACCTGACAGTGCAGTGGGCCTTCGTGGCAATGGGGTATATACCCTTTCCACTGCAATCATGCACAAGCATGCAATAAAAAAATAGTATCGGGCCTAGTATGGACCCTTGAGGTACGCCACTGGTGGCGTTAACCAAACCAGAGCACTTATCCTCTACTTTGACGTTAAACGCTTTGCGGGAAAAGAAATCCGCCAGCCGCCTTTGTACTGACCCACTCATCGGAAACTCCGCCATTTCTCTCCTACACAGGGGGTTCATCAGGTGAATCATTTTTCCCAGTTACATATACCAGGATGGCCTTAGTATGAGATGCACCATTATATGCTGACAGACGTAGGCACACGTGGCCTTTGGCTCACGACGATCACGAGTCGCGGCGATTGAAGACTTTATGACCGTCTTTTTAAAGCGGTCCTGGCGCTGCCGTCATGTTACTTGCTCCACTTTGGACGAGATTACTTGGAACCTACTGGATGTACTTGGACTTGGCACCACTTATCATACGGTTTGCATCCAGTTCAAGCTGGTACATGATATTTTTTCTGCCTTCAGTAAGGTTTTTGAGGAAACAATTGAGAACCGGAGCGGATCGCCCCTTCTGCTACAGAGTAGGGCGACCTCAGTGCTTCAAGTTAGGTCTCAGCCCGTTTCTAACTGCATCTATCAGTAAGGGCAGTACCCGAACGAACGCGTGGAGAGCATCGTCGCCTTTCCGGCCTGTCAATACATCTTCCGTCACCAACTTTTTTATGGTTTGCTCGGGAGGCCTTTTGTTACTTGCGAACAGCAAAGAAGCTTTTTTGCATGGAATCTGCCTTTGGACGCCACTTAAAAGAGGAAAACACAGGGGGTCTTACTTTCAATACATCACGCTACGTTTTTGCTGCGCAGTCAGATTTTAATTCAGATCAGAGAATATGACTGGCTGCCGATTCCGATGATATTTGAGTTTCTTGCATCTGCCAGCCCTCTGGCCTCAAGCTGCTTAGACCTTCTAGGATCATTTGCCTTTCAGTATCTGGAAGCGGGACACTTACCGGGGTATGGCGGCATGCTAGGTACGGCACGCTGTTGGCTTGTGCAACGGTATGCAGGGAAGGATGCTCGTCGAGTAATTCTTTGGGACGGAATCCCCGTACATGGTGACCCATGACGAATGATTCCGGCCTGGTTTACGAAATTTATTTGACTTTCCTATTTCTCGATTTTTTCCGTTCAGCTTCACAATTTTGTTACTCTGTTTGCTTACCCTTCACCAACTTCTTTTTCTACTCTTTTTTGCCCTATCCGTTGTTTTCTTACCTCCTCCCAATGATTATCAACAGTCTAACACTTTCCTTTCCCCCAAGATCTTTCGCTTTTACTTCTTCTCATCCCTTCAGTCTGTTCCATTTCTCTCTATCCCACCACTCTCACCTCTTCCATCCTTTTCGTTTCATTCGTATTGTGCTCCCAGGCTACCGGAACATACCTTGCTGGATGCTCTTTCTGCCCTCCGTTTTTGGTCTTATCAAGTGGGTCGCCACGGAGGCAAGAAGGAAGGTGTTTAACTGCCTTTACCAGATAGGTCCGAAACAATTTCTGCTACTAGTCTGTGATGTTTTCCGTTGCCCCCCTCGTCAAGTACCCCCTCCAACGTGCAACCAAAGGTGTTCATCGGTCTATTGAAAAGTGATGGGGAAAGTGGCTAGCCCAGCGACTCCACCCATCATTACCCCACACCTGAACAGAAGCCCGTTATCTGGCAAGCTCCGTTCACACCAGCATCATAACAACCCAAGCTCCCTCAAGTCACCACCACAACGCTGTGCTCATGGCAGCATTCTAAATGTCGTACTCGGAGTTTTGATTAGGGCATTTGAATACTGTTTGTCTATGTGCTTTTCGAGGTGCCTTTAGAATGACTTTTTTGCAGGTCGCTTCAACTACGGGCTCTGGAAGCGAGTTCCACGAGCTGCAGATACGTACCAAGGACCAGCATCTCCTAGCCCTCCGTCATGGACTTTTCCCTTTCGGCTTCAGAAAGTGACCTTGCTAAGGCTAAGTTATTGCCAATTTAAACACGTTTTTTTACGGCGTCTCCTCTGAACTAGGATGTCCCTCAGGGGGCTGAGGTCGCCTCTAATCCCACAGTACTCCATAATACATTGGTTTACATGGTGTAGCTTGTTCGGGTACGCCTATCTGGATGGCCCCAGCAATCACATAGTGGCCCTGCTATGAACCCTGTCGATGCCGTTGTCTCCTTTGAGTACTGGTGCACTAGCCTGGGGGAATATCGCAAACAGAAGTCTGACCAGCGAAGCACATTTTTAGGGAGGTTCTAGGTGTTGTCCTTCCTACGGCTCTGCTAGGTTGGCCAAGTCCAAACACAGCTTTTTGGGTCAGGATACCGCTGCTTGTCGTCTGAAGCTGATAGTCTGCAACTTGTTGATGCTCCTATCCAGGATTTTCGTGTCCTCAAAGGTAACGGGCACAGGGTCTTGCCGCACTTTAACCATTGCTTCGTGGTGGATACTTCTTGCTTACCCTTTTTGTGCGTTGTATATCAGATGGGTACTTGACTACAGTTACAGTCGGTACTTGTGGCTTTTACCCGGTTCTCAGGGCCGAACCGCAAGCTTCTATATTAGAACCTGGCTCACCTTGTGAGGGTTAGCTGTTTTCTCTGGGATACTCCGCTACGTTGCTGTTCTAGGTGGAAATCAGGTGGCAGCCACATTATTAGTCTGCTTGTAAAGGGAGGCAGTGTGAGAATAACATCCCGGTTGTTGAAATATAATAAGGAAAAGGTTGTTCTTTTGGCATCACATGCTACAGCCATCTTTCCGCTGTTCACGATCAGGGACTCAACTTCTCCTGCCAGCTGGCTTTTGGGTACATAATCCCCTACATCGGCGATGTCGAGATTGTCTTGAATTTACATCAGGAAAACAATGGACCCCATGATGACGATGCTTTGATAACAGCTTGGTAGAAAAAAGAGAAAGGGATCAACACCGCCCTGATTACTCCTAATGTTTGCACTACATTCAGACAGGGAAGAGAAGTAGGAGCTCAAAAACGAACGCTCTTTAGGACCAGGGCCTTGATCGCCCCGGTTAAGGAGGTACCACGTTTTATCACCTCTCGAGGACTGCCAGTAATCCTGGCGAATAACCCTCCCTCCAGTAATCTCACACTGAGCTAAAAGAAAATGTCTGGCACCGATCTATCCAGTGCTATTCTTTTGAATTTTTATCGTGGCCAGGTTTTTGGTGGTAGGCCGTGTGATATGATTCCATATTCAACTTTATTGATTCGTCAGTTGGGAAAACTTTCTGGTCCCCTATACACAGCTCTCTCCCGCTCTGGAAAGGCGAACAAAGTAAGGAACAGTCGTCTTTGGGTGGTTCCAAATGTGGACAGCGACGAAATATTGATATGCTTGCTTGTTCCGCTTCTTAGAACAGCAAGTCAATAACCCTCGCCTGTATCGTACACTTGGTCCTCGGAAGTTATGGATAGTCCACGGGTACTGGGATTGGTGCCTCCAACAATCCGTTTAGTTCCTCCTTTAAATTTGGTAAGCTGCCTGCTGGGTGTGTAGTGCAAGAGTATTCCACACTTGCGAGCAACGGACCGGGAAGAATGAGGACTTTCGACTAACTCTCGAAAAAGGCACCGTCACTGAGATACTGCAGTATAGTAGCGACCATCTCTAGCATGGGTAGACAAGTGCCCCGGAGGGTCCTTACAGAATGAAAAATGGCAGGTTAACCTTCATCTGTGGGAGCCGAATAGTTTCGCGGTGTAGCAGGTCACGGCTTCATTTACAGTTAGGCCTGGACGAATGGCCAGCCATCTGTTTTGAACGGGGGCACGGAGCGGTTTTATTGGCTCCCCGCCGCGTTGGCTCACTTTGGGACCAGCTGCTTTGCCGTTCCCTATCAGTTGTTTAACTTCGTATAGGCACTGAATCTACTTTTTTGCAAATGGAGTGTTCCGTGGATTATTTCCATCAGCCTGCTGGACCTAGCAATCTGGGTGTCATTTTGCTCGGGGAGGTTACACAAACAAGGGCCGAGTATGCCTATTCCACGTGCTGATGATTTTCTAAGAATCTGATTACTTCCTAAAATGAAGCTTTCGGGAGAGGTGGGAAGTAAAACCTGACCACGGGTGTGCTGCCTGTATCCATCAAAAATCGTCTGTTGGTCAGTAAACCACTGATATGACAATCATAAGCCTCTACTTATGTTTACTTGCTGAACTACTGGCGAATGTGTAAGATAGCTTTGCACAGCCACCAGGGAATTCGGGCTCCTCATGAAGAGCCACCACTAACAGATCTTTTATGTGCATCAGAAGAGAAGAGGGACCCAATAAACTACTTTAGATCACTTCTCTGATTAGAGGACTAGGTATGGAAAGGACACGACCAGCGCTTACTACTTGACTGATCGAGGACCAGTGGGATTCCTCCCAGGCATATAGCGAATTGATAGCACCACATGTCTGAACTTCTCAAAGCGAGCAAATATAATGCACTCGGTCGAAGGCTTCCGTGGTGTACAGAAAAGTTACGATCACTATGTTGCCATTATTATCAACCAAAGTAATGAAGTTCAACATTTTTGCCAGACAAGTCGCACGCAAACGAATTTTTAGAAGAGACGCTGGCCCTTAATTATATGGTGGTTGTCGGGGGGATTGTCGGTTAACCTGGTTTTTGATAAGGCTGTTACAGTTTTCGATGCGACGGGGCTCTTTTAACGTTTTGGTGATTGGTCTGTTCTTGCCACGTTCCTTTCTTTTGAAGCGGAATAATAACCTAGATTTTCTTCAGGGTAGGCTGAAACCGAAGAGCATAAGTATAAATAAGTTTGATGAGAGGGTTGAGATATCTGGTCCTTCCTGTTTAGTAAAGGCCTACGGTAAGTACTCTCCCCCAAGACGGAGACAGTTCAATATTTGGAATTATGGTTTTGATTTCTGGCTGGAGGGATATTACGAAAGGCAGTAGCCCAAAGAAGGTAAAGCCAAATGAAGGATATGGATGCTATATAAAATGGAAGGATAGTAAAGCGGTCTCAGTGACTGCGCCTTATCCAGCTGTTCGTCGTGGTGAGTTAATAAAGGAGAGAAGATGAGGAGTTACGTGAGGAATTCCCTGATTCCACCATCTTTGACAGAATTTAAAATTTCTTGGAGTAGAGCAGGGCCATTTGGTCCTGTTTTCATTCAGCCATCAGAGCACATTTTTATCGTTATGAATCGGAAAGGCTATTTATGTGGTGTCGGTCTATTCTTCGAGTGGCTCGAGAAGAATGCATGGTACGCGACCCATGAATGCAGCACTAGCCGTAAAGAGAAGTTCATATTACTGGAGACGGAAACAACATGGTGATGTTCACTTACCAGAAGCATCAAGCAGTGTTGAAACACGCCAAAATCTGAATCTTTTGCTCTAAAACGATGAGCAAGTGGTGGCAATAGTGAAGAAAGGGTCAATAAACCAAGAGTAAAACGGCGGATAGGCTGTTAAAAATACTGCAGGAAAATCGAAACTGGCGAGTGTAAAGTCCAGCCACCGGAACGTTCGAGCGACGCGTAGCAACCAATTTCGACACAATCTAAAACAAAGTCGATTCCAAATAGGTACGGTACTATATACAACAAATTAATTAACTTTACAATAATCAAACCTCAATAGTGTTCCTTCTGGGCTCTTTCGCTCCAAATTGGACAACAAATCAACAACTGCAGCCGGGTTACAGCCAAGTTTAGCTACAGAAGATGAGATTACCAAATACAGTCACAACGAAATTCAAGCTGAGCGACTCTCGCTCGAGGCAACGGTAGGAGTCCGGTTTGTGACAAAGATTTAAAGAAATAAAACAAACAATCGGAATTCCAGCAAAGATAGTTCATACGAATGATAAATGTCGTTTGTAATATGAATGCTAATGCATGGAACGGGGTTTCCTGAACTCCTTTACACCGGCCCCCAAAATCCGACCCGGATTTTTCCCGTGCACCGCTAGGTGTGGTCGGCCTCATGCATCGGCTCGCCCTACGGTTCCCCAATACCCAAAACGTATCACCGTCAAGAGCAGCTCCCAGTCGGACAAGTGGATCAACTCTCAGTGGTCCCTCCCGATTCGGCAGATCCGAAAACCCGCCTCCCACCTGAGAAGAGTTGGCCTCTGAACTTACACCACCAGTGTCCTGTTCGCCCTCAATAAGACAAATCTTTCTAATGTCACGGTGCACTAATCCTTCATTAGTTCGCACTGTTGCCGTTCGAACCAAACCATCGTCCGAAACTGAGTTGCTTACGATGACTCCTATCGGTCACCGGCCACGCGGCAAGGCCTCCGAAACTAGTAGCACTACATCACCCGATCTAAAGTTGCGTTCTCGAGTTATCCACTTCTGCCGCTGCCGTAATGGTGGAAGATATTCCCTGATGCATCTCTTCCAAAACACAGATGTTAGGCAGTTTGCCTGCCTCCACTGACGAACCAGTCTATCGCGCAACGAATCCGTTGGAATATCTCGTGGGTTCGCCCTCAGGATAAGTAGGTCATTGGGCGTGAGTACTGGCAGATCACGACAGTCCGAGGTCAAAGGCACTAGCGGTCGTCCGTTTACTATCCGCTCACTTTCCGTAAGGAATGTCAACAATATTTCGTCAGTCATCGGCTGCTTGTCACAAATTGAAAGAAGTACTCTTCTAACCGAGCGCACCATGATCTCCCATATACCACCACGGTGACTAGCATGTGGGGGATTGAAATGCCACTGCACGCCCGGTTGCAACAATCTATCAGCAATCTTATCACTAGACCAGTTTCCCATTAGGTTCTTCAATTCCCTTTAGCCCCAACAAAGTTTGTACCGTAATCACTAAAAATCTCGCCGGTGCCCCTCTCCTCGACATGAAACGCAGCAATGTCATAATGAATGAATCCGTGCTTAGAGAATAAGAAACTTCAATATGTACTGCACGCATCTGTAGGCAGGTGAAGATGCATCCATATCGTTTCTCCATGCTGCGCCCATGTTTAACCACAAATGGGCCGAAATAATCTATTCCGACGTATTTGAACGGAAACCAACCTTGCTGGACTCTAATGGCTGATAGGGGAGCCATCATCTGCTTGCCTACGACCGCCAAATGCTTCCGGCATTTCCAACATCCTCCAAGTACTCGCTTGACGGCAGCTCCCCCCCTGTACAATCCAAAAGTTTTGCGAAGTTCCGCGAGTAACTGAGAAGGTCCTGCGTGTCCTTCCATCGCGTGATATCATCGGATTATCGAGTCTGTAATCGGGTGAGTCTTGGGTAATATCACCGGATGTTTCACACCCTGAAGCTGACTGGAGTAGTTCAGTCGTCCCCCAACGCAAATAATTCCATTTAATAAAATTGGATCGAGTTTTAATAGGGTTCTGTTCATCGGAGATTTGTTAGTGCATAGGTTATTGCTCCTGTCTGGTAGCCATTTTAGCTCTTCGCCATAGACCTTAGCTTGTACAATCAAAATAACACTTTCCTCCGCTTTAGCAATGTCGTTTAACTTCAAGGGCCCAGTTGTCAATCCTAGATCCGTGCGTCCGCCTCTCATGACTGCAACGTACCTTTTAAAACGGGTTAACCACGCTACCGACTTCAGCAAGTGAAACCAACTGGAGTGCCTAGCTAGAAGTGCGTCCGTCCATGCATCCTGCAACACTGTGAGAACTGTACTCGAAGGCTGCTTCAACTCAACGTTTGATGGTGCTGCAGACACCGTAGGAATGGTCGGCCATGAAGTTTCATCGTTCATCAAGAATCTAGGACCTTCGAACCAGCAGCCAATACAACTAGGTGATGTTGTGCCTCTCGATGCCAAGTCTGCAGGGTTAGCCTCCGATCTGACATGACGCCACTGCCAGGGTTCCGACCACTGATGGATTTCAGCCAAACGGTTGGCAACATACGTACTGAATCTCGTTTTAGTGTTGTTTATGTAGTGCAAAACTATAGCAGAGTCCGTCCAGTAGTAGATCTTACCAAACTTGATTCCAGTTTATTCCATAAGAATCCGAGAAACTCTAACGGCCAGTCTTGCTGCGGCTAACTCCAATCGAGGGATCGTTACGGTCTTCAGAGGAGCTACCCTTGACTTAGAGAACAGTAGGGCACAGTAGGGGGCTACGTTCCTTGAAACCATTCTGGAATACGCCACCACCCCATAGCCAACTTCAGAAGAGTCACAAAATACATGAAGCTGTACACCTTCGTTCAGTGAGTCACCTCTAATAATAGAACGCTGAGTTTTGAATGCGCATAGTTGTTCCATACTTCTTAGCCACTCATTCCAGCATCGTAGGGGTTCTTCTCCAATTGGGTCGTCTCAACCTAGCTTCAAGCGGCACAGTGATTGCAATAACACCTTGCCTGGCAGAATGAAAGGTGAAACCAACCCTAGTGGGTCGAACACGGATGATACTATATACAACAAGCCAAGCCTTGTTTGAGGTTTTTCGCGTGTTGCGAATGAAAACTGGAACGTGTCTTCTATTGCATTCCATTCTAACCCCAACGTCCTCTCCGGCACAGGCGCGCAATCATCTATTTCCAAAGTGGGATGGGCCAGCTCAGATTTTGGTAAAATATCCAGCACCTCCTTACGATTACACACCCACTTATGAAGCCGGAATCCACCTCGTGATAGTAACTCACTCATCTGGATAGCAAAAACTCCTGCATTCCCCGGTGTGGGCAAAGAAACAAGACAGTCGTCTACATAAAAGTTGTTATACACGGCCCTGGAGACGCAATCCTCATACTGTCCTCCCCAATCGTCTGCCGTGCGACGTAATGCGAAATTTGCACAAAATGGGGAGGAAGTGGCACCAAAGGGGTGGGCATTCATCTGATATTCAACAAGATTACCACCTAGTCGACCATTTTACCACCAGAGGAACTTCAGCGCTCCTTTGTCTCTCGTCGACACTTGAACCTGCATGAACATTTCTTCAATATCCGCAGCCAATGCGACAGATTCCTTTCGAAAACGAAGCAACACTCCAACTAGGCTTGCTGTCGTATCCGGGCCCTGTAGCAAGTAATCATTCAAGGAACGTCCCTGGAATGCAGCCGCACAGTCAAACACCACCCTCAACTTGCTAGGCCTTTTAGGGTTTGCAACTGCGTGATGGGATAGGTACCACTTTGGCACAAACCCCATTTTTAGCTGTACATCGGGCACTAACTGGGCGTTGCCCTTGCGCACATAACCCTTTATTACTGTAGAGTATTTGTCAAAGAATTCCGGGTCACGCGCAAACCTTTTCCTCAAGCCGTTCAATCTCTCTTTGGCCACAATATAGTTATTTGGAAGTCTCACTTCAGGATTCCTCCACGGAAGTGCAACTTCGTAGTGTCCGTCCAACCAGGTTGTGGCATTGGAAACCATATCAACGGCCTGTTTGTCTTCTAATGAAGGAGAGTTTCCCGATGCACACCCATCGCAGAAATCGGCATTGTACAGTCGATCGATCTGTTCTGCTAAGGGGTCGATTACCCTCTCAGTGTGGTTTACTGTCCTCACAAAGCGTGGTTCCTGGTTTATCGGACCGAGAACAATCCATTCTAAAATCGTCCGCACAGCATAGGGTTGTTTTCTTTTGCCGCATCTTTGCTCTAATGCCCAATGTGCTTCTGGGATGTCGGCATTTATCAGGATCCGCACTCTCGAATCTTCCAGATTCTGTCTTTGGATGCAATGTAGGTGAGGCCAGGATAAAATGTCCCCATCTGTGCAGTACTGGACTGCTTGGATTGGTAGCCTATCAACACAAAAGGCTCTCTCTACATTCACGAAATCATTCTCTGACAATCAGTTCAGTCGCAGCTCCGTTATTCCCGAATTCCAAGTGGTAGTCCCATTTACGGTCGAAATCGAAAGTGAGGTTGGGGATGCCTTCAGGCCCACCAGCTCCATAATGTGTTTTTGTATTAGAGTCACACCAGACCCGCTGTCCAGCAGAGCGTAGGTCTCCACAGAGCCCCCCGGTCCGTCTACTCGCACTGGTAGTACACCTAAACTGACCCGACATTCTGGCCTAAGAGTAGCCGCACAGTTATTGGTCCGCTGCCCAGGCTTTCTTGCCTCGTCCGTACCCAGCTTATCCAGCTGCAGCCCTTGTGTTGTATCTTGCGTGACTCGATCGGTACATTGCTTCTGTGCAACATGCAGTAGAGGGTGGTGCCGTTTTGGACAACCTGATGTTGAACATGGTTTGGAAACAGAACAGTTGCTAGACAGATGTCCACACTTAAGACACGAAAAACAAGCCTTGATTTCTTTGATCAATGCCCAACGACCGGGTATATCACGAGAAAGGAATCGCTGACATTCCTCAAGTGCGTGTATTCCATTACATACCGATTACCTATTAGCTGCGACCAACAAAGTACTACCCTGATTTGGAATGAACCGTGTCGCTTCTGGATGCTGGTTTTGTGCATAATTCCTCCAACTGGATGACCGCGAATACCCCTGAGCCTTGCTACTGGCAGCCAGTTGGCCAAACCTACTTCGAGCAATCCGTGCCTCACGGGACACTAGGTGCTGCGGATATTGGAACCTCGGTTCGTCTCCTCTTCCCAAAATAATATCAACGGTCCTAGCCCACAAATCCTGGAGACGCATTGGTAGCGCTCGAGTGATACGTTCCATAGTCTGCAATGAGTTGAGGTCTGACATGCAATTCATCTGCGTGAGGGCAACTTCACAGTTCAGCATTTTTAACGACAATTTGGTCAGGGCATCCCAATCTTCCACCAGAGGCTTCAGACCTTGCAGTAAGCCGTCAGTCAGTGAACGAGCCACTACATGATCTTGTCCATACAGATCCTTTAGGATTTCCCTAGCCCTATTGTATGCCATTGTCGGAGGCAACATAACGCATTCGGCAATCGCATCCCTTGCTTGTCCCTTGCAGTAATGCATCAAATAAATTAAGCGCTGGCCATCGTCTCGAACTCTACCTTCGACGTAATATTCGAACTGTTTCACAAACCTCCAGTACGCTGACGAGCAGCCCGCAAATAAATCCAGTTCCACCCTGGGTAAGTCCAAACCATAATTCACTGCAAGTTCCGCCACTGGAATCGAGCTTGTTGTTCGTGGTGCATCGTTCTGCACTTGGCAATCACCCAGGTAACGAGAAAGATGTTCACGGATCATTACTTTACCCTTGACTTCATCTCTGTTGACTAGATCTTCTTCTTTCTCAGCGAGTGCCAAACGCAGTCTCGCCATTTCCGTCTCATTCCTCACCTGGAGCAGCTTACGTTGCTTATCTAACTCTAATTGTTTCGCAACCTGCTTCTCCTTCAACTCAGCTAACAACAGATCAGCTCTAGCTCTATGGGAAACCGAGCTAACCCTAGAACAACCTGATATACTAGAGCCTGAGCAAGAAACATGACCAACACCTACGGGCAGAGGGTTCTGGTTCACCTGCAGGGTATTGTCCTTTGATTCGGAACTGTTTGCAGATTCGCTGCGTATTTCATGTCTCAGCAACTGCCAAGGATATTGAGTACTGTACAGTCCAGCCACCGGAACGTTCGAGCGACGCGTAGCAACCAATTTCGACACAATCTAAAACAAAGTCGATTCCAAATAGGTACGGTACTATATACAACAAATTAATTAACTTTACAATAATCAAACCTCAATAGTGTTCCTTCTGGGCTCTTTCGCTCCAAATTGGACAACAAATCAACAACTGCAGCCGGGTTACAGCCAAGTTTAGCTACAGAAGATGAGATTACCAAATACAGTCACAACGAAATTCAAGCTGAGCGACTCTCGCTCGAGGCAACGGTAGGAGTCCGGTTTGTGACAAAGATTTAAAGAAATAAAACAAACAATCGGAATTCCAGCAAAGATAGTTCATACGAATGATAAATGTCGTTTGTAATATGAATGCTAATGCATGGAACGGGGTTTCCTGAACTCCTTTACAGCGAGCATAGACGATCAAATATGGCGGTAGAGTTGGATGGAGGCGAACATGCTTCAATTCAGTGCGCGAAAGGATAGAGGATTGTACATTGTGCCGGGCTTAGAATGAATAAAAGAGGTTGACGTGTCAAACAATGTCAGGAATGCTGGTGAAGGAAACGGCTTAATGAAATTAAGGGTCTGAATTTTGAGAAAGGGTAGATAACAGAGGTTCAATGTACGTATCGAATCGGTGGCGGAGTTCGTGGAGTCGAAAATCAAATCATCATCTGTGTAATATATGCGAAATCTATGACGGAATCTTCGATGATAAGTGTACCATGCCAGCAGGCCAGAGTGTGACCCTGGAGGACTGGTTGAAACATTTTATGACCAAATCGGGGGGGGGAAGGGGGTAGTTATTACTGGCAAAATAGACGAGGTATAAGACAACTGGCTCTAGAGGGGGAAGTTGAAAGGGACGGTCAGATGTGGATGGTTGCTCAAGCAGTTAACTATGAATATATCTACGCGTGATACTTGCCGCAGTATTCATCAGTGGCTGGAATGCTAGATGGGAAGACAGAGCCGAAGGCCATAATAGACTAGAATGGGTCAAAAGGTTGGGCCGTGTTCATAGAAGCAGTTCAACGCCAGTGGGTAGTCTTGATTTTTGGAATCAAGTAGCGTGGCCCCAAAACGGAAAAGGTTATGCTGTGAGTATAGCCCAGTAACTCTCAGCTAAAAGTGAGGCAAAAGCAGGACTGCCTGTTGATGAAACCGAGCAAATAAACTGAAGTCACGGCAACCAGCAAGGGGCGAGGTTTCTACTGGGTTAAAAGGGAAATAAATGATAAGGGGAGTTGAAATGAACCCAAGGGCGGATTCAAATGGATACCTCTTAAATTTGAGAGTCATATACTAGAGGAGAATCTGACTGGTCCATTTGGGGGCATCCGAAAGCTGAAAGAGATGTATGAAAGGAGCTAGAATTTAGCTTAAGGAACTGCGGTAGCAAAAGACTATGGAGAAAAAAGTGAAATGCCTAGCTAGAGTTCGGAAAGCAACGAGGCACCGCAATAGGTGGTCAGCAACACACGGCACAAAACTCAATGCATAACAGGGAGAAAACTGTGTAAGACGTAATGGGTGAGTCGGATGGCAAACACGATTTGAAAGTGCTGGATATGGTAGATATGAGGCACAAATGTAGAGAGAAGGAATATGTACCATTAGGGTCAGTGGGATGACAGCATGAGAAATGGCCGGAAAAGAACTGCGGGACGCAGAGCAAACGTACACATACAAATATACTTATATATAAGAGGAGCACGACTAAAGAGCAGTGGAGCACAAGAGAAAAATAGCACTGACTGGAGGAGGCAGGCAGGGTTTGATCGAATAGTAAAGAAATAACACAGAAATATCCTGGTGAATTTTCTTCATGACAGGTGAACGCGGTGGATCAACAAATACAGCTAGAAAAGGCTCTGGAATCAGGGGGGTGAGGAGACCGTGGATAGCTGTTTATAAATAGGAAAGATTAAGGGATGAGTCGAGGAGAACGCGTTTGAATGGATCCAATAATCTGATTATAGCAGATGAGACATGTGTTGAAGGTCGAAAACGAGAGAAGCTTCGGTAAGTAGACTTGCATTATTCGGCCCTAAGATGGTGGCGATGGAAACGGCTGAAAAGCTCAGAGCGAATATGAATATAAAGTGGAGAAAGGTACCTGGAAGGAGAGACTGCCCGTGGTGCACAGTTGCCGTAGGAGTGGTGGCGAACGGTGTGGGAGACAAACAAATAAGCGGGAGACCGGAGGAATCGGGTAATGCCAGACCAAACGGATTGAAATTGTAAGTAGACACCATGAGGTGACGTCATCTTTACATCAGGTGGAACGCGGAAAGGCAGAACAAACCGAAAGGCACAGAAAAAGCCTACGGCGGGAAATATACGAAACAGGAAATAACAGCACAAAGGTAAGGCATGACCAATGAGACCTTCTTACTACAGGTGAAACAAGAAGAAGGCTGGGAAGAAAGAAGCACCAGGACAGGAAAACCCACGGTAGAACAAAATGCACGGGAAATCAATACGCGTCAGAGTCGGGGCATTGGGAATGGGGAGCTGCTTGCTTGCAGGCAATTTTACGAATTAATGTAGCTGGAGGATGCTAATCGGGGCACAGCCTAACGTTTAGATCCACGGAGGAATCATGAAGTCAAGCGTGGGAAATATGATGATGACCAGATGATAACTGTGGCTGTAAAAGACGCAAGGTTTGAACTTGCGAGTTGTGATGTGTTGATTGATCCTAGGTATGGGTGGTAATTGGACAGTATCCAAGGAGTGGTCAAACGTGTGAGAGATACACGGGGAGGCGACTGGCGGGTAGCAAGAGACCTCGATGTGTCAAGCCTAGGGCTTGCTTAGCTTCAGCTATTTGGAACGGTGCCTGTTCTGGGAAGTTAAAGAAACAAGAGGAGCTTATGCCAGGATTAACAACCGTAGGGTGTATGGCAATGGGCAGGCCACCCAGACCTATTTAACCAGGTGGTACAGTGCACTTGTTCGGCAGGAGGGAGCTTCTTTCGGCAGAGATTTGTATGGACCACAAGATGCAGCAGGTTTGGGGAGAGGGCAAGTCACGTGATGTGTCACAGGGACACGGATGGTTCATTAGGGAGGGTTGAGTCCACCATTTTTATATAGTTGGCAAAGGGGAAAGGGGTACGCTGGCAAATAAAAAAGAAAATGTCGTTGAGATAAATGGGGAATAGTGATCGGCCTAAGACATTGCCTTGGATGACCCCGCATGCAACTGGTTTGGCAGAAAATAAGTGGCCTGCAACCATAACGGCTTGTGATCCGTGAGACAGATATTGAATAACCAGGAGAGGAGAGGATTTGCAATGCTGAGAGATGGGATTTTGTTTATCAAGTGCACATGGGAAACGCGATCAAGAGCCTGAGACACTTTGAGGTACAAGACATTTACAGAGTTGAAGGTTTCAGCTGCAGACAATAGGACATTGAGGAAGTCCAGCCGACGGGAAGAACTGGAGCCGGAGTTCGAAAAATCATGCTGAGCCAGGTTCAGCAGGTCGTTGGATAGGAGGTGCTGAATAACGTGTTTTTTGATAATTCCCTTCACGGTCCTCCAGACCAGTGGGGTGCGGTTAATGGGCTAATGGTTGTCCAGGCCGTATTGTGCACCCCCTCTGAAGGGAGGACTTGTAACAGACGTTTTCCTTTGGGTGGTGACGAAGCTGTGAAGCGTGGAGGTTGCGTGTACAATAAGTAACAAAACAAGAAGGTCAGGATCACCGAAACGGAGGACGGCCGACGGCAGACCATCCGGGCCCGGTTTTGGGGAAGTTTTATTGGAGGAGACCGATAAGGCAGTCTCTAGATGGGTGAAGGGAATCGCCGACAGAGAGGTTCCGGTGCAGTAACGGATGGTGATTGCTGGTTCGGCAAAGCCCTGGAAAATCCTAAATTTGGACGGCTGTAGGGCTGCAGGGGGTACACCTACTCCAAAGGGGCTAAAGGCTGGACGAAAAAGTAACTTCATTGTATTGAGAGACAAATTAGCAGCTTGATATAATTAGTCTAAATAATATGGCTCGTGTGGTCAAGAATTATTCACAAGTTTAATTGTGATTTGTTTTTTCTGACAGGGGGTTCGAGCCCACATAAGAAATTTCCGTGGCCCCGCCGCCAACCATAGTCTTCCGCATCCAATCTTTTTCGTGAATCTCTGGGATGGCCTTCTTTCCCTTAGTCCGAAAAAGCCATCGTCCAGAAGTGCACCAAGCACCGTGGTGGACATTTCAGTCTCCGACTGGTCTAAAATAGATAGTAAACAGCGGATGTTTGGCCAGTATTCACGTCGGTGATAACCAAACTTACCGTTTGAAATATATTTGCTCCACTTTTTCAGACTTGAGGGTGTTGTCCATGTCACGGACAAATTGTCCAGCCTTTCGCGGTTGAAGGGGGGGGGTGCTCTCGGATTCCACATAATTTTTCCTGCTGAATTAGTACTAGGATGCTCAGCTTGATCGTGGCATAGAATGAAATCTTTTGATGAACTTCCTAGCCCTCTAGAAGGTTACGCTCTTACTCGGCCTTTTGGGAGGGCTTCTACCCCCAAGCTGGCTAGTACTACGGCAAGCCGCAAAATGGTTATCAACAGAAGAAGAGTTAGGAAATGAGGGGTGAACCTGATTATGACCAGCAAGTAAACGTTTTCCCCGGAAGACCGAAGTAACTGCAAAATGTGACTCCAAATGAATAGCCCTCTTTGATCGCTGAGGGCGACATTTTGACGAATTATTCTCTTGTTCTCCGTGCTAGCTGCTTAAAAAACTGAAGCGAGTATACTTCCGCTATTGCTTAAGAAAATGAAAGTCACACTGGAGATGCGAAAGTGCTAAGAAGGGAATGAGACGTGGGATTACTCGGCACGGGAAAGTATGCGGACTTCATCCGCTTGTAGATGGTTTCGAGTTTAGCTCACTAACGTAGCCATTAGCGCTCTCCATATTAGTAGGCGACGCCCGGGTATTTCGAACGCATTCTCCGTTTCTTCCGTTTTCTGCAGTGTAGCACGACTTCAGGATCCCTCCAGTGCACAGTGCTCCGCTTGACTGTGGCGAAGTACTCTTTCCAAGTCGTCCCTACTTGCAGAGCCAATACGAACGCGGTTATTTCGAGCCTCAATAGATGCGCTGATTTCAGCGCAACAGCTGGCACTTTGGAAGAAGGTAAGTCTCTGCGCCGCCGGCCATGCGGTCCACCTCATATTCTGTGCGCGGCAATTTAGTAGCACAGTTCGAAATTTAGCCGCGTGGACTGATGACGTCCAGGTCTCAAATAAGCTGTCCAAATGGGCCTTCTTTTGAAATTCTTGAAGCGATTTGGTGCCATTACTCCGCTTTTTGCTAGGTGATTCGATCGTGGGCGCACAGCCAGAGAAATCGTGTATTGGCTCATGAACTCGCAGCATTGTTCAGGGTGCCCATCGAAAGGGTTCAACATCAGCATTAGCAGGCCATAAGCTGCAGTACTAGTAGCTCTCGGTAGTCTCGAGTTGTTATACTCGTCCACGACGTTACTGACCTGTTTGCATGACGAACTGAGGGAGTCTTCCGCCTTTTTTCTGAGAAGCTTTTGCTGTTAAGAATCTCTCATTCCTTTCTAGCTGACAGGAACCGATGCTCTCGTCCTATCGCTCTCATTCTATGAACCATCGAAACCTTCGTGGCTAGACATACATATCTTGACACTGACAAAACTAGCAGATTCAGCACTAACAAAGGAATCAATAAAGCCCAAATCACTTCCAGAGACTTGTCGAGTTGATTCTTGCTGCTGTATAAAGCCCTCGTTTTCTCTTTTGAATATTTCCAGTGAGTCTTCTTATCGAAGTTCCACTCGAGCACTGTAAGTCACAAGAATCCCAAATCCAGAAAGGCGCAGCCAATGTGCACAATTCTCAGAACCAGAACAGGATTGAGTCATACTTTCTGTGGTACTACATTGAAATTCTCGAAGGATACAAAAAGCACAAACCCCAAGAGTGCGGCTAAATAGGATCAACATTGAAGCCCAAAGGTTCAAGGTCCCGTGGTTAAAGCACGACGATCAGAAACGGCCCAATGCCACATTCAAATGTCTCACACAAATAAGTTAAAGCACGAAAGCTTTTTGTGTGGAAAAGCTTGATCGAATAACGTCATAATAAGTCATATCCACAAGGCACGCAAAACATTTGGGCAAATTTTCCGTTTATGTCCCTCACATTGTGGACTTGATGTTTGATGAAAATTAGGGCATGACTGCTGTGTGTCGACGTAGTTTTCGGTAAGCTGTTAAATCTCTTGGCCGCTGAAATGCTATCAATCTGCTTACTTGGAGATTAAAAATTGGTCATTTTTGCTGGGCTCTGTAATTTGTAAGGTCAAGTAAAATCTAGGGTTTAAAAGAACACATTCTTCCACAGCCCGCTTCGGGGAAGAGGCATTCTATGAATGATATGTAAACTAATCACGGACGTTTTGTAGAAAAGGAGTGTTTCAACCCATCTAAGGACTTTTACTTGGCTCCTCCGCCCCCATATTTCAACTCTCGCCCCCATGATATTCGAAGCTGCCGGGAGCGGACTTTATCGCGTACTCTCGGAAGTAGCTACTTTCTAGCTGCACGTGCTTCCGGAGGATGTAGTCAACTTGAGCAAATGGTGTAAAGCCATCCTTATTGCCATTGATGAAAAGCCAAGTCAACGAATCTCGAATTCAGAGCACGATGCATTCACAGATTCCACGGTACTAGATTAAAAAATGCGCGCTTGCAAATTATACTGCAATCCTAATTCTAAAACCTCAAAGCTCAACAAAGATAACCAGAGTTTAACCGGCTTCACTGTATGACACGACGGTGAGAGCAGTCAGAGGTCAAACTTAAAAGATGTCACGGCACTCATTGCCGAGATATAGACAAGCTTTCAGATATAGTGGGTTGGCTCGCGCCGCATTTGTTCGGGGATCGACAGGAAGAAACTTCATAGTCTAAACTGTGTAAGTGTGTGGTAATTGTTTCACAGGGCGTTTACCAATGTAGGTAACGGAGAGGGCGGAAAAATAGGCGAAATGGACTTGCAGAAGGGGAGCATGCGTGATCGCTGGCGTCTGTTACCTGAGAATCTAGGCGGCTCCTGACTCTCGCGCTAGTAAATGTCTCCCCACTCTTCGGGTAGCCAACAAGTTTTGTGCCAGCCCGATGGGTGGAGGAATAAGGAAGTAAAACTCGCATAGAGTATTGAAGTGACTGCAAATGAAACGAAGAGGGGTCCGATACCACCCGCCCTGGATATTGCTGGTTTCACAGTGGGCTCGGATCACTGAAAACAACAGCACTCCCCGTTGTACTAAAAGTATGGTCACTGGTTATCATTAGGATTGAGGAATCTTTAGTCACAGCACGAAAGCCGCTTTGGGCCGCTATGCTTTACTGATAATATCGAGCTGTGTAGTTCGACTTTAGTGGTGCAGCGGATCGCCAAAATCGGTGAAGCCCTCTGCTCTCAAAAGCCTTTTTGCGTGGAAAATGAATAAATTAGCAGCCACTTCTGAAGATTCAGAAGTTTAAAAAAGAAAACGATGAGACTGAGGCCACCTCCAAATTATTGATGAAAACACACACTAATGTTTTATAGTGAATCTTCCGTTGGCTGTATCCAAGGCTTTAAATTTCGATGTCTCCCTCATAGGCCCGATCCTAAGTGGTGCCTAATCGAGTCAATAATAGGTTGATGACCATGCGCTATGACGTCAGGGCTGTGATAGGCTGTCGTTGGAGAATATCTAGTGGGAGGTTGTTCCATATCTTGAAGTCATTCACCAGAAATTGGCTTTCGTTACCAGCTTAGACTGAAGGTTAATAAGTCTGAGGTTCCTGTGAAGTAAAACGTAGGGCTTGGATGGGAACCCTAATAAATCATTAGATCAGAATGCATCCAGATGGATAGGGCTATGTAGGAAACTAAGACCACAGCCTTAGATGTCTTAGCTGCGTATAATCGTGGCGGAAACTGATACATCTTCCCTTTTAGGGCACGGGCTATGAGTACGCTGTAAGTCGTTTGAAGAAGGGAAGTTGCTAGTCCTCAGTGAAAAACGGCTCGCTTTAGATGTGCCGGGATACTTGAATGGACGGTATCTTAAATTTAGTCAGGCATGAGGTGGGTACAAGAGAAGTTTACTTCTATGCAATTTCTGTGAACGGGAAGAGGGACTTATTATCCGCCTGGCCTTCGCGGTTTGGTAGGCACATATCCCAAAGATTTGAAAGTGACGGAACAATGAATCCCACGGCCTTTTACTGAGGAGTTCGTGGCAGAGTACTTGGTTCGGCAGTAGGCTTGCTGGAGGGACCTAGAATCTGAACTTTGCGTAGCAACTCAAAGTTTGAGGAGTTTCCCCGCTTGGAGTAGGTCCAAGGATCGATCCACTTTAGACCATCAGATACATCAGTTGGAATAATGTTGAGGTTCTAACAAAGAATTTCGGACAACCTTAGTTTTCTGCTCTCAAAGGAATGCCGAAATGAGTGGCAAAATGAAAATAGATTACTGATGTTATTAAGGGTACAAGGTACCGAGTACACTCCTCTTTATTACCCCACCAGCAACATGAGCAGGTTGGGAGAAGACATTTGCGGTGGATTCAATAGATGTGATTTTAGCTACTTTGACAACAAAGCAGAGAGGTCGTGAGCCCTGAGTTTGATTACTGAAAGCTAGTGCGGGACGGGATGAAGCGCTTGGTCATAAAGTGATATGTAACAACGAACGATCTGTTGTTATCGGCGGATGTTGCATCGAGGCTAAAATGTTCATACTGACAAGTAGTGCACAAGGAAGTTTCTCGAATCTCATGCCTCCAATTATGAACAATGTTAGGGGACCGAAATTCCTACGTTTGCTGTTTGATTTGGCCGTCCATTAGTCTGAAAGCCACCGAAATGTGACCGACGGGGCGATATTTTGAGGGATCGTGCTTTGCTTACCTTTATGAGTGGGATGATAGTTGCAATCTTCCTCTGCGAAGAAAGTACACTGCTGTCGATTTTTTGGACTGTAGGCATTCAGTAGTAAGACTGCAACGTCGGTTTCTCCAAAAAGAGGGAGTGTTGATGGAATGCCACCAAGGCCGTGGGGTGAGTCCTATCGGGCACGGGTAAACTGGTTGGTTACCTCCTTTAGAGTGATTTTCAAATCTAATAGTATTTGATTGGTGGTGGGAGCTAGGCAGGGCGAGGGGGTGGGTAAGTTGAGGGGGCTCTTGGCCAAAGAATAGGCAAAGTGGGAACTAGATGCCTTGGCCTTCGCTACGGGTGGGGTGATATGCACTTTGTTAGTCAAAGTCAGCAGGAGGATACTGGCGAACTTGAGCAACACAAGTAATTGGTTGTTGTAGCTGCCAGCTCATCAGCGGGTCTTCTCCTAGACACTTGACCACCAGCGAGGTGGTAGTTCCGCACTTATCGGGAAATGCTGGCTGCCCTCAGTATTCAGACGACCCAAGGAACCCTTTTTGTGCTAGCAGGGGAGGAAGTTTCTGATACGAACGCGAGTGAGTCGGATATGATAGTACGGTTGACTTATTTTTGTACAGTTAGTTATCGGTGCCATACGGTGTTTTGCTTGAAGGTGGGCATGACAGCAAAAATTCGTCACGGATGCTGGTTGCCGTTGATGAACATGAATGTTTAATGGAAGTCGAGCAGAGAATTTTAGAAACGAGTCGTTGGAGAAGCATTTCACTGGAGACAGATGCTCCAGGATCGACCAAGCCAATATGCGGTCATGGAGAGGAGGTGAGGAAATAGCAGCGATTCTAGAGGCCAGGTCCGAATCGACTATGGAATCCAAGCTATTTACCAATAATGCTTCTATATACTTACCAAAAGAAAGAGCAATGGAGTTCTGACTGGCCACATTTGATTGTAATTTTATATCATAATGATCTTGGTGGCAAATGATGTCGGGTAGCGAATGCCTGGGGAAGCAGGAAAAAGGGCGGCAGTTTTGCTTTGGTCGACGAAATGGGGAGAGTAAGTTGAGGGTAAAACGGCGTGGGATGGATTCTAGTCAATAACTTTGATACAGCTACGCAAAAGGAACCGGACATTTTGGGATGCAGTGCTGGAAATAGATTTTGGGGCTATGCGGGGCTTTGATTGGTGTCAGGAGTCCGCGAAGTGGTCCGACGAGATTTTCATGATGGATAGTAACCAGTGTACCAGGGTGGTGATTACAATTGTTGACGATAAGTGCTACTCCTTGTGGCGTGGGCTAGCTTCAGTATACGTTTAAACCATGGCCTTTTGGGGTGGAGAGTTTCCCAATCAGATCGACCAACTCGCTTAGTCCGTACGGTAATCTGGGGGAACATCTATTTGGCTGGTGGCAACCCAGGTAGTCAGCTTGATCAGAAAGAGATGGGGAGTTCAACAGTCTGGCGGATACCTAAACTAGGGTTACGAACAAGGCTTCGATAAGAATCTGGCAACAATAGTTTTGTTTACTGATGCCCAATGGGACTAACGGGAGGGGATACTATGGCAGTTCAGTAGGATAACTGGATGATGATTGAGGTTTATGAGAGGTTTTTGGCGCTGGCTTAACCAGAGTGAGAAATGATGAAGATAGCAGGTGGTAAAGGAAAAGAGGGGGCTACTTGTGGGCCGAGTACAGGAGGGGGTTGGCGCAGAGAGGCGGGGACAATAAATATATACTGAGAGCTCGAGCGGCTTGCTATTACCCGGCACAGGTTCAGACAAAAGAATTGAAAGCTAGCTCAAGTGCTTGGGTTTTCCCATATGCAGGGTCGCTTCCAGGCTTTGATCAGAATTTCATCTGTCAATGAAGAGGCAGAGGGCAATGGCCCAAGAACTTGTGGGCTAGGGGTGTATTATCTTGTGTTATTTTACAAAGGAGCGGGAGAGCAAGTTTGCACCTCGGTGTGTACTACCCATTTCTCCTTGACCAGCCTTTATTCGCATGTGTCCCAATGGGTCTGAGGTTAGCAGGGATGGCTGTTTCCCCTTACAGCGAGGCTGTTATAGGCTAGGTGCCATGACCTTCGAGGGCGTGGCGACCGGAAGCATTTAAAAAAAAGGCCGAGGATGGAAAGAATACTCAGATAGTAGCAGAACGTTTGGGGCTCTAATTTAATCACTTGCTTCCGCCAGTAACAGTTTCGGATAGATTTCGGTATTTATATGGCCCATCTGGAGATTGCACCTTTGGTTTTGATATGCAGCCCAGCCTCATAGGCGCGACGGCTTTGGCGAAGTAATGTCACAGGTAGTGCCGAAACAATGTGTGATTTGGCGCGGATATGTCACTGAGTGTCCGCCTAGGATCACTTGCTGAAGGTAAGAAATGACGAAATGCAAGGTCCTTAGCGTTCATTTTGGCGAAATTTGATAAATAAGGGATAGGAGAGCATCGGGATAAATTCGGTTACTGGTCACGATGAAATAGATTTGTGATCAGTTGCGGGCGAGCTCTGCGTACACAAAAACGCATTGTACGGGAGAACAAGCTGATGGTAAGGGACTGGTCCAAACCCACTAGCCTCGGATATAACATTGAGTCAAGGCCAGATGATCTCCAACGAACAGCTATGGTTCAGAAGAAGCTTTGGATTGGATTCTTAATTTTCGGTCAAGTTATCCATATGAAAATTAGGGTGTAAAGGAGCACGACGTGAGGGAGGAGGGAAGTTAAGTGAATGGATGGATTTCAAAAAGCAATGAACCAGGACTATAGGAAAAGTGACCGAAGAATTGGCTGAACTGAAAGAAGAATGACTGCCAGACTCAACAAACAGATGAAGCTTGAACCTAGAATTACCGGACTGGAGGTTAAACCAATCAGTTATAAATGGCGGAATGAAAGAAGCTAGAAGTTAGAGTATGGAAAACAAAGTGCCGTCATAGCTGGGGCTGGAGTTTGGTTACTGAGGTAATTCAGTGAAATTTCTGAGACTGTTCTCATCCAACTTTGCCAAAGTAGAACTAAAAGCGAAAACGGCAGGAAAAAGTGGGGAAGAAAAGCAAAGCGGAGGGGGGGAGCAAGCAACGAGAAGGTAGACGAAACGAGCCAGCTTCGGCTGAGGCAAAAAGGCAAAGAGGTGTTCGAACAAATTAGTTCGAAAGCTGTCGGACAACTCACCTAACTTCAAAAGCCATTGCTTTACTTATGTACTGGTCTACAAGTTGCAATAAAATTTTTGTTGTGGAGTATTTGTTTATGTGGGCCCTAAAAGTCTTAGTTTGGCCTATAGGACGTGCATTTGTGGCGATTTTGTTCAATGAAGCCGCGTACTTGGCCAGGTAAAAGCCGGATCTAAGGACATATCTGGAAATGAGAACGATAAAGATATTGTCTTTCAGTCACAAAGAAAACTTTAATCCCTACGTTTTAAATTGTGGTGCTGATACGATGATTTTATTACAGAACCGTGGTAGAATGTGAGGCTGAGCTTCAAGCTTCTATGCCAGGGCGGATCTAGTTTCCGGCTTTCACGACGAGGGCCGTAATTAGGCTGTACTTGTTAAAAGTGGGACCCTCACCAATGCCTCAAGCGTGGGTACCTCACCTTGAAAATTTGCTGTCACCGTTTTCGGTGATTTCGTCTTCTGTTTCCGAACTTTTGTCCAAATTCAGCTGCAGTTGTTGATCAGCCGCTTAAGTTGGAGAGTAGGGGCCCAGGAAGAACACTACTGAGGTTTGGTTATTATAAGAATGCTCAGTTTGTTGTATATATTTTCATAGCTATTCGGAAATGACTTTGTTTCGGACAGCGTCGAAGTTGGTCGCTAAGCTTCGCTCAAACGTTCGATCGGCTGTACTTTATAAAGAACTATTCTGAGGTGGGGGATACTCTAAAAGCTGTTTTCTTATTATTAACCTAGAGGCCTTGGTAGAAACTGAGCGGATGACAGCACGTTAGACGACGAGGTGTTGGGCAGCAGACATTTACCTGCTGTATTGAGAGGTTTTTTACTGAGTACGAAGAAGAACTGAGATGGCTTCGATTGTGGCGCTGATGACAGTAAGCGTTGTGGTGAAGATGATTGGAGGGGGCTAGTAGTTATGAAGGTGGCACTCCCACCGATGAAGATGGCGACGATGGGAAGTGGACTTAGGGTTTCTTAAAGAATGAATGGGTTAAGGCCCGGAGCAAGAGACTATAAGGAAGGAGCAATGAGAAGTTATGGGTCAAAAGAGTGGTAAGAGTACCATTTGTATTGTAGTAGGGGGCGGCGGGGAAAATCAGCTAAATATGGTAGTAAAACGTGATGCGTCGTGGAAAGGTAGGAGGTTTTCTTGAGAGCATGGATGATACCCTGTTCAGTAGTGGAAATCTTTTGGACTATTTTGCTAAATGTCATAAGTGAGAGTCCCGGATGTCATTCTTATGGGGTTACCGTAAAGCATCAGTGGACGGTACCGTAAACACACCCGTTTGATTATTCTGAACCCCCACTGTAACTTGAGTAATCCTTGAGAAAAGACCGATTCAGGAGTGTTGTCGTCTACCCTCCAAAGCAAGTTGCTTCCAAAAATGCAGAAGTTAGCATGGCTCTGCGAATGACCTCCAGCATACTTATGCTGCATTCACATAACCCACCATCAGATTTGGCCTGATGCATATCACCAGCTGGTTTCAAAGAATCACGGACTTACAAAACAGCCAACATTACGTCTTCGAGAACAGCGAACCCACACTAGCCGCAGTCTTTGCGTGAATTTTCAGTACTCAGCTAAACGAAATCGGCATTGCCACTTGAGAGAGGATGCTGGAACTTGTCGTTCAGAGTCTCCTATACAAGCACTGAACAACTTTCTCTGCGCCGGTTTTCCACCCTTGCTAAACCAGTTTTAGACAAACGCCGTACTCACATCCACGAGGAGGGAGCCGGTTAGCCAAGGTTCAATCAAAAAATGAAATCACAACCACTAGATAACACACTTGGCCGCATGTATCTTACTTTCTCCTACTGGAGACTGCAATAGTCAGAAAAGCTCAAGCATTCAAGTTCTCTTGAAACCTCCATTGATAATAGTACTAAAGGTTAGTTGACTGCAGCACACAACCAGAAAAAGGACCCATGCGGAGCGCAAGCTGGCGAAAAATATGTTTTGCGGATTCTCAGAATGGGCCCGGTCTTGCACACGGAATATTAGGTGCATCGATTTTTGGTAGTTCACTACTGTTGGGAAGGCTGCGATGGTTTCACGTAGGGCTTAATTGGGGCATGGGAGCAAGCTCTATTCAGGGAATTTGTGAAAAATGCTTTTCTTTTAGGTTACGGGCATCCGTCGGTGGAAGGAAGGACACGAAACGTACTCAAGTAGCTGGACATAGCATGAGATAGAACGGATGAAAATTTCGGGGGACTGTTTTTGGCTGAAAAAATAGCTCTGCAGTTACCAGTTAGGTAATAACCCGGGTTGCTCGTCATACCATCCTCAATGTAAAGTACATGAGTGGAAATCTTCCCTAGCCGTTGTCATATTCTTGTACTATTGAGACCATACCCTTTATTTTATTGATCCTCGAACAAGTAAAGCATACATCGGTCACCGCACTTCAACATTTGTTTATATTTTGCTCACGTAAAGTGGCATAATTTTGATTCGAAATTAGACTGCCGTGAAGGGTTATTCATTTTCGATCCACCGGCGGGAAAATATGGAAAAGGCCATCTGTTCGACGGCGGTGCGCGATAACTCATACCCATTTTGGGGAATTGTTCAGCTCGCGATAACTGCAAAAAGTACAACTGACGTTGCTGCTGTTGGAACAGCTGACTGTTGTAAATATTAGCGTTTGTTGTCAACATTGGTACTACGTAGCTGTTAAAGATGATTAAAGAGCAAGACGTGCAAGCTAAGTTTTGGCTTACTTGATAGGTTGACTTAAAGGTCAAGTGTTGACTCGTCGACCTGCAGAACGGGGCTATATTTTCCGAGTTATTGGGTAGGAAATGCATTAGTACCGTTGAAAAAAGAACAGCAAAAGCCCCTTAAGCTGACTGTAGGACGTCAAATAAGGAATGATCTTAAATGCTGAATTTCTGAATGAAGCCGTAAATGAACGCACGCCCGTTAGTATGACTAATTCCCGTGGTTCGGTGAAAAACTGTTGTCCCTGTTAATAAACAGGCGATTACTCGTTAACTGCGAACGTTTGCGCGCACGACTATGGGTGCTACCTGAGGATGCCCATCTCCTAACTTCTCAACATGGGAACTCGGGATTGTTATACGTAGTACACAGAATCAGTTGACGATTAACGCAATCCCACCCCTCACTAATTTGGCCTATGGAACGGGCAACAAGCCGTAAGTCCCGACGTTAGCCATTAGTCAATGAAAAGACCTTGTTATAGTTTAATTATTATTTATTCTAACAAAAAGAATTACAAGCTATTTTGGACACCATTGTCGGGATCAGCTGCTGGACCTTCTCATCAGACATCGTCAATCATACATGAAAATGAACGTAAGAGCAATGTCATGAACATATTAACGGAAACAGATAAAGAAGTAAACAGACGTGGTATTACAATTCCTGTTGTATAACATAGATGAAAAATATGGTATGATAACAAAATAAAAATAACAAACTTATGTGTAAGGACCCATGTGAAAAAAACGAACTCATATAGCACCATAAGTGTATATGTAAATCGTGTAAGCCTCAACAACAGAGAAGGACAACAGCCATCAAAGCATTCACCTATTGCATCGTAAGTCATACAAACAGCCTAAGCCTATGTACAGGGAAATCTCTATTTTAATATGATTTCGCACAAGCACGCCGTGACATCTCCAGATCTCCTGGGCCATCCTCCCCCTAGAAGAGAACAACTTTGGAGACCCTTCGATCTAAATGAGGGTGTACGTGCGCCGGCCACCCTTAGCCAAACGAATTTCAGATGACACCGGTCATCTAGGGAACCATGCAGCGATGTCACCATTCGCCGTGCCGCCGGTGGAGAACCATGCACACGGGACTTAGCGATCTCCTAGTCGACCCTCACCTAGGTGTCCGTATTCCGTCGTCGTTGTAAACGTACGTCATCTGAACTGGAAGAAAACGTTTGTCGTTAGTGGCAGTTGATAATGAATGTCGCTGTTGTACGTTGGGGTTCTTCACATCGAAACGTATCTCCATTTTGATAAACAATAGACGCATACAAAATCCCCCTGAATGTTGTAGTTTGCGCACTGGTAGTGCTTCCATCGGCCACATGCACAACATTGGACCCGGTTTGTATTCTCGTCTAGATCAACCGATGGGTCCTCCATGTGGCAAACGCTGCAGACGTCCTCTCTGACGGGTGAATCCGTCACTTCATGAAGTCTTCTTTTTCCCTTATTCTTGTACACGCAGACGTCATGGTTCGGAATCTGCGGAACTGTACTAATTGCATTTTGTCCCCTATAATTTCTGTGTCGTTCTCATCGGTGTTCTTAATATTAATGGCAGCCTTCCGCTTTGGAGACGGGGGCTTCATCAATTTGTTTGACGTGCTGGGGACAGGTTGCACAATTTGGCTTGGACGCAGTATCCTGCGTTCAGCGACACGTTTGCCCACATACTGGGACGGTGTATTGCCGTTTGACAAATCGACAGTGGTTCAGGAAGGTCTGTCGTAGCAACGAATGTCGATATCCCTACCGGAACCGATTAGGGCAGCAAGATTTCTTAACTGCTGGAAAAGCTGCATTAATTGCTGTACCCCAAACTGCCTAAAGCCGTGACAATATCCTTCGAAACGTCGTCGCATGACGCCAATTTCTTACTAGGGCTTATAGCGGGTGCTTCCTGAACCACTTCCGGCTCCATCGCCGAAGGCGGTATGCTTTCCCATGGGCCTTCATCCGGCAGAGCCCAACTACCCGCCGGTAGCCTACGGGCGTCGTAATTGATTACTTCGCATACCTTCAGGATATGACCGCAGACGAGTAGCCACTGTTGGTTGAAGCTACACAAACACTGCGGGTTAGCACCCATTTTAACCATAGCCGTGTGCGACCGACTGCAATGAACAACCCGGAAACCGTCCCCAGCACCAACTGCTGTGATCACATGTGTACGCACGTGCTCCTCAACGGCAGAACGCGCGTGCGAACTAAGTCGACTAAGGAAACCTTTATACTTCTCCATCCCCTCACTAGCCTGAAAAGAACCCGCCATGAGCTTACCCAGTCGATGGCGCCTGCCCTCGTCCATATTTTCCGTCCGCTTTATAATACGAGCGAACACATCAATCAACGACGATCTCTTAGATAATCCCAGTTTCAAATACCTATTTTCTATCTCAACCCGACTGATAGTCAATACGCCCCGATTGACGACAGATCTAACTGCGTAACCTGCTCACATATTCTCGAAGGGTAAACATGGGCCATCGAGATAGTGCTTCGCAGCAATACATCGACCAGATGTGGCCACCTCGAACCTATCAAACTGTTCCTTTGTAGATGAATGAACTAGAGATCTTATCCAACAATACAGAACCCGTTTGTCATTTAATGACAAACAACTGAACTGAAAACAATGCCGTCTCATGTCTTGCAGAACATGAGACCGGCAAAAGACTACTGCGCATTTAGGATAATGCTCCCTGAGGGCATCATACTAGTGTAGTATAGTGTAGAATATTTCTTGAACGTGGTCAATACACATGCACAAGGCAAGATCAGAGTATACAGCAGTACATGTCAATGTGAGATATTTACAAATTCCAAATTTATAAATCACACAGCAACCGAAATACACCAGTAAAGTCATGTAGTGTTTGAGTGAACCAAAGTGGTAATGGTTGAAGCGGGAATTCCGAATCGGTTTCGAAATCGCTGAGGGCGGTTTGGATAGCTGGACAATCGTGGGATTGCTGATATAAGCGACAATTGGACAGTCACTAACGAGTAACCGGGCGGAAGAGATGCCAAAGAACAAGGTTAAAAGTAAAACAAGCATGGGGCTTTCAACGTGTAGTCAGAGATACCAGCGGAATATTGGACACTGATCCAGCATTGAGTAACTAATTGTGGAGGGAGCATGTGAAATAAAGGCAAGTGAGTCAAAGGTGATAATAAAACGGACCTTTTGTGCAGATGATTACGGTGTCATATGGAAATTCACATGAAGACGAAAAACTTCGCAGGGATTTCAGTAAACTTTTGAAGGGCATGAGTGATGCACGGAAGTATAACGGACTTGTAAAGGAGAGCCGCCAATGAAACGGATTAGTGGAGACAAACGCCAATGGTTCGGCTAGGCAGAAGTTGGAAGAGCGTAAATTGTTTTTGTTTGTATGTGATAGAAAATTGTTAACCAAATTCTGGTTGGCTGCAGATGGCTGGTATTCTGTTCCATAAAGATCTTGGTTGCTGCACAAAACTCCTATCTACGATTATCGTCTTAGCATTTAGAGAACCGGGTAAGTAGTCCCTCATTTCCCTGATGGCACTCTGATAACTTACGCCACTCTCTTTCGGAAGAATAGCATAAAAATGGACCTGCCTAACCCGCTTTCGTCTATAATCATTGCGGGCCACAAAACGTAGCCCCCACAATTTAGCTGATGGGTCGCGTCAGCCAACAAAACTTCGTCAAACTTATCCACCAAAGGAACAACCATTCGTAGAATAAATAAAAAAATAGAAATGCACTAATGGTTCCCGGTACACAAGTCGGAGAAAACCCCTGCCACTAACTAACTGCTTCACCTGCAGCGCATCTGTTCGGCTGTCCAAGTTGGCAGCCTTGTTTCTGGTGGACTACAGGTCCGCAACGGTAAACAATCTGTTATACTTATCACGAGCATAAGAACAAATTTTCTGCGAGTTGTGAAACATCTTCATTAATTTGCCGATGTGAGACTTTTGATCAGGAGTCAGACGTCTATTCCTAACATACAACTGGTCGCTAAACAAGCGAAACCTATGATTATGTCTCAAACAATTGGACACAGCCTTGTACTGGGTTCCAACAGCCCAAACCATAACAAAAGCCGGACAATGATTGATCTTGTATCTGAAATGTCAATTAGCAATTCAACAACAATACTTATTTCATGGCCGACCGCTGAAGGCGTTTGTTGTGCACGCAGCAATAATTCACTCGACAATACGGAAACGACTTCGGGAATGCGGCAGGGTGGGTGCGAACCCAGTTCTTAGCACTAACACTTGCGTAAATATAGAAGGACGTCAAATTATTCATTTGGAATAGTAGAAGGTCCTCCTCATACGTTTTGAAACACGTGTAGGTTGTCCGAACAGTCCGACAGAAAAGTTCCGTATCATCGACCATCGCAGCAGAACCAGTGGAGGCAGCCATGACAACAAGCCAGGAAGAATGGCTATGACCTTGATCACAGTTATTTATATACTGCTTTGGACCTGACTCAAACAAAAATCCAACTAACAATGTACATACGATTCTCAATTTTTACCCGACAGCAACAATCTGTTAAACCAGTTTCCCAAGGTATGCATCTATAACGACAAATTGACAACATTTAAGGGTGGGCCGTACATGACTAACCCGTGAAGGTGGTACCTGACATTGACCTTTGTTGAACTCTGGTCCCCTTGCTGGATTTTGTGGCCGTACAGTTGAGGTTTGTACATGTTTATATAATAATAATAATAATAATAATAATAATAATAATGGTTTAGTTTGGATAACCCCGAGGCATGCTGTAACGAAGGATCAAACGGCACAACTGAACGTATAGTCCGAATTCCAAGGGGATGATTCAGGCATGTGCACTCGATATTGTACGGGAGGAAGTATATAGGCTACTCTTTAAGGCGGCGTCCGGAAAATTTGAACCCTAGGTCGGGTGGCCAACCCGGCCAAGTCACGGTCTAGCTGGTCGGAGGTAGTAGACTCTTACTGAAACATTACAAATAGAGGGACCGTGCAACGAGAGAATCAAACAGAACTGACGAAAACTTTGTTCACCTTGAGGAAAAATAATTTCCCAAGGGAGACATGAACCAAGTATAGAACTCCACAGAGTATGGCAGGGCTTTGGATTTGAAATCAGACTATGAAAAGAATGAATTTTCAGCCAAAGAACAAGAATATCTTTCGAAGATTACCCTTGTAACGTTCAGCGACCAAATATCGGCTGAGTCAGTTGAATAACCAGTGGAGGACTCATTTGTAGAGAAAGATTGCCTAAATGACGTTGAAGGAAGTGGCTGGACGTAAACAAGTAATCGTTGAGCAAATTGTTTACTTTCGGAAAAGTGGAATGTGATGCACCAAAACGGAAATGAGAACTGGACGACAAATCAATTTGTGATGCGTAGCCATGGTAGTCGCAGATACACGGTTTGCAAAGACGAGTGTTTAAATGACAGGTAAGTATTTACGT
This sequence comes from Fasciola hepatica, assembly GCA_948099385.1. Lineage (NCBI taxonomy): Eukaryota > Metazoa > Platyhelminthes > Trematoda > Plagiorchiida > Fasciolidae > Fasciola > Fasciola hepatica. The sequence goes on from CANUEZ040000011.1 coordinate 582,030, forward strand.
TTGATAACCGTTATCTGAGGGGAGAAAATGATGACCCAAGAGATACTAGGATCAAATTTGTCTGAGAGGATTTACCAAGAGAGAATGCCGGATATGAAAAAGCGCCAAACAACCGATGAATATGTTTGCAAATTTGGGCGGTGAAGTAGTTGACAGGTGAAATACTATCTGTTGATATTCCTTGTAAAAGGTGGATCATGTGGTGGCGAAAGATCAAAACACTGCGATACAGATGTCTCTCAGATATGAATATATGAGGAGGGCATGAATCTTTTCAAGGTGAGGATATTGCAACTCTACAGCCTGTGGGTGAACAGAAGGGCTGATAGAGAGAGCGAACTATCACAATATCGCCGACTTTTGGGATGCTCTGGAGACAAATATTCCTCAGCGAAATATACTGTTTGGACTTTGTGGGACGGAAGTGTATGGCAACATTAAATGTGACTTTTTTCAAATACATCGGTAACTGTGCTAAAAAGGGCGAGTTTTGTCTCGGGAACTGGTTAAACTTGCGAGTGCGACAAGCGGGTGGTTTGGCACAGATCATCGGGAAAAAGGATCAAGAACGGTAAACCGAGTACGTAAACGGTCTTTTAACCCCGCGATCATTATGTGCTAGGGAAAGTAGATTTTGCCGGGCGTAAGAAGTGGTAAGTTAAGATGGCGAAGATGGAGACGAGAACGATGAAAAATAGGCGATACCTGGGGGAAATAGTTCCATATTTGCAGTATTTCCGGTGTATAAATGTTTTTTCTTGCCGCAATCGGTGCTATTGGGTGGGGCTGACAATGCGCTGGACACCCAACCTGAAAACCAATTCTGGTGACAGGAGGTGCGAGCAGCCAGCCTAGTTGCGCCCGCGTATCTTTGCAGTTGGCCTGCACGCCCGATGTGCGCCGACCGAAGCGGTGGATCTGACCGCGCTTAGCACTGGCGGGCTTCGCTTGAGTGATATTGGCGTTGTCACACAGAGATCCGATAGTCCAGTAGCTTGCGACCGGATTGCAAGGGGTTCTGGAGAGCAGGGCTAATGTGGTAGTGACGAAATGATGGGCAGGTATCGAATTTTCAGCGGAAAATGTGGGCCAGGTATTATGCCCAGCCATCTGAGGGAAGGCGCACATCAGTGGTTGCTTGGAAAGGTAAAAATAGAAAAATGCAGTTTGGAGTGCTCCCAGCTGGGGATCAACGGTCAGTGGTAAAGAGGGGCCTCTAGTATCTAGAAATTGTAACTACTTGGTGGATGGTTTGACTTAGAAAAACACAAAATTGTACACGAAAGATTAATCAAACTTGAGCGATATATACGGCGACTTGTGTGGTACGTGGGTCTCGTGGCCCCTGACTCAGACCCGCGTGTCAGTGACCCAAACCAACTACTTACTCTCGCTGCTCCAAGGTGTGTGGGTCATTGTTTGATACGAGTTCCAGAACATCAAGCCGTTTGTTTAATTCCTCTTTAACTCTCGGCAAGTGGTCTATTGAACGGACATTTGGTGAAAGTTTATTCCACATTTTTGAATATTTATCAATAGAGAAATAGACCGTAGGCCGGTTCTTGAGGACGGCACAGCGACCGAATGACTGATGTGTCGTAGCGAATACCTTAAACCTAATGGGTCTCGTACCATAGGGGAGGCTTTGCAGGATCTATATTTTGATAGTGAGTGGAAAAAGGACAAGTTGTACTTTATCCGTCGGAGCCAAAGAGGTTCGAGCTGTGGCAGGTCACAGCACTGTTTATAGTTGGGACTAGACGAATATCCGACTATCTGCTTAGTAAATGTGCGCTGAACATTTTAGATGGCGATCCTATCAATCTGGCGCATGTTGTTGCCAAATATTGAACTATACTCTAGCAATAGTCTAGAGTGTGTTGTACAGACACTGAGTTTATTTTCTCACAAACGGAATGCTTTGTGGACAAGTCCTATTAAGCTGCGGGACCCAGCAGTTTAAATATATGTTTGCTCCAAGAAGTCGAACGAACAGGAGTAGTATATGCTCAGGTCACGTACGGGTGATTTTTTGGGGGTCAGGTGACCACCTTTACTAAAAGCTTCGGGAGGGACATGACATTTGTATGCAAGAATGCAGCCTTTGTCCGCCGAGAACTTCATTACCCAAACTGTATAATACAAATCGAGCATCCGTAAATCCTCCGATATTTTTGCTATAGCATTACGGGAAATATATCATTTATGTACATGAAAAACAATGACGGGCCAAGTACACTACCTTGGATCACACAGCTGGTCAACAATGCCGTATGTCTTAGTCCTTGATAACAAACGAAGGTGAGACGCCCGATCGAAGGCCTTAGACATGTCCAAAAAGACTGAGGTCACTACTTCACCATCATTGGCAGCTATCGTAATAAGGTTCAGAAAGTCAGCCATAAAAATTGTGCAGGATCGATGTTTTAGGAAACCATGCTGACCTCCACCTATAAGGTGGTTTTTAGGGAGGTGATCTGTTAGTTTAACTTTTATTAATCTTTCCACAATCCTCGATACTACTGGGGTATGATTCACGGGCCGGTAGTTGGCCTGGTCCTCCCGTGTTCCCTTCTCATGAAGTGGAATAATAACCAAAGTTTTCCACTGTAAAGGATATGCGTATAACTTGTTAATCCAGCACCGTAAAAACCAGGATTCACTCTTGTTCTGTTTTTGGGATTCGTTTTGAATTGGCTACGCGTTATTTGCAGATGGAATAACCATTACAGTACTCAACATGGATTCTCCACGATAAAAGCAATCAGAAATGCCAAGAAGAGAGCAAAGGCAAGCCGAAGCTGGACAGGAAGTAACCCGGCAAGTCCATGGGGTATTCTTTGGGTGATACTGATTCTTTAGATATTGCTGGGTCTGCTTGTACTGTCGGTGCAATTTCATGCACTTCGGCCAATGGTATAGAATTTAAAAGGGATGAAATCTATAGGCTGAGAATAGAAGAATCAGAAACCAAGCTTAGGCAGGTCAGGGAAGAAGCCAAATCAACCGAGAAAGAACAACGCCAAAGACGGGGACGAGATGTGATCATGGAGACCATGGAGCATGTGGCCATTCGGCCTGGGGATTTTGTATAACGATTGAAGCCAACTTCTGCCAGTGTAGCACACGCTATTGACTTATCAAATGTGGAACTGTCCCTCTTTGACGGGAACGCAGAACAGTACTGTAAGTTCATTAAACAATGCAAGGACTTCGTATGAAGGAGAGTATCCTATCCAGGACAGAGATCCCTGTATCTGCTACATTACTGTTGCGGAAGAGCCAAAGAAGCAATCGACAGGCGCTCGATGCTGGATCCTGAAAAGGGTTACACTCGGGTACGTTAAACCATGAAAGACGTGTTTGGACAACCGTTTAAGTTCGCCCGGAATCAGATCGATGATGTACTATCAGAGGCAAAACATTCCAAGGGCGAGCCGGGTTCTACAGTCAGTCTGGTGATAAAAATGCAGAACTGCAGCATTGCATTGATAACCTAGATAACCGATCGGACCTGAACGCACTGCACACATTGGAGACTATGGTGTGCAGTTTACCCACAGAACTGCGGAGTAGGTGGGCCGAGGAGGCGGAAGGAATCAGTAGATTTGGGCGGGAAACTACGTTTGGAGACCTGACGCAGTTTATAGACCGTCATGCCCGGGTAGCAAACAGTCGCCTCGGTCAACTTGTGCGCGGGACAAGCAAATCACCTAGGATGGCGACGACGCAACGCTGGACCAAGGAACCAAGTAGAGGCCAACCATGGGCAAATACAAACGCACTACCCTGCGAAGGTGAAAATTTGCTCATGTGTAAAGTTTGTGGGGCGCTTCATCGCCTAATAGAATGCCCTCGCCTCCGCAACGTAGACGTCGACGAACGATGGAAATCGGCTGAGAGACTAAGCGCGTGCTTCGTCTGTTTCAACGATTCATATCGAGTTGCGGTTTGCCGAACAAAACCCGGTTGTAGTCAGGATAGATGCCATGGGAAGCAACATTACCCACTGCACAAATCCGGGAAATTGAATGGCAAAACCCTGAAACCAAGTGTGGTCTGCTCAGTTTCTCGCTCCACTAGCAAGACAGTTCGCCTGGGAGTGATAGCATTTGGCGTAGAAGCCCCAAATGGGGTTATAAGAGCGTTGGCCTCCGTAGATAGTGGCTCGAAGACCACTCTGGTAAGGATGGATTTTGCAGCGAGATATGGGATCAGAGGGAATCAATCTTCATTGGCGGTGAGCACAGAGAGTAGCACCTAGGTCATCCAGGTGAACAGACTGCGCCTATAACTCGTTTCCTTGGTCAACAACAGTAGAACAGAAACTCTAGAAGCACTCACCATAACAGATCTTCCGATGAAATCATATTAGTCAGTGCAGCCCATTCTGACTCAGTGGCCGCAGCTTGACGGGGTTACGATCGACGAGTGGCAGAATAACGAAATTGATCTGCTGATCTGTTGTGATGTACCGAAAGCGCGCTGGATCCTGGGTCAAAGAATAAGAAGCCGCAAAGCATCCTATGCAGTACGCACTTTATTCGGCCGAACTCTATATGCTATTACAGATGGAAGATGGGGCAAACAAATCCAAATCAACTTCGTTTCGGTGGAAACGGCAAACATTGAGCAGGCATTCCAACAGCTGTTTAACGACGAATTTGCCGACCTGGCCATTGATAGGGATGCCCTATAATGAGGAGATAGGTTGGCCTCGGAAATGGCAGCCGAGAAAGCCAAGTATATACTAGATCGTTTTGAGGTTCCCGTCCCGTGGAGACCCATGCCAAACAGCCGAGAAATGGCCCTGTAAAGATTATGCTTCCTCGAAACCAGGCTAATTAGCGGGCCGCAATTATTGATAGAATACACGCGAACCATGCAACATAACATAGACTTGGGTTACATAGAAAGAGTGGATACGGCGGTAATCAGCGCAAATTTGAAGTGGCACCTACGTCATCACCCGGCCGTGAACCCAAAGAAACCGGAGAAGGTCAGGTTGGTTTTCCACTGGGCCGCGAAATGTCAGAGTGCGTCATTTAACGACCATATATAACAGGGCGCAGACTGAACAACACAACTAGTCGAGGTTTTATGCCGTTTTTGGCTGGGAAAGGTGGCCGACTCTGCGGACATACGTGAGATTTTTCTATAAGTGAAGATGCCCGTTGAGGATAGGGACGCCTTTCGTCCTCTTTGGTGGCCTGAAAGCGACGCAAATCGTGCACCAGACGACTACAGGCTGGCCATGCAGCTCTCCTTGGTGGTATCATCCCCCTTCTGTGCTAATTTTGTCTTCTGGGGGACCCTAAAGCGTTTCGTAGGCACCAGGAATCTGTTAGGAAGAGCAATGGATCACTTCTCCGTGGACGATTTATGTGTTCCTTTGACGACCCAAATACTGCTATTCTATATATGACCGAACTGACCGCCACTCTAAACGCCGAGGGCTTCAGCTTCACTAAATGGAACTCAAGGAGCCAGGAGGTGCTCTATGTTATCCCGAAGTCCGAGAAAATGGAGCGCGCGCGAGAGCTTTTGGAATCCTCTTCACAAATGGAGTGCACGCTTGGAGTTCAATGGAAACCCGAAGGTGACGAATTCACATTTATTCTGCCCCTACTCAAACGACCAGCCACACGGAGAGGAATCCTATTGTTAGTCTCAAGCCTCCTTGATCCCCTAGGTTTCGTTTTGCCATGGTTGTTACCGGGAAATTGCTTGCTGCAATTGCTGTGCAGGAGAGGGACGGGTCCGGACGAACCTCTCCGGGATGGCGACGAAAAGCAATGGTGTGGCTGGTTGCACAGCCTAGACCAACTCAGTGAGATCAAGATACAAAGACGCTTGACGGGAATCAAGTGTACGAATGGTGCTCAACTACACTTGTTCTCTGATGCATCAGAAATAGTCTGCGGGATAGTGGCTTACGGCTGCTGAATAGACGAAAATGGTGGGCGGCACAGTCAGATATTATTCGCAAAGACGAGAGTGGCTCCACTCTAGACGGTGTGCATCCCGAGGCTGAACTGACTGCGGCGGTACTGGTCGTGAAAGCCGCGACCCTGATGAGAAGATACTTTGATCGGATAGACTGGGGACCAAACTTTTGGGCGGACTTAGCCACAGTACTACATCACGTAAACAAAATAACCACTCGCTTTAACAACTTCGCGGCCAACAGACTCACTATAATCCGTGAGTCGACTGAGACCGATCAATGGCACTATGGGAAATCTGCCAGTAACCCGGCCGACTTCTGCTCAAGAGGCCTAAATACACTGTAAAGCCTGCAGATATGGACAATGGGACCGGACTTCCTAACTGCACCCAAAGAGATGTGGCCAACGCTACTGATACATAAACCTGATGATGGCAATATCGAGACCAAAAGACTGATACTGACTACAAACCCCACGGAAAGGGTAAGCTTAATAGAAAAACGGTGCCACTTCCCCGACTGGATAAAAATGTTACGGGCCGTGGTCTAGGGGGCGCGACACCAAGTACTCCTGATGATTTTAAAGGGCACACGACCACAGAACACGTTAAGTGTGGGAACAAGACTACCGGCGAGCTGAACCAAGCCAAACTCGACGTTCCACGCCTACCACAACTAGACGCCCTCCCGTTCGAGACCCGCGAGCTAGCCAGCATAAATGATAACACCAAGGAAAGCAGGCTGTTGTGCAGCAGTATCCAAAGATTAAACCCTATGCGAACCAATGGACCACTGAGAGTTGGAGGGCGGTTGACGAATTCAGATCTAGAGTACAAAACAAAATACCCCATAATAGTTCCTGGTGACCACTAAATACCGAGATGTTTGATAGAACATGTAAATCGAGAAGAGGGACATGCAGGTTTGAACCACTTATTGAACAATACACGTCGGCGATTTTGGGCGACTAGGGGGCCATCGATGGTCAAGCGAGTCACAGGCAACCGCATCATTAGTCGTCGCCGGGGGGGGGGGCGGTAGCAGGCCAGCAAATGATGGCCCCCCTTCTGGCCGCGAGAGTTCAACCAGGATGGTGCCCGTTCGTGGAAACTGGCGTAAACTACTTTGACCCGTTACTTGTACGACAGCGAAGGAGCACGCAAGAGAAGTGCGGCTGCCTGATATCATGTTCGCAATCCAGAGCAGTTCATCCTGAAGCTGTGCATAATATGACCGCCGATTCATTTCTAATGGTCTTTCAAAGGTTCATCGCGAGGCGGGGCGTCCCCAAGAATGTATACTCAGACAATGGCTCGAACTTCTTTGGGGCTCATAAGGAGTTGGAAAAATGGTGGAACCGCCTGGACTATGCCAAAATACAGAACAAGACCGTAGCAAAGAGGATAGAATGTCACTTCAACCCACCTTATGCCAGTCATCGCGATGGCGTTTGGGAAAGGCTAATACGATGGACTGGGAAAATACTCACGGCCCTGACCTCACAACAAAACCTCGATGACGAGACGCTGACTACCTTACTGACGGAAGTGGAACGCATACTGAACAACAGACCCCTGGTGCCGATCGTCCCAGACCTGGAAGGCGATCCGGCTCTCACTCCCAACGACCTGTTATTATTGCGGTCAAAAGTAGGAGCAATCACACCGAAAACCCTACGTGGAACGTACATCACAGGATGGAAGCAAGTGAACCACCTGGCACAGGCTTCCTGGGAACGTTGGACGAAGGAGTACTTACCGACCCTGCGGCTTCAGCAAAAGTGGATCTCCAAAGAGAGATCGTTCAGGCGTAGCGATGTCGTCATTCTCGTGGAGAGCCACTTACATAAAGACGAATGGCCGATTGGGATGATCAAAGATTGGTGTACAGAAGTCGATGGCCTCGTGCGCACGGTGGTGGTGAAGATGAACAAAGGAGACGTATTGCGGGGTAAACGTAAGATGTGTTTGCTTGAAGGGGACAATGGTGAGGGCGACGTCGACGCTACAGATCAAGCTAAAACCAAGTCTGCTGATACCAACTGAAGCTAAATTTGTTTATTTATTCCTCATGCATTCTCCTGTAGGTCTCAACCCTTCACACGGTCTTTGAAGTATATTTGTGTCTAATTTTATACGGTGTTTACGATTCACAAACGGAGTTAGTTGTCGAAAACTCAATTTAGCACACGGCACGACATTGCTTGTGAAGTAGCGGAAACTCGTGAACAAGCAGTTGTCGACCGTTTGTAGAAACATCTCTTTTACCGGGGCCTCCTTTTTGTATTATTATTCAACCTGCGTCCAAGTGGATAAAATCTGAGGGTCAAAATAACATTCAGTGTGATAACACCAAAAGTTGAGCCCTTGATGTTCCAGTACCCTGTAGCCATCTGGATTCTTCATCGAGAATTCCCAGTCTCCATTTTATCACGTGCTTTACTCCGTAGGCACCGGTAAAGTTCGGACTTTTTCCATGATTTTCAACGCCCCTTGGTGCAACACTCTTTTGTTGTACCGACGTTTCAATGTAAAACACACACACACATTTTCTTGAACGTCATCATCGCGCAATACAAAAAGCCTGTCAACAAAACTTTCGTCCTGGCACGGTCTCATCTTCTGATTTGGAGTGTCTTGGAGTTATATCGGTCGGAACTAACTGTGAGAAATAGAACATTTTCGAAGCTTCCACGGCGTCTCTTGGTACTTCGCTCAATACCATCCTGTTCTGTTCAACGGTTGGCTGTCAGACCAAACTGAACTGAAGACATTGGCGGATATTGGCTCTTCCGCGCTCGTTTCCTGATCACAAGAACACTGAGCAACTGTGAGTTTGTGTCACACCCTTTGTTTTATTTTAATTCCTAATGTACATACTCTTTTGGCCTTTTTACCACTGCACGCCCCTTCGCCCATCTTAGTTTGCTAGTGTCGTCTTAGATATTGTTGACAATGATTTAGTGTACCACATATACAAATTAGTACGCTACAACTCTTATTCAGGAAGCCTTCAGCCTCTACATTCCATAATTTGTCTACGCATCTCGATTCCATAGAAGTGCTTTTTCGTACAGGGATAATGTCGTATTATTCTCAGACGAAACTTTGAGACATCGAGCTCTGGAGCACAACCTGAAGAACACCTGCTAGCTTGTCTGCTACCGGCCAACGATAGGAGAATTCCATAGCGACCTATATATGCACTGAATTAGGGTCTGGGTAAGATAGGGTGAATCAGTACCCCTATTTACTCCTTAGATGTTGACCATTTCATGGGAGGATTTGGTGGGCGTGTAACGTGCATTCGTGAGAATCTTCCCTAGCCGTTGTCAGATTCTTGTACTGTTGAGACCGTGTGCCTTATTTTATTGACTCTCGAACAAGTACAGCATGCATCAGTCACCACACTTCAACATTTGTTTATATTTTTCCCACCTAAAGTGGCATAATTTTGATTCGAACTTGGACTGCCGTGACGGTGGTACCTGAAATTGACCTTTGTTGAACTCTGGTCCTCGCTGTTAGACTCTTTGTTCGTACAGCTGAGGGTTGTACATAATTTTATGCGTATAACGTTTTAATCCAGTGCCGTAGAAATTACGAATCAGTCTTGTCCTGGTTTTGGGATTCGTTTTGAATTGGCTACGCGCTACTAACAGTGGAATAAACTTTACACCCAATTGCTTCGTAATACTGGCAGTTTTGTTTGAATATTGTCCCTAAAGTATTAGGTTTGCCGGCTGTGAGACACGAGAGTATGTCTGATTGGGGAAGTTGCTCGTTGTCAAAGTTGGCCCGGAGGAAAATTTGCCACAGCTGTCCTTGTCCTTTCATCCCCTCGTGTTTGCCGGCAAGGAGACCCAGCATGGACACGTATTGTATCTGGGGCTGTCTCTTTGCGGGCGCTAGATGTGGCGTTAGTGAGATGTGGGTTGCGAGTATTGAGTCCTTATATTTCTGTAAGGTTTAAACGGGACAGATATAATGGTTGTAAATGTGCCTTGGGAGTTTGCGATCCTGGGACGAGGTTGTTCTTAGCCGGATGAATATTGCGGATGCTTTACGAACGAATGCCTGTTGGAGGTGTTCATGCCAGTCAAAGGTTGGGGAAGATGGTTGCGAGAAAGTGTGAGGGTTTCCATCCAAGCCAACTAAACCTGCTGGTGTTTCAGAAGCAGAAAAAAGAGAGTTGCGTTAAGTCCCCGAAAAGTTTATAAACAGAGAAGAGCGAATTGTGCAACATACCAAAAGAATGTTCTGAGCTCGTAGACTCAGGTGTAGAAACTTTTCACTGCCATAGCACTCTGTACGCTAGGACTTTGTTAATTTAAATTGTGACACGTATGCGATCACATATGGCCTCGAGGTGAACTGCCTCGGAAGTTCCTCATCAGGAGGTTGAAGAATAAAATAGCGCAGGTCTGCGCCGGGACATGGGTGGTGAGCCATTCGTGGAGTAGGAGGAACATAAGGTCTGTCCTCCGCTTTGTCCAGGATGTCAAGCATGGTGTCATGAGGGATCGAAAATTCTTCAACTATGATTTCTCTCCCCATTACATACCCACACCACGACTTTTGAACGAGTATCATTATCATTCCTGCTGAAACTATCCTTTGCTTTCCCACTGCCTCTGCCTTGGCTGTCGTATTTCGCCCCGTGGCTTATGGATACGTTTCTTCTACGGAAAGCTGAGCTATTGTACTCAAGAAGGGCTACAGTTGCTTCAGTGAGAATTGTTGTGGGTTTTTTGCTTAAGCTGATCGCTCTCGAAGTGAATTTGTTTCGCCTTTGACTGGCCAATTTTGCTTTTGGTCGTTTCTATCAGGAAGCCTGCTAGTTGACTTGAAAATGAGTGCAGAACCTGTTTCCCTGTCCTTAATTATATTCTGAAATATCCTCTGTTACCTTTCTTTTTATCGGTTAGTATTTTGTTGTCGCGGTCCCGCCATTCCTTTGTTTTGAACATGGGGTGGGTAATGATGTAGACTCACCCTCTAGGATACGGCATATTTGCCGCTGTTATCACCATTGGAAAACTGCCCTACAGTATTGGATCAACTCGGTGTTCGACAACCCGACTTGGACTGGGACACGCGTTGTTCGGAGGATTTCGCCAATATCAAAAACGAGCAAGGGTCATGTTTCAGGTAAACGGAAGTTGGTGTGCAAAACTGATTTCGCTCTGTCCTGGACAACGGCGCTTTTGTCCTTGAGTTCTTTAAGATCGTCCTTTTAGAACCAACGAAACTATTGTTATAATCCAGAAGGCGTGCCTTGGTGAATAGGTTGTTTATTGCCGTCGACGTGTTCGGACATTGACAAAACAACACAAACGTTACAAACATCCTCATTTGCCAAATGGCTGTCCTGTTCACTTGAAAACAGTCATCGTCCAACGGAGGAGCGGTCAGGTGGTTCGCAGATTGTCGCTTACCTTATTGCGCCTGGATTGCTGAACTTAGCTGTGTTCGTTAATCCACAATTGTCCGTAGTTCTGTCTTCAGCAATCAACTACTTAATAAGTAGTATATACACTCACAACACTCCTCCCCCCTGACAAAAAAAGATACTCCATATCCAGAGGACTGCCTTCAAGTCTTTCTCCATTCCGAGGTTCATACCTCCAACCCCGGTTCGTGGCGGTGTTGTCATCAACCCCACAACTCCTCCGGAGGTGTGCTTCTTCAGGTGAATAATCGGCATAGGATGAAACCTTGTGCTGAGGCGACTTCCACGATCAGTACCCACCTTTAGCGTGCCCCAAGCTGCTTGGCTGTCGTGGGAGATTACCACGAAATAGTGCAAAGCTGCTTCCTTTTCCAGTGGGACCGCGCGTTGTGTCATTTGAACGTGATCCAGAACCGAGTGTTTAACTGTCTTGATTTGAACGGCATCATATTCGGCTTCCTCCTTCGGCAGATTCTCTGGAGCACAAGCAACTTCTCTTGCAGTCTTCGGGCTAAACTCATTTTGGTCTTGAATTTCGACTTCAGTCTGAGTTTCCTCATAGCTTGCAGCTTCAGTGACTGTGATATTAGACGACATGTCTTCGGTTTCCTCGGCACAATGTTCATGTTCAAGGCAACCTGGGTAGCAATCTTCCGCATTTTCACGGATTTGGTTCGATTTTTCACAGTTCGCCAGCTCATCGTTAATGGTTGAATTCTTGAGCAGTGATACTTCTGGTGCAACCTTTTCGATGTTCTGCTGATATTCAGGATATTCGTCCAAAACAGGTTCCACATTTACACAGCAGAAATACCCGGCTTCTTCCAACTGTCTGGCTTCTACTTTCCTGTCCTCCGTGTTCAAAATTTCTGGACCGTACGCCTTCTCCACACGATCCCTGTTCCTCCATGAATCCCCGACATGGGCCGTATTGACCACAGGCACGCCAACCATGGCCAGTTCCCGAACCACATCCGCGAGCTGGACCAAATTCAATGAACGGCCGACACGGGCGACGCGTACCATCCCCCGCAGGGGCAGACTATCCACAAATCGGTCTGCCAACAGGTCTGCCCGTGACGCCTCATCCAGCGTCGGCAACGCACGTTCCAGGAGTGAGCGGAGCGCGACGGCGTGCACCAGCGGGTCCGTACCAACCCCCAGCTGAGCAGCCTCGAATCGCCGCATAGCGTCTTGACGGTCGGCCGGGGTGTCCAGTCCTGCAATCAGGGCGTCCTTTGCGGCGGCCCACTTCAGCTCCTTCGGGCCCCTTCGCGCCGCATCCAGCACCGCCCGCGGCCTGCCATTGAGAAGCGCTCGAAGGGCCGTCAACTTACTCCGGTCCGACTGGATCCCCGAGAGTTCCGCCAGATCCTCGAAATCCTCCAAGAAGGTCCGTATGTCGCCATCCTCAAACGGCTCTGGCCATGGTAGATCCATCCTGGTCACGGCACCAAATGTTATAATCCAGAAGGCGTGCCTTGGTGAATAGGTTGTTTATTGCCGTCGACGTGTTCGGACATTGACAAAACAACACAAACGTTACAAACATCCTCATTTGCCAAATGGCTGTCCTGTTCACTTGAAAACAGTCATCGTCCAACGGAGGAGCGGTCAGGTGGTTCGCAGATTGTCGCTTACCTTATTGCGCCTGGATTGCTGAACTTAGCTGTGTTCGTTAATCCACAATTGTCCATAGTTCTGTGTTCGGCAATCAACTACTTAATAAGTAGTATATACACTCACAACACTACGACTAGCTTTTTTTCAGCAAGTACCAACCCAATCAAAAATGGAAGCAGATCGGATCAGCAGTGGGATCCGACTAGCCTCCTGCATTAGGTCTCCAGTCCATGTCTCCCGTATCGTCTTTTCTGTCTGGCTTACCGGCTGGTTGAAGTTAAATTTGTCTTTCATCAAATCAGAGGAATTCCATCTGGAAGAGAAATTAGCTTATGATATAGAGGCTTTCGACGGCAACCCTTTGAGAGATTTCATTGGGTGTTAGAGACTTCGAAAACCTCAGGGAAATCAGAGGAGGGTATGTGCGCTGCCTACGCATTCAAATGATTGTTTTGAAGGAGTAAATGAACACCTCTCAGTGCACAGGGTTAAGTTCGTAACGCTTTTACCAGCACAATGATTATCTGAAGGAGAAAAATGATATGTAGGACCCAAAAATTTGTCAGACGCTACTTTGCATTCCTGCTTAGGTGACTGGATCTGCCCGAGTTGCGATCGTCCTAGCTTGACACTCTTTCGGTAGTGTACTGGAGGTCTGTTCGACAACTACACACATGTCATTGCCAGGATCAAGGACGGTAGCCAACGCCTAATGAACTTGATTCATCTCCGTATCATTGCTCGTTCATTCCCTCACCCAGTCAAAGTTCCGGTAAGCGTACAAAGCGGCTCCACTTGGAAGACATACGGATAAAACGATGAGTGATGAATTAGTGCTGCTCATTGGATATGATGCCCATAGGGCAGTAGATCAGAAACTGGACGGTCCTAAACACACCTAGTAATTTCTCACAACATAGGGCCGGATATTATTCGGTCTCACTGTACGACAGCCGGAAACGATGACCTTTATACTCAAAGAAGTACGGATTTTTCGACGGTAAAACCCGGGAACAAGGAAATTCAGCAAGTCAAGTGCTTTGCAAAACAGGGCTTTAGTGATAACTGATGTGGTACCTAAATGTTGAAAATAATAATTTAGGACTTCAAAAATCATACTTGATTGTGCTTCTCCCAGGCCGATCGTGATAGTGAAGCAGGATCGATGTTATCGAAAGACGAAAACGCAAACGTCCAAAGATTTTGCAAACTGCCAGGAAAAAAATGAAAAGGTTAAACAAAAGGTAAAGATGAAGGAAAAAATAGCCACTTACGACGTAACTAACCGGATTTGGTGAACTTCTTCTTCATATATAGTGCACCTCGATATGTTGACTGCGGTAACGTCTCAAACCTTAAAAAAGATCAGTCCTCATCGGCGGATCATCCCCGGTAGAAGAACTACAAACAGTGCCTGCTGCGGAACTTTGAGAAGTTTAATCACTGAGCAATAGTATTTCAGTAAAGGATGCGTGAGCCGTACAATTTATGGAGTCGGAGACACGGTTTATACACTGACTTGCCACGGTTCCTCTGCGTTAGAGAAATTAGGCAGTGACAGGTTCCTGCAAGTCGGTGTTTGCGAAGCCGAGATTACCCACTGGAGATCGTCACTTGGCGAAGACTGCCGATAGGATACGAAAGAGGGGGTTATCGAGAAATGGCCAAGGGATACGCGACAGTACTGACGCAGCAACAATGCATCTAACCACTAGGCCAAGTCAATTTTGTGACCTGAGGGTAGTTTCAAGTCTTTGGGTATTTCCCCAGCCGTTTGAGCCATCAAGTTTGACAGCCATTTGAGCATGTGTTCTGATGCTGATGGAGTCAGGCAGCGATCCGTCCTGCTTATTTATCCTTCACCGCAGCTGCGTGTGTGCTGATAAACAATACGCAAAACATTTGGGCCAGCAAGACCGTTTGAGTGATTCTAAAAAAGAAACCTTTTGGTTGCCTGCAGCAAACTCCACTGATATATTGTCTACGTGTGCCCCAAAACTGATTTAAGATTACAGATTATTTCACTAAATAAATGATCTCCTGTAAAACCGAACGTGTTGCCTTAACCCACCTACTGCAAGACGTACATATGCATACATATACACTGAGTTGTTTTACCTTCGCTGCTGAAATAATTGTATTAAATGTGTGCATCTCGCGACCTACCTCTTCTTCCGGTTCTAGTGAATTGTGTCTGCCAACCCCGGCTTTACCTTTTCTAATGAGCTACAATAAACCTGAGTATGCCGGAGAAGTCGCGTATCGTCCTGGATTGTCCAGCCGAACATAAACGTTTGTCAGTCAGTAACATGCCCTGTTAGGGCCTCGATAACATGGCTGAACTTTTGGGTATGCAGTTGCTGTTTTGAACTGAAAAGGCTGCCATATCAGCGGACATGGAGGAGATATCGGCCAAGTGAAATGTCCGAAACCTATAAATGTGTCTTTTGGTCTCCGCGGTGGCCGCGTGGAGAACTCTCACGAGCACCAAAGGAATACCAGGTGTCTGTCCACTTTCTTGGCCTAATTCCTCACTACTTTGCGTGAACCTTGCTTTATGTAGAACAGGGGTGATTTTTTCGGGGGGGGGGGAGGCTTTGAACAGCCGGTCTTGCAAGCCGTAGAAAGCAGCCCCTATGTCAGTTAATGCCTTTCACCTGTCCAAGCTGGAGCTGAGGCCACTCGCTTTGCAAAAAGGATAACAGAGCGACCCATCCTGTGGTTTCTGGGTGTAGAAATGAGAATCTAACCCACAGGAGTTTATGGATACCTTTCGGGATCGTGATGTCAGGGGCGAATCTCTTCGGTTTGCTCAGCTGAACTACAATTGACAGAGGGCACTGGGCGCAAATCGGGGCGCAGTATCGGACCAATTCGCCCTATAGTTCCAGTAGCTTCATGGGCCGTTGACTAGAGGGGGTGCTACAGAAAGCCGCTTTCTTATTTGACCCACTTGGCCTATCTACTTTCTATGTCTCTCAGCTACAAAGTAAAGCAGAAATTACGCAGGACGGGATCAGAATGAGAAAGCCAACTCAACCCAGAATATGCTGTCTTGACAGCTTGTTTCCGATGACCCAAAAGCGCACAAAGTAGACTGCCACTCTATCGCAAATTCTGTGGTGAATCAGCCCGAGGATCAGAGCAGCGGTTAAGCGATGTTCAAATAGTCATTTGTGGAGCCAGTGTGGTATCCAGATAATCAATGCGTATGTACGGAAATACAGTGCAAATGCCTATTTGACTGTAGTTTGTTTCAAGCTGATGTAAGGACAAAATACAACGAGTAGTCAAACCTCAAGCAAAACTGAACCTTGGAAGTTCGATAACAACTGAAAAGCAAGTGCTCCATCCGAGTAAACCTAAAGTAAGGCTGGCCGACCTTCACCAGGTCAGGACAACGGGTGAATAATTAAAGCCACAGAAGAGCAAAATAGTTGTAATACACCTTCTTTGAAGTCTTTCAAACGGACTTTGGGTTCCAGCCGAGAAGTTGTTACCACGGAGCTCCATCGGCCGTAACGCTCATCCGTAGTAAGCACATCTGCTTGATCAAGGCCTGTTTCACACACCTGTCGTAGACTCAATAATAATAGTTGCTTACCGATGGCAAACATTTCAACCAGAAGAATCACACCATAATATGCCGTGCCCTGAAAAGTCCGAAGCTGAGCCGGAGTCTATTCGGTTTTCAGTTACTAATTGATTGGTAGCGCTTTACACCAGCGCTGATGAATACTTTGCTCTATGATTTAAGGAGCCAGCCGTTGTCTTACTCCGTTAGGGACATGGAAAGGCGATACGAAAGCATTAGGAAAATGAGAAATCCCAGAAAATTCATTTGTATTTGGTGCACGTCACTCTGAGTTTGTCCAAAGTCCGCTCTTACCCTGGTTTACCCGAGTAACGCCGTTTGATGGGCCTGGTGAGGGCGAAAATGATTTATGTTAGCTACACCCGTCATCAAGTAACACCACAAACGGACCGAGACACCGACCGCGCATGACAGCAAAGATGGGACTGACGGCAACAGCCGCTATTCTGCCCCTGGGTGATCATACTCGGAAGCAGCATACAACCGACTGCAGCCTGAACCACGGAGCTGGCTGGCAGTGTCGTCACCCAAAGTAGGCAGCTTGAAACACTAGCTGGAGTGTTAACCAGAGTTGCGCCGTTTATTAATCAACTATGGAAACCGAAATCCCGTTAGAGTTACCGTTGATTCAATCCCAAATCCAACCACGGCAGTACCACCGTTAGAAAAACATTACAGACTGTCAGTTAATTCCAGAATATAAAATTTACATAAATTGCAAAACACTGATGCAATTGCACGAATGATCAATATGTAGGGGAATAGATATGCAAAAATTGATGGTGTGTTCAGGCTTACTAATCACTCCTTCCAAAAAACAATTCATTAACATGTTGTCATACATTTACTCGTGACAAGTGTACTTCTTCCTCTGTAACACTATCATCTCCTTCAAGATGAACCTCTCTGATAAAGCCAGATGGTCATTGATTTCTATAAAACCATTCACAGGCGCTTTGATCTGTCATCTTCAGGCAGCTATAAACTATGCACTGGGTGCGGTGGCTTTGACTTCTGTTTCCTGACGGTAATCTCAGTCCGAAATAATAAGGAGGGGAAAGAGCTTGGAGGGAGTAAGAGGAGAACTTCATTATTGGAATCAAGTCGGTGAAGAAAGATTGCGGATGTAAGAGCGCTACCAACCGCGGCATCTAGCCATATCCCCCAACGTATCTAACTATTAGGTGAGAGGGCCTCTTGGACAGCAGCCAGCAAGTCTAACTTGACTGAAGCGGCCAAACCCACCGATGAGGCTTGTACCTTTTTCCATGTCATGAGCTGACCACCCTTACCCATCTTCCAACCGGTACCCGCCCCAGCAAACATGGCTCGTTGAGTAATCCTGCCAGGGGACACGCGTACCACGTGTCCCAACCGTGTTAGCCCGTTGAGAATAAGTCTTTCGTCTAATGATCTGGTCCTCGAAAGTAGGTCTTCTAACCCAACCTCAGCAATACTCACACGGAGCTTCAACAAAAATCGAACAATACTATAAAGATCTTGGTGTTCAAATACCGACAATCTTCGTATACACTCCACCAACAGTGACCATGTCTCCGAACCATACAAAATCACGGGTCTCACTGATGCAGTGTACACCCGACCCTTGACAGGTAAACAAATGTCATGTCGACGCCACGAATGACTCAGGTTTACAAATGCCAAGCGAGCCTTTTGTATACGCAGAGACACTTCATCCGATATCCGACCTCCGGCTGAGATGCGGCCACCCAGATAACTGAACTTGTGTATCACGTTTATAGTCTCCCCATACACTGAAAGCTTTGGCGTTGAACCAACCCAGTCCTGCAAGAGCACCTTGAACTTTGAAGGTGCAAAACGCATACCGAACATCGTTACACAATCCATCAAGCTGTCTAGAAAGGTCTGCAGCTAACTTAGAAGAATTATGTCGCCCACAAACTCAAGGTCTGACACATTTCCATCCGGAAAAGGGTCAGTGCCGCTATCCTCATTTGACAAAAGTGCGGTCTCTAGGACCATATCGATCACAAATTTAAAGAGAAAAGGAGAGAGGGGTTACCCTGACATGAACCATTTCTGGTGGTGAACTCGGGTGGGAGACCTCTGTGAAGAAACTTAGGAAACCCTGTTCCATTCATTAGCATCCAAGCTACAAGGGACATTTTTCCTTTGTTTGGTTTATCTTCGCCGGAATTCCGATTGATATTTTATTGTTACAAACCTGACTCCCACCGTTGCCTTGAGCTTGGGTCGCCCTGGCTGAAATTCGTTGTGACCGTATTCGGTGATCCCATCTTCTTTATCCAACTGTTCGCTGTGATTCACCTGCAGTTGTTGATTTTTTGCTCAGTTTGAAGCACAAGAGCCCGGATTGAACAATAATGAGATTGGATTGCTGTAGAACTGATGCACTTGTTTTATGTGCTACCGCAGCTATTTGGGGTAAACTCTGTTTTGAATTGTGTCGAAATTGGTTGCCACTCGTCGCTCTCAAGTTCAGAGGGCCGGATTTTACAATCACCATGAGCACCAACTCGGCTTTAGCTAATAATGTAAAGAAGTTTTAGCACGGATATGAATTTCTCTGATACACCCTCCAGCAAGAGGCAGCATCAGAGAACTGTGCGGTCGACTGAGTCAAAGACCGCTTTAAAATCAAGGAAAACGGAAATAGCGGACCTATAGTAGGTGTAATTATGTTCTAAACTTTGTCGCGTGGTGTACATGTGATCAACGTAGCGTCATCCAGGTCTAAACCCAGCTTGGTTCTCGCGTGAACACTGTTCACGAGAGGTAGATAAGGGTAGAGAATAATACCGGCGTGCAGTTTGGAAGCAACGCTAACCAGACCTACTTCCCCGGTCATTTCACAGGGGGACCCATCGCGCTCTGTGTAAGTCATTAAGCTGGTCGATTCACAACGGCCCTTTGGAACTTGTTCCCTGTCGCACATCTAGCCGCGGCGTTTCGTCAACTCTAGTAGAAGTGCTGGGCCACGGCCTTCGAAGTAGAAGGGGGCAACCCATCCCGTCCGGCGGCCTTAAGTCGTGTAAGAAAGCTTTTCTCATGAAGAGCCTACGTTTTGACGAAGAACTGGCATCCACAAAGAGAGCTGCACCCATTGCGCTAGTGATCAAACCCGAAGAGGTTAAAGGTCCATTAGACTGCTTCCCGGAGTTCTCCATTCGGATAATCACACGACGGCCCTGAGTTTGAATCAGTGAGCTGTTCACCTCTTTCGTCAACTCGCTAAAGCTTGCTTTGCGTGGACCGCTTTGTCTAATCAGACGGAAAAGATCGCGACTGTTGGCAATTGCCGCTGCTATTACCATCTCCCTACACTTTGCAATCCGCCACTGCTCACAATCATTTCTGAGGCTTCAAATCAGTTGAAGTTTTAGGCATCCCCGTGCCTCATCGCTTCTTGGATCCTGAGAATTCGATCTGCGAGCATCCAACAATGCAGCTGAGGATGCAGATAGCCATTATGTCTCTATATATCCAGTTGTGGAACCTTACGTAGCATCAGCAGCCGCAGGCGGAGCCTGATTGGTCTCTGTCCCTTGCTTCTCCGGCTTCTGGGAATTCGACTACACCCATAACTGTGTGGGTTATTCGGTTTTGGAAAGCAGATCGTTGGTTATCGTCTAGTAACAGCTGCGGGAGACGGTTCGCTTTGTTGTTGTTTCGGCCACCAATGAGACGCAAGATGAAGCGCGTGCGAACACGGGCGTGGTCAGTGTCTACAAAAGTGGGCCAAAATGATCAACAGTCCTGAATGGATCCGTACCAGCGGTGACCAACGGCAACATGGAGTCCGATGTTGTGAAGGCGCAGGACGACGCCAGGTTAGCCGGTGTTGCTTTTTGTGTGAGAAATTTGTACTCCCTAGGAATAACCCGTGGTAGGAACAAGGTTGAATGAGCCGATCACCGTTATCAGTTCGATCGGCTGGAACGCAATATCGGCCCCTCATATTCATCTCCATCTCGTCTAGGCTTACGGTTTAGGCATTGAAATCATCAGCAACAACCATGATGTCCGTAGAGCGCACGACGCGGAGTACTTGAGACAAATCCTGGTGGAGTTCGTCTTCAGTCTCAGGAGAGCTACAGTCACTTAAGCATACACAGAAACAACAAACAGACATCGGAGCTTCAGTCTGGTGCAGTTGACATACACAGAACCATCCAACCGAGCTGAACACTGACTGCTGCTAACTGGAATCCAGTCGGGCAGTGCACGCTCAGCCTCCACGCTCAGAGCGATGCCAACACCAGCCTGACCACGAGCACTATACATCGAATCACTCGGCAGAAAAAGAGTGAAACGAGAAGCCGAGCTTGTATTTGGGGAGCGAACTATTAACACTGAAGTTGGGTCTCTTATGTGTGTTTCGAAGGCGCAACAAACAACTGTGTTATGGGTATTAGCAGTCCTACCCATGGCTGCCTGTTGCCTCGTTTGGCAGTGTGCGGACATTGAAAAAGGGCTAAGTGAAGATGACGCTTGGGTCGCACAACCCATAGCTGTCGGTACCGGATCACTCCGCCGTTTTTTCTTGACAGAAGGTCACCTGTGTCTTTCCTGTAAGCATGGTATATATTCCGCCATCCAGCTTTTCCAAATGGTGCGTGCTAACCTGTGGACTCACCGTCACAGACTAACGCAAGATTGAGGAAGATCCATGCAATGTATAGGCTTTACATTATCTCTGAGTGGCGGAATCTCACTGGGCGTTGACACCTTTAGCATACTCTGTGAAAGGAGGCAACGGTCGATCTTCAATAATTCTCACAACTTCAGCCGAAAATGCCAAAAGGATCTCGTCCCTCATCAGCTGTCTATGGGTTGTTGCTGGTAATATTCTTGGAACCGACCGTATTGATTTCTCTGAAACTCTTCCTTGGAGACTCACACCAGATGGGACAGAAAGCACTTCGCCACAGGTCACAGCGGAAAACTACCCACTCCATTCTTTGGGATGTCGTGCAGACCGGAACATGGTTAACCCTGCACCCCTTTAAAGTTGCTACCACTGTCGCTACATACTACCCTTACCTGCAATCTTCTGGACATGAACTTCCTAAGGGCTACGTGCAAGAGCTCCTGGTGGGGGGAAGATTTGTTTCCGTACTATGCTAGTCGACCTTCAGAATGTTTTTCATGGTCTTCAAATAAAGCTTCTTCCAGACTGCTACCCACTCTCTCCGTCTGTTTCAGAAGTTTCTGGATACTTTTTTATCTACCACAATGCACGTGCATAAACCAAATGACAATATTAAAATGGTCGGTCAGAGCAGAAGGTTTTGGTTTGTCGGCCTCAGGTGTCGGTCGAAATTTGGCAATATTTTGCGCAATGATGCCGAATGTTTGCTGGTCATAGCGGCGAGTGTTGCGCTTCAATCGAAGGCGGTTTTTAGTGCTCCTGATTGTGCCTAATACGTGCTGCTTTTGGAAAGGTTATTTTTTTCGTAATAAAATTGTGCATGCGACCTGGATCTTCCGGCAAAAATGTAATTTATTGATATTTGTAAAGAGACAATCTGAGGTGTTCATGTATCTGAGACCTTTGGTTATTCGAGAATTAGGCGATATTTGCGAGAGACTGGCAGGTTTGGTTCAAGCGGAGAGTTACTTCAAGTGTCCCAATATATCAAACAGTGAAAGTAAACCAAGAGGCGCCTTACGATTAGGGAGAGTTCGTCAAGCAGTCATCGGTTCGAACATGTCCCGGCGTCTTCAGACGAGGTGCATACACTTTGCTTTTGCTGAGATACGCCGGTTACTAGAGTAATTGTGGTTTCACATTCCATCTGGCCAATAACTTGAGAGTTCCATGTATTGCCGGAGTGGATAGCATTCGTGAGTGTATACTTTCACTTCCTGTTTATCGAACGAACTTTTGGTTGTTCAAAGTAGTTGGTATGTCGGTTTGAGCAAAAGTGATAATGTTACTGCCTGCCGGCGTTGATCATTCTACCAGGGCGTTCAGCTGAAATAGATGCACTCGTATGTTTGTCCTGTTTGTTGCAACGTAATTTGCAACGGTTGATAGTGACTTGAGTCCTTTGAGCGACTGCATTATTAGTTCATGTGGAAAGCTTTCCGGTTGGTCATTTACCATCAAAGTGAAAGTCAGTGGTGCAGCTACTGCCTGTTTGGGCCCATCTGCGCTATCACATGCGGTCGATGTCTCGGGACGGATGTGGTGCCATTCGAATAGTGGTGTAGGTGGTTCTCAGCGCTGCCGTCAAGTGCAGTCAAAGTATTGACCGTGTTCTGGGAGCTTTTGGCTGATCGTCCGTTGGCAACACTCAGATTTAGACTTTTAAAACCAATTCGCAGATCGCTTGGTTGAAAAGGACGGAACTGAATCCAATTTAGGCCCCCTGTGTGATCACTGTCGCTGATGAAATAACGTTGAAGGCCGTGGAATGCATACGCAGTGGCTGCCGAGTTTGCTTGCATCAAGACTTTTATATTTGGATCAACAATCCTACGCTTGGGCACCGGTCATAAGAATCCGTGCCGCTATAACACAGAGCACCTGGATCCCTCCTAGGAGCAGATGCCGAACCTTTGCTTGCCACGGTTGCACCGCAGAACTTTTGTTTTCTTTATCGACAGGCAACGTTCATCACTTCACACTGGTGTTCATAGTTCGTCCCAACTCAGAATCTTGTGCTGTTTAAACAGTGAGCTTTTTGAAAGAAAGCCTTCAGTTGGTTGCGGAAACATTCAAAATGGATGATGCGCTTCATCTTCAACTCATCTTCTTTCAATCAGTTTGTGCTGTCTGTTTGCAGTTGAAATTAATGTGTCCTCTCGTAGGTGGCGGATTGAGTCAGACTTGGTTTTATTAGAATATTTGTGTGTCTGAGGGCGAAAGACGCTTCGAATAAAAGTCTTCGTGACTTTCCCGGGAGAAAGGCACGGCGTAGGCCCCCACCTACCAAAATTTTACTGGTTTCATAATAAATGTCAACAAGGAGTATTCTTATTCTCTAACTTGTCTCATTTTTGCTTATTTGTGCCGGCTGAATTTTACCTCTTTCAAAGTAGTTCCGCCTGCTGTTAGGCTACTCTTCGTTGAGCGTCCATGTGCGGTCTGCCTAAGAGGGATTACCGTCACGTATGACTGTGACTTTCTGCAGAGTTAGATTATTTTAGGATTCATATTCCGTATCATGCTTGATTCTGACTCCCCCGGTGTTTCCTTGGATCTTGTTGTGGATGGGGCCTCGTATATCCTTGGTCGAACGCTAATTGGAAACCGTGCCCTTTGGGATTGCAAAGTTGTTCGGTTGAACTACACGCGTAAAGGGAGTCTCGTTTAGGCGGCCATAACAGATTATTAGAAACGGCAAGTCCAGAAAGATCTGATAATGGTTTCCAGAGAAGGATTTGGCAGATTACTGCATAATCTGTTAGCATAAACAGATGGAATGACGGGGTGAAGGTAGCCAGCCAGTTAATGACCTTAGGATTAGGTCGATCTTCGAGGAAAGCTTTCGGCTTGGACGTCGAAGCCCGTGTGGGGATACTGGGTTGTTGCTAACGGTGGTAAGGTGTGGTCGACAAGTCACCTGAATTGCTTGGTATGCCACCATCCTTCATTTGCTCGGGCGGGGAACAAAGTCCAAACTAGCGAACGTATATGGAATAATAGGATGGTTTTAGTTTTTGACCCAGCTGGGAATAGTCGTTTTTTATTCGAGATACTTTTCCACCGAACTTCCTTAGATTCGGTTATTTGTCGACTGCTTGTCCACGGAGAATATCAAGATACGTTGTCTTCAGAAAATATCGGGAAAATGGCGGTATGGGTGGAAAACAGATACGGCTAACTCAATGCATCCTAAAGCATGCCGGAACTGTTAAAATATGACGGAGAAATTTTGTTTGACCTCTGTTTGCTGAACTCATTTTAAAGTAACCCTTTTATTTGGATATTATCAATACTCGATAATACGATTTCCCCCGGCCAAGATCATGCTCAGCACGCCAACTTGACTTTTTGAGCCCCATCACTGAGACGGCAGACAATGGAACGGCTGCTATAGTGCTTTGGTCGGAAATGTCAAAGGCGTTTGACCGCGTACCACACCATCATCTGGCCTAACTCCGATTCTTAGACATCACTGATCCCTTAGTATTTTTGTTCAGTTCTCATCTCTCCAGTCACTAGCAAAATGTCGTAATAAACGTTAGCTGCTGCAGGCCTAAACCGGTTACAAGAAGTGTTACTCAGGGTATTGTCCGTGACCCTCTGTTGTTCCTCGCGTATGTAAGTGACGTCTTCCTCTCAGTGCTTCGCGGCACCCATTTTTGCTGATGAGATCAAGATTGTCTAGTCATTCAAGACTGACTGCCTAGCCCCGGCTATCTCTGAAGACATAACTGTATTCGACAGATGGTGGCCAACTAGGCAGATCAACTTTTGTACTGACCAATGTGAGGTGCTTACTTGCAAATGCCACCTACCTCCAGGGCTTCTAACCACCTGTCCTTCAGCCATTGCTAGCAAACAAGTAGTTCTGAAACTTGACTGAAGCTATTCCCGCGCATTTAGTTACTTCGAATATTTGGCCCCAAGAAGCTAAGGCCAGAAGTTGCTTGGGCCTAATAATTCTCTCCTTCCGACTTCCAGACTGCATTCTCTCTCTATACATCTCCTGCCAGACCTTTGTTAAAGTGCTACCCGTTTCTCTTTTCTAGTGTGCGAAAACCAGACAAAATTGGTATCGACTCTGTCCATCGGACTTTCTCAAAACGGCTAATTGGATGAAGCTCGTCCCTCACTCATAAAGAGCGATGCTTATTTTTTGAACCAGACCATTTTAGCTCCTCAGTAAGGAATTAAACCTTATCCTTCTGCACAACCTCCTTCAGTGCCGGTCATATACTATCATTACTTTGCACTCCGCGCTTGGATCCAGCTATCTGCCATGTTTTAGAATTCTTAACCTTTAAACCCCAACTACCCACACTAGGATACTTTTACACTTCATCGCAGTGTACTCTCACTTGTGGATAAAAACCGCTAGACGTACGCAATTCCACTTTCAGAAATTGCCCTAAAAGTGCATTGGATAGATTCCCCACTTTAAGCCAAAACACACTGCCCCTCAGAATGGAGGTACCCGGTGACCAAGCCTATGAGAAGGGCCTAGGCCTTTAAATCGTGTAAATACCGGCGGTCTATGACAGATGAAACTAATTAAAAATTCGTGGTCTGCCTGCCTTCATTGACCGAAAACTAGCCCTGGAGATTCGTTGTCTGTTAACGTTCCTTTTCATATCAATCCCCATTCAGCCTCAGCTGGGATTATCTTAAACTGCTTTTCCTATTTTTTTCCTGTATTTCCAGACCTTCACTCTTGTGTACCATTTTCTCGACGACATTCAATACTACGGATACCACAGTGGTCACAAACCTGGCCCGTGTTTCCCTCTGCCTATCGGCTATTTGCGCATCACCCGACTGATGCCCCCTTGGTAACCTTCCGGAAGCCTCTGAAGCCGGGTTGCTCGATCGTGGGCTACGTTATATTCACGGCGATGCTTCTTTACCAAGAAAACTCATACCAAGCCCAACGGTGCACGGCGCGGTCAGGTCCACCGCTTTGGCCGGAGCACATCGGGCGTGCAGGTCGCCTGCAACGATGTGAGGGCGCAACCGGGCTGGCTGGTTGCACCCTCTGTAGCCAGGAGTGGTTTTCAGGTTGGGTGTCCAGCGCACAGCCAACCTCGTCCACCAGCACCAGTTGCGGATTGAAAAGCACCGCCCACTTCATCATAATACTGGCTCCCGCTGCCCCGTCCAACGTTTCTGAACAAGATCTGCCACACACCTGTTCACATTCCAAATCATTATATGCACACATTTTAGTTTGGGTCACGAAAGTCTGCTACCTATGGCCACTACCGGCGTTTCTCCCCACCGACTTACCTTCTATCTATCTAAATTGACCTTGATTTCCCTTCATTCTACCTCTTCCGGTGACCGGATTCTGAACCCCGGGGAATGGAAAGGTCTCACTGTTCAGTTTTACTTATCATGAACATCACAGTTCTTGCTAAATTCCTAAGGGGATCATTCATCCACTGGGCAACTTTTGTGCCACCACACCACTTAAGCAAACAAAACCATCATTTACGTGTCACTTCTCTCACCAGCCAACAATATCACAAAACACGAAGTGGTCCTCCTCCTAGAGCTTCATCTGCGTGACAGTAGCTCTCGTTTCCATTGTATCCTTCTCCTAAACCTTTTATCATTCAGTCATTTGTATTTCCTGACAGCCGCTTTGGTAGAGAAGCATACATAATCCAAGATATTGATCGTTGAATCGCCTCTCCGGAGTCTCACATAACACTTTTTCCTGTATGTCTAGCAGCCATCTCTCCCCCTGATAGTTTTTCAGGTGAAATACTCTCAAGCGACTGTACCATTCCACTATATTTCAACTTACCGCATCCACCTCGTTACCAAGTTTTGACTTTTCCATGCTTTCCACCTAAGAACCCATACAAACCCATATTTGTATCACTTTTCACTCGCCAATTATCCTCCGTCACCGTCCGAACAAATTATCGCGGTATGACGTCTACCCGACAATCCAGTGAGCACTCCTACATTTAAGGTGGAACTCAACCACCCCCAACCCAGGTTGTCAATATTCCGTTTACCCCACCAAATTGCCAGGTTGAACTTTCCTCAGTTTACTCAATCACTTAGTTGTCCGCGCTTTTTGGCGGGTCCAGTAATGCTTTACTCGTATCTAGTTCCGTCTGATATCCAACATGTGTACCACTATTATGCCCACTTCATTTTAAGTCTGAATTCCCGATGAGTCAGTCCCAGTTGCATTTTCGGTGAACCAATAGTTGAACTCCGGTTCACTCATCTTTTAACTATTGCCGAATCATTCAAATAATTTTCAACGATTGCGCACCCCCGCCGAATGCCACTTTGAAAGCAAATACTGTCATCCCTTGCCTCAAGTGAAATATGCGTATTCCGGTTTATTAAACTTCACATCGTTTCCCTAGTGCGCCATGTCAGACTACCATCGGTGTATCTAGTTGGACGACCACCTACATATCTCGACAGATCATTTACGCAACACCCCTTATGACTTCATGGGATCAACATAAATCAACTCCTCTGTCCACTTTGTTACCGATATATGTTCATCAAATGATTTCAAACAAACCCTTTGTTTGATTCATATTTTACCCAATTGTTTACTCTTGCCACTCTTCTCCACCGAACTTCTATATTCGGGCATCTACACACACTGTATTACGAGTGCGTCTTGCTCAATCTCTTGAATGATAGTAAGTACTGCTGCAGTGATAAATCGGGCTTTCTGTTTCATATACGCGGTCCCAGTTCTCAGGAATCTTCTTGCACCTCCCTCGGTATTACGTGTCTGCAACTTTCCGGGACATTTGAGCTACTAGGTCCATGGCGTCTTCGTCGTCACCGACAATTTTTCCAATTTTTCGTCAGACCTTTTTCAAAATATTTTCTGCCTGTCTACTCTCCCCTGCGACATTATTCCTATAATATCCGAATTCCTGCACGTTCTTCTTTAACTCTTGCTTAACGTGGTTACTTATCCTGACCACGAAGATAATTCTACTCAATCCTGGGCGATATGTCCATCCGGCTATCATATTCAGTTTTGCAGGGCTCTCACTCACGCGACCAATGAAATCTCCGGACCCTTATGTGCTGCACGTACCCAACTGTATATCCAAGAACTCCCTATGTGACCTCATTTTTATTGTGTCATTCCGTGACCAAGCATGCTTATGGTTTGCCCGGAAACAAGCCAATAATATTTAAACTTAGTGAAAAAAACATTTCAACTGCCAGCAAAGAACCTAGTCCGGTAATCAAGAGGCTTCTTCTGTTATAGAGGACAAGATATTGGTGCCGAATCAAGTGCTAAGCAGAAACCAAGAAGTATGCGGCGGACAGACTGCTCTGAGTCGTTTAAGTGCTTGGCTACAAAATGGACTAACAGGCTGAGGCCGCGGGAGAAGGTCTCTTGGGTTGATAAGCAAAGGGATAAAGGCCAGTCGGTATATTGAGGCGCGTTTGGAGACTGATCTAAACAGACTTTTCAGAGGGTGTTGTGGCTTAGATGTGAGGGAAATATGGTGTAAGTGCTTATAGAGATTAGATTGGGGGTGGCTGGACGTCCCAGATCAGGAACCGGATACCTGGATAGGGGCTTGTTTATGAAAGTACTTGTATGTTCGAACACTAGGAGGCACCGTACTGGAGAATCTCTGAAGAAAGCAGCCGAAGAAAATTTTGCTTCTGGGGAATTTTGAAAAATATTTTCATTATTGAAAGTTTCAGGATCCGCAGAAGCACTAGAGGAATAGGAGGGAGAGGTGCCATCGGAAGGAATTTTGGTTGTAGTATCGTTTTTGTGCTTGATCCTTCGGCTACCGAAAAGTGTGATACAGTGCCAAAGAAGCTTAAAACTCTTTTGCTGTGAAAGCCGTTTGGCAAACGGGGCATCCAAATGCCATATCTCTGCTTTGACAGGGAGTGAAAGCCACCTGATACAAGAAGTTCTTGAAAGTTTGTATGCCATTTCCTTTTGTCTTCTGAGAGTGTCGAGCGTCGGTGAGGCAGTCCATCCAGTCAATGCGAGTGGAGTTCTAATAAAGGAATACAAATTGAACTCAGCGTACAGGGTTCCAGTAAGCAGTTCTGCAGCCTCAAAAATCCGAGGCTTCAAAGAAAATCAGAAAATAACAAAGTCAGTGGCTACACTAAGAAGGGACGAGTTATGAGGAGGAAAGAAACGATGGCAAAAGCATACCGGATTTGAGGGCGTGATTACTCTGTGGGCAGTGTGCAAATAGATACTTGGACCCATAATAAGAGAGCTGTGGTTACTTTTGTATGGGGAGGCCGTCATTTCAAGAGGAGATTTGATCGGCAACTAATTTGTTTGATGCAAAGTTCATTCCTGTGTGAGAGGAGCCGATATCATTGAATGCGAACGATAAAAGCTGATATGTACTTGCGTGAGCAGAGGTACGGACGAATAAATGGGACCGTCCCTCCTCGAGGGGAGCTAGAAATGGTACAGAAGAGTCATGAAAGGTAAACATGTTGAATTGTACAAGAAGGGCTCCACATTGTGACAATGGTGCTCTTGAAGCGAGCAAATCCGGAGAACTTAGATTAAGAGTGCCGTGCGCAGGGCATTCAAAGAGAGCAGGGGTTATGCGGCTACTTTCCAAGTTATTTTAGGCCACCACTACCCCTCCAATGTTTTTGCTTTCCGACATCCGTTCCTCACGACGAATTTGGAAACCTTCTCCGCAAATCACTGAGTTGTCAACATTCCTGCCCATCCCATATTCTTGGACATGAACCGCATACTTACGAACAAAAATCCACTTCCGTGAACTGCTTGTTAGATCTTACACCTTCAAGTGGAGAGAACGAACATTAGCACTGATCGCAGACGGTATCCTCGTATGGGATGAAGTAACAGAGATAAGTGTGGCCTGTGAGTCGTTAAGTTTCATTTTTTATATTCCAAATTTGCTCTAAAGGCGCAGTGGGCAAATTGACCCCGTCGGTCGAACAAAGAAAAGTCCAATGTCCGAAATTTCCAGTCGGGAACACGAGAAGCCAGTAACCAGGTTGACTTGGTAGGGTGCCATTAAATTCGCTTTTTCAAGAACAGACTTAGGTGGTGGAGCAGCCGATCGATACGTGAAGTATCCAGTGGCAGGGATTTAGGTGGTAACCAGGCTATTTTATGCGAAATTCGAGAGGACAATACACTTTCCAAACAACAGCACACAACTTTATATACATATCTATAAACTTATATGGCGGGGTATATTTATCAGTCTTATCTTTCTACTGAAGGTACGATACGTTTTCCAGCTGTCAATACATGTTCTGTATCACTGATCGATATATACAGCGGAGCAAAAAATAAAGTCAATGATTTGGAACAGAAGATAAACTATTTATATGATAAATGGCAATCGATTGAATGTGTACTATCAAAAATTTCCCCACTGACAATCACTGCTGAACCAATAGATCAAGCTGACCCAAAAATCTTTTCCAAAGCCGGTCGTTATATAGATGCAATAGCCTCGGAAACTCACAGGAGGATAAAGAACGCTAACAATGCTATAGTGTTAAACGTCCCGGACAAACTGTCAACACAGCCAGTTAAACCACAATACTGAAAGCATGCAACATGGCTCATCACATGTGCCATTGCACTGGGCTGCGGAAACGGTCACCACGATACCCCTGCCCTTTGCTGTTTCAATTTTCTAACCAATTAACAGCCGCTGAGTTCACCAGCAACTGTCAAAGGATTGCCGCAGCTACGTCATTTAAAAACATCAAAATACACACCGATTTATCTCTTCTAAAAGAGAGATGTTCCGCATGCAGAGAGGCAAGCCAGCGCCTCTTACTGGCTCTGATCAAACGGGACCCGTAGATGCATCACCACATAATCCAATGTACAGGACTTCAGCCAGAACACCTACTACGCCTGTGGCCCCTTCGGCATCCGTGGACCTCCACCAGTCTTGTCCCCAGGATCTCACGCAAGTTTCGTGCAATTCAACCCAGAGTGCGGCACAGTCTTCTTCCGACAAGCTGAAAAGGCCATCACAAAATGTTCACGTAAAGCCCATCAGGCAAAGTTTAAATGTGGCGAAAACCCAGGGTAGCAAATCTGCAGTGAGAAATGCATCGGCATTGCCATCGGTGTACATGACACCAGCAGAGACCATAGACTTGGACATATCGCCATGTGTGTCACCGACCCAACCACCAGGAGAACGTCAGCACCTTGCCTTCCCACCTACTACGTCCGCCAGAATAAATAGCAAAAATCGACCTCATCAAACCTATCATTCCACATTTTTGGGGTCTTCCACAAATCTACCCAGAAGTTCTTCATCCCAGTTTAGCCACAAGACAACTGATCTACCAGTGACATCATCTCTACAGCCTAGTACGTCCACCTGGAGGCCTCATGATATGACTGCGACAATGCCGCCGTCGCCGCCGCATTAACCCACAGCCATGATGACCAAGCCCGGTAAGCACCGCCCAACAGGCATGCAACCAACTAACCCCCCTAGCCACTATCAACAGCTGCCAACCCTCCC
Source organism: Fasciola hepatica (assembly GCA_948099385.1). NCBI lineage: Eukaryota > Metazoa > Platyhelminthes > Trematoda > Plagiorchiida > Fasciolidae > Fasciola > Fasciola hepatica. The sequence continues at coordinate 613,826 of CANUEZ040000011.1, forward strand.
TCAAGTCAGCTACCAGGTCGTCACCCCACTTCACGATCCTCCCTATTCAGATGCCGGCTGTGGAGTTCAGGCGGGCATCGGGCCCTACAGCCACAACTCAGTCGCCTCGCCTCAGCTCCCTCTGACTAACAAACCTGTAACCCCTATAAGCCTACAAGCTCCTTCCACTTTGGAGGCCCTATCGAATCCACTAACGCCAAACCGTCCTCAGATAATGTATGGCATGCCCCCATCATTCCTTAGACCCTCTCACCAATGGAAAAATCCTCTAAATCCCTATGATAATGGCGCGCCAAATAATGGCCATTGTTTCCTTGGCACATTCCACCATCGTCTGTGCCCTACCTTTGACAATGCTACGTGTCAAAGTTGCCGGCTGCCCATTCGTTAACCGTACCTTCGTGTGAAAATCTGTATTCCAAACCGGGGCTGTTAACGGACTACACTGTTAAGCAGTCTCGTATCTTCAACCCTCCTCGGACAAATGGAAATGTCGTTATATCAGACACTTCAGACATCCCGCACTTCTTAAGGTGTTTATCTACATCGGATCCTAGCACCGCCCGACACCATATCGCCACCCGCCCTCCTTCTTCCCATAGCGCGCCATACTACGCAGCAGCTCATAGACCAAACCTCCCAATTCACGGCGCTGATTTGCCACCTGCATATGGACATGCTAGTCAGACCAAGAATCTAGATTGTTCCGCACCACACAATCTACTTGACCAACCGAATTCCCCAAAAACTAAATACCAATAACAGTACCTCTTTGATTCTTTTTAATAACCGATCCATCATAAACAAAATTCGGCACTTATGATATCTGGCCGCTAGTTCTAATTACGATATAATCTTGATCACTGAAACTTGGTCAACCAATTACACTCCAACAGACCAAATTTCTCTTGTAGGCTACAATGTCTTCAGAGTAAATAGGGAAACTCGACGCGGTGGAGGTTGTTTGGCATTTGTCAAGCGGACTTTTATTACAAAGGCACTTCATCATCCTCCACTCGACTCAATTCCCGATTCGCTTTGGCTTACTGTCCACATTCCTGGCTCTCAACTTCATGTTGGATGTGTTTACCGTCCACCAAGCGAAAATTTCTCCGGACTCTCATATCTAATTGATGCATTTGAATACCTATCCTTACTGCCCTCAAGTATAAAATTTATTGCTGGTGACTTTAACCTGCTCAGGATAGCTTGGCCATCTTTGTCTGCACCCGCCAACTTTTTACCATTCGTAACAAGTATTACTGTAGGAGGGTGGGTACAGCGTATCCGCTCTCCTACGAGAAAAAAAGCATTGTTGATCTCATTTCCACCCATGGCGTCCCTCATATATTTGTCTCAATATCCCGAAGTTTGCCGGGTAGCGATCACAATCTGGTTAACAGCCGCACTCCCACTCACCCACAGCTTACCTGAAATCACAATGCATCAAACCCTCTCCTCTCCCTGACTGGAAGGTTCTCCCTACTACCATTGGGCAAGCTGATTGGAGTGAGTTTTTTCTCTCTCGCGACCCACAAAACGCCACTGATATTTTCTATGCACAGTTCTTCAGATGTCTTAATAGGATTACCTACCTCCCCGAGAAAAGGAATAATAGGAAATCCCATGTCACTTCGCTGCAAACAAAGTATGCCAAGCTCCAAAATATTCATGAAACTACACACGACTTTGCAATTCTTATTCAACTTTTTCGCCTTACTCGTACTATCCGAAAGCTTGAAGAAACTACACTACGTAACCAGGAAACAAAAGCTCTGCGACACCAAAATAGATCTCTTCGACTGTCATTATTGTACAGGACCAGAACTTCTCATAATCATGGAAATATCCCGCACACTGTTTCAATGGACAGTGTATCCGCCTCTACTCCCATTTCTATTGCGGAGGCCTTCAACTCATTCTTCGCCTCAACTATGGCCCCTTTCATTAGTCTTTACCCTCTGCCTCTTCCCCTAGTTACCGCTTCAACTCTGTCCACGCTGGAATTTGACGCCTCAATTAACTCCCAATTATTAACCACTTTCAAGCCATCATCTTATTCAGGACGTGATGGCTTACCGCCCACTGCAATAGTTAAATGCGGACCTGACTTACCTTACCTACTACTGAATATATTTACCCATCCAATGAACTCCGGTCTGGTGCCCGCAAACTGGAAGTGCTCAGTCATAATCCCGCATCACAGGAAAGGTCCAATGCATGAGGTATTAAACTACCGTCCCAATAACCATATACCTGTCCTCTCTCGGCTAGTGGAAAAAATCGTTAAAGAACACATCGTCAAGCACCTCTTTCAATTGGACCTTATTAATCCTCGACAACACGGCTTCTTTCAGTCAAGATCTTGCGCAACTTGTCAACTCGATTTTTTAAATCTCATCACTGAAATGGCAGACAGTGGAATGGACCCTACAGTACTTTACTTGGATATGTCAAGGGCTTTTGACCGCTGCCACACCCACATCTTCTGGCCAAAATCCGATCATTTGGCACTACTGACCGTTCACTATCTTGGATCAATTCTTACCTGTCTAATTGCTCTCAGGTTGTCTTGATAAACGGACACTGTTCCAAGCCTAAACCAGTTACAAGCGGTGTTATACAGGGTAGCTTCCTTGGCCCTCTATTGTTCCTTATGTATGTAAACGACATATTCCTCTCAGTGAGCCATGGCACCCCATTTCTTTTTGCTGATGACATTAAAATTGTCTACTCACTCAAGCCTGAATGCTTCGCCTCGGCTATCTTAAACATCTCTAAAGACATATCTGCACTCCATAGATGGTGTTCAACTTGGCAGATGAATTTTTCCGCTGACAAATGTGAGGTTCTTACATATAAATGCAAGCTACCTCCTGGATCCTTAACCGTTTGTGGTTCAACCACTGCTAACAAGCAAGTAGTTCGGGACCTTGGCTTGAACTATTCATGCACATTTAATTTCTCGGAATATTCGGCCCTCCCAGTCGCTAAGGCCAGAAAGTGTCTAGGGCTAATATTTTGCTCCTCCCAACTTCGAGACTGCATTCTTTTCCTTTATAAATCTCATGCCAGGCCTTTATTAGAATACTGCTCACTGATCTTTTCTAGTATGCGGGAATCAGACAGAATTGTTATCGAGTCAGTTCAACGTAGTTTTACCAAGCGACTGATTGGATGGAGCTCAGCCCTGCTGCTTATTTTTTTAAGCTAGACCCTATATGGCTTCGCCGTATGAGACTGAACCTTATCTTTTTGTATAACATCCTTCACAGTCGGACATATACTTCTAATCCAATGCACTTTGCGCCCGTTTATAGCTATCCACTACGTTCCGGAGTTCTTACCCTTTCAACCCCTATTACCAACACCAGCTTACGTTCACATTTCTTCATCACAGTGTACTCTAACTTATGGAATAAATTACTATTAGAAATACGCAGTTCTACTTCCAGCCATCGGTTTAGAAGCGCGTTGGGTAAATTCCTCACGGTTACCCAAACCCTACAGCTCCTAAAAGTAGACATGCCCGATGACCAAGCCTATGAGAAGGGTCTAGACTTTTGAATCGCGCAAACATCGGCGGTCTATGACAGATGAACTTAAATATCCATTCTTAGTTTTTCCGCCCTCTGCAATCGAGAAACTAGTCTCAGAGAGTCACTGTCTATTATTGTTGCCTCTTTGTATCGATTCTCATTTATTCTCAGCTGGGAGCATCCCAGACTGCTCTCCTCTACTTTTTCTCTATTTACAGACCTTCATTCGTGCGTACCTTTCTCTCGATGACTCTTAATACTCTGGAGACCACACCGGTCACTAACCCGGCCTACGCACCTACCTGACCGCTGGCTATTCATACGCTACCCGACCTATGCTCCCTTGGTTACGTTCCGGGATCCCCTGGTGCCTGGTCGCCTGATCGCGGACTTCCTGGTACCTACGGCCGTTTGGCCCCACCAAGAAAACTCATGTCAATCCCAACGGTGCGAGGCGCGGTCAGATCCGACGCCTTGGCCGGGGCTCATCGGGCGTGAAGGCCAACTGCAATGATACGCGGGCGAAAGTAGGCTGGCTGATCGCACCTCCTGTCACCAGAATTGGTTTTCAGGTTGGGTGTCCAGCGCACGGCCAGCCTCACCCACTAGCGCCAATTGCGGATTGAAAAACAACGTCCCCTGCATATTATTGCTGCCACCCATTGCCTTCTCCAAAGTTCCTGAACGTGGTTTACCATACAACCGGTCAAGTTTCACATAACCATATGCACATATACTCACTCGGCTCAGAAATGTACCCTACTATTTGCCACTACTGGCATTTATATCTATCGACTTATCTTTTATTTGCCTGAACTGATGCCATGTTCACCCTCATTCTATTATATCCATTTACCGGATTCTGTACCCCAAAACGTGGAACCGTTTCACTGTTCAGATCTTTATTATGAATATGACAATTCCTGGTATACTCTTGAAGAAACCGCTCATTCCATTGGTAATTCGTATGTCGTCACTACATTCATCTAAACAAAACCATCATTTAAAGATTCGTCTTTCACTTGCCAACAATTCTACACAAAACGAAATGGTCCTTCTTCCAGCGCTTCATCGGCGTGACACCACCTCTATGTTCAGTGTATCCTTCCGTTGCATCTTCTCTCACTCAGCCATTTGCATTTCGTGACAGTTGCATTGGCAATGAAGTACTCACAATCCAGGACATAAATAGTTCGATTGCCTTCTTAGCTTTTCATGTCAGACTTCAGCATATCCAGCTTTGCAATCACCTGCACTTCCTGAGAGCTGCTCATATGTACTACTCTTATACGACTGCATCAGTCCACTACATGTCCACCTCCCGCACCCACTTTTTCACCAACTTTAGATGCTCTCATGCTACTCGTCAACGAACCCGGACAAATCCATAATTGTATCACTTTTCACTCATCTGTGAACCACTGACGCTGCTCCGGCAAGATATCATGGCCAGCCACCTGCACCACAATCCACAGTGCTCTCTCTACATCTTCAGCAGAAAATCAACTACTGTAACTTAGGCTGCCGTTATTCTGTCTGTCCCCCACCTCAAAGTCTCAGGTTGGACTTTCCTCAACGTACCTAGTCACACGATTATCTGCACTTTCTGAAGACTCCAGTGATGTAATACCCCCAGTTTATTCCGTCAGATATTAAACATATAAACCACTGGTATGCCCACTTCGTTGTACGTTTGTATTCCACATCCGTCAGTCTTGGAGTAACCCCCGATAAACCAATAGTCGAGCACCGTTTTACCCATCTATTACCTATTGCCATTTTTTCATCAGTCCTCCACGATTAGGCATCTACGCCGAAGAACACTGCGAAGCGATTTCTCCAAACCTTTGCTGGCAGTGAACTATACGTATGCCAATTTACTGACCTTCCAGTTGTTTCCTAATTGCCCCATGTCAGACTCTTACCAGCGCATCCCGTTTAGCGATTTTTTACATGTTTTGACAGTATCGTTTATGCACCACCCCCATGCGACTTCATAAGGTCATCGTATATCAACTCCTGTTTTCAAATTGTGTTCACCAATTAACCTGATACGAACCCTTTATTTGAATCGTGTTTCACTCACCTGTCAACTTTAGTCACTCTGCTCCAGTGAAATTTCCAGGCTCGAGCATCTTCATCTACCGCTTTATGAGGGCGTCCTCCACAACCTCTTGGTGAATAGTAAATACCAATTCCATGGTTAAACGGACTGTTTCATTTACGCATTCTCCCTCCTCGAAGGACACCATAAATCCTTCGGTGATATATTTCTGCTATTTTCCGGGTCATCTGGACTACTGGTTTAAGTGTATGTCCTTCATCACCCAAAATTGTCCAATTTTTCATTGGTGCCTTTTAGAAAGTTTTCTTTGTCAGTTTACTCACCCCTGCGACTTGACATTGACGCTATCCAAAATACTGCGCGTTTTTACTTCATCACCGCTTTACTTCATCCCGTATCTCGAAGGCGGAGCCCATTTCACTCACTTCGCAAATGTACGTCCACCCGACCTTCAAACTCAAATTTGCCGGGCAATCGATCGAGCGACCACTAAAACCTGTTCACTTTTAGGCTGCATTTACCCAAATAAATATCCAAGGAACCTCTTTGTGACCTCACTTGTATCATATGATCATGCAATCGAGCATGCTTCGGGTGTCCCTGAAATAAAACATCACTATTATTAATAATAATATTATTATTATTATTATCTACGCCAGATGAATTTGTATTACATCAAACTGGGAGATGCTGCTCTCCAGGGGTTTCCCTTAAATTCTACTTGTGCAGATATCTGGACAAACTTCATGCTGGTGCGTGCTCTCTTTCTAGAGCCCCTTTCCTGCCCGTCCTAAACAGGACAGAACAAGTGGAATTTTGAGCTACATAGGGAACACGAATCCCTGAAATGGTGTTCATTGTGCCCGTCCGCCATGAAAATGTTCCCGTTTTACACGAGGAAAACTAGATAGAAAAAAGGTCACCACTAGGGACTTGAGGAGCGAGCTACCAAACAACGCAGTGCTAGCGACGCGCACCGTTGTAAACATGAAAAACAGCAAATACATAAGAGCAAACCAGGTGACAACGGCCCACCAGTCAGGATCCGTGAAGCCGTAAAGCTGGGGACACTCAAACAGAGGATAAGAGAACTAGGGAACAAGCCTAAAAGAATGAAGGACATCACCGGAGTAGTTGTCCGAGATAGAAAGTAATTTTTTTATTGTTGCTAAGGATCTATGATCAGATAAGGGCGGGTGGGAATCGAAGCCGTCCATGGACACCTGATAACTGTCCTGAGAATGGCGATGAGATTTGCCTATCCAAAGTACTTAAAACTTCATAGAGGGGGGCTTCGGAAAGAAACCAAAGCGCTAAAACCGCTTTTCCCGACAGAATTCTCTGCCTGCAAGTGTAGCAGGAACCCATTTCTAAGCCGGGCGGAAAGAGTTCAGTACTCCACTGAAGGGTACATACAAATCACCCCGGAGACTTTCTTTAGCTTACATGTTGCATAGGAACAAGATGCACTTTATCCAATCAAATTGAAACTTAGACGGCCAGTTCTAATGGTACTGATATAAGACGAACAACCTATTCCCAGATCTATGCCGAAGGCCGCAGTCCATAGTGCAAGCCAAGATGGGCAGCTAAAACTTGGCGTACCGGCCAAGAAAAGCTACACGAAAGAATCAGCCGTTCAAGAGCACCCGCGGAGGGTACGAAGCAGATGGACACAGTAACTGCGCATCGTCGAGCTTGGGAGCGTGACTGGAAAGGGAAGCGAAAATTGTGGTAACGCCAATCCAGAGACTGATAGTCAGTACTAAGGACGAAAGCAGTGCAACAGTCGTTTCGCGAACACCACCCACACAGGTGAACAGGACCGGACAACTGAAAACCTCGAGGGAAAATGAAGATGTGATGGGACAAGTGAAGCCTAGGAGTCTTTTATGCGAGCGCCACGAAGACCACCCACGGTGTGGCTTTGAATGTACAAGGAAATACAGGCCAGAAGGCCTTTGGCTCACAAAACGGGGTGTCCTCTTGGAGGTTACCCCAGGGTGTACGACGGTCTTAAGCGGTTTAGCCAGGGCTGATGACTTGGCAAATTGCGCCGCTTTATGGTATACAAATGCCTGTGGCTTACAAGGTTGAAAAGGGGGAATGATCGACTGAAAATATTGGATCAGTGATGAAGCCATCACGGAAATGCGGCTGAAGGATTCATGCCCACAGTGCCCAAAGAGGGAAAACAATTGGCTGTGCAGTGGGTAGAGGGAAACTCCTCTCAATAAAAGCTGATCACAACTAGCAGGAGGCCCTCTTTATTCCTGTAAAGCCGAGCATGCAGGCGGTCGCATGATGCTTTTGCGCGGGCTGGTGGCTGGTGGGGAAGGTGTGAGCCTATGGAGCAACGCAGGTAGACGGAAAAGAAGGCTGAAATATTCCAGCCTCCACAAAAGATGCTTAGCAGGTCAAAGAGCTTCATCATACAGCTAGACGTGAATACCGTAGAAATAAACTAGGAACATGTTTGCACTCCCAGCGGGACCTGGCTTCGAAACCATGTTCTCAAACGACGGGTGATCGAAGCAACACTTTTCCACGGTGAGTGGCTTTAGGCTACTCTGATTCTGCTGTTGACCATATATCAATCTGACGTCACCTTCCCGATGATAGAATAGCCACTATTGGAGAGAGAGCATGGGGCCCTGCGGGCGACGTTGGCTGCGAGGCAAGCAAATTGAGATATAATTTAGTTCGCAACCATCCTAGAGTGTGCGAAGCTCAACTGCGGCTAACGGAACAAATCAATATTTGCACCCGGAGGTGCCGTGGCCATCTGTAGGGAAAGGTTGAATAGCAATAAATACCAAGCTAATAAGCTTGTTAGACGGGTCTGCTTCTTTGGCTACTTAATAAAACAAGTACCGGCCGTCATGGCGGAATCCAAAGAAAGCATGAGCCTCGAAAATTTATAGAGGTCTACGGGCTCACTAAAACTTCACAGCATGCACTGTGAACTGGCCACTGGCTAGGCGGCCAGGATCACGATCCAAGCCCGGCAACGAGAAGTGAGATGCTAGTGTGCGAAGTGACTCGCGAAAAACATGAGAACTGATCTCGGGAGCTCTGCTCAATCCTAGTCCAGGGAAATGACATATGAAATCCTGATCAAGGCAGAAATGTCCAAAGGAGGCCTTGCATGTGATGATAGAAAGAAAACGGAAGCCTTGTTAGCATTCTTCAAGTGCGTGTATCTTAGGGACCGCAGTTTGCTTCCTTGGAAGCAGAAATTAGAAGTGGGTGAGTGCTTCGCGGACGTACTGTAAGTGGGGCCGAGGTGCTCCAGGAACGTATACCGCAGTGCAAGCATGAGGCAGCTGGATAGGAAGCAACTCATCCGGCAGTTTTTCGGCCTCCCTCAGGTATCTAATCAGACTCTGCTATCTAAATGTTCGACGCGTTGTGGGGGGCGAGGGAGGAACCCGGGGACTGGTAAAAAGCCAAAATTGCGTCAAAAATGGAAAAAATCCAAATACGCAGCGGGAACTACAGACTGATTAGCCTAAAGTTGGTGTTATGCAGAAGCTTGGAACGTGAAATCAGAAACCAGTTTCGGTTCCAAAAGGTTATACGAAACTCTGAAAACCTGCACAACATCGAGTTGTCATGAAAGGTTGTTCTTCGCAAAACTAGTATTCTTAGACAAGACCGTACGACCAATAGATCAAATTTGCTGTAGTAGAGGCGTGTATTTTGAAATTTATAAAAGTAGTTATCATATCAATAATGGTCTATTTCGAGGACACCCCGGACACGTCAGACATATGAACAAAATTAATAGGCGAAAATGTGAACGGCTACCTTAAGGAAATGTGCGAAGATGTATTACGTAGGTGGGGTACGTAGACTTAAGGGAGGTTAAGGGTACATAATTGTGAGATTACTGTGTGCGCATCAAAAAATGATGAGGGAGTTTAAACGAACCCACAGACGGATTGAAAAGGATGGCCGGCGAGTTAGAAAGTAAGGGTCAAACTGTGCCTCGGATCTAAGTTGAAATAGCTGAGATCTAGAAGTTTTGCTTGAGAAGGACTAAAAGTCGGGTTAATCAACTTTGGTGAAGAGAGACGATGAAGAATGAATTGGTTTGCATGGAAAAAGATTGGACAGCAATGAAGCACTGCTAAGCTGCAAAAAGTGTTCAGTGACAGTGTACAAAACTGAATGTAAAACAGGAGGTGAGCAAGAAAAACGCAAGTGGTGGGTCAGGTGGCCAAATATCTCGGAAGGATTGATATGCTGAGGATGTGAGACGGAGATGTCGACAGAATGGACGCGTACCAGGAGGGGCTGCTGGATGATGGCCGGGGAAGTGGCCAACAAATACTGGAGAATGCGGAGCAAATATTTGTGTGCGTGTGACAGAGGCCTGAGCAAAGAGTAGGCTAGTTCTAGAATACGGGAATGGCAGTTATTCGAAGAGACAACTGGGTTCATTCGAGATGGTACAGAATTGCCGAGGAAAATCATAGTCAATTTTCTTTACGACAGGTGAACATTCTAGATCAAAGGACAGAGCTGAATGTTCTTGGAAGCACAGAAATAACGACGACTTCGAAGGATGGTTCTCAAACAAGGGGAGATAAAGGGAGCGATCGGATAAAAAAGTCAGTGTATATCCGTTAGTTAGATCACTGCAGATGCAGATGAGTGGACATACAACATGCCGCAGGAACGTGATGGCAATAGAAGTGGCAAAGGAGAGCGGAGGGAATATATTTTCAAAGTGGTCAGAGTGTTGTAGAATATCAGCAGATAAACGTAGCTCCGAGCTGAGACGGACGGTGGTACAGGGATTCAGCATTTATAACGGCGAACAACGTAGGGGAGAGTTGAACATATGAAGGACCCGGGAGACCGAGTAAGGGAAAATGGAAATGGCTTGAAACTGTGCGTCAAGTTCGAGGCACGGAAAAGTAGGATAGTCAAAGAAGCGCACAAAAATACCTGCGCCAAGAAAAACACAAGACAAAATATTGGGGTACAGATCAAGGAGAAACAGGTAGGAGATGAGCAATCAGATCGGACTAATACAGGTGAAACAAGATGAAGATTAGGAGAAAAAAAAGTAGCAGGACAGGTTAACCTGTGACGTAACTATAGGCCCAAGAAACATGCTTTCGGCAGACTATGGGTTTGGAGGAACCAAGTTACCTGCGACCAACAGTGTTGGATATTGCAGAAGGAGAACAGTTAGTCCGTGTGCCCCACAACATGCCCTAATGGACGGAGATAATAAAGCGCTGCTCTTCCAACCTGAGAAACACTCCTTGAAGTGAATAAAGTAGGCGTGGTCCACCAGCCTAATTGTGCCCTAACATCGGTGCGGACGGTCTGCACGCCTGACGTGCGCCAGCCAGAGAGGTGGAGCTGACCCCGCCCCGCACCGTTGCCATTGGCACGAGTGAACATTGGTGATTATACAGCGGGATATCGTATTCTTGATAAAGGCTTGTGAGCCAGGATCGATGGACCAGGTTGTGATGGACTTAAGACAGCAGAGCCAAGGGGAGCATTGATTAGTAGACGGCAATACAGCATTCTCATCCTGGTGCACCGGCCAGGGAAATGATCAGTACAGCGCCGTTATCGGATGACCACAAAGGTAGGTTGGGTAATACAACGCAGCTTGGGTATGCCCCAACTGAGGATCAACGGTTGTCGGAGGGAAAGGAAAGTTAAAAAAGCAAGACAGGAGCTCATCGATGCAGTGAGTCCTTAGGACAAGTAGGTGCAAACAGTTACATCCTGTTGTATAAGCATGGCAATAGGTAATGGGGAACTATGATAAGATAATCTTAAGAGCTCAGGAAAGAAAGAAACGGATGGAGCCAGGATGGAGCCAGGATCAATGCACAGACCAATGTAGGTTGGGAGTGGGTTTGTCGCTACAAAAGCAGGAGATAATTACTCTGCGGATCAGGGGTGGCCACGATCATGTTTCGTCTTGTCGAGGGGAAACGAACGGTTGGGCATGGAATATACTTATTTCCCAGTGGAGCAGAGGTAGTGAGGTTACAGTGTGGGACTTTTCCAACGGCCGAATGGTTGGAGATGCACTCGTTGGTTTGCAGCTTGACAGAGGGGACAGTCAAGTTGATAAGAAGCGTGCTCCTCAAAGCTTACATTAAGGGGGACTTGAAGGCAACGAGAGGAAACTCATTCCAGGTTTTGGAATATGCTGACAGTAAGAATTAAGACCTCACACTGAGATTGGATTGAGGCTGGGGGGAGATTGCATAGTGAATAAGAGGATAGGAGCAAAGAATAAGAGCAGGGGATAGCGAATGAGATATGATGGAGGGCGGAGACTAAGTAAGAGATCATCCTAAAGCAGAAGACAAGATTGAACCTCAAGCGAAGAATCCACAGAAGCTCAATTAGTAGGGGCTAATAGCTGTGGCGGTACGTCAGGGCAATGGATAGGCCCTACGGCCTTTTGAGTCCAGTTCCTTTCAGCTTACACGGAGCAGGTAATGGCCACGGACCAACGACCGCCCAATATTCTTTCGATGGCATGCACACCAGTTAAGCACCAGCCACTGCAGTGTATTTCTTTGAATCTGAGCTAAACATTAGGCGGGAAAGTGGAACCTCATCGCAAGTCAACTGCCAGACAATATGTATAGCGGAAGTTAACCGAGAAGGTATGCGAAATGCGAAAAGGTCAGTTACGATGCACACCAGATGGACCATAAAGCTACCTTTCATCGACCTAGTGAACATGCAAAAATCTCACCACCGGGGATAACATCGTTCCACTTATGAACCAGAGCCACCTTGGAGGACTGTGCGGTCTGCAGCCTTTTGTTCCACCAGGCAGGCTGCTTCAACTGTTCACTACCCTGCCGCTAAAAATTGCGATCTGGTCATCACCCTAGCTTATACTTTTAATGGCTTCTTCTCATGGCCCCTTGTCCTTTGATCCAAAGCCATTTAGATAGGCCATCCAGCCTGAGGCCAGAAAAACCCCTCATGTCCTTGAACATGCTTTTGATATCCCCTGGAAGTCTCTTCCTTTTCAACTATAATAGCTCGAGATCACAGTCCCTGTTCATAAGTCCCACATCTCCACCCTTCAGTCATTCGCGCTGCAAGACGTAGAACTTTCACGAAACGGTTGCCTCCCATTTTGTGGATTGGTGCATAGGCCCGCACACTACCTTCCACGTTAAGCCCTTTTGTAGCCAAGTATATAGGTGCAAAAATTTTCGGTTGCTTGCATAACAATGTTGATTGCAGTCTGAAGAGCCCACCACGAGCCTTTTTGGCCGCAGCGTTGCTCTGGTCCGACCCTTTAAAGTCACCTCTCATGATGACCTCGAGATCACTAATCCTAGTGACTGCTTCTATGGCTAAAAGCCCTGGCCGTGGATGACAGCTAGGCCTCTTGTTGGCCTTGAAAACAAAAGCCTTTTCCATTGTTGCGTGGTGATTCCCACTTGCACTCCCAGTCCAGAATGTTTCGTATATCCCTCCTGAGACAACCCGCCCCCCAGATACAACAACTCTCAAATCATCCGCAAAATGGAGCTAGGAAATTGAATGGCGGGTGTTAGGTGGCGATTAAACAGTAACAATAGCCTTCGGCGCAGGACGGATCCATGAGGAAAACCACTGGTGACATTCATCAAACTAGATCACTTGTACTTTAATTTGGCGCAAAAGGTCCTGTAGGAGAGGAAGTCCGCTAGTTGATCACTTACTGGCTCACCTGTACCGAAGGCCTCAATCTTGCACAGTAAAAGACGATGATTAAAGGAGCCGAAGGTCCAACTTAATTCAGAATAAACTGCCTCAGATTGCCTACCTTCATCCATTTATCGAGTCATTTCATCTAGGAAGCACAGGAGATTGGTCAGACAAGATCCACTTCTTAGAAATCCGTGCTGGGCAGGACTTAGCATGGGGTGCTCCAGTAAGTGCTGAGATGTCGGCGCGGATGATCTTCCCAAGAACTTTACACGGGATACTAGTTAGGATTGTCGGCCTGTAGTTATCCGTAGCTGACTTAGGTCTACTCCTATGTATCGCCACGCCAGCGGCGGTTTTCCGGTCCTGAAGCAGCTTACTTTTGTCCGAAGTGGACCTGTTTAGCCCAACTACCGGATGAGCTATGATATTCGCTGACAGCTTGATGATAGCTAGGCAGATGCCATCTGGACCAGCTGACTTGTGGTCGTTTAGTTGCCGCTGGTATTTACGCACGATTCCCTCCGAAAAGTTTAGCCAGTTTAACTGCGGATGAGGATGCACCAGCGCCTGTTCGTCTCCTACCCACTACCCATTCTAAGTACACTACCATATTATTCCCCCACAGCGTCTGCATTGCCCTGGTCATCAGTGGCAGTGACGCGGCCGTTAGTAGATTGCGGACCTATAGGATCCCCCGTTACTACGTGTCTGCAGAAAACTGTGGAATTTCCTAGGTTGCTGGCTTCCACCATTGGCTAACCTAAGCTAAAAGCCTAGCTTAGAAGTTCGTGGAAGGCTCAGCACAGCAAGGTCAGGGTGGTTCAGTTCAGTTCAGTTCACATTGCATAGGACTTTGTGTGGTTAGAACCAATCGTGTGTCAAGATAGTTGTGTTGTCGGTGCGTGTCAGCAGCTCCCACCACTTCCCGACTTTCATTTTCCGGAAGGCAAACGTTTTGTGCAGCATCAGTCCTGGCAGAAAAAGTGAAAACAATGGGTGAATGTTATCGTACACTAGGAACTGCCTAATATAATCCGGGTATAAGGCCACCCAAAACTGGTCTACTGCATTCATAAAAGCCTTAAATATCCTGGGATTGCTTGACCTCCTCTGGGAGCTTGTTCGAATAAGAAATCACTCTATTCCAGAAGCACCGCGCCCTTATTTGAAGTCTGGAGTACTTCCCTCGTAATCCGAGGCACAGGGAATATATGAATGAAAATAAATATATACGTATATGTACGGCCAGTCCCACCCACTGGCACCGGTTGCGGATCGCGCGCTGTAATGCTGTCAGCTGCTCCAACCATTCTTGTTCACCACAGTACGCCCACCCATCACTCGTGTCATCACTATTATCACATCCATTTTTCATTCTTCTATGGTATGCACATCTACCCATCCTGTCTTTGCTCCTGTCGTCTCTCACTGTGTTACCTCTCATCGCACCTCACTATCGTCCTACCCACTTTACTCTGCCGACAACCGCCAATATTTTATTTCTTCACCAATGTCGGCGTTGCCGGCTTGTAGCATCTATTCATTTGGTATCACCCTAAGCCTAAAAAGCTCATTGATTGCATGCTTACGCCTCACTGCCTACCGTTCTGTAAAACCCTCCCTCGTTCTCCATTCTCATGACTAATATCATTGCACACCAGCCCCATTCGCACTCACGACCAATTCTCATATCAGAACTGCCTTTCCAAACTCTGCACCCTTCACAGCCACATTTATCATCCAGTCACCATCACTCTGTTTTCCTTGCCTGGCTCCGCGATTCCTCTGCGGATCCTTCCACTTGGCAGTGCTCCAATAAGTATCATCCATTTGCACCCACTTGTACAATGGCCGGCATGCACGCAGCTCCTAATTTCCATGCCTCAGACTCCGACGCACATCAATTGCTCATGCGTTATGTTCGTCCACCGGTTTACCTGTCCCGGTGCTTCTTTTCCCTCTGTCTTTTTCGTATTCCACCTACAATGAAATGATCTTACTGGTTATGTCTCACCTGTCTTTTTCGGCCCGTGCTCCCATCTCCTGTTTCGTCTACTGTTTGCCACAGGCAATTTATGCGTGACTTTTGGACCGTTTTGCTTTTTCACTTGCCACCTAATGTAAACTCGCTGTTTCGTCATGGTTCTCATTTACGGCTTCAGTCCGTTTGATTTGCCATTACCCTCTGGTACCCCTTTTGCTCATTCCTCTCCCACGCCGTTTGCCGTCACAGCTGCTGCATCTTGCACCACGGATAGTTTCACCTCTTAGGTAACTTTCTCCACTTTGTATGCACAATCGCTCTGCACTGCTTAGCCATCTCCATCGCCACCATCTTCCTGCTGAATAATGCAAGTCCATTTATTATTGCTTCTCCCATTCTTGACCGACACCACATGTCTCACCTACATCAATCACATTATTAGATCCATTCTTGTTCTCTTCAATACTTTCCTCCATCTCCCCTTTTTTGAACTGCTCCCCGGCCGTCGTCTTTTCTGTGCTTCCGCATTCTCCACTCTCTCTGGTGATCCGTCAAGTTCACCTGTCATGAAGATAATTCTCCACCATATTCCAAAGTTAGTTCTAAAAACATTCGACCTAACCTAACCTGCCCCTCCTAATAACTGATAATTTCTTTCTAGGACTCCATTGTTATTGATCCGGCTTCTCTTATATGTATACAAATATAAACAAGCGCACATATGTATATATGCATTCGCCCTATATCCTGTAGTTCTTCACAGGCCATCTCTCTTGCTATCATCCCGCTGACCGCCATGATATTCATCCATTCCTTCTACATCTATAACTTATATCTACTGTGTCCAACTCCTATGAACTATTTTTTTACCTGATTCACTTTTTACGTCTTACTTTGCTCGCTCCCTGTTGTACAATGAGTTTTGTGCCCTGTTCGCCGACCATCTATTGCAGAGTACCAGTGCTTCGTCGCTACCTAATCCCTGCAGTGAATCTCACTTTTTCCTCGTGGTCTCCCGCTATTACAGTTTCTTATGCTGATTTCTAGCCTTTCTCATGTATATCAGTCAGCCTTCAGATGTCCCCATACTGACCAGCCAAATTCCCCACCTGACTTTGACTTTTCAAACTCACCGGGCGTCTACATGAATCCGTTCATGGGTCCATTTAAACCTAGTACATTTCCTTTGGTGTGCATACACTTGCCTACTTTCATCCCACGTTACTCCCCATTCTTAGCCCGTTTTTTCAACTCCTGTCACGTAAATTTCTACTTTTTCAGGGGTTGTGTCTGTTTATTCCATTACTTGTAAACAGTTGATCATGCGTCCGACATGCCCCGGGCGTCCCCGAAATAAACCATAATAATAATCATAATAATAATAGTAATAATAATAATATAATTGTATATAAAAGCGGGAGCAAATAGCAGTGAGGGAGCGGAACGCAGAAGTAGCAGTGTTGGAAGAAAGAGGTACGTTTAGATCAAATGATAGATAATTAGCTTGGATAAATCCTGATGAATTAGCCTGCGACATGCGAACGTGGGCGATCAAACACCAGTGGAGAAAGGTAAACTGAAGGTCAGACGATTCGTGGTGAACAGATGTTGCAGTTGTACCAGCGAATAACATAGAAGAGGAGTAAGGAAATGGGTGACCAGAGTGATCGGAAGATTTGCGGCGTCAAGAGGGGAAAATATGGTGGTGGTGAATAGATAATAAATGTGGCTTGAAATGATGCAAGGGTTGGAAATGCTAGTATACATGTGGTGATTGGTCATGGGTGTGGGTAGATTTGGTGCATAATTGCGGGAGGTATAAGATTGTGGCTATTGAGGCATGCGACCAATGAGCTTTGGTGGTAAAGAATGATATCAAGTGAATAGAGATTGGAAGCCGGCAAGGGCGACATGGTTGGAAAAAGAAATATCGAGGGCTTGGAAAGAGTAAAGTGAACAGGGTGGTGATGACGTTATGCAGTGAGAGCTGTCATGGTGAGAAACGGCAGGAGCAATGGCAGAATGGGGAGGTGTGTATGCTGAGGTAGAACGATACAAATGGGAAGTGACAACGGTGGCGACAAGAAAGATCGATGAGCGAATTCTGGCGAGGCAAGAATGGCAGAAGCATGCGATCCGCAACCAACATGGATGGATGCGGTAGGACGAGAAGAATCAGAGCATGCCATCCACAACCGGTGATATTGGGTGAGGCTGACCGTACGCTGGACACACAACCTAAAAGAACTTCGTTAAGTGACCACGGGAGGCGTGATCCACCAGCCTAATTGCTGTTGCACATAGTCGCAGATGGCCTGCACGCCCGATGCGCGCCAGCCAAAGCGGGGGATCTGACCACGCCCCACACCGTTGTGATTGGCGTGAGTGTTCATTGATGATTGGACAGAGGCAGAACAACACGATGAGAGCTGATGATCCAGAATCAGTTTGTCAGGTTGTGAGAACTTGGACGACAGAGCCACCGCAAACGGTGGTCGACAGACAGCCATGTAACATTGTTATCCAGGTGCACCAGCCAGAGCGTTATTCAGTATAGTGGCCGAGGTGGTTGATCGGGATTGATGATTGCTGGGGAGGAAAATGAGCTGGAGGAAAGCAGTCTGAGTAAGAACCAGCGTAGGATCAAAGGGTTACTGGAAAGAGGGACAGAATTGAAGCAACTGGTCATCGTTTTATCGGTTTCCTGGGGAAAATGAGGCCATGAAAAGTAAGACGAAAGAAGAAAACAGATAAGTGAGAGCCATAAGATTCCGCAAGGAGGTATACGTTCGACCTACAGTGATCAGTTGGCAAAAGAGAAATATAAGTTCCTCATAAAATCATGGAAGAAACTAAGCTTCTGAGTAAAGTGTGGACAGAATAGATGGCTCTGTAACTGGATGTTTATCTCAGATTATGAACCACGTCTAGTGAGAGAAATGAGACTGAAGGTTTCAGTCCTAGATTGCCAAGAGGGTGGTAGAGGTATGTGTAGTGGGACCTGATTTGGAAAAGTGGGCAAAGTAAGCGTAAGTTTAACGAGGAGCTTTGAGCCACTTACCACGCTTTTGCTATTATTTATAGGGAGGTAGTATACATATATATGTAGTGGATTGATATCTAGTTGCTGACTCAGTTCATGTAGCCTCAGCGAGGCTAGTTTCAGGGCCGCAGACGTGATACAATTAAATAAAGATGGCAGTTCGTGAGGCGGATTAGGCCCTTTGATTAGTGTATGACAAGTAATCCGGGAGCCTTCCTAAAAATGTGAAACATACGGAGGAAATCATTTCAAAGCGAAATCGACAGGCTTCGGTAAGTAGGTGTGGAAAAGCAATAAGTTTACTCACTCGCGTTTTGAATAAGTCGATGACGAAGTCCAAAGTAAATCCGTTAGGCACAGAATCTATGATTCTAAAACCTTTGGCATCGAGAAGGAAAAATGTCAAATGATCTTAGAGGGCAAGGTAATTCGGGAAAGCAGAGCGATGGCTCGAAAGCTGAGGTCCTTTTCCTAAGCTTGGATTTTTGTTATGTGATAGTTAAATAAGCACGAGGTAACTGGGACAGAAGGGAAGTTATTTACGGTATGTTCGAAGTGCAAATGAAGTCGATTCCGGCATATTATGTGAAGAGAAAGAACTTAGAGCGCATAACATTCCTCGCAGGGAGCGTGGTAATGGTGTGCCGTCTGATACGGAAGAAATACCCAGTGTCTGAGGAGAAGCACAACTGGTTAGATGAATAGGATTGCTTAGTCGACAGTTTAACCAGGAAAAGCAGGTTGAGCTTGAAGCGACGAGGCCATAGTGCTTCGATTTTGAGACCATCGTTCCCTGTAGTTTAATTTTGACAGCCAACAAACAAGCCTGTTTTCAAAACTTCACTAAATATACTCAATAATAATCCTGTCGGACCTTTGCATGCTTGGAAAGGTCTAGGGACAATATTCGAGAAGGGGCCTGGCACGCACCTTGTACATGTGAAAAATGCTCTCCCCTAGTTGCAAGGATCTGAAAGGAAGAACTAGACGCCTTTTACTCATGACCGTTTGGATGACAGCATGTTCTGAGGGGATTAAAGAGCAACAATAACTTAATCCAAGGTCTCTCACTGAGGGTTTACTGTCGATGGGTGAACAGCTAAAGCATAAGGAACCTGAAGGGACCTGGCGGAAAGCTTCATGGACCAGGTTGAGCACAGCTGATCATCAGCTGCCAGGCCAGCGGAAATTTTGGAGTTGATGGTACCAAGGTTGCAAGGCGAAAACGTGTAGACTACCTTCATGTCGTCCGCAAATAAGAACGGCGTGCCGTAAAGTATTGTCGAAAAGATCATTTACGTATAGGAGGAGAAGAAAGGGGGCCCAAAACTCTGCCCCTGGATAACACCACTGGCAACAGGCCTATGGTTAGAGGTGTACCCGTTTATTAAAACAACCCGTGAAAGATGAGATATGCACGATGAAAAACAAGAGGGTAGTGGATCGATGAGGTCAAATGATTGTAGCTTTCGTAAAAGGTGGGTGCGAGGTACACGATCAAATGCCTCAGATATGTCTAGATAAAGAACAACAAAAGATTTCCTACTCTCGGCCGCGTCAGTGACGAGATTCAGAAAATCCTAACGACAAGCCAAGCAGGATTATGAACAGAGGAATCTTTGTTGATTGCCAACAATAAGGATTATGTGTATTAAGGAGTGAATAATGTGAACTTTACCTATTTTTCCATTATTCTGGATAAAATGGGGGTATGGATTTGAGTGGTAATTAAATACCTCATGCACTGGTCGTTTTTATAGAACAGTAACAATTACCGAGCACTTTCAGTTAGCAGGTACTGTGCCACAATTAATTGAAAGAGTGAAGGGGTTAAGCTGCTAAAGGGGGAGCTCCAGCATGCCGTTGACAGCGGAAACTGGAGGTAGGTCATCGGGGCTAAATCAAGGAGGGTTGCTTTTGGATAACAGCTTGGTGATAGCCCTGGTATCGAAGGGTATGTTAGAAAGGACGGAGTCAGTGAAGTGTGAGGATCGAAGAGGGGCACAGTAGCTGGAGCCACGGCTGAGGCAAAGAAGGCATTGAAGGCTTTGGCTGTGCAGGGTGGGATGTGATAGATGAACTACTTTCCAGTTTTTCCTGATATCAACCTTCCTGGACTGATGCGACGCGTAAAGAAGTTGGGATTCATTTCCATAGCTCCAAGCCTTAGCTTCTTGGTCACAGAATCAAGTATTATCTTGTCTTTGACTAAGTGCGGAGGGGCGGTTTAAGCGAACAAAAACTGAAAAGTCTTCGAAATTACACAGCTGCTTCTGAAGTTTGTGATACTTCTCGTGGAGTGAAAGGACACAGGACCTTTTTCTTGGTGCTGCCTGAAGTGTTGAGACAATTTGGTTAAATGGTCAGGAAAGGAGTAGAAAAAGTCCGCAGCAGTCTGAGGGTCTTGGGTGAGAAAATAATGACCCTAGTTTTTTGGCGGACAGGCGAGACTAGCAAAGTCCGATTTTTGCATAGAAATGTATTGTCAAGGGGGGGGGGGTTAGAGCGGGATTAGGAGGGCTGCCAAGGAGCAGATTGCATGCAGCCATTTTATGGCATCTGTGGGGAATTATGTCTCACTGAAAGGTCTATGAGGGGCATGTTGTGAGTAAATATTAAATCTAGCATGTTCCTCTTTCTGGTAGGTTTGGAAACACGTTGTGTGCAGCCACCAAGAACAGTGCTGGTAATTAGGTCAACAAGATGAGGAGGAGCCAAGGGGGTAGGCCAACAAACTTGAGGGAGTCTAAAGTCACCTGCAATAAGCATGGTTCCGGATGGAAGGAAAGAGGGGCATTCAAAAGATCTAACAATGGGTGGGAACAAGAAACTAAAGGAATTGGGTGAGGGGTACACACAGTCAGCGTAAAGAATGGTGTCTTGGAGGTTGAAAGGAAACCAGGGAGAACGTGGAACAGAGCCGGGTGCAGTATCTAAAAGAGGGGTTGTGGTGTAGATTTCCTTGCCTTAGACAAGGCACCCACCACCTAGCCGGTTTAGCTTTTTGATCCTTGGAAGAGTGTGCCCTACCAAAGTGCCCTCAGACGACCAGGATTCCACTATCAACATAATGTCGTAATTATATGTCACGACAAGTTTTTTAGGTGCAAGAGTTTACCTAGAATAGATCGGGATTTGAATAGGACCAAAGGCTTGCCTTCTGTGGTAAATGGTACTGGAAAAACCGGGGAGCAGTGCAAGTTTGAAAGAGACAAGCTATCGCCATTGGGAGTAGCGGGGTCTATAGTTAAAGGGGAATATATAAATGCTGAGGCTGGTGAAGGTTTAGACGGGTTGGCTTCCAGCCGAGCTGGAGTAAATGGTGCACTAAGAAGGGCAGCCGCGGTGCAGAATAGTTGGGTACCAATGGAGGGGGAAATGTCGGGACAAAGGGAAAAACCTGCGGACTTTGGCGGGTCGATAGCAGGCAGGGGTGACTAGGAGTACTGACTGAAGAGGGGCACTGAGGGCAGGGTTGAAAACGTTTGAAGAATGGGCTTACTGAGGGGTACGTCAAGCTGCTCGTTAGGGGAGGGGTAAGGCAAGTTGGGTGGAACAGTGAATATGAAGCCTTTAGTATCGGGAGCAGTAGAGCTAGCTGACAGGTGAGAAGTACGACATGAGGCCGGGTTGACTGCTTGAGGAAGCCGTATTTTGGTATTGGCAGGCAGTGAATGCGGTGAATTTGTAGGGACCACCGATGCATAGGAAGAAGAGATACCTTCCAAGATCAAAACCAAATTCGGTGAACTAGAACAAGTTGCTCGAGGAGTAGACTGTTGGATAAAGTAGGGGTCTGTGAGAAGGGTGGGAGGACTAGTAGTCCTGTTCCTCTGGAGGGCGGGAGGCTTACCATCAGGGGGAACAGAGAGCGAATTAGTTTCAGGGCTGTACACCACAGGCAATGAAGTTGGAGAGCGAGACAATAGTTGCCGTTTTTTACTGGGTGGCAGCTAGGGGGAGGTCGGACACGTCTGGATAGAAAACGGCGAGTTTATTTTTCAAAGAGTCCAGGGCGGGACCATATGAGGGGCAGATGGTGGTTGTGAAAAAGAGAAGGGCGCGAGTGAAGATAGAGCAGCGGGGACATAAAAGGTGGCGATGGAGTGATCAGCTTCCTGTGTCCAGGGCTCAGGATCATCACGCTTCATTTGCATACAGGAAGTCTGGAGCGGTCCATAATTTCCCTTTTGGAAAAGGGTTTAATCTTCAGCTATTTTTATGTTTCAACAGGGAGAATTAGAAGTTACAGTGGTAGGCATTCCATTGGAACCCTTAGCTGATAGATTACCTGCAGATGGCTTAAGGATTGAAAAGCAAATCTGCTGAAGGCGCCTATGCAATCTTGATATTTGATAAGGAAGATGGGCCAAACCACAAGGATTCAGCAGTGTTTGCTTGGCATGTTCGGAGAGTATTCCGTGAGACATTGAACACGACTGCATTAATGAAGTTCCTCACTCTCACAAGAACTTCGGAACCAACAGAACCAATAAAGCGGCCAGCCGCTATCAGGTATGTAGGGTAGAATTTTCGATGCATTCAGTGATGCACAGTAGGGAGTCAAGTTTAATGCAGTATCTTCCAAACTTGGAAGCTGGAAACTTATATCAGGGAAGCTTTGTTCTGAGACAGCTGTTCTTCTTGTCATCAAGCCAACAAAAATAACAAGGGTAACCAAGCATTGTTCTGAGGCTGCGGGAGTGTGAATAAGCCTTTTATTCTAGTAATCGGGTCGACACCACCAACTTGTCCCTTCACTACCTTGAAGTTTTCCAAGGAACCCCCTCAAACGGGCAGCTCTCTCATCGAGAATAGATTCGGAGTACAGTACGCATAGTAAACCAAGAAGCTTTGTCCAGTCTCCAGGTGAAATGCAGTGGAAAACCAACTTTATTGGGCCCCATTACATTGGACTTCAAAAACTCTGCCAAATTTCGATGTTGTGCCTATAATCATTCATGGTTTGATCCAATTTCCTCGTGAGCTGTATCTCGTTCTTCTCCTCTACCAATTCGGTCGGTAGAGGGTTCCAAAGATTGGTCCTTCTCCTCGATATTAAATAGACGATCGACAAGCCGGTGGACTGCATTTTACGGAGCTTAAGTGCGTGTTCTCTGGCACGGTCGTCATTCCTGAGCGGTATTTCCGACTGCGAGTCCGAGCCCCAATCACCAAGGATGATTCGCCGGGCCTAGATAAGGTCACCTCGAAGACGTCCATAGGCAGCGGAAACAACTAGCAGGCTTTCCGGCGATCTTCAAGGCTGAACCCGCGTAGTTCGGCCACGAGGCGTGTGACAGTGTTCCGCTCGTTCCATTTTGACTACGCTCACAGCCGTGCAGGGGTAGACGACTGGACCGCCGTATTACAAAAGAGGACGTACACGCGGGGCATACAGCAATAGTACGGGGTCCAGGGGTAGGGGCCCCAAAGAAGGGAGAATTTGACCAGCAGTCCACCACACTGAGGCTCAGGCCTTCTCAGTGAGTGCTCGAGTCTTCGTATTGATGGTGACAACAACTCCGAGGTCCTTTTTCCCCCGCGAGTGGAGGAGTGCGATACTCCCAAGGCAGAAGTCGGGAGTACTGTTGGGGCCGCCAATCCCCATGCTTGAGCTCTGATACACTTTCGTGGGTGGAACCCGGGGTGTCAACCGATGGACTAGAGCTCGGAGATCCTCCCTGCCGTATCTTGCGATCCTCTGTCGACCAAATAGTGCGCCAATCCTTGAGATCGCCGGTGACATTGGGACTGGGGGTCTATGGTGTGCAGTTACCGAACACTACAAACAACGGGAGCACTATCACGAAACTTCGCGGCGAGCCACTGCAGACTGGATGCCACGCGGACTGGGACTGTATACTTCTCACGGAAAAGGTTCTCTCAACCAAAAAGTCCTCCATTCGGTGAAGATTTGGCCCGGAAATACCGACGACCCAGGAATTCAGCAGCAGCTTATCATGAGGAGCCTTCCCAAAGGCCCCAATGACCTCCACGGCGATGACGTCCCCGAAGCAAATCTCGACCTTGGCGCCAGACGAACTTTCGCGAACAGCTAACAGGTTTGTTAGACATGGCCTGTTTCTCCGAAAGCCGCGGTGCTCAGCCCATAGCAGTTGATATGGCTGTAGGTGTTCTCTTACGGGAGGAGCCACCAAAGATCCGAGGATTCTTCCAGTTACACGAGTGAGTTTATTCGGGCGGTATTTGGCCGAGGCGGGTAGCAACCCACCTACGTATGGTGGAAAGCTCACCGCATTTTCCATTCTTGGTGTAGTCTGACGGAGGCCAGCGGTATTTTGAACATCAGAGTCAGCGGCTGAGTCACTTGGTCGGCCGAATCCATCAACGTCAACTGATGTACGCTGTTCGGCCCCGGTGACTTGTGGGCGTTGATGGATTTGAAGATGTTATTCTCTTCTGGCTCTGCAAAATTGTGCACGAAAAACAGCCGCAAGCCACTCATCATCGGGTTTTTTTGACCTTTTCTCAACAAAGTAAACTGAGGGGTAATGTTTTGCTAAAGTTTCACCCCTTTCATCGTCCGTTGCAGCCATTCCGATGTTGTCCATCAGCTCATGGATAGGCACCTCCGCCCTGGCTCTGCTCCTGGGTGATGCAAACAAGAGCTTTGGCACTCGCACTGCACTAATCTTAGAGACCTCCTTGAAAGTCAGCCGCTTTTTCCATTTTCGATTGGTAAAATGATTACGAATCCTGCAATAGAGATCTTGACCATCCCCTGCAAATTGGGACAGCTGACTAGCCCGATTCCGTCATTTGAGTAGGCCTCTGAACCCCAGGTCAAACCACAGTAGTCTTTCCTCCAGGGTCTGCTTCGGCTGAAGAGTGGGTTGGTATTCATACGGTACACAAAAGATAGCTTCAGTCAAAGAATGAGAAAATGATGTTTTGTTATTTTTCCAAACTTCACACTTACTCCAGCGGGAAGTCTACTACGCCCACGGAGCACCTCATTTGGTTGGCACAAAACACATCGTTTATATGAGAAGAAGTAGTGAGTGACACCAATCGATGCAATGCAAACCAGCTAGCTCGTACCGCTATCAAGTGGACTGTCCTCCGATTAGTTCACTGGTCACCCCACCAGCTAGAGCTTGACGGAATCCGTTCGCATCTTATCAGTCCACTAACTTGTCGCTTGCGCATTTGCTAGCATAAGCATCTACCTTAATCCCTGGCAGGCGTTGACGTGCCGATGGCCGACGGAGCATGGCGGGCTATCGATCATGCGTCAGTACCCACCCTCACAGTTACAATATACAAATTTGCATATTCTAACGGGTTACCAGCGCCAAAGAACTGATGGTAGCGGTCGTAAAAGACAGAAGTGGTATATGTCGAAGTGAAAAGATAAACCTGGATAGCGTCGGAATTTACGGGCTTAAACTAAGCTTCACAGAACTTACGGTATCTTTTTTTGTTAAACCGTTGAAATCGACAACTTGGTGTTCGTGGAAGATGAGGTTGACATAGAACGGTTTAATAAAGCTTTTATGTGTTCTACAAGGGGGTACAAGCGCCGTGCTCAAGGTCTTGACCGAAACTGGCCGCGATGACTGCCACTTCTACGGTTATCACTGCGGCCTGTGGTGGTGCAGTGTATGCTGGAGTGGTCCGTGACATCTATGAATGATTTTATGAAAGTTGAAAGTATTTTTCGGGCCCTTCGTAGGGCATCCTCGACTTCTTTCAACACTTGTGTTGATGGAAGGGGCTGCGCAGTTACCCCAGTGCCTTTCCGAAGACGTGTCCCTATCATCGTGTAAAGGCCAGTCGTGTTCACGGTCAGATGCTTCAATCGGCCGCAACGAGTTGGTTAGTGTGACGATGACTTCCTGTGCAAATTGAACTGAACCTCAGCGAGACCACTGGCGGCCATTAACTCAAGGATCTCGCTGTTTGATACTTGGCGGATTCACAATGACGAAATCCTTCGCGCCACTCGAGCTGAACGGACTGCCGCAAATCTGAACTTTCTTTCACCATCAAGCTGTCTATGGCACATGCCACGGTCAATACAGGAAGGGAAAAGCAGTCATGGCCAGTATCCTGAGGCTTTTCGCGGTATCAAATGTGCTATCGTCCAGCCCGCCGGCAATACCAGAAGCAAGATACTGTCAAGATTTGCTTTTTGAACACTTCCCCTTTTTTCGTTGCCCTTTATCCGGTAAACTATCTTCCAACTCGCAGGTGACATTCACATAACTCGATAGGCACAAAATCCGGGACCACTTATGCTTCGGCCTCGTACTCGAGTGCTACTTCAATACTTCAAGTCTAGATACCGTCATACACAACGCCTCACATTTGCTATTGTTCTTGCTGTTGGAAAGCTGTACAAAGTGGAGCATGAGTGCATCTTTCATAAACACAAGTCCATTTATCCAGTGACAAGATGTATGTTAGGAATAGGGGACTAACTCCAAATTAAGAGCCCCGCGTCGCCGGAATGATGGCGACTTTCCACGATGCCAGGGAAATTTTTGTGTGCTAGAAATGAATTCAACAGTTTTTTACCGTCAAAGGTGTTCACGATTTAGGGCTAAAGCAAAGGCATCTAGATGAGTGATCACGTACACCTGAGAAGACGTAAATGTTGGGATTTAAGGAGGACTTGCTTATCCTATCGATGGAAGGTACAGTGAGGTAAGTATTTTAAGAGCCTCAGTCAGTGAGATCGTTGGTCTTTAGGTATGCCAGTGGGTAGGTATTGTGGCACTCTATGATAGTAGTTGGAAATGGGTCAGATAGGTCTTTGTTCTGCGTCATTCTTTTGAATGGGAGTGTCGTCACTTACAAGAGTGCCGTAATGGAAATGATTGACCATCTACCGATGACCTTTAGGTCAAAAACCATTATTGTAGGCCGGAGTCTGGCACATAAATCCACTTTCGGGAAAAGCACTCGGACGCCGGGTTAATACTTCGTAAGTTCCACAAGCTTGCAGAAATTATAAAACACTGTTCCTAACTTAGCGGTGTGTCTATAAGAGAGGAGCGGGGCATCCATCACTGGATACGAAACATGGGTAACGCCTCGAAGAAGGTACATTTTGATAGGTTGAACGTAACAATCGTCAGCTGGGCCCACTGCGGGGTTCGCTTATCAAAGGCGAACTTGGTTGCCGTACGAGGAAATGGGGGCTGCATATGGCCTAAAGTAGACTATTTCGTTTGGCTCTTTTAATACTAACAGGGTAAAAGTGGAGAAATGTATTTCAAGGCCGGTACCTCTTTAGGATCTTCCCCAGTGGAAGTTTTGCACGGATTTTTGACCGGACTGCCTAAAATCAGGGGAAACCAGGCATCATCTCCTAAAGAAACAGCAAACGGATTTTTTCAAATCAACAGATGGGATAGGGCTGTGTGCCGGTTGCTTGGGACGGTCTTTGGTTTAACTTGTGAGGCCGTGGAGAACAAATATGTACGCAAGTCGAGCAAAAGTTCATCCCACGGTGCGGTCGGTGCAGCTTCCAGTTTCCGCAGGTCAGTAACGTTACGAGAACTATGGAGGCTAATACAAACTACCATTTTACTTTTTTCAAGCGGTAAATGTTACCTTGCAACCACATTGTTACCATTGCCAACTCTATTGAGTACGACGTACGTAGGCTGCTTGCTAGTTGTAGGGCTACGGAGCGTTTCTGTGTTACCCGTGTTAACAGAATCAGCGGTTGTGCAGAACTCTGGCAGACTCGGTTTTGGCAAATTGTTATCACTAGGAGGGGAATTCGGAAGGGACAATTCTGTCTCATCAAGCAGTTTGGGCCACAAGAAGTTCAAGGAACCAGTCCTGCAGATCAAAAATATGGCTCGGGTAATAAGTTCAGGAAAGGATGCAAAGTTATGTTGTTTAGAAAAACCAAATAATACAAGTTTCATCCTAAGCAACGACATTCTGGCTCCTCAGTTTCTCAGCAAAAGCAGCAGATCTGGGAAAGCCTTCCCCTTTATTTTACCTTTTGGAACAACTTCCTATACAGCAGTCAACGGTAGAGGCTCCGTCTTCGGAAGGTAAGCCTAGCCTGGAGCTTAGAAATTATGGTGTTGCAGACTCGGAAGTCAAAGGTGAATCTGTGAAGCTTGTGCAGTTCCGAAGGCTTAGATGGGTAACTTTGGTGCAATATCGGTCGCATGAGAACAGGAAGCGCTTCGGTACAGCACGTTCTCCGATAATGCAAGACATCGGAATTTCAGAACCGCCCAGCCATCGTGTTGTATGGCTTTGCTATGTCGAGCAGACGGCTTATTTCCCTTTTTTCCGTCTTCAACCGCGCCCGTTATTGGCTGCCGCGAATATGATTTGGTTACCATGTTTCACCCACACAAATCTCTGATATAGCTGCATGCGCTCCGTTGAGGTCTACTCGGAGCATCTTACTACAAGCCTCTCTCAGTTTGAAGGTTATTTAAACCAAAGTGCGAGGATTCCTAATTGAACAGCGAACGGTCCAGGTTCGGTGATGCACTTCTTCTTCCAAAGTTAAAAAAGCGAATGCAAACGGCGGCCACTTCTCTCCGAGATGTCTAACACAGACTCGAAAGGCCATAGGAAGCTCAACGAAATAATATGTTTGTAAGTTTATCGGAGTTGCTTGGCCTAATGCAAGGGTTTTCCCCCTTCTTTCTTGTAACATTTTGCTCCTCGTTGACACAGTATTCCTCTTGCTGATTATTCCTTTTTGGAACTCCATATTTATTCCAACAGCTGCGAATCTCAGACAGTAGATGCATAATGCTACTTCCCACGAAAATAATTTCATCTTCCCAGAGGGCACCGTTAATTTTGATATCCACGAGTCTATGAGACTTGGTATTCTTCTGCTTACCTTCATGAAATTCTTACCATTTTCTTTGTCTCATCACCAATTACCCTTTCAAGTGAACTTGAGTATGCATCACCGGCCATTTTCTTGCACCTTCCTTTTGACTACTGCATTTTGTGCTTTTTTTAGACAATGTCCACCCCAACATTCCTAAGTCCGACTGATTCCTTATTATCGCCCCTGTCGACTGCATATTGAATCATATTTACGTTTTCTTCCGTTGTCGCTTGACTTTATTTGGGTTCTCCCTGCCGTTAGTCTCGCACTGCTGTAACGTGGGACTCCCTCACCAAAATTTGTAAGATTTTTATCCCATAGAGTGATATTGTAAACTCTGATTATGCTTTCATGCGTGTCTCTCGACTGCGGTAGAGAAACGTACCATTATCATTGTTATCATTATTATTATTAGTATTAGTAGCGGTGGCAGCAGTATCCATTACATAGAAGACCTTTCTGTAGACCTGAACGATGCCCAGAGATGCAAAAGCCATCGGTGGGTACATTATCAGTGCGCCGATTTTCAAAACAATGAGAATCGCTTTTGCGTCCTCTGCGTGCTGCTGCCGTGTAAGTCCACCGTGACGCTAAAATCAGGTCATCTCAGCTTTAGCTTTTCACTTCTTTTAGACTTAGTTTTGTGTGCTTTTCCTGGCAGTATTATTCATTTATACTCAATCTGTGATTGACTAAGTAATTAATTACGTCACCCAGCAGTGAGATCGCTAGCTATTACTATGAAATATCAACACAATACTTTCCCGGGAAATCATGGTTTGAGCCTACCCAAACATTTCCTTTGCGACTCTATCTCTGAAATTATTATTGATTCTGGGATATTTCACGGCTTTACCCGGACTATCGTGCCAAGTCGCCTGCCGATTTAAGTCGGCATAGTTTTTACTCAGCTAATCAAAAGTATCACTGGAAATTACGGCTTCTTAGTGTTTTCCCATAACTCAAAAAAATGAAGCCTTCTTTTAACCTCAAAGTCACATTATCAGTAATTCCACAGTGGTAAACTTATAATAAATAATAATAATATTGGTATATTTCTCGGCCATGGTCGAGACGCACGCGTTAAAGCATGATCATGGTGTACACGTTACTCAATAAGATGAAATGTTCACATATTCTGAGTATGAAAGTCGAGAGTATTAGAGATGAAAAAACAATGACAGGAAAAGTTTGAATGGACCATTCTGATAATGGTTTGCGCGGCAGTTTTAAACCGGTTTCGAATCCGGATCAGGCAGTGGTGCGCGGTGGAGATATTGAGAAAATCGTTAGCGCAGTGCTAAGGAGGCATTATTAACAAGAATGATGCAAGCCCAGGAAACCAGAGGCCAACTGAGGTTCTGCAGATGGAATAAATTTTGAACAAGAAAAAAAGGGTGGAAAATCGACGCATGCGAAGAGGATAGCGATCCATGAAGACAATGCAGACCCTGAATGACGGATTTACCGGAGTTCTGTAAACGGAATGAGATTTGAAGCAGGGGGACCTGAGGCCAGTTTCGTGAAAGTGAACACCGGTGGATGTGGGAGAAACAGCAGTCCATAAAAAGGTGAGTTTAGATTCAGGGCCAGTAACATGTACTATTCAGAAATGAGAAGGCGCAACTGGAGGGTCTTCGAGAAATGGAGAGTCAAATTCCAGCCGGCTACGGTTCGGAGAAAAGATAACCTGTGTTAACGGATAATAAAGTGGGAAAATCTTCGCATGGACTTCAGCGTTATGCTGCTTCAATGACAAATATATATGTATGTGATGACGCATTTGCCTTCAGTGTTATTCTGATAACGTACTACATCGAATGCGTAAGTTTCATCTGGCAGGGCAAAGTATGTGTCAGTCAATCAGCCGAGTGTGGCTGTATGTTAGCGGCATGCGCGTGAGCTGGAATTCGTGTTGTTTGCGTTAGAAAATGCTGAACGATCTGATAAGCAATTGAGGGTATCTCCTGTTGTGCGGTTGGATTTCTGTCCCAGTTGCCATGGTAGGTTCCACTTGAGTCTCTGTCCGTACGAGTCAAAGCGGCCTCCTTGGTTAGCCAATTTGGCGACTGAGATAGTGGGAGACAACGACCTGAAATAAAGGGAGATTGCAGTCTGGACGTGGTTCCAGCTGTGGGTTATGATAATATGTGAAGACAATAAACAATGGATTGGTTAGGTCTATGCGAGTGGGGCATGGGTAAAATAGGCTCGCAGTGGATTTGAGCTATACTGCTGCAGGCTGATGAAGTTGCGTACACAGGCTTGGTAGCTGTATGCATTTCAAAGGATTTATGATTTGCCCGTGGTTAGTAACGATAACCTTCAATACCGTTTGCTTACGCAGAACGCAGTTTGGCACGAGGCGATAAGATAGGTTTGAAATAACAGACAGAGCGAGTAGGACTATCATACTGTTTGCGTGGCGCTACGCTGTTACTGTCTCTTTCGGTATAGTGGTTGTTCTATACTGAGGAGTCCAAGTAGAAGGAACTTTTGGGGTGACAGTGGTTATAGATTAGAGGTAATTATTCTGTTAAGGCATTGTAAACTGTTAGGTTTACGCTTAGGTGATGGCAACTGCGGCGTATGGTGTGGCACATCCTAGATTCTCAAGGGTTAAGGTTAGTATCCAGCGCTTTCCTCATAAGCTCTATCAAAAGACATTTAAGGATTCGTAAGAGCGATCGGTTTTTGGATGTCCAGAGCTACGTGTAGTCCAGGCTTAAACATAATCAGGGAATCTACGGAACGGACTTCAGCTGGGAGTTTATTCCACAGGGTTGCATATTTCAGGAGGAGGAAGTTGATGGTAAAAAGTTGGGACTTTTTTGCTGTCCTAGATCGTATGGATTAACCGCTGAGTTTCGTAATTGCTGCAGCGGTGGGGCCAACCCTATGCGGGTCTAATTGAGCCT
Organism: Fasciola hepatica; assembly: GCA_948099385.1. Classification (NCBI taxonomy): domain Eukaryota; kingdom Metazoa; phylum Platyhelminthes; class Trematoda; order Plagiorchiida; family Fasciolidae; genus Fasciola; species Fasciola hepatica. The sequence goes on from CANUEZ040000011.1 coordinate 645,928, forward strand.
AGGTTGCTCAGAGCGGTTATTCGACTTATTAGTACCCTATACCTACCTCAAAGGCCTGAGCCCTTGAAATATACGGATTGTATAACATAGTCAGCGTGTCCACCGTTAGGGCTATGCTTATTTCCTGTTTGAAAGCCACCGATGTCGGTGATAACGCCCGAATTCGTTGTGGTAGCTTATTCCACAATGAAGCGTACTTGTTAATGAAGAAGTTTGACCGAAGAGCAAGCTTCGGCAAAGGGACAGACACCAAGAACTCATTGTTACGTAAGGGATACGTAGAAAGGGTTCTTACCTGCGGTGCTGAACTACATGATCTATTCTTCAAGATATTGTGAAAGAATAGCAGGTTATTTCTTACGCGGCGTAGCCATAGGGGATCGATTTTCAGCCGCTCACAACGTTCCATGTAATTAGAGGGCGTAGAAAAACCTATGAGCTGTTTCGTGAATGCCCGTTGTACATTCTCAAACGCTATGCGGTCCCTTTGTCGCATGTTGGAACAAATGATTGAGCCGTATTCCAGAAGAGGTCTAACATGGGACTTAAAAATGTTGAGTTTACTTTCTGGCAAAATAAATGTTTGGTGTATTAGCCCGATCGTACGGCGTGCTTTAGCCACCTGGATGGCTGCGTGTTCCGAAAAGTCAAACGTACATGAGTAGTGTAGACCCAAGTCACGTACCTGAGAGTTATTGGGGATGAATTTGCCGTTTATACTAAATCTTCCAGTGGGGACGTGACATTTATATGTAATAATATTACTTTTTTCGGCGGAAAAACTCATTTTCCAATCATTACTCCAGGAGCTGAGAGCGAGCAGTTCCCTTGTAATGTCATCTACGGTAGAGGCTAACGCCACGGGATCAAAAGTGTACACGATTTTGATATCATCTGCAAACAGGAAGGGAACTCCCCGTTGGAAAATGGTAAATATATCGTTAACGTACATTAGGAACAGTAATGGGCCCAGTACACTACCTTGTATCACCCCACTGGTTACGGGACGGGGTTCGGACAAATTTCCACCTATACTTACAACCTGGTCTCGGGATGTTAAATAGGACGCAAACCAAGCGAGCATTGGGTCTACGATTCCATAAGTTTTAATCTTCTGTAGTAACCGGACGTGGGATACCCGGTCAAACGCCTTGGTCATGTCCAAAAAGATCACGATTGCCGATTTACCAATATTGACAGCCTCTGTGACCAGATTGAGGAAATCGGTCATGCATGTCGCACATGATCTGTTTTTCAGAAAACCATGCTGACCAGCGTTGATTAGATTATTGTTAAGAAGGTGACGTGTCGGCCTTTCCTTGATCATTCTCTCCATGATCCTGGACACGACCGGGGTGTGGTTCACCGGCCGATAGTTAACTGGATCTAGACGTGATCCTTTTTTGTGCATCGGTATGATAGTTGAAGTTTTCCATTGGGAAGGGAAAACACTGCACCTGAGTGACAAATTGAATATGTTTGTCAGCAACATTGGAACATCTTCGCCACCTCGACTAAAAATGGCCGGTGGTAATGCATCTGGACCTGGCCTGCAGGACGGTCTTGTTCTTGCAACATGGACTGAAACCTCCTCAGGGTAGAACACTACCGTCGAGAAAGTTACTGATGTCACCGGATCTAGAACGGGGAAGGATGTGGCGTCATCCGTCGTTAAAGAGGAGGCAAAATAGGTGCTGAAAGCCTCCGTAATCAAAAGAGGGTCACGCAAGCATTTATTATTATAGTTCAAATATGGGATGTCTTGGGTAGGTTGCTTGTTTCTGACCTTCATTAGCCTGGCCAGTGCTTCCACCTTGTTTGGGTGGCTTAAGACATCTCGTTCCTGTTTCTTCTTAGAAGAATCCAAGCGCAATTTAATCGTACGGGATATACGTATTATTTGAAGATACGACGAGAAGTCCCTCGTCTTAGTGAATCTTCGTTGGAGTTTGGCTAGGTTACCGTTAAGACGATCTAGAGAGTTCCGCTGTTTGCGTATGATAGGCCCCGAGGCTGGATTGATTTTGTCGAGGCAGTAGTGAAGATTAGTATTTAGTTGGGCAGCTGCTATCTCTAGGTCATTAGATAAAAACGATTCGTCCCAGTTTAAGGAACGGATAAAAGAGGGTAGACTATTCCAGCAAGCTTTATGGTATTGCTTATTGGTGGTCGGAAGGTGTGTTTCTGCTGACTTATCAGTGTGAGGCCAAGGTGCAGTAAAAACACAGGATACCATCTTATGGTCACTACCGGTGAAGCGACTTAAGATTTGGGTATCTAAATTCTTGATACCAATAGAGAAGATAAGGTCTAATGTATTTCTCCCTCGAGTGGGGGATAAAACATGCTGTACTCAATTACCCACATGGATACACGAAAGGAAATCATGGAGTTTTGGGGGTGATGTCATGGAATGCCAGCATATTTCAGGCACGTTGAAATCACCAGCTAGAATTTTAGCAGTTACGGGGAGGTTAGAGACATAGTTGAATGCGTCTATTATTGCTGTCAACTCGTGCCTGCCCTGGTTTGGAGGACGGTAGATACATCCTACGAGAAGTAGTTGTTGATCTTCTTTGATAGTGAGCCAGACCGAGTCTGGAATGTTGTCTAGAATAGGATGATGGAACCTACTCGCCGTGAATATGTGTTTGGTGTAAATGATGCAGCCGCCTCCTCTTTGGTCAGATCTACTGTTGGCAGTGGCCTGATAGCCGGGTATGGATACTTGGTTTAATGGGGTGTGATCCGTCAGCCACGTCTCGGTAACTAGTAAAATGTCAGGGTGTAGGTCTAATGTAAGCTCTCTAAGCAGGGGCAATTTTGGGAGGAGAGAGCGGACGTTAAGTAGTAAGAGAGACAAGGTGTTTTTGGATAGGTTCTCAGTAGACTGAGCCGTAATTTCGTTGTGGTGAGGTGATGAAGGATCGTCAAATAAGGCGTGGCTTACGATGGACAGTCGAAGCTCGACCCGTTTTAACCGCGATTCAGATGAAGAGTTTGTGCCTGTGACTAAATGCGCCGCTGGGCTTTCAAATTGGGCGTAATTTGAAGAGCGGTTAGGGGGTTCTAATTGAAACGGCCGAATCCTGGAGGGGGTAAATGAGGCGCGGAAGGAGCTAGGGGGGGATAGAGGTGGTAAGGACTTATGGACATTTGGTGCATTAGCCCGGGGCTTGATGCTATACGTGGATTTTGGTTGAGTGAGGGATAAGGACGAAAAAACGGGAGCGGTCCGGGGGCGGGGTGGAAGTTGAAGCTTCTTCGATCCAAAACCAGAGAGCTCCAAGTTTTACCTTCAGGGAGCCTGTACGCTGTAGAAAGTAACTCTGTTCTGTATACTCAGCTCTCAAGTGCAATTCTGGCGGTACTGCAAAGCGGAAACTATCGGCAAAACAAACTATATCCCCACTGGTTGGCTGTGCCATCGCCCAACCAAAGTACTCGCAAAGGCAAAAGTCCCGAAACTTCCAATAAATTCGTGTTACGTCCGCCTGACGGATGATTCCGGTGAAACAAATAAAAGGTCTGAGGCAATGGAACACAATCTCTACAATTTCAACGGCCAGATGTCCTCGATCATTTCGACCCTGCCTAAATTAATTCCGCTCACTTTCATTCCCGAGCCCTAACAAATCAATCAACCTAAGACCCTGTCATGGCTGGGCTTTCCATAGACGCAATTGCCTTGGAAATCGTGCAAAGGATCAGCAACTCAAAAATGCTGTTTTATTTGTTATACTCGACAGAATCCATGTTGAAGAGGTGAAACAGACTTTTAAGTGCTAATGATGTGACACAAAACACCTGTCAGTGCTTCCGGCTACGGAAGAACATTCAGTCCAAATCTTGTCCACTGTTGTTAAAATTCATTGTCCAGAAACCTGCCAAGCACTCCAGTAAGAACCTGTCTACCATCGCCCTGAGAACCCCGTTCAAGAACGTTAGGATTGCTGCCGACAAAATACCACTGCAAAGGGAAATCGCCCGACCCGACAGCACGTATTTAGCCACTCCAAAAATGGTCCGCCCTCAGCTACCTGCTTCTTCACCGTCTGGCGGTAGGCAAGTTACATACAGTATCAATTTGCCTTCACGTTTACCAGAAAATCGACCCCATATGTTTAATGTCGACTTAGATATATTTTTTTCAGCCCCGCCTCGGCAGCCAGCGCCTAGGAAACCGAGAAGTACACTGTATAAACCCCTGCAAGTTGTCATCCTTTGGGCATGCCACTTCGATTCCGCCATAGTCTGCCATTGGAACATTGACCACAACCAATAACGGTGCGAATAGCACAATCAGCTCAACAACCAGACCCAGAAATCACCAATCAATCAGAGGAGGCGTCCCAAATTCTTCTACTCCATCTCTAATAGCCTTTCGGCAACCTACGGTGACTAGGTCATCTCTCAAACCAGCGAAAAAGTCTTTACCGGGCGAAATACACATAAGTGACACTGAGTCAACTATAGCTCGCTCACTCAGCCACACCTTCAACCGCTGAGCACCCCAAGCGGAGCAACACAGAAAGCAACAGTCGACGAAAGAACGTTATTCAAGACCTATCTTCCCAGTCAAAGCAATCGTCTACTAGTTGCATCGTACATACCAAGTAATCATGCGTTTCCTTCACCTTCTGGTTATCATCCGCATCAGGCCGGTACAAATGACCTCCGGGCCTTTTCAGTAATGTCATCACTCATGCCAAACGATTATTTAGTGTTCTACATAACTTCCATCGTAACCTAAGTAACACTTTTACACGTGAATCTTCCTCTTTTTATCATTCACATATCTCGCCTACCCTGAATCCCCTTTCTACCGCAGGCCACTTACGACAGCACCCGCGACCTTCCAGTCTCTGGCCTAACCAGCACCCCTATATCCTACTTCCATTTCACAATTCGCCCCCCCCCTCAAGTTACGGCCCAACAACTTATTGACGTAAAAGATGCACCTGTATTACCGTCCTTATTAAGGCGGGCGCCAAGATAATTGATGCTGCCACACTTCCTCTTTCTCTTCCACTAAATGGCTGTTTCTATGTCCCAGGCGCCAGTATCCACCAGTAGCGCGGCACTCAATGGCGACGTTTCACCGTGCTGTTCCGCACAAAGTGGACTTACAAACCACCGATCTCCTTCAAATCTAACGGCCTCAATTGGCACTAGCCATACTCAGCCTAGCCTAGCAACAGATCTGACTCACTCTCCAGATGTGCCTAATCGGCTTGTTTCACCATTCACGGTGTGTCATATCCCCTTATTCACCTTACCGACTGCTCCGTGTTTCTGCCCCTCCTCAAGCCACCCCATGAACGTAGTTCATCCAACTCAGCCTTTCTGCTCAACTGCTCACAAACTTGTCACAATTCCCTCAGCCCACAAGCATCCCAGTCGCGACACACAATCGAGCTCCCCTCAAGGCTCCAGCCCATTTACCACACTGTCGTTCCGCTCTGACGAAGAAAAAACCCGCTAAACGTTCACTAACTCTCATGAATTGTCGGTCCTTCACTACCAAGTCTGACACTTACAGCCGCAATCTTGGACTCCTTATTGAGAATTGCCTAATTGATTCCACTCCACCTGCCCAAATCTCTTTGATAGGCTATCAGATGCTTAGTAAAGCAGGCGTCGCCGAGGTGGTGGATGTTTAATCTACATCAATTGCAGCTTTACTGTCGCCCTGCACGACCACCCTATCCTGAATGCGGTAAAAGACTCTTTATGGGTTAACGTTCAACTTGCTCACATGCGCCTCCACGTTGGCCGAGTGTATAGACCCCATAGTACTGCCGCCTCTGACGTTATACCCGTCAATAATTCATTTCACCATCTATCCAAAATACCCTTGGAGATATGCTGATCGCCGGAGACTTTCGTGCACCCGATGTCAACTTGGATGCGCCTAACTCTCCGAACTATCTATCTAGTTTCCTTCCCTACACTCAAGTAGGACTCTGGAGCCAACAAGTTCTCACCCCGACCAGGAAGAATAGCATACTAGATTTAGTCTACACCTTGGGCTTGGCCAAAGGTAAAACTAACATTCTCAACCACTTCTCAGGGAGTGATAATAGAGTGGTTTTGTGTAATTTTGGTGCCCTGATTTATAACAACACACTTGTTCCGCTCGACTCTCCGTTCTCTCATTACGAGAGGTAGCGACTCACCGAATCAGTTCGTCCCATAGAGTAGGGTGGCTACTTTTTGACAAGTGAACCTCAGCGTGCAGCATACCTGTTATATTCTAAACTTCTTCGCGGTTCAAGTCAGGTCACTACTTAGCGAACCCCCGCAGCCAGTCCGATATCCTCACATTCTCGCAAGTAAAATGCAAAAACGTCTGAGCATCGTACAGAAATTCTGATGACATTTCTGGTTTTCATCCTCCTGCGTAGGCTCTCTAATAGTATTCGGGTAGCTGCTGAAAACTCTACATAAAACAGAAAGATTTTGCCCTTCGCCAGCAGGACAAGATGCTACTGATTTCACGTAAAATTAAGAACGGGACCACACATTCTAGTCCAAGTATTTCATACATGGAGTTACCAAATGACAAGCAGGACAATAATCCCGCTGAGACCTCCGAGGCTTCAACTCGGCCTTTTCTTCTTCTGCGACTATCGGCTCTGGAACTGCTCATAGTCCATCAGCTCCCCTTACTCCATCCACCTTGTCCGATATAAAACTTACGCCTAATGAAAGTTCTGATTTTTTCCGTGACGTGAAGACCCATACCGTCTCAGCTTCGATAAAATTCCATCAGCTCTGCTTCGACTTGGAAGGTCTGATGTTGCAATGTTATTTTTGAATATCTTCAACTTATCTCTGGAATTCGTAATTTTCCCATCACAGTGGAAAACATTCACCACTATTCCTCCCCAAAATGACTCCTCTCTTTGACCCCTTGAACTACCGATAGATTAACCACACAAAAGTTGCCTCTGGACCATTTGAGGACTTCGTTGAGAAGCACCTCCCGAAGTATTTATTATCTATCTTGGTACATAATGGCCAACACTGTTTTCTTGAAGCTCGGTCCTGTAACACCTGTCGGTTTGGCTTTTCCAACACGGTCACTGCTGCTGCCAACAGTGTAAAAAACCTTATTGACATCTTCTTGAACGACTGAGGCATTTGGCTGCTTCTCTTACTGGCGGCTCCTGACCAAGCCCGAGGCCTTTGGACTTAAATCTCCTATTCTCAATTGGTCCCCGTCCTATCTCTCCCACCGCAGCCAAGTTGTCTCAACCGACAACCAACCCTCACAAACCTCCCCCCTCACCAGTGGTGTCATTTACGGAAGCATGCTGGGACCAATTATGGTATCAAGGTAAAATAATGTGGTCTTCCCTACCGTTCATCACTGAGCCCCGTTCCTACCAGCGGAAGACATAAAAATTGTTTATGAATTCTCACCACTGAAACTCAATGACGCAATTCCAAAAATACGGCACGATGTATAAAGTCTTGAACAATGGTGTCACTTCTGGCAAATTGGATTCTTTGTTCTGAAATGCCGCTTTATGATCCTACGCTGTCAAGTCCCTCAGAAATCTTATCTTAAACACAAGTCCCTTATTACCCACAATTCATCAGTACGAGGTCTTCAGCTGCATTACTAGTGCACTCTAAACTTCTCGAACACTCATCTTTTCTAACTGCCAAGGCGAGCAAGTCCTTGGGATTTCTAGGCAGACATCTCATTTCGCCCGATACAAAACTCCTATCGTATCTGTTCTGCGTCCGACCCTGACTAGCGTACTGCCCCATTATCTTCATTAACTCTCTCCGAACTGAGAGAATAACTTTGTAGAATGTACAACCCCCATTCACGACAAAGAGGCTTGGTTACTCCACCACATTTAGTTATAAAGAGCGCTGCGCCGTCCCCCAAGTCTAACCTATTTAGCTACACTGTACGAGAGCTTACCTTCTCTCCCTCCATATGCTTATTCATCGCCTGGCGTTTACTTTCACTGGAACTCCACGTGTGCAGCCACCGACTCCCTACTCCCTCCGTCGCAGAGATCTGCGTCTTTTTATTGCGAATGCTAGGTTACCTATTGGACTTCATTTCTTACTGCTAAAATGATCCGGATTTCGGGAGAAACTCACCATTGATTTCAGTCAATTCGCCTTCTCGTCCACCTAAAAAATTTCAATGGCGCATTACCTTACAGTTGCTAATGCCCTGAGGTCAACTGTCGCCATCATGTCTGAGACTCTTGCTTTTGGAGATGGACCTGACTTCTAGCTAATCTTAAAACCTCATTCCGTGAGCGCTTCTTTTCTGAGGAACCTCTCACACTCTGGCAGGTCCGGAACCTCGCAATTCTTTCCTTATACGAGCTCTCTCCTAAACCCCATAAGCTGCTACCAGTCGTCCTCCGGTTCTAATCATTGTCCTTACCGTTCGGTTTATAAGTGTTCACCGTCCCTAGACTCCGCTCCATAGTGTCCCCAATTAATTTGCACGTGCCTGTTCACACTCAGATTTGCTGATTTCTGATTTTCAGACTCATTACTGGCTCGCGCTAAGGCTTGGGTTAGTCTGATACTAGATCCTAGGACCTAGCATTTATTGTTGTATTAGCCAGTTCCCCCTTTTGTTCATTCTATCCTCCATCCAGGTTCGGCCATTCATTGTTGTTACATCTCTTCCCGACCACATAGCTGGCAAAAATCAAGAATGTCGCCTCTTTCAGCACTTATTCCAGATTCTACCGACCAAGTACATTCTGCCCGTCCTGCTCCACCAACATCACCTTGGCACATTTTCTTGGTGGGCATAAGCACTGAACCGTCGACACGGTGTGACGTTCTCTGTTTACTCGATTGCTGTCCCACTGGCTTTGATATCTTGACCTCCTGCAACCCAGCCGTCGGTCCTCTGAAAACCACTGTGAGCATTGCTACAACTAGTCCTAATTCCAGCGATGCGGGAAGCGATCAGGTCCACTGCTTTGGCCTGTACTCTTCGGGCGCGCGGGACGTCTGCAACGATGTGCTGGCGCAAGTAGATTAGTGAATCGCACCTCCCGTCACCAAAAACGGTTTTCAGGTTAGATGTCGTGCGCACTGTCAGTCTCAATAACTAGCCCGGCTTGTGGATTGCGGAACCCCATCGTCCCGCTAGTACTGCTGCCACAAATACGTCACCTCCTCTGTCATCTCCAACGAATTACCGTCCATCGATCCCGCTCTCGACATTGGGGATGAAACCTACCTATTCATACCCGGCAAATTTATCACCTCACTTTTGTGCCAAATAGCGTGTAGCGTTCATCCTAACCCACCAACCCTCCCCTCTGTTTGACAACCCAAACTCGCCTATAAAATAACAATTGACTTTGTCAAGCACCTCTCCAACCACGTTCGCTGCTTCTCACGCACTTTTACTCTCCCGCCTCTTCCGCAAACCTGCCGATTAACCACGTCAGATTTGGCGGCTACTATCCACACGCTGGCACTTTTATTGTCACTGAACATTTCCTCACCAAAATTCCACAGACTTTGAACTTCGCAGAAATATATTTCGTAGTTCTTAAGAAGTGAAATCAGTGATTAGCATTCATTTGCCCTCTCCATCAGTCCAAAAGCTCAATTTCACAGTGTCATTCGATCTCAATTGATCTACTGAGCACTGTAACACACGTTCGGGCAATGCTTAGCCAAATTCACAACGGATCCCAAAATCAAAAGGCGATTACTCGTGATATTCTACGATGCTACATTGTTGAATGAACAATGACACCAAAAAGATACAAACCTCAATAATAAAATCACAATGACTTAACAAACGAGAAGCCGAATTGCAGCGTGCGAGCAAGGAGCACATGCGTCACGCAGGTCCAGAACAAGGATATGACAAATTAGCGCTCTGGGCGCGAAAAAACAACAATTGGTCCATAAAAACAAACAGTGCGTAAAGATACGTCAATAGTGTAAGCAAGTGAGTGATGTTAGTAAAAACATGGAACTGCAAAGGTTTTAGGGGATTTTCCATGACCGGTCCTTACACCGTCTACCAAAATCCTCCCGAATCCTTAGCAGAGTCAAAGGTTTGGTGTAAAGGTATTGATTCTTCCTACCTACCTAGGCCTTGCTGTCAGTGCGAGCGCCTAAAGCTTGTTGTCAATGTTGTACTCATGGTCGTATCTATTCCGTTGGCCACATAGACGCGAGGATATTCTACATCTTCCCCGAGAACGACTGACCGATGGCTGGTGTGAAGGGTAAACGTAGATGCTGTTCTTGGAAGGGCCGTCCTGCCCTGGCTGTATGTGCCTGCGTGAGTGTGCGTATATGATCTAATCGCCGCCACTTTCACATATGCAAAAGAACATTTCAGCAACGTCAACAAAAGCAAACGGCGAACACTGTCACATGTTTGATAGGTGTTGCGGGACATAGCGTGCATAGGGCATGTGCGTATGTGTCTGGATGTACAATGGAATCACATTTACCACCACACATCAAAAAAGAACTTTCTGCAAAGTCAACGAAAGACTGTGAGCACTGTTCCGTGTTTGACGGGGACCATGTGGCATAAACGAGTATAATGTAGGCGTGTGTGTGCGTGACCTAATCGCTGCCACTTCTAAGTATGCAAAATACATTCAGCTACATCACCAAAAAACAAAACAGCAAACACGGTCACGTGTTTGATAGGGGTTACGGGGTATAGTGTGCATCGGGTATGTGTCCAAGTGTACAACGGAATCGCATTTATGACCACATATCGGAAAAGACCTTCTCTAACGAACGACCGTGAGCACTGTAACGTGTTTGACGGAGACCAGGTGGTGTAACGAGTACAACGTAGGTGAGTGTGTGGTTCGACAGGTCAGTGTGTCGGGATTGCTTCCATATATGAGGTTTCTTTACCCACCTTGAAGACGCATGCGAAACACCCCGCCTGGCCTCAGCGTTGTCAGCTTCTCCGCCTTTGCTCTCGGGTAAGCTAATGCTGCTTATGTCACGAATTAGCGCTCCGTTAGCTGCCTTCACCTTCACCGTTCTTATCACTTCGTCAGTGCTTTCGATGGTTTCCATAACTACTCCCAAGGACCAGGTGCTTAAATGTTCGCGTTCGTCTACGATCACCACCACATCCCCAACCTTGAATGGTCTTGTCTTCACCAGCCACTTCTGTTGAGTCTGCAGGGCCGGTAGGCATTCCGCAGGCAGCTCCTCCAGACAACCTTGGCAAGATAATTCGCATGCTTCTATCCGTGGAGGTAGCTCCCGCGAAGGTTTACCAGCCCTTGGAAGCCCTCGTTCGACCTTAACGTCGATAAGTCGTTCGGAGTGAGCGCCAGGTGGGTGGGGTCGCCGTTCATTACTGGAACCAGGGGGCGGTTGTTCCGGTTTCTCTCTGCCTCAGTCATGACGGCGTTCAGCGTCTCTTCGTCGGGTGGCTGTTGCTTTACGATTGACAGCAATATCCGTCTGGCGGACCGGATCATGCGTTCCCATACGCCGCCGCGGTGACTGGCCTGCAGGTGGTTACAATGCCATCGTATGCCGTAAGCCATGGTTAGATCCTGCAGTTCGTCCCTGTTTGTGTTCTTGTGCCAAAGCTGCAATTCCCGGTGGGCGCCCACAACGTTCGACCAGTTATCTGAGTATATATCGGCTGGTATGCCTCTGCCGTTGGTAAATCTCTGCAAGGCCCGTAGGAAAGAATCGGTCGTCATCGAATGTGCGACTTCTAGGCGTACCGTATGTGATTTCATGCACGTCATGATACATCCATATCGCTTTCCCAATCTCTTCCCGCACTTGATCCACAAGGGCCCGAAATAGTCCAACCCGGTATTGCTGAACGGCCACCAGCCCGCAGTCACCCTGCTTTCTGGTAGTGGGGCCATGAGTTGTTTGCCCGTCGTGGCATTGCGTCTCGTACATTGTGCACAACGTCGGACTACGCGTTTTACAGTCTCCCTTCCTCACATCAACCAAAGGCGCTTTCGGATGACGCTCGTCACGTGACTTTCCCCGGCATGTCCCTCCACGGCGTGGACGTGTTGAATCATTAGCTCTGGTACAGGTTGTCTCGCAGGCAGCAGTATAGGATACATTGTGTCGAAGTTCAGGTGAGCGCTGGTCAGCCCGCTATCCACCCGCAGCAGTCCATCAATGATTTTTGGGTTTCAAAGCTTCAATTCGCCTTTTGGAGATGATATTTCTTTGTTGATTGGCACCACTTCTTCCGCCCTCTTGATTTCTCGGGTGAAGGCCTCGCTTTGTGTCATTCTCAAAAATATCGCATTCTGCAGCTTGTAGCTCATCGGGGCTTATCGGGCCGACCTGTATCCGGCCTGAAGGGCGTAGCCCCTTCATAACTACTAAATTTCTCTTGAACCTGGCTAACCAGGCTACCGCACGAAGTGTCTTCATCCAGGAATAAAACCTGACCAATCGCGATAGAATGGATGTCGCTTCGACGACGTTGGCCGTTATCACTTCCCCTTTGATCTCCAGTTCTACTTCCGTAGGGGGTTTTAATTCGAACACGGGCCAATCCTGTTTAGGCACTTGAGGGAGGTTTGGCTCTCTCGTCCACGTGTCTAGTTACCTGGAGTTGGTCGCACCTCGGGAGAACAGATCGGCTGGATTATCGCCAGACCTGACATGCTTCCACTGATTCATGGCTGATTCATCATGGATGATCGTGAGTCGGTTAGCAACGAAAGTGCTAAACCGGCTCCGGAAGTTGTTATTGTAGTAAAGTACTATTGTTGAATCCGTTCAGAAGCTAACCGACCAAATGTAGAAGTCAAAACATCTCTTCACAGCTTGCACCATCCTGACTGCTAATACGGCTGCGCTGAGTTCAACGCGTGGGATCGAGACCGACTTCAGTGGAGCAACGCGGAATTCAGCAAACAGGATCCTCGTGGTATATTGTCCATCTCTTGTGCACCATCGTCCGTACACCCCAGCTCCACAACTGACTTCGGACGCATCGGAAAAGGCATGTAGTTCTCCCGTCCGCGTTTTATAGCCAGAAATCAAACATCGTGGAATCCTTATGTCCCCTAATTTCTTCAATGTGTTTAAAAATTCTTCCCAGTTCAGCCGGTCTTCTCGGCCCAGTGACTGGTTCGAATCAACTTTCTTACGGCACGGCCGCTGCAGCAAGATCTCTGCGGGCAGCCGCTAATGTGAGACAAAATCGAGCGGGTAGAACAGACTAGAGACAGCGGATAGTATGCCTCGACGGGTTACTGGCAACACGGGAACGTTTAGCTCGAAAACAAAATCGTCCTTTTCCGCATCCCATTGTATTCTTAAAGAGCTTTCGGTAGGGAGTGGAGAGCCGTCCAAATCTCTTACCCTTTTGGCCTTCTCGTGAGAAGGAATGACCTCAAGCACTTCTGCAGCGTTTGACATCCATTTTGCTAGATGGAGGCCGCCCTCTTCTAGCAATCTTGTCAGGTCTCTGAACTGCGCTAGAGCTAATTCTATATCATTGAATGATCTAAGGTAGTCGTCGACGTGGAATTTCCTGCTGACGCTATCTAGCACCGACCGATGGACCAGACCCCCGTGTTTGTTCGCAGATTCCCAAAGGGCGTAGTTCGCACAGAAAGATAACAATATGGCTCCGAAGAGTTGGACGGTCATCCTACAGTTTACTACAGCGTCGTTTTGGTCGTTCTCTTCCCACCACAGGAAATGCAAAGCATCTCGTTCGCCTACCGGTATTTCTACCTGATGAAACATTTCCATAATGTCTGTTGACAAGGCCATTCTACCCACTCTGAAATGGCCCAAAACTTCGATTAGTGGTGTGATCAAGTCAGGTCCTTGCAGTAGGCGATCGTTTAACGACTTGCCCTTGAACTTGGCCGCGCAGTCGAAAACCACCTGCAGATTTTCGAGTTTCTTGAGGTTGATAACTGGGAGTCGAGGTAGGTACCAGATATCCTTTCGGCCGTCGGTGTTGGCAGGCACCTTTTCAAAGTAGCCGAGAGCTCTGTTTCGCCCTATTAATCCTGCCTATCGTTCCCACAGATCCTGGTCTCGAATAAAGCTTCCTTTTAGTCTTAGTAAACGTTGAAGAACATAGTTTCGGTTATCAGTCCACGGGTCGGCAGATGCGCGCCATGGGACGGGAACCTCGAGCTGTTTTTTAAGGCCTCTAGTGCCTTGTCGCTCCGTTTGTAAATCTAAGTGATCTTCATGAGAAAACGACGGTCTTTCTATTCCGATGTCATGAAACTCCTTTTCATACAGCCGCTGCAGGTGATACTCCATGCGGTCCTTTTCGGCGGATAAATAATTCACTGAACCACTTCCCCCTACTGGACCGTATAACATCTATCCCAGAGCCGTGCGTACGGCATAAGGTGCCTGGCGGTCGCCCATTCTCTGTTCAAGTACCCAATGTGCCTCTGGCACGTCGCAGCCGATGAGGAGATCCACTTCGTCATCTTTCCAGTATACAACGGTTACATCCTGCAGGTGGGGCCACCTAGTCAATACTGCGTTCACCGACCTTGGTGCTCGCATGGGGAGATCCGCTAACGTGAGTGCCTCCGTTGGTTCGATTTGCTCGTTAGTGTCTAAAGAGATGAGCTGCAACCTCAACCGGCCGGCAGCCATTACTTGTGTTCCTCCCATCGTGCTCACTGCTAACGACGTCGCATCTCTAGCGAGCTGGCGATTGTCGGCAAACCACTCTTTCATCAGGGTAGTGTCAGGTCCACTGTCGACGAAAGCCAACGCTTTAACCACCTGAGGTGTGGTCACTACTCCCACGGCAACTACTCCACAGCGAACTGGCCTACCGGCAGACCGAGACGTTGAACAAATCACACTGGGCTTGGTGCTGGCCTCGGGTAAGGTTACTCTCGCCTGGTGCAGCAATCGGTGGTGTCTGCCCGCGCAGCCCTCCTACCCACATCTGTTCCTTGTTCTACAAGCTGCCGCCCGGTGCTTGGTGTTGAGACAAAAAAAACACTCCTGCCATCCTCGCCGTTCCCGGGCTTTCGTTTATTGTGGCGTTGCCGAACTTGGGGCATTCTGGTAGTCCATGGCTAGCATCACAGGACCTGCAACTTGGTTGCGCCGTGGTATGGCGTAAAATGGCTTCTGTTTTTGGTCCGAAGCTGATATTCCGGCTGTTCTTGAGCAGTGGTTCGAGCCTGGCTAGTACTAGACTTGCTTGCTCGGTTGCTGTCCCGGATAAGTCGGCCAGATCTGCTGTAGGCCATCTTGGTTTGCCTGTTCGAGTATTCGGTCAGGTCTTCGAAGTTAGCCTCCCGGTCGCTCCGGCTTATCCGTTCCGCTTCTTCCGCCCACCGACCCTGTAGTTCGGGAGGGAGGTGATGGACTGGTTTCCAAAATGTGCATTGCATCTAGGTCAGCCCTGTAACCTAAATTATCGGGGGCTATTGAGCGGTTCTGCATCTTGATCACCAGGTCGGCCATTATGTAGACATCGCCCTTGGTTCTTTTTGACTCCACCATCACGCCCTCTACTAGGTTACGGGCTGCTTTGAAAGGTTGGCCAAACAAGTCCCTCAGAATCTTCCTTTCTCGGGTGTAGCCTTGTTCCGGGTCGAGCATGGTACACCCGTCAATAGCTTCTCTTGCTCGGCCTCGACAGTAGTGAGTCAGGAAGAGAAGCCTTTGCCCAGGGTCAGTTAACTTATTTTCGACGAAAGTCTCGAACTGCTTGACAAAATTGCAGTAGTATTCAGATCACCCGTCGAAAAACCATCAGTTCTGCTCTTGGCAAGTCGATCGTTGATGTTTTATGGTCGGCGGCCGGAGTGAAGTCTCCGATTTTGTGGTGCCCTAATCTATCGGAAGTGACGCAGTCGTTGGTCTCTGGCTCAAGCTTCTTGTCTACACTTCTGTTCTGCTTCGTGGGCATGTTGTCCAGCTGATAACAGTTGCTGTTCTAGGTCTAGTATTCCCAGCCTATATAGATCGACATCCTCACAATTCACATCGCCCTCAGTAACACATGAACTAGCACTGACAGGACTAGGCGATCTAACATTAACTAAATAATCAAAGGTATCCAAAACCTCCCCAGTGATTTTCCGTATTACTTCCTGTTCAGATTCTAATGTCTTCGATCCTTTTCTTGGCATTTTGCATCTTTTTCTCATTCGAAATTGATCTACTGAGCACTGTAACACACGTTCGGGCAATGCTTAGCCAAATTCACAACGGATCCCAAAATCAAAAGGCGATTACTCGTGATATTCTACGATGCTACATTGTTGAATGAACAATGACACCAAAAAGATACAAACCTCAATAATAAAATCACAATGACTTAACAAACGAGAAGCCGAATTGCAGCGTGCGAGCAAGGAGCACATGCGTCACGCAGGTCCAGAACAAGGATATGACAAATCAGCGCTCTGGGCGCGAAAAAACAACAATTGGTCCATAAAAACAAACAGTGCGTAAAGATACGTCAATAGTGTAAGCAAGTGAGTGATGTTAATAAAAACATGGAACTGCGAAGGTTTGAGGGGATATCCCACGATGGGTGGTTACAGCCGTGGATAGGCAGCGGATAACGTATCTGTTGAGCAGGATCATTCCAGGAGGGGTAGGAGGACGTATAGATGGATGGAGGCGGGCCAGATATTTTGAAAAGCTGTATTTTAGGGCTAGGATATGAGTGGCCGTATTTTAAAATTTCCGAAAGCTAATGAGGGGTAAAGGGTTATTCACGCAAGGAAAAGGCACACAAATAGCAAAGAGGCAGGATACGGGGCGGACGTTGAGTTACTGACCACGTGGAAGAAGGTTTAAAGGCGGGAATCGGCGAAGATTTGGGGGGAGCAGCAGGGGCAAACTGAGGCGGCCATACAAAGGGTTGCAGCAGGGTGGGGAAGAACGTTGTGCTTTGTCAAGGCAGATGAGTGGTTTGGAAGTTACATCTTGTCAGAAGGGGGGGAAGAGCGGTTTAAGGAAGGAGGAGTGAAGGGGTGAGTGGCATGTCAGTAGCTGAGAAGGCTACCGAGCTCTTCAGGTGCGATGGCGTCGGACTGAGTTGGAGAATATTGCAACTGCTTATCTCACTGAATATGAAGAATGGCATTTCAGAGGGTTTCAATGAAGAGCTGAGGGGGAAAGTTAGAGCGGGTTTTCGGCCGGGTGCTAACCTAGGTGCTGTTCTTTTCATACTCACCGGAGGTTGCGCGGAAATGTAGCTTGGGGCACAGAGAAGTGGCAGATCAGATAGAACATTGGGTGGGTGGTGGGCAGAGTTGTTAGAGTAAGAGGGACGGTTGGTAAGGCGTGGTTGAATCTGGGTGGACAAATGAGACTCAGTACGACAGAGGTTCGGGGTTGACCCAGTATCGATTTTCGGCTTTGGGCTGAGCTTGGTGGGTTTAAGTCAAGATAGTTACAACCAAGGCAATATGAAGCCAATTCACACGGATACCAAAACCAGAACACGATTGATTCGTAGTCCCCACGGTACTTGAAAGAGAATCAATAAATTACAAATCTATACAAACCGCAGGTTTACGGCCAAATGGACTCAACAGCAGAACCCAAAGGTTCAAGGTTCCATGGTCTATACACGGCACTCTGAAACGGCTCAAGGCCAAACTCACAAGTCTTACGCAAAAAAACAGACATGCAGATATGTCGCGTATGGAAGTGCTTAGCCATTTTATGTAAATTGTAGCCACCTTCGTGGAGCACTTAGAACATTTGGAAGGACTTTTGATATGTCTTTCAAGTTAGTTTAGAGTCGACACTGTGGTAAATTGTCCCTAAGAGCAGGTGGTGGCGGGGCCGAAGAAGCTAGGGGCAGAAACATCTGGTGTGGGCTCCGTATAGGAGCGTTCGCGCAGAGATGGAGCCGGTGATGAGGAGTCAGTTGAGTCTAAGTCAACACTATGAAGGTGGGCAGAAGGGGTTGCTGGATCCTTTACAGGCATCACGCCTATGAGATTTTGAGTGGGTCGTGCACCAAGAACAGTTAGGCCAGTATGGACGGGTAAGAGCGTTTCACTTGTGAGCAATCGAGATATTGCCCTCCGGAGAGGTCTACTGCCAGGAAGTGTCTTCATACCCTTATACGGCGAACTTACGGCAATCAACACTTCATAGTTCATGAACTCCTTGGCTACCAGGACGTTCATAGACTGAGACAATAGCAAACTGCTAAGACCCTGGAATGTTTTGCGAAATTTCTGTGGTGAGCCACATTACGCGCACTGAGTACCTAAAGCCTGGCCACTGGTAGGGACAGAGGCTCAATAAAGACCACGGAGCTTTTCTAGCTACAAATGCCGAGGTAGTTTTCGGTTGTGATGGAGTCGAGAGGGTGTACCCCTAATGCCAGTTTGCGAGAGGGTGTGGCTGCTCCGGGGTTCGACGAGGGTTAACAGAAGGGCAATCTTTAGTATGATTTACTCAATAAGTTGTAGATTATTTTCAAGTCTGTTAACCTCTCAGTGATCACCTGCTGTAATGTGACTTGCAGACCATTGAGATGGTCAGGGTGTTTTATGCTCTCCTTCAAGGACCAGGGGCGCTTGGCCCTTTTATAAAGTTTTGGCGAGACCTCTTTCAGAGTACTGTGTGCATATATAGGCTTTTTGTTATCGAAAAGATATATAATGTCTGAAAATAGTGTGAGAACTTGAAACCGGAATTATCACTGGCAAGGGGGAAATTCCACCCAACATCTAGATCTCGATCTCTTCGGCACGTTGTTCATGTACATAGAGGGTCTGTCTGGTATAAACATAAGTAACTCGTTTCTTTCTGCTCCCCGATTAGGCAGACATGCTCTTGACAGACCCTATCAGTACCTTTATCTGGATGGGCGGGGAACTCTCTCGGTTTGGGACAAGCAGTGTTAGGAGCCACAGAAAGGCACTGGAGAAGTAACTTTGTGGACATGCGATTGTCTTTAGCCACACAACGTCCTGTACAAATTGAACTGAACTGAGAAAATTGAGCTGACCAGTCCTGATTGGGGAAAATAAAACATCGATTAAAGCACTTACGGTTGCTCACATTGTTTCCACCCTGGAAATGATGGAGGTAAGGCCGGAAGATTACTGCAGGCAGTAAATATACCTAAATCTAGGAGCTTGTTTGCATGCAGTGAGCCATCTTACAGCAACTAGCTACCAAGATCGATAGATGACAGTCGTCGCTACAGTGCGACACTTGCTGAAAGAGTATTAAATTTAGACTGGAAGCTATCGGCCTTTGAGGATGTCTGCAAGAGTGAATCGCGATCAGGGAATGAAAATAGTCATGTACGCCCTACAAGTATATTTTGCAAATGCTTGAAGCGACCTATGAGGAAGTAAAAACCCAGACACCTAGAGAACGGCATGTTGCTCCGTTTTGCATGATACGGAATTTGAAAGAAAAGTCGTCTCTCGAATATCATGATATTGTTGGACAAAGTTGCTACCCTGTTGGATAAGGGCAGGGTAGACGAAGATTAATGCCGGACTTAATCATGGCTCAAAAGTAGGGAAAAAGTGAGCTCGTTTGGCTGAGCTCTGCATATTCCTGCAAAAAATTTGAATGTCAACACATTTTTATCCACCGAAAAGTATTGTTCTGGTCAAGGTGAAGTGTATCCAACGCTTGGCCGGTTGATCCATTGGTTAGTTAACTCGGCGCCTTCCTGATGGCGCCTCGAAATCTCAAAGTAGTGCGTAACCCAAGCCGATGCGGGACCCAAATCAAAACAAGACTGCTCCGCCAACTCTGCGGTAATATTTGTGGATAAAAGTATAAGTACCTCATAATCATACCTTTGACAGTGAGCCTTGGTCACTATCCAGCCCAAAGATGGTCGAAATCAGAATACAAATCTGTACAAAAAGAGAAAAAAAAACAAAAAATAAATAGAAGATACCTGTCCTGCAGTTCAAACAGGTAGAATAAATTCCACACACCTAATCAGGCCGAACAAACAACTTCCTAAGCGTGGAGCCAAAAAATCGAAGTAGGCTAGCTGAACGTCTACGGTTCGTCGACGTGAGAGAGGAAATAAAACCAGACCGCCGCAAAACAAACTGCCTTGAGTCGCTGTGACTCATTAACGCACTGACTGTCTACGAATTTAATTCACCAGGGAAGCACGGCCAAGAATGTGCCTCCAGCAGAAGCCTGCATACACTCTAGCTTAGGAACCCGGGCACTAGTAGGTACCCTCAGGCCAAAGGCACCTTTCAAACATCTCTGTATACTATCCCCTTTTGCTGTGTGCACCTTGACTAATCAGAATAGCCCATCAGCATCCGGTTGACAGCCCCCTACAAACCCCGGGCACCCTGCATCCGGTTCGTTTCTTTAGAATCCACAAGCGCCACAGGGCCCTTCCTGACATTCCTGTGCTTGCTTATCCGCCTTTTTCCAGTTCGCAGCACAAGTGAATATTCCTCCACCACCAAATGCCGCCGGGATGCGTCCGCAAAGTTATTCATCTATTTCCATCCGCGTGAATAATTATCTTCAATACTGCCTCCCACTGTTATGCCATCGCTGCTCCTAAGCAGGGGCAAGCTGTTCGGTGTACGAGCTGGTTCGTCACTTGTGCCTTACATCACGGACACCAGTGGTCGACTGTTCGGTATCTTTTCGGTCTCTACGAAGCAAGAAAAGGGGTTGTCGTCATTGACCTCCCCCTCTCCATTTGGAATTAAAATCAAACAACGCAAAGAACTTATCATGCGTTCAAACCCCTCTTCAAGGAGTAGAAGCTGACGGGTAGAAATTCTACGAAATTCCCCTCGCAGACAGCTGGTTTTCAACCTTATTCTGGTCCTAGCGAGCTGCGCACCTCCTTAGCTCCAGGAGGGACCAAGCGAAATATGGTCCACGGTCATTGTATTTTTCTTCAGGCGCGCCTCGCCTACTTGTGCAGAGCAAGTGTCATGGAGAATGAATCGATGTTTAGCCCGAAGTTAACTTTAAGGTGTAGCGCCCAAGATTGAAGGTAAGGTAGTAGGAAAGAGTGGCCCTCTGGCTTCCCTTATCTCGTCGAAGGTATGTCTTCGTACATCTATTACTCCCCAAGTTCTCGAGTGACGCAAGAGGTTTACGTAGGTTACAAATCTTTTTATCCCTGAAAAGACCCGCAAAAATCTTGACCAAACTAAATAACCGCCTTAAAGCTGCCATAGTTTATCTGACCTTTCCCGAGTGACGACAAAAACGTTTTCCTTTGCCCCTAGCCCCTGAGGTGGGACGCAGTTAATGATAAAGGTTTATTTCGGAGACGCCCGGGGCATGTCAGACGCATGATCAACTGTTTACAAGTAATGGAATAAACAGACACAACCCTTGGAAAAGTAGAAATTTACGTGACAGGAGTTGAAAAAACGGGCTAAGAATGGGGAGTAACGTGGGATGAAAGTAGGCAAGTGTATGCACACCAAAGGAAATGTACTAGGTTTAAATGGACCCATGAACGGATTCATGTAGACGCCCGGTGAGTTTGAAAAGTCAAAGTCAGGTGGGGAATTTGGCTGGTCAGTATGGGGACATCTGAAGGCTGACTGATATACATGAGAAAGGCTAGAAATCAGCATAAGAAACTGTAATAGCGGGAGACCATGAGGAAAAAGTGAGATTCACTGCAGGGATTAGGTAGCGACGAAGCACTGGTACTCTGCAATAGATGGTCGGCGAACAGGGCACAAAACTCATTGTACAACAGGGAGCGAGCAAAGTAAGACGTAAAAAGTGAATCAGGTAAAAAAATAGTTCATAGGAGTTGGACACAGTAGATATAAGTTACAGATGTAGGAGGAATGGATGCATATCATGGCGGTCAGCGGGATGATAGCAAGAGAGATGGCCTGTGAAGAACTACAGGATATAGGGCGAATGCATATATACATATGTGCGCTTGTTTATATTTGTATACATATAAGAGAAGCCGGATCAATAACAATGGAGTCCTAGAAGGAAATTATCAGTTATTAGGAGGGGCAGGTTAGGTTAGGTCGAATGTTTTTAGAACTAACTTTGGAATATGGTGGAGAATTATCTTCATGACAGGTGAACTTGACGGATCACCAGAGAGAGTGGAGAATGCGGAAGCACAGGAAAGACGACGGCCGAGGAGCAGTTCAAAAAAGGGGAGATGAAGGAAAGTATTGAAGAGAACAAGAATGGATCTAATAATGTGATTGATGTAGGTGAGACATGTGGTGTCGGTCAAGAATGGGAGAAGCAATAATAAATGGACTTGCATTATTCAGCAGGAAGATGGTGGCGATGGAGATGGCTAAGCAGTGCAGAGCGATTGTGCATACAAAGTGGAGAAAGTTACCTAAGAGGTGAAACTATCCGTGGTGCAAGATGCAGCAGCTGTGACGGCAAACGGCGTGGGAGAGGAATGAGCAAAAGGGGTACCAGAGGGTAATGGCAAATCAAACGGACTGAAGCCGTAAATGAGAACCATGACGAAACAGCGAGTTTACATTAGGTGGCAAGTGAAAAAGCAAAACGGTCCAAAAGTCACGCATAAATTGCCTGTGGCAAACAGTAGACGAAACAGGAGATGGGAGCACGGGCCGAAAAAGACAGGTGAGACATAACCAGTAAGATCATTTCATTGCAGGTGGAACACGAAAAAGACAGAGGGAAAAGAAGCACCGGGACAGGTAAACCGGTGGACGAACATAACGCATGAGCAATTGATGTGCGTCGGAGTCTGAGGCATGGAAATTAGGAGCTGCGTGCATGCCGGCCATTGTACAAGTGGGTGCAAATGGATGATACTTACTGGAGCACTGCCAAGTGGAAGGATCCGCAGAGGAATCGCAGAGCCAGGCAAGGAAAACAGAGTGATGGTGACTGGATAATAAATGTGGCTGTGAAGGGTGCAGAGTTTGGAAAGGCAGTTCTGATATGAGAATTGGTCGTGAGTGCGAATGGGGCTGGTGTGCAATGATATTAGTCATGAGAATGGAGAACGAGGGAGGGTTTTACAGAACGGTAGGCAGTGAGGCGTAAGCATGCAATCAATGAGCTTTTTAGGCTTAGGGTGATACCAAATGAATAGATGCTACAAGCCGGCAACGCCGACATTGGTGAAGAAATAAAATATTGGCGGTTGTCGGCAGAGTAAAGTGGGTAGGACGATAGTGAGGTGCGATGAGAGGTAACACAGTGAGAGACGACAGGAGCAAGGACAGGATGGGTAGGTGTGCATGCCATAAGAGAACGAAAAAATGAATATGATGGGAGCGATATTTGGGCATACAGTGGCGAACAAGGATTGTTGGAGCATGTTGTCTGCAGCTGACAGCTTTAGAGCGCGCGATCCGCAACCGGTGCTAGTGGGTGGGACTGGCCGTGCGCTGGACACCCAACCTGAAAAACACTTCTAGGTGAACACGGGAGTTGTGATCCGCCAACCAAATTGCGTTTGCACATCGTTGCAGACGACCTGCACGCCCGATGTGCGCCGGCCAAAGCGGTGGATCTGACCGCGCCGTGAACCGTTGGGAAATGGCACCAATGTTTATTGGTGGTTATGCATGTGGGGCGTAGTTCAACTGCGATAGTATGAGGTTTGAGTTCTGCAATCGGATGGTCAGGTTGCAAGGGGTTTCAAAAGACGGTGCCAGCGTCTAATAATCGACCAAACGGCGGCGTTATCCAGGCGCGTATACCAACGTAGAGGGTGGAATCCTCGTAGGGAGAGAACCGGAAAAAGAGAGCAGGTAAAAAAGAGCAATCAGGGTGTGCCCCTGCTGTGGATCAACGGTTAATGGCGGCATATAAAAACCAGTAACAAACGAGGCATAAGATTGACAGAAAGTATGGAAGTAGTTGGAAGCAAAGTGGTTGAAATTAGTGGCATTTCAATTTGTTTGATTCATTAAGGAGATGGACATGGGTAGTCTAACTTTGAAAACTAAGTCAGGTAGATGAAACTGTCTATCGATGATTGCATCCTCAATTGAAAGGAGTAGGGTCGGCGAAGGAGTTGGTCTTAGAAGTCGAGTCCTCTCTCTTAAGCTATATCTTCTGCCACGCTCATATTAGATAACTGGAGTGCACGGGTGACGCTGAGATATGGGATGAGCGCCGGCAGAAATTGGGATTTGGTTTTTGAAGCTCGAAGGGTGATGGGCAACTTCTTCCAGACTTTGGAGTAGACAAGAGGGAGAAAACGTGACCGTATGGCCGACTTAGCTATACTGGAAGGGACAGTAAAAGGCCTGTTCCGAAGTGAGTAGGGGGTTCCACGGGAGAAGCTTACTGGGTCAAAGGAAAAAGACCGGTTATGGAGCAGGTTATAAAAGTAGACTAAGTTTAGTCTTAAGCGGCGGAGCCAGAGTGGGTCAAAATTCAGATTTTGGCATCGTTCTCTATAACTTAAAGACGTGGACCACCCGAGTAGTTGTTTGGTGAAAAGCCTCTGTATGCTTTCAATCGCAACTCTGTCGAATTTTGTCATGTTAGAAAATGTGATTGGGCGGTATCCGAGCAAAGGCCTGACGTGGTATTTGTAGATGTTGATGATACTGTCCCGGAGACGAAAGGAGCGGAAGAGCAAGGCCACACTTCTTCTAGCCTTGACCGCTTGGATGGCAGCGTGTTCAGAAAAGTTGAGGGTGCAGGAATAGTTGAGGCCCAAATCGCGGATGGTAGGTCGACTGGCTATTGGGGACCCACCAAGAGTTAAGGATCCAGGGGGCAATTGGAACTTGTAGGTTAGGACCTCGCAATTATCAGTGGAAAAGCTCATCCTCCAGGTGTGGCACCAGCGGTCAGTTTCAGCGAGGTCAGCGGAAACGTTGCAAGGAGTAGGGATAGCATCATTCGAATTGAAAGAGTAAACTATTTTTATATTGTCTGCAAATAAGAATGGAGTGCCGTGGTGTACTAGATCCCAGAAATAGGAGAGGACCCAGTAAGCTGCCCTGTATAACGCCACTTGTAACAGGTTTCGGTTTAGATGTATGTCCACTGGTGAGGACCACTTGCGAACGATGAGCGAGGTAAAGTTTCAGCCAAGAAAGCAGCGAGTCAGCAATGCCGGATGAAAGTAATTAGGAGATAAGATGCGGGTGTGGAGCACGGTGGAAAGCCTTCGACACATCCAGGCGGACAATTACTAATGCCTGCCAGCTATCAACAGCCTTAGTGACTAGGTTGAGGAAGCCATACTGACGTGTGGTGCATGATCGCGATTTGAGAAACCCGTGTCGCCTATCGCTTAGAAGGTTTGAAGCGAGAAGATGGGTGGTAAAGCCATCTTTGATAATCGTTTCCATTATTCTGGAAATAATAGGAGTATGGTTGATGGGACGGTAATTAGCAAGTTCGTGGACATGTCCTTTTTTATGTCGTGTGATGATAACTAAACGCTTCCAGTTCGACGGTACCATACTAAATTTGAGTGACAAAGTGAATAGGTTCGGTAATAAAAGTGAAGGGTCCGATCCACCGTTAATGATTGCAGCTGGGGGCTACCCGTCTGGTTCAGGATAGGCAGATGCTTTATAGCGTGTAATGCGCCCGGAAATAACTTTTACTTCAAAGGTTAGGGTAGATAGGGAAGAAGTAGTAATAGCCAGAGGATTTGTGGGTGCTGTATCTAAGGCGGGCCCCATGGAAGTGGCGAAGTAATGGTTGAAGTCCTCAGCGATATCAGCACGGGAGGTGGCCGATGTTTTATTCGGTAACACAACGTATTGGATCATAGTGTCTGTTGCCGAATTCCTAGGTTTGTGTAGGAGCGAGAGTTTCAATGTTTTATTGGGATGCCTTAGGGCTTTGGCTTCTTTGTAGCGGAGCTTTTTTTCTTTGGGTCCCGGATGATATCAGTAAGACGCTTTAGTCTCATGAGAAGAGAGAAGTCGTGGTTTTGGAGGTAAAGTCTTTGCATCATAAGGTACTTTCATTGGAGGGAGGCAAGTTTGGACTTCCTAAGGGAGGAGTTTCGGGATATTGGGCTGATCATGCACATGGCATGCTTCGGGCGCTTCCGAAATAAACCATTATTATTATTATTATTATTATTATTATTATTATTTTCAGGAGGCAGTTTCCCATGTTAAAGTAAAAGTGATCAGCCGCCTGTTGGGGGTTAGCGGTTAGAAAAAAACTGCTCCAATCTTGGCTGCGGATGAGATTGGGAAGAGGGTTCTAATTTAAACGGACGGAATTGTTGACTAGGATCAGATCGTCTGATGAATAAGGGTGGAATGAAAGATTACTAGCCACTATCTAATGGTCGCTACCCGGAAATTTAGTCCGAACGGAAACCGAAAAGTGGGAAACACCGTGGGTGAATATAAGATCTAAGATGTTGGCGTTCCTAGTAGGGGTTTTAAAGCGCTGCACCCAGCCCCCAATGTGAGTATGGGACACAAAGTCTATTAAGTTGGGAGGTGCCGTGAGGTTTCGGCAGGATATTTTAGGTCAGGTAAAATCACCGGCTATGATTTTCGCTGCCGAAGGTAGTAGTGAAAGGTAATCAAAGGCTTCAATTAAGTGAGTTAAGTCAGCAATAGTAGATGAGGGCGGGCGATAGACACAACCAATGTGCATGACTACAGTTGATAACCGAATTGTGAGCCATACAGAAGCCGGAATTGAATCGAGTGCAGCATGTCTGATGGGGACCACTGAAAAGGGCATGCTGTGTGTACACAAGGCACCCACCTCCGTGTCTGTCGATCCTGTTTGCCCTAAAATCCTTGTACCCTTCAAGCATAATTTCGCTTGTGCTGGTGTGTTCGGTGAGCCAGGTTTCAGTAATAAAGTTGATGTCAGGACTGGATGTTATGACATAATTTTTTAAGTAATGAAGCTTATTTAAGATGGATTGCGAGTTAAATAAGACGAATGACAACCCACTCATGTGGGAGTGAGTGTCAGGGTTAGGTAACTTATGGGAGCTGTTGGTCGGAGGAAGTGCACGGTGAAGGGCGTGAGTTGGATCTATTACCGAGGAGAACGAAAAGCGAGTGTTGGGTGCCTCCTCGATGGTTCCTGAATAATCAGCCGCGGACGAACCGGAAATAATCAATTTTGGGTTATTACGAGGTGAAAGAGAAGACCTTAGACGAAGTAGTCTTGCTACTTGTCCTGATTCGTTGGGATCGTTCGATGCTCCAGTGCAGTGGCAGAATACGAGCTTGTGGAGGGCAATGGCTTTCCCACGTGACAGCCTTGGTATTGGTTGGTGTTGTGTGTTAAAAGCAAGCCTCAGGGTATAAGGACTAAAGGAGTTTGGGGAGGCCTCGCCGCCCATCGATGCAGCTTGCCCAGGTGCGGAAAGATAGGAATCGACGGTTGGTAGAGATGGTATATGGAGGTTATTTTGGAAGAAGGTAGTGGTATTACGCAGTGTTGCGTAGTTGGCCTGCGGAGTTCGGTGTGCTACCGAAGGTATGAACGACTGGTAAGGTGCCGGTATTGGAAAGTGGTTCATAAAGGCTAGGAGAGATAAAAGATAGTGGGATTGTACTACACAGGGTGGGGAAAATTTACTCGAAGGGGGTTTGTGGATGTATCCGTCAAGGTCTACATCAGACAGTTGTTGGCTGATAGACGTTGGTTGCATAGAGTAGGCTTGGGGAATGACCGGGTTAGGTGTCTTTTGGGCGGATTTCTGCCTTGGAAGTTTGCGAGAGCTGGACTTTCTCAGCACTTCTCTTTGTAGTGGCGTTCTGTCGGGTGCTATTCGTATGTTCTTGTATGGCGAATTAATACCAATAACTGTTTGTTTATGAATAAACTCACTGGCTGTCAGTGAGTCCGGAAATTGGAAAAGTAGGAGGCATTGGTGTCGTTGTCTTTATTTGCGTAGTCTGCTGCTACGGCTTTTCACACGTCCCATGTTATCGGCCTTTAGCAGAGCACTGCTGACTATGTTGAGTGGGGCCCTATCGGGAATATTAAATACAATGGCTTGATTCGAGTTTCTTATTCGTTTTGAAACCTCTGCAGATATGCTGTCAACAAAGTTACATGTGGCAACTAAGTAACAGTTGGCAAAGTCGGTGGCTGCGTAGTTGAGAAGAAAGGCAGGCCCCACCAATCAGAGCTCCAGGTTGTTTTGGTATAACTCGCGGGGCGAAATCAGCCAAGTTCGCTATTAAATTCGTGTCGCCTTTAAAATGCCCTAAAAATATGATGTGTGAGCTCCAATCATTTTGCTACAAATGTGCTAAAAAGGGCTGAATCATTTTTTATGTATCACTCTACTATCATGTAACCCTTCCAATACCAGGTGCGACCAAAAAGCCGTTGCAAGGCATTTCCATCTACTTCGCTCACCTCGACACCCAGAACCGGAGCAGAAAACTTTAGCCAAGAAATTGCAACGGGTTTCGAAGGAGTCACGAGGGACTTACTGAACAGCAGTACTCTGTAAAGATGCTTGCCACCCGGGACCCTCCGTGCGTAAGCAACTACCCAGCAGCCGATTTTGGATGCTTCACAAAAAATACACGAATTTCGGTCAAGCCGGTCCTATTTTTTATAATTATTGCGTACGCTTTTGAGGATTGTAACAGTGTCTAAACCTCGAACGAAACACACCCATCTCTACCATTGGCCGTTTTTTACAGTATGCAGAGACTGATCCTAACCCACCTTTGCTCTACACAACCTATGCAAAGGCAGCTTCGCATGTAGGCACAATAGTGCAGCCAGGCCCGTGGGATCATATCAAGAGCTCAAGCTTAACAATATGGCTCCCCTGGTTTTGGTGTATGGAGTACCCGGAGCTGAAAACCAAAGTCACCGAATCTCGTATCCAACTCTACACCTGGTGGTCGCTGGCAATTAGATTCGGGCTGACGCAGAGGAACTGAATAGCTCGGCACCTGTGCCCCAAAAAACGTCCCTCGCTCAGACGATTTAGAGGGCCATTTCATCAGCTCAAACTCAGTCTTCAGCAGCAACTCGGCTGTCTCCTCCGCAAACCTCTTTGCCACACCACGAGCACCAGTTAATGAGAGGCAGTCAACTACGTGGCACAGACAGCCCACTGAGCCCAGAGTAGATTTACATGGCCCCATTAGAATCAAAGGACTGCTGGCCGTAGTGAAAATTAGAGCAAGAGGTGTTGAACTAACCCTGAACGGATTTGCTGTTCCTTGGTGCTCGTATGGTGCGCCGGCTAGGTCTCCTTTTGGCCACCACAGGAGACGAAGAACCCCTCAACCATTTTCGAGTAACTTTATTCACAAGAACATTGGCTCCATATCAGCATTTACTGCGATCCGATCCTTCCGAAGTGGCATTGGTATTCCTACTAGCTCTGCAGTCTCTCAAGGACCGTATTATAATATGACAATAATGATAATTCATTTCGGAAAAAGGTAGACCCATGATCACATTTTTACAAGCGATGAAATGGACTAAAAAAATTCGTGAAAATTTAGCAATATGCATGACAGACTTAATTTAGGTAGACGTAGAAAGAAGGCGAGAGGGAGGCAAATGTACGCACACCAAAGAATACTGGAGGGAGTTTAGGTGAATCCAAGAGCGGATTCAATAGTTGCTCGGTAAATATGATAGTCAAGTTCAAATGGAGGACCTGAGTGGACCAAGTAAGGATGACTGAAAGCAGACAGGTTTAGGTGGGGAAGGCTAAAAATCCGTACGAGAAACTGCGACAACGAGAGACAATTAAGAACAAAAAAGGGGTTTCATGGCAAGGGACTAGATAGCCGTGAAGTACACTGCATTGCAATAAATGGACGGCTCCAGGGTACAAAACTCTATTTGAAAGCAGGCAGCAAGCAATGCTGGATGTAAAGAGTAGTTTGGATGGCAACAACGGTTTGGATGGATTGAGATGAGGTGGATGGGGGTCGCAGACATAGACAAAAAGATAACATTTCATGAGGGGCAGAAGGATAGTGGCAAGGAAATTGCCTGCGAACAACTGGAGGATGCAGAGGAAACATAGAGTTATATATTTAAACCTATATACGTGATAGTTTATTTAGGATAACCCAGACTTATGCTGCCACACAAGATCAAAAGGTATGACTGGAAGTGGAATCCGAATTCCAAGAGGGTGGTACAAGTATATGCACTCGATAAAGTATACGAAACATATATTTACGTTAGTCTTTACGGCAGCTCCCTGTAAATTTTGACTCAAGGTCGGGTGGCCAGGCCGACTGAGTTCCGGCTGGGTTGGTTGAAAATAGTAGATTTACTTACGAATATTACAAAAAGAGAATTGCACGACGGCAGAGTCAAAGAGGACTGACGGAAACTTTGTTTACCTTGAGAAAAAGGGAGCTTCCAAGCAGGAGGAAAAATAGCAATAGCGCTCCGCGGCGTACAACTGCTTAGGATTGGAGCGGGAGCAAAGGGCGACGAAGTGACAGAACATGGAAGTAGTAGTGCTTGGAAATAACAGGTAGGCAGGTTTGGAACTGTGGCCGAAAATAATGACGTACCAATGAATTTAAATTACGTGGAAAGTGAAAAAGCAAAGTAGCCTGAAGGGCACACCGATGATGACTGTGGTGGCAGCAAACGGGACAGATGAGAATGCTGACCGAAGAGAGGCAGGTAACAGATAAGAAATCAGATCGCTTTACTGAAAGTGGAACACGGAGAAAACCAATGAAAAAGAGAGAGGGGAAAGACGTTCTTAGACGGTTAAACCTGTAATGGAACAAAAGGCAGGAGAAATGAGTGCGCGCCGGATTTGGGAGAATAGAACTGCAAAACTACGTGCCTGCAGGTGATTGCCTAAATGGACTGAGGCAGGAGCTGCTAGTCAGGGCACTGCCTAACAGAAAGATCCACAGAAAATTTGAGGTTTTAGTTAAGGAAAATAAGATGGAAGTGAATAGATAATGAATGTGGCTTGAAATGATGCAAGGGTTGGAAATGCTAGTATACATGTGGTGATTGGTCATGGGTGTGGGTAGATTTGGTGCATAATTGCGGGAGGTATAAGATTGTGGCTATTGAGGCATGCGACTAATGAGCTTTAGTAGTAAAGAATTATATCAAGTGAATAGAGATTGAAAGCCGGCAAGGGCGACATGGTTGGAAAAAGAAATATCGAGGGCTTGGAAAGAGTAAAGTGAATAGGGTGGTGGTGACGTTATGCAGTGAGAGCTGTCATGGTGAGAAACGGCAGGAGCAATGGCAGAATGGGGAGGTGTGTATGCTGAGGTAGAACGATAAAAATGGGAAGTGACAACGGTGGCGACAAGAAAGATCGATGAGCGAATTCTGGCGAGGCAAGAATGGCAGAAGCATGCGATCCGCAACCAACATGGATGGATGCGGTAGGACGAGAAGAATCAGAGCATGCCATCCACAACCGGTGATATTGGGTGAGGCTGACCGTACGCTGGACACACAACCTAAAAGAACTTCGTTAAGTGACCACGGGAGGCGTGATCCACCAGCCTAATTGCTGTTGCACATAGTCGCAGATGGCCTGCACGCCCGATGCGCGCCAGCCAAAGCGGGGGATCTGACCACGCCCCACACCGTTGTGATTGGCGTGAGTGTTCATTGATGATTGGACAGAGGCAGAACAACACGATGAGAGCTGATGATCCAGAATCAGTTTGTCAGGTTGTGAGAACTTGGACGACAGAGCCACCGCAAACGGTGGTCGACAGACAGCCATGTAACATTGTTATCCAGGTGCACCAGCCAGAGCGTTATTCAGTATAGTGGCCGAGGTGGTTGATCGGGATTGATGATTGCTGGGGAGGAAAATGAGCTGGAGGAAAGCAGTCTGAGTAGGAACCAGCGTAGGATCAAGGGGCTCACAGAAGTGGGAACAAAATTAAAAGGGCGGAATAAATTTCGCACTTAAATTTATGTAAGACAATAAGCTGTTGGATAGGCTGGAGCAAAATAGATGGTATAGCCTATCTTTTGACGACTGCCAGTTGTGTTTAGCCGCACAGTCCATGACTACACACAATTCATCAGCTTTCTTGGATTGAAAACTGTGTGGTGCGGTGTGTGCCACTGGAGTTTGCAGCCAAGCCCGAGTTTTTATCTCTAGACTCCTGCCCGCAACTTCTTTATGATTTTCCTGTCAATAATGTATACTTGACAAGCAGCTGTTCATCCAGAGATAGTCACTGTCATAAAAGTTGCAAACCTCTGACGGCATGGGCCTGATTACCAAGCCCTGTCCTTTCACCTTTCTTCCACGGCCGGGGACCACAAAGTGGCCCTCCGTGAACTGCGTTCTTGACTCCACTATGACAACAGCTCTCACGTTCTCTGTCAACGGACCCTCATCCAAGGGCGTTATATCTGTGAAATTTGTGTGGCTTGCCCTTGTCAGTAGGTCGGTTAACCCGGGGTAGCTTGTTGGAATGCAATGAGCAGAACTCGACTAGTAAGCTGAGTAGTTTGGAGTTTATAATGCCACCAGACCCATCGAGGGGTGTATTGCCTGCTGTTGCCTCCAGCCGCCAAGTCGCTGGTGCACAATCCAGTGGACACAGACACGTCGCATTTAACCAGCACTGGCAATTCTTCAAGGCTCCTTCCAAATGGCAAATCAGCGCGGTGTGTCCATCGCTTTATTTTCTCGGACTCCTCAGTAACCGGCCTCGCCAGGGGTGGTTCTCTAACTACTGCGGCTTTTTATACCACCACAGACCCACCTTCGTCAGTCGGAAACACTTGAAGGACATCACTAAAGGCACTAGTCGTGACAGTCCGGCAAACAGTTCCCGTTTTTACATGGGCGTTTTGCTGCTCTAGGCCTAACTGATGTGCTGAATCCGCTCTTATGACGATTGCTTCGGATCTGTTGTCCAGCAGAAAGTACCAGCCCATAAGTTGGCCTTTAGCTTTCAGTTTTCCCGCAATCAAACCCAGCGGTGCATGACCATGGTGAGATTTGCTTGACGCGCAGAAGCACCCACTGGCTCCGGACAGTTATAGTTTGAAACCTGACGAGTCCATGTGCAGCAGTGATGCAGCACACCTAAACAGCTGTTAAAGTCCCATCCGGAGCTGCGTTACAGCCACTAGCTTGATGACTTCCTCCAAGGCACTCAAGACAAAGACCATGTTTCCGCTCCTCTTCTCATCTAGCCGTGGCTTCCATCCCCAGGCAATAGGGACATATCGCGTCATTGTCTCGTTTCGCACACAACACTGCGTTGTACAAGCATCACTACTAAGCATCACCAGGTTAACATTGCCCTTCCGTCTAGGATAGCGGGTGCTCTTAAGCGAAATCTGGTTCGGTCAAGCTTTCCTCTTATTTTGCCCTGCCAAAAGCTCAAACCGACTACGACTTATTCTGGCCACAGAAGAAAGGTATTCCCTCTGTTCCCCGAACCTAGGCTTTCTGCTGCCCTGGGTTATCGCATTTTCGTTCTTAGCCCAGTGGCACTGCAACGCGCGCTGCAGAGTCTGCCCTGTACTCCACCTGCACAAAAGCTATCCTGCAGCTCTGCATACGAATGGCCACGATTGAAAGTCCTTCGCACTCAACTTGACCGGAGCTAATACCTTCCAGCAGCACATCCAACAGAGCCTGGGTTACCTCATACGACGGCTCAAAAAGATCTTCTTGTATTTTGCGAGCTCTTTTATGTCCTGCGCTGGGTGGGAGCATAATGCATTCTCCCTTGACCTTCTCGCCCCATCCTTGAGGAGGTGCAATATAAATGACAGACTCTGGCCGTCGTCCCCAGTTTTCGAATCCAAATGGTATGGAACTGTTGGATAAATTTCCACGACATAGTAGGCCGCCCGTCAAAGGGTAACAGATGAGTTCTAGGTTGATCCATTCTCAAGGGGACTTTCAAAATTATGCGCGTTGTCCCCACCTTTTACTCTTTTTTCTCGCCCAAATCGGCATTGTTAGCCGGATTCTAACATTCTACCTATTTTGCATTCGGTTCTATCTGGTTATCAAAGCACTGGCACATACTTAGCCTTCTTTCCACCGGTTCTAACGAGCCCACAGATAAATAATCATCCAAGTCTTCCCCCACATCAACTCATAATGAGCTGTTAAAAGCTGACTCGCTTGATTTGCCTATACCCCTTTAATTTCTTGTTACAATCTATTTCTGAATGATGCTCCATCAAATCGTTCACTGAAACAATAACTTTCGAATCATTACTAATCCGAGCTATGAAGTGAAAAGCCACTCATAGGAAACAAGCAGGCTTCCGGGGAGTCCTGTCCTGATCCATGTCCGGTTTCATCCAAGAAAGGTTTATTTTATTGCCCCTTAGAACGGCACATAAAAGTAACATATCGATCAAAGAGCAAGAGTCCTGGTCAGAGTGAAGTTTGTCCAATGCTTGGCTGGTTGATCCATTGGTTAGTTAACTCGGCGCCTTCCTGATGGCGCCTCGAAATCTCAAAGTAGTGCGTAACCCAAGCCGATGCGGGATCCGAATCAAAACAAGACTGCTCCGCCAACTCTGCGGTAATATTTGTGGATAAAAGTATAAGTACCTCATAATCATACCTTTGACAGTGAGCCTTGGTCACTATCCAGCCCAAAGATGGTCGAAATCAGAATACAAATCTGTACAAAAAGAGAAGAAAAAACAAAAAATAAATAGAAGATACCTGTCCTGCAGTTCAAACAGGTAGAATAAATTCCACACACCTAATCAGGCCGAACAAACAACTTCCTGAGCGTGGAGCCAAAAAATCGAAGTAGGCTAGCTGAACGTCTACGGTTCGTCGACGTAAGAGAGGAAATAAAACCAGACCGCCGCAAAACAAACTGCCTTAAGTCGCTGTGACTCATTAACGCACTGACTGTCTACGAATTTAATTCACCAGGGAGGCACGGCCAAGAAAGAAAAAAGTAAGGGCCGCGTTTTCAGGGGGGATGGCAACCACAAAACGGTATCAGCAAGATTGCAGCTGGAGAATGTGGTCCAAAATCCGTAGAGAAAATATATAAGGGTGATAGGTTCTGAATAGGCAATCATTTGAAATGGTACATCTAAGAACAAGGGAGTTTTGGGGCTGCTTTTAGAAAACTTCCTGCAGGCTTGGGCAAGTTATTGGACCAGGATGCAGCCTGCCTAGTGAAGGTTCTGCGACTGACCACTCATATGGCTGAAGGATAGCAGGCAAAGTCACTAACACTTACTCCCCAAGAAAACCGTTTTGTCCCTTAATGACAGGTACTCACCTTCACTTAATTCTCCTGCCTCAGGCTAGAACTCAGCTGTCTCATTGTGCTTTTCTTGCACTTTTCCCCTGTACTTGAGTCTTACCACGCAGATTGCTATTCTTTTATGGCCAAGACTCAGTGATCTGCGCATATGCTCATTGCCAGTTAGGACCCCATTCCACCCGGAATCGGCAAACTTCTGGCTTTCCATGACCCCATGGAATATCGTCACTTAGGTATTCAAGTGGAAAGACCCCACCTTAACTTCCAGTGTTTTCTTTCCTTCTCACCATGTTTGTCATCTGCCCACAGCTGCTGCAGCGATCAGACTGCTGTTTTCATTTTTTCCATTCCTCTTTCTGATCCCACCCTCTTCTGTTGTCTTATCCCTCACTCTCAGATAGGCCCCCTCTCCCCATCCATTGCTTACCAACCAAGCTATTTTGCACTCCTGCTAAGCATGCCCCTTATATCTCCCTATATCTTTATTATCACACAACTACCCCGGAAAACTACTAGTCTCCTTCCATTGATCCCCCAGGGGTTGGCCTACTGGCCGTCAAACAGTAAAATGTTATTCTTCTGGCTTCTATTTAAACTATAACCATAACCCACGGCTGCAGCATTCTCCAGACGGCAGAACTCCTGCTATTTTTCAGATCACACTGGTTATTTGGGCAGCCATTAGCCAACTCGAAGTTGCTCCCGGATTATCTTGCGGACTAAACGATTTGATCAATCGCATTGACAATGGTTTAAACCTATAATCATGTCCACTGAAGCCATCTGGGGCACCGTACATGGCTGACCATTGATCATAATCCTATAACCAGAGTAACAACCCCTCATGAAAGTCTCACCAGATCGCAGAGTGGATTCTTGACATCAGTCGTCACCCCACTCCCGCCCAAAATCTATTAAACTTACACCACACAATCGATTCAATTCATTCTGCGTTGCTGTACAAAATCCTTGACCGTAATCTATCCCTTGCCGCTGAGCTCCCGATCTACTCTGCACACTTCGTCAACTAAGCCCTTTTTCGCCTGCTGCCCTCACCATTCTATCTGCCATCACCTGCGACCAAGGCCTTTATGAAACAAAATACCATCCACCTGTAGCCAACCAGAACTTGGTTATTGATTCTTTTAGAAAGTATACAGAAAATTTTATCTTTATACTCTCCTAACTTCTGTTTGGCCGCACCAGTAGCGTTTGTCTCCAATAGTCTGTTTCCTTGACGGCTCCTATTCGTTCTGCGTCCATGCACCATTCAAGCTCTCCAAAAGTTCACTGCATTCCTTTTGAAGCTTCTTACTTTCATGTGACTTCTCTTTTGACACTGGAATCAACTGTACAAAAGGTCTATCTTATTATTATCTCATCCCACTAACGAGCTTTTATTTCACAGGCTCTCCCCGCAATTAGTTGGATTAATATTTTATATTCCGCTGGCATCTCTGACTAAACTTTGATAAACCCATGCAAACAGTATTCTTACTAGTTTCTTTCGGTAATTCTCCCACCCGGTTACTCGTTAATGATAGTCCAAATATCCAGTTGGTGCACCTTAGCCTCCTTTTCTGGGGGCCCTGACGAGTCACAGCCAGTTTTCGGCACCCATAATGTACATTGTGTATTGTTCCTGCCTCAACTCGCTGTCCATGTTCTGCTGTCCAACACCTGTTGCTCTACTGGTCCTTGCAATCACCGCACCTTTTAACATTCCTCAATATCGCATGAATCAGCATTCCCACCTTCGTCTAGCTGTCCATCATGCCCTCCCCGGAGTAAAACTGGTTTTCAACTCCCGCGATAACCATTTTCACTTTGGCTCACTCAAACCCTACTCAGCTTTATTGTTTTATTTCTGCCACGGCGTGCTTCTTAAATTTCAAAATTGTGAGTACCCAGCATTGTTATGTACTGTTGTGTTATCTGATCATGTCTTGCTTATGTTTCTTGACCACGGTCAAGAAATATACCATTATCACTGTCACTATCAATAAAGGAGGTGGAATATGAGAATACTCCCACTTGGGCAAATAGGACTCAATCTCTACCTTACTGAGGGGCGTAAAATTCAGAAGTGTTTATCAGGCATAAGCGCTGAGGATATACTGAAGCAGGCCACTGATCAGAGAACGAGTGGCAATAGCATAAATTTGTGGCAGCCTAGCTCCAGGCTAGATCTGCGATAGGGGCCCTGCGGCAATCAAGTAGCGGGAATGTGGCATAGATTAACTGAAGAAATATAATTAGCGTTTAAGGTGCAAAGTGCTTTGGAAGGATGCGGGACACAAAGTGGGATGAGTAATTACCAGAGATATAACACTGTAGATTAGGGGACAGCCGTACTTTACTAAGGGATTTCCAGTTATCTTGCGTCCTTGCGATCTTGGGCAAGAAATTTTACGAAACGCAAGCATCATGGTTGTCTCTTGCCCAGAAGGCAGGAAGTGCTTTTCTACTCCCTTCCTGTTAGGCCAAATTGAAGGAGCCCCTTCTCGAAGCAGGGTTGCAACGAATTAACGAAGTCGCGGTAGTTGGTATAGGACCGTATGGACACCACTGAAAGAAGTCTTGACCCCCCGGCCGCTCTCAGTCTTGGGTCCTAGACCGTACCCAGGGGCCGTGCAAACCAGTGTGACGACTGATGCAAAATGCTTGCATTCTCCCGGGCGTCGAGTCAGAGAGCGGGACAAGAGTGGACACTAAGAGGCACACAAGCAACGGGGCAAAGGCGGTGGGGTTAAATAATAAGGCATGCGGCGTTAGAAACAAGTGGATGGAACTCGCTGCGGGGGAGCACAACGCATTAGTAGCTGCCTTTACAGAGACATGGCTTTCTAAAAGCAACTTGCCAGTACTAACATTTAACTGTTTCGCGATCTACAGGCTGAAAAGAGAACACGATCGCTTTGGAGGAGAGGTAGCCATCCTCACTAGGCCAGGCGCAAACCACCTTTTGTCTCAGACCAAGATGTGCACCCTCACTGTCCGGCTGTTCGCAGT
Organism: Fasciola hepatica; assembly: GCA_948099385.1. Lineage (NCBI taxonomy): Eukaryota > Metazoa > Platyhelminthes > Trematoda > Plagiorchiida > Fasciolidae > Fasciola > Fasciola hepatica. The sequence continues at coordinate 684,069 of CANUEZ040000011.1, forward strand.
TGTGATCATCATCCCAGGCAAGAGGGTCAAAGTAGTTCGTGCCTAAGGGGCAACAAGTAAAAATGCTGAAAATGACTCTTGCTCACTGAGGACCCTCAGTGAACTATCTGGGGAAGCACACAAGCTCTCGTTGTAGGTAAAAGTCAATTCTCGCAAATCGAGCAACACCTAGCTAGTGCAAACGAACACCAAAACCAGAACAAGACCCATTAGTAGTTTCTACGGTACTAAATTGAAATCCACAAAAAGTACAAGTGTAAGAAAATCTCTAGTGTGCGGCAAAATAGACTCCACAGTAAAACCGGAAAGTTCAAGACCCAGTGGCTCGAACACGACAGTCAGAAACGATTTGAGGCCAAACTCAAATGTCTCACACAGGTAAACAAACGAGCGAAAGTGTGGTGTATGGATCAGCCTATCAGAAGAACGTTGAATATAGTCACATTCACAAATCACACAGAACATCTGGAAAGATTTTACAATTTATCCTTCACACCACCGGCCGAAGTCCTTCCGCGAAAATAGGTGTCTGGGGTTCAGATTGAGGTCATGATTCCCTACATTTCTATAGCAAATTGTCAGTGCCCGCATTTAATAAATTCCTAAGTTGGCTGCTTGTAAGACAGGTTTCCATTGCAGTCAGCATTCGCACAACCCATAAGGAATCAATTCCGTAACTCGCTGCGCGACTTGAAATTCGCATATTCATCAGAAAACCGAAGCACAAAGTTAGACACAAGGTCAAAACGAAGAAATTCCGGGGAAAAACATTTTGCTACACTGGCTTGGTCTAGGTATCTTAAGCAGTAAACTGTTACTGCAACTGGTTAATCTAAGTTTGTTTACAAACTTGAGCGCAGAATTCAAACATTGATGCAACGTTCAAGTGACATTGAGATACCGCGTCAAATTTAAGGGTTAAGAAGCGATGGAATTACATAAAATTAACACAACGAATTTTCCGGAAGAGCTGAAAATCGGTTTCTCATCAGAAATCAGCCTCGAAAACAAGTGTACGACGAACAGTATTGAAATGCATATGAACACGGAAATAGATCGAATACTTACACCTCTCAGAGTGTTTCAGAGTTTTTTGTACAAAAGGCGTGACAAACAATATTCTGTCCAATGTGGATAAACGTTCCTCTTCAAATGCTGAGATGGTTTCGCAATGTGATTTTCAGCTGATGAGCCTCACTTGAACTGTCCAGGTGAAACCTTGGCAAAATTTTCCTTCTCCCATCTGTGCGCGTCGTATAGAAAACCAAGACTCGGTACATACTGAGATGTTTCAAGAAAACTGGGTCCAGTTCAGTAGTTTTAGGAAGTGAAATGGAAAAAAACTTTGAATAACTAGGCACTAGACGGTCTGCAAACTATTTTGTCCTTTGTATTTAGTTTCTAGTTCGAACCATCAGCATTTTCACTGCTGTCTCGTTCTACGATTGTATTAGCTCTCTGGTTTTTCGAGCACACTATTCGTTTCCTCCGATTCCTGTAAGGTAGCACAACTGTAGAATCCGTCCGTTATGCAAAGCTCAGTTCGATGGTGGTGCAGTTCACTCCCACCATTTTTGCTACCTAAAAACCCAATGGCAATTCAGTCATTTCGAATTCATTTGTCGCTACTGACTTCAGTTCAGTAATTGTTGCTTTGGAAAAGGGTACCTTATTTCGCCACCGGCCATGCAGCTCAATGAAGGTGCCGTGCGTTGCAAGTAGTTCGGCCAATTGCAAACTGCTTTGCGTGAAGTGCAGGTGTTCAAATTTCAACTGGGCTTCCCGAAAAGGTGTTTTCTGGATATAAGGCAAACGCCTCTGGGCTAGTTCTCCCTTTCTTGAAGATAGTCTCAGGTTGGTTGCATGGGTAGCTCAGCTTCGTGTGGCCCACTGTGACGTTCTGTCTTTGAATTCACCATCGGAAGTGCCGACTGGTCTTCTTTTGAGTGAGCTTGACTTTCCTGAGATAGGCCGTTGAATTCAATATCAAAAAGTCAATTGTTGAGCTTCGTTCGTCAGAGGTCTGAGAGGCATCCATCCCAGTATATTTTGCTTGGCGAAGGCTTCCTTTCCATTGCTTACGCTCTGTTCAAGCACCCAACAAGCCTCTGGTGCACTAAACCCAATCAGTATGTCGCAGTCAGGGCTAGACACTTCCTCAAGTAATATGTCGCTGATACGAGACCGTCTTTTGGCGATTGATCGGATACAGCCGACCGGTCTGGCTTGCAAGCTGTCTTGTATAGGCTTTAGGTCAGGTCATGTCAGGTCATAGGACTTGCGGCCTGAGCCAGTAAGCGTCCAGTTTCTTGCGCGGTAAGCCAAAGGGGTTCCGGCCGTGCTTTGATTTCCAGGTATCCAATAAAATTTGGTTTTCATAGTAGCTGAGGGAAAGGAAAAGAAACAGGCTCACCCTAGGGAGCAGCCACCTTGCTTGTGATACTGTGGAAAATGAAACATGCCCCTTACTCTCTTGCTTGCCTTTGGTTCGTCCAATTTATGCTTGTGCCTCGTGAGTGCAACATTGTGACAATGAGTCAGTAATGGTCTGTCTGTCGTGGTGATTCCCTCGTATTACTCATAGCACTCTATCAGATCCCCACTTAGCCTACGACGATCCGGGGAGAATATATTTAGGGCTCATATTCTTTCCTGCCACGACTTCCCTTGCACCTCATTTATTATCCGAGTAAACCTCGTCTAAATGCCCTCTAACACCTTTTTGTCCTTCTCTAGGTTGGGCGCCCATGCTGGAACAAAAGTTTACAAGTGATACCCTACAGTCACTTTGTATATAGGTAGCAATAATCCGGCCCCTCTAGACACCAAAGTTCGCCTTAAATTGAAAAGTGCCCTGTTCATCCTGACCGTTGCTGATGTGCACCACCCGGGGGATTCGATGCTCATGCACAAGCACACCTAGGTCTCTTGCCTCAGCAGCGGACTCAATCCTGACTGGGACTTTCAGCCCTATGTACCTATCTTCGCTGCTTTCCGTGCCTGCCAGCGAGTGTTTTCATTCAACTGCTCTCAGTGGCAGCTCCCACTTTGCCGTCCACGCAATCATCCCGTTTAAGTCGGCCCGCTGTTAATATGATATCATCTGCGAACAGAAACCCCGGGCGGTCTAGTGTGGTTACCATATCATTCACGTATACCAGGAACAACAGAGGCCCCAGCACGAAACTTTGTGGTACACCACAACATGCTTTGGCCAGTGTAGACCTGGTTTCCTCGACCTGTGCGAAGAAGGCTTTGTTGCTCAGGTAACCCACAGTCCACCTCACAATCTGTGGGACTAATCCGAGTGCACTCAGTTTGCCCAGCAAGAAGAGGTGGTTCACTGAATCAAAGGCTTATTGGGGTTCCAAGCAACCTACCTCCACTTGCTCCCCTTGGTCTAATCTGCGAGTTTATTCGTCGAAGATAGCAGGTTAGTGAGGCAGGACCTTTATTTGCCGAACCAGTATTGCTGGTTGACAATCAGCTAGTGATTCCGTAGATGTTCGGTTACTCGATCTTTAACCCGTCCCTCCAGTACTTCGAAGGCGATTAGTAGTCAGCCTACTGGAAGGTAGTTAGACGCCACCTTCCGTTTGCTTCCTTTGTGAATAGGGACAACTTGCTCCAGCCCCTAATCTTCCAGTAGCTCCCCGGTGTCTAGAGATAACTTGAACGGTTGTCCTAGAGACTAAACAAGTACACTGGATGGGGCTTTTGGAATTGCCGGGTGAACACCATCCGGCCCCGTAGCCCTAGTGTTTAGCGCTAGTTCAACCTCACTATTACTAATGACGACTTCATCTATGATGATCTTCTGCTGGGCCGCGGCTGTCTCACGCTGTCTCCAGGGGTCTCGTCTATGCACACTTTCATGGAAGCTCTTCAGAGCCTGCGCTTTCTCGTAAGCGCTCGTTGAATGCACTCCGTTTTCGTTGACTACGCACCCCACGGCGACTCTTGCTGTAGCCTTGGACTGAAAGCAGTTACAGTAAGCCCTAGGACACACCTTTACTCGACTAGCTAGGGCCGCTTCATATCCTTCCTGACTATTCAGCTGCACCCTAGTGGCACGCCCATGGGCTCGCATGTACTGCACCAATCCCCGGTGTTCACCTATTGACCGATAAAAAAGCCACGATTTGCGCTTCGCCGACTGCTCATCGGCGAATCAGCTCGTCTGCCATGGTGGTTTGCCCAGCCTTCTGATTTGTCTTAGTGGGGCGAACTTGCCGGTCATTCAGAAGAGGTGGTCCCTGATGACGGACCGCGCCTCTTTTACGATCTGATAATCAGCAACCCATTCGGAGTGTCTACGGTCCCTCCACCATTCAAATATGTTACCTGCAGGGTCAGCCTCATCGAACTGTAAACATGACCCCCTGCAATCGTGCTGATCGTGAGAGAGGCAAGCTGGCGAACTAGTTCACAGCCTTCCATAAGCTCGGGCCCAATCAGTGAGGTATCCAACCCCGTGTCCAAAAATGCCGTGACTTTCTTCAGCCTTTTAGGTGTCATGATGCCGACAGGTGCGACGCCTTGTCTCGCCGTTTTAAAATCATCGCGCCTTATTGAACAGAAAATCCTGGTTTCATTCGCCTCAGTAGGCTTACTGACTCAAGGGCCATGCGGCTACGGGTGACGATAAACCAGGCGCCCATTCTGGTCACGTCTCATTATAAAGTTGCATCAGGAGGCACGATGAGGGTTGTCTAAGCAAACAGAGTATGAACCGATCCTTTTTACTACGAACCACCTATCGGGTACACTCATTCCATGAAAGGTCGGCCGATCTGGTAACCGATGGAGCGAGTTGCATAGCATGCGGTCAGGTGACCTATAAAGCTATAGGCTTATCGTCTGCTTGTTAGCAGAAGGCTGGATCCGGTTACAGTCGTTTCCTAAATTTTTGCCCATGTTGATTCCGTTTGCGCCAGCCTTCAACTCTCGCGTGCGACTTGTTTAAACTTGCTATTTGCAATGCAGGATTGGCAACCTTTGAACTCAGTTAAATTGTCAAACTAGATTCTCGCAGAAGCGTACTAGTTTTCTCAGCTCCTTCTGTCTATCGGTTCTGTATATCCATGTGTATACATAGGTCAACGCATCCCTGTGTGTACAACGCGTTCGGGTCAGACTGGTATTCTAAATACACCAGTAACATACTGCAATCCTGCTTTTTACCACCAAATCTGACAATTATCCAGGGTTGCCCTCAATCTTCTTTGCTTCCGATAATGCACCATCAATTAAGCTTCTAGCCATCTTGAATCGCTGTCCCAACAAATACTTCAGGATGGTGCTTGCCCAGATGTACCCCATTGATGGATCAAGCTTCACGCAGTCTTCAACAGCGTTTTTGTTCCTTCCATGACAGTAGTGCACTAAATACAAAAACCTCCGCCCAGGATCTGCAACCTTGCACTCAAAAATATTCTTTCATTGCTTCATGAATGTAGATTATTCCTCGGGGTGCCCGTCGAAAGGGGCTAGCTCACATTGTAAAATTTATTCCGATCGTGAGTAACGAACAGCCCAGTTGAAGAATCCCAAAATCAGAACAGGACTGAGTCGCTAATTCCACGGTACCTAATCAACAAATTGTACGAACATAAATTGTGTACAAACCTCAGCTGCACGGCCGAGACGTTCAGCAACGAAGACCGGAGTTCAGCAAAGGTCACTGTCAAGTACCACCGTCAGGGCGGTCCGAGTTCGAATCAAAAATATTCCACGGCGCATGAGCAAAATATAAAAAATATTCAAGGGTAGTATTCGATGCTTGCTGTACTTGTTCGAGGGTCAATAAGATAAACAATAGTCTCAACAATACAATTATGTGGCAACAGCTGGAGAGGATTCCCAAAGTAAACCTCACCCCACTCTGTGCAGGTAGACTTTTAAAACCTCGGTAGTTCCAGGCGGTCTCAGAAGCTCATGTTCTTCGGGTACGTCGCCATTTCGATATCGCTATCATAAACTACATGCGTTCCTGCTGGCTCGCTGAGACCAGTTCATTGCCTAAGGGGCTGTGTTTTCTTTTTAGCTAGCAGCAGATGATTCTCTTATCCCATCACTCTAATTCCTTAAGTAAAGCCATCACCAAACTCATCGCGACTAGAAACACGTGACCTGACACTGACAGAACCAGTAGGCTTAGCATTGTCCAGAGAGTCACTAGCAACCAAACCATCCCCAGAGGCTTGCCGGGTCAATTCCTGTTGTCTGATAAGTTCCTCGGTTCCGCATCTTGACATTTTCGACGAGTTTTTTGTCCCGGTTCCAACTCAGTTCTGAGCCAATTCTCGCAGTCATTTCGAACGAATTCCAAAGCAGAACAAGATTGATTGGTAATTTCTACGTTGCTAAGTTGAAATCCACAAAAAGTACAAGTGTAAGAAAATCTCAAGCATGTGGCAAAATAAACTCCACAGTAAAACCTGAAGGTTCAAGACCCCAAGGCTCGAACACAACAGTCTGAAACGAAGAGGCACTGCGTTACACCGCGTAGCTTTCTCGCTGTTATCGGTATAGTTTTTATTAAGCTATCTAGGATAATACCTAAAACTATAGCTCTAAGGCCTGTTGTCCGACCCAGAAAAAATCAAGCAATTTTTTCTAAACACTATTCCCTGGGACCACCCGGTGGTATGCTATACATACAAAAGTGATCATAGGGTAGGAGCTAAGCGAAATATCAGTCTCAGTCAAACAACACTAGCAGACTCCGAGATACCACTCAGAGAATCACCTTCGTAAAGAGACTATAGCAGTCTTGACTTGCGTAATACATCCGGAAACTTTCAAACAGCAATATCCGCAGAAACTGCTTGCAATTTTTAGCTGAACAACTGATCCATAATTAGTTCCGCCGATATTGACCTCCTGTGGCGAGCACTCTCCCCCTAGGTTTACACATATTGGCAATACTCTGCACTTAATCCCCAGCTTCCGTATAGCTCTCTAACCCGCGCATATTGCCACATCTTGTCCGACTGGCCATCCACCTCTTTACCACCATAGGCATGCCTACATCACCTCCCAGCCGACCCAAAATCACGGTCAGCACTCGCCGTCGCAAGACCACTAAATTCCAAAACTCACCGGACAACTGCTCAGTCTCTCTGGTAGATATACTTGGAAATGCCAATAGACAATTTACGGAAATGACCAAAACTCTGAGCAGTCTTTCCTCCCGACTTGACTCCGCTGATCTGATTATCGGTCAACTGATGCCTATAGAGTTCTTGCTTGATCCAGCCGCACACCATACCCCAACCAATCTACTACTGTGGACACAATTGCCTCGGAGATCTTCAGAAGGATAAAAAAATGCAAACAATGCGATTGTGTTTAACATTCCAGACCAAATACCTCTCTCAGCTGCTAAAAATATGATCTCAAGCGCTTGCTACCTTGGCTCACAACCGTGCCACTGTGTTAGACTCCGCAAAACTTCCCTGCGCACCACCTGTCCACTGCTTTTCCAGTTTACAAACGAAGTTGTCGCCAAGACCTTTATCAGCCGGCAATCGTTAGTCGTAGCCGAAACCGGCTTCACGTGCGCCAAGATACTTCCGGACAAGACCCCACTCCAAAGGGAGGTGCACAAGAGTCACGCCCAGAACAGTAACCCCGGTGTTGGTGAAACTAACAATCCACCCCGAAACTCTGGTGCACCTATCACTGGCCATCACCCGATGTTGCCATCTATTGCAGATCACAATGCAACCGTAGATTTAGACAGTACGCCAATTTTCTCACCCAATGAGCCACCTGGCAAACGCCCCAATGTTCAGAATAGCCCAAGCAAATCTATAGACTGGAACAAGCGCCCCAGCATTCACAAAACTGATGAAGGTTCTTCCGACTCATCCAGCCGCAAGCTCATGTTCTCCACAAGTCTAGATGACCCCATTCCTTCTACTAGCTCCATGTCGGGTTATGCAACCGTACCTAAAAATCACCGCACCATCAACCCACCTCCTTCTACACCCATGCATCCCGTTACCTCTGGCATTTTTGATAACCCAACCAGGCCCCTAAGCCCACCCGCTGCACTCACCCATTCGCCACCAGAATGTATCTGGTCACCACCTAGGCCACCACCGCTGGTTAGCCCGTCAGTGCAGACCGATCCTCAGAAGTTAACACTTCGTCGCCAAAAGAACAAGACCCATCAACATAATGCACATGCAAACCATAATAAAAAAAGCCCAGTCGAGCGACATTTTACCAGCCTCTTGTGTGGCTGTGAATCCTACTCTTCCATCTCGGCTAACTGCCTTATCATTTCCACCCTAATTTTACCCACCTTATCCCCCCCCAATCACCGCTCCATTACATTACTATCCGCCACACCAACTGCTCTATACCTCTACTGCCACCCAGTCACTCCCTGGGAACCATGTCCGTGCCTCACCTAGCTTCTCACTCCCACAGGACCCATCCACGTCTCTTAGCCTAGCACTGCCATCCATCCGTGGCTGCTTTTTTCCTGCCGGCCCCCTCCGAGAATATTCCCCGCAATCAAACTACTCTCCTAAACAGCACCTCCCCATCCCTCTTTCCTTACACTATCCCCCACCAGGTTATAACTCATCAAATCCGTGGAACAACTGAGGTCCTCCCTCTATCCTTGCCCTATTCTCCACTGGAATTACCACCTTCATCACCACTACCAAACCCCCCACCACATCCACCTCCATCGAGGCCTGCATCGTCTCTTTCCGTCATACTCGTAAATGCCCGTTCATTACTGAACAAAACTGAAGCCATCCGCAGCATCGCTCAGCCCTCCAACTTTGACATTATCATTGTAACTGAAACTTGGCTAACGGATTCCGTCCGGTCAGATCGAGTCTTTCTAGTGGGCTACCAGATGTTCCGAAGGAATAGGCCTCGTCGTGGGGGAGGCTGTCTAATTTATGTCAAAAACACTCTTCAGGCCATTCCACTGTCACACACAACTCTCGACGCCGTTCAGGATTCTCTGTGGTTAACGATTCCCTTACCTAACTCCTATCCTCATATTGGTTGCATCTATCGGCCACCTGGTTCCAACGCTATGGACCTTAACAAGATTATTGACGCGTTCAACTACCTTTCATTGCTGCCCTGTTCCTCCAAACTCATCGCGGGGGACTTCAATGCACCGAGCATCTGTTGGAATACTCTATCTGCCCCAAACAACTTATTAGATTTCATGTCATGCATCCGCGTAGGGCGCTGGATTCAACATGTAACAGTCCCAACTAGAGGTAACAACATCCTTGATTTGTTGTTCACGACTGGTTTATCTGATGTTTCAGCTAGTACGCTCGACCTCTTTCCAGGAAGTGACCACAGAATGGTGTCCTGCGTCTTCGCGGTTCCGCAAGCTTTCGATAAATCCCACCCACCCAATCGTTTCTCTTCAGCAGTCAACTGGGACAATCTTATCTGCACGCTTCGTTCGCTAGACTGGGACGACTTCTTCCTGCAAAGCGACCCCCAGCTGGCTGCTGATCTACTATATTCTAACCTATCAAACTTGCTGTCCAAAATCACTACAACTCGTATCATACCAAACCGAGTCCGTAGTCCAGTCCTGAGCCGAATGCAAAGCAAATATCTGAAGCTCCAGAAGGTGTATCACAACAGTAGTGACTTATTGTCATTCTTGCAGCTCCAACGTCTCTCGTTAGCAATCAGAATTAAGTCTGACGATATGCTAAAAAAACAAGAAGTATCGGCCTTGCAATGCCATGATACTTCCTCAAAGTTGGCACGCCTAATGAAGAACAGAAATCAGAGCAAACCGGCAGGTATCCCCTCTCTCATTTTGGAAAATAACGATCACATTACTTCACCTGTAGCGATAGCCCAGGCTCTTAATTCCTACTTTGCTGCATCCATGACTACGGACCCCCTTACTTTACCCCCATGCATAGACCCTGTCACCGAGCACTTACTGCCTGATTTAGAATTTACTCTAAAAGAGGTGACGAACCAGCTTATTCGTGTCCGGAAGTCCTCACACCTTGGCCATGATGGTGTTCCACCGACACTTATACGCCTTGGAGGAACTGATATCGCAGCCCTACTATTGAAGGTCTACAATCTATCCATCAAGTATGGCATATTTCCTTCACAATGGAAGACTGCGGTCATCATCCCAATCCATAAGAAAGGACCAATACATGACCCCTCCAATTACCGCCCTATCAACTACACTCCAATTGCTTCTAGGTTGATGGAACGCCTCATCAAACAGCGGATGTCCGACTTCCTATTGTCCCATAACATCATCCATAGTGGGCAGCATGGCTTCTTAAAGTCTCGTTCATGCATCACTTGCCAATACGACTTTTTTAACCTCATAACGGCGGCCGCCGATAACAGTCAATCCATCATCATTATATACATTTATATGACAAAAGCGTTCGACCGCGTCCCTCACGCTTTATTACTAACCAAACTCAAAACTCACGGCTTTTCCGGTTCACTTTTAATGTGGTTAACATCATACCTATTGAATCGCTCACAAGTGGTTTCCATTGATGGGTGTTTCTCACAGCCTGCTCCAGTCACTAGTGGAGTTATACAAGGCAGTGTACTCGGTCCTTTACTTTTTCTCATCTACATAAATGATATACATCCCATCTTGCACCGACCAAACAAAATCAACAGATAGGGAAACAATAAAACACAAAAACGTACGCAGACGGGACCTTCAACGGTAGAAAACAAGGAAACTCACGTGATCTGAGGATCACGTCGGGCTCACCAATTGTACGGTTGATTAGACCTTACTTCGCGGTTTCCTTAGTAAACGCGTGCTTCGGTCCTTTGTACTGCGTGGACCACCTGCACGTTACTCTAATGTGCGGCACTGCACAAATATGTTAACCAGAACAGTATTCTCCACGACCCGTGAGAACGAGAAGGCGATTGGGAGAGATAGTGGTTAGCGTGTATTTGGGAGCGTGCGTGAGAGCGTGCGCAAGAGCAACGGTCAAATGGCAACCGCGCTTGGCAGTCAGCGTTCAGTTAAACAATAAACGTGGTAAAAGTATGAACGAAGATGGCAACCGCTACAGGGGCCTCCTCCTAGAAGTCCGACGGAGTTGGGCTTCGATCGTGATGATAAGCCGGAATTATTGGTTGTCCAGGAACTCCTCATAGCTTGTCCGTTATATTGTTGTTGACGTCGAACGACTGCTGACGAGTTTACCGGTGCCTGCACTTTCGGGGTCCGATGTGCTTAGGTCAAACTGTGTTTTGGCGCCCACGGGTCTCGTACGAATGCGAGCCGGAAAATGCCTTGTCAGGTCCATCAAAAAGGCGTCCAGTGGCCGTCTCCAGTGTCAGGCTGACTAATCGTCCCGTTGTCCAGTGAGCGGTTGGCTCCTTGAACGTGCACGGGAGTCAGCCAGGCTACGGATGAAGCCAATGTGACTGTGTAGATCCGTCTGAGAGAGGGCAAGGTAAACTGGAACAAAATAGCGCCTGAGGGCGCCGGCGGATGTTGGGCCGTAATAACAACACACAAACGACGTTCGGTGTTGTTGAAGTCGCTAGGAGACCAGAAGAAAATGAAATCATAACTACCGATTGTAATTTCACGGGTCTGTTGTTTGGTAAATTCATGGCGAACTTCCCAACTTATTTCTAACAGTCGGTTGTAAAAATCGTCCGAAATCGGCGAAGCGGACGGGATTTCGTAGTTGGCGACCGCGACGGCTACTTCGCGTTGCGGGTACGGTTGAAGAATCTGATGGACTAGCTGCCGAGTCCTCACTAGGCGTAATTGGGGGTGGTTCGAGTGGTAACTCGCTCGATGCGGGTGACTGAGAGACTTGAGTGGGTGTAAATTGGCCGAGTGGCTTGCACTCAATGACGGCAGGTTTGAGACGATCGACAGATACGGTGTCGTGTCGTCCGTTGATATCTATGACAAATGTTTTTGCCCTACGTTTTATCACCCGAAACGGGCCAGTGTATGGCGCTTGTAGTGGTGATCGAACGCCATCGACGCGAAGGAATACATGGGTAGCGGTTCCTAACGCAGTTGGGACATAACTTGTAGACTGTTGTTCACGCGGCGGACTGGCCTTGAGCCTTCGCATGTGCTGCGTAAGGCGCTGAGCATAGTCACCGTAGTCGAAAGTCACGGTTGGTGAGGGGGCTACCAACTCCCCAGGCGGACGAAGTGTACAGCCATATACTAGTACGGCCGGTGTTGTGTGTAACTCCTCCTTAACGGTACTACGCAGGCTTACGAGTGCTAATGGTAGTGTTTCACTCCAAAGGGGGTTACCGTTTGCTCGAAGGGCGGCTTTTAATTGCCGGTGAAAACGCTCAACCATACCATTGGCCTGAGGGTGGTAAGCTGTCGTCTTAATGTGTTGGCAACCGAGCGTAGCGAGTGGGCTGCCGAAAGCGCCGTCAAAGTGTGGACCGCGATCGGTGGTCACTATTGCCGGGCAACCGAAATGACTAACCCAACCGGTCAGAAAATCTTTCGCGGCCTTTTCCGAAATGGGACGAGGGATAGGGATGGCCTGCGGCCAGCGAGTAAAACGATCCACGCATGTGAGTATGTAAACGTACCCAAGCGAAGGTGGGAGTGGTCCTACGAGGTCGACGTGCACATGATGAAAACGTGTTTCAGGTTCTGGGAACCTGGCTAACGCCGCCTTAGTGTGCCTATGGGTCTTAACACGTTGACACTGCAGACAAGCACGAGCCCATTGACGGACATCTCGTTTGACATTGTGCCAAACAAAACGCTCAGTTATCAGTTTCACCGAGGCAGTCACACCCAGATGAGCCAGATTATGGAGTGTCAGGAACGTAGGATAACGGTGGGCAGCAGGAACTACTGGCCTAGGGCGACCTTGCGACACATCGCACACGATGGTATTCTGGGAAGCTGGGATAGACACTGTGGTTAAACTCAAAGAACCGTTTTGCCGAAGTCGTTCGATGTCAGGGTCCATAATTTGAGCCTTTGCCATTGCATCCAAGTCGATGTTAGGTGTTTGTGACAGACTTAGTTGATATACGCGCGAAAAGGCGTCTGCGACGGGATTAAGTACCCCAGAGACGTGTCGTATGTCCACAGTAAACTGTGAGACAAAGTCTAAGTGGCGAATCTCGCGTGGTGAGTATCGATCGGAAGCTGACTTCAGTGCGTAAACCAAAGGCTTGCGGTCTGTAAACACCGTGAACGAACGGCCTTCGAGTGCATGTCGAAAATGACGGATTCCCAAGTAGATGGCTAATAACTCTCTGCCGAACGTGCTGTACCTTGATTCGGCGGGTTGTAGGCGCTTGGAGAAGAATGCTAAATATTGCCAAGAATCGTCTACGAACTGTTGCAGTACTGCTCCAACCGCTGTGTCCGAGGCATCCGTCACTACCGAAATAGGAGCCAAAGGGTCGGGGTGTGTAAGGAGTGCTGTGTTGGCGACAGCATCCTTGACCAAGGCGAATGCGGCTTGTGCCGTGTCGGGAAACACGAACTTCCGCTTACCTCCGCGCAACAGGTCGGTGAGGGGTTGCATCATTTCCGCACAGTGAGGGATAAATCGGCGGTAGAAATTCACCAGGCCGGCAAACTGACGCAACTGGCGAAAAGATTAGGGTTTAGGGTAGTCGCGAATAGCGGAAACTTTATCTGACAGAGGGCGGATACCCGAGGATGAAATAGAATGTCCTATGAAAGTGATATCAGACCGGCCTAATTCGCATTTCGCGATATTGATCGTAACGCCGTGCTGGCTAAGGCGTTTGAAAAGTGCTCGTAAGTGCGTAGCATGCTCTTGCTCTGAAGAACTCGCCACCAAAATATCATCCAGGTATACGTGGACATTTTCCAAACCACGAGTTGCCTCGTGCATGAACCGTTGAAAGGTCTGGGCTGCTTTGCTGAGTCCAAACGGCATTCGCAGAAACTCAAACAGCCCGAAAGGTGTAGTGACGGCAGTTTTAGGGATATCGGCCTCTGCTACCGGGATCTGGTTGTACGCCCGAACCAAATCGATACGGCTGAAGACGGAGCAACCTGATAAAGACGAAGTAAGATCCTGTGTATGGGGAATCGGGTATCGGTCCGGGACGGTGACTTTGTTAAGCGCTCTGTAATCACCACAGGGTCGCCAGTCGCCACTAGCCTTAGGAACCATATGAAGGGGGGAAGCCCAAGGGCTACTAGAAGGGCGTATTATACCCAGTTCTAGCATATGTTCGAATTCAGCCTGTGCAACACGAAGCTTGTCTGGTGCTAACCGACGCGGCCTACTGAACACTGGGGGTCCCTTAGTATCGATATGGTGAGTGACACTGGTCGTCACTGCTGGGAGAGGCCCGGCCTGCCAAAACATGGCCGGGTAGGCGGCGATGAGTTCGCTATAAGGTTGGTGTGCCGGTGGTTGAACGTAAAAGGGCGTGACGTGATTCACTCGCGAATTATGACCCGAAACAGCGAGAGTGGTCTGACGATCCACCACTCTGCGGCGCCGTGCATCAACTAACAAGTCAAAGTGCTGCAGGAAGTCAATGCCAAGAATTGGGTACGGGACGTCGGCGATGATGAATACCCAAAGAAAATTACGCTTTAAGCCCAAGTTTAAGGTGAGCGATTGCTGGCCAAACGTTGGGATGGCCGTGCCATTGGCAGCGCGTAGTGTTTGGGCCTGCGGTGTGCTATTGTCGTCTTTCGCTCGGGGGAGGACGCTCACTTCGGCACCGGTATCTACAAGGAATAGGTTATTTGAAATGATGTCCCTGACGTTCAAAAGACGACTATTGGTGTGATACCCGGCTTCGTGGGTCGCCACCACGGGCCGGGGGGTTAGTTTCCCTGATGAGCACCGAGAAACGTACACCCTGGTTCGCATCGTTTGGCTCCCTCACCGAAGCGACTGTGGTATTTACAATATCCTTCTTTTGAAGAACCGACGAAACGGCGTCGCAATGACGGACTATGGAGCCTAGGTGAGCGTGCGCGGTGCCGCTCCTGTGACCCACTTCTAACTGCTAGGCGTTGCAGGCTCGCGTCAATTCTAGACAAAACTGACGCGAGTTCGTTAGATGTTGGCAAGGCAGGCACCGTTGCGACGGACGGCCTGGTTACTCCAGCTACAGCGGGGTTGTATCGTGACATAATGTCATCAGCTATTGCTGCAGTTTCCTCTAGCGAGCATTTGCGCGTGGCACTTAGTAAAACTGGAATGTTATGCGGCAAACGCTGCAGCCAAAGTTCCCTGAAGAGCGGGTCCTCACCTATTGTCGGTCCTCTCAAGCGCTGCATCTCACGCAGCAGTTCGGAGGGCTTCCTACTTCCAAGCTCAACGTTTTGAAGTTGTTGCATACTTTGGTCTTGCGTTGGGGTCGTGCGGGCAATGACAGCCTTCTTTAAAGCCTCATAGCTTCGGGAAGAGATTATTACGTCCCTTACTTGCATTGTGACCTCTGGCGGGAGGCGGCCTGCTACCCACCTGAAACGGCTGGCGTCGCTGGTTATACGGCAGTTTTCGAATTCTAACTCGACCAGCGTGAACCAGAGTTCGGGATCAGCCGGTGTGAATGCCGGTATGTGCAGCTTGATCGCCCCAACGGTGGGATCTGAGCAGGGTTTCCGTTCAGTAGACATAGCGATTGCTTTATCGAACACAGACGGGAAAAGAAACCAACGATCAATGGGGCACTATAATCTTCGCGAGAAAAGAACAAAAATCACGACGAACTAGACACCGAAAATGTATGGAAAAAAATTATTTGGTAAACCGACCAAAATAAATCAACGGATAGGGAAACAATAAAACACAAAAACGTACGCAGACGGGACCTTCAACGGTAGAAAACAAGGAAACTCACGTGATCTGAGGATCACGTCGGGCTCACCAATTGTACGGTTGATTAGACCTTACTTCGCGGTTTCCTTAGTAAACGCGTGCTTCGGTCCTTTGTACTGCGTGGACCACCTGCACGTTACTCTAATGTGCGGCACTGCACAAATATGTTAACCAGAACAGTATTCTCCACGACCCGTGAGAACGAGAAGGCGATTGGGAGAGATAGTGGTTAGCGTGTATTTGGGAGCGTGCGTGAGAGCGTGCGCAAGAGCAACGGTCAAATGGCAACCGCGCTTGGCAGTCAGCGTTCAGTTAAACAATAAACGTGGTAAAAGTATGAACGAAGATGGCAACCGCTACACCATGGCACCCCATTCCTCTTCGCTGATGACGTTAAGATTGTCTATGAGTTTCCTCGTCAGAACCTCAACATTATGCTAGATGAAATTTCTAGTGACTTAAAGCGACTCGGGAATTGGTGCAATTCATGGAGTATGGACTTCTCGGCCTCGAAGAGCTGCTACACAACATTCAGATGTCAAGTGGCCTCCGGAACCCTGCTTATCCACGACCTACCCATCTCGTACAGCCCTTTAGTTCGAGACCTTGGTCTTCATTATTCTTGCAGTTTTAGGTTTTCTGAGTATGTTCCACTCCAGATTGCAAAGACGAGAAGAACCACTGGTCTCATCTCCAGAACCTTTCGGCTAAATGATTGCAAACTGCTCACTTACAAGTCTCACGCCAGGCCTCTCCTTGAATACTGTCCTATTATCTTCACCAACATGACGAAATCCGACCGCATTTCTCTGGAGTCCGTGCAACGTCAGTTCACCAAACAATTAGTGGGATTTTCCTCCAGTTTGTGTTACAAGGATCGATGCATCCTACTCAGTCTTGACCCTCTATGGCTGCGTCGCATCAAGCTCAGTTTATGCTTTCTGTTTAAGCTGTACCACCGTACGGCCTTTTCGTGTACTGAACCTATTCGTCTCACTCCCTCCACGAATTATCTTCTACGCCATCGGTCATTGCAGTTCTCTATTCCTAGATCAAAATTAGCGTTAAGATCTAACTTCTTCCTTATAAAATACTCAAAGTTATGGAATAAACTCCCGCTAAACATCCGCGAGAGTGTCTCAATTCCCCAGTTCAGAGGCTCTCTGAATCACTTCTTGACTGTTCCCAATGTGGTCCTTCTTACCGGCCAGACCGTCACCGAAGAGGTGGCCTACGAAAACGGGTTTGACTACTAGAATTATTGCACCAGAACTTTCATTTCTCGCCCGATGACAAACGCCAGTGCAACATACGTCCACGTTCCTGCGCATGATAACAATTTTCTATAGTGCATCACAAATGACGCCCTAGCGATTCTTTCTGCATTCTTCCTTAATTGCTCTTCAGAACTTCTAATTGCGTGCAAACAAATAATCCTTTGAAATGCAGAGGCAGCAGCCCACCCGGTTTACGCTATATTGCAAGCCCAAGGTAGTGCTCATCAACCCTACGCTATTTAACCTCTCGAATTTAAACCCAGACTAAAATATGAAACGTGTCACTGACCGTTCATATAAACCCAACCACTGTGCCAGTCACATTCGCTCACAGTCTGTTATTTCAAACCTATCTTATCGCATTGTTGCCAAACTGCTTTCTGTGTAAGCAAACGGTACTGAGGGTTATCATTTCTAACTGCTCTAAACCGTGAGACTCTAGGTCTTTCAATAGAATCCGAGCGATGCTATGCCAACGTGAAAAATCATAAATCATTTGGGATGCATACACCGTTACCAAACTAGTGTACGCAACTTCGCTAGCCTGCAGCAGTATGGCACAAATCCACCGCGAGCCTATTTTTTACTTAGAATGTGGAGTAGGTGCTATTGACTGCTCAAACGAAACTTTATCCATGCTTCACTCACACAGACGTAACCAGTCTATTATCTATTGTCTTCATATATCATCATAACCCACAGCTGGAACCACGTCCAGACTGCAACCCCCTTTTATTTCAGGTCTGTTGTCTTCCACTATCGCAGTCACCAAACCGAATAACCAAAGACGCCACTTTGACTCGAACGGACAGAGACTCAATAGAACCTACCATAGCAACTGGGACCGAAATCGAGCCACCCGACAGGAAATACTCCCAATTGCTTGTCAGATCATTCAGCTTTTTCTAAAGCAACCAACACATTCCAGTGCATGCGCATCTTGCTAATATAACACCACACTCAGCCGATTGACCGACACATACTTTGCCCTGCTAGACGAAACATACCCATATGATGTTGTACGTTACCAGAAACGACGCCGAATATCACTGAAGGCAAATGCGTCAACATATGTATATGTATATTTGTTGGTGAAACAGCATATTAACGCTCAAGTCCATGCGGAGATTTCACACCTTATTATCCGTTACCACAGTCCACCTTTCCTCCGAACTGTGGCCGGTTGGAATTTGACTCTTCACTCCCCGAGGACCTTCCAGTTGCGTTTTCCCATTTCTGAATGTTATATGTTACTGATCCTGAATCTAAACTCACCTTTTTATGGACTGCTGTTTCTCCCACATCCACCAGTGTTCACTTTCACGAAATTGATCTCGGCACCGTTTCGAAACTCACTCCATTTATTGAACTCCGGTAAATCCGACATTCAGGGTCTGCATCATCTTCATGGATCGCTATCCTCTCCGCATGCACCGATTTTCCCGAGAACACTTCTTTACAATTTTTTTTCTTCTTCCTTTTCTTCTTGTTCAAAATTTACTCCATCTGTAGAACCTTAGCAGGCCTCCGTTTCCCAGCTTGCATCATTCTCATTCATAATGCGTCCTTGACACTGCGCCAACGGTTTTTCGATATCTCCACCGCCCAGCCTGGAATCGAAACCGGTTTGAAACTGCCGCGCAAACCATTAGCGAAATGATCCATTCAAACTTTTGCTGGCTATGTCTATCTATCGCTGATAATCTCGACTTTCATACTTTGAATTTGTGAATATTCCACCTTATCGAGTAAAGTGTCACACCATGATCATTCGCTAGCGCGTGCGTCTCGACCATGGCCGAGAAATATACCATTATCATCATTATCATCTGGGGCCAAACTTAAATGCCTCACACAGGTAAACAAACGCGCGAGAGTGTTGTGTATGGATCAACCTAACAAAGAAGTGTCGAATAAAGTCAAGTACACAAAGCGCGTGGAATATTTAGAAGGATTTCTATTATTTGTTTTTTACAGCAGTCTTCTTTAATCCTCCGCACATTGGCTGGGCGACTGAAGCATACGGGCTGGGATCAAAGGAGAAAACCCACTTAGAATGGCTGCATGCTAACTCGTTGCATCAGCAAGTTAGGAAAAAATATCAGATATTGGGCTCAATGCTTTCCACCCTTTTTGGATCTGACAATAACAAATCCCCCCGAAGATGTATCTGGATTACTTTACTGTGCACCTCTGGGCGAGAAAAACCACGTGTGAGCCAAAATCACCCCATGCATGCGGCAGCAAGAAGTGCCCTCAAGGGTGGTTAGGAACTTCGGTAGTACGGCTATCGTCAAGCTTCGCAGTAGGGTAATGGGGCTGATATGGATTATGGCAGGGGGGCCTGCTGTCGAGGGGCGCTGGCAGGTCATAAATAGATTCTCGAATGCCCCCAGGGAGAGTTCACAACCTTGAAACGAAAAGGTGAGGGATCAATCCAAAGTGGTGAAAGGCTGCAACAGCCAAGACCATCAAGAGTAGAAACCGCAGCTGGAACCATTACAAAGCTCCCATCGGCCGACTAGCTCGGACCAGTTTTACAAAGCCTAAAAACGAAGCTGTGAGTCATCTGCGAACTTCTAAGCGAGAATTTTAGCTCTGATTGGCTCATTCCGTGACACAGAGGCCGGAAAAATTCTGAGGCTGTGTACAGCCAAAAGGTTCAACTAAATATGCCATGGGTCCACTATCCACCAACGACCACGGTATTGTCACTGATGACCAGGGCAAAACAGACGCTCTGAGGAAATACTTTGGTAGCGTACATAGGAAAGATAGTGAGGTACGAGTCGATCTGCCTTGGGGACATCTTCCTGCGCAGTTGAACGAAATAAATCTCTCAGAGGGAATCGAGCGTAAGTACCTATGATAATTATACAGTCACAATCCAGCGGCTTCCACCCAGCTACCACCAAGCCGTTGACGTATATTGCAGCTCCATTGGCATGCAGGCTGTACAGGTCCACACTGGACCAGAGATGGGTGCCTCACGTTTAGAAAATCGTGGCCGCCGTGGCGATACATAAGAGTGGATCCAAGTCGGCTATACCTAGCTACAGGCCGGAAAACCTAACTGGCATCTTATTTAAAGTCCTTGAGAAGATCATCCGTGCCGACATCTGTCAGCACTTACTGGGAATCCATGCTAAGCAGAACTCAGCATGGATTCCCAAAAAATGGATTTTCTCTGGCCAACTTCTTGTGCTTCTTAGATAAAGCAACGCGACGAATGTATGAAGGTTAGCAAGCTGACTTATATCACCTTGAGGTTCGACTCCGTTAATCATAGCATTTTGTTGTGCAAGATGGAGAATTTCGGTATAGGTGACCTAGTATGTGGTTATCTGGTAGACTTCTTCTCTTACAGGACTTTTTGCATCCCATAGAGTGACGGGTGCCCCAGTTGGTTGAATATCACTAGCAGGGCGCATCAAGGATCCGTCCTAGGCCGGGTGAAAGAAACGTTTGAGCACAATGTAGCCAAATACGAACGAATCCCAAAATTAAAGCACAGTTGATCCGTAAATTCTACGATACTGGATTGGTAAGTGAGCAATGGCATGAAACATACAGGTCTCAACAATGTGATCACGAAGGCCCAGAAAACGAGAACCAAGTTACATTGCGGGAGAGACAAGCACGTGCATCAAACAGGTCCTAGATGGGATATTACAAGGCAGGGCTTTGGGCGCGAGCAAACAAAAATTGGCCCACAGAAACACAAAGTGTACGGAAACACGCAAGTAATGCAGGTTATCGAGTGATATCACGAAAGCATGAAATTATAGTGTCTTCTAAGGATTTTCAGCAAACAATCTTCACGCCTGGTGCTATGCCTGTCGTTTATTAACGACCTGGCATCCTCCTTTAAATCGCCTCATTTAAGTTTTGTGGATAACGTAAAGATCTTTGGATCTGAGGGTGAGGCAGACTCAAGCAGGGATACAGGCACCCTACTGGACTGGACATCCGATTGGGACTCGCCCATGAACGCTGGGAAATGCCATTTGTTGTTGCAAACAATGGAAAGGCCAACTGTCGCTCGTGACCAAGGGCTCTTCACCGTAGAAGCACTCAGCAGGGCTCAGGATCTCGGGGTCATCATCAGCAGTGACTTGAGATGGCCGGATTAGAGCAAGGCTGCTGACAAAAGGCTCATGGTGAGCTCTTCAGACTGCGATCAACATTGTTGTGTCAGCAACCGGAAAAATTCGTGCCTGTTTACATGGCCACAGTACAACCTCTTTCAGAATGTAGTGCGTAGGCCTGAGCAACTTTCCTCAAAAAGAGGGTGCCTGCTTGATAAAAGTTCAACGTCCTGGGACGAGAATGACTGAAGGGTAGTTGTGGAGGACGCATGAATAGGGACCATGTGGTCCCGAACATTTCTCGTTGAAAAGGAGCAAACCTAAAGTAGACCTTATAGAAACTTTCAAGGTCATGGAGGGTTCTTCTGCCCTTACGCCAGATAGACTATTCCAAGGGCAGTAGATTCCAGAACAAGTGGACAATAAAAGAAGTTGACGCAAGTCCGAGCTAGGCTGATGACTAGATCACACTTCTTAGGCTGCAGGTTAGTGAACAGCTGGAACAGCCTGCCTGGCGGAGTGATAGACTTTTACCCCGTCCAGTCCTTCAGAGGTGTCCGGCACCAGATAATCCTCTGCAGTGAGTGTAGCGGTTACTCCGACGGCACTGGATTAAAACGTTATACGCATAAAAACATGCACAACCCTCAACTGTACGGCCAAAGAGTCTAGCAACGAGGACCAGAGTTCAACAAAGGTCAATTTCAGGTACCACCGTCACGGCAGTCCAAGTTCGAATCAAAATTATGCCACTTTAGGTGGGAAAAATATAAACAACTGTTGAAGTGTGGTGACTGATGCATGCTGTACTTGTTCGAGAGTCAATAAAATAAGGCACACTGTCTCAACAGTACAAGAATCTGACAACGGCTAGGGAAGATTCTCACGAATGCACGTTACACGCCCACCAAATCCTCCCATGAAATGGTCAACATCTAAGGAGTAAATAGGGGTACTGATTCACCCTATCTTACCCAGACCCTAATTCAGTGCATATATAGGTCGCTATGGAATTCTCCTATCGTTGGCCGGTAGCAGACAAGCTAGCAGGTGTTCTTCAGGTTGTGCTCCAGAGCTCGATGTCCTAAAGTTTCGTCTGAGAATAATACGACATTATCCCTGTACGAAAAAGCACTTCTATGGAATCGAGATGCGTAGACAAATTATGGAATGAAGAGGCTGAAGGCTTCCCGAATAAGAGTTTTAGCGTACTAATTTGTATATGTGGTACACTAAATCATTGTCAACAATATCTAAGACGACACTAGCAAACTAAGATGGGCGAAGGGGCGTGCAGTGGTAAAAAGGCCAAAAGGGTATGTACATTAGGAATTAAAATAAAACAAAGGGTGTGACACAAACTCACAGTTGCTCAGTGTTCTTGTGATTAGGAAACGAGCGCGGAAGAGCCAATATCCGCCAATGTCTTCAGTTCAGTTTGGTCTGACAGCCAACCGTTCAACAGAACAGGATGGTGTTGAGCGAAGTACCAAGAGACGCCGTGGAAGCTTCTAAAATGTTCTGTTTCTCACAGTTAGTTCCGACCGATGTAACTCCAAGACAATCCAAATCAGAAGATGAGACCGTGCCAGGACGAAAGTTTTGTTGACAGGCTTTTTGTATTGCGCGATGATGACGTTCAAGAAAATGTGTGTGTGTGTGTTTTACATTGAAACGTCGGTACAACAAAAGAGTGTTGCACCAAGGGGCGTTGAAAATCATGGAAAAAGTCCGAACTTTACCGGTGCCTACAGAGTAAAGCACGTGATAAAATGGAGATCGGGAATTCTTGATGAAGAATCCAGATGGCTACAGGGTACTGGAACATCAGGGGCTCAACGTTTGGTGTTATCACACTGAATGTTATTTTGACCCTCAGATTTTATCCACTTGGACGCAGGTTGAATAATAATACAAAAAGGAGGCCCCGGTAAAAGAGATGTTTCTACAAACGGTCGACAACTGCTTGTTCACGAGTTTTCGCTACTTCACAAGCAATGTCGTGCCGTGTGCTAAATTGAGTTTTCGACAACTAACTCCGTTTGTGAATCGTAAACACCGTATAAAATTAGACACAAATATACTTCAAAGACTGTGTGAAGGGTTGGGACCTACAGGAGAATGCATGAGGAATAAATAAACAAATTCAGCTTCAGTTGGTATCAGCAGACTTGGTCTTAGCTTGATCTGTAGCGTCGACGTCGCCCTCACCATTGTCCCCTTCAAGCAAACACATCTTACGTTTACCCCGCAATACGTCTCCTTTGTTCGTCTTCACCACCACCGTGCGCACGAGGCCATCGACTTCTGTACACCAATCTTTGATCATCCCAATCGGCCATTCGTCTTTATGTAAGTGGCTCTCCACGAGGATGACGACATCGCTACGCCTGAACGATCTCTCTTTGGAGATCCACTTTTGCTGAAGCCGCAGGGTCGGTAAGTACTCCTTCGTCCAACGTTCCCAGGAAGCCTGTGCCAGGTGGTTCACTTGCTTCCATCCTGTGATGTACGTTCCACGTAGGGTTTTCGGTGTGATTGCTCCTACGTTTAACCGCAATAATAACAGGTCGTTGGGAGTGAGAGCCGGTTCGCCTTCCAGGTCTGGGACGATCGGCACCAGGGGTCTGTTGTTCAGTATGCGTTCCACTTCCGTCAGTAAGGTAGTCAGCGTCTCGTCATCGAGGTTTTGTTGTGAGGTCAGGGCCGTGAGTATTTTCCCAGTCCATCGTATTAGCCTTTCCCAAACGCCATCGCGATGACTGGCATAAGGTGGGTTGAAGTGACATTCTATCCTCTTTGCTACGGTCTTGTTCTGTATTTTGGCATAGTCCAGGCGGTTCCACCATTTTTCCAACTCCTTATGAGCCCCAAAGAAGTTCGAGCCATTGTCTGAGTATACATTCTTGGGGACGCCCCGCCTCGCGATGAACCTTTGAAAGACCATTAGAAATGAATCGGCGGTCATATTATGCACTGCTTCAGGATGAACTGCTCTGGATTGCGAACATGATATCAGGCAGCCGCACTTCTCTTGCGTGCTCCTTCGCTGTCGTACAAGTAACGGGTCAAAGTAGTTTACGCCAGTTTCCACGAACGGGCACCATCCTGGTTGAACTCTCGCGGCCAGAAGGGGGGCCATCATTTGCTGGCCTGCTACCGCCCCCCCCCCCGGCGACGACTAATGATGCGGTTGCCTGTGACTCGCTTGACCATCGATGGCCCCCTGGTCGCCCAAAATCGCCGACGTGTATTGTTCAATAAGTGGTTCAAACCTGCATGTCCCTCTTCTCGATTTACATGTTCTATCAAACATCTCGGTATTTAGTGGTCACCAGGAACTATTATGGGGTATTTTGTTTTGTACTCTAGATCTGAATTCGTCAACCACTTTCCAACTCTCAGTGGTCCATTGGTTCGCATAGGGTTTAATCTTTGGATACTGCTGCACAACAGCCTGCTTTCCTTGGTGTTATCATTTATGCTGGCTAGCTCGCGGGTCTCGAACGGGAGGGCGTCTAGTTGTGGTAGGCGTGGAACGTCGAGTTTGGCTTGGTTCAGCTCGCCGGTAGTCTTGTTCCCACACTTAACGTGTTCTGTGGTCGTGTGCCCTTTAAAATCATCAGGAGTACTTGGTGTCGCGCCCACTAGACCACGGCCCGTAACATTTTTATCCAGTCGGGGAAGTGGCACCGTTTTTCTATTAAGCTTACCCTTCCCGTGGGGTTTGTAGTCAGTATCAGTCTTTTGGTCTCGATATTGCCATCATCAGGTTTATGTATCAGTAGCGTTGGCCACATCTCTTTGGGTGCAGTTAGGAAGTCCGGTCCCATTGTCCATATCTGCAGGCTTTACAGTGTATTTAGGCCTCTTGAGCAGAAGTCGGCCGGGTTACTGGCAGATTTCCCATAGTGCCATTGATCGGTCTCAGTCGACTCACGGATTATAGTGAGTCTGTTGGCCGCGAAGTTGTTAAAGCTAGTGGTTATTTTGTTTACGTGATGTAGTACTGTGGCTAAGTCCGCCCAAAAGTTTGGTCCCCAGTCTATCCGATCGAAGTATCTTCTCATCAGGGTCGCGGCTTTCACGACCAGTACCGCCGCAGTCAGTTCCAGCCTCGGGATGCACACCGTCTAGAGTGGAGCCACTCTCGTCTTTGTGAATAATATCTGACTGTGCCGCCCACCATTTTCGTCTATTCAGCAGCCGTAAGCCACTATCCCGCAGACTATTTCTGATGCATCAGAGAACAAGTGTAGTTGAGCACCATTCGTACACTTGATTCCCGTCAAGCGTCTTTGTATCTTGATCTCACTGAGTTGGTCTAGGCTGTGCAACCAGCCACACCATTGCTTTTCGTCGCCATCCCGGAGAGGTTCGTCCGGACCCGTCCCTCTCCTGCACAGCAATTGCAGCAAGCAATTTCCCGGTAACAACCATGGCAAAACGAAACCTAGGGGATCAAGGAGGCTTGAGACTAACAATAGGATTCCTCTCCGTGTGGCTGGTCGTTTGAGTAGGGGCAGAATGAATGTGAATTCGTCACCTTCGGGTTTCCATTGAACTCCAAGCGTGCACTCCATTTGTGAAGAGGATTCCAAAAGCTCTCGCGCGCGCTCCATTTTCTCGGACTTCGGGATAACATAGAGCACCTCCTGGCTCCTTGAGTTCCATTTAGTGAAGCTGAAGCCCTCGGCGTTTAGAGTGGCGGTCAGTTCGGTCATATATAGAATAGCAGTATTTGGGTCGTCAAAGGAACACATAAATCGTCCACGGAGAAGTGATCCATTGCTCTTCCTAACAGATTCCTGGTGCCTACGAAACGCTTTAGGGTCCCCCAGAAGACAAAATTAGCACAGAAGGTGGATGATACCATCAAGGAGAGCTGCATGGCCAGCCTGTAGTCGTCTGGTGCACGATTTGCGTCGCTTTCAGGCCACCAGAGAGGACGAAAGGCGTCCCTATCCTCAACGGGCATCTTCACTTATAGAAAAATCTCACGTATGTCCGCAGAGTCGGCCACCTTTCCCAGCCAAAAACGGCATAAAACCTCGACTAGTTGTGTTGTTCAGTCTGCGCCCTGTTATATATGGTCGTTAAATGACGCACTCTGACATTTCGCGGCCCAGTGGAAAACCAACCTGACCTTCTCCGGTTTCTTTGGGTTCACGGCCGGGTGATGACGTAGGTGCCACTTCAAATTTGCGCTGATTACCGCCGTATCCACTCTTTCTATGTAACCCAAGTCTATGTTATGTTGCATGGTTCGCGTGTATTCTATCAATAATTGCGGCCCGCTAATTAGCCTGGTTTCGAGGAAGCATAATCTTTACAGGGCCATTTCTCGGCTGTTTGGCATGGGTCTCCACGGGACGGGAACCTCAAAACGATCTAGTATATACTTGGCTTTCTCGGCTGCCATTTCCGAAGCCAACCTATCTCCTCATTATAGGGCATCCCTATCAATGGCCAGGTCGGCAAATTCGTCGTTAAACAGCTGTTGGAATGCCTGCTCAATGTTTGCCGTTTCCACCGAAACGAAGTTGATTTGGATTTGTTTGCCCCATCTTCCATCTGTAATAGCATATAGAGTTCGGCCGAATAAAGTGCGTACTGCATAGGATGCTTTGCTGCTTCTTATTCTTTGACCCAGGATCCAGCGCGCTTTCGGTACATCACAACAGATCAGCAGATCAATTTCGTTATTCTGCCACTCGTCGATCGTAACCCCGTCAAGCTGCGGCCACTGAGTCAGAATGGGCTGCACTGACTAACATGATTTCATCGGAAGATCTGTTATGGTGAGTGCTTCTAGAGTTTCTGCTCTACTGTTGTTGACCAAGGAAACGAGTTATAGGCGCAGTCTGTTCACCTGGATGACCTAGGTGCTACTCTCTGTGCTCACCGCCAATGAAGATTGATTCCCTCTGATCCCATATCTCGCTGCAAACCCCATCCTTACCAGAGTGATCGTCGAGCCACTATCTACGAAGGCCAACCCTCTTATAACCCCAACTGGAGCTTCTGTAACGAACGTTTGAGCAATGCGCAGCCAAATTCGCAACGGATCCCGAAATCAAAAGACGATTATCCGTGATATTCTACGATACTAGATTATTACATGAACAATGACATAAAAATATACAAACCTCAATAATACGATCACAAGGACTCAACAACGAGAAACCGAATAGCAACGTGTGAGCAAACAGCACGTGCGTCACGCAGGTCCTGAACAAGGATGTGCCAAGGTAGCGCTCTGGGCGCGAACAAACAACAATTGGTCCAGAAAAACAACCAGTTCGTAAAGACAAGTCAACAGTGTAGGCAAACGAGTGATGTTGGGAAAAACACTGAATCGCGAGGGAAAAAGGGGGATTTTCCACGACCGGCTGTTACACCGCCCACCAAAATTCTCCTGGATCCTTAGCAGAGTCAAAGGTTCGGTATAAAGGTACTGATTCTTTCTACCTGCCCAGGCCCTGCTGTCAGTGCGCGCGTCTAATGCTCGTCGTCAACGTTCTACTACAAGTCGTACCTAACCCATTGGCTACATAGACGTGAGGCTAGTCTACATCTTCCACGAGACCAAATGACCGATGGCAGGCGTGAAGGATCACATAGATGTTGTCCTCTTAAAGGGCCGTCCGGTCCTGGATGTGTGTGTTTGAGTGTGTGTGTGTGCTGGGGTGTACAATGAAATCACAGGTATGACTACACATCAAAGGAGGAATTTCTGCAATGTCAACAAAAGACCGTGTAGCAAGAGAACGAGTAAAATGTTGCATGTGTGTGTGACCTAAGCTCCGCTACTTCCACATATGCAAGGGGCGTTCGGTAACGTCAACAAAAGGCAAAACAACGAACACTGTCACATGTTTGATGTGTTCACAGGATGTAGAGTGCGTCGTGCATGTGTGTATGTGTCGGGATGTACAATGGGATCGCTTTCATCACCACATATCGGAGAGAACCTTCTGTAACGTCAACGAAAGACCGCCAGCACTGTAACGTGTTTGACGGAGACCGTGTGGTATATATGGTGTTATTTATCCACCTGGATGACTAGTGTGAAAAGGTTTACTAGACCTCAGGGTTATCAGCTCCTCCATCTTCGCTCTCGAGTAGGTTAATACTGCGTATGTCACGGATGAGCACTCCGTTAGCTGTCTTCACAATCGCCGTTCTAATCATTCCGTCAGTGCTTTTGATGGTTTCCGTAACTACTCCCAAAGACCAAGCGCTGAAATGTGCGCGTTCGTCGGCGACCATAACCACGTCCCCAACTTTGAATGGTCTTGTTTTGGCCAACCACTTCTGTCGAGTCTGCAAAGTCGGTAGGTACTCCCGTAGCCATCGCCTCCAGAAGACCTTGGCCAGATAGTTCGCTTGCTTCCACCCGTGGAGGTAGCTCCCACGAAGGTTTGCCGGCCCTTGGAAACCCTCGTTCGACCTTAGCGTCAATAAGTCGTTTGGGGTGAGCGCCAGGTGGGTGGGGTCGCCGTTCAATACTGGAACCAGGGGGCGGTTGTTCATGATTCGCTCCACCTCAGTCATGGCGGTGTTCAGCGTCTCATCGTCGGGCGGCTGCTGCTCCATGATTGACAGCAATATCCGTCTGGCGGACCGGATCATGCGTTCCCATATGCCGCCTCGGTGGCTGGCCTGTGGGGGGTTGAAATGCCATCGTATGACGTAGGCCACGGTTCGATTCTGCAGTTCGTCCCTGTTTATGTTCTTGTGCCAACGCTGCAATTCCCGGTGAGCGCCCACAAAGTTCGATCCATTATCTGAGTATATATCGGCCGGTATGCCTCTTTGGTTGATAAATCTTTGCAAGACCTGTAGGAAAGAATCGGTCGTCATCGAATGTGCGACTTCTAGGTGTACCGCGCGTGATTTCATGCACGTCATGATACATCCATATCGCTTTTCTAATCTTTTCCCGCACTTGACCCACAAGGGCCCGAAATAGTCCAACCCGGTGTCACTGAACGGCCACCAGCCCGTAGTCACCTTGCATTCTGGTAGTGGGGCCATGAGTTGTTTGCCTGCTGTGGCATTGCGTCTCCTGCATTGCACACACCGTCGGATTACGCGTTTTACAGTCTCTCGTCCTCTCAACAACCAAAGGCGCTTTCGGATGACGCTCGTCACGTGACTTACCCCGGCATGTCCCTCCACGGCGTGGACGTGTTGAATCATTAGCTCTAGTACAGGATGTCTCGCAGGCAGCAGTATAGGATACTTTGTGTCGAAGTTCAGGTGGACGTTGGTCAGCCTACCATCCACCCGCAGCAGTCCGTCGATGAGTTTGGGGTTTAAACGCTCCAGCTCGCCTCTTGGAGATGGCATGTCTTTATTGGTCGGCCCCACTTCTTCCGCCCTCTTGAGTTCTCGGGCGAAAGCCTCGCGTTGTATCATTCTGAAAGTATCGTACTCTGCAGCTTGTAGCTCATCGGGACCTATCGGGCCGACCCGTGTCCGGCCTGAGGGCCCTTTCATGACTAGTAAATTTCTCTTGAAACTGGTTAACCAAACTGGCGAACGAAGCGTCTTCATCCAGGAAGTAAACCTGACCAGTTGCGATAGAATGGATGTCGCTTTGACGACGTTGGCCGCTATCACTACGCCTTTGATCTCCAGTTCCACTTCCGTAGGGGTTTTTAATTCGAACACGGGCCAGTCCTGTTTGGGCAAGTGCAGGAAGTTTGGCCCTCTCGTCCACGTGTCTAGTTTCCTGAAGTTGCTCGCACCTCGGGAGCACAGGTCGGCCGGATTATCGCCAGACCTGACATGATTCCACTGGTTCGTGGCTGATTCGTCGTGAATAATCGTGAGCAGGTTAGCAACGAAAGTACTAAACCGGCTCCGGACGTTGTTGATATAGTAAAGTACTATCGTTGAATCCGCCCAGAAGCCCACCGACCAAGTGCAGAGATCGAAACATCTCTTCACAGCTTGCACCACCCTGACTGCTAATACAGCTGCGCTGAGTTCAACGCGTGGGATTGAGACCGACTTCAGTGGAGCAACGCGGGCTTTGACGAACAGGATCCTCGTAGTATATTGTCCATCTCCTGCGCACCATCGTCCGTACACCACAACTCCATAACCGACTTCGGATGCATCGGAAAAGGCATGTAGTTCTCCCGTCCGCGTTTTATAGCCAGGAATCAAACATCGTGGAATCTTTATGTCCCCTAATTTCTTCGAGGTGTTCAAAAACTCTTCCCAGTCCAACCGGTCCCCTCGGTCTAGTGACTGGTCCCAATCAACTTTCTTACGGCACAGCCGCTGCAGCAAGATCTTTCCGGGTAGCAGCCATGGTGAGACGAAACCGAGCGGGTCGAACAAGCTTGAGACGGCAGATAGTATGCCACGACGGGTTATTGGCAGCTCCGGAAAGTTTAGCTCGAAAACAAAATCGCCCGTTTCCGCGTCCCATTTTATCCCTAAGGTGCGCTCGATAGGAAGTGGAGAGCCGTCCAAATCTCTTACCCTTTCGGCCTTTTCGTGAAACGGGATGACCTTCAGCACTCCTGAGGCGTTCGACATCCATTTAGTTAGATGGAAGCCGCCCTCTTCCAGCAACCTCGTCAGACCCCTGAACTGCTCTAGAGCTGATTCCACATCATCGAATGACCCAAGGTAGTCGTCGACGTAGAAGGTCCTGGTGACGCTATCTACTACCGTCCGATGTACTAGATCGCCATGTTTGTTCGCTGATTCTCGGAGGGCGTAGTTTGCATAAAATGGTGACGATGTGGCTCCGAAGGGGTGGACGGTCATCCTATAATTCACCACTGCGTTGTCCCGGTCGCTCCCTTCCCACCACAGAAAACGCAAAGCATCTCGTTCTCCTACCGGAATCTTCACCTGATGAAACATTTCCCTAGTGTCGGCAGACAAAGCCACTTTACCCACTCTGAAACGGCACAAAACGTCGATCAGTGGTGTGGTCCAGTCAGGCCCTTGTAGTAGGCGATCGTTTAACGACTTGCCCTGGAACTTGGCCGCACAGTCGAAAACCATGCGCAGCTTATTGGGTTTCTTGGGGTTGATAACCGGGTGGTGAGACAGATACCAGATACCCTTTTTGCTGTCGGTGTTAACAGGCACCTTTTCAACGTAACCGAAGGCCTCGTTTCGCTCCATCAAATCCGCGTATCGTTCCCACAGATTCTGGTCTCGAATGAAGCGTTCTTTTAGTCGTAGTAATCGTTTGAGAACATAATTTTTGTTATCAGTCCACGGGTCGACCGATGTGCGCCATGGGAGGGGAACCTCGAACTGTTTTTTGAGGCCTCTGGTGCCTTGCCATACCGTTTGTAGAGCGAAGTGATCCTCTTGAGACAACGATGGTCCTTCGTCTCCAATGTCATGAAACTCCTTTTCATACAACCGTTGCAGGTGGTACTCTATGCGGTCCGTTTCGGCGGATAAGTAATTCACGGAACCACGTACCCCTACTGGACCGTATAACATCCATCCCAGAGCCGTGCGTACGGCATAAGGTGCCTGGCGGTCGCCCACTCTCTGGTCAAGTACCGAATGCGCCTCTGGCACGTCGCATCCGATGAGGAGATCCACTTCATCTTCCCAGTCTACAACGGTTACAGCCTGCAGGTGGGGCCACCGAGTCAAGATTGCGTTCACCGACCTTGGTGCTCGCATGGGGAGATCCGCTAACGTGAATGCCTCCGTTGGTTCAATTTCCTCGTTAGTGTCTAGAGAGATGAGTTGCAGCCTTAATCTACCGGCAGTCATTACCTGTGTTCCGCCCACCGTGCTCACCGCTAACGACGTCGCACCTTTAGCCAGTTGGTGTTTGTCGGCAAACCGCTCTTTCACTAAAGTGGTGTCGGATCCACTATCAACGAAAGCCAACGCCTTGACTATCCCAGTCGGAGTCACTACTCCCACGGCCGCTACGCCTAAACGTAACGGTTTACTGGCAGATCGTGACGTTGAACAAATGACGCTGGGTTTGGTACTCGCCTCGGATATGGTTACTCTCGCCTGATGCAGCAGCCGATGGTGTCAGCCCGTGCAGCCCTCGTAACCACATCGATTACTTGTCCTACAGGCTGCTGCCCGGTGAGAGGTGTTGAGACAGATAAAACATGCTCCTGCCATCCTCGCTATTCCCCACCGTTCGTCTATTGTGGCGTTGCCGAACTTGGGGCATTCTGGTAGGCCATGGCTAGTACCACAGGATCTGCAATTGGGTTGCGCCGTAGCACCTCATGAAATGACATGTGTATTGGTCCAAGGTTGGTACTTTGGATGTTCCCGTACAGGGGTTTGGACTTGGCTAGTACTGGGCTTGTTTGCTCGGTTGCTGTCCCGGATGAGTCGGCCGAACCTGCTGTCAGCTATGTTCGTTTGCCTGTCCAAGTATTCTGTCAGGTCTTCGAAGTTGGCTTCTCTGTCGCTTCGGCTTATAGGTTCTGCTTCTTCCGCCCACCGACCCTGTAGTTCGGGAGAGAGGTGACGGACTATGCCTTCCAAAGTGTGCATGGCATCTAGGTCAGCCCTGTAACCCAAATGGTCGAGGGCTATTGAGCAGTTTTGCATCCTAATCACCAGGTCGGCCATGGTGTAAGCGTCGCCTTTGCTTCTACCATCAAGCCCTCTATTAGGTTACGGGCTACTTTGAAAGGTTGGCCAAACAAGTCCCTTAGAATCTTCCTTGCCCTTGTGTAGCCTTGTTCTGGGTCGAGCATGGTGCACCCGCCGATAGCTTCTCTTGCTCGGCCTCGGCAGTAGTGAGTAAGGTAGAGAAGCCTTTGCCCAGGGTCGGTTACCTTGTTTTCAACGAACGTCTCGAACTGCTTGACAAACTTGCAATATTGCTCAGCTGGCCCGTCGAAAACCGTTAGTTCCACTCTAGGCAGATCGATCGATGGTGGCTTGTAGTCGGCGACCGGCATGGGGTTCCCTATCTTACTGCACCCTAATCTATCGGAAGTGTCGAAGTCGCTGGTCTCATGCTCTCGCTCTTTCTGTGTACACTTCTTTTCTGCTTCCTGGGCCTGTAGTTTAGCCGATAGTAACTGTTGTTCTAGGTCTATTATTCTCGGCCTATACAGATCAACATCCTTACGATCAACATTGCTCTCATTAACACATGAACTAGCACTGACAGGACTAGGCGATCTAGCATTAACTAAAGAATCAAATATACCCAAAACCTCCCCAGAGACTTGCCGTGTTACTTCCTGTCCGGATTCCACTGTTTTTGATCCTTTTCTTGGCATTTTGCGTGTTTTCCTCGTTCCAAATTGATCTATTGAGTATTGTAACGACCGTTTGAGCAATGCGCAGCCAAATTCGCAACGGATCCCGAAATCAAAAGACGATTATCCGTGATATTCTACGATACTAGATTATTACATGAACAATGACATAAAAATATACAAACCTCAATAATACGATCACAAGGACTCAACAACGAGAAACCGAATAGCAACGTGTGAGCAAACAGCACGTGCGTCACGCAGGTCCTGAACAAGGATGTGCCAAGGTAGCGCTCTGGGCGCGAACAAACAACAATTGGTCTAGAAAAACAACCAGTTCGTAAAGACAAGTCAACAGTGTAGGCAAACGAGTGATGTTGGGAAAAACACTGAATCGCGAGGGAAAAAGGGGGATTTTCCACGATCGGCTGTTACAGCTTCTACCCCAACTGCCATTACTCCCAGGCGAATTGACTTGCTAGAGGAGCGAGAAACTGAGCAGACCACACTTGGTTTCAGGGTTTTGACATTCAATTTCCCGGATTTGTGCAGTGGGTAATGGTGTTTCCCATGGCATCTATCCTGACTACAACCGGGTTTTGTTCGGCGAACCGCAAGTCGATATGAATCGTTGAAACAGACGAAGCACAGCGCTTAGTCTCTTAGCCGATTTCCATCGTTCGTCGACGTCTACTTTGCGAAGGCGAGGGCATTCCATTAGGCGATGAAGCGCCCCACAAACTTTACACATGAGCAAATTTTCACCTTCGCAGGGTAGTGCGTTTGTATTTGCCCATGGTTGGCCTCTACTTGGTTCCTTGGTCCAGCGTTGCGTCGTCGCCATCCTAGGTGACTTGCTCGTCCCGTGCACAAGTTGACCGATGTGACTGTTTGCTACTCGGGCATGACGGTCTATAAACTGCGTCAGGTCTCCAAAGGTAGTTTCCCGCCCAAATCTACTGATTCCTTCCGCCTCCTCGGCCCACCTACTCCGCAGTTCTGTGGGTAAACTGCGCACTATGGTCTCCAATGTGTGCAGTGCGTTCAGGTCCGATCGGTAATCTAAGTTATTCAATGCAATGCTGCAGTTCTGCCTTTTTATCACCAGACTGACTGCAGAGCCCGGCTCGCCCTTGGAATGTTTTTCCTCTGATAGTACATCATCGATCTGATTCCGGGCGAACTTAAACGGTTGTCCAAACACGCCTTTCATGATTTCACGTACCCGAGTGTAACCCTTTTCAGGATCCAGCATCGAGCGCCTGTCGACTGCTTCCCTGGCTCTTCCGCAACAGTAATGTAGCGGACACAGGGATCTCTGTCCTGGATAGGATACTCTCCTTCATACGAAGTCCTCGCATTGTTTAATGAATTTACAGTACTGTTCTGCGTTCCCGTCAAAGAGGGACAGTTCCACATTTGATAAGTCAATAGCGTGTGCTACGCTGGCACAAGTCGGCTTCAATCGTTCCACGAAATCGCCAGGCCGAATGGCCGCATGCTCCGTGGTCTCCAAGATCACCTTTCCCCCCTGCCTTCGGCGTTGTTCTTTCTTGGTTAACTTGGCTTCTCCCCTGGCCTGCCTAAGCTGGGTTTCTGATTCTTCTATTCTCAGTCTATAGATTTCATCACTTTTAAATTCTATACCATTGGCTGAAGTGCATGAAATTGCGCTGACAGGACTAGCAGATCTAGCAACATCTAAAGGATCAGTATCACCCAAGGAATACCCCAGTGACTTGCTGGGTTACTTCCTGCCAGCTTCGGTTCGCCTTTGTCCTCTTCCAAGCCAAGGTTAGGCTGCACATGCAGTGATGCGTGAGAGTCTGGGCAAAATATAGACTGTCTGGAGAAACTAAAAAGGCTAGCCACTAGATTGTAGACTGGGGAAGGAAGGTATAGCTACACAGAACATCTCCGTGCCCCGGACCTGTTCTCGATGAAACTACGTCTCGTTCGTGGAGATTTGATAGAAACATTCAAGGTAATGAAAGGACTGTCAGGTGTAAATCGAGAAGACATTTTCTCTCTGATCCCAGGAGAGGAAAAAGGGGGCGCAGTCTAAGATTACGAAGAAGACGCTCGAGGCTCCAAATTACGGTGAATTACTTCTAGAATAGAGTGGTAACTCATTGGAATAAGCTGCTAGAGGAGGTCATAAGAAACACCACAGTCAGAGCTTTTGAGAAAGCAGCAGACCAGCCTTGGGTGACAGTATACCCCGAATTGTGCTAGGCACGTTTTAGGGTCAGACACAATTTACTCATCGTTTACACCTTTCTCTGCCAGGGCTGATACTGCTCAAAATGCCTGTCCTTTAGAATAAGAAACTCACGCACTTTTGGGAGCTACGGAAACGCGCCGACTACACAACAGTGTGGACAAACGATTGGCTCTAGCCACACCAAGTCCCGTGTAAACTGAACTGAACTTGCAGATCAAGCATCCCAATAAAAAACATGCATATTGCAGTTTATGAAACAAAACGCTGGTCCGAGGATTGGAACCTCCCAGTTAATGATGAAAAATGCGTGAGCATGTCTTTGTGCAGAGAGACTGGTCACATGTTTTCCATTAACGGAGCAACCACACTGCCAAGGGTTGACCGACACAAGGTGCTCGGTTTCTGGTTAGATTGTAACCTGTCCTTCTTCCATAAACACCAACTTGCGAGTAAATCTGCCTTTAGAGTTCCTAATATGATTCAAAGGTCTTTCCCGCACATCTCTAGGGGTGATTTCCCCATAATTTTCGGCGCATATGTCCGACCTCTGCTGGGGTACGGTAGTCAGATAGTGCACTCTGGTCTTGTCCGAGACCGTGAGATAATAGAAAGAGTTCAGAGGGCCTCCACCAAAGCAGTATAAGGTCTGTCCAGTCTACCTTATCCCGTTCGCCTCTCACTTTTTATTCTCTATCCCCTTGATTTTAGACGCGTAAGAGGTGATCTATGTTGATGTTTCACCTTTTTGAGTAAGGTCAAAGCGGTTGCTTCTTCTCCATCCGTCCAAACTCTTCTCTCCGTGGTCACGGCAGAAGGGCTTTTAAACCGAAACCATGCAATTTACTACAAATTAACTTTTTTAGCTATAGGGTTAATACTCTGTGGAACGCAGTTCCGGAAGATATAGTTCTCTCACAGAACAAAACTATCTTCAGGAAAAAGTTGGGCCTCTACCTGGGTCTGTCCCAGTAATTCCTTGCTCAAAAATGAAAGTAAGTGTCTTTTATTGCATTTCCACTGCTCTATATGTTGATGAACGTCGCACCACTCAAGGCACCGTCCACAGTGAGACACTGCATTAGGTTGTGTATTTTGTTTTTGTTGCCGCCCCGCCCCGCCCACCATCCTCCCCGCTTCTTTTTACTCTCGTTTCAGCTCAATAAATCCAACAGAAGATATAAGATTTCCTCGAGAACCGAGATAACTGGGCTCAAAGCCTCGGACCCGTGTGGTACTTCAAGACTTCAATACATCTAACGGAACGGTCTGGAACGGTCTGCCTGGTGAAATGGTAGATCTGCAGACAGTCCAATGCTTCAAAGGTGCCCTAGATCGCAAGTGGTACGAGATCTTTCCTTGTAGTGAGCCTTGAGTATATCAACTAGATGGATGACGGGTAGCACTGTGGTCCTTCTGGAGTATGTTTTAGCAGACTTTTTCCCTCATTGCGTACTGTCTCAGTGAACGCTCACGATGCATAATGTCTCTCGCAGTTGATGTGCGATGAGGTTTTCCGTTTCCCTCTCATTTTTAGCGGGGATTCGACGAAATACACTCGGCAGTGGTGGGTGCATAACTGGTGTGCATACCATCGAAGGAATTCTGGACGCTCGATTGGCCGTGGCCATGACCTGTCTTGTGCAGACTGAACTGAACTGAACTGAACTGACCCGACCTCCAGGTTAATCGTTGTTTCATTACGAGGCGGTCGGCCCTGTGTGACTAATCCGTGGTACGTGAGTAAAATAATGTTTAGGAACCAGTACGACCATGATGTGACTGTGTGGAGTCCACAAGGGAGAATCCATCAAATCGAATATGCCATGGAAGCAGTGAAGCAAGGATCGGCGGCAATAGCCCTGAAAAATCAACAGTATGCCGTGATTGTCGCTCTCAAACGAGCTCCGTCGGAACTGTCCGCGTATCAAGAAAAAATAATTACAATTGATGATCATGTGGGAGTGGCTATTGCTGGTCTCACTGCAGATGGTCGGCTTCTTAGTCGGTTGATGCGTCGTGAGTGTGCAGACAATCGTTGGGCTTATGATGAGCCTCTACCAGTTTCAAGGCTCCTTTCCACGATTTCCCTGAAAATGCAAATTCCTACACAGCGCTACGGAAATCGACCTTATGGTGCTGGTATGTTGGTAACGGGATATGACGCATTGGGACCGCACGTGTATTACCTCGTACGTCACTCACCTCCTTACAACGGATAATTTTCCCACATCGCTAAAGTATTACTCAGTAGAAGTCACTAAACCATAGACAAGTGCAGTTTAACCGTTGAAGATGAAACAGCATGGTGCCACTGATCTTTGTCCTGCTTAGTTCACCATATGATGTTTTAAAATGCGGTGTTCCTGTAGCCTTTTCTGGAAACGATGGGATTTGGGAGTATGTAGTAGATCTGCCTCAGGACCCTATTCTGGTTTGACACTAAAGCCAGGCTGCTGGTAGTCAACATATAGAAAGTTTAGGAAACGATACGGAATCAGTAGTGATGGAGAGGGGTTTATTCGCATTTCTCGTCAAACGGCCCCTCCCAGGCTTCGTCCAGCAGATGTTTCAATGCATCTACTGAGGTCGCCCGGACGATTCCCATCAGCTTAACGAATTTGTCATTCGCGACCTAATGACAGAACCTTCAGAGGAGCGTTCTCGCCCATCCGACTGCTGACTAATTGGAAATTCATAGGGATGGAACAGATTTTTGACAGCTTTCGGTTAGGCAAGGCAAGCTTATTTGAAATACCTAATTGTCACATGTTTAGCGCCCAACAACGCGAGCCAATCAGACCTTACAAAATTGGCCAAAACCAGTTTTTGACCGTTTAACTGACCACTGAGCTGCCTGGTTTGATGGATTGCATGAATTCCTCCATCAAATACTGGAGCCGCCTCACCAACCCCGCTTTGCCTAACAATCTGGTTATCATTTTGAGTTAATGTAAAAGTGAGCTTTCCATGCTGCTAATGTCTTGCGTTGACGCTAACTCGAGTTTCATACACAATTTTATTCAACTACATTGATAGTGTCCTTCATCTAATGCCTACGACTGCAAGTGCATTGCTATCGGATCGAGATCGCAGTCGGCGCGGACTTACTTGGAACGCCATTTGGAAGAGATTGCGGGCTCGTCCTTGAATGAATTGATTTGCCATGGTCTGAATGCACTTAATGGAACGCTCCCTAATGAAGTGGAAATCACTACTAAGGTACGGTGATAAATGTTCTTGACCACCGTATCACGATAGCGGTCGTTCTCAAGTGTGAATTGTCCTGTCAGAAAATGAAACTCTAAATGCTATGCCATTTGATGTATTGTCTATCCGACTGTTTCTCACTGTTCGTCGTAGACTTTCCCGAGTTCAGTTTTTATATTCATTAGCGATCTCGAAAGAGAA
Source organism: Fasciola hepatica (assembly GCA_948099385.1). NCBI lineage: Eukaryota > Metazoa > Platyhelminthes > Trematoda > Plagiorchiida > Fasciolidae > Fasciola > Fasciola hepatica. Next base: position 723,150 of record CANUEZ040000011.1, read on the forward strand.
TATGGGAAAAATGACAGCCTGGTGAGGTCCCATCGATGTTTTTTTCAGTGTTAATTGACAAATCTAAGAGTAGGGTGATAGTGACGCAGGCAAGAACAGAACGATTAGGTAAAGGCTACGTTGATAGGGGTGATCTTAGCGGTGATAGCCCCGAATGAAGTAAATAAATTTTGTTACCTGGGCAGTTGGATCTCACCACGTGGTCAGATAAAGGATGAAATGTCGCGCGTACAGAAGGCACATTTGGCTTTTACCGACTTCAGTCATCTGTGACACCGGCGTGACATCATGTTGTCTATCAAGGGTCCATTCTGCACTGCGGCGGTTAGATCTGTCTCAGAAACATGGCCGTACAGAGTAGAACAGAGGCGAAGATAGTTGATGTTTGAGCATAGACGTTTTCTTAGTATTACTCGAATATTGTGCGAGCACCGTGTCAGTAACGCCGAGTTTAGGCGTAGGGTATTTAGAACCAGTGATCAGTAACCCGAACAAATACTGAATCTAAGCAGTTTTAGATTGCTGGGACATATGTGACGCATATCCACCAATAGATGTATTCGGTGCACGCTGTTCTTCGAGGCAGGTTTTGGTTGAGAGGTAGGTCAAGGTGGTTAGTCCACGACATGGCGGAAGAGATGAAAACCTTGACCAGTAGACTTAGTCAAGTAAAACGTGTCAAACTCCCTTGTTGGCGTGCACGAGATCCACCTACCTGATGGCTGGAGATATTAATTGACATGGCTAGTTGTCACTACCAGTGGCATAGTTTAATTGAGATCTCTTTGTGTTGTCGGTTTCTTCCTTTTCGCTTTGTTTTTGGCTCTTTTACACCTTATGCTTCTGTTCATTGTGCGCTAAACTCGACCATATTTCGAGGTAGCAACCGAAACCAAAGCACAGAAGTTTGGGTTTAACGGTTGAATGAACTGAACTGAATTGAGTTTGGGATCTGGATCGAGTGTTGAAGAGTGAGGTCGTGTCACCAAAAATGTCTGTGAGAGATCGGAGAGTATGTTCTAAAGTGTGGTCTTGGGGCTGATCAGGAAGGATGCAGTTTGAGTAACGGACATGTTCTGGACGTTGCGAAGCAAAAGTCGAACCATAGTTCCGTTGTCTGTGGGAGCCGGCTTCACATTGAAAATGTCTTTAAATCGTTTTCAATCATGATCCGTAGTTCGGAAAGGTGTCCGAGGCAGGTTCCGAGGTCCGCAGTTGTTTTAGTCAACGTACACACTAGTTACAATGAAGACCTGATCATCTTGAAATGCGTGCCAGCTAATATCATCGTGAATCAAAACTAAGTCGCCAGAAAGTGGTGTAATACCAGGTCACAACACTGGACGTCTCAGTTCACTGAGACAGTAAATATAAACTGCATTGGCGGTAACAGGCTACATGCAGGACACAGCATGTAGTGCAACAGATACGCAACACAATATGCGCATCACCAGTAGCCTCGCAAGATATTGAAACTTAATCGCTACGACGACACAGTATTACTTGGGTCGGACCTTATAGACCAGCACAACAAAACTTAGTAGAAAACAAAAAAATAGGTTGCTAGGTAACCAAACAGTTTTGTAAAAATAATATCCTGGTTGGGGTCTGCGTGTTCAAATGCAGAAGAAAGGTACTTTTTTCTAAAAATGGAGTCGCCCGAACACGCTCATTAGCCAGTACTGGCATACTGAGTAATTGACCCCTCCTACTGACACGTGTTCCCATGGATGACAGCTGGTTCCCAATATCCTACACTAAACCTTAGCATTACTGATGCGGTGTTCCCACCATATTGCTACGGAGACAGTAGTTCCCAAACACCGGAAGTCCTCGCCTAACCCTTAACGGTCATATTTCTAAGCCGTATTAAAGAACAGGTCTAATCGCTGCAGTGTACACGCAACCCTTGACAAACCATCGAACGTCACGCCGGTACCACGAATAATTGAGTTTGGCAAAGGCCTTGAGGTTTTCGACCATCGATGTTTGCGTAGTATCGCTAGGATTGGGTGGAATAGCTGAGTGAGGAATGCTGAGGTCAGAAAGCGAGTATTGGGTACTAATGCAGCGAACGTTGTCACAGCGTATCCAGGTTAGTAGACTTCGTTGGTAGGGCCACGCGTTGCGTATGGCAAACACACGTCTACCATACCGTGCCCTGTTTTCTGTTCCTCCCAGGGAATGAAAGATACCACGTGAAAGTCAACGAATGATATGGCAACGAGGAATGATAAAATGTACAGCGAACTTAGAAGAAGTAGGTGGTTCACATCTTCGTGGTTGGGGTCCAAAAGATTCGTCAACTAGTTGGCTGGAGACACTGGAGGATATGGCTGCGAACCGTGAACAGTGGCGATCCTATTGTCACTTTCTGCCAAATGAGAATGATTGATCAATGTGCGCTTGTACAGTGAGACTGTGTATTCCGTGTGTTGGCCACTAGGGCATTCTTTCCTTTTCCCTCCCGTGTAGGTTCACTCCCTGTCCATCTTGCATATTTATACTTTCTAATTCAGCGTGCAACATAGTGAGAAAGTCAGTAGTCAGTGGGGTTTGCCCTACTGTTTAACGCTGTACAGTGATGACAATGATAGAGGCCAAACGGGCCCTCCGTGTACGCGATGACACTTCATCCGATATCTGTCCACCTGGTAAGACGTAACCACCCAGATACTAAAACATATCTACTAGAGCCTTCCCCGCCAAAACAAGGTTTGGAAGTAGAGCCAACGCAGTTCTGCAGCAGCATTTTAATCTGCGAAGGTGCAAAACGTCGTCTAAAAAGACTTGCAACTTATCTGGATCTTTACTGAGAAGAACAATATCGTTCCCGTGTTCCAAGTCAGACAGTTTACTGCCAGAGAATATTCGATGGCGCTATTCTCACACGAGGATAGGATTATCTGAAGAATCAGTTCAACTATAAAATTGAGGAGGAACGGCGAAAGAAGGCATTCCTGAGGAAAACTAATTTCCGTGGTGTACTCGACTGAAAGATCACCGTAAGTGCGAACTCGGCTTCGACTGTTTCCTCACAAGCATGAGAAAACAGATAAATTTCGCTGGCATACCTTTCAATGAGAAGCAGCACCAGAAAACTGTGCGGTTGACCAAATCGAACGCCGCCTTCAGATCAAAGAAGACAGTTTATGGGTCTACGGAAGGTGTGTCTGTGTCCTAAGATTCTTTGCAGGATACAGATGTGGACGATACAAACCCAACCGGGTCTAAAACCGGCTTGGTTCTCACGTGTGAACCTTTTGCGGTCGCTGGATAATCGGTGGAGAATGAGCCCGGTGAGCAGTTTGGGTGCATTACTTACCATACTAATTCATCTAATTTTCGCAAAAGGATCTGTCACCTTTCCTGTAAGTCAGCACAGTCACCTTTTAACACCATTCCCTGGGATTCTGCTCACTATCCTAGATTACCCGGGGGGAGTGTTGTTTACTTTGAAAGAAAAGCTGCGTCTTCATTCTTGAACAAAAGTGGAGACAACCCACCCGGTCCAACGGCTTTGTACCTTTTCGAATAACATCTTCCGGATAACCTCCATTTCTAATGAAGGAGTGATATGTACCTGAATCGTTTCGCTGGCAGGTATATCCGGAAAGTCCACTGTAGAAGTGGGCCAACTTAATGGTTTCTTGAAGTGCTCCGCTCAGCGGCCCAGATGATGTTCCTGAGAGATAATCAGTGAGCCGTCGGATTCCTTGATTAGCTCATTTACACCGGGTTTCCCTGGACCGGTACCTCTAATGAAACGGTAAAGGTTGCAAATAATGCCAATAGATGAAGCCTTCTCCATTTCGCAATCCACTACTGCTCACGGTCATTTCTCACGCTCCCAGTCAGTTGGCGTCTCAGGGACTTACGCACTTCATTGACTGTGGTATCCAGTGGAACGGATCCACCACCACCACCATCACCACCACCACCACCTCCTCCTCCTCCTCCTCCTCATCATCATCATCATTGCACAACGTTAAACAGTAGGGCAAACCCCACTGACTACTGACTTTCTCACTATGTTGCACGCTGAATTAGAAAGTATAAATATGCAAGATGGACAGGGAGTGAACCTACACGGGAGGGAAAAGGAAAGAATGCCCTAGTGGCCAACACACGGAATACACAGTCTCACTGTACAAACGCACATTGATCAATCATTCTCATTTGGCAGAAAGTGACAATAGGATCGCCACTGTTCACGGTTCGCAGCCATATCCTCCAGTGTCTCCAGCCAACTAGTTGACGAATCTTTTGGACCCCAACCACGAAGATGTGAACCACCTACTTCTTCTAAGTTCGCTGTACATTTTATCATTCCTCGTTGCCATATCATTCGTTGACTTTCACGTGGTATCTTTCATTCCCTGGGAGGAACAGAAAACAGGGCACGGTATGGTAGACGTGTGTTTGCCATACGCAACGCGTGGCCCTACCAACGAAGTCTACTAACCTGGATACGCTGTGACAACGTTCGCTGCATTAGTACCCAATACTCGCTTTCTGACCTCAGCATTACTCACTCAGCTATTCCACCCAATCCTAGCGATACTACGCAAACATCGATGGTCGAGATGCTCAAGACAACGACTGTCTCCCCGCACACAGACCCCAAGTGTCGCAACCATACAACGAAGCTGAACGCACTGCGAGACAGTATACACGACCTTTCAATATCAGTGAAATATCAGGTCGGAATCACAAGTGCTTCAGTCAAGCGTACGCCTCTCAAGCCTTGGATATACACGTGCTCACCTCTGCCACTGTGCTCCCATCCGTCGTCACGCTGCTGCCGAGGTAGGCGAAGCGGTCGACAATTGCCAATACCTCCTCATCGAGCATCAAGCTCAGAATTGTTGATGTCTGGTCTTGCAACCTCACTTTTCACTTGGAAGGTGCAAAACGCATGCCAAAAGAAGCTACAGCTCTTGCGAGTTTATTTAATGCACGTTGAGCATGTTCCGTGCATTCGAAAAAGCAGACAAGGTCATTCGCATAATCTAGGTCAAGTAGATTTCCACTGTTTCCTAGTTCGACGCTCACATGCTGAAGATTTTTCAACGCATTCTCCATTATTTCGTCCATGACGAAATTGAACATGAATGGAGACATGGGACATCCTTGTCGAACACCGCAGGTCGTTTCGAACCGACCGGATAGTTCACCGTAAACCCTTATGCGGCCAGAAGCCTATGAATACCATGATCTCAGTAGGTTCACGAACTTCTGGGGCATATCTTTTCGCTGAAGAGCACTGAAAAGCGCTGTTCGATCAACTGAATCGAAGGCGCATTTCAAATCTAAACAAGCCATTATTGTCGGTGGACGGCGTGTGTGACGCGTTTCAAGTAGTCGGCGAAGAGTAAGAATCTGGTCGATGCATCCTTGACCTGGGCGGAATCCAGCCAGTTGTTCGCGGGTGTTCCCCTCGCGAGCCGGTGTAAGACGGTGAAGCAGAATCGAAGCTAATACTTTCGTGACTATCGGAATTAAGCTAATCCCACGATGATTACTACAGCTATTGCGTATTTCCTTCTTGAAGATTGATACAGTCAGTGAGTTGCCCCATATTAACGGAATACGCTCCTCGTTCCAAATGCCACAGAGCAAAGCGGTAAGTGATTTTATCAAACCATCCCCACCCAATTTGAAAAGAACTGAGGGAAGTTCGTCGGGATCTACAGCTTTCTACGGCCTTAGTAATCGAATACATGACTCCACTTCCACTTCTGATGGGGTCTCAAGTGATATCACCCAAGGAATCGCAGTTGCTGACACAGGAGTAACTACACTAGCGCGGCCAGCTAAACTGCTTCTTGAAGTATTCGGCCCAACGGTCGAGCCTTTGCTGTTTGCCATGCATGGGTTCTCCGTTTCTATCGCAAATCGTTTCGCGGGTCGGGATTCGCCGTCCACCGGTGTCACGAATAAGTCCAAACAGCCTTTGACTGTGACCTGAAGCAGCTGCTATTTCCATTTCTTCGGCTACCTTGACCCACCACTTTTCGAGATCATTCTTGAGGCTTTTAGTAATTTGCTTTTGTATATGTATTCGTATCTTATTCATCTCCCTACTGTTCGAGAGCTGACGCTTTTGCTTCATTATACTCAACGACTTCTGCGAAATCCAGTGTTTTTGATGGACATCGGATCTAGGACCACAGGCGAAACTTGCTGCCATTTGCATCGCGTGTTTAATATGGGCCCAATGCTCATCGACATTACTGATTGTCGTAGATCCTAGCTCATGTGCTAACTTCTGCTCATACCGAGTCACATTCTACGGCTAACCGGGTTTGCGGTTTGCGACGATCACCATGGAGCTGGAGAGATAATCGTATTAAAACCAATGCATGGTCCGACTCTACATACGCAGACCAGTAAGATCTGCAGTTTTGAACAGAACTGCACCACCGGTAGTTTACGGCGATATGATCAATCTGGCTTAGAGTACCTGTAGAGTTAGAGCGCCATGTCGCTGTGCGACGTGAGTTGTGTCGGAAATTGGTGCTAGATAAGAACAACCGATTGTCTGCACAAAACTGGAGAAGCCTATTCCCGATATCTGTGCGCTGAGTGGGTAAAGTACAACGCCCACCTAGACAAGCTTCTGAAGCACTAAGTTTGACAACTTGTGCATTGAAGTCACCAGCGGGCACTGCAGTGTCAGAACCTTTACTGCTGCGAACTAGGGTGGCAAGTTCATCGTAGAACCCATCCTTATGCTTCTCAGAGCTGCAGTCTGTTGGAGCGTATGCCGAGATCACAAACAAATTGTGCTTAACACAACTATCCTTTCAAACACCGACTGACCTATGGAGTCTCACAGCACACAAACAACTGTTAATCGTGATCCAGTCTAAGAGAGCAGCCTCAGCCTTGTCAGTCAAGACTGTTCCAACACCACGTTGACTCACAGCTCTAGCTGCCTCGTCTCCCGAGATGCGCAGAAAATACCTCGATGAGGTACCAGGAGCAGTTAGTTGAATGACACTGCTCACATCCTGGATACGCGTTTCACTTGCGCAGAAGACATCAATCTTCAGAGAATCTACTGTGAGGGCTAGACACGCCTGCTGACCGGCTTGCATGAGAGTACGCACGTTGACGGCGCCGAGGTTCAGAGGCTGAAGAGGCTTGAGAAAATGTGAGTTACCAGACAGAGGATTATCCCCGACACTATTTGACAATGAACCGTTGCGAGTATCGACCGTGTTGTCAGTGGGAGTATTATGGCTGGATAGAGGGGGAAAGAGAGGTGGTTTGGGACAGAAGACAAAGGTTGAATAAAAGAGAGGGAACTCTGAGCAGTAGCCCACTTATCACTACCCACCCTGCTCGATGCAATGGGCAGCGCGGTCCTGATTATCCTGCGCGAAGCCCGATGCAGTATGGAATTTTTTGTAGTCGCGCAGTTCATGGGAGATGTTGGACGGGTACTGTTAGGGTGTCCAGCCACAAAGCAGGAGAACGATTAGGGTTCTCATCCAAAACCTTTAGTTCTAACAAGAACCTATCCGCAAGGCAGCGGGATGGCTTAGTGGAGGCCTATTTGCTTGGATCAAATATTCTTCCACTGATTTTGCCGATTGAGTTGCCAGCTCAAATCGACTCCCAACGTGGAGGACCAGGAGACTAGACTTTGTCTGGCCTCACCCATTGTCCCGTCAGGCATGATTGCATCTACGGCTTAAAGAAGCCATCCTGTATAGCTCTTTGGGTCATAGAGGCGCGCAAGCCATCACACCACGTCAAGGTGCAGTCTCATCGTGATGGCAAACAGTTTGAATACAACCACGCCACTGGCTGCGACGCCTAGCCATATCCTTTATTGACTCCAACCATTTGCTAACCGGTGTCGGGTTTATTCCCATAAACAACTGCACTCAAGGCCCCGAATAACGGTTGCTTTGTGTAAGATTTGATTTAAGGATTAGTGAAGGGACGGGAAATCACGTTTAGTGAGTTGACGGATGAAGCGCTATTACTACCAGCAACAAATGGAGGAAACTGCAAGGAATCACATTAGGGGTAGTTTTTTTACCAGGTCTACAAGTACTAGACGCATATCTGATGAGTGACAGTAACCAAGAAACCGGTAGTGTTCCCGAGAAACTTTGTCCACCCATACGTAGATACTACTTAAATCAAGAATGTCATCTCGCGATCAGTGTCGTCGTTCTTGAGGTTAGCTGTGTCTTACCCATGTGCATTTATCAGCGAATAAGTCAAACGAGCAGAAAGAGTATTCAAAAGAAAATCACGAAGATACAATGAGAAGGGATCTGCTCGATGCAATGGGCAGCGCGGTCCTGATTATCCTGCGCGACGACCGATGCAATACGGAATTCTTTCTACTCGTGCAGTTCATGGGATATGTTAGACGAGTACTGCTAGGGTGTCCAGCCACAAAGTAGCCCTGTATATTCATTCTTCCTGGTGTTGCGTGGAACATGGTGAGAAATGCAGTAGTTAGTGGTGCTCGCCCTGCGGTTTAACGCTGTACGATGACGACGATGCAGCTCAAACGATTCGTCTGAAAGATGTTCATCTGTCGGCATCATCAATTGGCACACAACTTCATACGGCTATGAAGAAAAATCAGCTCAGCTGGTGCTAGGAAGGCCTATCCACACTCATGTGAACGCAGCATGCGTGAAAAATACGCATAGCAGCATTCCCGTGGCGCGAATGCTGCATGGCCTGTCTGTTAACTTCCGGTTCCCCATAACAATTAAAAAAACCGGTAAAAAAGACTCACAAAACGTTAACGATGCAAATATCAGAAAAATTGCCTTTGTTTGTCATAATATTCATGCTGACGCTTAATCCCCCGCCCCCGACTGTAATTTTTCTTCGTTGTTGTTGTTACGTTGGCACCATGCTTGTTCTCAAGTCGGTGATATATATATATATATATATATATATATATATATATATATATATATATATATATGTGGTTCTTCACTTCAAGTCTCGGTCTGGTTACCGGCTTCCCCTAATGGTGCAATGAGCCTTTGAGTGCAGTGAAGGAGTCCACCGCACTCCTGCTGAAGTATGTAATAAAAATCCAGTAGTTGTCAAGTTTATATATATATATATATATATATATATATATATATATATATATACATAAATATATGTATATATATAATACATATCCACCACTTCCAATCTTACTCAAAGTTTACCCAGGGACACCACCCTCCTGGGTGACCCCGTTTCCATATGCCTTCTCAAATAATGGTTCTCGTGATCGCTCCAGTGTTTGTGTTGCCGAATTTCGGTCTTGATCTGATCGTTATCTGGGGCTCAGACAGCTGTGTCCTTCATTGTTGCTGGAACAGCGAGTTAGAAATAAAACAACGCGTTTGCTGCACCCCCGCAGTTACGGTAATAGTTCGTATTTCTTTCCAAAGAAACCTGTTTGGTACAACACGTTTTTTTAGAAGTAAGCCATTTATTGGTATGCCTAAATTTAGAAATCGGGGATACTTTTCAATACAATGAGAGATCCAATTTTGATTTTCGCATCCGGAAGTCCGACGTCGCAAGCCGGAAACAAAGCGGCGATCTTCCAATTACCGGGCAGATGGCCTACCAGCTGAGCTATACGGCCCATTCGGTGTGAATAACGCAAGTGAATATCCAATAATACGTAAACCAAAATGATATACGGCAATTGTTCTGGTTTTAGTCACTGGATTAACCTCGTCGGTCACTTCCCAATGGGACGAACAGCACAGCTAAGCGTGATCCAATGAACATTGATATATATGCATAGGATATATTATTAGCACGATGAGACTGAATCTTTTTTAATGGATTCGAATTTTCCATCACATCAAAACCAGGCACGTGCCAATAATAAATTCTATATGCACTTTTAATCTCGGAATCCATCTGAACTTCCTTTCGTAGAATTGATTTGCATCCTTATTCATTGTATCATTGCCGCTAAACGGTACTCTTACTGTCCTAAAACTCTGCCAGTTGGTCAAGCAACTTCATTTTTCTTTTGCCAATTCCGTTCCACAGAACTGTTCAGTGGCAATCGTTGGGAAAGATCGCGATTTCACCATCTACGAAGATGATAGAGTGGAAGAATTTCTGAAAATGTTCGAAGCTTCTCAGAAAGAAGAACAACCTGCTACTTCAGATGCTGGCGCAGTTCCTACACCCATGGAGCAAGATCAACCGGTCTCCTAAGACATTCTATTGTGCTAGGTTCTGATCACCACTTGTTGTTGTTCCACATTTTGCTAATAAAGCTGTCGAGTACATATACAATAGCCTTCGGTATTTTTTTTCAGTTGTTCTCGCATCATTTCTACAATCGTTTTTGCTTTTACTGGTCAACCGCTCGAGGATAAAAAAACCCGATATATATATATATATATATATATATATATATATATATATATATATATATATATATGCTAGCTAATTAGGTCACGCAGTGATATCATAAGCTGTTAAACAGAAAGTAGGGAGCTCATGAACATTCACAATATTGTGCGCACGTTTTTAGTCTGAGTGCTAACGCGTCGCAATAAAGATACTTATTTGAAACCAGCTCTTGATGCTATTTGCTTATTCGTCTTACTGTTCGTTTTTGATCGGACAATACAACCGGTTCAGTGAATATTTCAAGAAGGCTTATAGGTTTGCAGCTTCTGATCATGCAGTTACTTCTGGATCTAGTTTCTTAGTTAAGTGACATAGTTAACAGTGCATCCAATTGAATTATAACCTAACCACTGGAACTAGGAATACGTAAGTAAAAGGCAAAATAACTAACATTTATCTGCAAATACTGGACGTTGTCCGCTGAATGATGTAAAATGTGTCCCAAAAGGTTCTATATACTTCAAGAAAATCACTACGTGGTATCGGTAATGGTAATAATATGCCAGCTAATGGAAAATCATCATGCAAATGAGCAGTTGTCAATCGATAATACCATGAGAATGCAACGTTTGCTGAGCCCGGTTGCTGATTCACAAGAACTATTGACCAGTTTGATGTTGCTCATGAACCGCACTGGCACGCGCGTGGCCAACTTACTGTTTTTACGGTGTCAGTCCAAGTTTGCGTATTGGCTGCTTTGCTACTTCTTCACCGTCCTTGGGATGCTGTCCCTATCGTATTGTGTGACACATCCAAAAGCGCAATGTACGGGCCTGAAAAAATGTTTTAAACGAACACTTCGTACTCCTGTAGTGCAACTGGTCCATAACCCTCTGGTCGAGGATCAAACGGAATTGCTATTGCGCATCGCATTTGCTTCATGCTCATTCTTACGCATCATGGTATTAGACCAGTCTGCCTACTAACTAGCTCCAGAAGGAAAATCAAAACGTGGTACTGCCGTAATGATATTGCATTAAGCGTACCAATGGAAAGCCTGCAAATAAGCAGCTGTCGGGTGATAATACGACGACCTTACAGCATCTGCCTACTAGCTAGCTTCAGAGTAGAAAGTTTCAAATTACGGTATTCTTGTATTTTGGGCAGATTTTACGAACGCGTTGATTGACTTCCACCAAGTTCAGTTATTGGCCAAGCCGTTTTTTTGTTGTCAATACACTAGCGGTCCCAGAATAAGTTATTGACTCACCTATTTTGTGCTGCCTTTCTCTCTCGTCATTGCACATCTCAATAGGAAGTGGTTTCATCGGACCGCATTAGTTCATGATTTATTCACCATCCAGAGGACAGACTGAGTGCTAACAACACAGTGAAACAAAGCTAATTTTTAGCCTATGGTACATTGTATTGTAAACCTCGAACCACGTTATGAACGAACCGTAGCGATCCGAAAATCGTAGAGTGGATAAAGATTCACGCTGATCTGATGAGTTACGGGATGTTATTCAAATGGGACCGGTGGTGATCGAGCTATATAAGTGTGTGCCATCTCTAAGGGTGAGAGTTTCGTAACCCGCCACGGCCGGCCACTTGGAAGATAGACATTGAACAGCGTTTTTTGGGTCTTTACAATGCCTCGCCTGTTTGGACCTTATATGGTTCACTCTAAGTAACGGCGTCCCGGTTACCGGTTATCCCTAAGAGCGCAGTGAACCTTTCACACTGTGGGATATCCCGATTCCATTATCATCATGAAGAAGTATGTAGTGAGAACACGTACTTCGTAAGAAAAAAATTGAATTGCATCGAAAATTCCCATTTAATTAGGTGTCCTGTAATATTCCCAGATAATTCCGACAGTGTCTGCAGCCGTTAGGTCTTCATTTTCGGTGAATAGAGCTGGTTGAGTTTATTTTTGCCTGAAAATGTTCCTTGAAAAATATATTTTATTTCTGTTGTTTTAGTTAAACTGTGCGCTGCACTAAACAAATTCCAAATGCGCACTATTATTTGAGGGGGCTGAACTAACTGCTTTTCAATTTCAGGCATACGCGACAAGCACACAGCTGTACAACTGGTATTTCACTCCAACCGACGTAGCTGCTCAACGTCAGGAGAGCAATGCAGCAGCTCGCAAGCGTATCATACAAACTGCAGCATTGAAACAAGACCCAGATATTTATGAAACTAACGAGGACAGAGTAATCGCCCTCGATCCGGACGAGGAGTCAAACATTGTAAAGCGGTATATCTATCTCATGAGAGCCCTGTGCGAGAAATTCACAAATCCGAGGCTGCCTGATGAGGTAAGCTTATGACGGATCGGTGTATTGTCGTTATACGTGGATGCGTTGAATAATTCAGCTCTTGTGAATTATTTGAGCGAGTACATCGATTGCACGGTAATTTCTTGCGTGAGTTCCTAGTTCAGTGGTCACAATTCGTAATTCTGTGCGATTAAGAGAGCCATTTGAACTTCTGATCTCAGACCCAGTTCTGAATGTTGACACAGAAATACGGCATACTTTTCTAAGATCCTGTCGAGGAAGTTTTAACTTCCCTGGTTTCCTTTGACCTAATTTCCATAAATCGACTTTTCAATAGTTTGCATACCTCGATTTCTCGGACGCCCGTCTTGCAAGTGGATTGATCTTTTAAGAGGCAACCGGGTTGTTTTCTCATTAGATGACAGTTGAGACCACTCAGTGAGTCGGATAAAAGGAAAGCCGATGAACGTTTACGAAGTCCAGTGTCCAGTGTTCTGATATAAGATACCTGTTTCGTTGTTTGTTGAAATGTACGCGCGTAGGATGATGTTCGCGATCCCATTCGATCAGTTTACTCACTGTCGGGTACTAGGCGAGATCCTTCATCTCAGAAACTTACTGCATTTCGGATGAACCAATAAATACGCATATTCCCCATACCGATCCTTCCCCCCTCTAGTTCACTTGATTATGACACAGAAAGTAACAGACTTGGTCGTCAGCGGCTTGTGATTCACCATTTGTGCGACAAATAGCTCATATGCACCCACGTCGAAAGGCAGCGAGCTTTAATAATGTCAGTCTCTACACTAACTCAGGAGCATGCACTATCAAAAGACAGGTTGAATTCAATTTTTTCGCTTCATTTTCTCAACTGTTTCACGTGAAGGTTCGTTCAGAACAATAGTGATCTGTAGGCACCCGAACACGACTTGAAATTCCTAGAAGAGATGGTTTTAGGTTTAGTGCAAGGTTTATGTGTTATCTGGGATGTCTGTTTGTTTAGATCGAAGCTGTTACTCCCGCTTGTGAACGGCGCTTAACAACGTGCTGATTATCTTCCAATTCCAGGTGTTCGGTTTTGCGGTCACCTATCTGAAACGATTCTATCTGCATCACTCGGTTATGGATTTTTATCCCCGTGAAATGATGCTAACTTGTTTGTACATGGCCTGTAAAGCTGCCGATTTCCCTGTAGGAATCCAGACATTCACTTCACATATTCCTCGCAATCAGGAGCGCTACAGTTATTTCATTTTGAATTCCGAACTATTTCTCCTCGAGGCTCTCGGATACGACTTATGGGTATTCACACCATACCGACCTTTGACCGGACTGATCATGGATCTTGTGGCCTACCAGGTAAATGATGATTTTATTTAATTGAGTCTCTGTTAGGACGAGTGGATTTGGGCACTTTTCATATTTACCTCAGCTCAGAAAATAAAATAAAGTAGCCTCCTCGAGCTGTCTCAAAATGGTCCTTCATATATTCCTGAGGGTTGGATCGGTTCGCCTAGTAGTAACTTGTGTGCCCTTTACTCTTGCATGCTTGATCCGAACCACAATTTGGACTCGTCGCATATTAGCCCCTCTCAATTCCCAGCAAATAGGAGGATGTTCTGCAGCATTTCCAAGGGTTTTCAGATGCGAGCTGAACTACGGAATGATGTGTCCCTACTTACTGGCATTCCAGCGTCGGTCAAAAACTGGGTTCATAATTTCTAGTTCCGTTCAGTTCTTCTCACCATCAATTTCACATTTCTACGCTCTGGTTTTGGTTTTTACATCGCAGCGTCATCGAGGCTATAGTAGAATGAATAGGCGTATAGAGAAAAAAAGCTGAAAAAAGTAATAAACGAAGATCAATGACGATGAAGGAAGTTGCGAATACACCAAGCCACTGGCCACTAAACCTAGCCACATCACTTTATATGTCCAACCATCTACTAGGCGGGCCTCTTGGACTTCAACCCTGAAGTCTGACACGTCTCACATGTCCAAGTCCACTGTTCAAGGTTTTCATTCCTTTTGCCATATCATGAACTGGCCACCTCGACCTACTATCCTACCACTACCTGCCTTGGTGAATAGCGCACGCCGAAAAGGTCCGACGGTGAGTATTCGTAACACGTCCCAGCCACCTTAGCCCGCTTAGATTCAGTACTTGTTTGGGTGACTTGCCTCTTATTCCTAACACACTACACCTAGCCTCAGCATTTCTGATACGGTGTTCCCACCATATCCGAACAATACTACATAAACACCCGTACCCACACACCGACATTCTTCGTGTATCTTTTACAACTGCGGACGTTGAAAGCAGCTAAGTGAAGAGAATGCCTAGGTCTGAGAATTGATTCTGTTTTCCTGTCTCCAAGTTATTACCCTTACGAAGATTTGCGAATTCTCGGTCGCGGCATATTGTAGCTCCTCGCACCCATTTAGGACTAGGATAGGAAGGACGACGAGTAGAAGGATACTAAATGTTCTTCTAGGGACCGCTGGGGATTTCTGGGCACATAGTACTTCGCAGCTGCCCACAGTGCAGAAGGGGTTTTTCTTTGGGAACCCCGACCACAGCCTTCAGCTCAAAAGTCTGACACACAAGTCAGCGGGGCGTTAACCTAGCATAGAGACATGACGACAGCACCCATGAAGGAACTTCCGGTCTGTCACGTGACACCGGATTGTAGCAAGCACGCTGTCTTGTATTCGCTGATGTTTTGTTATCGATCTGCCATTTGGATTCAGTCCTCAGCCCCATGCACCCAATGGAGCAAGCGAAACGTGGACGGGACAGCATCCTTTGGGCCGGGGGCTGCCCAGCTTAGGTCGACTATAGCTGCCCAATGAAGTACCATCACTTCTCCCACCGAGAAATCCCAGGTACTCCACTCGTAAGTCCATCTAGTGGAGGTTTTCAGACTGGTAAACTGTTTTTTTCCGCGTTTATTCGCTGGAGTGACTTCTTCAGGGGCACAGTGGTTAGAACCAGATGTTGCCCACCCACTGGTTCTGAGACTGCTCTTCGTCTGGTCTCTACCCATTGACCTGTCAGGAAGGGCTGCATCTCCGGCTTAAGGAAGCCGCCCTGCATAGTTCTTTGGGTCATGGAGGCACGTATGCCATCACACAACTTGGAAGCTCAGTCTCTGCGTGATGCTGTTGCAGGATTGGGTTGGTTCAACACCAAACCCTTCAGTGTCTGAGGAGTCCATAGACCAGGTAGACAAGTTCCATTCTCTGGGCAGCTGCATTTCACCTGGAGGTCGAATATCGGATGAAGTGTCTTTGCGTATAGAGAAAGCTCGTTTAGCATTTGCCAACCTGAGTCATTTGTGGTGTCAACATGACAAGAGTCGAGTACACGTTGTAGCAGTCGGGCCAGTGGTTCCGTATAATTCAGAGATATGGCCACTGCGGGTGGAGTGTATACGAATATTGTCGGTAATTGAGTACCGATGCCTTCGTAGCATTGCTCGAAACTGGTGAGAACAGCGTTCAAGGAATGCAACGATGCTGCAACGTACCAATCCAAACCAGGGATCAAAAGGGCGAGGTTGATAGCTCAGCGAATTGAAGTGTTAACAGCTATGCTTTGCAACCGCATAAAAAGAAACGGATCTAACTGCTGCAGCATACACTCGTATCTTGATAGACAACTTGATGTCCCTGCGGTGCCATGGATGATTGATCTTGGATAAAACCATTCGCGCCTTCTGTGTACGCGACGACAGTTCATCCGATATCCGACTACGCGGGAAGATATAACTGCCCAGTTGACAAAACTTATCTTTTTTAACTAGGGATTCCCCTGGCAGAGCAAGTTTTTGTGTACAGACGACTCAATCTTGAATCAACATTTTACACTTTGAAGGTGCAGAACACATTCCAAACATAGCTACACTGTTATCTAAGTCGTATAGAAAGCTTACAACTTACTTGGCTCTTCGTTTAAAAGAACAGCGTCGTTCGCCTATTTGAAGTCAGACAGTTTGCCTTCCGAGCGCCGGGTGATGACGCTATCCTCACATGAGGATAGAGCTGTTTCGGGAACAATTTCTGTAACAAAGTTGAAAGGGACGGGCGATAGAGAGCAACCCTGACAAACAACACTCCTGATGATGAACTCGAGCGAAAGATCGCCGTAGCGTGAGCTCGGCTTCGGCTTCTTATTGAAAAAGAGAAAATATTTCTCTGGCCCATCCTTACATGCGAGGCATCACCAGAGAACTGGATGGTCCACTGAATCAAACACCGCTTTCAGACTGAGGCAGGCAGAGATTGTGGACATGCAGAAGGTGTATCTGTGCTGCAAAATTTGACGGAGTAAATATATGGTCGATACAAGCTTAAGCGGGTCTGAAGCCGAGGAACTGCGGTCAGGGATCCCGACGCCAACCTGACCACTAGACACTGGATTACCTGATACACGAAGAATGAAGCGAGATACTTAGGTCGTACCTGGGGTACGAAGTGCAGTCAGTTTCGGAGACACAGCGTAAATACATTTTGAAAGTCTCAAGAGTTCCACGGAGTGCAGCCTGTTGCCCCGTCTGATATAGTGTGCATACGCTTAAGGCAGCTAGGTGAAGTAAACATGTTGGCTTAAGATGTGTTTTTTATGTTCTACGTTTGAACTAATGTTGCCGTCGGATATATTTCTTGAACCGCAACAACCCATGGAATTTTTTGTCGATCTAAAATTAATGGGGAGGAAGTCATTAAGGCTCCTTACAAGAAGGATGCTGGAGGTTGCTGAAGGAATCATATTTCATGACTGCCTACACCATTGAAAAGGTTTTTTATTTGGGAGTCTAACTGGAGTTTTGAGCTGTTCAGTCTGACCCACAAGTCAGTGGGGAGTCAACCTAGATTGGGAACGTGGCCGAAGTACCGTGAAGGGACTTCTTCGGGTTTGTCACTTGGGACCTAATTGTTGTTCGTAACTTCTTTTCCCTGGTGTTTTTTTGCCGATCTGATTTTCCATATGAATATTATATATATATATATATATACATATATATATATATATATATATATATATATATATATATATATATATATAGTTCCGGAAAAACAAATCTCAAACTTGATAATCTCATTTTCTCATTTGGGTTAGGAGTCATTTCCAATTTTGAAAATTCGGACCGCGTACACTTTTCATCAGTCTCCAATCGTTTTCTTGTTTACATTACTCGAAAAACGAATAATAGCTGAAGATAAAGTCTCAAAAACGTTTTTAAATGCCGCGATGTTTCCACAGATATTTTGACGGGTGATATTGTCGATAAAAATGGTTGTATTTACAATCGGTTCGTTTGAAATCAGTTTTCAGACAGTTTATTTTCTGAACGATGATTTACCATAGGCTGCATCCACTTATGTTGGTCGTTGTATGGTTCACCTTTGTTTTTGCTCTGCTGCGCATCAATATTTCATCTTATTATACCTATCACGTCTCTTCATTGGTCTCAAGACCAGTACTGCCGAACGATATGAGTGGTTGATCGAAAGGAATTATTCTGTGTTTAGACTTCCCTTCCGGCGTGACGATAATGCGACGGATGAAATTTTAGCCGTTTCTGTGCATTAATCTATTGTTAACTTTGGCTATAGTGTGAGTGCTACGTTGATTTCTCAACATACCGGTCCTTTACTTGTTCACATATTTTTCGATGTACCGGGTCTACAGTTGACTATCTTTATACCCGGCTTCTATTGATATCTCAGTAGTATCTACTGTGGTAAAATATTTTGGTGTTGTTTATTATATGACCCCGGCACTGAAGGATGTGATACAACGCCTCTCTACTGAAAATAAGTGCGCTATAATTGATCACTTTCACACCTTCGCATTCCTTCCCGATTTTAGAAGCGTCTCCGTAAAAATTCCAGTGGAACTCAAGTAAGTCTGAACGAAGTGGAACTTGTTAATGAGCTGCGCAAAGAGGGAACGGAACTGATCAATTTATGGTATCAGACCGATCTTTGCTTGACCGTTCATCCTAGTCAGTTCGCTTTGGCTATTCTCGTCGAATTGGGTCGTACACGACCTCAGCTGGATGTTGAGGTTTTTGTGCGCGATGAATTGTGCGGTTGTGATCCGATGCAGAAACCTAAGAAATTGTCCGTGTCCAGTTCCAATGGACAGGACACAGAAGAAGAGGACGAGGATGAGGATGACGATAATTCTGACGATGAGAACGCAGCGAAAATAAATTCCAAGGGATCAGTCAATAAACAAGAAGAGGTAAAAAAACGAAGCTCATCACCACAACCAAAGCCACAGAAGAACGATCACATACCCCCCGAGGAACGTTGGAAGCAGCTATCCGAGCGACTGGATCATATTCGAGCTGTTGTGAATGAATTTGACTTTGTATACAATTTGCAACGAATAACCGAAGAGGAAACCAAATTGGAGGCTTGTCGCAATCCGTTGTACGATTTAGATTCGGATGAATATAAAGAGGCTAAATCCAAAGCAGACAGTTTATTGGCTAACCTAGAATAGTCAACTCCCCACGGGGTCATGTAATAAATTCAAACTGTTTTTCTGCTTAGCATATGCTCCGAATTTTCTTGATTTTTAATTGTTTGATATCTTATTCAGTGATGGGACGTCAAGAAGTACCTGTTGGGTCATTGGAATGAGTTCGGAAGCTTGACATTATTTTCAATGATTTACTTCCTAAACCGTACAGTGCATGAGAAATGCGTGTGTCGAAACTGGTCGCAGATCATGGACATTGAACGAAAGATCGTGGTGATATTGGTGGAGGAAGGTGGGTTTAGAACGTCATGACTAGGTTACGGCATTCCCCATTCGAATCTGAGTCACTGGAGCGGGAGTGGTGATCTAGCGACCGTGTTTGTTAGAGGGCATAGACGAAGTTTGCTCTGGACAGGTGGCAAAATGTGGATACCAGTTGTTTCTGTAATGGCTCATGTGTATAGACGGATGTGTTTGTGAGAGTTAAAAGGTTCTCAGTTAAAAAGTTGAAATGCCGATTCTACGTTTTCTTGGTGATCTGTGTCTACCAACTACCCGAGAGTGATATTTCCCACGGTCCCCATTCTTCTGCTTGGAAGCCAGCTTGATCAGTCCTTCCGATCCTTCGGTATGCGTTTTGCACCTGGAGAGTGCAGAATGCTATTGCAGGATTGGGTTGGTTCAACACCAAACCCTTCAGTGTCTGAGGAGTCCATAGACC
Source organism: Fasciola hepatica (assembly GCA_948099385.1). Classification (NCBI taxonomy): domain Eukaryota; kingdom Metazoa; phylum Platyhelminthes; class Trematoda; order Plagiorchiida; family Fasciolidae; genus Fasciola; species Fasciola hepatica. The sequence continues at coordinate 743,020 of CANUEZ040000011.1, forward strand.
AGGTAGACAAGTTCCATTCTCTGGGCAGCTGCATTTCACCTGGAGGTCGAATATCGGATGAAGTGTCTTTGCGTATAGAGAAAGCTCGTTTAGCATTTGCCAACCTGAGTCATTTGTGGTGTCAACATGACAAGAGTCGAGTACACGTTGTAGCAGTCGGGCCAGTGGTTCCGTATGATTCAGAGATATGGCCACTGCGGGTGGAGTGTATACGAATATTGTCGGTAATTGAGTACCGATGCCTTCGTGGCATTGCTCGAAACTGGTGAGAACAGCGTACAAGCAATACTGAAGTTTGGTGGAGAGTCTTAGGTTCACGAACCAAACCATTAGATGAAATGCTCAGGCTCTCTCTAGGCTAAGATATTTGGGACATGTGTTGCGCATGTCCCCCGACGAAATTCATCGGTATGCAATGCTTGCTGGAACGGAAAACGGTTGGACGATGAGTAAGGTTGGCCAGTCAATGACGCAGAAGAAGGGCATAAAAAATCTAGCCCGTGGATTTAACCGCGTAGGGCGTGTTAGACTTCTTGTGTGGAGTCCAAGAGATCCATCCACTTTGGTTAAATACATTGGAGGATATGGCTAGTTTTAACAACCAGTAGCGCTGTTTTACCCACAAACTTTCTTCATCGACTTGATACCACCATTTTTAGTTTCATTAATACTTTCATATTCCTATTAGTTTCTTCTATTTCCTTTTGAGGTTTCCGCTAGGAGACAGCATTCAAAGCCATCGCACCCGGTGCATATTTAATAGTTAACTGAACTGAACTCATCCTTTGAAATGGTTGCCTTGCAGCTACCTCGACACCTGAAGTTGAAGTCCACTGCTGAGTTGGTCAGGTTTGCCGACTCACTCTTTTCAAAATTTCCACTCATCATGAATTCCGTAAGTGCATGAAACACTTGAGCTGAGTGTAATGGTCCTTTTACTGTGGATGCTTAGGTTTTTCCATAGGTCCGACATTGCAGGTGTATCAGTAGCATGGGAACGTCGCAATTGTACATACCTTTGTCTATTTTCAAGGTTTCCCCCTATAAAATGCTGATGGTATCTGTTTTCTTTTTAATGAATGCTGATACCACGTCCAGAGAAGATATTCGATCGTTTTTGGTGCTTCCTTGCTTCAGGGATTCGAAAAAACTAACGAAATCTATGAGAGCTAAACGTAACGTGACAGCCACCTGTTTTCTTCACAGTAACGCGGATTTATCGCGAAAAAATCGGTTTTAGAAGTAAACCTGCTTTGCGAATCTTGGATAAACTCAAAAAGTGTGTCCACATGGGATCCTGTTTCCGTTGTTCAGTTATTCACACACACGTAACGGTAACAGCCATGGTGCATACCTGGATTAAATTTAATGTACCTTCCGACAACTTGAGTGACTATGGTTACTCTGGAATTGGACGCATCTAGCGCAATCTATCCAGCTGGGTTGGCATCTTGATCACACTGTCCGATATAAATATTAACGTAGAGTAATGCACTTATGACAACTTAGTATTTCGTCCCACCAGTTATGGTTTTTGCTCACAGACTCCGCTTGCGCCTTTGATTTAGAAAAATAACATCTGGGACTGTTCTTGACTTGTGGGCTCTCGTTAATGCGTAACACTGATTGTACGCATTCGAGGCATACATCGTGTTTGTACTTCCGGTATATTTTCCGAGTTGCAAATGGAAGCAGTCTGTCATACGAATCAACATGTTAATCTCCGCTGACAATTATAGAGGCATTTTGAGCCTTTATTGCTGATTCATCCATCTCTATTCATCTTCACCGAACCACGCAAGCCAGAAGGCACGTGGTTGACACCGTGATGCATGTGAATACTTTGCAAGATATAGTGAAAAGTCATTTCGCCATGAGTGACCGAAGAATAAATGAGAGGTATCAGACAAAACCTGGTGTGCTATATTTCTCGGGGTGGGCTTTTGTTGAAAAATGAGTTTAAGGGTTGGCAGCTTAATTGACGTCTGACACTGTATCTTTCATACGGTCAGTCACGTGATGGATCGTGATCCTTGAGGTCAGATTTTAAATTGCAAGCAGGATCCATTTTTATGTTCGATCGTGTTTATATCAGTTTGGATCAAAATGCACTACTTGATTCGGATTGTTGGTTTCATAATCTCCATTGGTGGGATGGTCATCAATGTGGCTTCCATGATTGTTCTGAGTAAAGGTATTCTATGGGCTACTAATCCAGGACGAAAAGTATTGATAATCATCGGATTACAATGTGTCCTTGACTTTCTGGGCTGTTTTGCGTATTCACTGAATATGGCTGAATTGCAATTCTCAACCATCTGGTTTGTCGACCGAGTGATTACCACACGTGCAGCATTCTGGTTTTTTCTTCACTACCGGGCATTTTTAAACGCGTACCACGCACTGTGGCAATTGACTCGAGTGATATACCCGTTTTGGAGCACTCCATTAAGTTCGCCGTGTGGTTGTTTAGTCTTGTTTCTGTTAGTATCCGGAATAAACTTGATTCAGTGTTATGCATTTACTCGGTTTCAACGAATCGATGATTCACAGACAGTCCCATTTCACTTTCATCGAGAACACATTCTCGGTCATTGGGCCGGTTTCTATGGTCTCTCGTTGATTATATCCACCGCATTCCGATTTGTATTCCCCATTATGATCATGTGCTGCACATATAACCACATGCTAGATATCTTGAGCCCTTTGGATCAACCTGTTCACCAGATATTACGCACAGAAACCCGTAAAACCGCATTTCTCGATGGTTCACTTTATGCACTTCTACTTACGCCAAATGAGGTGTGGTTTTACCTGCTGATGTTTGCCAGTCCGGCCGATTCGCTTAGTCCAGGACTTTTTGGTGATATTGTGTCGGCGATTGCGTGCAGTTATTTGATTGCGTGCCCGGTGTTGAGTTTAATTTTACGACAAGTCAACTACAGTCCCCTGGTCGAGGCTATCATTCCGCCAGTAAACGAGGACAAATGGAGAAGACTTATTCCAAAGTGGAGAGCCACTCGTATGCGTCATACGTCAGCAAGTGGAACAGAACTTAAACATCTCCATAAACAGTAAAAGTAAATGAAAATGATGAGATGTGAAATGAGGTCATGCGCGTACGAAACGGTAGTGGTGAGACCACAGATCTTTGGTCCCACCACATTGGTTCCAGTGAAATTCTTTCCCAAATGTTATTTAACCTATGGTGGGAGTTCACAAGTGGTCTCTAACTTGCTGTTTTAGTAATAAACTTCACGTTGACTGTCGGTTATCATTTCATTTTTTGGACGTTACACTCTCGATTACTACTCGGGACAATCACATGTTTACATATTGAAACGGCCACCAGGCATTAATGTCTGCTCGACCTACTATCTGTTTGTAACGGGAAGTGAGCCAACTGTCAGATCCCCGTAGTGAATCATGTTTACTAATACGCAATAGTTTTGTCGGATAATTACGCTCAGTTGTTTTCAGTGATTCATCCTCTAGTCTTTACACATATGGGAAATCGTTGTGCTGAAATGGTCAAGGCTCATTCGGATTGGTGCAAATGCAATGCAACCTACATTGGCCGAACGGCAAGGCAACTATCCCAAAGAATTGAGGAGCATTGTCCACAGTGGCTACAACATCGAGAAGCAGGATTCATGGGGAGTGCCATTCTCGGGTACCTGGTGGACTCAGATAATCAAATAAACAGATTGGGCATTCCGGATCGTTCATCGAGTGCCCCCCCAATCCCCCCAAACACATCCGCGTACGTACTCTGGCCACCATAGACGCATTGCATCCGTCTTTTCGCACCTGCTCTGTGTACACAAGAAATTCGTTCGAGCCCTCCAGTTGCCTTGGCTGCAAGTGGACCATATCCACCCCAGTGACTCAGCTCCGAGCCATGTGACTGTCACGACCTGGTCATGCGGATCGATACGTTGATCTAACTCCAACCGTCTCGCACAGTGTTCCATCCGGATGACCATTGACCATTGACCATTTCAGAACAACCATTTTCCATATGATTTGTAAAGACCAGAGAATGAATCATCGAAGACAATTGTTTGTCTCCTAACAAACGTGTTCTGAAATTACACGTCTGTCAGATGTCGCACCTTCAGAAAGTAGCAGTTTCCCAGATATTCCCAAGTATCTGGAAACCCATTCACAAACCCGTGTTTTTCGTTAGTTTCCAACCTTAAAAAGCAGCATCCTCGAAAAGCCACAGTCTGTAAAGTGTCCCCATTATCTCCCAAGCCAGCCTCACAGAAACACCGTAGTAATGGGTCTCCCAAAAGTAGTACCCATTTGGTTGGAGCTGTTCTCACACATGACTGGCCAAAACGTCATCTGCGACGCTAAGCGCAATTGAGAAATCCTATCGACCTGTCGGTTTATCGGAAATAAGCGGGACGGTTTTCAATTGACAGTATTCAGATACATTAAAATATCGGTTACTCTTCACAATCGTCAAGATAAAACAACCTGGATTTTTTTTCAGCTGATATTTTTATTTACAATGAACAATGAAGCATTAATTTTATACAGAGTAGGTCCAGGTCCGGTCCGTCAAGCTCGTTTTAACTCATAAGTACAATGGGAGATATTGTATTTTATTGTATGAATTCTGTAAGCGCATGTGCCTATATTTCGTTAGGCGCACGCTACTCGGAGCTTCAAATCTCTTGGGAGAATATCGATTACTTCAACAATACCAAACAAGCTAACAGCTAACTGAGTAACAATTTTATCTGCCCTCTGTCACTGAAATGATCAAGCAAGTCTACTTTCTAACTCAGGATAAGCTCATCAACAGAAGACGGGGAAAATCTAAAAAATAGGTGTATTCCGAATTTGGTGTTCATCTAGAATTAACACCAACCATCCTGAACTTGTAATTGAAGGCTCCTATTTCAACGACTGGTCACGCTTTCATTGCCATCATACTCTAACCTTATTCACGTTCAGCACATTGGACTCGTTTGGACGAAACGAATAAAGACCACTTACCGAAATTTGTTACCCGTCAACATTGCCTTTGCTGAAAGATCTCTTCTCATTGTTTCTTCGTGGTTTTCTTTTGAATACTCTTTCTGCCCGCTTGACTTATTCGCTGATAAATGCACATGGGTAAGACACAGCTAACCTCAAGAACGACGACACTGTGATCGCGAGATGACATTCTTGATTTAAGTAGTATCTACGTATGGGTGGACAAAGTTTCTCGGGAATACTACCGGTTTCTTGGTTACTGTCACTCATCAGATATGAGTCTAGTACTTGTAGACCTGGTAAAAAAACTACCCCTAATGTGATTCCTTGCAGTTTCCTCCATTTGTTGCTGGTAGTAATAGCGCTTCATCCGTCAACTCACTAAACGTGATTTCCCGTCCCTTCACTAATCCTTAAATCAAATCTTACACAAAGCAACCGTTATTCGGGGCCTTGAGTGCAGTTGTTTATGGGAATAAACCCGACACCGGTTAGCAAATGGTTGGAGTCAATAAAGGATATGGCTAGGCGTCGCAGCCAGTGGCGTGGTTGTATTCAAACTGTTTGCCATCACGATGAGACTGCACCTTGACGTGGTGTGATGGCTTGCGCGCCTCTATGACCCAAAGAGCTATACAGGATGGCTTCTTTAAGCCGTTGATGCAATCATGCCTGACGGGACAATGGGTGAGGCCAGACAAAGTCTAGTCTCCTGGTCCTCCACGTTGAGAGTCGATTTGAGCTGGCAACTCAATCGGCAAAATCAGTGGAAGAATATTTGATCCAAGCAAATAGGCCTCCACTAAGCCATCCCGCTGCCTTGCGGATAGGTTCTTGTTAGAACTAAAGGTTTTGGATGAGAACCCTAATCGTTCTCCTGCTTTGTGGCTGGACACCCTAGCAGTACTCGTCTAACATATCCCATGAACTGCACGAGTAGAAAGAATTCCGTATTGCATCGGGCTTCGCGCAGGATAATCAGGACCGCGCTGCCCATTGCATCGAGCAGGGTGGGTAGATCCCTTCTCATTGTATCTTCGTGATTTTCTTTTGAATACTCTTTCTGCTCGTTTGACTTATTCGCTGATAAATGCACATGGGTAAGACACAGCTAACCTCAAGAACGACGACACTGATCGCGAGATGGCATTCTTGATTTAAGTAGTATCTACGTATGGGTGGACAAAGTTTCTCGGGAACACTACCGGTTTCTTGGTTACTGTCACTCATCAGATATGCGTCTAGTACTTGTAGACCTGGTAAAAAAACTACCCCTAATGTGATTCCTTGCAGTTTCCTCCATTTGTTGCTGGTAGTAATAGCGCTTCATCCGTCAACTCACTAAACGTGATTTCCCGTCCCTTCACTAATCCTTAAATCAAATCTTACACAAAGCAACCGTTATTCGGGGCCTTGAGTGCAGTTGTTTATGGGAATAAACCCGACACCGGTTAGCAAATGGTTGGAGTCAATAAAGGATATGGCTAGGCGTCGCAGCCAGTGGCGTGGTTGTATTCAAACTGTTTGCCATCACGATGAGACTGCACCTTGACGTGGTGTGATGGCTTGCGCGCCTCTATGACCCAAAGAGCTATACAGGATGGCTTCTTTAAGCCGTTGATGCAATCATGCCTGACGGGACAATGGGTGAGGCCAGACAAAGTCTAGTCTCCTGGTCCTCCACGTTGAGAGTCGATTTGAGCTGGCAACTCAATCGGCAAAATCAGTGGAAGAATATTTGATCCAAGCAAATAGGCCTCCACTAAGCCATCCCGCTGCCTTGCGGATAGGTTCTTGTTAGAACTAAAGGTTTTGGATGAGAACCCTAATCGTTCTCCTGCTTTGTGGCTGGACACCCTAACAGTACCCGTCCAACATCTCCCATGAACTGCGCGACTACAAAAAATTCCATACTGCATCGGGCTTCGCGCAGGATAATCAGGACCGCGCTGCCCATTGCATCGAGCAGGGTGGGTAGTGATAAGTGGGCTACTGCTCAGAGTTCCCTCTCTTTTATTCAACCTTTGTCTTCTGTCCCAAACCACCTCTCTTTCCCCCTCTATCCAGCCATAATACTCCCACTGACAACACGGTCGATACTCGCAACGGTTCATTGTCAAATAGTGTCAGGAATAATCCTCTATTTGGTAACTCACATTTTCTCAAGCCTCTTCAGCCTCTGAACCTCGGCGCCGTCAACGTGCGTACTCTCATGCAAGCCGGTCAGCAGGCGTGTCTAGCCCTCACAGTAGATTCTCTGAAGATTGATGTCTTCTGCGCAAGTGAAACGCGTATCCAGGATGTGAGCAGTGTCATTCAACTAACTGCTCCTGGTACCTCATCGAGGTATTTTCTGCGCATCTCGGGAGACGAGGCAGCTAGAGCTGTGAGTCAACCTGGTGTTGGAACAGTCTTGACTGACAAGGCTGAGGCTGCTCTCTTAGACTGGATCACGATTAACAGTTGTTTGTGTGCTGTGAGACTCCATAGGTCAGTCGGTGTTTGAAAGGATAGTTGTGTTAAGCACAATTTGTTTGTGATCTCGGCATACGCTCCAACAGACTGCAGCTCTGAGAAGCAGAAGGATGGGTTCTACGATGAACTTGCCACCCTAGTTCGCAGCAGTAAAGGTTCTGACACTGCAGTGCCCGCTGGTGACTTCAATGCACAAGTTGTCAAACTTAGTGCTTCAGAAGCTTGTCTAGGTGGGCGTTGTACTTTACCCACTCAGCGCACAGATATCGGGAATAGGCTTCTCCAGTTTTGTGCAGACAATCGGTTGTTCTTATCTAGCACCAATTTCCGACACAACTCACGTCGCACAGCGACATGGCGCTCTAACTCTACAGGTACTCTAAGCCAGATTGATCATATCGCCGTAAACTACCGGTGGTGCAGTTCTGTTCAAAACTGCAGATCTTACTGGTCTGCGTATGTAGAGTCGGACCATGCATTGGTTTTAATACGATTATCTCTCCAGCTCCATGGTAATCGTCGCAAACCGCAAACCCGGTTAGCCGTAGAATGTGACTGATCCAGGAGTACGCACTCGGTATGAGCAGAAGTTAGCACATGAGCTAGGATCTACGACAATCAGTAATGTCGATGAGCATTGGGCCCATATTAAACACGCGATGCAAATGGCAGCAAGTTTCGCCTGTGGTCCTAGATCCGATGTCCATCAAAAACACTGGATTTCGCAGAAGTCGTTGAGTATAATGAAGCAAAAGCGTCAGCTCTCGAACAGTAGGGAGATGAATAAGATACGAATACATATACAAAAGCAAATTACTAAAAGCCTCAAGAATGATCTCGAAAAGTGGTGGGTCAAGGTAGCCGAAGAAATGGAAATAGCAGCTGCTTCAGGTCACAGTCAAAGGCTGTTTGGACTTATTCGTGACACCGGTGGACGGCGAATCCCGACCCGCGAAACGATTTGCGATAGAAACGGAGAACCCATGCATGGCAAACAGCAAAGGCTCGACCGTTGGGCCGAATACTTCAAGAAGCAGTTTAGCTGGCCGCGCTAGTGTAGTTACTCCTGTGTCAGCAACTGCGATTCCTTGGGTGATATCACTTGAGACCCCATCAGAAGTGGAAGTGGAGTCATGTATTCGATTACTAAGGCCGTAGAAAGCTGTAGATCCCGACGAACTTCCCTCAGTTCTTTTCAAATTGGGTGGGGATGGTTTGATAAAATCACTTACCGCTTTGCTCTGTGGCATTTGGAACGAGGAGCGTATTCCGTTAATATGGGGCAACTCACTGACTGTATCAATCTTCAAGAAGGAAATACGCAATAGCTGTAGTAATCATCGTGGGATTAGCTTAATTCCGATAGTCACGAAAGTATTAGCTTCGATTCTACTTCACCGTCTTACACCGGCTCGCGAGGGGAACACCCGCGAACAACTGGCTGGATTCCGCCCAGGTCAAGGATGCATCGACCAGATTCTTACTCTTCGCCGACTACTTGAAACGCGTCACACACGCCGTCCACCGACAATAATGGCTTGTTTAGATTTGAAATGCGCCTTCGATTCAGTTGATCGAACAGCGCTTTTCAGTGCTCTTCAGCGAAAAGATATGCCCCAGAAGTTCGTGAACCTACTGAGATCATGGTATTCATAGGCTTCTGGCCGCATAAGGGTTTACGGTGAACTATCCGGTCGGTTCGAAACGACCTGCGGTGTTCGACAAGGATGTCCCATGTCTCCATTCATGTTCAATTTCGTCATGGACGAAATAATGGAGAATGCGTTGAAAAATCTTCAGCATGTGAGCGTCGAACTAGGAAGCAGTGGAAATCTACTTGACCTAGATTATGCGAATGACCTTGTCTGCTTCTTCGAATGCACGGAACATGCTCAACGTGCATTAAATAAACTCGCAAGAGCTGTAGCTTCTTTTGGCATGCGTTTTGCACCTTCCAAGTGTAAAATGATGTTGCAAGACTAGACATCAACAATTCTGAGCTTGATGCTCGGTGTGGAGGTATTGGCAATTGTCGACCGCTTCGCCTACCTCGGCAGCAGCGTGACGACGGATGGGAGCACAGTGGCAGAGGTGAGCACGTGTATATCCAAGGCTTGAGAGGCGTACGCTTGACTGAAGCACTTGTGATTTCGACCTGATATTTCACTGATATTGAAAGGTCGTGTATACTGTCTCGCAGTGCGTTCAGCTTCGTTGTATGGTCGCGACACTTGGGGTCTGTGTGCGGGGAGACAGTCGTTGTCTTGAGCATCTCGACCATCGATGTTTGCGTAGTATTGCTAGGATTGGGTGGAATAGCTGAGTGAGGAATGCTGAGGTCAGAAAGCGAGTATTGGGTACTAATGCAGCGAACGTTGTCACAGCGTATCCAGGTTAGTAAACTTCGTTGGTAGGGCCACATGTTACGTATGGTAAACACACGTCTGCCGTACCGTATGCTATTCTCCGTTCTTCCTCATGAGTGGAAAAAATCTCGTGGTGGTCAACAGATGATATGGCAACGAGGAATGATAAAATGTACAGCGAACTTAGAAGAAGTAGGTGGTTCACATCTTCGTGGTTGGGGTCCAAAAGATTCGTCAACTAGTTGGCTGGAGACACTGGAGGATATGGCTGCGAACCGTGAACAGTGGCGATCCTATTGTCACTTTCTGTCAAATGAGAATGATTGATCAATGTGCGCTTGTACAGTGAGACTGTGTATTCCGTGTGTTGGCCACTAGGGCATTCTTTCCTTTTCCCCACCCGTGTTGGTCCACTTCCTGTCCATCTTGCATATTCATACTCTCTGATTTAACGTGCAACATGGTGAGAAAGGCAGTGGTCAGTGGGGTTTGCCATACTGTTCAGCGCTGTATGATGATGATTATGATGTTTGTTTGTCTTCGTGATATACGCTTATTACTTTGCTTTCATCCCTTTCATTTTATGGCTCTATCTTGTTGCCCTCAACTGAGCGATGCTGCAAGATAGCCACTAAAGCTGGAGCACAGAAATGCGATTGTGATGTGTTGATAGGACTGAAATGAACTGATCGAATGAAAGGTACGAACTACTATCGCCAGCGTATTCACTGAATCACGCAGGACGATGGGATACATGACGTTTATCACTTAAGTTGACCGAGGTCAAGTCGGTTCTACCAACTGGTCACCGAGGTGTCCGTGGTAGCTAGAACAAGTGTCTCTGTTTTGATTTACGGTATTCACGCCGATCTGTCATATGCTGGAGTTCACAGAGGTTAGAATCGTTTTTATTAGTTCATCAGAAACCTTCAAAAATGTCATATCTGTTCACCTAGGTTGTGGAAGAAATGCTTTGTCCGGAGCATTCATTTCGGGCCGAGGTGGCTCAAATGAGCGTAAGTTATAATGCAAATACAAATAGAACCTACATATATGGTGTCTACCATCGATGGTGGTGGTGGCAATGGTATACAGACATGCCTGTTATACTTTCATTTTATACGTAACAATGGCCTAGTACCGTGAATCTTTGTAATTCCGTGAGTCGTTCACTTGTGGGGTTTCCTAGTCAGACCTACTATTTACCTTCAGTTGGCATTCATTCATTGCCAATCATTACTGGTCATAAAAATTCCTGCTTCCCAACCGGTGTATCAGTATCTGAACAAAAACTCAGACGACAGGGTGTGGACAAAGTAACTCTCAAGGGCTATGACGTGACATCTAATTTCCTCAACACTAATTTGCCTACCAAATAAAATGGCAGTAGTCAGTTGGAGAATTCGATCCCCGTGACTGCTTATGGACCATTTGAACACACGGAAAATGTTTATTTGAAGGTAAGTACCAGAGATATGGGTAGATAAGATTGCCATTAGCATGCGATCGTTTTCGTGAATATTGCAATTTATCAGATATACTTACCCGGTACCCCCTACTCGCCCATTTCAACACGTCTACACTATATATATATATTTTGCACTATGATCATATATATATATATATATATATATATATATATATATATATATATATATATATATATATATATATATATATATATATATATATATATATATATATATATATATATATATATATATATATATATATATATATATACCAGGTGTGCGTTACAATCCCGTCCGGGATGATCAGTAGTGCTGAGTTCTAAACTTCGAACAAAAGTGGCCTAATCTTTTACCCGGTGCTTCATCTTCTTTAAACAGAGCGCGTGAAAGACGATTGGAACTCGAAGCCTTTATACTTCCTAAGGCTTTGATTGTTTTTTGAATCAGTGCATGCGTGGGTGATTTTATGAAAGCAGTCTACGAAACGCGGACAGAATGCAAACCACAAGACAAACTAACACCAGAGACCAGATAAATGGTATATTGATACTTTGCCAGTCGTTCCAGACCCCGCTGCCGACTGCGGACAAAAATGCAATGGGCTATACAGATAGTTTCACTTCCAGCTAGGCGTTTCCCACTGTTGAAATCAGTCATCGTAGTTTTCCACAATGCTATGAATATATTCAAACTGCTTCCCTTGAAATAGGACAGGTCATACTTAGTTATAACACTGCACGTGATCTGGTAGCTGGAACCTCGATAAATAATAAATTCCGTGCACTAAGAGTTCGTTTGGTCTACAAGAAGAAAGCTTCAATGAAGACAGCTCGCATTCTATCTCCGCAAACTCACGAACACAGTAGAGCTATCTCACAAACCAACCAGTATTATACTAAGCCGATTTGGGATGAAAAAGATGTGAAATTGTTGCACCCTTAGATGATCTGAATTCCTAAATTGTAGAAAAGAATAGTCGAAAGTCGGTCTAACTGATCGTTAGTTGTTGCCTGACCACCAAACGGAAAAGGGCGGAGGTGATATGCAGTTTGGTATCCATCCCCACCTATCTGTGTCCATCACAAACGTCTGAGACAGCCAGTGACATGCTTCGACGAGGCGATTTTGCGGTGTACGTCAACTGGCTCAGACCGATCAAGTTTTCATTGGGTTACCGCTGGCACAATCCCCTACCAGCAGTGCAGGTCCTACTGGGTTATGTGCTCAAACCTCTACCATGATCTAATACCATTGTGGTTTTCAGTTCGTTTTACCGGGCATCGAAAAAAACCGTAAGTCTCACTAGTCCTACACTGATTTTCTAATTCAGGTACTCGTTTTAATATAAGGATTGGTTGTCCTATATACTGATTGTCTTGTTATGTCATCATTGAAAGATGACTGGTGAACATAGAATACGCGATGCTTTGAGCAGTGAAGTATGCTCGATTTGACAATCACTCATGAATACCAAGTCTTTACTGGGTCAGCAGACTTAATGAAACGAAGGGGGAAAATAATTGTAACATCAATCCATGCGTTGGGTATGCTATGCCATTTTCTGCATTGTTTCAGAATTAGTTCGAAACTATTCGGAAATGGATCAAAATTACTCAGAATTAGGTAAAAATTATTTGGAATTAGGTCAAAATTATTCGGAAATGCCATCCAATTGGCTGTCTGAGATTTTCTTCTGATTGATTGGAAGACAGACGCATCAGTCACCTTTGCACATTTCACGTTGGTGATCACACCGTGCGCTCGTCGTCCGCGCATCGCATCATAGTGCTCATCCATAATTACACACATGTACTCGACCTTGTTGTGACCAAACGTAAGAGGATCAGTAAGTATCATGTGACCGAAGCAGATAATCGAGAGGTGGTCATCGTCAAGACCAGTAGACAGAGGTGGGCCTCTTAGTCGGCCTTATACTTTCCAAGTGGGCAAAGTGGACAAAGTAGGTGAAATCACACTGCGGTCCGAGACTGGCTTCGAGGATAACAATGGTGAAATCGTGGGAAATCGTACCTGGGTGAACTTGGTGTTACGAGGACGCAAATTCACGTAGAATGGATTTACACATCACTGCAGCTGAGTGGATGGGATGTAGTGGATACTGCGATCAAACGTGGGTCTTACACAAGTGAAAAGTGCAACGGCTGTGCAAAATCTTGGGTAAACCAAAATAAACGAGTGGAGTCGTAGTCATGTGCGATAACGCTCATTGTCACTCGAAATTAGAATCAATTTTCGTAGAACAGACTCATCCCCGATCTGAATTGCTCCGGCTAAGTCCGCATTCTTCAATGTTGAATCCCATACGGAAAACGTGGAGTGTTTTGAATTCGAAAATAGTCATATGCGACTTGGACACACAGCAGTGTTGCTAGGACCTCCAGATGCTATTTCCGAATAGTTTTGAACTAATTCCGAAACAATACGAAAAGTAGTGTAGAAGTGGTTTGCGAGACGAACTCAGGTTCCGCAAACAGTTGAGTCATTTGTTTATTAAGTCGTGCATATAACGGTTTCGACACTACCGTGAAACTGGTGATGAACGCATTTTGATAGAACTATTAGCGCTGCATGTGACTTCTGAGTTGATATCGTTTAAAGGGGGGGGGGGGGGGTTGGTTTCGTCAGTTAAAAAGGTCAGATAACAGTGATTTCGGTTCCCAGTCACGAAGTTCACTACACAGTCACATTGTCGAAGTATATCAAGTGATTGATCGATTAGCGCACTAACTGTACTCGATGTAGGCGCCGTTGTTACGGCATTTAAAAAAGGGGATGGATGCGTGGTTTTCCTTGATTAACATACTAACTGTTGCACAGATTGGTTAACTTATCAACGAGAGCTGCACTCATTCATAATGAAAGGCAACATTGCGATTGTAGTGCGGAGGATTTTCATGCGACTGGTGACATGAGACACCGCTAGCGAGCCACGCACGTATACCTTTGTTTGGAGGGCGTTGCAATTGGTACACTCTTCTGAGGTGAAGACTGTATAATGTGTCGCTGAACCAGGTGAACAAGAACGAATTCGTTATGCGGTGTGGGTCGAAAATTCTCCCGGAAGTGACCAGTACCGATCCATCGGAACAGGTAGTTCTCATCGGAGTGTCTGGCAGATTATATCACAGAACGCTTTAACGTGTGTGCCCGTATTAGTTAACACCCGTTAACTCAAAAGGAGAATTGCTCGTCAGATCAGAAACAAATTTCAGATAAGTGTCACACCTATGCCTTTTCCGATAAAACCGGCACTTTTTCCCCATCATTGTGGACTTTCGGATACACAGTATTAGCTCTCAGGATACAAAACAGCAGCTGTTTTCCACTACTTTTAGTACTTGGTTATCAGGTGATTTAATTTCTTGAGACAGAAGGGAATGGAAGCATTTCAGGAACGTCAGTTGCAATCGGAAACAATTTGGCACGTCTTTCAAATTCTTGTAATTTAGTTTAATTAAATTCACACCACAAATTAGTAATACGGAGGAAATCGTGCCTGAGGAACTCAATTTCGGGTTGTCAATATGCCAAACAATGAATGATTAGTTGATTAGTTACAGTGCTTTGAAAAACAGTAAAATCTTGTGACACATCGGTTCTGAATGGATCATGAGGTAATCGAGTGCAATTAAAAGTGAGGTATAACAATGTATTTTCTTAACGGAAGTTTCATCAGTGTAAAGTTGCCAGTAGATTTGAAAAAAGAGGCGAATAAGGGATATAATAAAAATATTTGTCTAATACGGTGGTGAAACCGTCAGTACCGGAAATGGGCAATATACCCTGGGGTTAAATAGAAGCACGCTGTTGAGAAATTCCAAAAAAATAATGATTGATTACGGGCCGTGCGGTGTTCTTTCCTTGGATTAGGAAAACAGTCTTGGTAATGATGTGCGCTACAACCGTTTCAAGTTTTTTTAGTAGTCTTTCACCCTGAGAACCGGGGAATACGTCAGAGGAATTGAAAATGTGGTATTTTATGTAGGCATTACTTTTCAGTTCCAAACGCTTGCCTTAACTAACTGAAGAGACTCGAAGAAGATGCGTTGGAATCTCATCTAATAGAACAAGTGCACTGGAGATATGAAGCACTAATCGGTATATGCGACCGACAGTTATTGACATTAATGGACACAGAAGCGACGCATAACGCGAGAAAGTCATGTAGCTAGATCAAAATTAGCTTAAGAAAGAACTGCAAGCATATACAACGTGCAGTCACACTCTCCTACAGAAAGAATATCGAATTACCGCGTATTTTATACCGTTGGTGCACATAAGAAATTTGATTGTTGACTAATCATTTTAGCGATGTCCTGAGGCATGTTCCTAAATAGATGAGTTCTTGTCCGACGCGTCTTTTGGATTATAATAAAAGTAGTTAACCCACTGTGGCCGGATTGGTATTTATTCACAGTCAGTCGTTTTGCATATTATTCCTAAAATTAACCGCCTTGTATTTTGAGCAGATCCAAATGGTTAACATTATCGGCTTCGGTACTATTCGAACCTGGTCATAGACACCGTATAAGCTACGATAAAGCATTCAGTCCGCCAGCCGAGCTGTGGGGTGATATCTAGAGACTTCAGCGTGTTACAAATGAGGTTAGAAAATATGCCGTTTGATAAAGCAGTCTCAAACAAATCCACTTTTTGTTTGTTTTGTGTGCCTGTCTTTGTTTTATGAATTGATGATGGATTAGAAAATTGGAGTCTGCTTTTCCATTGGTTCAAGCCATTATAAAAGGAGGGCAGACGCACGACTGTCAGCGATTCTCGTTCTATTGTATCTCCAGTCCAAACGGATTTGACGGGGCCGATTTTACTCACCTGATTGGATCTTTGTGTCAAGAAATTTATTTCACTCATAAGATGAGCATTGCACGTTATACACGGACAGTATTTAAACATTTTGGCGAATGCTTCAGAATTAAAACAGTTTCATGTGATCCTGGGACCTATTTGTCAATGGGAATATTTGACCAGATTACTATTCTACTAACCCGTAAATCAGTAGTTCTAACTTAAGTTTTTTGGTCCTCAAACAGCGCTGACTTGTTGGTGGTTATTTCTTTTCGCTTTCTAGCAAAGCCAGTGGACCAAATAATGATAATCATAGATAATTCTTCTGCTGAGGGAAAAAATCCGCATTGCTTGACGAAATCAGGACTATATGTGTCTTTTATTCTGTTTATTATGTTTTTATAGACAATAGGTAACAGTCCCAGACGAATGAAAAAACACAAAATTTTTACATAAGATTGTATCACGCCAGATTCGTCTGAAAGCTGACTCAGTAGCACTTGTGTACTTTGAAATGTTCACTCGTGTTCCGTCTGAAATAAGACGAAAACGACAAGAGAATAGGTTTTAAAACAGAAAGTTAAAACACATCCATCGACTGTTGGTACCTGCAATCGTGAATATGTCAAAATTCATTTTGTGGCCTAACTTATCCTTCTCTGGTTGTCTTTCGCCATCAAAAAACGTCATTGCCACCTTTGTTTATCTGACTCGGATTGGTAAACTTACGTTTAAGAAAAAAAATTATTCTTCAAGTTTCTCATGCTTACATCGCTTGAATCTGTTAATCGCCATCCATTTGTTTCATATGACCCCGGATCGCTCAGATTTATATCCGGTTATGCAGTGCTGCGGCCAAACAGTTCGAAGCACTTTTACGAATCGAACTAGAAAGAACCAAACCCATTATCCGAATGTGTAGGTTGGTTGGTTGGTTTGAATATTTCCGTCAGTTTTCAACCTTCGAATATCAACCCCGAAAATATAGGGTGTAAAGAATGAGTAGGAATCGATGTATAGTTATGTAACTAGAATATAAACGCCAAAATTGGGCCTTATTTTAATTGTCACCTAATAGATAACTTCTAGTCAGATTTGTGATTGTCTGAAACGGAGCAGTCACACACTACCGATGTTCGTCGAACGTTATAGGAAACAAGCTATCAAATTTGCGGTACGATGTCCGAACTTCACCAACGTCACTCCACTTTACTGTCGCCCGACCGGTTGCCGATATCGAGCTATGGAGGCCTCTTGTGTTTCCCTTCTTGTCTCGTAATCACGGCAGCCAAATATCACTGATAATGAGGTAGGCCCTCGTGGTCTTTGGGCATATGCGGTAATTCGGCGAGCATTTCATTGGATACGGCTCGGTACGGCTTTGTAACCGCACACGCTGTGGGAAGCTGCAGTCAGTCAGGATCTGTATGAATAAATTTATGCAACTCAATTCTGCAATGGAATTAACGTAAAGTTCTGCAGCCTTTACCTCAATGCTATTTCGGTTGGTGTGGTTCTGGGTTGGGGCGCTTTCGATACATTCTCATCTTCAGTATGGTGAATACTGCTTCCTCTTTAATATTGAGTGAGTATGAAATAGAGGAGAAACTATTTAGTTTCATATAGTGCAACACGAGAATGGAGAGGTTTGCTGAGAGGGAAGACTGACGCGTGCATAGCAGCATATAAAAATAAAATAAAAGACAGGATGGTTATTTTATTAAGACGACATAACAATAACAGAAGTGCAATTCCGCCACATCATACTATCACTGTCGCGCTAAACCGGTGATACTTTACGAAATCGAACACTGGTCGTTTAAAAGCTGTTACGGAAACATCACAAAAAGACTTCGATGAGCTCGTTGTGAGAATAGAGATTGATTGAATAGTAATAAGTATGACAAAGAAATAGTTACGAACCGAAAATATCATGTTTAGGTGGCTTAAAAACCAGATAATTGAGTGAGATTTTGATGTCGAAAGAATTTGCTATTCAATGCAAAAAGTGCATGATTTCGTTTTTCATTGACTTGACCAGGAGTTATTTAGCGCATTATGAAAACGTCTCTTGTAATCTGGTACAATGAGTGATGAAAGCATTTCTCACCAGTGGACCTTTTTGATTCGGTGGTTGAAGCAACTTTCATAATGGAAGCCCCAGTTTTGTTGTACCTCAGCTGGGAGAATGGGTCTTACGATCTGGATACGGACGACACTAACTTGTATTTATTTGAAAAAATTCACCTTTTTGATGTAACTAGTGAGTTATTGTACCTGGATGACACGACAAAACTCCCGCGGAAGCACAAGACAGATTTGGTAGTTGTTGCCGCTCACGCGGCGTGTGTACCCGGTACTCCATTTTTACTCAAGTTCCCCTTTTTTGAGAAGTTCAACCTGGTTAATGCAACCATTGGATCATCAGTTCGATAAGTTATCAACCAGTGTAAGAATAAAAAGACTAACCGTAATGTCTTGCTCTCTTCCAATGAACAATTAATCCTGTATGTGCTTTCAATCGGTTTACTATTTGTGTATTTACTTGTCAGTCCACGATACCGGTATTTGTTAATGCAAATGAATCTCCAACATTAGTAAACAGACGGTCATTTTTGTTCTGAAAACAAAAACTTTGAAAGCTGAAGAACACGGCATTATGCCCCGCGCGATGTAGCAACTGCAGGAAAGTTTAATCAGTGTGATGCCTCCGGATGAGAATAGAGTTCTTTTAACACTTTTTACGGGTTTTATTACTGTGTTTACAATAAACCATGTAAATCAAGCCATCGGTTTGACAGTGTATATTGAATAAACGTTTGACTAGACGAGAATCTGCTAATAATAGGCTCAGTTTCGTTTCGCTTACTGATCTTATAGCAGAAGTGCCGTCTTTTAAATGCAAGTCTTTAAGTGAAATTTGATGTGTATTTGAAGGCTTTTTCTGTGATCTACTAATACAAAGCTAAAATGCTTTTATCAGGAGCATAATGGCTTTTTCTGAAACGCCTTCTGTTGTAGCACTAATGCTGAAGTATGCAACACTGTTTTTCTGTTCATAAATACCAGCACTATATGTGCAGTCAGTCAGTTTCATTCGAGTTGGACCTTAGAATGACTGAACAGCGTTTGCCATCACAACCCCGGAAATCTCGATAACCTTTTGCTTGTTGACACCACTACGAAGCTAATTTTCCGGCAAATCAGAAATTATGCAAGTACGGGCATCGCTGACCCCTCTCACTATTCTCTATGATGAAACTGAAATTTTCAGTCCAAAAATAAAAGTGATTTGTTAAGTTTGTGATATGAGGAAATGGGATGCTAACCTCTCTTCCTGCGCGAAGACGAAACCTGCTTGAATGTGCGCACATAGAAATAGTTTGGAGTTCGGCTTTCATTGATTGGTTCACCTCACTTTAACGGTGATCTCACTGCATATTTCTGCCACCGTAAAGAGAAGCGTTCGTGGAGTGCAGGTCTGCCCGCGACTTTTTGTGCGAAATGTGATTTTCGTATATGGTTTGTATTTTACCTTCCCAGAACAACACAACGCTCCCAGGGTTGACCTTCAGTGACCATATTTGGACCAACGACTCCCCTTATATTCCCTATCCACGTGTGAAACAGCTGCACCAGAATCTTGTTTATAAAACTATGTGCGAAAAGCTACCCAAGGTATGATATTCCTTAGTATGCTGTTCACGGCAGACGATTCCCTGACCGATTTTTGGGAAACAGGCCACTAGCCCGGTTTGCACTTTGATCGGTCTATCGTTACAAAACAAGAAAGGTGGTGATGAATGGGTGCTAAAAAGTAGACCAATCTTCTTACGGTAATAGTTCACGGGCAGAATCAGTCAAAATACTGAAATGCGACGAAAATTGTCATCTTCGTCATTGAGCCAAATACTAATTTCCGGAACTCCTCATCACAACGTGTGTGGCAGGTAATTTTCAAAATATAATCTTGCAGGAACATATTTGGCACCACGAGAACCATTTCAGGTTTTTATATTGCTAGGCAATTCCAATAATATTGTTTCTGGGTGTAAAATTAAGATAAATAATGTATAACATTCGAAGACGTTTATGCTCAAAGGGTTGGGATAGAAAAAATACTGTTCTGGGAAAAAAATATGCAGTTCCGCGAGTGATGAACAACAGCAGTGGAGACGATCAGACATCTCAGAGAATTGCTCGACCATGAACCCATACTGAGGTTGAAGTTGACATATGAGGTGTACGCTTTGCAAAATTAACATAGATCAACAACGTCCTCTTTCTTAATAAAGGATAGATTGAAACAGCGAGTACCGTTCCCTATTCAAAAATGTCACATTTCTATCCATCAGAACTAACACAAGTTATTCGAAAATGGAGTGGATTATCTGAACGTGCAATTTAGCACACGCTAGACAGGGAGAAAAATAGCAATACTTAAAGTGAACAATGAGATTTCCTTTTAAAACAAATCCCTCATCGATGATGTCCCAGAACTGTGCTGACTCCTTGATTCACATTGTCCAAGAGGCAACAAATATGATAAAATCAAAACCTTGTGGTGTCAAAATATTTAAAACGATAACTCAGGATGGGGAAATCGTTGGTCAGACAGATTTTATCGACTGGTTTCTTTCTCATCTTTCTCGGAGTCAATTAAATTAATAATTTTCATTCAGATTATTTGCTTTTCAAGGTCAGCACTGATGGGATGCATGAGATGAGTAGTGCACTCAAGCAGATAGAAAAGATCTGTCTGATTTCCACGGAAAGGATTCGGTCTAATGCCCAAGCAGTTCAATTTATCCACTCCTTGATCGTGTAAAAGGGATCTTCAGTGATACCATTCCTAAATGGTGTTGGAGTTCTCACAATTGTGTCAAGTGCGTTGACGTAAGCGTTGAAGACAACACTTTGAACCTACCGTGATATGTTTCCTTATTTTTTGTCACCGTGTATCTACAACACTGGCTCCGAATTAATCCTTATGCAAGCCTTGTGTTCCCAATGCCTGTTTTATATTTACCATTCATATGACTTTCACAATCTTTCGGAAAGTTAGCAATTAAAATCCACTGGGTCCAAGTTTTCTGCATTCATCTGGTTGGACGGTTCAAATTTCACTCAGTTAGCATCAGATTCTTTCTCCTTTCTTCATGAGCATTCAGCTTACCGCTCACTTTTTGTTGTTTTCACCGGAGTTCGAAGGGGTTGCTATTTGTTCTAATTTCTCCTCCCCTTCGCCATGGATGATATACTTTTGAATGTCTTCTCTGGTCTCCCAAAGGGTTGAGTTAAATCTTCCCAAGGAACAGAGTTTTGACTTGGAATTTGCCGATGATATCGCCTTGCTGAGTGATATTGCACAGAAAATGCAACACCTTATGCATCAGTCAATTTTATGCTCGGGTTATTTTCCAAAATCATCCACTATGTGATCGAGTAAGACGGTGATTCGTTTGCAAAATTTAATTTTAGTGGAATCCTGTTTGCTCTTCTGATCTTTGCTGAATACAGTGAATTAATTGTTAATTTGTTGAAGCTATTGTTGACTGGAGCGCACTCATGATGATCCTCAATATAAGAACACCAATGCTGTCATATTTCAGAGAATGGAAACTGAACGTTTTTCTGAAAGCCGAACTAATACGGGAGCCAAGATAACAGCCTGCAGACCAATTCTTGTAATTTGTTAACAGTTGTCTGTATGTGACCGGACTGAAATTCAAAGTTTTCTACCTTCCGAGGTGAAGCTTCAAGAAGATAGGTATCCAAAGAGATGTCTCGATCTATCAGAAAGTGTTGGTAAAAAGATACAATTCCATCGAAAAAACTGCAGAATTTTATCCGATATGGTCCTGTCCTCTTGGATATCTTTTCAATAGTTTTCTGCATCTAAGACCCACTCCGTCACGTTTTTCCTGCATAGATTATGTGCGCATATTAGTCGCTCCTACACAAAAGGTCCACATCTGAATCGCTTGATCTCATGCTCTCTTCTGTGTCTTCTATCATAATGAGCATTTAAACAGATATTGACAGATTATTCAACTAGACACGAACAAATTACATGAGTGTCTCAAAATGAATCATAACTTATTTGCTAATGGTTTATGAAACTATCACTGGGTGTTGGTAAAACCTGAGCGTAAATATGAAAAACGTGGAACTAAAATGGTATAGCTTGTGTGTAAATAGTATCTCCTCTGTACACTTAATGATGTTCGAAATGGATCTATTGTAAACTGAAATTTCGCACCACAAATGGCCTACGTCTCAAGTTATTCTGCTCCCCTGATATTCTTATTTAACTGTGGTTGATTGAAACAAACTGAGGCAAAGAAAACTGACACGCAACGGGCGTTTTACTCGTAATTGAAACAGTTCAAGTTGTGTGCGTCAAAACCCTTGCCATTGTGGTGCCATGGTGCCATGGTTACGCGGACGCTTGAAGGGAGTGCGTTACTCAAGGTCGCCGAGTCTAGAATCAGATTAGGTATGAAAACAGTGATTAAGTAGTATCTGAACTCAAACGGCGTAACAGTTAGCAATATATGCATTTGGCCGCGCCATGGTCACTTATGAAACAAGTGAACTCGGTAGAATAATCACATTCATGTGCTCAGAAACAACCTCCGAATAGTCTGTCCATTGTCCACGGATAGTACAACAGCAAAGTGATTGTTGATAACCTTTCAATTTATATGACAGCTATAAACGCAAGCTATCTCCAGTAAAACTAATGAATTTCAACCACGTGGAGGCTTTATCAATGGTTGTTGTCGTCATAATTATGAATTTTTGTGTTTTTCCTGCTAAAGAAAAAAATATTGTTATACCCAGAAAATAATAAAAAACCATTCATCACACATTATGAGAAAAAATTATTAATTTTCTCTGATTTATTTGCATTTGTCACCAATTGGCGAGTGAATTTCGAAATGTATCGCCATGTCCATTTTTAGATGGGCTTATTGAGAAGGATTACAAAGAAAGGGAACACTTTAAATAAATGTTTGTACTCAAAACAAAAAATGCTGCAGTGAAAGACTGAATGTCCCGGTTTTATATGAAGATATCACGCAGGCAATTTTATCAAGATTATTCCTCATTGGCTCTCTTTTTCTCATATAATAATGGTACAAAATTTCTAGGAGGGTGGTCGTAACCAGACAGTGGCAACCAGCTGGGGGTGGGGAAGAGACAAGGGAGAATGACCGGTGGTGGCGACAGCGCGGAGGTTCAAGCCCCGTAACAGAAAGGACAGTAGATGCGTATGATCCAAAAAAGTGGTTCTGATACAGAAAGAAGTGCACCGCTCTTGATTTATACAAAACATTAGCACAATTTTGAATAGAACACAAAACCCTGATACACTTTCAGGTTTGTTTCAATGATTGCGAGCTCGAATAATCGTCCGTCAGTTCAACTCAACCTTCAGTTGTTTCAGGAGATAAAAGACATTTGAAATTGAGTTGATTTGGGTACAGATACCGACTGTATATTGTTGGATCGTAATGAATGACAAGTTTCCAACTACTCAGCTAAATCACAGTCGATAACCTTACGTACTTCAGAAAAAGTACTGTAGCTTAGCGTAGATTGATCACGTTTTATGGTATTCGTGAAGAAAATCATAATAAGTATTACTTTGACAAAAATCTCAATGTCACTAAGCTATGGAAACAACTGGGAAATGTATTTTTAGCATGTAAATATCTGGTGATGTTGCGCCCTACTCGCATGCATTGCGAAACATCCCATTTGGGCCAAACACTGTTCAGAAGTTAAGTGGGCCCTCTTATCAACTTTCAAGTGTTTTTGTACAGGACCAAATATATCGTGCGCGTGCAACACATCTTAGTGCAACCCTGGGGTATTGATTATGGCAGTGCGCACATCTCGCGCACATGATCCACCTCAACGTGACATGACAGCCTTTGGCAAATTTGTGCCTATCAATTACTGCTGACATGTTTACATTCACGTATTTCATATTTATGAAAATGCCGAATTTTTGTGCTGAGGACGAATACGTTCCGGTGCTAGTTTGCGGGTCCTCTGGTTCCACTTAACGCGATTCGGTCACTAAAAATATTTATTCGTAAGGTCTCATGTACGAAGATACCACTCTCGTCCTCCACTGTTTTCGAAACTATCCTCAGAACAACAGAGTTTAGGTAGTGAATTTAATTTTTACCAGCTGGGCTCTGATAGATTTTGACCCCGAGGTCTGCTTGGGGTGAGGTTAAGAAACCAGCTGTTGGATAAGAATTAAAAAATGATGTAAAAATTTGCTTCCGATTCAAAAGAATTGCGTAATTAACATGTTAGAAACACAACAAAGACTTGCTTCCATGATTATCTGCTGTGCAGCGTCTCCGAAATTTTATATCATGCGAAAGGGCTCCTTCATAGCAGTTTGTCTCTCAGGGCATACAATGAGATTCGCCAACTTCTGTGTGAGTTTGGGATGTTCGCAATGCATCACAGTGGTAGTACAATTTGTCCGATAGGTAGATTTTTGTGCCGGTTTGTTTTCAATCACCCACAAAGCTTTCAGAAAGTAAACAATCAAATCGAAGAACTTTTGACTAACTGAAAGGTTTGCTAGCATTGTAGTGCTGTAGAGTGTGCAGTGTTCCAATAGAGACCACTGGTTTTCTATCTCGTTTCCCAAAGTTATGCACTACTGCAACAGCACGCTAGATAGTTCCAACTTCATAAAAGTCTTCTTAAAAATAATTGTTTTGCGGCATCTGTAGTCGACGTCTAAATGAACTTATTGACCTGGTGTTGTTCTCGAACTACTGAGTTCACTATTTCAGAGGACTGAATAGTAAATGTTTCGATGCACTGAAATATAGTAAATATTCCAATCCCTTGATATATGGGTGTGGTGTGTCCAGCTTCAGACTCGGTTCATGTTTCCTGACAACAATAAAAGAACTGTTCAACACTCTCGATTCATTTCATTGACTTGTTAAAGTGTGATGCCGTTTAAATGTCGATTATAGCACTCATTGAACACCCACCACTTACTATTCTTTAAAAATGACGAAATTCCATCAAGTGCCCTAAAAGAGAACTCAAAGGAGAGAACGGCATTGTTTCTACGAGTCCTGGATAAAAGCATTTAAGGCTATGAGCCCTTTAAAACTAAATGCTGCTGTTGAAGCTTGGGTAAGTGCGTTGCTTGATAAGACGCTTACGAAAAGCAGATAATGAGATTTTTGGAGTGCTCCTTGCCCAATAGAAAAATATGGAACGAGTTTCGTGACATGCCTGGTTGCTTTGTGCGATATGAAGGGTACGTGTGTTTGACCATTCTTCTCCGGGTACTCCATTTAGCTTGTATTTTTCAAAAGCAAGATCAACTTTCCAGAAACTGTAGTACGGCACTTCTTTAAGTATTCACTCAAGCGCAGTGAAGTGGGTAATGCACTCCCTTTAGAATAAAGAATCGCTAGTTTCTTCTGCGGCAAATATTTTCCAAGTAAACTGAGGCCACTGAGTTATCATTGTGCGGCAATTTGATCAGTTCACACAATAATATGTTTAAGTCTTCTAACAAAATTCACTTACGACTTTCCCATTTGACAGACTCAAAAACGCACGCATTCCAACGGCGGTACAACAGTAATCGTTGTGAACTTCACACTTTGAGGTCCCGATATCGAATTCTTCTCTTGCCGCTGGTCACTTCTCTGTTCCGTATCATCCTTCCGGAAGTATTTTACACTTGGTGTAAATTCAGCACGGCGATATATTATCGTAACTTACCTTCCTCGATTTCTAATGGAATGCCACACGTTATACTCTCTACCACGCGAACAACTTTCGAAACGTTACCGTGTTTTCGGGACAATAAGGCTTACCCAAATAGTAAGCCCCAGCAAGATTTATCAGGGTGCTTTTAACTTCGGTCGTACTCCGAAAATAAGCCCCAGTTAGGATCGTCAGTTACCAATTGACTTGACAAGGCGTGAGCACATTGATTAGAATTGTGAGTTCAGGATGGTTTGCATTCTGATTCCCGAAAAGTCTCAAACGACTAAGTGTACTGACAACGCTTAAGCCTTTAGTCTCACCAATTCGCCGGAGCAGAAATTACAGTAAAGCGTGGATGAATTGTTTTGGCTGGGCTGATACTCAAGCACTTTCTTTTGCAGTAGCATTACATTTTGACAATCCCAAGAGAATTCAAAGCTTCACATCACGAGCTGCATGGCTTCCCACAGCGATATCTGTTTCTCAGATAATCAACCACACTGTTCAAGCTGAAAGATAATTAAGCTAATAAAAGTGCACGTGAATCCAAGTAATGTTTTGATGCTATAGACTTTTACAGATATCCACTCCCCAACGTGATTGTCATGACAGAAACTTCAGTGTCTATGGCCTTAGTATCTCCAACGACAAGTGATCACACGGGTGCCCCGTCGATCTACATTTCGTTCACCAGTTACGAAAAAGCACGTTAATCGGTATCCAGACGGAAGAAGAGGCCTAAGTCTAATCATATCTGGGTGCAAAAGGGATGAGATTGAACGTATTTCAGTTTTTTATGCACTTCAGTTACAAAAGCTTGAAGCACCATGACAGTTAAGCTAATGCTCTCTTCTGTTTTGAGATGTGATCAACGAGAAGTACCAGTCTGGCGTTCAGAAAAAAGCGATATGAAGTGCTTTCCAACTGTTTGGAATTTGTTTTTTGTTTGCAGTTCAAGTTGGTTGTTTGTATCGGTTGGTGATCGCTGAGCTTGGCGTTTAGGCTGCAAATGTTTCACCACTAATCGAGGTGACATCATCAGTGCGTCATCAGGCCTGTGCACTGACGATGTCACCTAGACTGGTGATGAATTGTTTGAGACATAAAAGCCAGGCACAGCTATCACCAGCCGACACAAATATGAAGAGCTTCACGGAGGAGAGAAGAACAGACTAAATAATTATTCCTGCAGGAATGACTCAATATCTTTAGACTCTCAATATCACAACAAAGAAACATTTTAAGCACCGTTGTACACGGAAATTTGAGAACTATATTGAAAATAAGATGACAGTATTAACGTGGAAACGTTATGAAACCTGGTGGTGGTGGAGGTCGTGACTTGAGCGAACAATTCACGTGATACAATCAATTACAACCGTGTAACCAAAGCACCGCTAGCAGACTACATGCACAAGGAATGCTCACTTAAGCAAAGCTTGATTGCTGGACACAAGAGACTGAGACCAAAGGTTCTTCAGGAAATGGAGTCGTTATAAATTTAGGACCGAATTAGGTATTTGGAGACTGACAACGGAATTCTAGATGATACGGCTGTTTTTGAACGAACATAGAATCTGGTAAAAGAATCAATGAGAATTTCATGTCTGAAAAATGAGACATCAAAATAATCTGCAGTGCAACAGTTGAAGAAACCACTTGAGGTAGGGTATTACTTAAGAAGAAATGAGGTATATACCGATTTCTTTCAGTCCGTCGGGAAGTGGTTCGAATGTGCACTTACTAGGCACCCGATTGGGACTTCGAACTTTCATGCAAGACTGTGGGTTATATGCGTTCATAATCGATTTTTTTCGACTGTATTACTCACCTCTTACTACCGAATATATAAGTGACTTTTTAATTCTCACATTTATGAGTTTATCAAAAGAGCCTAGAATATCGAATGTAGAACCCAGCTAAGCAAACGGAAATACAAACAATCTGGTTCATTTGCTTTTATTCCATTATTTCCTCGTAGTTCTTGGTGGCACTTCTGATCATATACTGGTGGTGAAATAAGTCACACTGTTCTGCTACATGCTGACGGTTACGAGGGGACGCCCGCTCAGTTCGCATTAATGTTGGATTATGGAAAGATCTCTCGAACTGTAGCTTCTGCATAAATCGACGAAAAGCAACATTTTTCATGCAATGATCACGTCGATCTCATAGTCGCCGATTCTTTTTGGAAGGGCTGTGGGGCCCAACCGTTAGAGCTTTGACCTACTCCACCGAGCTCCCCAATAACTAAGGGGAAGTGAAATTAGTAGTATCGGTTTCACTTACATCGTGGTATTATGTTGTTCACTTAAGAGTTTCTATGTCCCCCTATTACACGATCCCTCTGCCTTTCCGTTTTTGAAGAAACATCACTTATTTGCAGAAAGAACAATCTCACTAGTGTTTTACGCATTGTGATACCTCGAAGAGTCGTGAACACTAAAGCACTCCGGAAGCTGCTGCTAGACATGCAGACATAGTTTCAGAGACGGACCTTAATATATTTTCTCACTTAGATTTTTCTTTATACTCTGATCCCCTGTCACAATACCCGAATTTTTTCCTCGACGTATGCTGCCCAATGGAAACTATGCACGTTAGTGCAAATTTTCTTTCTCCCCCCTCTTGAAATAACTAGGTCGTAAAAAAGAATGTGCATACAAATCTAAAAGCTTCCCATGGATCAGGATTCTATCCGAGTCAGGAAAATCCAAGCTACAGAGACTGAATGCCGTGCATCTTTAGACACTGACGAAAAACAAATGCATTACGAAACCTGGAAAATTCGCACACAGTTGACTGCAAAACCCAGAATGATTCCTACCAACGGCAGCTGTTGAATTCTACGGGAACTTCATCTGTGGCATGGACAACGTCAACCTCGGGTTTTGGGGGCAAACAGCACTGTAGTAACCACCTGGAACGTTTTTTATTCCTCTTGACATGTATAAAGAATTGTCCCAAGTTTAACCTGACGAAGCCTGTGACCCTGATGGGCTATCGCCGATTGCGGTAAGGGATTGTGTGGACGTACTCTCCTCTATCATGTTCGACCTCTTCATTCAGTGCCTAATCCATGCGAAAATCCCTGACTGCTAGAAAGAGCCCTCGATTGCACCCATACCCATGAAGAGAATAAAGGAATTCCACTCAAAAGCATGCACTTCCTTTACCCTCATGGAGTTTGAACGGTTATTACTACAGCGTATATCTTCTCAACATGATGTGGCTGACTCCAGCCTATTCACCTAACGTCATTCACGTTCAACCTTCGATGCCTCGCGCCCATCACAAATTCCCTCTTTCCGAAACTGGATCAAAAATGTATGGCAGTTAGGGGTGCTTTCTTCTGCTACAATGATAGTTTAAACTGCGTAGGCAGATCCCAGCTATTACTGATCCTAATGGATAGCGGAATCCAATCAGCTGATGTATATTTACTATCCAAATCCTGTTCTGGTCGAATAAAGTTTGCAAGATTCCGGGAGAAGAACCTCCTCCTTGCTTCCATCCACACAAAGGTGTCGTGCAAGGCGCAGTCTTATCTATGTTTCTTCCCCGAAACCTTGTAAGCTGCATTCGACTAGAACAGCAGTTGGACAGCAAGTCTGCATCCGTTGTTTGCATTCAGCTAACTGTCGGGATCTGCAATAGCCTGGATCTGCCTATGCAGTTCAATGTATCATTGTAATAGAAGAAAGCAATCCTGACTGCCAAACATCTTTGAATTGCTCGGTGAAGCACCTAGGTGCTATCTTGAACTGTGACCTTTCTTCATCTGAGAATGTCCCCGGGGCCTTTGCTAAAGATAAGACGGCTAACGTTCTGTTTTTAGGAAGCAAATTTTTCAGCATTTCTCTTTATCTTATCCGAAAATTTGTTAACTCTTGCTTTCTACCCTACTGGCTCTATTCCTCTCCTGTACTATGCCCCGAATTACTTCCTAAGACTTTAACCTAATTGTCCGTTCCCGAAACGCTAGTACGGACGTTGCAGTATACCTCAAAATCTGTTAACCTACTTAATAATGTACCAACACCTCAGTTCACGTACAAGGTTCTCCCGTACGATATTGACTAATGAGTCGCACCCGCTTTATCCTGATCTAGGTAGATATATTTTCATGTCAGTCACATAATTCCTCTATAAACAGGTATAATCTTGTACTATGGCATACAAGTCATCTACTGTACCATATCTTGTTCGTTTCCTTATTATCTCTGATATTATTTTGCGAAACTACATTCAATGCTCAGTTGATATTATATTCCACTGTTTGTATTACATCGTAGTTGGAAGCGATTATGTAGCTGCTAATAGTCCACCTTTGGGTGGGTTAAGGGTGTATTTGACTTCACGTATTCTAAGATAAATTGAACCTCTACATAGTGGGCATCAGAAATTTCAAACTAATCGCACCAGTAACTAGAGCGGTGAAAGTATGGGGCACGGACAAGAAAGGACAGCAAAATTAACAACAGATCAGATATCTTTATTCAGACACCCGTTTTTTCTCTGCTGCATGATTTGCAAAACAAGGTTTGTATTATTTTTTGGATCATAATTTGATCTTGGTCCGAACGCTGTTTTCGGTCGTGTATCTCAAGTCTGGCGGTGAAACACTTTGGTACTTACACAACTGGCTGCTTTGAACTAGATCTTGAGTCTTTATGGACTCGCATTATGTAACTATTCCAATGAGAATATTAGAGATCACAACTCCGTCTACCCATTGTTTCGTCCTTCACCCTATGGTATTTTGATTAGAAGAATTAGTTTTGCTGAAGTCCTTGTAACAAATGAAATAGTCAAACCAATATAATTATACAAGATGGTTGTTATCACACAGATCAAGCACTGATTTCTTATGAGATGAAACGAGTTTTTGGAGTTCAGTACGGAAGTTCGAATAAAAACAAACATACACAAATCATAGTGCATTTTTATTTTCCCATGAATTATACAAAATATGATCCATTTCGTCTTTCTTTGACACGATGAAACTGTTAGAGGGAAGAATGCGATATCAACGAGATTAAATTAAACTAATTCATATCTATATTTGGGGAAGAGATTCGCAGTCCTGTCCTATTTTGATGAGGCGATTTGATATCTAGTGCTCATCAAATAATAGGAAGCAGTTTTCACATGATCTATTCAACAAACCTTGAAGACCATGCCTAATGCTGCTCTTTGATATACTCTTTTGTGGAGGAAAAACGCATGCTATCCACTGCGGCCAACTCCAAATCACGTCAGATCCATCGATGATTGTAACCTGATTTGAAGATCTTGATTGTTTACTCAGCAAGTTTCATTTTGTAGGACTGTAAATGTGAAGAATTGATAAACCTTTTTGCCCTCATCCTGAAATTCTATATGTTTACGATTGACAAATAACCGTCTATTCTATGACAAATCTGTACCAAATCACAGTGGTTTTTTTTCACGCCAACTTTGTTTTGCCCTAGTGAACTGAAATCTGGTCTATTGTACCACAAGATCCATTTGCTAATCACTTCTTTCCACTCAGTCGAATTACGCTATCAATCAACTAAGAGAGCGTGAGAAAACCGAGTCTTATTATTATTATTCAAGTGGTATCTTCAAAACTCTCTCCGATGAAAACAGTTGCGAACTGCTTTTCCGTGTGGTGTCCTGTTACAAGGCCTAGAAATGTGATGCCAATTGTATTACGTGTGTAAGTGGACTACAGTTCCCCCTGAAGAAACGGATCGTGAAGAATGATTGGCAATTGCCTGAGTTAGCAAGTCATGTGAGGACATTCAATCAATTTCAAAGGTTCAGTCAGTAGTGACTGACCTCTACAGGGGCGAATTCCAAGTGTTTGGCTGCTAAAAGTAATTATACACTTTAGATCGATAAACTGATTCCGGACGGTGAGCAAGCATTCAGTCAGATCGGGTTTCTCATCGGTGAACTCCGGTAGTCTATTGTTATCGTTCCGTCAGAGCAGGTAATTCTTGAGGAATTGTATATCCAATTAAGCATACCATCGATTTGTTTTGTTCAGCAGATGTTCGTTATCTCTGTTTAAATAGTAAATAACGAAAGAAAGTTAGTGAGCAAAATAGCAGGTGATGTTCCATGTTCACCAATTATTTTTGCAGATCAACTACTGACTGGGACTACAACTCTTGGCAGTATCTATGGAAATGGGAGACAAATAAAAGTTATTTTTAAATGTGAGACGAAAATGAAGCACATGTATCTAAATCAGCAAGCAAAAGGTAGTCTACTCAATCAGTACTCCTTCTGGTATCCAGGTGCGTTCAGATCAGTTAACAATCAGTTGAAAGGGTGTGGTTTACGCTGACGTACGAAACCAAGGGGGACTGGATGATCGAAAGACACACGCTACCTAATTTTTCTGACTAGATGGGCACCAGAGTTGTGGTTGTGTGGTTTAAAAAATTGTTTCTGAGCGATGAAAAATTATTTCCCCTTCCTTCAGATTACACCCTAATATTTTAATGGTCTGATGCAAACGGAAAAGTGCACGGTTGAACATCAATAAAGTGACCAGTATAATTGCGTTCCAAGTAAGCCCAACTTTATAGGAGGTGATTCACGTTGGTTTGGATTTTAAATGCTGATAAAGTCGAAATATCTGTAATAGATATGTAAACATACATCTCTCCAAGTTGATCAACTCTGCACGCGTTTTGAAAATCCAAGCTTAGTTATTCCCTAGGGAACCTTCCCGAACTTTGTTTTGTTCTTCGAATATATGAGGCGGAATTAAGCCGTGCGAATTTGATGGAAAGCTTTACCAACATTTGTACCTCTAGTAGAATATATGCATTGTCCTGAAAACCAGCTGAAGAGATCACCATGTGCGCTTTTGGGATCAATATTTTCCGGCATGGGTTTACCAAAAGGTAAAGATGAATAAGCGAACGTTTTTTTGCCCATGAGAAGTCTGATAAAGAGGATAATTTCAACTTTACATTCTTAAGTCTAAACCCTAATATGGGTCAAAGGAGCGGTTGAGGCTGTCAGTTTTTCTTGGATGGAAAGGAGACATGTGTTCATCTGTGTAGAATAAACATGCTTTTGTTTGTTGTATTTTCATCCCAACCTGTCTAATACTTCCCCTCTCCCCACCGGGCATATAGGAACTGAAGATATCAATTACTCGCTTGACCTATGTTATTAGAGAGGATCGACAATGAATAATTATTAGAAATTCCTCGCTCCACCTGTCTTCTCAGTAACTGACAGGGATGTTTCATGTTTTTTTTTCCTGTACCAGCCGGATACGTTCACATTCTTTTGAGGAGAATCCCGAAAAATAAGTTTTAACCTTTGTAAACTGAAAAAATCCGGGGAATTTATTGCCTATTCCGTGATCTTTCCTATACCAAGCTGAAAAAATGGAGCATGATGAAATTTCTTTCTCATTCGGCTTTTTTCAGCGAAATTCGATGTTTAACTGTAGCCATGCCTCTGCAAGTTCTTCATGGTATGTCAGAGATGCTGTTATATCATTCATAGATTTTCACCTCTCTGAGTATGAACAGTAGCCCGTCGCAATCATTGATATTTTGTCCACCATCTTATGCGTTTTTAGTACCAGTGTTTAGTGACTTCAAGTTCCTTTGGGAGTGAATCCTCTATAAGGAGATGAAACTGTACGGCCAAGACTGACTCCATGGTCCATTTGACCTGTGTGGACAGTATCTAATCAAAATGGGCTTGGTACGCCCTATAACAAGACAGATTATCAGAATAAGTCAGGGCTTTTAGAAAAATGAACCACCTTCCATGGTGACCGACCAATGTAGTAGGTTAGGCTAGGCTCACTGAAGCACTGACGGCAATTTCACTCTGACAGAATGCCAGAACAACAGAGTGGTGATTATTTTGAGTGTATCAGAAATATTGAATCAGCCATCTGTAATGCTATTTATTTTGGGTGTGCATGTCTTACGTGACAATTACCAGGTAAAACACCAAACACGATGCAAAAAGATCGAAAGCACACAAGTTCAGCTGTTCCTATCTGCATGCTCTTAAATGCACCCCGCGAGATTATCGGTGTGCTTCCTTAAATAAACAAAATGGAAATATGCTAGTCGGATTCCACGATTATTACTTTCATTGACTTGGGACAGGGTCATACGATCGCGAAATAGCAAAACGAATTTGAGAATAGGCATATCTGGCTTCAGTCTTACGTCTCACGATTACGTGACGGCCCACCAAGGTTGGCTGCGGCTGAAAACATATGATCAATGTCCAGTGTACACTGGAACGGAATGTGAAATGCGGAGAAAAAGTGTTTGATGAGGCCCACTCATCAGGTTCATTTTGTCGACAAAAAAAGGATCACGGATAAAATGTATCTAGAACTAAAACCTGGTTATTTTGATTTTTATCAATTTACAGGTGATAAACGTTCCAAATCTGTGAGATCAAGCAGTGGTGAATATTGTTATAGACGGCGCAGCTAAGCCCATGTTCTTCTAACCAAAGACTAGTGTTTTCCTAATGATTTAGGATGACTTCGAATGAGATTTAAGGGCAAAACCTACTCATATCGAAGTAAGGATAAATCAACGCAAAGATTCTTTTTAAATCCACCAGATCACGAGTTTTTCTTATAAGGTTCAGCGCACAGTTTGTTCTTTATTATTCGTCTTACATCAAAGTCGTTTTGATTTAGATTTTGTCTATCAGTTCTCGAATGACACAGCTTAGAACCACGCATGTGCAATGGTAGACACACAAAGGATTGGCCATTGTTGAATCTTGGTAACTTTCGCAGTAAACGTGCAGTACCATCAATAAGTAAAGGTGGGTATTTGAATAGTCGAGAAAAGCAGAACGCGTGGTTTGTTTTAGAATAAATTGGGTGTTATGTGTTGTGCCCTTCTGGGCAACGTTTCAATAATATTGATCACCGATAGTGAACCAGTACCAGAATTATGGAGTCGAACATAAAGCGTCCTTTCATGACTCAGGAAGCCCTCTTATCCGTATATGTAGTGAAAATAAATCGCAATCGCTAAGCTGGGCGTCGCTGGAGATACGAAAAATGCACATGAAAAGGCGTGTTTCCATGAATTAGTCAATTGGAAAAGAAAAGTCAGAAGTAAAACAAGTAAAATTCAAGAAGAAAATAATTGCAAATTTCGCAAGTTTATTCCGAGCCACAGTGGGCAATTTGCCTGGAAAATTCCATCCGCAAAGTCCAAGTCAAGCATATTCTATCGGAAATTATATATGAAATAAAATTCCTTAAGCAGCTGCCAGAGGTAAATTTATGGACCATTCTAATTAGGAAACATGGGCATTGAGTATCATAAAATCAAATAGAAATTGTAAATGCTGTTGCAACCATATTGTGACAAGAACAGCTCTTCGGTAACTCCATCTTTTGGTCTGATTTGCGTTCATGAACTTGCAAAAAGGGATCAGATGAATTTGTTGTGGAATTGAGCCACTCATGCTCGAATCTGAAGACGTCCAGTTACGTCCTATAATCTCGTGATATGTCTCATTCCGTTTGTGAGCCGATGTTGTTTGCAGGCCTGGGCGGTCAGAGTAACATGGAAAATCTCTTCCATTGTATTCAGATGACACAAACTTATTGCATTCTGGGGAAACCCATGGCTAAGTTGGAAAACCTGATCCTGGTAACTAGATTTATCTGATTTTGCTCATTGATTGTGCCAGGAAACTACATTAAAATGTAGGCGACTTTGATCAGTTGAGAATATACGGTTTATATACGCGATTTATGGAAGTTTTTGGTCGACTAGAAAAGCGTGTGCGCAGTCAGACAACAAATATTACTCGATAAATGCCTTTTTAGGGCTGCATCATATTACGCAGGTGTAGTCACCGCTGTCAGACAGCTGTATTCACAGTTCCTTCTTTTTCGCTGTGAATATCATATATCTAATTTTGTAAACAAACCTTAGGCGGATTTCTGCCACACCTGCCAGGCATGACTTCGTGTACTGTGAAGGCTTTCACAAGAAGATAAAGGTAGGAACAGGAACCCAGGCTGCTGACAGGATAGAAGGAATACGCCAAAAGACAAACTGATGATGAGTGCCACCACCAGGAATAGGGAAAGTATTGCTAATTCGAGATTAGGAATAAAACAGATATGGATAAATGGTATTTTTCTACGGTCGGTGCATCCATGACAGCACTATTCAGTAATAGAGCCGCTTGACTTCTAGAGTCTTTGGGAACATGGAAAGACTGAGACACAAAAATGAAACAGTGAAATCCACGGATTGGCCACTAAACAATAAAACAGGCTGCATTTGCAATAAAAATTAAGAAACAAGGCAATCTTGCATTCGGAGATTTTGAATGCAGTACGTTAAAACCAACAGTTGGCCTAAGGTTAACACGTGCAGATTAATAAAAGCGTATTATATGATGAGACAGTATGTGTCGAATGGAATAGAAGGATGCAAAGGGCGCAAAAATGACAGAGTAGAGAAGATTGAGATAAGTGTGGATGGAAATCAAACCTGATGATAAAGACAGGGGACTTTTGGGCGAATACAAGAAATGTCATTTCCTAGATAGTGACTGAAAAAGATTCTATTCGACTCCCCTTTCAGGAGACGAAACCCGTAGTTAAGTCAAGTGCGGAATACTATAGCCAAAGCACATTTTTTCAGACGAAGTGAAGAAACTCGGGCATGTGCAGGAGCATCTGGCGGGAACGGCTGCTGGAAGCAGATGGTGAAAGCCGAACGTATGACTTGTACTGTGGTATCACGTCGGTATTTGGGAAAGAATAAAAACTGGAGAGCGATTTTTAGGTGCAGGATAAAAGCAAGTTGAAAACAATTCACGTATATGCGAGAGATTCGGAAGGTTGAGTTTCAGATTTGTCAATGAAATAAATTTCAAGCACTGTTGTTTCTATGACGAGGGATTAACCATCAGATATGCAAGGGTTAAACTTTTTAGCGTACTGTCAAACAAAATGGTATTTTTGCCGGGATAACCGCTAGTTCACTATTCCAGCTTGCTCAAGCTAAATATGTTAAAGGGAATTTGGGGAAAATGTGTACTTCCTGTGAGAGCAATGGCTCGGGAATGAGACTTTGTAAAAGGAGGTGCTTTCTAAACGTGACGTTCAAAAACAAGTCTCGCGGTGGTTCAAAATATGACGTGATTCAAAGCTGAGTGACGGAACGCGTTTGAGTTTATGCGCACGCTAGAAACAACAGTGAAACTCCGCGAGGATAATTATCGGTAGTCATGGGGCCGTTCAGTGCAGACAGATTGGCGGGACAGCGAAAATCGGTAGGCTGGACAGTTGATCTTTATTCCCTATTTGATTATCGTGACGCCAGGCACGATTACGGGGCTAAGTCATGCCGCCAAGCCCTTTTAAGATAGATAAGCTTTTTTATTACAGCAGTCTTCCTGTCAAGGAGCACTGGCTCGGATCGCCTAAACTGTTTCTTACGCAGAGGTGTTGCATTCATGGAGGGAGATGGTCAACAGAAAGTAGTCATATAATTAGCACCATTTTTTCCACGGAATTTCCTGAAAATATTCACTGCCGCTTTCAACCATTCTACAAGGTAAACTTGACCAGAAGGACAATTTTACATCCATTGTTCTCATGCTTCATGTTAAAAAGGTTCCGCGGAAATAAAGTAACAATATTTACATCCTAAGTGATTCATACAAAGGTTGAATAAATTCGGAGGACCACTAGGTGTTTCTACTTGTAAAATGCATCTCTCAGATAGGCTTCGGAACAGCAAGCCTGTTTCATAAACTTTAAATCTGTGCCTATTTCTGGCATTCTGTTCAACCAGTTATTCAAAATTTGTACAAAAACTTTCGAGGATTACCCGTGCAAATTTTTGCACCTAATATTATGGGACACCTGTTGCTGGCCGTGAATTTTTGTACCCAATTTCACCTGCTGTTTGTTGACATTTTCTTGCAGTAGTTTGAACGAAAGAGGGGCATTTCTCCAGTGGGCTTCGATAAGCTCTTGTAATATTTTCTGTTCAAGAAAGGAATCATTACAGACTCGCGGAGTACCACTTATCCACCGTAAACTCGTTCCGTTTTGTCATGGTTGTTTGATTAGAATCCACCATACCTGATAAAGGCTGATATCGATAACTTCTATAATTTCCCCACTTGCTCCTTTTTATTCATTCAATTGGACCAGTCTCATCCTTTAAATTAAGGATAAAATGCTCCCCATTGCTAGACCCACAAATTAAAGGCGGTTACGTATATTGCACTGAATGATCGCTACTAACCTGTGTCAACTTATTAACTCTAAGAACAATTGATCACGAATCTTGGGCAAAATTTGTGATACTCCGATGAATAATTTCAAAGCCAATCAAATTTTGATTGTAAACGGCTCACTTTCACCAGAATTACTATTTACTTCACCAGTTTTGTAGACTAATGTCCACATGGCTTCTCCGTGGTTCGCTTGCAAACGTTAAACCTGCTTTTTCAATAGTGAATGCGCAGCGCAACTCTCCAAATCTCCAAATTCATTAAAAAAATGATACAAAAACGGGGTTTTATTATCGCGATTATCGTTTATTTCATCAATGTCCAGATCGCGTTGATCGGTGTACAATACCGACTTCTATGCATGGGACGGAAAGCCTTCCACCCCAGTCAAATAAGGTCTAAAACATTATTACTGAGTCACCCAGGTAAGAGTCAGTAATCATGACTGGAGCTCACCAAACCCAATGGCCTAGTGGTTCTAACTTATTCGATCGCATGAGTGCAGTGGAAGAGGCAAAACCCGTAGCTCTAAGGTTTATGAACTATTAGAGATAGCCAGCAACGAGACCCTGATAACCGGAGTGGATAATCACTTAAGATCCAAACATTTCGGGCATGGTAACGACCCAGAAGACAGGTATAGATTACGTAGACAAAAGCGCATACAAAGGTTTGTTCGGGAAACAAAATTCTCAAATGTATTCGACCTGAAAATGCTTTTCATTTGAGGGTAAAACCCATAGAAGTTTATTCTTTTTCACTTATGAGGGGTTTACTGCATATTCGGAGTATTTTGTAGACAAAGTTACAGTGCTTTGAGGTTATTGCATTGAAAGGTTGCATTTGAGAGGGGACTAAAGTACAGAGCGCAGCTCAACATGACTATGGTTTATCCCATCATCCACGGTTTTAGGCACCTAGCGTGACATACTTCCAATCAGTGAGTTGCTTGGGCTCTAATGTCACTTTTGGGACAATGTGTATCCCAATGAACACAGTTATCTGAAACTGGATGCGAGTAAATCATAAAAAACGCGCTGGTAATCGGATGTTTGTCAATAGCAGGGGTGACGGTATGACTAGGTGAGATGGTTTTATTACACAGCTGATTGATTTCAACCAATAGTTAGATACTACCAAGCCAGTACCAGCTAAAAGGACCTACATGTTCGGAGAAAATAAATTCTCCAGCCCAATGAACAATAACCACAAAATTCCACATGTAAGATGAGGGTTACTTGGATTTAGTAATGAGAAAGCGCAAAACAACCGCTTCCAAACCAGTGAATGTCGAACCCACTGAAACATTTTTGTCTCCGGCAAAAATGGGATAATTTAAGGTGATATTAATTGCGGAGTGTGGTTTACAAAACAAATATGCAAAATCACCAGTCAGAGGAAAACTTTCCTTCCCAGCAGTTAG
The DNA here is from genome assembly GCA_948099385.1 of Fasciola hepatica. NCBI lineage: Eukaryota > Metazoa > Platyhelminthes > Trematoda > Plagiorchiida > Fasciolidae > Fasciola > Fasciola hepatica. The sequence continues at coordinate 782,625 of CANUEZ040000011.1, forward strand.
CCAAGTTAAGTCAAGTCAGCAAACGATTTTGTGCACCCAATACGAAGTGAATTCGTAGCAAGCACGTTTGGCAACCAGCGTTAGCTATGACGAAGAATCAGTGATTTGGTATGTCCTAAGAATGAATCCAACAGAGAGAGCCAAAAGAGTCACTTCTGTCTTATCAGTCCTTGACGTTCTTGATAAACTAAGGTGTATAAGTAAAACACATCGTGGAGGTAGCCCAAGACCCAACCATTGATATAATTGCTAATCATTTCAAGGGTGTTTTAGAAAACAGATTCAGTCTTATGATTAAGCAATTAGCATTGCACGTAAATCAAAATCCTAGCAAAATTTTTAATGCAGATCTGGTACCCGGTAATCAATTAGCAAATGAAACAATCCGTATTTCAGCAGGCTATCAAGTAGTCGTTTTCAGAGGGGCAAGAAGAAACATATCGTGATACTCTGGTACCAAATTACATAGCCGATTGGAACAGTGCACCTCAGAAGCTACACTGCCTCATTTGCGCAGTCAAATTCCACATACACCAGGTGTACCGTTGCCCAAATTCCAAAACTAGATTACCGACCTAGCTCCGGGTCAGCTGCAGAATGATTACATTGAACAGACGTCAAAAAGTCAAAAACTACTGCCTAAATTGAAAGAATAAAAATTGCGATGATTTTTTATTGGGGAATTGTGCTGGAGATGGGAATTAATCGAAATGTTGTATTGCAATCAAACATTGAAGTGCTACTCAGTGAATAAGTGGCGTGATTTGGAAATTTGATCGTCAAGGATAAATGCTTCGTACCATTTTGTGATCTGTTTGCGTCTAGTCCAATTGAGGGGCGATTCACCATACCGTCCTTACGGTGGCTAATACTGGCCAGAAAGTCATACCTTAACACGAAACATCACCTTTATATAGTCTCACTAGTATATGTGGTCTTCAGTTAACCTAAGGCGTAATCGGTTCAGATCAAGTAAAAAGTGGAAAAGGGCAGCATTTACAGAGCTTACAATAAAAGGTAGGTAATAAAATAGGGTTTCGGACTTTGTTACCGATACCAGGGAGGTGGTGTACCTACGTTCACAAGAGCTAGTGAATAAAACTGTCGAAAATCCGTGTCCATATTTTCCTGAAATCCAGTTTGATATTCAACAATTAACGTGGCTTCCTTATATTTTGTATTTAAAAATCCCGTCAAGGTTCAAAAATGTTGTGATTTTCGAATTCAGAGTACATTTGGCCTGTTTTGTATTTCAAGGTCTAATCCAGTTTCACTGTTAGCCTCACATGACATAACATGTGATAACCTATAATCACGTAAATGAATTTAGGCAATAGCTTGATAGACAAGGTTAGTAAGGTTGTAAACCAGCCACAAACTTCGATAAGAATGATAAGCCGTGCACTGAAGGCATCTACTTGACATTTGAATCAACTCAGTTAAGGATACTGTTCACCAATCCAGTCAAATACGTCCTGATTCCGTATGGTCTCTTTTTGTGACACACTGCACAATCAAATGAATGCATAAGTCGACTGATAAGCTGCTTTCTACATCTGTTTTGCTTGATCCCAACATGCTTACACCGTTGAACCATTTTCAGTCCGTCTGTTAAAACTGGTGTGAAACGCATCACATTGGATGATTACCAGATTCTAGGCGACTGATCACTGATTGTGCACGTAGCCGTTAGTACAACGGTGTTCACCTACGTGAAGTCACATTGAATTGCTTTCATTGGTGGAAGAAATGTTTGTCTGGCTAGTTATCAAGAGCTTAACCAACAAAGGAAGGATAAGCAGTCGTAACAATGCACAAAGACAACGGTTTATTAATAATAATCCCGAGAGGGACGGAAAAAAATAAAAAGTTCCATTCAATCATCAAAGGAAGACTTTATAAATACAGCAAGACAAACAGGTAACGAACAGAATAATTATGCAAATGATTACATAAGCCAGCTTGGTTTGCAAAAATATGGTATTGTTCCTACGAGTTTTCTGCTTCCAGAGCATTTCTCGTTCCTTTGGATGTGCTGGATTCTTCCAAGAAATGTCCCAACTAAGGTACTTATTTGACGAATAAGTTTTTCACGTGTTTACTTTATCGAGGTACTGTGCGGTTTCTTTAGTACCGTCGAGTAGTGGTAACATTTCAATCGGTTAAAATATCTTTACTTATTTTATTGTGTCAAAACTTTCTACTTAGTATTGCAAATGACGGTGATGAATTCATAATTATTTATTAGTACATTTTTACTTCTAAACCCGATTATCATTCTCGTTGATAGTGATGCATATTTTTGGGAAAGGAGTTTTCGACAGTACAGCATTCTTGATGGCAGGTTATCGTGGAAAGAATAGATAGCCGCTTCGGGGTTGAAAACATATTTGTTGGATGTTTTGTGGTTGTTTGGAGCATGATACGGCATTCCGCTCAATACATAGCGCCTGGCGATAAAACTTGTTGTATCACAAAAGAGTAAATGAGGACTTTTCGATAAAATTCCCATTACAACAGCCGAGCGTACAGAAGAACTCACACACACAGCGTCTTTAGTTTAATATGAGTAGGTAGCGGTAAATCGTATTATTTGTCAGTCCGTACAGAGAAATGGAGGTTAAAAACACAAAACACTGGAAATTTTCACGAAATCTATGGTCAAAAGCGTGCTCATCAACTCAGCTCCAAGCAACGTTCCATCTTATAATTAAATTTTACGCTATCAAATCAAGCATCAACTGTATCCAAGGCGATGATAACAAAGCCAAATGAGAATTTGATTGCAACAACAAATCTAGTTTGTGAGAAGGAAATCTGAGTTTTTCAATATACGAACTTGATTCACCGTGTAACACATCTGAACACTGCTCCGCTCTTCATGTGGAATCAACGGGATCAACGATTTTCCACAAAGTTTGCCTTATGGTGACGAATGAAACGGGATATGCTATCTACAAGTCGCCATAAAACAGCGATTTCTGTCTGGTTTGAACATTTATTCGCAGAAACCTGTATATCCAAAGCCGACCAGGTGACGTTTGCAGAACACAAATAAGACCACTTTCGTGTGCTGCTGTGCGATAAGACAAGTTAGAGTGAATGTTGGATAAATGATAAGTGTAAAAAGAGGTGCGGTAAGCAAGTAAATAAAAGATAAAGTTTCGTTCTATATGGAAAGCAAATTTTGTCGTCATATGCCTCCACCTAAAATAATTTTCATTCCAACTTCAGCGTTGCTGGTGTGGTCATATTTTTTTATTTGCTTCGAAAGTACTCCTCCATCATCCAACATGAAGGGAAAAATTCGACGAGAGTAAAATTGAATCCCCTCTGCAGACAAATTTGCACTTAATAAGATTAGTAGACAATTGCACTCCCAACTGATCAGCCACCCCGCATTCCTATCAGATCAAGTTACTTCAAATCTTCCCTTGGATACGGCTGTCGGACGAACGGAATTCTAGAAGTTGACGATAAGGAAAACGTTTGATGAATTGGGGAACGAATTTATGTCTGGTGACATTAGATGTGAAGTTTCTAGATTCTTTGCTCTAATTAGATTATCATTTGAAGTAACGCACGCAGTTCCGTGTCTTAACGGTTATTCTCAAAATATAACACAATCACTGAGGAAAGCAAGCTTAGTGATGAAACTTGAACTTTGACAGAAGAATATTCACATAAATTTCACGTTTGAGTTGGATTTCGTTGAAGAATGTCCTCAACTTTGATTAGTTGTTCCTATTAATTTGATTTTCTCTGCAGCCAGTCGAACAGAAATAGGTAGATGCTTTCCAGAGTGAACTGTTCCCAGACCTGCGTAGCGCGTTTGACCACGTTTACAGGGAATGAATTGTGCATAGAATATCTGGTTGCGATGCACTGAACGTTTGTGGCCGTCGCACGATTAAGTTAACATATATGAGGAGATCAGCAAACGTCAGCCTAGAGTGCCACACTTCCCGACTAGATATCAGTTCAGCCATGTTACTGACAATCAATAATCAGTATAGCGAGGTCCATATTCGTAAACCATGGTTAGTGTCTTCTAAGAAGAAGACAGTAGTTTTGCCCCACCTCCCTACCTTGCTGATTTGAGGCTCAAATATCGCGGTAGAAGGAGGCAATCATTTTGTATTCGTTTCGATTGTTTTCAGTCTCCTTTTATGTATGAAGATTGTATCCTTACTTGTGCGTCATCGTTGGTCAGTCAAAGCGTCTTCCTAGTTTAAATATTACAGTTCATAGGTTCTATCTCCAGGTGTTTTGTTGTTGTTTCAGTAGTCTATTTTTTGATTACTGTTTTTAACAAAGAGAGTTGTCGCCCATTATTTAAAACCCTGTTCGTAAATGATGTAAGTTTTTTTTGAGTTTTCTGACTTGCTGTGCGATGCGAGGTAACCTTCTTGGCTCCGACTAATTTTATCAAGCACGTTGCAAAGTTGAACTGGTCTGCCGTGCCTTGACAGCGAGTTATAGCACACCACTCATTTGTGACCTAATTCACATTCAGCAACAATCCTCTTGATGAAATCTTTTTCAACAAGAAACTAGTGTTTTGTACTATCAGACTGTTCAGTGTGCTCACTGAGTAAGAAGTCCCAAACTGCAAGTCTATCTGTTGTCGTTTAAAGTACTTCCAGGTTTAAGTCACTTCTAAGGACTCGGTGAATGTGCCTTGAATCTGACGAGCCCCATCTAAGATGAAAAGGCTGTGCACTGTTTCCATAGAGTGTCAACTGTGAGTTCAGGATTCCGCGATAATATTCACCGTATTCCCTCTGAAAATATCCTTCGAATCAACTCATACTCGACCCGGGGTATATCAAGATTAGCTCGTATCGTACTACAAAAAAGAAAAGTATTTCGGGGTGAATTCTGTAGTTTTGACAACTCCTCAACTGGCGGATGCCGCAAATCACGAAAATTTTGTTTCCGTTTCTTACACGATTTTATAATCCATTATCGAAACAGAAAAATCAGGAGGAAAAACAGCCCCCATTTCGAGATTCATCGTTCAGCATCAACGTTAACACCATTAAAAACTGTGAAGGCACTGTACAACTGTTTCATCCATGCTAGGACTGATCAGCTGTGCACATCCAACAAGTCCCCCACGGGGACTCGAACCCGGGGTGATAGGCTGGAGATGAAACACCACGTTGGATGTGCACAGATGATGATTCGTAACAAGGATGAAATAGCTGTACAGTGCTTCCATGGCTTTCATTGGTTTGGACGTTCACACTGCTTGATGAATCTCTTCCAATGGTAAACCTAATCTCCCACTACTCATATAAAATGGTTGTCGCTGTTCGTTCTGTTTACACGTCTAGCCAGAATATTTGTTTTTTCCCCGGGGTTCTCCTCTTGTCTGTTTGTGGTGCTTGTGGACGGTGCATCCTAGTGTGTAGCCGACCGTCTTCACTGTTGTTCATTTGATCTCTCTCTCTCTCTCTCTCTCTAGCGTTGTACCTTCGACCTGACCCAGACTGCGGTTCTCATTTGGCTGATTGACCTGACAGCCGATGACATAGGCGCACACATATGCATACGCACACAAGATTGTTTGAGGATCCAGATACCCTTTACGCTCCACCTGGTTCATTCGTGTGCGCATGGCATGCCCCATTTAACAGAAAATTTACGGCCCTAGTGACGGAAAAATAATAAACAACAACTTGTGCTGTTTTATAGATGCAAGAAGAATACTTTAGGAGTTAAATAAGATAGAAAAATCATTCACAGGGTCGATAACCCGTCGGTTATGAAGTCTTCCTGGCAAATCTATCGAGAACGTTACGTAACAAATAGGAGGAAGGAAACCTGAAATTGAAGACGAAATTTTCATTCAACCTTAAAACTAACCATGAATAATCCCGGATGGATTAGGAATATTGAAAAATACACACAACGATGAGTTAGTATGATTTTTCAACTTTGTTATTAGGAGCTTCCGGAATTTGCCACTTATAACATTTTAGCAGTGACAAAATTCCGAATGTAACACAATTTTCCTGAACCAAGGGGAGCAACGTTTCACAGACTTCACCTTGTTAATTCGCAAATTCTTTCAAAAAAATGAATACTCTTAAAGCCCTGAACTAAACGACAAACCAAGAATGACGGGACTGTGAGGAACGTACACATGCTTTTCCACGGAATACCACGGGCGGATTCATATTGAAAGAAAGACAGGCAGTTGAACCGATCACTATTTTCAGATTATAAAATCATGCCTACCGTAATAACTATATGTATCAGTGCAACGTGACAGGTCACTTATCACAAACCAGCAAATTGTTTAAAAACAACAATTTTTTTGAACATGTCCCGTTGAGCTACTCGTTCATCATGAGTGGGCATTTGTAAATTATTCCATGGATCGTTTACAGATCTCAACCAAAGAGTTACAGATTCCCATTTTTTGACATTCTCTCTATATGGGTATTTCTGATTCTGCGGAAAATAGCAATGAAACCGCAACCATCTAATCAGATTTGCTTTCCATAACACCAGAACATGCAAAATGACAACTGTCAGTCTCAGGCAAACGGTCATGATCCAATGTGTCGAAAAAGTATGAAGCAAAACGGGAGAAAAATCAACCTGAGCACTGTGACCGGATTTATATTTCACTCCGTAACTGAAATTTGCCTTTCTGTCTTTTGTCTAAAGTTTTACTCATAAGAGAACGCGGTTGTAGACTGACCATTTACAAACTCGAATATCCGTCATAAATGTGGTCTGATCAGTCAGTGCTGCAAGGACAAAAAGGTTCAATGTTTGCAAAGTCTGAAATGGCCACATTTTCATCCAGACTAGAGTGAGTGCATTAAAACCATGAAAAAACAGGTGCCATAAAAGTGTCAAGGATCAGAATTTTATTTCCGCGGTCGGAGTCATTTGCACAAATCAAAATGATGTGAGCACAGGTTTCAAACAACAACAACAGAAGAAGGTGTTATTTTTTTGAGTTCAAATGGAATAGTTCTCGTAAGCGTTTAGTAAAGCACACCAAAGCTGGTCGTGGCTACCTCTATAAATTAATACTGTTTACTACAAATAGAAGTGCGTTTATAATCCTTTTTCTCGGAAATTAACTAGCTCTTCGTGAACAGTAATTCTACACGTGAAATACTATGAATGATAACGGACTTCTGTTGTTTTCGTTGCTGTTATTGTAGGTGGCCTCGTTCGTAAAGTGTTGTTTTCTATCCAACTGTTGTTGATCATAAGCGTAGGTCTTCGGTTTCTGTTTTGATAACTTTGTGGGAAAATCTTGGGAATTGGGGCACATCACAGTTTTGTTATCCCTAAGGAGTTTTCTGAAGTTAAATGCGACAAGTTCTTGGACACATGGAATCCACTCGCTTGATGTTGATAGAAAATTTCTCACTAGGAAATAATGATATCAAGGATGCCCACAATTGTCACTCCTGCAACTGCAGATCACTGTGCACAGTTGTCAAATAATGAAGGGTAGGTAGTTCCTAAACTGGAACCTCAACTTGGTATTACCAATTTCTTGTAAAGCCACAATTGCTGGTAACTGAAACAGTCTCATTACAGATGGTTGGTTAAATTACCGACGGTCAGAATGTATTTGTGTAGAAACAACCCTTGGGGACACTGATGGCTAAAAAGATGTGCCATATAAATAGGGAGCATTTTGATGAAGAAAACGATTGCAAATCTCCATGTTTTGAGGAAACTCGCTTCCCGTCGATCGGAGTGTTACTCGTCTTCCACCCATGGTCCCCAAAAGTTGGTTGTATTTTGCTTTCTTTGAACATGCATCCTAAGTGCACTGAAAGTCGATAGAGCTCGTGTTCAAGCAATGGACGTAAAATTTGATTTCGAGTTGAAAAATGTGGAATAACATTTGACTCTCGTCCCGGTTATGCGGAATAAATAAAGCAGCACCTTTGAATTTCTCGGCACAAAAATATGGAACATGCTGGGGTCAATTAGAAGGTCCGCTACATCTTTGGTTCATCGGAGCATGATATCTTTTTCTTTCAATACTGAAACTATTTCTGACATTCTTTGTCTGAACGACATGGCTGTCAAATAGGAAAATTATCTAGGAAACAAAGAGAAACTCTCTGTATTGGTAATGGACCGGTGCTCTGGCTTAGATTTCAGATGGAATCACCACTCTTTCACCTACATTACTTGTCTTTGTGGTGATGACAACTACATGAAGATTTACGAACAGTGACCTATGAATAGTTAGAAATGGAAGTGAGACGGACTCTGTTTAGGCTGATTAGGCTATGCAGAATATCGGGCTTCGTGCGCCCTGGATTCGGCTGTTTATTTTAAATCCACGGAATGTTGGACAGAATAGACGTTCAATTACCAATGCTCAACAGATGATGGTAACCGCATCTACAGCACTGATAACCAGAAAATACAATTTCGTAGTCGTTGTGCATCTACCATTTACACGGCGCATCTGCCGAAAGTTGTGCTGTTTACTAGAGGGAAGTTTTTGAGGACTATCTACGACAGAAATATTATCTGGTCAGTAAAGAGGACAACCCATCAATTCTTGTAAAGAACTGAGTTATGTAGTATAATATGGAACAAACATGTCTGCAGTAAATAAAAACTAAAGAAAAACGTGCCAAATTTTAAAATTCGAAAGTCATTTTATAGGTTTTCCCCATGATAGTTAAACGGTTTCATCACCTTTATCGATTGCTGTGTGAAAATACCTTGACTACAGAGAATAGGAGACAATGATTGTACCTTGATCTACTTAGCTTGCTTCAATGTACAGTGATAAAAAGCACCACTAGAGGGGATATTACTTACAGAGATGGAAAATGGAATGAACTTCATTTCCGGTACTATCGAGAAGGCGGCTTTTGACATTGAGTTTACCATAGGACGACGCTTCTGTTCTACTGTCTCAATCAATCTAGTCACAGATGAGCTGTTCTTGGATATGAGAACATTACTGAGACCAGTCAAAATAAACATATTGCACAGGTCTTCTGATTGATAGCACGCGTTATTGTTCATCGTTGTTATTATTAAGACAATCAATAACATACGGCTTCCAAATTCTGTGAAGCTGTTTAATCCTACTGAGGAAGCTGAAGATACCCAGGTATCTACAAACCCAAAAAGTTATCTGAGTTCGCAGCACATATCGGCTGAATTATAGCAAAAAGGTGAATGGATTAGTTGGCAACGATTTCAAATAACAGTCTATTTGGTACGACAATGTGGTTGTAGCATTGGACTCCGCTGAACCGCAGTTCTTAGTTAGTAAGATAGGGCTTGACCGAAGATGGGAAAACGGTAATCATGCTGGAATTTAGACTGTTTTCTCCCGAGTTTCAATTCTGTCTTCGCTGTCGGTCATTTCGTATCAGGTCTTATCAAATAATAAATACGAGGAGGAAACGAATATAATATTGTTGAGCTTTGCAATGAAAGTTCCTTAGAAGGTGATAATAAAAATCTTTTGGCTTTTTGCTTCGGGAGAAAAGGAAGTGATCTGTTCAGGTATCTAGTTACACATGATTACCTCATGTGTGTATCTGGTTTTGTAATTCTGTCTACTGAGAAAATTTTCGAAACCTTATGAAATAATCTGTGCAACACTGCCTACCAGATCAATATCATCTGTTTTTCCCGAAGTTCACATCTAATGACGATCAAGTCTTTTGCCACAAAGGAACACTTGTCGAGATGGTGCGATTTCTATTGGTTTCCGCATGGTGAGCCACAACGTAACTCAGAACTCCGCTTCACAGCCTGGTGAGCAGATAATTCCTGCGCTCAGTTCCTGTTAATTTGCGTAAAAAAGTTCCATTCGGATTACCGGAGACGACTGAAATCAAAAACGGTGAATATGAATGAGAATTATAGAGAGAAAAACATCCAGATTTTTCTCTCAGTACAAAATATGATAATTCAATGAACAAAATCCTACTTTATTTCTTGTACTTTGAGAAAATACAGCCGGTAATTCATTTGTTAACCTTTCCGCCAATAGGATGTATACGGTTTTCGACAGTTGTATCTTATATGAAATAGCCCCACTTTCATGGTGTACGGCAAAATGTTGTTAGTTTGAGCACAGAAGCTTACTCAGCAAAAAATAACCAACGGATATATCGGAGATTGATCCCCGGTCGGAAGCTATGTGAAAATCAAATTAATTGGGTTGTAATTTATCCCTGATCATATTCTGACGACGGTGAGCCGGAAAAGGAAATAAAAGTTTTTTTCAACCCAAAGATTGTGTCCTACGAACGATCGAGGGAGGACCGAGTTTATTTCCAACAAATTAGACACTGCTACGGAATAATATTAAATTTCGTAGGCGGTTGTGCCGACTGAAGGCCGAGTGAAAATGAGTTTTTGGTATCCACATTTTGTAAGTATAAAGGACTTGACCATTTTGTTTGTGATGTTTAATGGGTCAGCAATACGGAAGCATGAAAAACCGACAAAATATCCTTATCAGCTAATCGCGTACACAGTCTACTGATTGTGAGTTTGAAAAATGACCTGAATTTAGCCGTGTCTCGCAGTTTTGCAAACATACTAAAAAAGCCCGTGCATATTTGTGGTTGCAGAAAAACGTTCGTATAATGAGACAAAATCTGGCACTGTCGTGACACTGTTATACCACCCTCCGTTGAAAGTCAGCTGACCCGGTGGATTGCCAGAAACAGACAAATGTTGAAGTCTTCGAAAAATATTCATGAATAAACTACAGCATTTTTACCCCCGAGAAATATGGTTCTTGTCCGAAGTAGGCCTCAAGTTTTTACCTATGAATCAACAGTTTCAAAATGCTAGCTCTTTTTAACGGCACTTAGGTATGAAATTAAACATCCATTATACCCCCAGTGTATGCATTGAAGTTCTGAGGAAATTTAGTTCTTTGGAATTGTTCCATAGTTTTATTGGGAATTCAAGTGAATCCAAAAATCTCGGCCTCACTGAGTGTAAGCATGAAAAATATATTGTAACTATTTCTGTTACCGTGTCGATTCTTGATCGATAATCGGAGTGCGTTCTATACCTCATATTAAAACCGTTTGCAGATTTCTGATGTCACTGGTAATGTGCATAGTTTTTCCGCTGAAAGTCGAGGCCATCGATTGTCTTACATTCCTAACTGCATTCTTGTCACCTCGATTAGATGGTCAAATGAAACGATCATGGTATCATAAGAAACGCAGAAGGAGTCAATGTGCACACTACAAAAACTACTTATCAGTAAACAAGAAACCTATCCAGTGATTGGCAAACGAAGCCATCAATACAAGCTACATAAACATCGTCGAGGATACAAATTAGAGGAAGAAACGGATTACTCTCGGGAAAGGGGAATTTCGATGAAACCGTGTGAAGTGACAATATCAAACAGTCGAAAATGTGTCTGTCTATCTATTTTTCCTATCCAGGATACACAGTTGAGCAGCTATGATACACTGGTGGCTTCGGATCACACTCAGCAAGGAGCCATTTGTTACTGAATCAAGAACATTGTTGAACTCTCGGCCAGCTTTCCCTCTACGGATGAAAGACATACTATCTGGAGAATACATTCTTTGGTGTGCGCACACATCGAATTAAATCTGGGAAGGGCGGAAAAATATGTGCACAAAAATACAAGAAGAGTGCTTGAACTAATTAGGGAGCATCTTCCGTGTCGAATGAATAAACGATTAGTCAGAAGCGAACAAAAGATAATCACAAACATTTGATAAAATGTGTCCACTCAGTCAATGCTACTGAGGCCTCTCATCCTATCTTTGCTGTTAAAAGATTGTTAACAATAAATTTCTGAGTTCAAATCGTAGTTACTGCCGAGGCAATCGTGATTCACTTGAAGAAGCCAAGTTTATGCGTCCAGAAAAGAGGTAAGTTGTCTCCGAGTATTCCTTAACCACTGAGGCAAGATGCCTTGAATTATTAACTAACCCATGCAACTGACACTGTAATAAACAGCACCCATGCGTAAAATCTCGCAATACCGATAACGAGGTTACGTCACGTACACCAGCTGTCATTTGGTGTCTTCATGGCTACCAGTTTTCACGATGTTCTTTACTATCCTCACTTCATTACCTATGAAACGTACTACGTTCATCCAGTTGCGAAGCGAAGGCAACAGGCTGGTTTATTACAAAAGGTTTGACTTAGTTAACGTGACTTGCGTCGCGGGAATCAGCAAACAAGGTTTACTCCCATTGGTAGGACAGTAAACGCAGTACTTTGGAATTTGTGTCCCGACAACTGCGACTGAAATGGTTTGATCGGTTTGAAAGTGATTCAGATCATAGACACTGCACACTTACGGATTCTCATGCAATCAAAATGTCTTTCGGATATCGTTCACACATGCTGATCGGCCCAATGGGGTTGTGAATAACAAGGCAAATCCAATGATTAAAACTAACACGATTACTTTTTACTGAAATATTGGTTGCGCAAAATTGGTTATTTACCAAAGTTGTGCATATAGGATTGACCGTACCTCCACAGGTCACTGAGTAGAGCAACTACTCGGAAAGTCGACGGTTCCACTGGGGAACGCATGATTATGGATACCAAAAGTGTTAGTGGATTTCCAGCAAGCACTTCTATGTTGATTACTATTTATTATGACCAGGAACAGTCATTGTTTTACTAAGGTTTTCTTGCAAAGTGATTCCGGCTAATTTAGCCTTGCTGTTACCGAGAAACAATATGGCGGGGGCAGAAGTGTTCTAACCGTTGAATTAAACGAGTCTCGGCGTTGTGAACACCAATCGGCGGATATTGGGCCGACTGACATCATCGTTTCCAATGGATGTTGTTCAGTGAAACTAGACTCGATTATTTTGAACAATCAGCGGACACTTCATCACAGATATTTATGATTTTCCAAGACTCAGAAAAACTCCGCTATCTTGCGATTGGATCCCACTACGAGGCGTCTTTTCGAACGGAACTTTTCAAACATTTTTGACTTACTTATCAAGGCTTCATTTGTAGGCGTGTATTTATTGTGTAGATTAATGAGGCAAGTTAACTCTAAGATGTCTGGTCTCTCTGAAGTCCATAAACTGACTGGTTAAAAACGTTTTCGTTTTTGTTTCCAACCTTTACGAAAGTAGATTTTTCGGCAAGTTAGTAAAAACTGTTTGAAGAACCACTTTTAAAAAACGTGTCTTCACTTGCTTTCACTTTTCTGGCAGATAGATTTGCCGTGGCGTTGTTCATCAACATTTATAATTTAATATTATCTTATGTGACTTACAGATGTGCGTCTCAAGAGTCCTTTCGTCAAGTCGGGTAGATGCTTCATACACACTGAAAGGTGAGTATTCATTAAACCAACGGTCATTGGTATTATAACGGATTATCGTGAACAAGGCGTATCCTCTGTGAAAGACGAATATCACAAGGTATTGAATTATAGGCATACCAGTATGTTTTAATAACTGGGTGAGTGTACAACTCATAAACAAATAAACCCAATAAGCCAACAAAAGTTGTTCATGCGGAAGTATTCTGACTATTCGTTTCTCATCCAAATTCCAACCGAAGATGATAAAAGCCAAGCTTCAAAGGTTAATTAAAACTGGTTCAGAAGAAATAATTTATAGTATATTCAAAAACAAACGTGTTCAGTTTTTGCCACAATTTTGTTTTGCTGTCTTGATTGAACCATTTCTTAGGTGGAGAGAGGGACGAATTATATAAGTGACTGCAAAACGTACCCATCACGACAATCAAAAATATCATTCAGTTCGGTTTGAACTACGTTGGTGACTTGTCGAATACCAATGCCTTTTGTAAATAGGACCAAATTCAAAGGGGCTATTTGGTCTTTGGATGTCGTCCAAAACTAAAGCACCCATTTTGTTTGCACTTCACAGTTCATTATGTACAATGACAACATACACTATCAGTAATTAAAATTTGTGCTTTTCTGAAGCTAGCGGAATCTGTCTAACAGACATTTGTCTAATTGCAAGCTAATTGAAATGTGTTCAACAACGCCACTGAGCCCTGGGGTATTCTATTCTCTTGAGATAGAATTTTGCAAAAGTCCACAAAAAGTAACAGCCTTTTTATCTGAACTTGAAAAATCTTTCAGCGAAAAACGCTGTTCTTTGGCAAACTTTGAGGTGAATGTGCCCTAGATTGGAAAGGCCAGCTCAATAACGTTTCCCCGTTTTAATGTCAATAATTCAAACACTAGAGTGTAATAATACTTGTCTGAGTGCCATAAAAGCAAAATCGAAAACTAGTTGCCATTTAGATAATATTTTGTGGCAAACGCATTACTGATGAATGAAGACTAATCTTTTTCTTATTTATAAGTCATTTTTAGTAATAACTTGCAATATTCAGTGAAAAATACATTGAAAATCTGAGAAAGCTCAGAAAACGTGACCAATAGTTGGGTAAAAACTCAAGATGACGTTGACTATCGGGGTTTTTTCTTCAAATTGGCACGATATTTCAGAACTGGTGTGTAATCACTTAGAGTACACGAAACAACGATATTTTGACTGCACTATTTCACGGCCTAACTGCACTGATAACTCCGCGTCATCGGATCTCTCCATACTGTTCAATTTACAACGAAAGTTACGAAGCACTTTTTTTCTGCGAATAAGAACCCAGTGATTTGGAAGATTTTCATTGTACCTCTAGGTAATCAACAATAAGATTGAACACTGAACCACAGAGAGACTTGTTCATGGCCAAAAAGTCAGAGGTATCACTAGATCATGCTGGTAATCAAACTGACAGTTCGTTGATTTCACCTTTAGTCTATCTTTCCGCTTTATTCCCATCAATAAATTGACAGAACACGTAGTACTTAGTTCAGGTATTGCTGCGCAGCGCGAAATAGTTGACACATAAACTGCAGATAAAATCATTTTGATGCAGAGAAATCATACTCAACATTTTATATGAGCTTCGTGACCAAATACATTTGTATGCGAGTATTGCGGAATGAAATGAGTTTACACAAAGTTTCCTCTCATTTGGGTTGAATCTATGGTGTGCTACGGGATAACCCTCCATGCTATGTTTCACGACAGGCTTGTAAATAAACTCATGATAGGTGGTTTTTCTTTAGATTATTCACTATTAGGCCTAAGAAGGTATACGCAGCCTTAAGGTTCAGTTCATATAATTAGCCTCTTGTAGAGCAGGTGAGAGAGCAGTCGTAAATAGTTTCTCTGTTCTTTGGTATTTGCCATTGGTTTGAGAAGTGATCATGTGAGGGACCGCAAGATAAAAAATGATTTTATAACCAATCTGATGAGTTCACTTTAGTTCAGTTCAGTTCGTCCAACCAATAATCTTGCACCTCTGTGCTGCGGTTTAGGTTGCTACCTCGCGACATCGTCGAAGAGAGGACAGACTAAGTAAAAGCATTAAGTCAGAAATGACCGAGAACAAAGTACTGAATGGAAACAAGGAAGATAGACAAAAGAGGCCAAATACAAACAAGCCACTGGCCCCAGCTGCTAGCCATATCATAGTGTTTTCAATAACCTTGTAATTGGTTCTCGTGTATCCCAAAAGCGAAGTTTGGCACGTCCTAATTCGCCATGTCCAGTGGTCAAGGTTTTCATACCAACTTGATGAATTCCATACAGAAATGAACGTTAAAAACAATGAAAAACGAAGGCAGTTCCAGAGATTATGTGCATGAAGGCTGTATTTCCATCAGTGTTTGAGATAATTCATTGTAAATAAGTCTTATTTAACTTTGCTTCACAAACTCATGTTCTATCATAATTATGGTCAACTGATATTGGCAGAATCAGGATGTCTTTCGCTTTTTGACCATGTTTGCTCGCCGTATGAAACAATGCCACAGGGGGTATTATACGAGAACCTCGCCATTACTTGCTGGTTGCCATATATAATATATTATATATATATATATTTATAAAATTGTGCTTTTATTCTGTCGTGTAAATGAGACGCCGGTTTGCATGTGTTTTGACAACGCTGATATATGGACAGTATTGGAAAACCCCTAGTTCATAAACTTGACAAATTATAATCACCAAATCTTTAACCGAAGCAAAGAATGACGCTGATTTCGTAGTTAGGAATGCCTTAGTGATTCGCTTTTAGATGGAGCGGACTATTGTATTTGTGAGCTACTTTGTACTGTATGCATGAGTAAAATGTATTTCGCCAGTGTCACCCTAAATGTAAGCCATTATTGGATTCCGGATGTGTATGGACCGCACAATGCATCAACCGGCAGACGGACTGACCAACTGAATTTGCGGTTGATGCGGGCAAAGTTTCGCCTAATTTCATTGGTCCACCTACGGGACAGACTGAAGGGGGTCAGCAAGCAGAATATATATATATATAACAACACTTTGAATCGTCACAGTTACAGTCCTCTTTCATTCAGTTCCTGGGTGAAAATGATGTAAGTTGGATTGGTGAACGTTTTTCAAGTTCTGTCTGTCAGGTTTATCACCGGGTAAAAACATTCAACCACTTTTGTATTAATTCATTGCATTTTTGTTTGATTTTTATCACGAATACCACATATTATTGACGGATCTTTTGACTGGGCTAAGTGAACCCAAACAGATATTTTGCTGCTTGTAAATTTTTCAAATCTTCACATTCTTCTTTCGCTACAGTATCTAACAACCTAGAAACTGAAACTGAAAGCACAGGCATTCACGAAAAGTTATCGATTACGAGAGACCATTCAAGTATTTCTGGTGTCATGATGCATAAATCCATAATACATATCAGCTTGATCCAGATTAGTAGCAGTAAAGGATAAATGGGTACTTTTTCTCTTGTGAATGACGAAGCTGATAATCCAAAAATGATAGACCACTTTTTTCATTTGGAATTTTGACAGCTACTACAAAATGTGTGCATCCCTGTCTCTTAGATTTAAATGCACAAGGTCTTGCTACAGATGCCTTCAAACACTACTTGAGTAGTATAACCGTATTCATGCAGCGGCGACACTCGAATAAATTCTCATTAATCTTCATTTTCTACTTAATTACACGTACCAATCTAATTTACCTACTTGATGCAGGAAAGGTCGGCTATATGATTTTTTGATATGACGCCGCCGGAACATGTCACACATAAACACTGATATGGACATCACTAAAAATATTTATGGTATTTGTATATTCGGGTGAATGGCTTTGACCGCAACGATTTCTGACCAGTTCTATGATAGGCTGACAACCGACGAATAATTACTTTATGAAATAAATCTTCTTTGTTGTCATCACTTCAACTTGATACTGTTCTATTCTAGTTATGGTTAATTCTGGTGCTTTCTCGCAAATAGTTCATCAACACACGGACCACATTCCATCGGGTACATAGACAGACCAAGCTGGATAGCGCTGCTATCATATTAAAAACGAGATATGTTGTTTGGCACCAACAGGTTAAGTTCAGTTTCGTGTACATCAGCGTTACCATGGTAAATGGGTAGGACACACAATGATGCACTCGAAACAGGTGTTCTTCTAGTGATATCTTTTGGAAACCAGGACGTGTGATTTCTATTCTAAGACATGGTCAGTAACCTGGCGTTGTTAGAATGCTTCATTCGTAGACAGATTTGTTCAGATGTATGATTCAGCCAAACAGAGGTATTACCCTCGCTATGTGTTGCGTCTTGACGACACAGATGAGGAACAAACTCGTCCCGTTAGAAGCCAAAATGCCGTGTTCAGAAACAAAAACATTGTGACCTGACCTATTTGGTAGTGGTTAAAATTTCCGAGAAATAGTATCACATAATAAACTTCTAGTGGGTTCATATTCACAAAATAAGTGATATACTCTGCTCAGATTTTGCAGAACACTTGACCATGTATGTGGTCACCATACCTATCAGTGATCTCTTTCGTCACAAATTTTGGATAATATGCAAAACACTTCCTTCAAACATATCGATATACGAATTTAACCGGTTTGTAAGTACACAGTCCTAACTCACGGATATAACCTACGTCTGAGAGAAGATGCTTATACGTTTTGGTGATACAAGGACTGTATGTGTTTAAACGAGACAAGCAAATTGGATTTCGTTCATGGTTCTCCTTGATAAACACCATTCACATTCAATACGAACGATATTCGCTCGAAAATAATTGAACTAACTGTGGTCTCAACTTCAAGTCACAATGTCATCACTATCAAGGTCTAAACACATCCCTATTTTATTGTTTCAAATTTGCACATAAAAAAGCGTAATTATCCGATATGTCTTCCTTCTTGATACTATTAGTTTAGAAGTTTCCAGTCAATGCAATAAAGCTTTTTAACTGTTGAGTGTACCTTGTCTTTCTCTCATTGTCAGGTCACGCGTCGGATTTGCCTGGATTTTTCTGATCTTTTTGGGTTTCGAGCTGGTCGTTCAATCGCATCCAGTCGAGGAAGGTCTAAGTGAGCGGCAGTTTTTGCTGAATTGTGTCGACCAGTGTTTTCCATCAAGGTCACGCTATCAACTGATGCAATGTGTGGTCGACTGTAGTGAACAACGCTCGAAACGGGCGAAATTCTTCATGCTCGGTCGGAAGTAATCTGATTTGCCCAGTTGTCCATTATGCTTGGTTATATGTTCTAATCTGTGAATATGACTTCGCACATAAAGTTTCGGCAAATATAGTGAGCTTGTTTTTTGCTTCAAATTTTCTTCCAACATTTCAAACACGGTAAATGACAAATCTCATGAAGTCACTGAAAAAGTTGACGCAAAACACTCAAGAGTGATCAGTAAATTGGAACAGTGTTCAGCCGTTCATCTTGTTTAACTGTAAAGCATTACCAAGGAAAAACGAGTCAGTAAACCGGATGGTCACAAGTAATAACATAAAAACTCTGTTTTTATCCAAAAGCGCAGTTTCACGAGTCGAGCTAATTGACAGCGAAACAGTATGTGTTTATTATTTGTTTTACAATAAAGCCCGAATGAAAGAATTGCTAAGATGAATACTCTAACTCGAAACTTGAAGAAGATTACATCTAGAGGGAATGGAGATCTTGCAGTGTGACTAGTTTCAATGCATTTCTGGATCAGTGGGTTTCAAACGTGTCTTTGCTCAAGGGAAAATTATCAGCACTTCACTACGTGAATCCGTGTCCCTTCTTTGTAGAATATAGAGCATGACAAACAATCTTCAGTAACTTCAGATATCCAAACCACTTTTGTCACATCAGACTGGAAGAGCTGTCCTTACTGTTGAGAACATAAACAGATAGGCGCACGTCCTTTGCCTGAAAGCTAGAGAAAAATATAGGTATTGTCGTATTTCCCCACACGATTGCTTTACGGGGTATTATGAAAGTGTTGGGGTTTAGAACGCTCACACTATGAAAGACTAATTTAAATCGAACACGGTCAACACATTTTCATTACGTCTTAAGTAACACAGAAAGATTGAAAGAGGGACTCTGCAGTTTACTGAAACACCGCAGTTTCTCATTGGTACACGTTTGGATCTGCAAAAAACACTGAAAAAAATTCTGTTCCGCAGCTCAGTAGATTTAACGGTTGGCATCAATAGCTACATCAACTGGCAGCTAACATGATGAGCTGTGTGCTACATTCACAGTCGTGTGTGAAGGATGACTTACTAATCCTAAGCCTCCCGTTTCTTGATCTCAAACAAATCGAAAATCTCACATAAAATTCTACGGTGGTTCATCATTTTGATTATGCCCATCATTACAAAACCTAGCCTCAGGACCATCCTTATAATAATATGATGAAAATCGTGCACAATATTGAGTATTTTTCATCTTTTCTGAACAATACCATTAGTGAACTTGCACTTTTCTGCAAGTCACTTTAATTCTCAAAGTGCACAGCCGAGTTTCACGACTGAATACGTTTAACATCTGAGTTTCCCGTGACGTGAAACATAGTCAACCAGGTAGAAGAACTGAGATATCAAGAAGGATGCTTTCGCCTGATAGTTTGGTCTCAGCTAATCTGTTATCGTGTCAACAGAAAGTGCATTTGTCTTTCTCCATCTGCCATGTTTAGTGGTATCCACGCGTCGTACGTGTGCCCGCCAAGGGGAATTTCAGGCCACATTTTTGTCCGTGTTTTTCTTTCACCGATCAGAAACTTGGCCGCGAGTGCTACAAAATAATGTCTATGTTTCAATGCTGAAATCAGATAAATTTGTTCAATCTGGTAGGATCACCGTATCAGTGAATCTGGAACAAGATCTGTGGTTTCAGTTGCCCATGGTAGGTCATTAAGTCCAACATTGACTCAAAATAAGATAGGTTTGTGGACCTGTGCTAGCACCATGTGAATTTACTCGGTTTAAACCGCTTCCAGTCTAGAGTAGCATTGAAGAAATATGAAATCGGATTGCCGGTACGAGACATTTTGGTGTGGACTTTGTTGATGTGATTCACTGAACGATAAGTGACAAGCAAATTGTTCTTCAGGCTCACACTCTTCCTTAATGGGACTAAAATATATATTTGTAATTTCTTCTAAAACTACTACACTTGAAGCAATGTCTTTTTGATGAAAGTTCCCTAGATACATCGAAGCAAATCCGTTGCACTGAGTGCAAATTTGTTCAAGATTTACTGAAATTGGCTGGTTATGTTTCGATGTTATCACTACCAGCAATGTGGAAGTAGCTTGAATTCCAACGTCACTTTATACCGGACAAAATTAGAACAACTGTGAACTGGTGATAAACTGGGTCACAATATACCGGTATTGCTAGATGCATCTTTATTAGGCCTTTATATCCACAACCTTTTTATCACACATAAAGTTATCTCCAGTGAAAAGGGCAAATCTCCCAGTCAAAGGCAACTCCGTATAACTGTACTCAGGTACATAATGATGAGCTAATACATGTACTGGTGTAAAGAACTTTGCTTTTTAACCCCAGAAACAATGTAAAACAACGTCTTAGCATGAATCTTGCCATTGGTAATGGCATCACAGTTGCTCCTGATTGAAAATTAATTTTCAAATGTCCAACATAATTATTGACTTAGCAAGAACGCTTTCAATATTGACAAATTCAAGTTCATTTGCGACTATTTAGACACATGAATAATATGTAATAGTCATTCTTAGTTGCACTATCAAGACTGAGAAATATCTGGTTGGTTTGAAATATTCTGTCACCTTTGGGGAAGCAAAGATTGAATGAATCCTCCCTGAAAGTCACTTATTTATAATGCACAATCTAAAAACATGGGTGGCACATAACCAACGTTAGAGGATCTTAGAGATTTACATGTCCGGCATTTTGAAGGATCAAACCTCCCGTATACAGCTGCGTGAAGTTTTTCAATGAAGTACTCAAATCACTGGACACAAACAACGCCAGTGAAGTGTAAACTTTTCTCTCAATTCTTTCTCGATTTAGCGTTGTAAAACTTGGTAAAAACCATACTAATCATGGGTTTTCGGAGAAAGTTTCTTCTTATTTGGAAGAAAATGTTTCGAATCGACTTAGTTACCCAGTGATATTTTCAAATTGACAATACAGGTTGAATTTTAATTAGTCATGACGGGAATCCATAACGTAACTTTCCTTGATAAGTAGTTCAAAAGAAACGGTGTACATTTGCAGTGGTCAGTCGAGGTACTGGGGTTCTTCTTGCAACTTCAAGATCCTACTTGAAAGGCAGTGATTTTCATATCAAGCCACTTAAAATCCATCGCTTCATATAACTGGATGGCAATGTGCACAAATCCAGGGATTCGCAGTAAAG
Source organism: Fasciola hepatica (assembly GCA_948099385.1). Lineage (NCBI taxonomy): Eukaryota > Metazoa > Platyhelminthes > Trematoda > Plagiorchiida > Fasciolidae > Fasciola > Fasciola hepatica. The sequence continues at coordinate 804,393 of CANUEZ040000011.1, forward strand.
AACATTGAGATGCCCCTTCATATCACTTCACAATCACAATTCCATCTACAAGTCTCTGTGGAAGATTTCTTCAGGCTTCCGATATGCATTTACTCGTTCTGAACGCTGGGGTATAATCCAGGTGGTCTCGATTAAAGCCACATTCGCCATTCTCCAAACCTCAAAACCAAAACTCAAAAACCTCATGAAACCCACTTGCCGGCAGAATTTTGGGGTATTCGGAAAGATTACTTGTGATTGATCTGCCAGAACCGTTCTCCATTGTGGCGTGAGTGGATGTGAGTATGTTCATACAAGCACGTTGATAAACCTACCATTTGGTTTCATTACCAACGACGGAGTAGCAGTGATTCAAGCAGAATTTGCATATAAACGGGCATAAAGATGTCAACAGCAAAGCATAGCACTCGAAAATTGCATCACCACTGATTAGAAAGAAACCCGGTTTTTCTGTAGTTCTGTAGTTCCGAATGTTGGGCGTCAATTACAGGCGTTAATATACCAAACAGATCATGGCAGAAATCAGTTGCATAGAAGGAGCAAATACATCACTAATAGCAACTACGCGAGTCATATTGCCAACGATCTTTCGTCTCCATCTAATGGGGTAGAAATATCTTCTAATGTGAAGCGGCTGTCCGCCTACTTTGCAACAATCAATTAAGTACATCGTTTATTGGTCTATTCCTCTGTAATTCCCACACATTATTCAGGTAGCTGTTTGACTTCACACATCCCATGATTGAAGTCGATCAGCAAAGAATAATTGCAACCGGACGCTTAGGGGGACTAAGTGCTAATCATTGAGATGCTGGCGAAAACTTTTATCACAACCAAGGCAGTGAAGCTAGTAATTCCACTGCAATATCATTTTTGGAAAGTGTCTAAACAGACGTGCTGAAAAAGTAACACTTCTTTCTTCTACAGAGGTTTATTCACTAGTTCTTGAATTTTGAAATCAGAAAACGGACAATCGATCAAATCATTACTATATAGAAGGACCTGAATAATTATTGAGAGAAACGAAAAAGTTTTTCCTAAATGGTTATATATATCTTAATATAAAAATAGTAAACAAGAGGAATTTGGTCCCTAAGAATGGTGTTTGATGCTATTAACCGTTGAAACGAAGTCTTTCCGCATAGTTTAAAATTTGATAGGAGATTATAGCTCTCATCTAACATTGCGATTCTATAATCAGTCTCATACCAATTCGTGTCTAGATATGTGAACACTTCTCTTACCGAAAACTAAGATCAAAAAATGAGTTTTTATCGAATAGTGAAAGGTTTTTTCTCAATACAACTATGCATGAACGCAGTGATAGACAAACACAAGTCCGTCAAAAGTAAGCCAAATTGAAATCAGAGTCAAATAATTGTTGGGATAGGAACCAAATAGATGCGATCAGTATTCACAGATGAATCAGGTGAACGTATTGTGATAGAGCGATACCAAGCTAAGCTGGTACATTCTAACCAGTCTCATTCGAGTTTCGTTCAACATTTGTTCTTACAAACAGCAATTTATTCTCATACGTAACCGATAATACAGCACATGTCTGACTCAATAAACTGTTGGTTGTACGGGTACAGTCTGACTAGTAATTTCAACGTATACCCATATCTCGTCAAGCAAATGCTAGAAATCCTCCAACTGAATACAATTAAAGTAATCACTTTAACCAGTCACATTCCAGTTGGCCCAAATACAGTGAGCCTGTATGGTAATCTCCTGTATGAATTCTCTGCGTAGCAGTGATTCGAAACTTTCTGCTTCAGTTCAAATATGTTTCAATCTTTGCATAAAACATTCAATAATTCTCACCATTTATAATCTGTGGCACTGCTCAGCTTACGTAAAGGTGGTGCTTTTTTAGTTCTTTTTTGTCTGCAATACAACAGAGTACGACATTTTAGGTAGGTGGCCGCGGCCGACGAAAGCCCTTCAGATGGGATAGTAACCAGCGGTGACGGGAATCGAACCGGGGTCGTTACTGTTCAAAGTTCACCATGATAACTGTTTGATCACCGCCAGGTATGTGAATCGAATAGGAGCAGAATAATGTTACGTTCCCATATTCATTGTCCTTCAGAAATGCTCCGGAGATACATATATTCCATAAGGACTTGTGATTCAGCTTTACTAAAAGCAGTGCGGCCTATACGTGCATGCAACAGCACACTGAAAGCTTGTTATACTAAGTTGCTCATAATACTGAAACAAACGATGGTGGCTTGAATGAGATTGAAGTTGCAGAACAAAATGCCCATGAATATAGTTCCACGAATTGTCACTCATCTACAGACGTAAATATTGCAAAATGGGTGCTAGTCAAAAACGACCTTACCCTCCACCGATACGACTGGAGGGCACAGCTGGCGCATTTCTTCAGGGTAATCTAAAGAAATTTTCTAACAATCCTTCGTACGGTAAAATAATATTTACGTCTCTTCCCTGAACCATTTTATGCGTCTGTAATCGAATTTTGGCCAAACGTTCCGTAATCAATTCTTTCACATTTGGCCAAGATAAACAATCCAAAGAAAAACTACCGGGGAAAAGGTTCACGTTAGAGTTAGTCTGTGGAATTGCGTTACCAGATTTCTGATGCTCACGGAAGAAATTTTTATCAGTTCGACTTTCTACCACTGTTTGGATTTCACGAAAAAGATCGACAGGAGGGAAGATTGATCGTACGCATATATGTGCACACAAGACCACTACATCACGCGGAGAAGCACTAAAGTGGGTAAAAGTAAAAAAAAACAGCACAGGTAATAAATTTCCGAATGATTCCACAGTAGCGCATATTAGACATCCTTGGTCATCAGAGAATGCACTCTTCACGGAAATCGTATATCTATGTTCAGTATGTTCAATATGAGCGTAGAAGTCAAGATAGTAGCTTTTTACGCTAAATATCGGTTCACATTCAGTTACAGGTTATGATAACTGTAGTTTCACTTACGTAAATAGTACGAAAGAGTAGTGTCAATCAAGTTGTTGGAAATAAACAGAATTATGCTGTACTGTAGAAAGACACACCATCATCATAGTCTGAGCCAGTCTGAATCCTTTCATGAACTAGTGGAGAAACCAGAATTATATATATATATATATATATATATATATATATATATATATATATATATATATATAACAAAGGCCCGAAGTCATGTGTAGTGCCAAAGAAGTCATGACAATTGTAAAAAACAGCGGAGAAGTGTTAGACCACTTTAAAAGAAACTCCTAAAATAAGAGAAATGCTGTGGTTTTGTTTTCTTTCTTGAGCCTCCGAAAAACCTCACGGTGGTTGAGGATGGGCGGTCCAGGCTCAAAGTTGGCTGCTTGCCCTGAGTGCCTCTCAAAATGTTCCCAGATGAACACGCGTACCAAATAGTTTCCGGTGAGGAAGTCCTACACATCGCCTTCTCGTGGAGGAGGTGATTTACACAAAAGTGTGGGGGCGAAGGCGAATGCCCGGAGCTCCCCACCAGGTTGTCTGACTGATAGCCCGTCTAGGGAGATGGCTCTACCATGATTCTAAACCTACCACGGGTGGCGTATGAAGCGTACAACACAACACTCACCGGCATCTAAGGTAGAGAGGTGTACTGGGCGCCCAGAATGTTTGGTCTTATCAGGGAGGGGGATATGAACTGAATGGTCAGTCCCCGACCCCCCAGTGGGTTTCGGACCCCGAGCTCCGTCCCCCAACCTTGCGGATGAGGCTTTTGATAGCTAAACGCTCCTGTTGTGGATCTCTAATAAAACCTTTTACTTTAGCATGGAAAACCTGGCAGTACTACACCCGCAAACTGGATCATGAACTCTCATACAGATTCGCCTTCATCTCACTCTCTCTCTCTCTCTCGCTCCTTTGCCATGGCAAGATCAAATGCTCACCCATCACCACCCTCGGAACCTATCCACTCTCTCCTTACCTCTCCCGTTGTTTCATATGCCAGACACATCTCTACTGTGCAGCAAAACTGCCTTACTACTGCCGCCGTATGTGACCAGACTTCCGCTAGAACCCTACGCTCCATTACTGTCACAGCAGATCACACCATCAACCTCACCATTCTTCAACCTCGCCTGCGATTCAAATTGGCCAGCCAAGAATGACGCTCTATTAAGCAAGTTGGACAACAGGCAAGTCCAGCTGGAACTCTGGAATCGCTCTCGATCTATATCTGCTGCCTCTCAGAGACAAGACTGCAGGACGCAAGCTCCACCATCACACTAAAGTCCTTAGCTAATCCCAACACCAAGCTTCATCTAGGTCTGTCTGGAGACCCTGAAGCAGCATCAGCCACCCAGTCTGATGTTGGTGTTGCTCTGAGCAGTAGAGCTGAAGCTGCTATGTCAGACAGCACTCCTTTCCATAGCTGACTTTGTGTAGTCCGGCTGCGAGGTTCTTGCCGAGTAATTAGACATCGAGATTGCACACGTGACTTATTCGTCATTTCCGCTTATGTTCCGACAGACTGCAGTTCGGAGGCAGACAAAGATGAGTTCTACCAACAGCTTCATATGCTCCTGCTTACAGCTGGCCGGACAAATATCGCGGCCCTCGTAGGAGATCTCAACGCACGCGTCGGTCACCTGGCAGCGAGTGAAAGTCACTTAAGAAGGCAGCTTGGTCTCAACTCTAGTCGTTCGGACAAGGGAGACAGATTGCTAACAATATGTGATGATTAGCTTTTTCTAGCAAGCACAAACTTTTGTAACTCCAAACGACGTACCGCCGCCTGGCATCCTCCTTCCTCAACACAGGAAAGGTTTCAAATCCATCACGTAGCTCCCAGCTACCGTTGGCAACGCAGTGTGGTAGATTGTTGCTCTTACTGGTCAACCTGACTAGATTCTGATTACACGTTAGTCTGCTCTATGATCTTCTTAATGTTTGGGGGCTAGAAGGACTCGATTCATGCTCACCTAAATATAGACAAGCTAGACAGCCCTCTAGTGCTAGAATCTTTTTAGACTACGCTGGCCCAGGCACTGGAATCCACCACTCCACCTGATGTCGATGAGCACTGGGAGAGACTGAAAGAAGCCTTACAGAATGCCTGCCTCACCAGTTGTGGCGCGGTCCGCCATACCCAGTGAAGTTGGATTTCTTCAGACTCCTTGTTACTGCTTGAGAACCGCCGACATATCTCTGCTGGTGCAAGATACAGCGATGCATGCTGTGAACTATGTTCGCCTTTGAAGAACAGTTTGCTTGCTAATCGTGAGACATGGTGGTCAGAGTGTGCCCTCGAGATGGAAGCAGCTTCTGCCTCTGGCAACTCCAAGCAGCTCTTTCAAATCGTTCGAGCCACCGGGCCGTGAAAAACAGGTGTTAGCGAGACTGTCCCCAAAACCGATGGGACACTAATCACTAATCTGTCGCGCAGACTAGACCGCTGGGCAGAACACTTTCGCCCCAACTTTAGCTGGCCACCGGCTGTTTCTACTGCATCTGGAACTCCCACACTTTCTGTGTGGTCTATCCCACACAGTACCCCGAAAGAAGCGGAAATTCGGGCAAAACTACAAACCCTCAAGCGCCACAAGGCACATGGATCAGAGTGCATCCTTCCTGCGCTTTTCAAAGATAGCGAGATGGTTCTGGTGAGAGAATTGACAGCCCTGTTCTCAAATGTTTGGACGAAAGAAAAAGTTCCTACATCCTGGAGGGAATCGACGATAGTGCCCATCTTTAAAAAGAGTAGCGGTACACTGTGTTCTAATCATCGGCGTATTAGCCTGACCTCAATCGCATCAAAAATCCTAGTATCTATCATCCTCCGTCAACTTTCTCCTTTGCGCGAATCCCATTGTCGTGAAGAACAAGCTGGGTTCCATCCCTGCTACGGCTGGACGGACCAAATCACAACTCTTCGCCTCCTACTCGAACTCTGTCAGCTGTATCAAAGACCAACTATTGTTGTGTTTCTGGGCATTAGGGCCATCTCTGACTCTGTAGATAGGACTGCCCTATGGACTTGCCTGTCGAGAAACGGCATGCTCGAGAAGTACGTTCTCATTCCGAAAGCTCTTTATCGACAGACCTCGGGGGCATTAGGAGCGATGGGAGGAGTCTAACCTCTGTTCGCCGAGGTTTTAAGCAGAGGCACAATATTTTCTCGACCTGGAGTCCTAATCTTTACTTCTATTTTGGAACATCAGTGTTGTCTGAAGTCGTGGCCAGAAGGATGATTGTGGATGTGTTGAGTGAAATGTTCTCAATCTTCATTGGTCCTTAACCAATAGTCTTGCACGTAATTTCCAAATGACCGTGAACTGAAAATGATGACCAGATAAATGGTCTACTAAGTTATATTTTTGGTCAAAAGTTCGGTTTATTTTCTAATGTTTTGTTTCATAATCTCCCTAAATAAATCCGTCAAACATCCCCATACTCAAATCCTTCACCGAGATTCAGGCACTTTTTGCATGATTCATTGTTTTTCAGATCGAAAAGTGGAACTGAACCACATAGCCACAAGAAACCACTTATGTGTGAATATATTCGTTCCTTAAAACCTATTTTGGTGAGTTGTACTTATCGCACGGAAGCTTTGCGCTACTGCAAGAAGGGATAATTTCGTATTATTTGCCTCTCGTTGATCATGTTGGTACGTTAAACTGGTATCAGCTAGCGAACTAGATTGTGTCCCACTGTACTTGGTAAATTAGGTTTTAGTAAGATTTAGCATGGAATTCCACAAACAAGGAGTGTCAGCAACAAGCGGACGGACACTGAATATAACAAAGACAATTCATAACCAAGACAAAATAGAGTAGTTGTTACAGACAGTTTTCTAGTTCTGTTTGAAATGCTTAGGCGTACGGCGTTTTTGGAACCCGTTTCATCGTAACACCAATATGGGTTAACTAGTGAATGAAAATTTTACAAACAGAGCCATTTAAACCAAAGGTTATCCTGAAAATCTAGTTGGCAACCGCAGAGAACCCCTATGCGAAACGGAATCCATGTTGAAGGCGGGTCGGAAGTGAGTCACTTTTTTGTTCCTTTTAGAGTTTACGCATTTTTACTTATGTGTAGCTCAAATTAACCGATGTTTCGCATTATCGATCGACGACATTTGAAGCAACCGTCGCATCTCACAGTCTTCTTCTTTTTCGCGTACCTATCGGCTAGATGAGCTGGATGTTTCAGTATTCTGCTTATTGTGATTCGGCAAGCCGTATCAACTATCATTTCATCCAAGGAAACCCGTGGGTTCAACGTACAGCTGTTTCATCCTTAATAATGATCTCCGAGTTTGCCTACTTTCGTATTGAATGCTCAGGGGACTGAACGCTAAGTGCGTGAGTTTTGCTAGAGTTTCATCGGTTATCGTCGACTTATGATCACTTCCATCCTTTTCTCCCAAATATTTGCGCAATGATTGTACAGTGTAATTCGTATGCACGTATACAATGTGATTGAAAAACCCGGAAACATTTTTTTTCCGTGGTTTGCTTAGTGCAGTTATGTTTTTTGATGAATAAAGTGTTCCTTGTTAAGTCTAGAATGCACCTTATTGGTCCAAAAGAGGCAAGTTTTTGGTGAAAGGCTCTGAGTTACGTGCTTTGGTAATCAAAAACGATAAAATAAAATGAAACCGTAATGATAGAATCAGTACGCCTTGGTCGGTAATGAGAAAAACAGACGGAAAATGGACAAGTGGGCTTAGGAGAGGCATTTTCCTAATTATTTCAGGGGATGCTCTCTAGAAACGAGCAGCCTACTCAGATATGGCATAACCGAGTTACGAAATGCCTTAGTTCAGGAATGTATCAGTTTGAATTTACCAAGAGGTGCAATGTGTAAAATGTTGCTTGTGTGTGTGAGTGAGAGATAGACAGAATGAGCTGAATGTATCAGGTGAGTGTCATCAGAAAGTATAATACTACACACCAGTTCACACGCAGAAAAGTTGATATATTTCATAGGATTCAATAATTTGGAGTAATTTATGTTAGCGTATTTAGAAACACATTTTAGAGACCTTTACTGGACAGTTTCTTTGATAAGCAAACCGCAAAATCGACAGAGGAGCCGCGTTGCCAGTGACACACACGTAAGAATGAATAAACCCAGAAATGATGCCCTGTCAAGAAAAGTTCTTTTGTAATTATTGAGAGGACCAGTTTTTTCAGTGTAAAGGTTCATTCTGCCATCACAACGCTCACTTCATTATTGCGCACCTTTGCAGAAGCGTACAACTATTTACCGAGGCTCGTTAATGATTATCGTCAGTGTTCATTCACCGAGCCCCAAATGGAACTCCAACCTGTGTTGCATGAATTTGAGGTACCTAAGTCACTGTGAATCTCTCCGGGTTGGTAACCACTGGTAGCTTCACGACCATACTGCACGGTTAAACGCCATTCCGTCACTGGAACTGAATGGTAACAGGTGACGCAACTGTACCAATACATGTTGTGTTGAGACAGAACAACCGATGATAGCCGGCCTGGATAGCTTGGTGGTAACGTGTCACTGATAGTCATCCACTCCGGTTTTGAAACTTAGCTGGGGCTCGGTGGATAATTGTTACTAATCATCTTTAAAAAAAGCACCTAATTATGGTCGTCATATAGCAGTTTTGTAGAACACATCGATTTAATGTAATCTCTCTTGTGTGCTGGTGGTCACTTATACGTCGATTTAGAGAATCAAAAAAGCTCGATGAAATAAAATTCGATTGAAATCCACTCTGATTATATCAGTTATTTTCCGGAGGACAGAGAAGATTCACATCACTGAGCTGAGTTCAAGTTAACTGTGGAAGCAAGGACTCGACTGAAAATTGTGTTACTTCAGTTACGAATACTAAAATAGATTGGTAGTGAAAACTCCACTTGTATTGTAGCATCTAAAAGATCACGCTTAAGGCCAAAATCAAACCAGCGATGTTCCGCATGACAGGCACTGGTTTTGGAAAGAAAAATTATTCATGATAGTGAGGTAATTGAATGACATAAAACAAAATCCCTTTCACTTTGGATTAGCAATACATAGGCCGGAAAGTTTTTTAACGAATTCTACTTTTCATCCCCGCTTATCACCACTACCTCATAGTGGCATTGGTTAGGCGGCATTTATCCTGGATCTAGGACCTTCTGGTCTCGTGCTAGTCTTACTGCTGTCGTTAGCTTCCTCATTCAGTGATTCTTAATTGATGATCGCTTTCCCTCTAGAACCAAGATTTACAACTTCATTATTGTGAACCATATATGAAACACTCTTATGGCTGCACTGTCATTTGAATATTAAGAAGCACACTTGTCTTGTGATCCAGCTACAATATCATACTACTAATAGTGAAATGGCGAAATTGGGACCACGTGTCCTCGTTCTGTAAGTTATCTTTGTTAACCGACGAAGTAACTTTGGAGCCTCCACCCAGGGATTCTAAAAGTGGGCTGTTTGTCCATCCGTGATCCTTCCAATTCAAACGAGATGGCAGCCTTGAACGAATTGTGGAGTTCTCGAGCATAGGGACTTTTGGGCAGAAGAGTACCGGATACGCAAGTCCGACGAGCGGCGGTAATCGCCAACCCGGTCGTGTGCTTGCGGAAAGATTTTGTCTTGTCATCCAGATTAAATAGCACACTACTTCTGGTGAAAATTGAAAAATAATCTTCTAAATGAACTTGCATGTAGAACACAGAGTTATGATTTGTTTTAGGAATAATTTTTTCTGCTTTTCAATGAGCGTCAACCACAGATGGATGGAAAAAACCGTTTTATTTGTACAAATTACACGAGCTTTAAAGACACGGTTCATGTTGAGCTAGAAAGACGGAGTATGACCAAAGCAGCAATGCTAGTTCAGGCTCGATGTACACGGTCTTTCCATGGTTGCGATCGCCTCCATTGTGCTTAACAAATTGTAGGTTGGTTAGGCGTAGTTCGACCAGAATTTGCTTTTAGAGGTTGGCTTTTTTTCTATTTTACAGTCACTCGCCTTCATGTGGACGACACAATCGGCTTTTATTTTCATCCCTCAAGAAATTCCCTTTATCCTTGTTCCGTTCAATAGATTCAAAAATTTGATCGGAAACGACATATTCAGAGGGTGTTGATTACACGGCAGAGAGTTTGAACCGGAGTGAGAATTCACTCTGTTGTTCTTTCTCTATGACTTCACAAGCATCAATCTTGTGGGAGGATGCACTGGTGCTAAAGTTTTGGTTCAGCATATCTTCAGCTGTAATTACACTCGGCTACGACGACAGTTCACGCATCAGAGATGTGAGCACTGAGTCAGCTAAAGTAAGAGTCCTGAGCCTGAAAGAGACCTTACGGATAAGCATATCTACAGTTGGCCAAGACGGTTAAATATCTTTCGAATAAATATCAACGTATCAATCACACTGAGCAAACAACTCAGAAGAGTGACAATGAATTTGTCACTGGAGTATCTATTGCTCCCACAACAGGGACCGTTTGCTGGTGCCCATTCACCTAATACTACCAAGTTGTAATAGAAGACGCACGACAGTTCGGATTCTTTGTAATTGTTCACCCTATACGTTAGGATGTCACGAATATTTTTGCCATTACATACCGACAATGAAGGAGAATATGAATAGCCTGTGGAAAAATTAGAAAACAAACTCGCTTCTATTTGTTTACACGAAATCACCGACCTAGCATGAATATAGCCTGTATCCAAAAATGGTATTGACTGCAATGTAAAGGACGTTTTTTTGCATTGCCTTTCCGTTTATGTGTGGGTTACAGTCGGAGACAGAGCACCTTGGATTTGCCTTCCTCTTCTTGTCTGTTTTTATCTTTCACTGTAACTTAAGTGAACTAAAATAATTTGACCCACATTACAAATATTTCTAGTTGTGGGCGTGATTTAAACCCCCAGTAGACCACATTGTTAGAAATTCTTACAGTAAAATTACCAAGAAGAGGCTAAACCACTGCTTTATAAATTAGTACAACTCATTCTTCTTGTTCCTTTTGAAGGTTGGATCTATCGGAGCATTCTAACTGTTCATCGCTGTATGGCGTGAAATGTAAAACTAGAATGTTTTAGTGGGTAAACTGTTTATCACTCTATACTTTCCAGTGTATTTCCGAATTAGGAATTCGCGTGTTTCGAAGTTCCTAGCTGAAACGAACCATCACTTCCTCAAGCCAAGTCCATTTCCGGAACTAATTTTTTCCTAATATGAAATTTATTAAAGACCATATGATTATCGTATTTTTATAGTCTAATTTCTTCATGATCTTCCAAATATGTGTGTCTTTTATTCAAAACAGCCAAATTTTCCCTCATTTGTCACTCCAAAACACCTCCTAAATGCTTTTCCTACGGACAGTGTACCTTGGGATTTATAATCTCAGAAGCGGAACATCTTGACGGTTGGATTGCATTCTACGTGTAACCTTTAAATTGTTATTTTTAAAGTGAAGATGAAAGATAGCAGAGAACCCGCTAAATGATTTTTGCATGAAGAACAGGTCACAGAATGATGGTGATTACTTATGTCGTACTTATCCCTCAATAATATTGCCTGAAAATTGACTGATATTGAAGCAATGCTCCCCAGACGGAACATCTGTTCTAAATTCAACTCCAAACATGAGAGATCACGTAAAACGAATGCTTCAAACTGGCTTACTCATGGAAGGAACATTGCTATGTATGTTAGGAAACAAGGTTAGAATTATTGCAATCCAATGATGACATGTTTATCCCTGATGATGAAACGTGACCAGTTCAAATAAAAATTGTGTCGAAATAGTGATTTTACCGAAATTGCTGCAAAAAGTTCAAGATTTGTAGGCAATTTGTGTTATAATTGTTTTTTTCATACCAGCTGAACATAATAATTGCAGAAGTCAAAGTTCACCATTTTATTGAAGTGTGGCTTTCACGTGCTAGAAGATTTATGGCCTTGTTTTCGTACTTCAGTGTAATCATGAGAGGTAGACAATCAGTTGACGTACAAATCACGTTATCCAGTAATAAATCCGGGTACGAAAACTAACTTTGAAGATCTGGTTTTCAGCTTCTGAATTTCACCATTCCTTCATTTCACAGTTGTTTTCCTGGTGGGGTTGAATGACATAAATTTGCAGTTCAGTCGCTCTTAGTCCCCCGTTTTTTTATAATAAACACGGTTATGATATCAACTCCAATTAGCTAAGGCATTTTTCATCTGGCATATTCATTCAAGTTCTTATTTGAATTAGTTTCGTTTTTTTTATTTTGCCAATATTTAGTTGGACAGTATTGCAAACCTAATAAACTGATCCACTTGTTTCAAATCGGTAAATACCATATAATATATTCCACGTAAGTTGTCTTGTTGATATTTCAATAGGGTCATGCGTGCCGTTGGTTAACAAATGCGAAATAAATATCCAATACACCATTCAGGACACCACGTGATGTTTATGTAAGATACATTTTATTATGAAAGCAGCAGAGGAGTGGACAGACGACGGACCAAATAACTCCGCTTACTAACCAAGTTACATTGAGTTTAAAAGCTTCCCTCCCCCACACACATACATATTTAGGGTATCATTACACGCTGCATTATTTTTTGCAAACGTGAATGAGAAGGGGGGACCAGATTTTAGTCGACTATAATGCGGGTGATTAATGTGTGGTATAAGAGTACCCCCAAAGAAGTACATTTTGGCCACTTCCCCATTAGCTTTCCTAGATTTTGACAAATTGCCCGGTAGCATAATACCAAGTCATGCTAATTTGAAGGGGCTCATTGAACAACTATGTTCACTTGTGTTTCCGCTATGCACTCCGAACCACTTCGATTGATAAAATGTCCAATAAAGGAATATCACTTGCGTCCATTTACAGACAACTTACTGCTCAGTGTTCTGCCTCATCCAGATACAAAAATTGTCATTTCGGATGAGATTGGGCGCGATTAGCTTACCCTTATCGAATACTGAAATAAATGATTTACTGATATACTCCAGAGACTCAAAAATTGCCTCAAGGGTTGGGAAGAAAATGAAAAAGACCTCTTTCTTGGTTGATATTCGGGATGAGAAAAAATATCCATGAGCAGTTGTGATGAGAATTTGAGAATACTTCGGAGACCACTGAATAGCAACCACGATGGGAACGTACTTCAAAACCTCCAAATACTCCCGAAGTTCTTCCTATAGGGAAATTAAAATAACGTACTGGTTCCGTCATCTGTTTCCAGCATTCTCGTGTTGCTCTAATAAACTTGCTCACGTAGCATTGGATTTCTTAATACTGTGCACCGGAGTACAGATTTGTTTATTATTTTCATGAATTTGGGTTCTGGTAGGGAAGAATTCCACTCCAACGGGAAGTTTCTTCCCACAGATTAAAAGGAAAATTGATCCTATAATCAGAATCCGGGCATGATGGAATCTTTCCATTGACCACAATCTTCTCCAGTTTATGTTGTATGTAAATTTTCAGCAGCAGATTGGATGAAAGAAAATGGAATGGTTTTTCTAGTCAGCTTTTAACTCATAGATCACAAATACATCAAAATAGCTTTCCAGTATCATCGAATCAAATTTTGTAAACTTTCTTTCCTAAACCTACAGTAAGGGTGGTTATATTATGAACAACAAATACGATTGTAAACTCTAACAAGGGAATCAGAAAAACAGTTCATTTTAGCATGTATATATATATATATATATATATATATATATATATATATATATATATATATATGTTCTCATCGTCAGTAAACTTCTTAAGCATACCTGGTAAATGGCGTTTGCTGTGATACCAGTCGCATGCTCCCAGAATTATCTCTCCATCCGTTTGTATAATACTTGCTATCAATAAGTAACCTTTCATTGGATGCAGGCCATAAATGTGGACCCGGTGGAATAAATAATTACCAAAGGTACCTAAGCTGGTTTACTAGTCCTTCCTTAATTCGCAAAGATACACAGCTTTTAGTTTTCCTTAGCGAGAACAAACCTTTACGATTTGCAATAGAAGTAACTTGAAATAAGTTGCTAGTTTTTCAATGTATGCAACTGAAACATTTTCCTATTCCCTTCACGGAAATTAAATGAACGGAGAAGGTGAAACTTATGCTTAGCCACTTCAGGGTGGTTTTTGCTTTAGCCATTCACAGCCAAAATCAAGGCTTTTGCACCCACGGTGCTAGGTTCATCATATGGTGATTTCTGAATTAGCAAGAGCACTCCGCTCCATTCATTCGTTATATTGATGAAATAAGTATTCGGATTTTCTGTTACGAAAACAGAAGCCAAGAACACCTATTGCACGATGTATCCTGGATCATTTCGCCGCGTCTTTACAAAGTGCATACTGCAGTCGAAGTGATTATTTTCATAGCAAAATAAATGAACGAAATGTTTATAAACAAAGGCAAAGTCACATGACGCACATATTCATACATGTCTATTGGATAACCACACAACAGTTATCGCACTTCGTTACCACGGCAATGAGAAATTGATCACAAGTTCGTGTTGTTTGCACAGTTCAGCTTTGTGCGCACGGATCGACAGGGCCTCCATATATCCTAATAGTTTGGTACTGGTGGTAGAGTAGATTGCTTTGAAAGCTTGATTTGCGTTGACGCAGAAAAGACGGTTCAGTTTGGAGGTCCGTTCATCAAAAAGACGCCTGGTCTGGGCAATATCTCCAGTTCAGCGGCTTCGTCCAGATAAAGTACAAGATAAACACGGTGCAAACACTGTTCTACAGAGCACAGAACATTCGCAAGGAGGACACTTTCGATAAGGAAATAAATCATACCACGGAAGTTCTGATGGGAAATGGATACCCAACATCATTCTTGACAAAGTTTCGTCACCTGAAGCCAAGAAGGGATCCTTCAGACATAGTGTCTAAGGTAATTGCATATCTAGAACTCCCCTACAAAGGTGATAATGTGAGTGAGTTGATCAAAAAACGTTTACAATATGCGTCAATGCAAGTCAAGTTTTCAAAGTGATCCACTCTACCACCAGTACCAAACTATTAGGATATATGGAGGCCCTGTCGATCCGTGCGCACAAAGCTGAACTGTGCAAACAACACGAACTTGTGATCAATTTCTCATTGCCGTGGTAACGAAGTGCGATAACTGTTGTGTGGTTATCCAATAGACATGTATGAATATGTGCGTCATGTGACTTTGCCTTTGTTTATAAACATTTCGTTCATTTATTTTGCTATGAAAATAATCACTTCGACTACAGTATGCACTTTGTAAAGACGCGGCGAAATGATCCAGGATACATCGTGCAATAGGTGTTTTTGACTTCTGTTTTCAAAGTTGTAACGGTGAAAGGTTGTTTCCTGTTTTTCTATTATGCACCGAAACTGGTTTTAGAAGAAACTTCTGTCGTGTAGAAACCCAGGAGAGATGAAATCACCTGATTTCTTCAGCGACTGGGGTGAATTCTTGGGTGATTTTTCATCAGATAAAATGCTTGCGTGGTGCTTTTTTGAAATACCTTCTGGGACCTCTTAGAAGCCACCCAGCAGGCGTAACACACTATATAAGCAGATCCCCTGATGGGATAGTTTATAACTTTTTTTCCATGTCGTGAACTATTCACTCTCGTACATTTTTCAACTACTACTTGCTTTATCATACATCGCACTCAGAGGACTTCTATACGGGCGCATTCGCAACACGTGTTCGAAACTCGTTAGCCCGAAGAGCTTTCGTTTTTTATTGAATGGTTTGGTCCTTGTGTCTAACACACAGCCTGATGCGGTGCTCCCACCAGATTCAAGTAGGGCTACGAAGATTTGGTTGTTCAAATATCGAAAACCTTGAAATAACCCCTACACTTAGCTGCCATGTTCCTGAAGTGTGCAGAAGGACGGTCCGAACTACCTTAGAATACACCAAACAGCTGATAGGCAGGCGGAGGTCGCTTTGGAGCTGCACTGCAACGAATTAGACAAAAGCCAAATACGCCTTCTATTTATGCAAAGGTAATTTATCTGATATTCGTCATCCATGCTAGAAGCAACTATTTAAACAACTTGACCTATTCACTTCTTTTATTTTCTACTCAGAAACCAAACGTATTAGTGTTGAAAAAAGTGTTCTTGCATCACCGTACCGAACATAGCCGCACGGTAATCAGAGATTTCCACAAAAGGTTGGGACATAACTGATTCTCCTCCTGGAAGAGCGGTATCACTCACGTACTCAAAGTGTGACAATTTTCTACTTGGGAAAAGTTCAATACCACTATCCTCGCATGGCAACAGGATGATCTTTAGGATCACACTAATCACCATGTCAAACAGAAACGGATAAAGGACACGCTTGAAGCACATCAAATCTCGTAAACCCGTGGGGGAAATTGCGGTAACCCCAAAAGTTGGGTTCGGGAGATTTTGTGATAGTATTGATCTTCTTCGGGCCACCCTTCCACAAACTTCACTGAATGAAAAGTGGCCTTCAACTTAAGATGAACAAAGATAGTGGGCCTACAAAAAGAGAGCTTATGGTCAAAAATTTATCAAGGAGTGACTATGAGATCGGCGTAAACTCAACCAGGTCTAAACACGCCCTAATCCTAGAGCGGACACTATCTGCCAGTTTTCTATATGAGAGGGACAATAATAACAGAAAGCAGATTCAAAATAATGATATTCGTATGTTTTATGCTGTGAGTTTCAAGACAGGATTTGTTACCTCTTTGTGTAAATTGGTACAGTCAACTTTCCATTTCAATTCTTTGGAACCTCTTTCTTAGACCAAACGGAACCCATGAGGTTTCTTCTGATCCAAGGCCAGAGCCGGGTCGCCATCTATAAAAGCAAATAAAGGCTTACCATCCAGTTCAGCAGACTTATACCGTGTAAGAGAGCTTAGTTTAGACAGAATCTTTGCCTTAGGCGGCAGATTATCATCCACAACTAGAACTGTATACATTGTGCTATTTTGCGCACTCGTTATGAATAAAGCTCAGTTGAACAGTGCTTCTAAAAGCTTCACATACCAATTTAAAAACGCGCCTGATTCTGAACCAGTGAGCCTTTTACCCCCGCGATCAATTCGTAGATCTGTATTTTTAATGGGACTTAAAAGTTTATGACGGAATTATTTCTCTCCTTACTAGGCGCAACCAATCAATACTTACCGTCGCTTCTGAGGTTGCGACTTAGCTGGCGCTTACATTTATCATCAAATCTGAAAGACGGGGTAATCAATCTTCACACATCTAGCAGTGCAGTTGAGGATACTGATATCCTTCGTTTTTGTGCATATCTAGCTCTTCAAATTTGGGCAGCATTATCAGCACAGACGGGGGCCCCCTTGGTCCCTGTTTATCTTTTATCTGGAACCTGGGAAAAAGACTGCACAGAAGACGTGATAAATAGTTCTGCCTGAAAAAAACAGATCGTTGGTTATCATACAGGAACTTCTGCGAAAAAGGGCTGACTCTGGCATTAGTTTTTCCACAGCGGACATGCAGGCAAAGCAGCTCTCGGACAAGAGTGTGAGTATAATTGACAGTCTTGGGTTAGAATGAATGAAAGTATTGACCAGATCCGCTCTAGCGCTGACTGGAAGCAGTTGATATGGTTTCAACACTGTAAATGCAAAGGGAAGGCCAGCTATTGTGTTGTTGCTTTTTGCTCAATGAATCTGCCCACGTTATGAAAAGTTTGTGTTCAAAAAGCAGTTGTTTGAAACTCATACCATTATCGGTTCTACCGGGTTGATAGGCTTTCAGGTGGAACTCCGAGGTCCACAGCCGTAGCAAAACAATCTGTAGAACGCACATAGTGAAGCAGTTGAGATAGCTTCAGAAGATCTACAATGATTCGGAGCTTGCACAGAAACGACCAAGCTGCATTGATATTGTCGTGTGCGGCTGCTTACATGAACAGAACCATACAACCAAACAGCGTTCAAGGGCTTGTTGACTCGGATACAGTCCAGTACTACACTCTCAGCGTTGAAGCTCAAAGCGATGCACACGCAAGTCTGACGAAGAACACCAAATACCTCACCTTCAGACAAGAGAAAGGTGGAAATGAAATCTGAGTTTGTGCCTGGGTAGTGGAGTATCATTACTGAAGTACGGTCTTGTATGCGTATTTTGGAGACAGTACACATACGTCTACAGTTCCAACAGTTCTGATTAGAGCAACCTAACCCCGTTTGATGGCTTGCAGAGTTTAAAAGCAGTTAGGTGAAAAGAATGCCTAGAGCTGAGAATCCAACCTCAGATTTTATCTAACTTTAAGTACTACTACTTATCACGAGTTATAACTTCTCTTTTTGGGCTCACTTTGGTTTCTTGCATCCAACTAAAATGAAAAGGCGGGAAGCGGGTGCTGAGCAGAGAAAATAAATATATTTTCCGAAGGGGCGTTGTAGGTTTCCGGAAGAATCATGTTTCGCGACTACCAATGCCGCAAATTGAGGTTTGACTTTGGAAACCCCAACAGTTCGGTTTATCTGAACGTGCAGCCAACTTTGTCAATAAGCGGCTTGTGGTATTTACCGTCGTTTTTTGTTTCCTTTTTTGAATTGACATTGCACAATCATTACTAAAAAACCTTTGTATCCAAGGAAGATTTTTGGGTTGATTCATTACAGCTTACGCAAACACCCATTTGAGACATTCAAGATTACTGCCTTTTTGGTTGGCTTGATAATGAGAACACTGAAAACGGAAGATTTCACGTGGAGATATAAAGTGATGATTAGTTTACTAAACGTATGCGCAGGAATAATATTCTACTTATTATCATAATTAACAGGCGGTCAATTTAGTTAGCCGAGGCTTAACTGCCTCACAAGCAAACATTTCTATGACTGGTCAAGATATACTACTCCGAAATCAATGAGTTTTCATATCCATGAGAAGCCTAATGAAATTCACAAGAATAATGTAGTTTAATGTACTCAAAATTAAAAAACAATTTTGATCCAGCTCTTACCTGGATGACATCATTTGCTAACAAATGCGTTAAGTACACGCTTCCTTATGCTTGTCTGATTCAGTTCGTCCAACTTAACCGAGATGTTAGCACAGATTCTTTTGTCTTCACCTCATAATTCGAGCCAGGTTCAACTTAGTTAACTGGTTGGCGTCTAATTTATTTTAGCCCATCCCAGATGGAACACTGAACTGGGAAAACGAATAAGATAACTTTGAAAGTGTAACTTTGAATGATGGATTTCTAAAAGAGGAACCTCAGGAAAGCTTAAAAAAACCACGTGTCAAACGTCTGAATGCTGACTTAGAAACAAGAAAATTGGTCCTGTAACGGGAATTCCAGGGACTGAATCTAAGAATGCTTTGTCATCAAAATGAAAATGCTAATCAGTATCTGCCGGAATCATTTCGACACTCATCGAATAACTTGAACTAAAAAACTTCATCAGAGGTCCCACTGGTCTTTTTTCTCATCTGCTAATGCAGCTTTTCTTTCCTCGAGACGAAAACATGAATTCTCATTAGGGTAGTTTTCTTCATGAAACTGATTTTCTTCAACCATATAATGTGCGATACCCAACCCGTCCTCTAATACGGATAAATCCGATCACGAATATTTGGATACAGGTAGGCAAACAAGCTCGTTTTCTGTGATTTATACTGATGCCATTGCGTCACAATATATTCCGACAAGTGAAGAAACTGGACCAATTAGACATAGGGAGTGATAGAGAGTAAAGGTGACATAAAAAAGAAAAAGCAACAATTGTGATTCACGCTTTGATCAAGACCGGGTGCGGATTATTTCTCACGTATTATGTAGGATGGAGGGAGGGCCAGGGCAGCTTAAGAGCTCGCACAAGTTGTTTTTGGGCACGCAGAGGTGGGGTGGGGGGGGGAGTTGTAGAGTAGGCCGATGCTGACAGCCTCTGCTGCGGCCAGGATGCGACGTTTTGTTTGGCTTGATTGTGTGTGCAGAAAAACAGCAGTTGTTTCAAAGCTTCTAACGGAAATAATCCGCCCCCGGTCTTGATCAAAGCGTGAATCACAATTGTTGTCTTTTCTTTTTTATGTCACCTTTACTCTCTATCACTCCCTATGTCTAATTGGTCCAGTTTCTTCACTTGTCGGAATATATTGTGACGCAATGGCATGAGTATGAACCACAGAAAACGAGCTTGTTCGCCAACCTATGTTCTCATAAGTATTTCGATATATCATGACAATATCAATGAGAAACAGGTGAATTTTTCTTCTAACGAAAGACATCGGATGAAGTTCGTTCATATAACGTCTATGGACAAACTTTAATGAAGAACAAAACTTTCAGAAATGAAACAAAGTTGACGATTTTTGGACACGCCTGTACACAAGCCTTCATTTCAAAAGCCTGACAAATTTATTAACTGCTGATTTGCTTCAAACACAGAATTCTTGTGGCCAGCAAGTTCATGGTCAACCAAGCATATAAGCAAAGAGTAAAAACAGCGAATCACAGACAGATCGATCGGCACGTCAATCACAAAACGACAGTCAGTCATTATTCAGTCCACAATCCTGGGGACTTCGGTTAGTGGAATCTGCCCATCAGATCCATCGGGTGATAAGAGAAACATTTTTCGATGCACAACCTCCTTGTCCACCTTTTGTATCCACTCAGGTATCTAAAGCCTCATCTCCAACCAGAAAGATCAACGAAATTCCATAAAACTTTTTATGCAAGTCCTGGATCGAGTTGAGGAAAAACGTTTTGCATCGCAAAACGTTGTTGATATAAGAAAAATATTTCCAAATGATCCCTTTCTTAGGAGGCTAAACATCTTCAATAGTAGATCACATTCAGGTTCCATTATTTCATTTAATTTGGTACAGTGGTTACGAAAATCCAATACATTGAATAACTGTATCATGAAGTGCGAAGTGATCATGAGCAAAAATTACTATCTTCGATATTCATGATATTTTGATGGGTGATTTTTTGTGGGCTAATTTAGATGCTGTACTCGAATGGGTCTTTTGGCCTGGAAGGATTTCACCAAGAATGTTCTTTACCAAGTTCTGTTTACGAATCTTGAAAGACGAGAGGATACGCCATTTGTAATCCCTTGGAATAGGAAAATTCAGATGCGTTTCGCCTTCACTATCTCCTTGTTTTACCCGTGAAATTAGCCTTGTCAGCTGACAGATGTGATGTACCCGGTGGTTTCTTGAAATCTATATTGAAAGTGGGAACTTTATCGACAGTATGATTCTAAACCGCATTCTTTATTGTTTTGCACGGAACGTGAAATCCGGGACATATGATTGAAGCTATCCTCTAAATAAAACTAGTGATAGATATGTCATCAAAGATGACTACTGTTGGGTAACAGGTCACCCTTGAGGAGCAAAATGTCAGTGCAATCGGCAAAACAACCAAACTTGAGACTCGAACTCAAAATCGATTTGACCCTGTATCCCCACCCCGAATTCAATTTTTCCATTAGCCTTTTTGCGCCTCGCCTGATCATTTGTTGAACCACACTTTACGTGACCGTTGACTGGTGGGTGCATTGATTTCCTCTTGTGACCTTTGACCCGCACTTTCCACAGACCTGACCGCGTGAACCTCAAGCGATCCCGAATTTGCTGGCATTTGTCAGGCACTAATTCATGGAGCGGGTACCATTGAGGCTTACACAGTTCCCACGTCACTTTTATGACGGTTTTATGAAGAACCGTATTGAAACCAGTGGTTGGATGCATGGTATTTTTCGGATTGTTGTACGGGTATCTCAATGACCACTAGAAATTCGTTACAGTCAGGGTCTCAGTTTCTAGTCTTGCGTCTGATCAAGCCACGTTGTTCGAACACTCCAGTCGACTGCATCTGTTTTCCAGAAGCAATAAACCACCCGTGAGAGAGAAATAACCCGGAGTAAAACTATAAGAGAAAACTAGTGAACATGAAACGTGACGGCAATTAATAGACTTTATCCACTTTCTAATTGTTTTCTTGCAGGTGTATTTTACGGTGCCCTTAAAATTAGATACTTAGAAAACCTGAATGGTTTTTCCGACATACATTTAGGACTATATTTGAATGAATCCTAATTTTGTAGATTCCCCAAGACTGAGTTTTCTATATTGAGATAGTTTAGGACGACAAATATGATTTCCCGATGCACTTATCCAAATGACCATCTTTCTGAACTCAGCTTGTGACATTTATTCGTCCATCAGGAGATCCTTTAGGTAATGTTTACATTTAAAACAGTACTCTGAAAAAGCAGGTTATCGTTCATGCCCTTGCAGTCTCTACGCGGAGATTCAAACGGAATTGGCCCAAAAACAATTCAGTTGCTTTCAGTTATTGATTGGTTTCTTCTTTTTATTACGAGACAAATACACTGTTAACTAGCGAGTCCATATCTGTGAGTTCCGAGGGTCTACCTATTCAATGATGAACAGAATTTGCGTAAGCCTGTCTATTATAGTGTAATGTTTTTTCCAGTGGGTTTTAGATGATTGCACGAATATCCGGCCAAGCTGCTGAAGATGACCAGCTGAGGCTCCAGCAGTATGATTGATGCATGATAAACTGCCTACTATGGATGTTATTCAAAAAATGTTTACTTCATTGGTGTTCTCAGTATCTTTCATTGTGAATACTACGGTGGTGCTATTCTACTGTCCGGCACTGCTTCGCTATTAGATAGTAAGTGCCAGACGAGTGAACTACTAACCGACCTCTCTCTAAACTGTCTGACGCTGACTTTTGGGGTACGTGATATCTGGCTGAACTCTTTGTGCACGTGTTCGGGCTGGTGGTGTGTTTGGATTTGGAATAACATTTTGGGACGACTTCTTTCGGTTAAAAGCAAGTGAGGGCTTATCAAGCCGAGCCGGTGTAGATACGGCGGAGGTTACGTGATGCAGCTGGTGTGATAGTAGTGAGCAGGCTGTAGGCAGCCATATTTTGTTCGATTAGTGTAGGTGAAGGATCCTGTGGATGCAGTTACTGAGCCTTTGTGCTCATGGAGCTTTCCGCGTTTTTTGTACTTTGCAGATCGAACAGGAGCGACCCCCCCCCCTCCCAGCGGAAGACACTGACCCATCCATACCACAATTTGGCAACCCTGCCAGGATGGGATCGAATAAACTGGGAGGCCTTAATGTTTGATTTTGTTTTTTGAGGTGCAGTGGCCACTGGTAAAATGGCCTGCCTGATGAATAGTTCAGATGAACTGAGCACTCGTGGTTTGTGTTGGTGATGGAGTACATAACACTGCGGACCAGGTTTCTTTCTTTGGGGGGAGCAGTGTAGTGAGCAGGCTGTTAGCAGTTATATTTGTGTACTGTTAGTATAAGTGTAGGATCCTGTTGATGCACTTACTAAGCGTTTGGGTTCATGGAGGCTTTTGTGCTTTCGTGTTTTGCAAATCGAACACAAACAACCCGCGCGGAGGAACACGTATTCTCGCGGACTATATTATGACCTGCCATGATGATTAGGTACAGGATTTAAATCATTTATCAATGAGCAACAATAAGTTCAAGGTAGGCAACAAACCAAATGGCCAAAGATTCCATTTTACTTTGGCATTTTAGATTCGTTTCATGGCTTAATTTCTCGGGCAGAAAATAAATACCTGAAACGAACTGGAACAGAAATACTCCCTATCTTCATACAGTGGAATCATGGTACCTGATCGAGCAAAGGTACCCCCAGACGGACCACTGGAAACGTCTGTCCTGATTAACGGACTAAGGTGGTAACTATAAGAAATTCCGTTGATCACTTTTGCATCAAGGTTAACACCGCCATCTAAGCAACAGTTTAGGATGCGGTACAAGAAAAAAACATCGAGAAAAATTGACAAATGAAAAGACTCTTCAAACAGAAGGTCAGATACAGCCGTTCATATTCTAACAGATTTATTCTCAAGTCTTGAGTCTCTTGGATTACTGAGTATATGTGGAGAGTTGCTCTGGTCAGTCGATTTCTCCCCTTAAAGGAGCTGTAGCAGATGCATTGGAATACGTTCCAGTGATTTCCCCATTAGTTACTGTTGACAGATAGTCACTAACTAACCTGTTGCTCATATTGCACTAAGATTTGTGTTGAAAACCAAAGCTATAAAAATACTGAGTTTTCATTTGTTTACTTCGTGTTGTATTGTACATATTGTATTGTATGTATACACAGCTTGAGAGTAGTTGTAAAATTCTTTTCAGCCAAAAAATACCACCAAAGTAAGTAATGGAGCAAACGGGATCCCGTTTCAGACAAAGTGACAACCTTGTTTATTAGGACACATGCTAGAAAAGGAACAGTGGAATTCCTGTACAAAGACAATCTTCAGGGAAGCAGTTTATACCTAGGCCGGATCGATGCTTGGGACTGACAAAGAGTAAGGTCAAAATGCCATGAGTACGAAGTATCAGAAAGAAGTTTCAGTGCAAACGCAACGAATGCTGTTATGTGACTAGAGCATAGCTCCAAGACTTGGCCATTTGGGTTTATACCAGAAACAAGACTAATGATGTGTAAGCCTCCGCGAAGAGTGACGAAGTCTTTCTCCAGTAATCCTTGGGAAAATGACAGAGGAACAATAAAGAATGGTAGGTAATATACATTGTTTTACAAAAGTGGAAATAACAGAGTGTGGGGCACTAAATTGTTGTAGGTTTCTAATTTGGTACGGCAAGCAATGCAGCTTTTCTACCGTCATTTCATTGTGTAAAGATCAATGCAGATTATGCTGCAGAGCAACACCAAGACATTTCACGTATTTTCTATGTAGGTGAGGAATAGAATTATTGGTGGATGTGTTTTCAATTACCCGGGAACGAGTGGTGGAAAAAATGCTCACTGTATATTTATTAATGTTTAAAAGAAGACCGTATTGATTAAAAATTCTCGCAATATGTGAAAGATTTGCTACGAATTCGTCGAAGTCTGATCTATTTGAGACAGACGTGGGTGGGAAACAGGCAAATCACTAACGAATGTTGGATACAAATACGAAGAAAAGGCAGCATCTTGAGGCACACCGGTACTGGTTAAGAGGT
This sequence comes from Fasciola hepatica, assembly GCA_948099385.1. Lineage (NCBI taxonomy): Eukaryota > Metazoa > Platyhelminthes > Trematoda > Plagiorchiida > Fasciolidae > Fasciola > Fasciola hepatica. Next base: position 829,399 of record CANUEZ040000011.1, read on the forward strand.
CTTCGGAGACTTTCCGTCTAATTTGGTGCATTGTGTTCTTCCAGAAGAACGCTCTTCACTTGCTTGACTTTCCTAAAAAAGCTGATTCAAACCTGCCTTGGTAGGATTGAAATAAAAACGCCCGTAGGCGTCCAGAATCGATGGCTGATCTGATTCCACTTGATAGCTTTTGGATATCGCTCAACTTTTGAATAGGCCCTTGAATACGCTCAAATAACAAGTCAAACTAAAGGAATAATTTTTCAAACTAAAATAAAGAATAAATTTTGAATATAAAGCAAAGTCTCCAGATTCTGTGGTAGGTCTATTCGAGATCATTTCACCTCCTCGCAGTAGATATATGTAGCTGAATAATAACTATATATGTGTTTAAAATATTCTTGCACACCAATACCCAGTTCAACTTCAATCACCAGAGCCGGCACACAACGGATGTGCGTCTGTCGATCGTTAATACCGCTGCGAAGTCTGGAAACCGAGAACTGATCATGAAATGGTAAATCAGATTTGATTTGTCGTGACGGACCTCGTGGTTTTATTGTTAACAGATGCATTGCTATTGACAATGCCGGGGTCTGGTAACTCTTTCTGTTCACAGAAACTTCGGTGTCCACCGTCCTTTCGGACACATTTGCAAAATATGTTCGAACACATCAGTACCTAACCGTCTTTGCTTTCTTTCAGTGCCGGTTAGTACTCCTATATTACGTGTTTAACGGACTGCTACTTTTCACACTCAAACAGAGCTTCATAGATTGTTATCCGTTGTTTGCTTGAATCTCACTCAGAATTTGTGATTTTCATGTTCCAGTCGTCATTAAGCTATCGAATCCAGTCAGTGTGTTTATGAATCAGTTAAGCCTTCATAAATAAAAAAATTACAGGAAAAGCTCTATCCTTGAGTATGCTATGCCCCTGAATTAACCACTAATCACCTAGAACTAGAAGAAGCTATTAGTTCAGCACGAAAACAGCCCTGATATAAAAAAGTAATTACCTTTAGTTTCAGTGAAAGAGGTGTTTAGGCTTGTAAATTCCTTGGGACTTTGTAGGAAAAACTGAGTTTTTGTTGCAATCTAAGCCTGTTTTTATAAGAAATAGTTTGTTTCGATTTCAACATACTAATTTGTTACGTGATTGCGCTTTTTTTAGAAGCTTGTTCGAGATCAATCTGGAATGGCCAGTACGTTTATACTTTCGTATTGACCTCTATTCACCACTTCCGTTTTCGGTACCGAATACAAATCGGGCAACTTGGTGATACCTGATAGATAAACAATCGTGAAACTTTAGAACCATCCACTGGGCAGCGAAAGCCTTGACCTAAAATACAAGACTTTAAATATACTTTATTTGGATTATGTAATTTTTTCATAGAGCACTTACATTATCTGCTTTCAATGCGGTGTAATATTTCAGTTGTTCTCCAAAGCATGTGCCCAAATAATAATTTCTTGCACTTCAAATGATTCATCTCTCCACTATCGTTTTCACATGCGTTCCTGTTGTCAGCCTTTAGTTAGGAAGAAAACCTTTTCTACGGTCAGCAAAGCAGCTTAAACTCACTCTACGTGCTTTATGACCTTCGAGGTAAGTGCAAACAAGTCGAGAGTATATCGGGTTTCCACCTAGTTGACATATGAATTTCTTGCAGATTACACCAATCATAAACAGGGGTGTTACCAGCGGAAAACACAACTCACGAAGAATATTTCTGTTCTGCTCTTTATCCCATTGTCTATGACAGTACTGAAATAACTTATCGGTTCCATTTGATGATCTTCTAGAATATCTTTTTTTAAATTATCAACATTATTCTTAGAAAAAGATCCCACTTCCAAGTGCCTTTAAGTTGTTTTAACAAAAACAACGAAAGCATATTCCTCCATGAAACAAACTTTGCAGAATGAATGGTACAAATTAATGACGATTTTCGACTTTGCTTTTATTACAAATTGCTTCTTTTTGCGATACTCACACTTTTATCATGATGGAAAATAGAGCAATCAATTTAACACCGGTTTCAATTTTACTCGCTCGAAATCGTTCCAAGTCCCAAAGTGAACCCGAACAAGTAGTACAGGTTTGATTGTAAAGTTGCCTTGAGAAAATTTACTCAAGTTAACCGAAACCTTTGCTCACTACATCTACCAACAAGGCTGTGTTATTAACGCTATCACTTTCACAATAAACGCACAAAACTTTTGCATATCAGGATATGGGTCGCTTTATCTCAAACATGCATGACTTAGTTCCTCCTGATAACGGGATTTGGACGCTAAACATCATTCACTACGAAAGTCATTCATAGTGAATGTTGCGTGGAGAATTTATAATTAATCATCCTGTGATACATAATGATTTTTACGGCTAACTCAGTGATAGTTGTCGTAGTAGTAATAGCGGTAGTGTGGTATGCAAAAGACCAGCAATCATCTGCCGGGGGGGGGGGGTATTAAGCTTCCAATCTGCAAAACACAACAACTGCATCACAGAAACCTACACTTATATTATTCGTACACCAAAATGGCAGCCAACAGCCTGCTCACTATAGTTGTAGTTAAATTGAACTATGGGTCTGCAAGCGAATCTTTTTCCAGTTATTTACAGCCAGTATTGCTCTACTGAGTGATAAAGAATGTAGAATTTTATAAACAAACTGACGGTATTACGATTCAGATCGCTGCGTACAAATTCGTCATCAGTCACATATCATTTCAACGGATACTATGTGAAAAATAGTTACGGCTTCCTTGACCACGTACTACTTACACTCAACAAATCAACGCGTTCTCGGTTTTGTTACATAATCGCGATGAACACCAACTGAGGATGATGGAGGAGTTATCGATGGCTCACTCCAAACCAGCCCCATGTGTCCAAAAGCTTATAACCTTCACCTTTAACCTACCATGGCTTTAGCGAACCACATGCGCTCACACACACACACACACACACACACACACACACACAAACGACTTCAAGCCACATAAAACTGCATTAGTTATTCATTTTATTTCATGACGTAGCTATTTTTCTTGCTGAATTTTATACGTACACAGCAAAGTTTGTTTTTACCTTCACGAACCATTTACAAGGTATTTCTCTTAGCGGAAACCCTAAGTAATCACTGCTAAACTTCAAAAATCAACCCGGGCAGATAAAACGTTTATAATGTAGAGCATCTTCCCTGTCATCTTTCATTATCTATTTATTCATCATTCTACTGCATCCCAGAGCTTTACCCACGTGACGATTTCAAAGCTTTAACGACACGCATTTTCCTCCTAGCTTTCCCCTTCTACCGTGGACACATCACGCTATCAAAACTGCACAGCACATGGGGAACAAAAACGGCGGTTTTCGGAGTACCGAGTGCTAAAGCCTGAAATTCGTGTTAGAGGATTTTGTTTGGGCTACGAAGTGAATGAAAATCACATCTATTGACAAACTGAAAGTCTAGCAAACGTTTGCTTTTCTAATTTTTCCTGCTATTCTTTGCTTGTACAAGCACAATCACGAATAGGATTTCTTCATCTCATTGACTATAAACTCAACCGGTGAGGTGATTTTTCAGTTTGGCAAAAAATTCTTTATTTCTGGTTGTTTTATTTTTCTCTTTTTTTGTAGCCCTTGACCGGCTGCAGCTAGGCTACTGTAATTCTTTAGCCCGGTTAATCTTAAGATGTCCAAAGCTCACTCCACATATTTATTAACCATCTGTCCAACTCAGATAGGTTATGAGTAAATTTAAGTTTTTTATTTGTAGACAATTCCCAGGTAATTTTGGATAACACCGTCAGTTTACGCTTGGGCGAACATGAACATAGCTATCTGCATTTGTGCTCCAAAGCTCCTCTGACGGAGAAATTTTCTTAGACTGAGTTTACCGAAGCTATCCTGCCCAGCAATGTACGCAAACAAAGGTAATTAGTTTATGCAATAGAAATACGAAGCTTTTCTCTGCATAAAATGATACTGCAAATTCAACTGAACAGTTATGTTTTGGAGATTCAACAAAGATTATCGTATATCATTACCATTTTCTCGAAAGCCGAAAGAATTTGAATCTAAGACCAATGATCTCCTGTGAAAAATGTAAGTGTACATGGGAGATTGGTCCATGTTTAAACGGGTAATCAGTCTACCAGCTTAGTGAATTCACTTGCTCCTTTCGTTCTAAATAGTCCAATAACTAAACTTGCTCGTCAGCATTGGTAATCTAGTCTCCCACTGAGAATCTGTTGATCTTAGTTTGCGCCAAACCACACTAAACTTTCTGACCGTTTTATCTGAAAATAGATCTGACGGAGGCTGAACTTTTCAGTTAAAACATTCAAGTGTATTTCCGCTGTTGGGGAGTAGTCGATGCAAGAGAGAAACATTTCGGTACCTACAGAATAAGAAAGGCCCTCAATTGGACGGCAGTCCTCTGAGGCGGATAAACAGAATGAATCGCTTGTAGAATGTCAAAACTCAAATTGTGGTCTCTGAATTTTGCTACTACAAAGTTCTTGGTAATAAAACATCTGTGAAATACCTGTGCTCTCGGCTCATATCAATTCTGCTAGGATTTATCCATTAGATCAGTTTAACTTCTTTCCATCAAACCTCCATCCAACCAGGTAATCATTTTACAGAAACTAATCGATGCCCTGCACATCCTCTTATTTTATTTTGGAAGATGAAGCCTTCGCCTTCGGTTGAATATATATATATATATATATATATATATATATATATATATATATATATATATATAAAGAGACAATGAGTTTCTGAAAACGTGTTTCTTGTCCATACCTAAAACTTCAAAACACTAATTGACTCAACTCAGAAAGAATCGAGTATATCTAGGACGATTTACGGAGTGACTTGGAAATGGATCTCTTGTATCTTATTACCAAGCGCATGCATTGGTATCCCACTCTATATCATGAGAAATATCAGTACTTCGTTACGAATCTCCCAAACTGAACGAGCAGGATCAAAAGAAGGACCACTTTTTCTACACGGACTTCGAATTGTAAATCGAGACACGGCCAAATGATCTCAAAATAGATTATTCAACCTCACTGTACCCTGTCTTTTTCCAGATCTATTTCAGGAAAAAAAAATGCTTTAAAATTATAAGTATTTCGTTTTTGTATGAGTTTGGAAATCTTGCGAATCACTCTAGCGAAATTAGGGAAACAGATTGTCTATATGTTAGGGCTAGTTTACTTCAAAGTACTTTCAGAAACTAGATTTCGTACCTAAATGGCACGTATTATCACATTTCTTGCTACCCCAAATTGATATTCTAACAGAGTCAGCTGGACTTAGATACTTTCTACTCGTGTTACATTTCCGACTTTATTCGGCATTTCTCAACAGTCTTACGCTCTCCGACGAGTCCATTTTGAGGGGCATATGCTGATAGAGGGTTTGCAATTGAAACTGGCATCAGTAAAAATTTTCAAAACCGGAACTTTCCGAGCAAATAGCGCTTACTTTCGAAATTTTGTTTCGTACAATACTGAGACGGTTTTAGTCCGAGTGACTGTTTAAAAATGAATTGTTCTTGTACCAAGATACGAACAGCAAATTTACAAACTATGATTTCGATCATATCTTTGCAAGTTTACGGTTCCGGCAGATGCAGCCGGGTAATTGTTTGGAACGGGGTCCGCCGTTCAGTTTCAGCCCAAAAACTGTTCTGTCATTCATTCTTCCCAAACGAAGCAGATATGAATTGTTACGTTTGTATGTTCATGGTCCGCGTTTATTCTTTGCTGAATGCCCGGGGTCATTATGCCCGCTGATTCAATGCTTTCTTTGACCAAGGTGATTTGTTTGACTGAGTGCTAGGTTTTGTGACGTATACTTGAATTTACTGCTTCGTAAATGCCGTAGGATATTCCTGTTCAATACGGACACATTACTGTAGTCATTGCTGGGGCCTATACCTACCCGAAATAAAACGGTTTTCAATAATAGGTGCAACAGACTGCTGAGACAATAATAATACTGCGTCGTCAAGAAAGAATAATGCAAGCTGTGAAGATTTTGATTTATTCCCTTTAAATCGTCTTTTGGTTTTTCAAAAAAATTACACACACGAGTAAATTGCACTTCTTGCTCAGGCTAGGAGATTGCTGGAAATGGTTGTCATGGCAGTACGAGGGAATTTATTTCTACGGCAGTAGTTCGCCTAAGAAGATGCTTCCAGAACAAGATTTTCGAGTTGGATCAGTCACCGATCGGCAAATTTTACAAGAAACTCCAATGATTTTACTTATTGGAATCTATCCTGAAGTTCGTGTGCTTTACCGTTTGCTAACTCCAAGTGTGATGATATTCGCTTTTGTGTCCACAATAACCAGCCATTCAGTCTTGCCAATAAAAACGCAGACAAGCACAAATTGTATTCCACAACATAATCAGCTCTGCTAAGGGACCTTTCTGACGGAGTTCCTCGACTTTATTCGATTTCCAAAAATAATAAGGTTCAAATACTGGAATAGAGGATGTTTTTTGACGGGCAAAATGTTTGCCTCTGGTTCCGTTTATTTATGACCCATGATGGCACCTCTGCCTTTCTACCGATACAACGGGGATCTGTACATCATCTGAGGTAACTGTTTATTCAGATTATTCATTCTTGGCCACGCCTTTGTGATTGGGAATACCGACGTCCTATGGAAGTTGTACACTGGTTCGTAAACATATGTGTACCTCTGTTCAAAGAGAACCAATAAAGACGGCCTATATTTATCGACCACTGATAAAAACCGTAACCTATACCTATTTCAGATAGTTCCATTTACGTGACCGTTCAAGGAGGAACAGTTCAAACACTAACGGGAAAGCAAAACACAATTGTTGAACAGAAATTCATCTACATTGGTTTAGAATTGATTAAACAACTCTTCTCTGGTCCCATTCAAGCGTATAAAACAATTGTATTTATAATGGTTATTGGAGGATTTGCATCAACATTGGAGCTAGGGAGAGCGCATATTTTCAGATCACTTTGTTATCCTGGGCCAGGTGCACCGTAGCAGTACTAACTATGAAAAAACGGTGTCCCATCTCCTGGACTAAAACCTGATCGACTTATCAGACACATGTGACTTCCTTTAAAGCATAAGTAATCTGTTTTTCAGTAGTTATTGGTGTGTTCAGATTTCTGGCTTACAATTAGGACCTGGTGAAGCGTAACTAAGATAAAAGTTTTTAGTTGGTTGTCAGAGCCTCTCACTTTGGACATGATCGTCCGCAGTTCACTTTACTGTTCTCGAGAAAAGCTCACGTGTAATTCCCTCACGTGAATACCGAATACATCTCTTTCTAATATGGATTTAGCTTACCAAAGATAAGACGAAGCTCTTCTGGTCGTCAACAACTATGGAGTTTGTTCCTACGATGAAAGAACACCGGAGCTGAAGCGCTAAGTATTATCAGCGGTCATAAGTTTCGCAAGAATGTCTTCAGATTGCATCCAACAGTGCAGGCACTGTCGGCATGCATTCAAAAGTTAACCTGTCACCGAAGCCATCGACTCCTCACATTTGCGTCACTAGCACAGGTGGCGTTGTTTTGCCAATTGTGCCTTATATCTTAGAGACAGCTGAGTAGTGTAAGGAGTTGTGCACGAGTAACGACCGTTCACTATCCGTACGCATGTTAGACAAACCAAACTAAGTTAGTGCGGTGCTCCCAATGCGTATGTTTACATACGTTGCTCACCCCGAAATTACTGTACTCCGTGCATCTCAAACCACCTGCAGACCCTCAGTTTTCACGAATAAGAATGTCATAGGCCATCCCTTGCAATAAACCATCGGAAGACCGATAGGTTAATTTGATAAAAAATAAATATTTCTAGTACAATATCTTTTATTATTATTCAGATCTGGTCACTTAACGGATGCGAAGAAGTCATAGTTACTGCTTGTAAGATTTTCAACATGAATCTCCATTTGTCAAGTAAACGAATGTTTCAGATGATAGTATTATAATTTTTCTTTACGGTTAGAAGTCACACTTTGTTCTGAATAACTCCGGTTGTATACGCTTTCCGTTTTTCAAAATGAAAACAGTTACTCGGCCAGTTAACAGTTAAATGGAGACGCAATATGAGATATTTTCTTGCCTGTGGAGGCGGAACCTTAAGAATACAAATACAAAGTTGTAGAAAATTTAACTGAATAATTTTAGCGAAATTCAGTATTGAGAGGTAAGCCAGAAGCTTAGTACAAAGGATAGCTCACATCCTCGGTGTTTTTGTCCATCAAAAGAACGCTCTGTGGAAGCTATAAAAACAGTTCTAATCAAACGGATTGCATGACAAACAAGATATTGTTCGCCGCGCCAGTTCTATGACCCATTCACAGTCGATGGCATGATGGAATCTGTAGATAGGTTATTATAAATGAGAGTAAGGTTCTTGTTAGGCATCCATCCCAAGCACACACACACACACACAAACACACAGAGAGAAGACGACTCATCTTCTGTTCTTTCCTGTTCCATAAGTGATTATCTCCCCCATATTCCCCTTGAAGCCGATAATTCGCTTCACTCTCTTCCAGCAATCTCGTTCATTTTTACCGGAGAGTGGTGTGCCTGCATGCACAGGGCTTCATTTCCGGTTTTGCCTACTATTAAACATTAAAGTAGTAAGTTTCGAATTTTGGCCCAAAACACTGCTGCCGGTATTTCTAAGCACAATGTACAATCAAAATTGTGGTGTTTTCGTGGCCAGAATTTCATTTCATGAAAGGGTGTCTAGGTCATCCCTCATAAGTTCCACTGCAGATTAACTTTGAATTGGGTGGTAAACTATGAGAAACGTTCCCCTCTTTCTTAAGTTTGGTGAATCTACGTTGTAGACCGGCTGTAGTCAAACGGTCGTCATAGTGGGCCTTCAACCCTTCCGTCCCGGGTTCGAATCCTGCTCTCACCGCCAGGCACCCCCGAATTGGCAGACTCAAGCTGGCAGTGAACACCCTCCTGAAGAATTATATAATAAGAGGAACAAAGCGAAGATATAAAAGACAAATAACAGAATACGCACTCTATTTGTGAACTTCGGTTCCTTCAAATTCCATTCTTAGATTTTCCGTAATGTTTCTGTAGTCTAAAACTTAACAGAACCAAGTTTTACCGTTTGACTTTTCTTCATAATTTCATGCCGTTTGATGATCGTCAGAGGAGGCAACTTCATTTTCTTTTCATTTGCAATGACGTCACCGACTGAACTGAAGTGTGCAAAGGTATTTCCATCTTGGTTTTAAACTCAGGCTCATCGCTTTGGGCAGTTTCACTGAGTTTTAATCCGTTTCGGTAGCTGTAGCAAGAAGACGCTTCTGCCTTCGAACCATTTCGTCTTATTGTATTATTGTTGTATCATTGACCGCAGCCAAAACCATGGTACGAAGCGCATTGGTCCAGAACGCTTCCCATAACCGGGTCTTCCCACTGGCTCTTTTAGTTGCGTCCCTGACTGGCTGACTTCCTCCCAGTCGGTTAAAACATTGGCAACTCATTGGGTAGTTTCCTTTCGTTCTGTTAAACCAACTCTTAGCAGCTAAATACTTGATTTTCGTTCCGTTTGATTAAAACAAATTTTGGTTGCTGACTGGCTGATTCTGTTTGGTTCATGGAGAGCTAGAGCTGACAGCTGATTGTATGATTTAATTCCGTTTTCGTGACGACCTGATTTGGCCCACGACTTTGGGCAGGCAAGGAAGTGCTCTCTGCCAACGGAACTAGGTACTCTGCTGATGCATCAGCCATTATTCTAGCAAAGTATTTATGTCTAAGTTAGAAATAATTTATAAGTTTCCATCCTCTTACACCCAGATTTCTCAACTAGGAGGGGCTGATCTCGTCCGAATTTTTGTAAGGTTTGTTGAATAGGCTGTTCGATATTGCGTGGCCTAAAGTTGCCTTGTGAACGAAGGTTCACTACGTAAATTCGGTGAACAGTTGGTTTCTTTGCTGTTTTGACCCAAAGTACTTAAGCCAGAAGAATAGTTATGCAAATTCTTTGTTAGACATGAGGACTAGTAATCTCCTGATGAAACAGAATTCGTTTTATTTGTGCTGTATTTCGTTCCGTCATTTTCAAGATAAACAAATTTTCCTGCTTATTTATTCAAGGCATTTGTTTGGCCGGATTCCAGTTTGTGCAGTAGCAGTTAAAAAACCCTCCTTTATTCACCGCTTATTATAAAGAAATAACTGAAGTTTGTGCTTTATTAAGCAGACCCTTTGAGCTTTGGAAGTGAGCACAGGAAAAACACCGCCAGCAAAAACGGAAGTAAGAACAACTAGATTCAGCGAAATTTGCATGCATACAGCCGTGTGATATTCGGTTATCTGAATCTGAATTAGGAACAAGTGTGCCAAAAGTCGTATGTAGAACCATGTTTTTTGAATAGCCTGGAATAAAGTTGGTTCTGAAAATCAGCTGTTGTTTCCAGTTAGTTTGAAGACGATACGAAAGTAGCCAAGAGTTATCACCACTGGGTGGTTTTTACCGAATGATGCGTAGTGAGTTATCCCTCAGAATCAATAAGTCTCAAGGCGAGAAAGTGCATTTTCTCATGTAACGCTGTCGTAAGTACGATTTCGCAATACGTCATTCGTTAAATTGTTTATTATCAACAATTAAAGAAACTTAAGATTTGGACGTGAAGAATAAACATAGCGTGACAAATCAACTGTATGAGGCTTGAAAACTTTCCTTCAGCCCTAATAGAATTCATGCGTTGAACCGTCAGCAGTTGATGGCTTGATCATTTGAACACAAAATGGATAATTTAAAACAAAGAAATCAACAGACACATAGATTCCTGATGTTATTAGCCACCAAGCTCTCTGGATAATCCCCTCGAGAAAAACCCGAACGTCCACAACACCTACATTTTTTGCGTATATTCCTATTGTCTCTCATCTGGGATAACGAGGCAGCTGTCATGTAATGGGAGGATATGGTGTAGTTCTCCAAACGCTTCGTATTGATATGGTAGCTATCTGAAGACCGAAGGCCTTGGCGGTTTTATTTTCGGTCCCAAACAATTGACAGAGCTAACAAACGAAGGTGAGCTTAACTTCTATAGCCAGAAGTAGGAAACGTCACTGAGCCTTAGCCAGGTGAACTTAAACAGTGAGCCTTCAAACAGTCAGTCGTTGTTGAGATTGAATCTGACCTCAATTACCAACTTAATCCGATCCCTGATATGCTTTGAAATGGTCCGTGGTGTGCTCATGTCTGCCCAATCAGCACAATTCCAAACGCCTTTAGGTAAACATTTGGTTTACTTTGAGACAAAAAGACCTGTAACATTAGCAATGAAAATATTCACAGCTACTTAATAAATTTCACGATAAATCATATAAATATCGCAACATCTAACGGTATACGTATGCGTAAATATAATTGCGCATTTTGTTCTACTGAATACCCTCGTCAAGAGGTGATGCCATAACAGTGTGCTCTGTTCTCCGTTGGTAGGTTGCTCGGTTCGTTTTTTTCCTGCAGTATAACGTGATCTTTGACTTATAGGCGTAACTCGTTCGCAGTTATTCACCGATGTTTTTCACTAAGTGATATTTTCTCTAAGCTGCACATAAAACATGTGTGCCACTTTTATAAGTAAACATTTCTTGTGTTATTATCTGAGGACTGCATGTTGGTCGTTTTGTCGTGTTATTTCAGTTGAAACGCATACGTTACGAAGTAAGAATCGACATCCAGCATTTGTCACCGGTCTTCAAATTGCGGGAATTATTTTACTTGGTTCGTTATTCCCAAAGAGACAAATTGGAAGAGATACTAGAGACGGAATAAGGCCCTCACTAAAAAGAACTGAACGATATGCGCCCAAGCCAAACTGTGAAAGCACTGGCATTCATGACCCAAGTTACAATCCCAGGATGTGGTAAGAAAACCCGAAAGTTATTAAGTAATTATTTCACCATAATGCTCAATAGATATCGTTGCTTCCGGCTGTGTAACCGTTGAAGCATAACGTTAGGTGCCTTAGCTCTTTGTTATTTTGGTGAACGCGTTTGTCAGTTCCCTGCTCTACGAGTGGACCACCTGTCCCTTACTGTAATGCTAGGCACTATGCAAGCGTTTTAACCGGAACATTTCCCACAACCTATGAGAACACGCAGACGATTGGGAGAGAGAATATGGTTAATATGTATTCGCGAGGGCGTGTGACAGAAGCATGCTTGAACAACGGTTAAATGGCCACCGCTCTAGACAGTCGGTTTTCAGTTTAACCAAGTGTGTTGAGCAGATGAACGGAGTTGGATCTTGCTACAGAACCAGTGTCTCAGTAGTTTCGGGAAGCCGGTCTGTGGATTTCATAACCACCAAATCATCAAGGATGATCCCTGTGGTATTCAAAACTGACTACTCTTATGACTCTTGTCATCTCCACTGTGTTCATATGCCACGATATTGTGCATACGTGTGCGCTATCTACGAAATACTACGGTACGTCGTGTCCCATAAATGTGTTCATATTCCGTGATATCCTGTGCGGGATAATACTTCATCAATCCTTACAATATCTTATTTGGCGTAGCGTAAGGAAATCTCATCATGCTTTCAGCCGATACGGAACCCTTTAATTTGAACTGTACATCCACAAAATACAAGAGCTATTTCAAACGCTAGGATATTTTCTAACTAAGAACGGAATGAGCGCTGAAAAGTAAACGGTGTTTTCTTAAAATTCATTGGCAAAGGCGCAAATGTATTGGTAGAAAACCTTGCCTTTCCGGATTCTCCGGTAAATTCTTGTCATTAGGAACTGAAGAAGCTTTCATTGCATCATTTCCGACCCAATATTTGTATTGCAGCTCAGCTAGCTGTGTTCATTCACCTCGCGCTCTTTCATTCTTGGACTTCATATTGCAATCTTCGATGTTTGACTATGGTGTACAACTGAATGATGAACTTCATGATCTTTTGATCGCTGGGATAAATATGCAAGAATTGCAAAAGATACTACCAGTTCCGAGCGGCCAAATATTTCAGAGGATCAGAACTACTTGTAGGCACTATCAGGACGTCAGATCAAAAACTGCACCTGTGAGCAATCCAGTTTTGTTAAAATCAACCAGACACCCTAAAGAAGTGCAAGCGGAAGCTCCTCCACAGTTGAAACCCTCGGCTGGTTACCGCGTGCAGTGACGTCTCTCCCAAGGGACCGAACAGTTTTCATGCCTCTTTGCGGAAAATGCTAGGAAAATATGCTTCCTTTGAACGGCTACAATCCCGGTTTTCATCTCCACAGCCAAAGGTTCAGTGCTTTTCCTGTGGTAAGAATGGTTGTATACAGAGTGTTCGTAGACAATTTTGTCGCAGGGCCGTCAACTTTAATTCCGCCCCAATTCACTAGAAGATGAACTTCCTTCCCTTGCTTCAGCCGTTATCCACGATCCTTTTTTCATGTTACTTTGCTTACTCCGGACAGTGACTTCCACAACTTTATTATTGACACGGGCAGTACCGAATCTGCCATTTCAAAGTCTCATCTAGGATTTTTCCCGTCTGACGCTGATTTTCGACACACTGATGTCATGAGCGGAGGTATAACCGGCCATTCCTTATCTATTATAATTTCATGTATTGTTCTGATTCAGGTTTCTAGATCCTCCGTCGTTCTGTGGGAATATCTGGTTTCTGATTCTGATCCGTCTATCCTGGGCTAGAAACGTTTTCGGAAGTCAATTACTAATATTTCGTAGTTCACCATCCAGGGCCATGTTTCGCGCCTTCAGAATTGCCAAATATATCAACACAAACAGCATCAAAAAACCATCAAAGGGTTTCTGTGGCCACTTTCACGTGAACCATAGCGACCTGTGCAGGCAGATTACTGTGGTTCATTTCTGAGTAAATATTATGCTCTGGTGATTGTTGGGGCATTTTCTCGATGGCAGTATGTCTGCTGGACAGCTGCTCTCACGGTCGAGTTCACACAGACTGCCTTCCACAAGACGTTCAGCAGACAAAGAGTGCTTCTAGCACTCGTTACAGACAACGGTACCCACTTCTCTTCTAAGTTTTTTCATAGCTGTTTGAAAAGACTCGGTCGTCGGCAGCTGGATACTGCATCCAGCCATCTTCAGTCTAATGGGCTTGATGAGAACTGAGATGTGCATTACATTAACCTTCTGTCATTTGTTGAGCTAGATCGAGCTGCTGAAAGTTTCTTGTTGAAATGCCAAAACGTCTGTCGTAGCACCACTGGCAACAGTCTAGCGCACTTGATGAAATCTCTTTGTCTAAGAATCAGTTTTGAATGTGCTCCCACTGCTGATATACGGTTTTTCAGAGGGACCTACTTGCGGCCATCCAGTGACTTAATTCTGGAACGAATAGGCCACCAAATGATGACCGTACTTGACTGCCGTCATTTGCAAGTCACAGAAGACATACCGATTAGGTACAGTTCAGCACAGCTTAGTTTGAGAATAATTCCACTGTTGTTTCACCCATTATTGATCGTATTGCAGAAGCTGACATTCAGTTCGCATCCAGCGAAACATCTGAAGAATCCACTGTCAGAAAATCAGCAAAAGTGTAAGCTGTGCTTCAGAGGGACTAGAGGCTTTTAAAGCCTAATTCAGTGTGTGGCGGATGTGGTATTCATGACTCCACTTCCGTGTAACTGTTGACATTTCTATTGCACTCACTTACCACCATAGTGTGCACACGTGTGTAAACTATACAGATTACTACGGCAAGACATTTTCCATATCCGTGATCTGATTCCGTGATATCCTGTGCGTCATAGTACTTCACTTATCTATGCAATATCACAACCATTCGTCAGATTTTTTTTATTTGAGTACTCCAACCTGAATTTTTTCAGCCACTCAGGAGATACAATTGCACCTTTAGAGTGGTTTTCAAGTTCACTTGGAAGAAACGTTTGTACAAACACCAACGTAGACTTCATTTTACTTTTGTCCACTGGTTTGACAACTCCTGTGTTTATAATGAGGCAACACCACTTCGTGCTCAAGGCGATATACCAGCACTTGCCAGGCGTACCTCTTGACCCAAGGACAATATCACACACCACGCGGCCTCCAGAAAACAGAGCTATCGGACAGTGTGCAAATTTACTTTGGAATTTGAGTTAGTTTTAGTGGGTGCATGTGTGGCATGATGATATTCCTACAGTTCGTGGGTTTCCAGCTGAATTTTAGCGGTTTAACTTTGCATCGGGTTTCGCGAATACAATAATTTTAAGATCCCGGATGGCTCAGAGCGCAAAGAAGAACAGAGACCGTCAGCTCGTCAGACCCGTGTATGCTGGAAAGACTAAGCCGCGTGAGTCACACACTCAACCACACGACACAAGAAAGGTGACTAACGAGTTACGTAGGTCAAAGCCAAACAACATGCCTATTCAGGCAATTTTGGCACGATTCCTGGTACGATTATTTCAGCTCAAGTGCCTACCCATCATAACTGTCGGAATTTACTGTGGGTCAACTGAAGCACATTTTGTTAACTTTTATTTGCAAAGAACAGCTACCACAATGGTGGATGTCCTCCAGAATGGCGCACAGTATGGTGATTCTACCGCACTATGTTGACTGACAACCATTGTCTGTGATGTACGTGCAAGTGCGTACATTCGTTAAGTGGGAAGTCCTGGATTATATTCCGGCTGTGGTAAATGTACCAGATTGGACCGCATGTTGAAGGAGGAATGAAGCACAGACTCCACCGAACAGTTGTGGCAGGTGGTTCGTACGTTATCTCAAACTGTTCAAATGCGCCTTTAGCGACACTAAAAATTTGGTGGGAAGGGTACACAAAATATAACATATAGTAGCCTCACTTAAATTCGCAGCAGGTGTTACAAATCAACGGACTTACCACTTCATCCGTGACTTGTTAGTACGATAGATGATTTCAAAACACTGATACGTTCTGCAGTGAAAAGAGGCCTAAAATAATGTGATAAGATACGGTTTGCAAAATGAACACATTTATGTGGTCACTTTACAACTTTATGCATTCGCAGCCCTCATCAAAACTGCGGGGTTTTCTGACTGCTTCCACTATGACTGAAATGGCATCAGACTTCAGTACTCCGGATATTAGATACTAACTAGATCCCCAGGATGGCTTACGGAAAGGACAACAAGCCAAAAGTTCCGAAGCTTGCCAAAAGAAGGTAAAAGTCGGTGGAATAGGCGAAGGACTTTTTGTAGTTAAGGGAGCTAAAGGTTCCACCGTCCACAAGCAGAGCAGCCAAAGATGTTTTTCAATTGGTGGAAACCAATTGTCTCCACAGCAAGCAAACATATAACGCACAATCCTGTGGCATCGAACAATATACAAACTGCTTGGGGCTAAGTGCTTATTGGTTATGTTTGTCTACGGTCATTTCTGGTCACGCATTCACCCATCCGAACTCAGTGATCTCCAGACCGCTACTAGTCTGCCGTATGCCTGAAAGTGCTCAGTGAACAGCCTTTTAATGACACAGGCTCAAAGTCTCCATCAGTCGTAAATCCCTTAAGAATAATCAGATCCTCTTCGTTCCATCCAAAGACGTCTGGCTTTGAAAGGCATCAAACGTCGGTTTACCAACGTGGAGGGACCGCGGTGAACCAAGGTGAGAATTCAGGTAGGTAACTTTAATAAATCTCACACTTGTTTGGTTTTTGGACGTTTTTTAATCTGATGCAATTAACATCTCCTAAGACACTTTTAACTTGGGTGATTGAGGCACAAACCAAACTTTTACGTGTTCTCCAGGTTACGGATTTAGTCCAAGTGTATTTATTTCAGCCGTATTTTTTGTTTATTGTCGAGCAACAAGCATCCACGTTGTCCAATGGACTGTTTTTCTCCTCTTTTATTTCTCAGTTTTGTTCCATTCTATATATTTTGTCAGAGATTCTTCCGTTGCCCTGAGAATAATTCATAACATAATATTTTTGATATCTGCGAGGGGAATTCATTCCTTTTCTAACGTCTTCATAAGTGACACACTCACTCTTAAGTTTGCGTTTTCATATTACGGACCGCGTGACTGTGGTCATTGGCAATGACAGTACTTCACGTCGTTTTATTGCATCTGCTTGTCCATGTACATAACGATTGTGATGAGTAACAGTTCGATAGTACAAGTGATCACAGTGACCACAAAACACCTGTTGTACAACAGCCAGTAACATTGTCCGAAGAATTCGAATAAAGCTACGACAGCCTCGTGTATCTCTACACTTTCTTGGTATATATTTGCCTTAATACATTTATTTATTGTCGAAAATATTATTATTGTGTTTCTGAAAAGTTTGACGAATTGGTAGTTTGGTTTACAAGAATGAACAGCGGGTAAATAATGTAGACGTACAATAAAAAGTGAGTGGCAAAAAAGTGAGGCCCCCTCTCCCAGCGATGTTTTCACCCGTTGGTCGGGGTCCGGCGCGATCCCAACTAGGCGTCTTCAGTTTGGTCCAGTATGTATGACGTAGCCCAACGGTGGACTAACGTGACCCAACACGCTTTCAGTTTGGAGCGCGCTGGGTGTGCTGCTTGGGGGCTACGCATTTCGTGAGGTAGCTTCTCGCCGTCTAGTTGTGGCTATTTATCATTATGCTTAACTGTAAGCCGCTTTATAAGACTGGACAACTTAAGTAGAACTAGAAATTAGTAGTTCTATTTGCGGTGATATCACAAAGGCTGGCGATGACTAGTTGAAAACCTGATACCGGGCCTAGGTTAACTCCTGAGGAGTACTTTTAGTCCTGATAGCAGATCCCATTTAATAGAAGGGACAATGCAGGCTCTAGGCGTGAAAGATGAATAATACTCATTTTTTCGTTGGTAATAAAGAGCCGCTGCCGGTTGATTTAGGTGTAAGAATCCGTTAGTGCACTTACTAAGCTGTGGCTCATCGAGTTTCATTCTAGCTGTCCTTGTGCATCGAAAGCGCGTTCAATCCCCCTGAAAGAGCGCCTCTACAGCATGCTACACCGCATTGGAGCATTATGCAGCCCATCGGTGAGTGAAATCACGATATGTCAACGTTTTTCGTCCTGCATATGGTTTAGATAAACATACCATAAATTATTACCCCTTTGAAATCACTGAGTGATTGGTCGTACCTCTGGGCATTCAACTCAAAAGCTCATCAACAATTGACCTCAGCAGGTACACTTGAATTCGTGGATTCACTAAAAGGACCTTTTTCTACCCTTTCAGAACTGATAGCATTGTGTGATCTGGCTCGCGTATTCTCAGGTTTCTTGCATTTGAACCTGGCTATTGGAATAACACGATTATCGTTCATGGCAAACTTTTTGGTTAGCTTAATTCCTTAAGCGACAACTGAAACTTGATTGCCATTTTTTTCATCAAGGTTCGTACTGATATCCATTTTCCCTGTCTCCATGGCTATTTCTGTGGAACTTACTGGTAACCCGAGGAGCTCTGAATTTCGCTTGGTACAGATCTTTGCATACAAAATGAGTCCGCTTGCACATCTAGAAATCCCAAATTGTTGTACTTTGGTGCAGGCGAAGTTCAGAGTGCAACAATCTCATAATACTTCTGGTATATGTGATATGATTCATCATTCTACATCAACGCTAAACTTGTCAGATAAAACCGTCGGATCATTGCACTGCTGTTTCATCCCTTGGGGATGTTCGACTCACGATCGTTCACTCCAGGTTCGAGCCCCACGGGGCTCGGTGGACGTGCATTGCGGACGATTTCTAACAAAGATGAAACAGCGCACCTGAATATATGCATCCCTCCAAATAATATACTATTTTTCTATGGTAAAATAAAAACTTGCCACCGGCGTGATTAAAATCAATACCATAATTTCGCATACAACACTTAGCGGAATCAATTCCCAGAGAGCATGCAAAAGCCCGATTTCCTAAAATGTTCATTATATTATGAAAAGTACGGTTAAATATATGAGTATTCATTTATCACAATGAACTGTAATTTTTCATCTCCGTAGTGCATTCCGAGCGGCATCTTCTGAAATACGGTGGGAGAAACAGCTGTCATTTTGGAAGATTGCGAAAACTGTCAACAGTAATTTAATTGTACCAAGCACTCAGAATGCTTTATTCAATATTTTATAGTAAGGCAATGACGCCAAAATTTTCACTTACTCATAAATCATGTGTTCGTACGGCGACGATTGCAAATGGTGATTCGCTATTGACTGCGGGCAGCGACACATTTTCTCGTTGGTGAATTGCACTGTAGCTCCAGGAAACTTTTTTTGTGACGACATCTGTTAGTAGAAAAAAATGATGGTTTATATCACAATGCGTACCGAGCAGCTCTGTTTAAGTCTTTGTATTCGCAAACGATCATCTTCCCTGGACTCCTCTCCTAGGTGTTTTACCTGGGAAGTATATCCGAGAGACAATAAGAATATTTTCACCCGAAAACGGTGAAACAGATATGGCAATTACAAATCACTCATATTATATATCAGTTAGTTAAAGGCACTAATCAGTTACATTTTGCAATGCTAATTCCCTCACAAAAGGCGATTAGACAGAACTAGTCTAAAAGTCAACCAAAACCGTCGAATGCCAAATAATGAACTCTGAGCAGAGACATCGAACGAGTGTAACACGCAAGGACAACGTGAAGCGGCTTTCTGCAGCCCATGTAGCAAAACCGCTCCCAAACCCCTCAGAAACCAATCGATTTTCGGCCAGTTTTCGGTTGGTCTGTGCTATTACGGCGACTGGTTTCCGAGCGGTTTACAATCGATCCTACGAAGCGAAAGGTATACTCTGTTATTTCCTTCCACTTATTCTAAATTACGTTACCATTTACGCCGTTGTTCCATTATCACAATGAAATCATTTCAATGATCTCTTATGTGCCTGGATTTTACGACTCGTAAAAGAAAGCATTTACAGAAGGAAATCGAAAGGAATATATTAAAATAAAAAAGGAGAAACATAAGAATATGTACATGTATGCACATTGTGTACACGATCGCCATATTCCTTCAATTCATATTCGACCTGTGAATCAAGAGACGGAATTAAATGTGAAATAAATTTTCTGCACGTACAAAAACAAATTATTTGCAGTTAACAAACTGATCAAGGGAAATGCACTTACTAGTTATAAACAATGTTTTTTATGTTAAACTTGTTTTACAGGTAACGGGATGTATACGGACACGTGCATCTCGGATACCGTATTACCTGAACTTAAAACATGGCGAAACATTTATGTCAAACATGAACGGACAATGTTCTTTTTTCATATATACGACCGCTAAGAAACCAATAACCAAATTCATTACTGTGGCGATGATAATGCACCTTAAGTTAAACCTCATCTTTTCTATTCCGGCGACCCCTCGATTCCTGGTATCGACAAACCACGGTTGAATGTACATTTCAGTGTTATCATCCAACACTTGCATAACGTCTGTGTTGACGTATACGCTTACAGATGCCAGTTTACCTTTGGCGACGCTGATAATACGCAGTTGTGTTACGGACTTTTAGTCACGCTGCCGGTTCAACAGTACTTTATAGCTAGATAATCAGAAAAAACTGTGATCAACAATTTTCTGACTGAGTCAACGGCGTTTTCTGCATTCAATCTAGACAGAACGTGAACTTCGAACGCCAAATAAGGATAACAAAACACTTACTATGAAGACCTCGCCTGCTGTAGAATGCGGGAGGCAGTGTCTTCCGTGGGGGTTGCACGTGCACGATCTGCAAAGACAGGAAGAAAACTCTGTGAGCCGGGTCTCATTAGGTGCATAAGCAAGCATCAACACTTGCACCGATAAAGATGGGAGTGGCGATCTGTCTGAGAGCATTACACCTACTTCTGGTCTTATTCTTCGCGCCAATATTGGCCACAACTGCAAGTCGGACGAACGATAGATAGTAGTACCGTGGCAATGCAGTTGAATATCGAGGATGGACTTGGGTAGTTTCAGTGTCGATATGGACTGCGCGATCTTCTTCACAAGTTCAAGGTGAAAACACCCCCCATTCTGCAGACAGCGGACAATACACTGCCTGCGAGTCCCGCACAACCTCCTCGGATCCCGAGGAATGTGTTGAGAGACACTTTGCCAGTATGCGCAATATCGCTACTAAGGCATTCTTTCCTTTCCCCACCCCTGTAGGTCCACTCCCTGTCAATTTTGTATGTTCATTCTTCCTGTTCCCCCGTACAACGTGGTGAGAAAGGCAGTGGTCAGTGGGGCTTGTCCTGCTCTTTAACTCTGTACGATGATGATGATGATGATTATGATGGTGCAACATCAGGGCTCGCTGAGACACTAAACTGATATTCAAGGATGTTGCGACGCAGTTCACCAGTGTCATCAACGTTCTCTGCATCTGAGAGGAGTGATTGGTATTATTCATACACACCAGTTCACCTTCATCAACCCTGGGGTCTGCTACGAACGCGGATATCCACAACAGTCCGTGATCTTCTTCAAACAAGACCAACAAAGGCGTTGGTAACAAACAAGAAGTATAAAAATTGGTAGGATTGATACTGTTCTGTGTTTCTGAGAACATTATGAACGCCATTCAACCGTACCATGATTGGTGTACATTCAGCTTCTGTTACAGTGTTTCTATAAGCTCGAAGACACGCAAACGAGCATATATATATATATATATATATATATATATATATATATATATATATATATATATATATATATATATATATATATATATATATATATATATATATATATATATATATATTCACACATGCCTGATTTCAGGCTGCGTCTAACTGAACATGGTACAATCAAGGAGGAATGAGTATATGAAGTCATAGTGGAGGAGAATGAAAAGTGAAAAAGCGAAGTTCTTTTTCTTGCTTTTCGGATAAGTTGGTATCCTTGCTACCTGAGTGAGCCAGTCACGTCGATTTGAGAGCATCAGCATCATTATCGTCGCATAACTACGTTGCTTATTGAGGTTGGCTGTCAGAGTAACAAAAAATTTATATAATATCCGTTTTCAACAAACCAAGTGGGATTCCAACTGTAGTCCAACTGGATCCCAAACATCACCTAAAAGGAGCCCAACCACAACTCGACTTAAACTTCATCATAATTTACAGGCATTCATAGAACAGTACGTAAACTTTCATCTGTACCTATTAGTGAGGCAATTTAAGTATGGATATATAGGTATGTTTTCATATACATATGATGAATGATACATCTACCGAGAAGCGGAGAGGAGCATATTCGCGACATAGTTTATTCTTCAAACTATCTTTAATCTTCTTGTCAAAAGGCGGATAGAAACATCCCGTGTAAGTCTCATCTCATTGACTCTATAGGTTCACTTTCAGGAAGCTTTCATCCTCAATGCCTCCAGACGCCGTTTGAACGGAGCGTCGTCCGTCTCTTCCATCAGTGACGCCGGTAAATTGTTTCAGAGTTTAGTTGCTCTCCGTGAAAGACGATAAGCCAGCAGAAAACCAGTCGTTCTCACAAAAAAAAATCCTCTCGAAATTCTGGACTCAAGTCACCACGAAAGATATTCTTCAGACTAATAATGTCACTAGAAGCTGGCCAATAGTACTCGGGGAAGAGATCAAGAAACCTTAGATGGTCTGCACAACCGGTCCCGTGTGAGCCACTGACGAATCTTGTCGCGAAGCGTTGCACCTTTCCAGTTTCACCATCTCGCCGATAGTGCAGAGGTAGGTTGCAGCACATCCGTCTTCAGGTCCCGGACGAACATGGGAGGCATATAGCAATTGGAAGGCCTTGGGACTCAACGGATCAGATGATCGATTTACGGCACCGAAAACAGCTCTGGAAGAACCACAAACCGTCTCTGTGTGAGCTCGAGTCCTGAAAACCACGACAGCATAACCGCGACGTCTCATTCGCACGACGATCACGGTATTATTTCGTTCCCGATGAGGTACACTCCATCCGATACCCTTCTCCCTACAGGCTTGTACGCGTATTTGGATACTACGGCTGGTGGGGCCCAGACATCAGACCATTGTACGAAAGCGTCTAGATTCCTTTGCAAAACCTCTCTGTCCAAATCTGACTCCACGACACACCACAGTTTTGTGTCATCTGCATAAACTAGGAAAGGTAACTGGGAGACTGACGGGAAGTCTTTGATGTAGTTCAGAAACAGCCCCGGTCCAAGCACCCATCACCGAGGGACCCGGCTTGTTGCAGTGTACCAACTT
The DNA here is from genome assembly GCA_948099385.1 of Fasciola hepatica. NCBI lineage: Eukaryota > Metazoa > Platyhelminthes > Trematoda > Plagiorchiida > Fasciolidae > Fasciola > Fasciola hepatica. The sequence continues at coordinate 852,647 of CANUEZ040000011.1, forward strand.
GACTTCGTCCAAGCAGTTCTGACTAAAAACTTCCTTCCTTTCGAGAAATCCGCAGGGCAGTCAAGCGTCGGACTCTGGAGACCAAATGTCCTGAGTTCCCCCAACAATCGGTCGTGAGGTACCCTGTCAAAGGCCTTGCTGAAATCAACGAAGGCTACATTCGTGTTGTTGTCGTCCTCCATAGCCTCCGCCCACCGTCCGGTTGCCAACAGCGGATTCTAGATACATTACCTCTTTGGACGGAAGCCATGCCGAGTGGGGCACAGATACGTGCATGACTAAAGGTGCTCCTGGATTCGCACCGACACCAAGCATTCCACCTCCTATCCCAAAATGCAGATTGCTCTCACCGGACGATTGATGGTGGGTACCTTCCGCGGACCCGCTTTGTACAATGGATAGATATTTTTGGTCTTCCATTTACTGGGCAAACTTTCCGTGCTTAAAGACAGATTGATATCATCGATCAAAATGAATGCGCGTTTGTTAGCCAATGCACGCAATACTGCCGGACGAATACCATCCGGTACGGGCAACTGCTGAACTTCTAGTTTCTTTAGTTCCTTGTGGGCCTCATCTGGATGGAAGGGCCGCAGCTTGCGTAACATTCGTATGTGGCAGCGACGGCAATGAGGTTGACTCTGTCGTATACACAAATGAGTAGTGACGCGCAAGGACCTCTGCTTTCTGAATGTTTGTCTCGGCAAGTGTTTCTTGTTCGACTAAGGGTGCTATAACAGTGTCAACGTGGGTTTTACATCTCAAATACGCATAATGCCGTTTGGGTGTAGTAAAGCAGTCTTCAGCACGCATGTTTTCAAAACAAATTTTCTTCTCCATTTTCATGGACGGACGCATTATTTCGATGGCTTTGCACCGCACGTACCTATACCCAGCATCCCGATAATGTTGCTATGCACGGTTCCCACCGTGGAGAGCACTTCGTACCTCACCATCAAACTATGCAGGACCCTTGCTATGCCTTCGAGAACGAACGGAAGGCGTAAACGTACACATCAGTTCAACGATCCTTTCCCGTATCATGGACCAGGAGGATTCTACTCTAACCGGAGCTGCGGTAGTCCACACCACGATGATGATGCTGCTTGCGTTTCACCAAAGTTTAAATGCCATACCCCATGTAGCACACAGCCCGTTCCATGGGCTGGGCCCGGAACAGGCTTGAGACGGGTTCGTTTTTTCAGTAATTTTGATGGCAAAATGTTTTATGGACCGTCATAATTTTTTCTAAAGAATCCAAAAATATAAATATTTTGTAATTTGGCTGTCGAAGACTGCATTACAATACCAGAGGGGTTTGTTTTAATCGACTGCTGGATTCCATTGAATAGGTCTGCTGTACACGGCAGCAGTCTGTTTATTTATAACAATATCTAAATTATCGTTCACGGTGAGTCACAGTTTCCAGAAGATAAACAGGTTGAGTCACAAAAGATGTTATTTTGGGTGACGTATGGGCTTCGTTTTAGGTTATTGCGGCGTTAATTCACCGGCCTGGTTCGGAGCGGGCCCGAGCTGGGTTTGGAGCGAGCTTGGACCGGGCCCGGGCCGGGTTCGCAACTGGTGCCTGGAAGGTTCCCGGGTTTCGACCGGGTAACCCAGCCGGGCTTCTGCCGAGATAGGGAAAGGCTACAGCTGGTTTCGCTTATAGTTTCGTCAGGTATGCCATGCATACCGCTGTACTATGCTCTACCACTGCACTCCGTATGTATTTCATATAGCCCTTATGTAAACGTAAGTGACATTTGTCACGTGTATCACGTATGTCAATACTGACAGCTAAAACATGCCATTTTTATCGATTTCGTGTTGGAAGAGATATCGAATCTAAAGGAAGATACTGCTGAATATGAAATGTCCTGCTTGTTTATATGCCCCTCTCTGGAAATATCGTAACGAATGTCCAACACTTTTTGAACCCAGTGTTAATAGTAATTTATCGAGGTACATGTAACTAATACCAACAATGGTGGTGCATCAAAAAATGCAGAAGAAGGGTTAGAAGGAATATATCCCACCGAAAACCGTTTGCCGCAACGAGTGGGTATCCTCCATGTTGGAAATGAAGGTATGAACATAGTTTCAACCAAATTATACAACATTTTCCGGGTGAACTCGGGGAGGATATTTCTGCTGGTTCATTGACACACGGTCTTTCGCATGCTTTCATAGAATCGAGAGAAACCATGAGACAACGACTGAATATTCTCATGTGTCTGGCTCGTCATTTGCCTCACATTCCTCGTGACCCTCGGACGCTGGCGCATACTCCTGGTCACTGTCCGAAAGCAAACGTTGGTTCCGGTGTATACGTCCACACTGGTCTAAAGAACGATGTTAATAAACTTTGAATGGGAAGAAAGAATTCGCTGATCATGTAGAAATTCAGCTAATCTGTGACGGGGCATGTTTGTACCGTTACTCATGCGCACAACTACGGCCCCGTTTTGGTCAGAGTTGGCGAACCAATGTGATCATCTGTACTCACCGTTGGACTTCATTGTGGGCCGGGAAAGTCCTTCGAAGCTAATGGTTATTTGCACCGGCGTGTGGAAGAGTTAGAAGACGTTGTATCTAAAGAGGGTTTACAATCAGATCCAAAGCCGTAGCTGTGAAACTGTCGTCAGTTGTCTGTGATACCCCAGCTCGGGCTTTTATTCGTCAAGTTAAACGTTCGCCGGGTTATCTTGGTTATATAAATGTGTCTCACATGGACTTCACAAAGACGGTCGAATGACCTTCCCTTTTTTGGACTGCAGACTTTGTACGGATGTGGATTTTTACAATGAACAAAATAAACGCCGCCACAAAGGCTCCAGCCCTCTTCTGCCTCTTCATATTGATATGGTCCATAATTTTTCGCTGGGTTATATGCACTTGGTTGGTTTGGGTGTTATCCCCAAGTTGTTGCTTCATTAGGTCAAAGGACCACCTAGTGGTTTCGGTCGTCTGAATCCGATTCAGTGCGAAGAATGGGGAAATCTGTTGCTGAGTGCCCACGTACACAGTCCCTCCGACTTTCAACGAGTTTGTATGCATACAGTGGATTTATAATGCTGGAAATTTACGGAGTTTCGTTTGTTTTTGTTGTATTTCGGCCCCGTCTGCTTGCGTAATTTATCTGTTGAGGCTCACGAACACTTTTTACTGTTATTTGTCTCCGTTTATATTTTGCCACATCCTGTTTTACACTTAGCATATAATCATTCAGCAAATAAGTTATTACGAGTTTTTGTGCAAGAGGTCGGTCAGCACTAGGCTGACAAAGAACCGGTGTACAAAGTGCATGCACTGAATAATCTTTCAGCGGACGTGAAGCGACATGGTACGTCAGACTGTTTTTCTTGTATTTCATATGAATCACGTTTGCAAGCTCTCAAGTTCTCATTAAATGGACCACGTAGACCAGCGGAACAGCTTTATCGACATCCAGTTGAACTAACTTTCATTTGCTCAATCAATAACGAGGGGACTATTTTAGACGTCACCAGACTGAATGTTAAATGGGTCCCACATAAATGTGATTGTTTTAAAAAACAGTGTGCTATACGGTGTCACTTTTTCAAGCAATATTATCCTAATAAACAGTTGCCCTTGTATGATTATTGCTATTTCCAATAATATTGTACAGTCTAGATGTTTTTCCACGTAATAGGCAACTTGTTTGACAGGTGAATTTATTCCACGTACTTGTATATATTTCGCGTGGGTGAAGTGGAAGATGAAATTGTCTCACAAAATATTGCTCATCTTCAATGTAAACGCATTTCCTCACCCGTGCAAAAGGGCCACGTATTTATTGCAATTTTGCATTCGTTTACAAAATAAAACTTCCTCATGAGATTTATAAAGGACAACTCAGTAGCTGTAGGAAACTGCAGGTGGATGGTGAACCACGGGCACATTCGCCAGCCAAGCTGCAAGGTGACAACCGCCGTTTGCAAATTTCTGCTGATGGACGAAGAGGAACCGGGCTAGCTCCCAGCTTACGAGTGGGAAGTTAGTTGGGAATCAGGTATGCTTAATGATTAACTTCGTGCAAAATTTATTTTAGATGATTTACCAACTACCTTAGAGCGTGAACGGAAATTGATTCCGGAAGGCACAATGTCTTTCTCTTTAGATGAGAGGCAGCCCTTGACTTCCTTCAGCGAAGGATATTCTAAACGGAGAGGGCGTGTTTTCTCGCTTTATTGAAGCAATAGAGTACCGAAACACTTCAGCTCCATGGGAGATGCCTTCAATGAGCCTACAGATGACTAAATAAAGATAAAAAATGCTATTGAACTACCGGATAAACCGGTGCGCATACCGCTGCCTGCCAGTCCGGTGTCTTGGTATTCTGTTTTTATTGTGAAGTTAAAGTAACCCCTTAGTCCATCTTCAGCACCTGTTCCCGTAACATCCACCCTGATTTTGGGTTCAGATAATTCAATTCCGCCTTCTCAGTCCCAAAAATCAAGGTATCAATTGTCTTTATTCATAGACATTTAACAATTTCATAACAGTACGGATACTGGCAGTTTGCAGATGGCGAACACATCTTATGGCTGTCTGTCAAAAAAGTTTGACGATTTGAACTGTAAAAAAGAGATTTCATACCCCGCAAAGTGTATACAGACCGATTCCATAAAATGGGACTAGAAATGGCGTCCCTTTGAGTGCAAGTACAAACTGTACTAGAAACCTTTGACCTGTTGGTGAAGCACACAAAAGCTGACTCTTCAACTGGTCATTGCCACTACAACTTGCATATGACGTCTTCATTGGCACATTTGACATAGTTTGAGGAGTCCCTCGAAATACTGCAAAACTACAATCATCTTGTACTTTGAAGGTAACATTACCAACATAATGTCAGGTTGATGCCTTGAAAAAGTTTATCTCAAGCGATCTCGGAGATACGGTTAGAGATATTCTATCCACACTTATCTCCGACGACTTGGCACTGAGATGTTGCTGGCTGGGAAGCTCAGAAAAAATTCCCGTACCGAATCTTAGATTTATCTCCGCTTTAAGAGGTAAACGAAGTTATATGTTTCATACACTATGGGTGCGGTCATTCCCTCTGAAAGACTGTGGAACCAAACATTGGGCAATAAAGGCTGGCATAATATGCTTTGGTTTGCAAACGCTAGAGATCGTGGAGAACCCGAGGAGCATAGAAGGTACGTTTCGCACACGAAGTACGTCACTATCACCTGTTTTATACAAGTACAAACCTCCTTTCCTCTACCTCTTCCATTGCTGACTGTCAAATAGAAAATGAATCAGTGTTTATATGAATTTGAGCGTCTTGCTTTTTTATCGTGTCACAGCTCACACTTTCCTGAAAAAGAAGGTTGGTATGACCGATACAAATTTCCTTTTCGTCACATGTCGCAATTTGGTATCCACATTGTTCTTTATCTTGAGGTGACTGGTACCATTATTTTTTACAGCTGTCAATCAACTACTGACTAGAGACACGGTCTAATTGTTTTACTTTTATTCTCCTTCATGACTAGAAAGATTTGTGAAAAGTAACGAATACGAAGATGTATACCGTAAATATCGAAGCAACCGTGTATATTGAACTTCGTGTAAATAAAGCTTGCATCATTTGTGGCGGCTTCTCTGTTTTTTATGGTGGAACGGGACATAAGCCCAACCTAGGACTAGTTGCAAACTAGTTGAAACTCGTTTACCATAATGTAGCTGGTGGCGACACCATACTTGACAAACCTATAAGCTAACCCAGAGGAAGCCCGTTCCTAGCCCAGCCGATGCCCGACCTGGTTACGGCCAGCTTACCGCTGGGTTGCTCGGTCAAAACCGGTTGCGAACCCGGCCCTAGCCCAACCCAAGCGCGCTTCCAGCCCACTCACCTGCTCCGGGCCCGGAACAAAGCCGTTCGAAGCCCTGCCGGGTTTGTTACTTCGGAAGTTGCGTCCCGTATGCGGTCAACCAAAACGAGGTACACCATGCCCTCATTGGACTAAAAGAATGGAGTGGCCGCTGGAGCCGACTGGAGAGGGGCATATAATTTCTTCAACCTCTGATTCTTTTGTTACATGCTTGTGCTTGAGTGCAGTGAGAGGGACATTTATCCCATAGCCGCGAAGGCCCGCTGCACCTTTGGGGATAATCGGCAACCAGACCCCGAGGTATTTAGCGGCGGGGAACCACATAGAGCCCAAGAAGGTCAGGTGTTGTACCGATCCCGAGGTATCAGAAAATACAGGATGGATGACTGTGGACCTTGAAACCTTTTCAACCCACGTATGTGCTGGTACTGAGTTATATTAGGTCACAGAACTTGCAGCTTGAGCCAGAGAGCGCTCAGCTTCTCGCACAGTGAGCTCAAGGAGTTCCTGCCGTGTTACGACTTTAGGTATCCAATATAATTCGGTATTTGTACCAGGTGAGAGCAAAGGAACAAAACGCGCCTGCTTTCGGGAACAGTAACCTAAGGTAAATATAAGTACTGGGCCCCAAACTCACTGCTGTTCCCATGTGAGACCTCCTTCAAGTCTTTGAATAATGTAAAGATGTAAGAATGAAGTGCTGAAAAGATGGGAGATACGGGGGCTGTGATAGAAATCAGCACAGCCAAAAAGCAATACACTAACGAGATGTAGTTTAGGGAGATAAGTAGACGAGCAAGAAAAAAAAGATGAAAAATGAGAATAAAAATGCTACTAAGGATGGTTAGTCATGGCCTGAGAACATCTCTGGAAAACAGGCGCTCAGTTTGTGCTTGGAAGCAAAAACCAAAGTTGCTGTCGCCAACCGAAGAGGCAATTACTTCTACTTGTTCACGACACAGTAAGAAAGTGAACGTGCTCCTGGTTGGATTCTGCTGAGAAAGGAGCAGACACCCAGTACACTTGATCTGGTGTTCACCAAATACCAGGGGAAAGTAAGCGGACTAAAGTTCACCACTCCGCTTAGGAGGAGTGACCATGTGGTCGTCAGTTTTCCGATCCAACGAGACTCCTTGAGGGGCGCCAAATAAGATGAGAAGAGACTTCAAGAGTTTGGACATCATCCCGATCAGGGACGAGGCTAGTGGGGTTGACTGGGGCGCTCGCTAGTGGACAGTGGAAAAAGGGTGGACCATCATCAGGAACCACCTCATCATGCTGGCTGATGATTTCACCCCATCCAGAAGCGTCAAAAGACTGAGTGAACCACCGTGGTGGACAATCCGATCTGCTAAGACCTTACCGATGAAGCGCAAAGCTTGGCTTCATGATTGGTTAATAGGTCCTCACCAAATTCTGCCGCAGTGTATGAGAGCCTACCAGCGTGCTTTAAGGGTTCGGCGAGAATGTCAGGCGAGATATAAAGTAGCCCCAGTGCATACAGCAGACACGCCCTAAGGCTAACTTTACCTACATCTAGTCCGAGGCTACAGTAAGAGTCGCCGAGGGATGCGTGGTGAACGAAAACAGAGAGAAGTCAATGAAAGCTTACGAGAAAGCGCAGACTTTGAAGAACCTCCCCAAGCATGTGCACAGACAAGACACCGGGAGACAGCAGGAGACCACCCTGGTACAGCAGACGATCACTATGCTTGAAGCCGTTATAAGTAACAGTGAAGTTGAACAGGTGCTGAGCAAGCTGAATAGTAACAGGGTTGCGGGACCAGATGGTGTTCACTCCGCCATCCTAAAGGCCCTAGCCAGTATACTGGCTGATCCGCTAACAGCTGTTCAACGTATATATAGGCACAGGGGAGCTTACGGCTTACTAGAGATCGACGCAAGTTGTCCCCATTCACAAAAGAGGCAAGCAGAATTTGGCTTTTGCCTACCGTCCTGTGGGCTGACTACCAGTCGCACTCAAAGTACTGGAGGGATGGGTCAGAGATCGACCAGCCGAACATCTACGGAACAATCAGCTGATTACCAACCAGCAACACGGGTTCGTTTGAGGAAGATCCTTTCTCACTAGCCCGCTATCTTTTCTCGATGAGGTAACTCGCAGATTAGACAAAAAAACGAGTGGATGTGTGTTACTTAGACTTTCAAAAGGTCTTCAACTCTGCGAACAAAATTTTCTTGCTGGGCAAACGGAAGGCAATTGGAGTGGCCTCACAGCTTGTGAGGTGGATCGAGAGTCACCTTAGCAACAGAGCTTTCTTCTTACAGGTCGACGAAACCGGGTTCACACTGGCCGAAGCTTGCCGTGGTGTACCACAAAACTCGGTAATGGGACCACTATTGTTCCCTGTATATGTAAATGATCTGATAACTACACTAGACTGCCTGGTGTTTTCATTCGCTGACCATATCGAACTAGTAGGAGAGCCGACCTCATCTCAACTGCGGGTAGACTTAAACAGGATTAGTGCGTGGATGGAAATTTGGGAGTTATCACCGAGTGCAGCCAAACGCATACTCTCTTTGTCAGGCAGGGGAAGCAACGAAGACAGGTACGTAGGGTTACTCGTCCCAGCGAGGATTGAGTCCGCGGCTGTGGTGAGAGACCCAAGTGTGCTTGTGCATGAGCTTCAAACCCGCTGAGCAGTGTACCTCAGCAGTGCGTAGGACAAACTTAAGAAAAACGTTGGTGTCTGGAGAGGTCGGCGCAATTCCCCATGTATATAGGGTGAATGTAGGGCATCAACTGGAGACTTTCGTACAAGCATGGGCACCGAGCCTATTGAAGAAAAGCATCGGAAGAAATTCAAAAGACCTTTACTTGAATGATAAGCGGGATGCAAGGGAATTTGTACTGAAAACGACTAAAGGCCCCAAATCTGTTCTCCCTCGACAGTCATTGGCTAAGGGGGGACCCGATAGAGAGCCACAAGTTATATAAGGGAATCGCCACGACTAACAGATTATCATCACGGCAGAAACACCTTGATCTCGCTGTGCCAGAATCTGAACGTTTATTTGCTCAAACCACGTCCTGTGACCTGACTTGACTTAATCTCGTTTGCTGTCACTTTTTCCACTTTATGCCCGTTTTCCGGGCGCAAGGCTGTGACAACGGGTTGCCAATGATCTGTCAGTCGTAGCGGTTCCTTTATATGACTTGTAGCTCTCTATCAGGTGCTCGGGTACACCAATCTGCCCAAGTAGGTTTGTAACTTAATACCTTACCTTCCTAGATCGTTGCCCATTCAACAAGCAGATCGGTCTAGGCATCCACTCTATGACATTTCTCTGCCTTCCGATGGTAATTACCGCCCTATGCCCAAACTTAGTCAGTTTTATCGACACAGAGGCTGTTTGATCTCAGGTCTTATATTTCATTGGTCCCATTGTTTATCACATTCTGCAGTCTGGATACCCTGTCCACGAGGGACCGCTCGAAACCCTCAAGGTTCACTTCCATTTTCGCCATTTGTGTGTTAGCATGTGTACTAGGTGCGGTCACTGATTGCAGAGTTCCGTCGGGCCAACCCTGTTCCCACTCTCAGTTGGTTCCGTTCAGCTCGGTTTGCGCAGGACGAAAGGGGCCGAGACCAATAGGGCGTCCAGATCGTTACGTTTTCGGCGGGTTTTCTTTGGCTCCCAGCACCACGCGTTGAGAGTTTTGTCTGGAGGGCACAGTCTGCTGGGCAGTATCATCTTCGTAGACATAAGTTCATTGACAAAAATACCAGGAGATAAATTTTCTCCCCCCTCGTTCACGAGACCAGCCCTTGAAACGCTGCGTTCCGGCTTGAATCTATAGGGTTTTCTTGAAAATTGGTACATTGCTACATCTAAGAGCATCCTTTGACAGTCCATTTTACCCAGGTACGACCCTATTTGTAAAAAACTTATCCCGTATGTTCAGCCTCGAGTATATCTTCTGCAGCTCAAAACTGTGTCCCCTGGTGCCGCATGCAGGGGTGGAAACGACAAAATCTCCTAACAGACCCTTCATGATCTTGAACGCTTCTGTTGGAACACCTCAGTCTTCAAGCCCCTCTAAGGAGAAGAGAGTAAGATCCCCTAGATGCTGGGCGTTAGATTTCTCCCCTCCCCCGACTGGTGATCACTCTATGGTTGAAATTAGTTGCACCCCTTCCAATCTCTCCTTATCTACGCGATAATAGGGAGACCATGCCAGCACACCATACTCCGGAAGAGGTTGCACCAGAATCTTGTAAAACGGGTTGAAGTTTTCCGGTTTTTGCATGTGACAGTATTCGCCACCCTAGGTAATACCACCTTGGCCATGTTGGCAGCTATCGTAATTCTTGTTCTGCCGGATGGTCCAACGGAATTTCAAGTGCGAACTTCATCATGGGGTTTTCCAGACTAATTTCAGTTGGCCTATCTCGTGATATTTTTTCTGAGAATATTCATTCTCCACGCAGCGCCATGTCACGGTGTGGCGCACCTCCGACCAAAGGACAGTGAGGAATGCACGTGCGAATGAATATTCAGGTCTTGAAGACTTGAAGCAATTCACGGGTACGAGGATGAAGCCCAAATGTTCTGGAATCTCGTGATTATCGTTTTATCTGGATGCCATCAGTCAGCTGAAAGATATTTCACTAGATAATGGGGCGGTAGAAAAATGGGGAAGAGGTTCGATGTATAAACTGCGACAGTGTCTTGCATCTGGTACTACCGGAAAACCGAAAGACAGACCACTGAACAACGCGAAAAGGTTCAGGACACTGGTCTTGGGTGCTTCTTGCCTCTTGGACTGCAGGTGACCTCAGATCAGATAAGGTCAGATCACTAGATATGGAGGCTTGGGCCAAATTTGCATCGAGTTTCTTGCACTCGAGACTGCAGAGATCCTCACGAGCTGCAAAAGAAAAACGAAGGCATGGCATTCCTCCTAGAGATAACAAGGAGCGGCAGGTTTCTAGTAGTCTGGCCATCTATTTTGTCCTCCCCAAAACTGGAGAATCCCGATATATAAGTACAATCAACCTCCGACCCTGCTGAACTAAGAGACGTGGTAGAACTGGAAGCAGTTTCCTTCATAGGTGAGACCTTGGGGCCCATATTCTTCGGTTCTTTCCGTAGACTGCTGCAGTGGCGCTTGCTTGGATGATACTGAGGGCTTTCTATCTTTCTACTGCGTCTACAAGCAAGAATGGGGTTGTGGCTATGAATGTGGATTACCAGAGAGAAAAAAAGAAAAAGTAAAAACAGAAAATTAATAATGATGATAAAGAATAAACTAACAACACGTGGAAATAGAGGAACAGGATTTCAAAGTTTGGGAAATTGGTCAGAAGTAGCAGCAATGCTACAGTGAGGGCGACAATGTGCTAGCTTAAGATGCCAAATTAGGGTCACATCACGGTACCGGGGCACAAGCCAATCTCTGCTACGTATTTATTGTGATGCCTAAACCAGTTGAGGACCAGTTGTACTTTGGGTGATTGGTTATGTGTTGCTTCGCGATTTGTGATGGCAGGAAGGCAGATTCCTGCACCCCTAGCCCAGGAGCTCGCCTCACGGTTTTCTTTTTTTCTACCCTTGATTTTTATGCTTTCAAACTTCCCGAATGTCTTTCGAGACTCTTTTTAAACCAAAAGTCTCCTGGGAGTTTAGTATCGTGCCTCACTTCTGTTGTCGGATTCCGCGGTCGAGGCTTGGTGGCTCCCTTTGTAAAGTCACATTCTGATGGTATTAAGTCAAGTTAGGGACCAATAAGAGTCTACAGCACACCAGCTTTTGTCTTTTTGGATTTGTAGGGACCTTCTTACAGGGTAAGGATAACTCTCCTTTAAAGTGACGTTTCATGAGAAGGCGGGGTAGTGTTTAGCCGCCTTTCTTTTCTATCAGTACCAGTCTGTTCTCAAATGGTCGTGCCGCACATGTTGCAGCGACTGGGCTGTGCCCGGAGCAACAGGCGTTTTAGTCCGTAATGGCGTCGTGCAAACGTGTGGAAGATAGGTGTGACGATAGGCAATTCAATTGCGCCAGGCAGGCCTATGAAACTTGGTATCAAATAACCCTTGCAGGTTAGCGGGAGAGATTGGATTTCACTAGCATCCACGCGCAAGCTTCACCGCACAGTCAAGAATTTTTGTTTTCCGATGAAAACTTTTTTGCTGTAGCTTCAAGCACAACGTGCCCTATTATTCAGGGGGTGATGACGAAGACTGCAATTCCACACTTGGTATCACAACAGGCTGTCCCAGTGAGGATCTAACATTTTCTTGAAATCATCGACCGCCTGGGACTCCACCACCGAGAACGGAAGTTTATTCCATTGATTTGCTACTCTTTGGGAGAAGAAACTTGCCCTGAATACCGTACCGCAAAGGCACCTCGCAAGCAACGACTCGTCTCCTCTGAGCCTATCATGTATTTCTTGGGAGCAGCTGAAGTCCTCCCAGGTCCGGGAAGCCCCTCGTAATTCTGAACGCTTCAATGAGATCTCCATTTACCCTCCTGCTTTCCAGAGGAAACAGCTTCAGCTCTCTAAGCCTCTCTTTACAGGGCCTGTTTCGGGATTCAGTAATAGGTCGTTCGAACCTCCTTTGTACACGTTCAAGCAGTTGTCTATCCCGAATAAGATTTGAATGCCGAGCCTGAAACGTCATGCCCCAGAAGCGGCCTTGTGTGGGTTGTGTAGTGCGGTAATAGTGCCCACTGCAAAGAACGAATACTGAAAATCCTTGCAAACGTTCTACGTGCTTTGCGAATTTGACTACACTTGACATAACTTTGAAAAACTCGTCCATACACCAACTTTTTTGCGCTTCTGTTTATTCATGCGAGACGTTTGCATTTGTCCTTGAACCTTTTCTGGATGTCGTACTTGAGCTTCGGGGCTTTGTACATTTGAGTTTACCTGTTTAGTCTATTTGGCCGCATACTTGAGGTTTGTATATATCTGTGCCTTTTGCAAATTTCGATTCAGTGCCGTGGAAACTACGAACCAATCTTGTTCTGGTTTTGGGATTGTTTGAATTGGCTACGCGTTGCTTGATTTGCGAGAATTGACTTACAGCACTCAAGTGGAACCTGGACAACAAAGCTTGTTGGAAGTTCCCAGACAAGGAGGCAAGGGCCTTATGGGACAGCAGGTGGGTCTCTGGGGATGGTTTGGGTGGTATCGATTCTCTGGATGACGCTGAGTCTACTAGCTCTGTCCTTGTCACTTTATACGCTTCTAGTCGCGATGAGTTCGGTCATAGAAATCCTTGCAGAATGAGGGTGATGGAATTAGAGAATCAGTTGCCGTTAGCCAGTAGGGAAAGAGCGCCACTTGAACAAGGAACTGGCCTCAGCGAGCCAGCAGGAGATCCATGTGGCCCACGATATCACCATCGAAATGGCGACATAATCGTCGAAAGTAAGCTTCTGAGGTAGCCTGAAGCTACCGATGTTTTGGCACTAGCCGTGCCAGTTTTAGAGCTAGCCTCTTTCGACGGGCCCCCCGAGCAGTTCCGTATATTTATGAAGCAATTCTAAAATTTCGTTGAGTGAAAAGTTGCAGATCCTGGACATTGGCTTTTGTATTTAATGTATCTGTCATAGGAGGACTGAAGGTGCTGCCGAAAGCTGCGCGATGCTTGATCCACTAATTGGGCACATTGGAGCACGCAGAACCCTCAAAGGTTTGTTTGGACAGCCATTCGAGGTGACAAGAAGCTTGAATAATGGTGTTTTATCGGAGGCAAAGAGGACCGAGGGCAACGCTGAATTATTGTCAGATTTGGTGATAAAAAAGTAGAATTGCAGTATAGAACTGGGGCATTCAGAATTGAAGTCTGATCTAAACGCGTTGCACGCACAAGAACGCGTTACCCGATGTCCACCCATTAATTCACAGAGCCGATGGGCAGAGAAAGCGGAGAAATAAATATGCCCGGGCGAGGATCTACTTTCGGCGATTTGATGAAGCGCATAGGTTGTCAACCCCGCATCGTCAGCAGCCGGTTTGGACAAATCGTACGTCAGAGTTTCAGGCTGGAGCGAACGGAACCAACGTCGGCCCAAATGTTGGGGAACGACAGTAACCGGCTCCGGTCTTTGGCTAACATGCACACGATAAGTCGAGAGTCCGAGAGGTTAGCTGAATGCAAGCTATGCAACTCACTGCATCGGTTATCAGATTTTCCGACCTTTCATGGGACGAGCTTGCCCAATCGGTGGTCCGCAGTAAAAGGGGTTGGCTCATGCTTTGTTTGTTTACACAACCCTCATCGAGCCTCTGGCTACAGCTTTAGAGTGAAATGTTACCAAGACATATGTTTTGGTAACCATCACCCGTCACCACATGGCCCTCAACTCAATAGGACTACTGAGGTGAATGGACCCAGAAGTGTTTGTTCAACAGGACATGATGGTTTCATACCATCCAGATTAGGCATCGTACCTTTTGGCATCGAGACATCTAAAAGACCGATGAGTGTCATGGCACTTTTGGCAGCGGGGTCGGATACTTCGTTGGTTGAGCAGGAGCTTATAGAGAGCTGCGAACTAGACCGCCAGCCTGCCTCTCTCACGATCAGCATGATTGCAGGGGGTCATGTTGATAACTGGATGAGACTGGCCTTGCAGTTAACATCGTTAGCTGATCATGGGACTGTAGACATCACGGGAGCCTTCGCTTTGAAAGCCTACCAGTGAGACCAAGAGACTCTATTCGATCAAGGTCTAATCTCAGTGATGTAATAATCGAAGGAGAGTCTTGCCCTCACGGTAGTATACTAATTGGATGTAATGTACCGGAGACTCACTGGGAGCTTGGACAGAGCAAAGGCAATTGAACAGAACCGTTCGCTAAGCTAACGATACTTGGCTGGAAACTCCTCGGACCGCTGACGAACGAAGTTCAACAATCGGCATCAGTAAGTTGCTTGGCGGTTGCTGAGAAGAGTGCTTATATAGAAAGCAACCAGCTCTTCGATATTGAATCCAACGGTCTATCTCAGGAAGGTGAAGTCTATTCAAAGAAAGATCAGCCAGTGCTTTGAAGGTTGAATTCAAAGACAAAAACTCACGATGGGCTACACAAAGGTTTTCTACCCGAGCGACCACCGTCAAACCACCTATTAGGAAGTGAAGAAATGGCCCGAAGGCTTTTGAAGCATCTCAAAAAGGGGCCTTTTCTAGAAGCCAAGTGGAGAATTGAACACCAGCAGGTCACTCAAAGCAGCTTGGAATTGGCCGCCAATTGGCAGTGTACGGTACCTGAGTGGAGCTGCATGGCCGGGGGCTAAATAAAGTACCCTTCGTCAAAGCAACAATTACTGAACTGAAGCCAGCATCCTTCAATGAATTTAAATTGACTGCATTGTTATTTGGTTGTGAGGTATAAACATTGCTACGGGAGAACTGCACCACCGTCGAACTGAGCTCTGCACATTAGACAGATCCCACAGTTGTGTTGCACCACAAGAAACGGAGGAAACGAAGAGCGTGTTCGAAACATCGGAGAGTTAATGCCTTCATAACAGGAAACAGCAATGCAAATTTTGAGCTGGAACCTTCAAACAAAAGACAAAATAGTTTGCAGGCCGCCTCACGCCAAGTTACTCAGCGTTTTACTCCATTTCATGCCCTGCAACTATTCAACTCGTCCCGTTTTTCCCAATCAATTGCAAAATATACTGAGTTCCAGTTTTTTATACATGTTCAGAGATGAGAAGAAAAAATTCGCCGAGATTTCACTTAACGGTTTAAGTGAGGCTTATTAGTCGGATTCACATTTTGAAACTATTGCGGATTTTGTACAGAAATACTTATTCACATTTGATAGAATATTTCTTGTCACACCTTTTGTACTCAAATCTCTGAAATACTCTGATAGGTGTCAGTATTCAGTTAATCTCTGTGTTCTTGTGTGTTTCAATACTGTCCGTCGCAAAATTGTTTTCGGATGTGATTTATAATCAGAAACCCATTTTCAGTTCTTCCAGAAAATTTGGGGTCCTAATTTTATGTAGCTCTACTGTTTCTGGGCGTTTCAATTTTGTGCGATACTTAGTTGTCACTTGAACGTTGCATCTACGTCAAACTTCTGCGCGCGAGTTAGTAAACAAGCTTAGTTTAACCAGTTGCTGAAATAGTTTACTGCTCAAGCTACATTGACTGAGCTCGTGTAGCAAGATTTTCTTCTCTCGAATGTCTTCATTTAGATCGTACTTCCAACTGTGTGCTTCGGTCCTCTGATGAATGTGCCCATCTCAAGTTATGCGGTGGGAGTTGTAATTGATTCCTAATGGATTGTACACAATGTCTACGATAAAAACCTGTGTTAATTGCAGCCAACACAGGAATCTAGTAACCACAGGCCCCGACAACAAGTGATAGCTGGGACCCCATCCCAAACCTCAGACACCTATTTTCGCGGAAGGATTTTGGACGGCGGTGTGCAGGATAAATACTGAATATTCTTCCAAACTTTCTACATGCCTTGTGAATTTGACTTCATTTAATTATAATAACAATAATATTGGTATATTTCGGATGAGCTCGAAGTATGCTACAATGTATGATCTAATGATCCAGGAGATGACAAAACAGGTGTTTTCAAGGTAGTGGAACTTATGTACACAGAGGGTTGGGAGAGCATGTTTACGTAGTCCAAAGCGAGAGTAAAGCTCGAAAAATTTGGACTTCAGAGTCAATTGGACAGTTCGGCTTTTGGCTGGTAAAATTAATTGGCAAGGTAGATGCGTTACATAGTTATTACCGGAAATGAACACAACCACCGGGAATTCGGGCGGAATCAAAGGATTTTCTCGAAGCTTTCCTTGAAGGAAGAGTTTATAAAAGAAGGTTTGAAGCGACTCTGCATGTTGCAGTGTAAAAAAGTGTCTAGATAGGAAACTGGATAATGTACAAGAATGAATGTCCAGATATAAGTAGCAAAGATGATATCGTCCATAAGGTGGCAAAATCGTTATGGCAAGGTGCCCGTGGATGCAATCACGAGAACAGTTTACAACTTATCGGAGTGAGAGCAGGTACCATTTCAAGTGCGGTGAGGGAAGAAATGGCGACAGGAGAGCAGGTAATCAACAGGCAGATTTTCCAGGTTATTGCAGGCATGTTACGGAGTAATAACAAGAAGATGGAATAAAGGTTATGAACCGATGTGACGGCGGATAGCCGATAGCTTTCTGAAGTGGTAGTGGTGTAGAGAGCAGATAATTGTCCGGGTGACGGTTATGAATTGTGGAAAATACGAAAATGGTGAAGAGAACTAAAAAACCAGCGGTTCCGACGTGGAAATCGGATTGAAACGTAGGATTTGGAATAAAACAGGAAAATTCGGCAGATATGGCGATTAAAATTGGAGGTTCCGTACCGGTGGACTCGGCCGTACAGCGAACGATCAAAAGCTCCGGGGGGGTTGCAGGACAACCAAAGTGGTGTTGATGGAAATGGCAGATGATTACAGGTGATAAGACGTGAACTGTTTGCGTAAGTTTTATTGGTCGAGAATTAGCAATGTGAAAATAAAAGACTAAATATGGAGTGTGGAAAGGTACGGCAAATCACAAATATGTATAGTTCGCCGAGGATCCGATAGAATCGATGAATGGTAGGCATGAATCTCTTACTGAACGTTGCAATGGGTGGGCCATGTCACAGCGGTATGTGACTGGAGCTACATCACACGTGAAAGAGAAGGTTGGGGTGCAGCAACAGAAAGTATGGATGCCAGTCACTTAAGGAATTAATATTAATAACGGTTTATTTCAGGGACACACGAAGCATGCCTGATTGCGTGATCATATGATACAAGTGAGGTCGCAAAAGGGTTCCTTGGATATTCATTTTGGTAAATGCAGCACAAAAGTGTATAGGTTTATTGGTCACACGAATGAATGGCCGGCAAATCTGAGTTTGAAGATTGGATGAACTCCCTTCTCAGGAGTGAGTGAAATGGGCTCCGCGGTCGAGATGCCTTATGAAGTAAAGCGGGGATGAAGTAAAAATGCGCAGTATTTCGGATAACATCAATGTAAGGTGGCAGGGGTGAGTGAACTGATAAAAAAACCTTCGAAAAAGGCACCATTGTTTATATATCATATCGGGTGAAATGAGTCAAACAAGTTGAACGAGTGGCTTATCTTTTGGGAAGGAGGGGATGTTAAAGTGATGAAACAAAGGCCGACGGAGAATGGGGGAAGCATCCAGCGGGAGGATAATGATTTACCAGCACGGGGGTGGTAATTGTGTAATGAACCAATCTTGGGTGCGTTGAAAAATTGATTGAATGGACGAATATCACGAATTGGTCACGTTATTGCAGGTGGACGGTAAGTGTACAGCCTGGTGACCATTTCGACGGGTACCTTGAATTATGGCACCATGGAAACCGCATGATAAACTTATCTGAGACAAACAAGTGTGAAGGGGCCAAGCGGCACAACGAGATCAGGATAAGAAGGTCGATCGGCACTGTGAAAACGAGCATTTGGACTGATGGAGAGGGCGAATGATTGCCAATCACGGACTTGACTTCTGGAGACCTACGAAACTTATTTCTGCGAAGTTCGACGTCCGTCGAGTTTTGGTGAGGAAATGAACAGTGACAGTAGGAGTGCCAGCGTGCGAATAGTGGCCGCGAGTTTTCACATGGCAGATGGGCAGTTTTAAGGAAAGGACGGTCAGTAATCTTATGTGAGATGCAGAGAATGTAGGCGTGGGTTGCTTGCCAAAATTGATGGTTATTACATAGGCAATAATGTTGTGCCAATTAGGGGGTCGGGTTGGTCGGTGAGGATGAAAGCTCCAGGCTATTTAGCACATTACTGAGGTGATAAATGTTTGGGCTTGAGTAGGTAGTTTCACTCTCAATATTGAGAGTGGGCTCAACGGAAGAAAAGCCTTCGGAGAAGAAAGAGCGGATAACTTGTTTGCGGCAGTGGTACAAGCGCGACGATGAACTTCCGTAATCTCCAAATGGGGCTAGTGGGTGGGACTGACCGTGTGGTGGGCACCCTAACTGAAAACCGTTTTTGGTGACAGGAGGCTCGATCCGCTAACCTAGTTGCCCCCTCATACCGTTGCATACGTACTGCAAGCCAGATGTGCACCGGCCCAGGCAGTGGATCTGACCGTGTCCCGCGCAGTTGGGTTTGGGATGATTTTGCGCGGTGCTTACAGTAGAGTAGTCAGAGATCCGGTAGCTGCTTTGCGGGAGTTCCAAAGATCAAAGTCAGTTGGACAGCAATCGGGTGAGGTGCAAACGTTACACCATATCAACGGTCCAATTCTCTTATCCCGCTAGAAAAATGTGCCAGGCTGGTGCCCATGCGATGGGGTGGGCAGAAAGGTCCCTAGTCAGTATATTCTGAAATAAAAGTAGAAAAAGACTACAACCTGGCATTTCTGCCAGCTATGAAGTTGGGGCGAGATGTAAATCAATGCGTGACAGAACCCGAACAGAAGATAGAGCGAGCAAGAAGAGACTTAGGCCATTACGACCATAAAGGCGAGGTCTTAGGATAGAGAGACAGGTCTAAAGAACCTTTTCAAAGATCTAGTACCAGACTAACCTGAGCCTTAGCGTGAACTGGTAATGAGACAAACATCAGAAGTGAGCAGACCTAGTTGTGAATAGGTACGCGCAAAAAGGTTAGAGATGCCGAAGAGTAGAGTTTAGGAGCGGGGGACAGTTTTAAGCCAAACGGTAAGTGCAACGATTAAAGCCGGATGACGACTAGTAGCAGCTAGTGGGGTTACGAGAAGAGCTTGCACAAGGAGGGGATTGTAAGTTTTAAGACTCGCCCGGGTGTGAGGGGTTTCTTGGAAAATTAACACGTATGGAATGAGGCTTTAAAGATTAGTTAGAATTCAGGTCCTACCTCAGAAGCACGGGTCTCAGACACTATATTGTCAGTTAACATCAGGGCATTATTACCTAGGAGGTAATGCCTTATTGATGTTCGAAGTGGGTGGGGAAACATTGACGAATTGCAATGGAGAGTTTACTCCAAAGTCTTGAATATTTTAGCGGAAAGAAAGTATATCTCATGGATAGCTTAGCACTTGGATTGAAAAGACGCAGATCTCTGTGATGGAGGGAGTAGAGAGTAGTGGACTTGACACATGGTTTGCCAGTGGGGAAAACGCCATGCCACAGATAAGCTTATGAGGGAAGCAAAGGTTAAGTCTCATACGGCGTATCCAAAGGGGCTCCATGAAGAGGACGGCTTGGCTATCTTTATAACTTAGTGGTGCATTAACTAAGCAGCTTTACATTTTCTATAGCTATTCTCTCGGTTTGGAGAGTATCAGTGAGGATGACAGGGCTGTACTCTAGACAATGACAGACATAGGACAGATTCGATAGGAGTTTCGTGTTGCGCAGAATGAGAGACCTGCATAGAAATCCCAAGGATTTGTTTGCCTCAGCAGCTTGGGAAGATAAGCTTTCCGAGAATTTCACGGCGAATGAGTAATGCAGTCCAAGATCTCGTACAGATGGGCTGAGGGTAATAAGGGATTTGTGTAAAAGAAGAGATTTCCGAGGGACGTGACGGTGTGGGATCACAAAGCCGCATTTTTGAACAAAGAATCTAATTGTCCGGAGTGACACCATTGCTCAAGACGTTCTAGATCGTGCTGTGCGTTGGTAAATGCAACAATTAGGTTTCGAGGTGAGAATTCATATGCAATTTTTATGTTGTCCTCAAATGAGAACAGGGGACCTTGATGTCTTTTGGAGAAGATATCATTGCAAGCCACTTTTGAGCAATGCGTAGCCAAATTCGCAACGCATCCCGGAATCAGAAGGCAATTATCCGTAAATTCCACGATACTAGATTTTCAAATGAAAAATGACACGAAACAAAAGCAACCCTCAATTATGCAATCGCAAGGACTCAAAAAACGAGAACCAAATTGCGGCGTGCGAGAAGGGAGCACGTGCATCACGCCGGTTTAGAAAAAAGTATATGACAGAGCAGCGCGCTGGGCGCGAACAAAGGAGCGTCGGCCCGTAAAAGCAAGCAGAGCGAAAAACAAGTCAATAATGTAAATAAGTGAGAGATGGTGGGGAAACATGGAATTGCAGTGGTTTTTGGGGGATTTTCCACGACCGGCCGTTACACCACCCACCAAAATCCTCCCGAATCTGAGCAGAATCAAAGATGTGGAGTAGGGGTACTGACTCTTCTCACCTACTTAGAGCCTGCTCTCAGTGCGCGTACCTAATACTTCGTAGACATCGTTCTACCCAAGGTCGCCCTTGATCCGGCGGCCAAACGGACGTGAGTTTACTCTACGTCGTCCGTGAAAACGGCTGATCGATGGGGGGCATGAAGGCAAAACATAGATGCCGTGCTCGGGAGGGCTGTTGTTTCTCGGACGGGTGTTTTTTTGTTTGTGTGGGTAGGCGGGTATGGGTGCCATGGGTGAGGTGGAACCCTGGTACATGGGCAAATAGTAACTACCATCACTTACGGGAAAAACCTTCCATAATATCAGTGGTACACGGGAAACAACCAGCCCTGCCACGTATTCTGATGGAGGTCATGAGATCTAAACGTGTATCGCGTAAGTGTGTATGCGTCGGGGTTTATGATGGAATAACAACTACTACCACACATAGGAAAGTCTTTCTGTAGCGTCAACGAAAATTGGCGGGCACGAAAACGTGTCTGACGGAGATCACGATGTACCATGTAAGTGTGTGTGTCAGAGTGTATGATATTTCAACACGTCAGTGTGTTGTAAATGCCCCAAACATGAGGGTTCTTCTACTCACCTCGAAGACGGATGAGGGATAGTTTACTTGGTTTCTGTGTTATCGACTTCTCCACCTTCACTCTCGAGGAGGCTGATACTGCTTACGTCGCGGACTAGCCTTCCGTGGGCGGTCTCCACCTTCACAGTTCTTAACACTTCGTCGGAGCTTTCGATGGTTTCCATAACCGCACCCAAGGGCCAGGTGATGAAATGCGCTTGTTTGTCTGCTATCATCACTACATCCCCAACCTTGAATGGTCTTGTTTTGACCAGCCACTTCTTTCGAGCCCGCAGGGCCGGTAGGTAATCCCGAAGCCATCGCCTCCAAAAAACCCTGGCAAGATAACTTGCCCGCTCCCATCCGTGAGGTAGCTCCCACGAAGGTTTGTCGGCCCTTGGAAACCTTCTTTAGATCTTAACGTTAACAAGTCTTTCGAGGTGAGCGCCGGATGTGTGGGGTTGCCGTTGTTTACTGGAAACAGTGGGCGGTTTCTCAGAATTCTCTCGACTTCAGTTACGACGGTGCTCGGCTTCTAGTCGTTGGGCGGCTGATGCTCAATGATCGACAGCAATATTCGCTTCGTGGACCGGATCAGGAGTTCCCATACGCCGCCGCGATGACTGGCCTGCGAGGTATTGAAGTGCCATCGCATATCACGGGTCGAGGTTCGATTTGCACTTCGCCCATGCTCATGTTTTAGTGCCAACGCTGCAGTCTCTGGTGGGAGCCCACAAAGTTCGAGCCATTGTCGGAGTATATGTCTGCCGGTACGCCTTTTTGGCTGATGAAGCCACGCCAGGCCCGTACAAGAGGGTCCGTTTTCGTTGAATGCGCAACTTCTAATTGTACCGCACGTGACTCCATGCACGTAATGAAACGCCAGTAAAGTTTTTCCAACTTCTCCTCACACTTGATCCACAAGGACCCGAAATGGTCCACACTGGTGTCGCTGAACGGCTAGTAACCCGGAGTCTCTCTGCATTCTAGTAGCGGAGCCATGTGTTGTTTTCTAGCTTCGGCAGTGCTTCGCCCACAATGCACACAACGTCGGATTGCGCGTTTTAAAGTTGCCGTTCCTCTCTGCAGCCAAAGGCGTTCTCGGATGACGCTTGTCACGTGAATTTCCCCGGCATTTCGCTCCACGGCGTGGACGTGTTGAGCCATTAGCTCTATCACAGGTTGTCGAGCCGGCAGCAATATGAGGTATTCTGTGTGGAGGCTCAGGTGGGATTTGTTCAGCCTGCCATCTAATCCGTTAATGAGTCTGGGGTTTAAATACTTCTCGGAGATGATAGTCCCTTGTCGATTGGTCCCACTTCTTCCGCTCTCTCGAGTTCCCTGCTGAAAGCCCCTCGTTGTACCGTCCTGAATATATAATAACAATAGTGATAATAAAAGTTTATTTCGGAGATGCCCGAAGCATGCCTAAAACATGATAGAGGCTTAACAAGCGACAAAACTGACAGATGAAATTAATGAAAAATTTAGAAGTACGTAACAAAAAGGGGGTAAGAAGAAATAGAGGGATATGAGAGGGAGATAAATGTGTGCACACCAAGGAGTAATGTAGGGAGTTTAAGGTAACCCGGAGATGGATTCAAATATGGGCCCGGTGAATTTTAGGGTCAAGGTCAGATGGAGCAGCTTTTTGAGCCAAGCGGGGGAAAACGGAGCCCGGGAGCTTTACAAAAGGAGGACTGAAAATCGGCATGAGAAAATATCGTTACGGGAAGTGATGAAGGAAAAAGGAAGAAAGAGGAGAAGAGGTGAACAAAAAATGGAGTTTTATTACTGGGAACTGGACATGAACTATGCGTTGTTTCAACGAACGGACGATGTCAATTTGAATGCAGGGAGCTGGTAATGCTAGACGTAACGAGTAAGTCGGATGGAATAAATGTAGCGGAGGGATCGAGGTACGGTGCATGTGAGGCACGGTTGTGGGCAAAATGGACGCATATCATGTAGGGCGGTGGCACGGTTGCATGAGAACTGGCCGGCGAAGAACTTAAGGAGGTAGAGGAAATATGTAGATACGAAAATATGTATGGGTATATATATATATCAGAGCAGGAGCAAATAGGAGTGAAGGAAAGGGACACGGAGGTGGCAGTGGTTGGACGGGACAGGTAGGGTTGGGTCAAATGGAGCAGGATTAACTTGGATAAACCCCGAGATATTTGTTTATGACGGGTGAACATGGGAGATCAACAGCAAAAGAGGACCAACTTTGGAAGCCCAGAAGAGATGGCCGTGAGCAGAAGTTGGTAAGTGAGGGAATATGAAAAAAGGATCGACGAAGACAGGTAAGAACCAATTTAGCAGTCTGAATATTGCAGGTGTGGCATATGGAGACGGTCGAACATGGGTGAAGCGGTAATAAATGGACGTACAATATGCAAGAAGAAGATGGCCGCGATAGTGGCTGGAGAACGCAGAGCGAACAGAAGTACGGGGTGGTTGGAGGGGTGTAAAATATCACTGGGGTGAGGTAACTTGGAGGTTAGAAAAACTGTGGTGCGAAGATGCATCAATTGTAACAGCGAATAACGTGGAACAGAAATAAGGAAGTGGAGGATCAGAAAGCCCGGATAATGGCGGATTGCACAACTTGAAACTGTAAGTGAGAATGATGACCACTATGACATTACACTAAGTGGAACGCGGAAAAGCAGCGCAGCCTGGAAGGCACAATGAAAGTGCTTGTGGTGAGCTATGTAAGAGGCAAACGAGAGTGCTGACCAAATAAACTCAGGTAAGAGATGATAATCAGAACGTCGCTGTGCTACACCACGTCACTAGCCGTGCTGTTATTGGTATAGTTTCCACTGATGTATCTAGGGAAGTAGTTCACAAACAGCTTTGCAAGACATCCCCATTAGCTAAAATAAATCAGAATTTTTTCTAAACAGTAAAATCTGAGGTCAGTATTTGACCTGCGGATCCACTTCTATCAAAGTTCTTTCAAATATCATGCCTAGATCGACTTCAAATCGCCTCATTCACCGAGCGGCAAATCGAACTCCACTTACAAGCACTAAGCGCCCCCGACTTTCTACCTCCTCCGTGCCGTGTTCAGTACCACTGGTCGATATATACAGTGAAGCCAGTAACAAATATAGTGCGCTTCAGGAAAACTTATCGTCCTTAGAGAAACAGTTACGATCCATGGACGATGCACTGACCATGCTGCTGCCACTAGCATATACTGTTGATCCTTTGAAACATCCAAACACTGAAAGTCTCCTATCAGCCGGCCACTTCCTGGACTCTGTTGCATCTGAAGTCCATAGACGGACAAAAAATTCTAAAAATGCCGTTGTTTTTAATGTTCCAGATCGTTTGCCCCTTTCCTCGGTCAAACAGTCCCCTAATAGCACACCGGATCCGGACCGGCACCGGACCGGTTCCGGTAATGTGCCGGTACAGTTCCGTTGATTTTCCGGTAAAATGCCGGTGACCTTCCGGAAACGCTACCGGTACCGTGCCGGTACCGGTACGGTAAACGGTGGGCAAGCGAAAAGTCGACGTGCACACTCTCTCTCCAGGTACCTCCAGATTCCAAATCCCAGTCGCAATGAGGAACACCTACGGCTAGCCCTGATGTGATACGGAAGTGTCGTCCACAGGCAGTGCATAGTTAATATCGAGTCTCATTCCGGACCGGTTCCGGTAATGTGCCGGTAGAGTTCCGGTAATATGCCGTTGATCTTCCGGCAAACGGTGGGCAAGCGAAAAATCGACGTGCTCTGACCCATAATCCACCTCCACGTACCTCCACATTCCAGGTCCCATTCCTACGATAGAAACGTTTCGCTAGCCGCTATCAAAGGGTGACCACAATCACTGCCAGGAAACTACATTAGCTAAACGCATCGAATTTCCCGTTTTCCTAATAACGGTTTTATCGATGGTCCATGTGCATCACCAACCTCTCATGTATAAGTGGTTGTTAAAGCGCTCCATCGCGATCGGAAGCAAACTCATTTAAAAGCACTAACGAGTAGAAAATGCAGAAGGAACTGTATATGATAAATTTTTATAAAAATCACTGTACTGAAATTAATTTTGGCATCGATGAAACAGCTTTACCTATCTCAGCGTAGGGAAATCGATAATTTCCGATTGGAATTTTTCCGGGCGTTCCGGTCAAATTACACCGGAGCGCCAGGTCTTCTCCAACTAACGAAGACAACATTCTTCGCACAGTTGATCCCAGATCGTTGCCAGCGTGGCGCTGCAGGGCGTTCACCTTAATTTGTAAGCCTAACGAAATATGCAACTCACTGTGCAGTTAAAATGTCTGTTGATTTCCAGGTCACTTTCCAACTTACTCAGTTGAGCTTCATCGTTAGCCTGGAACGGCTCGTAGGTAGAGGCCACTCCTCCCTCACTACGGCTGATATAACCGTATATTTTCCCCATTAGCAAAGAATGGTCGATCCGCAGACCATTTAGGCAGGAAAGAATACGTTCCATATAGTCTGAATATTATAATTGGGGTGGATAGATCAGTCACCTTGCCACCTTTGTAGGAAATCCTGCAGTTGACCGGCCGACTGACAGGTGGTTAGCGGATGGGACGAGCTATACGAAATGTTCTTATCGCCTGATCTATAAAACCACTAACCTGGGAGTGTTGAATGCAGCTGCTGTCTCCATACTTCCGCGGTTCCCCCCATCTGTCAATTTTGGTGGACTACGTAGATGCGTGATGAGAAAAGCTGCATTTACTATACCTAGGTGAGGGGTGGGCTAAGTCCAAAACTGGTCCTGGAGACATCGGCGACGGTACGGGAGATTCCATACGAATTCGCTGAGGTAAAGGGAGTTCC
This sequence comes from Fasciola hepatica, assembly GCA_948099385.1. NCBI lineage: Eukaryota > Metazoa > Platyhelminthes > Trematoda > Plagiorchiida > Fasciolidae > Fasciola > Fasciola hepatica. Next base: position 879,118 of record CANUEZ040000011.1, read on the forward strand.
ACAGAACTCTCATCGGATGTGAAAGCAATGGGTACCCTTGAAGAATAAAGAATAAAGTGATATCTCACCTGCGGCGAACGGAATAGCGCTCGGCAAAGGGCGTCATCGGTAATGTGTCATCCGACGACGCTGACCTGTCGGTTTCACCGATGAACTTCCTTTCGAGATCCATTGCATCCTTCAGGTTATCTGACAGCATAAGAGTATAATCCGAATTTACCTGATAGGTATACCTCATGGAATTCGTAGTTTGGAACACTATCCTCCAATTTCGAACCTTCCAACAGCAATCTCTGATATACCTGGAAGGTTGACGACTTGGGCCAACGTACTCTTTTATCATCAACCAGCCAGTTACTGTGGACGATGGCCACAGATTTATCACATGCGAAAACAACTACTAAGTACATCTAAAAAAAGTTAGCAGTTGGCATTACGCGGAGTTATTATTCATCATAAATTTCAAGTACCAAACACATCAAAAAGTGAAATATCAATAGTTAAAAGTGTGTATTATGGGTACGATTACATGAAGAATGCCAACAGTAATAGGAAAGCACTTACAAACAATGCTATTAACAGGAAGTTTTACAATATCATCGTGCAAACCGCCAACGGAATATATGTACAGGTGGTTAGACCGCATGGGTTTGCTGAAAAATTGACGCGGGTTTTTAAAATACTTCACCCTAACCGATGCCTCATATATGTCGACAATTTCAACCGGTTTACCATCGGCGATGGCGATGTTGTTTGGTGGTCTGGGAGAAAAGATAATGTTGTTCAATAAAACAGCATTTTTGCATCCACGGAACCGGTGAATTGGTTGTCCGACGTCATCTTGTATGTGGGCAGTGGAATCCGGGTTGTCCGAAGTAATCCGCTCGCACAGACGGTGATACAACTGCTGAGCAGGACTTCTCGGACCATGAATACTAAATTTCAAGTTTCGTAGATGAGATTCAAAGGGGAAACAGGAAAATTTGTCCAGCGTCCCGTGAATAAGAACATCTTTGGGTAAGTGAACCAATGAGTGGACATTGTACGTAATATTTGAAACACCGAACAAAGAAGAGAATTGTTGAACAAATGTTCTCAAGATAGATTCCGCGAAAGCATTGCATGACATATACAAAACTGGATGGCACAAAATATAAATAGCAACCGAAAGCAGCATGAAATGATCATACGCATGTTCGCTCAACAAGCCCTTAAGACAAACAGGTCCCAAGTACAATAAGAATGTGCGGAATTCTGTGGCTTTCCACCGGTCAATATTATTAACATGGCGACAAAGCCGCTGGAAATCACACGGAGTGGTGGAGTGCGAATGCATTATCCGATTTCCAAGGTCCTCACAGGCACTTTTATCCAAGCGACCAAATGAATTGCGCGGACCATGCAACCAGATATCGAGAAGTTTATTCAAAACACCCAAACAGACAAGGTGCATATAGTCTAATGGGAACGCCTGAACCATGTCAATGGGGAGGGAAACAAAGGGACTCATGCCGATGTGGTGTTTTCGATGCCGCAAGGTACGAAATGCCTCGTCGTCACGAAGCTTGCACTTAACATAGGGAAAAGTCATTCTTTTTTCAAAGTGCAAGCCGCGTTGGATGCACTTATCACAGCCAAAATAACCGGTTGGATCTTTCACTTGTTTAATGAAACTCCGGGCCGGAGTATCACAGATCACTGACAACAGTCGGCACTTAATGTGCCTGTCACCAAACGGTATTCCTTCGGTTAACGCTCTGCTCAACTCCGTCACGCATTCACCCAGGAAAGTTGATACGTTGGACCGTTTTCCTTCACCGCAATAAAAACCGACGGTGACAACTGGCAGGCAGACGGGCGTGATTACTCTCACTAGTATTGGCCACAGCTGCGTATTTGATGAACGATAAACCGAAGTACCATCACAATTCACCTGAATGTTGATCTCGTCAGGGACTGTGGTAATGTTCCTTAGCTGTCTCGTCAGAACGTTGTTCAGTCCAACGTGAATGTACAGCCCGTTATCCAAATTCGTGATAGGACACTCCCTTGGTGTGCCCAACAACGTTCTTGGGTCCCGACAAAGATTCGGTATATGTTCACTGATTGCTTCCAAGATTCCCCTTTGTTGGACCAAAGACAGTCGAAAACGAACAAAGGCCTTTCCCAAGGAGTTCAGAAGTGAACTTCCATCGCCAGCAGACTGTGGTGCACGTCGTAAGCAGTGCAAAGGAATAACTATTAACGGAAGTTAGTGTGCCAGAAACGAAACCAAGACCTGTTATTCGTGGCCGTCCTTCAGAGATAACGGCTTCTTGAGTGGGAGCCTCAACTGTTGCAAGCAAATGAGTCAATATGGGTATTCAAACGATTAAATTACTCATAACTGCTGGCTGCGTTGAAGAAGTCGTCGGAATAGTGTCCTCTTGCAAGCATGCCTCACGTTGTTGGCCAAACGGCGCGTTCCTTGGAATCATAGAGCCGCATTCAGCGGCCGCATTAATAAGCGAATTCCCTAGAATGAAAGTAACAAAACAACGATTACTCTCACCTGGCAAATCCAACTTTGGGAAACGCACGCGGTGCTCCCACAGTGTGGCTTCTCCACAAACAGCACACTTCATGGAGCTCAGTTCTTTCTCCTTCATACGATATCTCTTCCACTTATTTATTTCAGCCATTGCAACTGATTAATATAAAGGAGTTTCCAAAATGTACCCAAACGGTTCACGATTATGGACAGGACCTCGTGACGCGTGCGACAAGGCAGAACCACTTCGAGATTTGAATTTGGCCTTCACTTGACTAAAACAAAGACCCACGATTGCACCGCAATTCACGGACATAAATATGCGTAAAAATCGCATATTATTACTCACAAGGCCATTTGAAGAATAATTATGTGATTACTTTTATAAATTGTCCACTATTTCTCTGCCCACTTGTTACCGGCATGTTACCGGAATGTTGCGGTGGGCAACGTGCTACATGGGTCATTGCTCATGGCATGTGATATGTCACACCACGAGTGCTACTGCAAAAGACTCAGAAAACGGTCACATCGAGACATGTTCCCGCTACTGTTTTAATTTCTAGAAGAGAGCACTGCCGTGGAATTCGTTAGAAAGAGAGAGTCCATCGCAAAATCCACATCATTTAAAAATATAAAAATTGCCCCAGACAAAACCCCTCTGCAGAGGGAGGTCCTTAGATCGAATGCCAGCATCCAAGTACTCCCACCACCGTCTGACCCAGTGCCACAAAGCTCCCCTGAGAAACTTCCCACCGTAAACAACTCGTTACCACTCCCGCTAACCAGTGCACCAGCTCAAAATGTGGACCTAGATTCGTCCCGTTCACCTCCAACACCTCAACGTCCCCCAAAAAGGCTCCATGTTGCACTCCAGTCTCCACCACTGTCTACCCACAGCCGAGCAATACAACCCCCTCTCTCTGCAAGCAGCCATCCACGCTCTGGTCTGTCTGCCAAACGAGCAAATAAACCGCCAGCCTCAAGCACGCCACCCCGCACCGACCAGCCAACTGCAACGTTGTCTCCCAGCGCTTCGGCCACAACGTCACCCTCGTCACCTGTTGCTCCCAGAGGCCAAAACCTCGTCTGCACTGACATTGTCACGCTCCCATCTTCAATAGACAGTCGACATAGGCCCTCTCGAGCTCCAGCTAACCGGCCTACTACCCATTCACGACCCCCATCTCGGCCATACACACGAAATCTCGTCGCTCACCCTAGCGCTAGTCCACCAGCGCATTTATTTGGTCCCCCGGAGATCCGCATACCCCACTGCTACATCCCACACCCACAAAACCAGACCCCGCCGTCTTCACGTCCACAGATGCAGTACCATATCACAAATTTTCCACTTAATGTACCACCTCCAGACTCGAACCATGCAGGACGAGTTACCAGCATCGTTGCCAACCGGTACCACAACATGTGGCCCGCGCCCGACCATTTTCCGCCTCATGGTGTGCCCCATCTTAACCCTCCGCAGCTTCAACATCCTCTGCTCCCCTACCACCCAACATCGCCGTATTCTACTCCGACACCACTGCACGCAATGCCAACTGACCCTTCACACCAAGGCCCTTTTCATCAACAGCCCTTTCGCTACTACTCCACCCCCTCACACTCTTTCCATGGAGCCTTGTGAGATGCCTCCCACCTCAACAAACTCTATCCGAAACATCATACCTGTTCCATTGAAATCCCACTTACCCTGCCTTTCGTCCTTCTCCTCACAAGGCCTCCATCAAAACCATGGCTGCCCTTCCTCTACTGCTCCCCGCCCCCTTGCTGACCCCCTGGCATCCTTACAAACTCTCCCCCGATTCATACCTGTTTTGCCTCAAAGGTCCCACCTAGAGTCACCATACTCCCCTCCAGATCTATTAGCCCGCGTTACAATAACACCTCAGCATCCAGTGTTATTCTCTGCTGAACATCATGAGTGTTCGGCCCAATGTACAATGTGCGGCGATAAGGATAGAGCTGTCCAAAAGGAAGTAGCAACTCACATCCTGTCTTCCTGCATGGGTGACCCGCCCATTGATCACCGCCCTGCCACGCACACCCTGGCTACCAAATCCACTGACGCTTCAAAGCCTCCTACAGAAATGCTTACCATAGCATTATTCAACTCCCGTTCCATCTTGAACAAGCTTTCCGCTATAAAAAGACTGGCTGTCGTCCACAACTTCGACATAATCCTGATTACTGAGAATTGGCTCACCGAGAACATACCTTCTGACCAAATATCACTGATCGGTTATTAAACGTTCAGGACTCAACAAATCCACCGCCGCGGTGGAGGTTGCGTGGGGTATGTCAAGAGCAGCCTATCTGCCACCCTACTGGAAAATACCGTGCTCGCAAATGTTGAAGATTCTATATGGTTTACAATTTCTTTATCCCAGATGAACATAGTTGTCGGTTGTATATATCGAACCCCCAGAAATGACACTTCCACATTCAATCCCATTATTGATGCATTTAATTACATCGCTGACCTGCCATTTGGAGACAAATTTATAGCAGGCGACTTCAATGCCCCGGGCGTAAACTGGTCTTCCTTTTCTGCCCCCTACAAGTATTTGCAATTAACCTCATGCATTCGCCTGGGCCAGTGGGCCCAACATGTAAAACAACCTACCAGAAAGAATAACATCCTTGATCTGATATTTACCCTGGGTCTCACGAACGTCTCTGCCTCCGTACTAAACGACTACACAGGCAGCGACCATAAAATCTTCAGTTGCAGATTTCAAGTCAAGCCACGTACTGTTAGCCTACCATGTAACGGTCCCTCTTTCCGTCACTTTAAATGGGACCATATTCCCTCTCAAATTCGCTCCAAAAACTGGGACGAGTTCTTCCTAACAGCAAATCCCCAGTTCTCCGCTGACCTCCTCTACTCAAGTTTACACTCATGCATCGAAAACATATCACGCCCCTACAATCCATCCAGACCTGCAGGTAACCATATAGCCAGGCTAAAGCAGAAACACGACGATCTTCGACGGCAGTACCAACAAAATAGAGACTTTTCTACAGTCTTCAGACTGGAACGCCTCCATCAAGAAATCCACCGCAAGGCCCGTGACCTACAACTAAAGCAAGAAACCAAAGCGTTACGCCACCCAAACAAAGCTCAAGAGCTAGCCCGGCTACACAGGGCTCGTGCCCCACAATCAACTCGATGCATAAAACAGATCAGTCCATCGTGTACCCAGTTTGTCACCCCGTCTGTCACAAACTGCTCACTAAGTTCTATCACGGTTACCACTACGGATATAAATAGATACATTCACACCTTCAAACCGACCTACTACCCCGGTCCTGATGGCCTGCCGTCAGCAATATTCGCTCTAGGCGGCCCGGATACTCCCCTACTACTACTAAACCTATACAATTTATCTCTGCAAACCGGGACCTTCCCCAGCCAATGGAAGAAATCCATTATTATCCCCAGACACAAGAAAGGCGCAGTGCATGACATTGCCAATTACCGCCCGATTAATCATACACCAATGATCTCGAGGCTGCTAGAAAAAGTCGTAAAACACTACCTGACCGACTACCTTTCTGCATATAAGCTCATCAGCCCTAGACAGCACGGATTTCTCAAATCACGGTCGTGTTCAAGCTGCCAATTTGACTTTCTAAATTTGGTAACAACAGCTGCCGACAAAGACAGAGCACTCGTCATCATCTATCTTGATATGACAAAAGCCTTCGACAGAGTGCCACATCTGCAGTTACTCAACAAGATAGTATAGTGTATTTCTTGACCGTGGTCAATACGCATGCACAAGGCAAGATCAGAGTATACAGCAGTACATGTCAATGTGAGGTATTCACAGATTCTAAGTTTATAAATCACACAGCAACCGAAATACACCAGTAAAGTCATGTGTGTTTGAGTGAACAAAAGTGGTTATGGTTGAGGCGGGAATTCCGAATCGGTTTCGAAATCGCTGGAGGGCGATGTGGATAGCTGAACCGTCGTGGGATTGCTGATATAAGCGACAAATGGACGGTCACTAACGAGTAACCGGACGGAAGAGATGCCAAAGAACATTGTTAGAAGTAAAGCAAGCGTGGGGCTTTCAAAGTGCAGTGAGAGATACCAGCGGAATATTGGACACTGATCCAGCATTGGGTAACTAATTGTGGAAGAAGCATGTGAAATAAAGACAAGTGAGTCAAAGGTGATAATAAAACGGACCTTTTGTGCAGGTGATTACAGTGTCATATGGAAATTCAAATGAAGTCGAAAAGCTTCGGAGGGACTTCAGTTAACTTTTGAAGAGCATGAATGGTGTATGGACATAACGGACTTTTAAAGAAAAGAAAAGCTGTCAGTGAAACGGATTAGTGGAGACAAAACGTCAATGGTTCGGCTAGGCAAAAATTGGAAGAGTGTGATACGGTATTGAAAACCCCCTACTCAATTGGTTTGAATCCTATCTACAAGACCGTCACCAAGTTACCTGCATCAACGGTCAGATATCAGACCCCCACCCAGTAAACAGTGGGGTTATCCAAGGTAGCGTTCTGGGACCACTGCTGTTCTTACTATATATAAACGATATTTGCATTGTCATCACTTATGGCGAAATTTTCTTGTTTGCCGATGATATGAAGATAGTCTATGAATTCGAACGAGGAGACCTACCTGCAGCACTGAATAACATCATGGTCGACGTACAGTCCTTATCCTCCTGGTGTGAACGCTGGAAAATGGAATCTTCAGTGAACAAAAGCAGTTACCTCTCGCTAAACTGCAATATCCCTTATGATGCGCTTAAGATTGGCGGTGTTTCACTCCCATATTACCCAACAAATAGAGACCTTGCACTGCAATATTCTTACACTTTCAATTTCTCTGAACACACTTCCTACATAACTGCACGGGCAAATAAGTCCCTTGGCTTGTTGCAGAGAAATTTTCTTCTCACGAACAGTGAGTTAGAGATATACAAAACTCATATTCGCCCAACCCTAGAGTACTGTACACTTGCGTTCTCAAATATGCATAAACGTGACGTTATCGACATTGAGAATGTACAGCGTCGATTTACCAAAAAACTGTTTGGGCCTTCTACGACCCCGACCTACAGACAGCGGTGTACGCTCCTGCGGCTTGATCCCCTATGGCTTAAGAGAATAAAACTCAACCTCGCATTTTTGTTTACTTTGCTCCACAAACAAGCTGTATCCTCCAGCCAAGTTCAGTTCAGTATAAACTCGACACATCAGCTGCGTATTAGGGAACACCGTATGACGATCCCTACTTCTCGGAAATCCTTAAGACAAAACTTCTTCCTCCTGAAATATGCAACTCTGTGGAATAATCTCCCAGCTGATGTACGTTCCGTAGATTCCCTAAATATGTTTAAGTCTAGACTACACGTAGCTCTGGACATCCAAAAACTGATAGCTCTTACGAATCCTTATATGTCTTTTGACAGAGCTTATGAGGAAAGCGTTGGACACTAACCCGAACTCTTGATAATCTAGGATGTGCCACACCATACGACGTAATTGCCGTCACCTAAGCGTAAACCTACCAGTTTACAATGCCTAAACATAATAACTCTCACGACTGAGGCCAGTGCTTCAAAAGTCGTATTTGAATTTATGAAATACCACTGGAAGCAAGAAAGATAATCTTTGAACATTTCCTGTGCTGATTATTATTAGGTTTTTGCCGCTGTCTCTAACCCAAGACGCAGCACCTGTCACACTTCTCAACCTCCATCCAGTAGTCACCATTAGACATTCACAGCTCAAATTCTGTCCCTATCACAGAACTTTAGCATCCTCCACGATAGGCCTATACAACACTTGACACTTAGCCAGCAAAACTACTAACCATCTGTGGATCGTACCGACGAATCACGTTGTTAGTGCTGCAAGTTGTACCCCATCTTTGTGCAGACTGGCGTTTTGTTGAACATAAACCCCATCGGATAATCGCAGGCTGTGGTTGACCCCACCTCCCCCTGCATTTTTTGTCCCATGTAAACGGCCTGGGTGTTCTGACTTCACGGATAAGGCGAGTGTTAGCGCGGCACTTCTGCAAACATTCCTGGCCGTGATGGTCTCCCTGCACAGAGTTGACAACCAATAAGACATAAACACCAAAAAGTAAGAGATTGGCACAAAAAAGTGAGAAAAAAAGTATACCCCACTGTTTTGTCTTCCAGGCACACCAGCCTTGTCACATGTGACCCATGTCTCTGGGTTGTAGTGTCGCTACGGATTGACTGGTGTGGTTGACCTATTCCCAACGCGGCTTGTTATATGCGGTCTATGTTTCGGCCGGGGCGTGGGAGCTGTGGTCGCCCACCAAAAGCAGCTCCGCCTTCTCTGACAGCCAGATACCTGACTGTGATAAAACCATTAAAAAAACAATAATAAGAACGTCTAAAAAGTGTGGATCATTCTTGGAGAGCCACGTGCTGGATGCCAGTAGTTGTGTATCGTGCTACCTCCCTACCTGAAGCTGGCCCTTGTGCCGCCTATCATGAGCACCAAATGTAGACCGTTAGAGTTTGCTTCCCTGACGAAAATTCGGACCCACCTCTCACGGTTCCCCAAACCAGTCCTCACATCGGTGTAGTCCTGCTTTGCAGCACGATAACAGCGAAAAAGATACCACGGTAACCATGCAATCATATCCGCATCAGGTTTCCTTGCTCACATTGGAGCTTAATCTCAGTACGATTGCACTATCGAGGAAGAGCATAGATGAACTCGCGTCAATGTTCCAAGACAAGTGACCAATTACCTCTAATGTATCACTACTGTCACCCCAATAGTTCCTTCTACTTTGACTCCTCAGAAACTACTCAGTATAGAATAACCACTATACAGAAAGAGACAGTAACAGCGTAGCGCCACGCAAACAGTATGTTAGTCCTACTCGCTCAGTCTGTCACTTCAAACCTATCCTGTCGCCTCGTTGCCTAACCACGTTCTGCGTAAGCAAACGGTATCGAGGGTTATCATTACTAACCACTCTTAACCGCGAAGCCCTAGGTATTTTATTAGTATCCCAGCGATGCCATGCTCACGGGCAAATCACAAATCCTTTTAAACGCATACACAGTTACCAAGCCGGTGTACCCAACTTCGTCGGCCTGCAGCAGTATGGCTCAAATCCACTGCGAGTCTATTTTACCCATGCCCCACTCACATAAACCTAACCAATCCATTGTTTATTATCTACATATATTATCATAACCCACAGCTGGAACCACGTCCAGACTGAAAACTCCCTTTATTTCAGGTTCGCTGTCTCCCACTATCTCAGTCGCAAAACTGGCTAACCAAGGATGCCGCTTTGACTCCTAAGGACAGAGACTCAAGTGGAACCTACCATAGCAATTGGGACCGGAATCAAACTATACAACAGGAAATACTCCTAATTGCTTATCAGATCGTTCAACGTTTTCAAACGCAACCAACTCGAGTTCCAGTTCACGCGCATGCCGATAATATACAGCCACACTCGACTGATCGACCGACACATACTGTGCCCTGCCAGATGAAACTTACTCATTCAAAGCCGTACATTGCCAGAAATGACGCTGAATAACACTGGAGGCAAATGTGTCAACACATACATATGTATTTGTCAGTGAAACAGCATAATAACTCTGAAGTCCATGCAGGGATTTCCCATTTTATCATCCGTTACCACTGTTTATCTTTCCTACGACCCGTAGCCGGCTGGAAATTGACTCTCCACTTCCCGAAGACCTTCCAGTTTCGCTTTCTTATTTCAGAATGGTACATGTTACTGATCCTGAATCTAAACTCACCTTTTTATGGTCTGCTGTTTCTCCCACATCCACCAGTTCACTTTCACGAAATTGGCCTCATGTCCCCTTGATTCAAAGCTCATTCCGTTTCTCAAACTCCGGTAAATCCGTCATTCAGGGTCTGCATTGTCTTCATGGATCGCTATCCTCGTCGCATGCGTCGATTTTCCCCCCTCTTCTTCTTGTTAAAAATGTACTCCATCTGCAGAACCTTAGTTGGCCTCCGGTTTCCTTGGCTTGCATCATTCTTGTTCGTAATGCCTCCTTAGCACTGCGTTAGCGATTTCTTCGACATCTCCACCGCGCACCACTGCCTAGCCCGGATTCGAAACTGGTTCAAAACTGCCGCGCAAACCATTATCAGAATGATCCATTCAAACTGTTGCTGTCTATGTTTTTCCATCTCTGATACTCTCGACTTTCATACTTAGAATTTTGTGAATATTTCACCTTATTGAGTAACATGTTACACCATGATCATGCGTTAGCGCGTGCCTCTCGACCATGGCCGAGAAATATACCAATATTATTATTATTATTATTTTCACTGCACATGGCACAGGGTAAAGACCGAGAAGAAGAAAATAATCCGGACTGGAACGCCTGTGATGAAACAAAAAAGCACAAAGAATGGTTGTGCGTCGAAGTTAGGAGACTGAAACTCAACAGTCGCGTGCTTACTGGTCACTGCACCAATGGATTAGGCCAGAAGTTGCCGATCGGTTCACTGCCTAAGAGGAAGATCCCTGGAAGAAATACGGATTCAGACGTGAAAAATATGGGGGTGGTAAAAAGATAATAAATTTGGTCGCAATAAAATGCAAAGGTTGGAACGGCGAGTTCTTATGTGGTGATTGGTAATGGTTTAGGATGTGTCTGGTATGTAATGGTGTGAGGTATAAGATGGACAAAAAAAGGATATCGCGAAATGAAGGCTAGTGAGGTATGCGATCAGTGAGCTTGATAAGCATATGGAGATACCAAGTGAATACTGATTAGGAGCTGACATGGGCGAAATGGGTGGAAAAGGAAATATTTCTGTCTTGGGCAGAGTAAAATGGATAGGGTGACAATGACATCATGCAGTGAGAGTTGTCACTGTGAAAAACAATAGGAACGAAAACAGAATGCATGGGTGTGCATACATAGGTAGAACGACACGGAAAGGGAGTGATAAGAGTGCTGACAAGAACGATGGATGGGCGAAAAGTGGCGGAAGAATGGTGGGGGCATGCGGTCCGCAACAGACAGTGATAAATGCGGTAGGGCGAAGAGGGTTGGAGCTTTCAGTCCGCAACGGGTGCTCGTGGGCGAGGCTGCGCGTGAGCTGGACGCCCAATTGGAAAAACGCTTCGTGAAGTGAACACAGGAGGTGTGATCCACCAGCTTAATTGCGCTCGCACATCGCTGCAGACGGCCTGAACGCCCGATTTGTGCCGGCCAAAGTGGGGTATCTGGCGGCGCCGCGCACCGTTTGGATTGGCGTGAGCGTTCATTGATGGTTGTACGGCGGAGCGAGTAACCACGATAAGAGTATCTGGTCCCAGGCCAGATGGACAGGTTGTGGGAAATTGGACAACAGAGGCAACGGGAACAGCGACCGACAGACGGCCATACAGCATTAGCATCCAGGTGCACCAGCCAGAAAGGTGGTCAGTGTAGTGCCCGAGGTGGTTGGCCGGCACTGAGGATCACTGGAAAAGGAAGCGAGATAGAGAAACGCTGTCTGGGTATAGTCCAGTTGAGGATCAACGGTTAACGGAAAGAAGAGCAAAAGTGAAGCAAGGGCTCATAAGTGCATCGGATCCCTAGGACAAATTGAGGCCATAGAAAGTGAGACTAAAACAGAAAACACATAGGTAGGGGCTAAAAAATTCAATAGGGAGGTAATATTTCACCTAGAATAGTCATTCAGCAGAATAAATAACCAAGTTCTGCATGAAATTACGGAAGAAACTCAGCTGGGGTAAAGGGTGTGGGCAAAGTTGGTGACGTCATAACTGGATGTTGAGTTCAGTTAGTAAGCCACGCTAAGTGAGAGAAACGAGACCAACTTTTTCAGTTGAAAATCGCAGAGGTGGTGATGGAAGTATATGTAGTGGTACCTGGTGTGAAAAAGAGGCAATGTAAGCAAACGCTAATGTCCATTCTGTTGCTACATAGTGGGAGACAGAAAAGAGGGTGAGACGTTGAAGGAGCGAGACATACATGGATCGGTAAAAAGATGAGGATTCTTAAAAAAAAAGAATGTCGAGAAAGAGTATTATAGAGAATGACGGGATAGGAAGGCCTCAATATTGGTCCATTAATAGATGGACTAAGGCAAATCTCGGTCTTTCACGCGTGAGACTAAAAATAGAAGCGGTGAGCTATGGATAACTGAAAGCCGTTAGATTCAGTATTGAGGTTGGGATTTGATCTGAAGTGTTCAGTCAGTAGAAGAGAACAAGTAAATTTTGCATGAAGCTATGGAAGAACCCTAGCTGGGGGACGGTGGGGGCGGAATTGGTGACGTCATAACTGGATGTTGAGGTAAGTCAGTGAGCCATGCTAAATAGGAGAAAGGAGACCAGATTTTTCAGTTCAAAATCGCAGAGGTGGTGGTGGAAGTATATGTGGTGGTACCTGGTGTGGCAAAGAGGCATTGTGAGCTCAGAGATATCGAACAGCTTTGGGTTACTTACCATGCTTGTGTTAATGATTACAGGACAGTAATGAATGTATATATAGCGGACTAGGTAGTACTGATGCAGTTTCTACGGCATTGCTGAGGTTGGTTTCAGGGCCGCAGACGTGATATAACTAAATTAATGTAATAAATCGTGGAGTGGATGAGGCGTATTGACAATCTGTGGGGAGTATTACGGTGGCCTCCTATAAATGCGAACGCATCTGGAAGGACTTATTTCAAAATTAAGTTGGCAGGACCCTATAAGTTGGTAAGGAGAAACAATTAGTCAATTCAGGCATGCTTTAAATAGGTCGATTGCAAAGTCTACGGAGAAGCGGTCAAACAGAGCATTCAGGATTCAAACGAGGTGAGGTTATTTAGGAAGGTAGGGTAAAGCGAGAAAGCAGAGCAATGGGTTAAATGTCGAGGCCTTTCTCGTAAGCTTGACTTTCGGTTATGTACACGGTGAATAAGCGCAAAACAGTTGGGACAGAAAGGAGTTTATCGATAGCTTGCACGAATGCACACTTTGACTGAGATTTTTTGTGCAAAGGAAGTTTATTCCAGGTTTTGGAGTTAGTGAAGAGAAAGAACTCAGAACGTAGAACTGTCCTCCAGGAGGGTGTGGCAATAGTATACTGTCTATTATGGAGTGAATATCCAGCACCCGGAGAGAAGCACATCTGGTTGGGGCAATAAGATTGCTTAGTCAAAAGCGTATACGGAAATACCAGGTTTAGCTTGATACGACGAAGCATCAGTGGTTCGATTTTGAGAGATAATCATTGTTCCCTGTTGTTTAAGTTTGGCGACCAAACAATAAGCCGTTTTGCGAATCTTCTCTGAACACATTCGATAATAATCCTGTCAGATTTTCTCAAACTAGTGAAGACTAAAAGATAATGTTCGAGAACTGGCCCGGCATGTAATTTGCACGTGTGAAGAATGCTCTCACTAAGCTAGAAGGATCTGAGCAGAAGACCAAGACAATTCTCTAGCCTTCGCCGTTTGGAAGACAGCCTGTTAGGAGGAGTTGAAAGGGCAAGAATAACTTAGACCAAGGTCTCTCACTAAGGGCTGGCTGTCAGCGGGTGTACCTCCAATGCATAAGGAACCAGGAGGAACCTGGCACTTGTAAGTAAGAAATATAAACTTTTCGTCGGAGAACATCATAGCCCAGGTCGAGCTCCATTCATCAAGAGCTTCTAAATTGGCGGAGATTTTAGGAATAGCAGTACTGAGGTTGCCAGGAGAAAGATTATAGACTATCTCAATGTCGTCCGCGAACAAAAACGGCGTGCCATTAGGTACTGTCGGAAACATATCACTTGTATATAGGAGGAAAAAAGGGGGCCTAAAACACTGCCCCGAACAACGTGGCTAGTAACAGGCCTAGGGTTAGAGGTGTGCCCGTTAATCAAGACAACCTGTGAACGATGACTTAAGTAAGACGAGAACCAAGAAAGTGGTGGATCGACAATGCCAAATAGTAATAATACTGGTATATTTCTCGGCCATAGTCGAGATGCACGCTGTAGCGCATGATCATGGTGTAACACGTTACTCAATAAGATGGAATATTCACAAATTCAGAATATGACAGTCGAGAGTATCAAAGATGGAAAAACAGAGCCAGCAGCAGTTTGAATGGATCATTCTGATAATTTTTTCGCGCGGCACTTTTGAACCAGTTTTGATTCCGGCCTGGGCACTGGTTCGCGGTGGAGATATCGAAAAATCATTAACGCAGTGCTAAGGACGCATTACGAACGAGAATGATGCAAGCCAAGGAAACCGGAGGCCCACCGAGGTTATGCAGATGGAGTAAATTTTTGAGCAAGAGGAAAAAGGGTGGAAAATTGTAAAGAAGTATGTTCGGGAAAATCAACGCATGCGACGAGGATAGCGATCATGAAGACAATGCAAACCCTGAATGACGGATTTACTGGAGTTCAATAAACGGAATGAGTTTTGAAGCAGGGGGGCATGAGACCAATTTTGTGAGAGTGAACACTGGTGGATATGGGGGAAACAGCAGACCATAAAAAGGTGAGTTTAGATTCAGGATCAGTAACATGTACCATTCTGAAATAAGAAAGCGAAACTGGAAGGTCTTCGGGAAGTGGAGAGTCAATTTCCAGCCGGCTACGGGTCGTAGGAAAGATAAACAGTGGTAACGGATGATAAAATGGGAAATCCCTGCATGGACTTCAGAGTTATTATGCTGTTTCACTGACAAATACATATGTATGTGTTGACACATTTGCCTCCAGTGTTATTCAGCGTCATTTCTGGCAATGTACGGCTTTGAATGAGTAAGTTTCATCTGGCAGGGCACAGTATGTGTCGGTCGATCAGTCGAGTGTGGCTGTATATTATCGGCATGCGCGTGAACTGGAACTCGAGTTGGTTGCGTTTGAAAACGTTGAACGATCTGATAAGCAATTAGGAGTATTTCCTGTTGTATAGTTTGATTCCGGTCCCAATTGCTATGGTAGGTTCCACTTGAGTCTCTGTCCTTAGGAGTCAAAGCGGCATCCTTGGTTAGCCAGTTTTGCGACTGAGATAGTGGGAGACAGCGAACCTGAAATAAAGGGGTATTGCAGTCTGGACGTGTTTCCAGCTGTGGGTTATGATAATGTAATAATGAATAATAATGGTTTATTTTGGAGACGTCCGAGGCATGTCAAGTGCATAATCAGCTGTTTACAACTGATGGAACAAACAGACAAATTCCTTGAAAATGTGGAAATTAACATGACAGTAGTTGAAAAAGGGCTAAGAATGAAGGGGGGTTACGTGGGAAAGGAGAGCAGATAGAAAGCAGCAGTCAGTGTGTGCCCCTGCTGCGGATCAACGGTTAATGGAGGCATATAAAAACCAGTGAAGGACGAGGCATAAGAGTGACAGAAACTACGGGGTTGCATGGAAGCAAAGTGGTTAAAATTAGTGGCATTTCCATTTGTTCGGTTCATTGAGGAAGTGGCCATAGGTAGTCTAATGTTGAGAACTCAGCCAGATAGATGAAACTGTCTATCGTTGATTGTGTCCTTAATTGAAGGGAGCAGGGTCGGAGAAGGGGTTGGTCTTAGAAGTCGAGGCCCCTCTCGTAAGCTATTTCTTCTGCCAAGCATATATTAGATAACTGTAGTGCACGGGTGACGCTGAGATATGGGATGAGTGCCGACAGAAATTGGGACTTGGTTTGTGAAGCTCGAAGGGTGATGGGCAACTTGTTCCAGACTTTAGAGTAGACAAGAAGGAAGAAACGTGACCGTATGGCCGACTTAGCTATACTAAAAGGGACAGTAAAAGGCCTGTGCCGAAGTGAGTAGGGGGTTCCACGGGAGAAGCTTACTGGGTCAAAGGAAAAAGACCGGTTATGGAGCAGGTTATACAGAAAGACTAAGTTTAGTCTTAAGCGGCGGAGCCAGAGTGGGTCAAGATCCAGATTTTGGCATCCTTCTCTATAGCTTAAAGACGTGGACCAACCAAGTAGTTGTTTGGTGAAACTCCTTTGTATGCTTTCAATCGCAACTCTGTCGAATTTCGTCATGTTAGAAAATATTATTGGGCAGTATTCGAGCAAAGGCCTGATGTGTGATTTGTAGATGCTGATGATGCTGTCCCGGAGACGAAAGGACCGGAAGAGAAGGGCCACACTTCTTCTAGCCTTAGCCGCTTGGATGGCATCGTGCTCAGAAAAGTTGAGGGAGCAGGAATAGTTGAGGCCCAAATCGCGGACAGTAGGTCGAATGGCTATTGGGGAGCCACCAAGAGTTAAGGATCCAGGGGGCAATTGGAACTTGTAGGTTAGGACCTCGCACTTATCAGTGGAAAAGCTCATCCTCCAGGTGTGGCACCAGTGGTCAAGTGCTGCGAGGTCAGCGGAAATGTTGCAAAGAGTATGGGTAGCATCATTGGAATTGAAAGAGTAAACTATTTTTATATCATCTGCAAACAAGAATGGCGTGCCATGGTGTACTAGATCCAATGGGTCGTTAATGTACATCAGAAATAGGAGAGGACCCAGTACGCTTCCCTGTAGAACGCCACTTGTAACAGGTTTCGGTTTAGAAGTATGTCCGTTGGCGAGGACCACTTGCGAACGATGAGCAAGATAAGATTTCAGCCAAGAAAGCAGCGGGTCACCAATGTCGAATGAACGCAATTTGGAGATAAGATGCAGGTGTGGAACACGGTCGAAAGCCTTCGACAGATCTAGGTAGACAACTACTAATGCCTGCCCGCTATCAACAGCCTTAGTGACTAGGTTGAGGAAGTCAAACTGACATGTGGTGCATGATCGCGATTTGAGGAACCCGTGCTGCCTATCGCTAAGAAGGTTAGAAGCGAGAAGATGGGTGGTAATGCCATCTTTGATAATCGTTTCCATTATTCTGGAAATGATAGGGGTATGGTTGATGGGGCGGTAATTGGCAAGTTCGTGGACAGGTCCTTTTTTATGTCGTGGGATGATGACTGAACGCTTCCAGTTCGACGGTACCAAACTAAATTTCAGTGACAAGGTGAATAGGTTCAGTAGTAAAAGTGGAAGGTCCGATCCACCGTAAATAATTGCAGCTGGGGGCAACCCGTCTGGTCCAGGACGCGCAGATGCTTTATAACGTGAGATGAGCCTGGAAATAACGTTTACTTCAAAGGTTAGGGTAGATAAGGAAGAGCTGGTAATAGCCAGAGGATTTGGGGGTGCAGTGTCTGAGGCCAGGGCCATGGAATTGGCGAAGTAATGGTTGAAGGCCTCAGCGATATCAGAAGGGGAGGTGGCCGAAGTTTTATTCGGTAACACGACATATTGGATCATAGTATCCGTTGCAGAATTCCTAGATTTGTGTAGGAGTGAGAGTTTCAGTGCTTTGTTGGGATGCCTTAGGGCTTTGGATTCTTCGTTGCGGAGCTGTTTTTCCTTTAGGTCCCGGATAATATCAGTAAGACGCGTTAGCCTTATGAAAAGAGAGAAGTCGTGGTTTTGGAGGTAAAGTCTTTGCATCTTAAGGTACTTTTGTTGGAGGGATGCAAGCTTAGACTTCCTAAGGGAGGAGTTTTGGGATATTGGGCTAAGTTTCTGGAGGCAGTTTCCCATGTTAAAGTAAAAGTGATCAGCCGCTTGTTGGGGGTCAACCGTTAGAAAAAAACTGCTCCAATCTTGATTATGGATGAGATTGGGCAGAGGGTTCCAATTTAATCGGACGGGATTGTTGACTGGGGTCAGATAGTCTGATGGATAAGGATTGAAGGAAAGGTTACCGGCCACTATCTTATGGTCGCTACCCGGAAATTTATTCAGAACGGGAACCGAAAAGTGGGAAACGCTGTGGGTGAATATAAGATCTAGTATGTTGGCGTTTCTAGTAGGGGTTTTAACGTGTTGTAGCTTTGTTAAAATGTGGGGGTGAGGTACACGATCAAATGTCTTGGATAGGTCAAGATAAAGAACAACAAACGATTTCCCACTTTCAGCGGAGTCGGTGACGAGATTCAGAAAATCAAACTGACAAGTCATGCAGGAATCCATTTTGGTTGAAATTATTAAGGTTGACGCTTAATCAGTAGTTAATAATATGATCTTTAACTATTTTTCCTTATTGTGGATAAGATGGGGGTATGCTCTATGGGGCAATAATTGGATACCTCATGTCAGGGTCGCTTTTTATGAATGGGAACGATTACCGAGCGCTTCCAATTAGCAGATGCGGTGCTACCATTAGGTGAAAGAGTGAAAAGGTTGAGCAGACACAGGGAGACATCCGGTCCGCCACTGACAAGAGCAGCTGATGGTAAGCCATCAGGGCCTGATCGACGGGAGGGTTTGCTATTGGATAGTAGCTTATGAATTCTCCTGGCATCGAAGGGTATCGTAGAAAGGTCAGAGTCAGTAAGTGGTGAAGATGGGGGAGGGAAAATGACAGTAGCGGGAGCCATGGATGAAGCGAAGAATGCACTGACGGCTCCGGCTATACAAGGTGGGGAGTTGATAGGTGGGCTATTATCCAGAATCAGAAGTCAGAAGTCGGCCTTAATATCAACGTTTCTAGAAATACGCAACATTGAAAGAAGTTGCGACTTGTTGAAATGACTCAATGCCTTGGCTTCCTGGTCACGAAGTTGCATATTTTCTTTTCGTTGAATATGTGCAGAGAGGCGGTTTATACGAATAAAAATTCAAAAGTCGTTGGAATTAGGTAGTTGTGTGAGAAGTTAATGAAACTTGTTGTGGAGTGGCGAGGCAGGGGGCTTCTTTTTAGGTAAATCCTGGACAGTATTGGACAATTCTTTCAGACAGTCAGAAAAGAAGGAGTAGAAAATATCCGCAGCAAGCTGGAGGTCATGGGTGAGGAAATACCCGCCCCGGTCTTTCTGGTGAATAAGCGTGACTAGCAAGGCCCAATTTATGCATAAGAATGTTTTTGGGTGGGTGTACGGGATTGGGTGGACCACTAAGGGGCAGATGGCAGATAACCATTTTATGATCACTGCCGGGGAAATTATGTGCTATAGACAAGTCGATGAGAGGCATGTTATGAGTAAATACCAGAACTGGCATGCTCCCGTTTCTGGTAGGTACAACAACGTGTTGTGTGCAGCCACCAAGATGAATATTAGTAATTGGGTTCATAAAATTGGGAGAAAGCCAAGAGAGTAAGCCAACGAACTTGAGGGAGAATTAAGTCTCCTGCAACAAGCTTGGTTTCTGAAGGAAGAAGAGAGAGGTATTTGAAGGACCTAATAGGAGGTGGAAACAAGGAACTGGGGGAATTCAGTCAGCTATACACGCAGCCAGTGTAAAGAACAGCGCTTCGGAAGTTGATAGTGAACCAGAGAGTATCGGGAATAGAATCGAGCACCGTATGTAAAATGAGGGTCGTGGTGTAGATTTCCGTGATGTAGGCTAGGCACCCACCACCGCGCCGGTTCGGTCTGTTGGTCCTTAGAAGACTGTGCCCTATCAAAGATATTTGATCATTGGAAGTGCTCTCAGACAGCCATGATTCCGTCATTAAGATAACGTCGCAATCATCTCTGAGGACAAGGTTTTTAGGCGCTGGAGTTTGCCACGAATAGAAAGCAAGCTGAATAAGGTTAAAGATATACTATTTGCGGGAGGCGGTAAAGGCACATCAGGGAGATAGTGTAAGTTGGAAGGAGGCAGGCTATCTCGATTGGAAGGAGTGTATATCGGGGTCAAAGGGGAATGTGTTGATGTTGAGGCTAGTGGAGGTTCAGATAGGGTGGCTTCCTGCCAAGCTGAAGTAAATATCGCAGTGAGGAGGACTGCTGAGGGTAGAAAGACTGGGCACCGAAGGAGGGGGAAATATCAGAGCAGGGGGAAAAACCCGTGGGGGTTGGCTGGTCGATACTGGACGGGGGTGATTAGGAACAGTTGTGAAATACCGGCCAGTCGGAATTGAATATTGGCTGAACGGGGGTGCAGAGGGCAGGTTTGAAAATGTGTGAAGAATTGGGGTGTGAGGTGGTAGATTAAACTGTACCTTGTGAAAGGGGTAACTCAATTTAGGCGGAGCACCAAATTTGGAGCAGATAGTATCCGGAGCATTAGAGATAGTTGTCAGATGAGGAGTACGGCGTAAAGCAGAGTGGACGGCGTGCGGAGGCCGTATTTTGGTAATGACAGGCAGCCAGCCCGGCGAATTTGTAGGGACCACCGATGCAGTGGGGCAAGGGATATTTCCCAAGTTCGAAACCTTATTTGCTGAGTTGAGGAGAGTTGATTTAAGAGAAGGCATTTGGATGACGGAGAGGTTTGCGAGAAGGGTGAGAAGACTGGATGGCGGGTAGTTTACCACCGGAGGGAGCAGAGAGTGAATCAGAGTTGGGGGTGCACCCAACAGGCGATAAAGCGGGGGAGAGAAGCAATAGTTGGCTTCTTTGACTGGGCGGCAGTGATAGGGGAGAAGCGGAAATGTCCATATCAACTGTAATGTGATCAGATGATAAAGAGTTCAGTGCGGGAACAGATGAGGAGGCAGTGGGCGGATGTGAAGAAGCAAAAGGCGCTTGTGAAGATGAAGCAGTGGGGACTTGAGAAGAAGCGATGGGGCAACCAGCTGTCGATGTCGAAGGCTCAGGACTGTCGGACGTCATCCTCGTGGGGAAAAACGGGGAAGATCTAGTAATTTCCCTTTGAAGTGGGCTTTTATCTTCGGCTATTTTCATGTTCATATACGAGGAACTAAAAGCTATAATGTTATGCATTTTAATGAACTCTTTGGCAGATAGGTCATCTGCAAACGGCTTAAGAATTGGACTGATGAGGAGCTGAACGCGCTTACGCAGCCCTGATATTTGACAAGGAAGGTGGGCCATACCACATGCGTTCAGCAATATATGTTTACATGCTAGAGGGATATTCTCTCTCGGACGCTATGCACGACTGCATTACGAGAGTTCCTCATTCCTATGAGAACTTCGGATGCAACAGAGTCGACAAAGCGGCCAGCCGCTGTCAGGTGTTTGTGAGGTAGAATGTTCAATGCCTTCGGTAATGCACAGTAGGGGGGCGAGTTTAGATACCTTGTCTTCTAACTTCAGAATCTGAAACTTTATGCCTGAGGTGCTTTGTTCTAAAACAGCTGTTCTTTCCGGCGCCAAGCCTACACAGTTACAGAGGTCAACCGAACATTGTTTTACGGCCAAGGGAGTTTAAATGAGCCTATTTTCCCTAGTAACCGGAGTATGAGTGGATAAATTATTATTGAAAGTCTCCTTTACTACACGTGGCATTTTGGAATATCAAAAAGACGCTATGAGTGAGGCGGAAAAGTGATGGGCAAATAAGAAGTAAGAATTTATGGCCGAAAAAATTTCCGAGTTTCTCTGGCTTGCTGGAATGTCCTGAGAAGCCGTAATTTTTGGTTTTTCCTGAGACAGCAGAATAAAAGCTATATCGATAACAGCACGCGATACGACCTGGTGTAGCGCAGTCGGGGTAGGAAGGAATAGAAAGCTCGTAGTTCATCAGGACTTGTCGGACCCATTCGTATCCCGCCGGAATGGCGGATCCCTTTCATGGCCAGCAAATGTCTCACTAACCTGGCCAACCCAACTACCGTATGAAGTGTCTTCATCCAAGAAGAAAACCCGACCATTCGTGACAGAATGAATGACGCTTTGACGACCGTGGCCGTCATCATCACGCCTAAGATCTCCAGTTCCAAGTCCAGAGTGGGTTTTAGTTCGTACATCGGCCAGTCCTGTTCACGCATTTGCAAGAACTTCGGTTCTTTCGTCCATGTGTCCAGTTGCCGGATGTTGGCCGCACCCCAGGAGCACAGATCGGCTGGGTTATCGCTTGACCTGGCAAGCTCCCACTGGTTCTTGGCCGATTCATTGTGGGTGATCGTGAGTCGGTTAGCAACAAAAGTACTAAAATGGCTGCTGACATTGGTAATGTAGTATAGTACCATCATCGAGTCCGTCCAGAAACCAGCCAACCAAATGCAGAAGTAGAAGCATCTCCTTACCTCATGTACCACCCTGGCTGCTATCACGGCTTCGCTGTGTTCAAGGCGCGGGATCGAAAACGACTTCAGTGGGGCAACGCGGGCTTCGGCGGACAGGATCCCCGCAGTATATTTTCCGTCTCTCGTGCTCCTTCTTCCGTGCATAACCGCTCCGTAACCGACCTCGGATGTGTCAGAAAGGGCATCTAGTTCTCCCGTCGTGTTGCATGACCAGGGGGCATATATCGTGGAATCCTTACGTCCCCTAGTACATTCAGGATGTTCAGAAACTCGTCCCAGTCAGCCGGCCTTTCGGTCCAGTGGCTGGTCCCAATCGACTTTCTTACGGCAGAGCCGCTGCAGCAGGAGCTTTCCAGGGGGACAGCCGGAAGCCGAGCAGATCCAACAAATTACAGACAGCAGAAAGAATTCCACGACGGGCTACTGGCAGCTCGGGAACATTTAGCTGAAAAACAAAGTCTTCCGTTTCCGCGTTCTATTGTATCCTCAGAGTGCACTCAGTAGGGAGTGGAGAGCCGTTGAAACCTCCAACCCTTTCGGCCCTCTCGTGGAACGGGATGACTTCGACCACTTTTGAAGCTTTCGACATCCATTTCGTTAGACGGAAGCCACCCTCTTCCAGCAATCTTGTTAGGCCCCTGAACCGCTCTAGGGCCGAGTCTACGTCATCAAATGATCCAAGGTAGTCCTTCAGGTAGAAGTTCCTGCTGACGCTGTCTACCACCTACCGGTGGACCACGTTTCCATGTTTGTTCGCTGATTTTCGAGGGGCGTAGTCCGCACAAAACGGTGATGATATGGCTCTGGAGGGGTGGACGGGCATCCTATAATTCATCACTGCCTTGCCTCGGTTATTTTCTTCCCACCACAGGAAACGCAGCACATCTCGTTCTTCTGCCGGAGTTTTCACCTGGTGAAACATTTCTCTGATATCGGCAGACAGGGTCACTCTACCCACTCTGAAAAGGCACAAAACTTCAATCAGTGGCGTGGTAAAGTCAGGCCATTGTAGTAGGCGATTGCTTATCGACTCGCCCTGGAACATGGCTGCACAGTCGGAAACCACCCGCAGATTTTCTGGTTTCTTGGGGTTGATAACCGGGTGGTGAGTTGGATACCTGATCACCTTATCGTATTCGGGGGTAGCAGGCCTCCTTTGAATGTAGCCGAGGGCTTCATTTCGCTTCATTAGTTCTGCATTTCGTTCCTAAAGGTCCTGGTCCCGAACCCAGCGTGTTTTCAGTCGAAGCAGTCTTTGCAGAGCATAGTTTCTGTTATCACTCCAAGGGTCAGCTGGCGTACGCCATGGGAGAGGAACCTCGAACTGCTTTTCGGGCCTCTCGTTGCTTGCCGCACTGTATGCACAGCGAGGTGGCCCTCCTGAGACAATGAAAGTCTCTCGTCTTCGGTGTCGTGAATCTCCTTTTCATACAGCCACAGCAGTTGATACTATATGCGGTTCCTTTCGGCTGGCACGCAACTCAAGGGACAGAGTCCCACTACTGGACCATATAATATTCATCCCAGCGCTGTGCGTACGGTATAAGTTGCCCGGCGGTTGCCCGCTCTCCGTTCAAGTACCCAATGTGCCTCTTGTACGTCGCAGCCTTTAAGGAAGTCCACTTCTTCGTCTTCCCAGTTTACAACGGTTAAGTCCTGCAGGTGGGACCACCTAGTCAAAATTGCTTTCACCGATCTTGGTACATGCATGGAGAGATCAGCTAAAGTCAATGCCTCCGTTGACTCGATTTGCTCGTTAGTGTCTAAGGAGATGAGCTGTAACCTCAACCGGCCGGCAGCCGTTGCTTATGTTCCGCCAACCGTGCTCACTCCTAACTACGTCATACTTTCAGCTAGCACGTGTTCGTCGGTAAATCTTTCCTTCACCAGGGTAGTGTCCAATCCACTGTCAACGAAGGCCAGCGCTTTGACCACCCCACGGCAACTACTTTTGAACTTACTGGTTTACCCGTAGACTGCTACTTTGAACAAATAGCCCTGGACTTGGTGTTCTTCTCTGGTGTAGTTTCTCTCTCCTGGTGCAGCAATCGATAGTGTCTTCAAGCGCAACCCTCGTGACCACGTCTGGTCTTTGTTCGGTAAGCTGCCTCACAATGTTTGGTGTCGAGGCACATGAAGCACTCTCCTTTCACCCTCGCCATTCCTCAGCCTTCGTCTTTCGCGACTCTGATGAACTTGGAACGTTCGAGTAGCCCATGGCTAGCGTCACAGGACCTGCAACTTTGATGCGCTACAGCCTCGTGTGAAACAGCGTGTGCATTGGTCCAAGGCTGGTATTTCAGAGGTTCCCGTGAAGTGGTCTGAGCCTGGCTAGTGCTAGGTTTGCTTGCTCGGATACTGTCACGGATGGGTCGGCTAAATCTACTTTCGGCTATCTTGGTTTGCCTGTCCAAGTATTCGGTCAGGTCTTCGAAGTTAGCTTCTCGGTCGCTTCGGCTTATCCGTTCCACTTCTTCCGCGCACCGGCCTTGTAGTTCGGGAAAGAGGTGACGGACTATGCCTTCCAACGTATGCATCGCATCGAGATCGGCCTTGTAACCTAAATGGCCAAGAGCTATTGAACAGTTCCGTATTTTTATCACCAGGTCGGCAATTGTATAGGTGTTGCCCTTGGCTTTTTTTGCCTCTATCATCAGGCCCTGTATTAGGTTACGAGCTACCTTGGAAGGCTGGCCAAGCAGGTTCCCCAAGGTCTTCCTTGCTCGTTTGTACCCTTGCCCCGGGTCGAGCGCGGTACACATATCGATGGCTTCTCTTCCTCGGCCTCGACAGAAATGAGTCAGGTAGAGGAGCATTTGCCCAGGGTCAGTTTTAGAAGAAAGGTTCGAACTGCTGGATGAACTTGCTGTGGTGTTCAGATCGGCCATCAAAACTGTCAGTTATACTGTTTGCGGATTGATCTTTGTTGGCGTTAATTTTTTATGTTCGACGACCGGCGCAAAGTTTCCCATTTTAATTTGTCCTGACCTATCGGATATGTCTTGGTCGCTGACCTTCTGCTCACGCTCGTTCTGCCCATACTTCCCTTCTGCTTCCTGGGCCTGTTGTCTAGCTGATAACAGTTGTTGTTCTAGGTGTAATATCCCTAACATAAGCAGATCGAAATTCTTGCAATCGATATTACCCTGAGCAAAACGTTGGCTAGCGCTGACGGGACTAGGTGGCCTAGTATTAACCAAAGAACCAAAAGTACCCAAAACCTCCCCAGTGACTTGTGGTATCACTTCCTGTCCAGATCCCAACTGCTTCGATCCTCTTCTTGGCACGTTGAGTTTTTTTCGTTCCAAGTTGAAAAACTGAGTATTGTAATACGCGTATGAGCAATGCGCAGCCAAATTCGCAAAGCATCCCGGAATCAGAAGGCAATTATCCGTAAATTCCACGATACTAGGTTTTCAAATGAAAAATGACACGAAACAAAGGCAACCCTCAATTATGCAATCGCAAGGACTCAAAAAACGAGAACCAAATTGCGGCGTGCGAGAAGGGAGCACGTGCATCACGCCGGTTTAGAAAAAAGTATATGACAGAGCAGCGCGCTGGGCGCGAACAAAGGAGCGTCGGCCCGTAAAAGCAAGCAGAGCGAAAAACAAGTCAATAATGTAAATAAGTGAGAGATGGTGGGGAAACATGGAATTGCAGTGGTTTTTTTGGGGGGGGGTTTCCATGGCCGATCATCACAATCATTATTGTGCATTGGGGATAGAACTGGTCCTAGCATGCTTCCTTGAATGACGTCACTGGTAGCGGAGAGGGTTACTGGAGATGTTTATTGATTGAGACAACTTGGCTGCGGTGGGAAAGATAGGAGGAGAACCAGTTGAGAATAGGGATTGAAGTCGAAAGGCTTCGAGCTCCATCTGGAGCCTTGAGCGATAAACACTGTGGAATGCGTCAGTCATATCCAAGAAGATGACAATTAGGCATTTCCTACCGCCTGCAGCCGCAGTGGCCATGTTCAAAAAGTCAAATGGACAGGTGGTACAAGGCCGAGATTTAAGAAAAACACATCGACCCTTATGTACCAAGTTGTTGAAAAGTAAACATCCAGGGAGCCGCCTTTTAACTGAGCTCTCAAGTAGTCTAGAAGCCACGGGTATGTGGTCTATCGGACGGTAATCATGGGGTCAAAGAGAGGACTCGTTTGGCGGGGTATGATGGTGGACGTTTTCCACTGTGACGGGAGGGTTCCAAGTCAAGCTGATAAGCTGAAGGTATTCGAAAGAAGAATCACAACATCCGACTCACCCATTCAAAGCAGAGCTGGTTGGATTTTATGAAAACTGAGACGGATTGAGGGCCTTACGTTACAAAATAAATGAGACGATTCATGGAGAGTAATCTATATATCGGACAAGTTGGACGCGGCAAAGGGAGTTGGTGAAGCTTGGACAGCTCCAGAGTCAATAGTCATAGAAGATAAAAAGACCGATTTGAAAACCTCGGCAATCGTAGCGGGATTACTGACCTTTGTGCCGGCTGGTAACTGCAGGTGTAAATAACTGGACTAAATTTGTGTTTTCCTCCTTGAGTATGCATGAAATCCGCAGTATCTCATCCGGCCGGCGAAAGAAATGAAGCTTTCTGTTCTATGAACAGCTTTTTCAGTGGTGACTTGGAAGCCATTAGGCAGCTTGCGCCGGAGGATGTGTACAGAAAGGCCGTGAGAATTTCCATATGACGTAAGAACCATTTTGTATATTATTCGCAAAAATGTGAGGACATCAGGCCGGCCGCGGGGCTTCGATAAGTAATGATCTGACTTAAACCGTGATGGAGTTTAGAATGTACCAGATTTGCTGCAAGCCGTGATTCAAGTGTCAAAAAGTGGTTGCCCCACCTTACGGAACGAACCGATTCGGTGAGTTGCCGTCATTCGCAATGAGGAAACAGAGACTCCAGCAGGGCATGTGTGTTGCTATAAATGAGGGCACTGGAACTACAAGAAACTACCCCATGTTCGCTTCTGAGGAAGCGGTTAGGTATTTTAGTTTCTACGTTTGGCAGGCCTAAGGCAGAGACCAAATCTATTATGTTATTCTCCCTGGTCGGGTAGAAAGCATGTTGGATCCAAGGTCCTACTCGGATGCGGGAAGGAAAATGAAATAGATTGTGCGGGGATGTTGGCTTTCCCCATTTGATACCGGGGGCAACGAAGCTACCAACGACCAGCTTAGCTCCGGGGGGGCCATTTCGAATAGGCAGTAAAATGCAATATTTATGGGCAAAGAGTCAGGGGCTCCTGCACACGGAGGTCTATACACGCAGCCAACGAAGAGGCGCGTGGGAGAAAGTTTAACATCAACCCATAAAAAGCCAATCGCATCCAGGGTAGGGTGGTCGTGGGAGGTAGCAGTAAAGATGCGCTTGATGTAGGTTAAACATCTGCCACCTCAGCAGCACCTGCTTTTACTAAACACCTGATAGCCAACCAAAGATATTTAAGTGGATGAGGTGGAATAAGTTGGCGCAGTCTCCGTGATGAGGACAAGATCAGGGCTGTACAGAGGTACGAGGCTTTTTAGGGAGTCGAATTTAATAATAACGGACGGACAATTCATGAGAAGTAGAGAAAGTTTAGCAGGTTTGTTCTTGGTCAAGCAGAGACGACAGCGCTCTAAGTGAGCTGGAGGGCCCAGGGTGGAGCTAGATTGTGTCCTGACTGGAATGTTTGTGGATTTCACGAATCGTGGTAAACTGATGTGCAGTTGAGCAGGAAGGCTGGGAAGGATGAACTTCATTCCCCGGGGTGGCCCGAGCTGGGGGAGGGGTCAAAAACGCACTGGTGGTTAGACAGGGTAGAGACGAGGGGAGGGGTTGAGGGAACTCTGACCGGTGCGGGGAGTAAAATAACTTATGATGGGCGTTGGGGGCAGCGGATGGAATAAAAAGAGACAGTGGTGCAAGGGACAAGGTGGGTGAGAAGTGTAGATTTATGGGCAACGATTAGCTAGCAGGTTGGGCGCGCTGAGCAGAAAAAGGCATGGGATGAAAAGGATTTGATAAGGAGGAACCGAGCGATAGCGGCTAGGGGATTAGTGGGATCGGGAAAAGCAGAGACAGTAGGGAGTTTCGATAGTCAGTTTGGACTGATGAGACCGGGGGAGGGGATGTGGGCTGGTGAGGGCACTCTGCGCGTGCGATTGCCAGTGGACGGGAGTGCATGTGACGAGGGTAGAAGAGTGATACCACTGAGCGATCGTCGATGAGAGCATAGCACTGGGAGTGGGAAGTACTTGAGGTTGGGTGGGCTGTAGATTCTACGTTGGAAAACTCACTGGTCTTTTTTCTGGCTTGCTGAATAATAACCTTCAGTAGATGAGTTTCATATGGGCTAGGATGGGGAGGCTCAGGGGCGCGGAGGAGATGGGTGCCTGGAAGTGGCGGCCCAGTTACCAGTGATTTTTCGGTAGACAGGAGCCCCATTGTGGGCCGGTTTTTCCATGGGTTTACACAAATCGTTGCATGAGCTCAATGCTACGTGGCTTGGGTGATCCGTCGAGATGGTCAGACATGGGCTGCAGGAAAATCGGAGTGTGCCCGTGATTTCAGAATTTGATGGTTGGTGTTTTTGTTGCTCTCGGCTGTGGGTTGTGTGCCACATCTGGGGTATCGAGGCTTGGTAGGCTGAGACTAAGGCGAGGAGTTGTTTGAGGGAGTCTTTGTGAGACGGATTTGTCTTGGCAGGCTAGTCTCTCTTGATGACACGATGTTGCTTGCCAGCGCCAAACGCTTGGAGTCTGTGGAAGATGTAGGTTTTGAGTCGAGGTCAACATCTAGTTGTGATTGGTTGTTCATCGCTGCCTGAACATTGCTGCGTTGCACGACGAGTGTTCTGAGGTTGGCTTTGGCTGGTCAAAAGCCAATGATTTTAGAGGCTCGCAACCTCTTCAAGAGCTCTCTTCGAATAAACTCTTGTCGGATGTTATGCAGGATGTTCTTAAACGGTGTAGCTGCAGCTACAGTACGCTGTTTTTTGATAAATTATACGGTTTTTGGCTCGTCGCTGAATTGAAGAAGCAGCAGACAGTAAAAACCTTGCATTCGTTTGCGCAAGCATCTGCAACGACATGTCTCTTCTTCTATGCCACCAGCTTTATTTAAGGTATGGCTTACAAAGAGCAGAGGGATTATGTCCGGAATGTTAAACACAGCTGAGTTCTGAGAGCCTTTATCGGCTTCGTAAAGTCAGAAGAGATATTATCTATAAAGGTGCCGGAGGTAGTTGGGTCGCTGTCACTGCTCATCAACGAAGGCTGGAAAAATTCCAGGAGAAGTAGTAATTTCTCGGTGGTTCGACCCATAACTTCCATTCTAGAGTAGGGTGGATTAAGTTGTAGCTTCAGGCTGATGCATTCACTAAAATTGTCCTCAAATAGATTATCCAGCGGGGCTAGACAAGGTTTATTGACCGGGATATCAGTGAGTACGCGGACTTTAGCTTTTCTAATGCCTTTGGCCTTTCCGGGGCCATGCGTAATGAAATCAGACATTTTAATCAATAAGAGTGATAAATGAACTAGCTTGGTCTGCGTATACCAGCGCAAAGAGCAATGACGATAAAAAAAAGGTTTGGCTGGGCGATGATGAAACGACACAGGACTAAAGAGTGTCGGGAGATCGGATGTAAGAGCTATCTTATAATCACCAACCTATTGGTCGGTGTAACAGCCAGTCGTGGAAAATCCCCCTTTTTCCCTCGCGATTCAGTGTTTTTCCCAACATCACTCATTTCCACACACTATTGACTTGTCTTTACGAACTGGTTGTTTTTCTGGACCAATTGTTGTTTGTTCGCGCCCAGAGCGCCACTTTGGCACATCCTTGTTCAGGACCTGCGTGACGCACGTGCTGTCTGCTCACACGCGGCTATTCGGTTTCTCGTTGTTGAGTCCTTGTGATCGTATTATTGAGGTTTGTATATTGTTTATGTCATTGTTTATTGTAATAATCTACTATCGTAGAATATCACGGATAATCGTCTTTTGATTTCGGGATCCGTTGCGAATTTGGCTACGCATTGCTCAAACGTTCGTAACAGTCGGCAACAGCCTATTACCCGGGCGCGAAACAGTATGTTTTTTGCATATAGCCTAGATACAAGTCAAATGAAGTTCTTTAGAGAACCACCTAAGATGATTACAGAGAGGGTTAGCAGGGTGCTTTCACTGCAGTAGCGAAAGAGGAAAAGGGTCTGAGCCAAAGCAGAGTACATAACTAAACGAGATGACTTAGCCAAGAGTCACCAACTATTGATCAGATGAGCTCGCGAGGGGTGATTTTCGTTAGGTGTAGATCCAGATTTCTCAGTGAAGGGTTCTTTGAGTATTCCCGGTAATAATTTGCGAAAGAGCGGCGTTGTGTCGCAGTTATTACCACTGACCATTTACAGTTTCAACGTGAACAACTATTACCACTAGGTGTTACGTGAAAAAAAAACCTAAACGACAGAAAAAGGCGAAGAAAAGACGGGGCAAACTGATTCATATTTCAGGTCAACCTTGAACTTCCACGTTAAGTCAGGGTTTCTTGGGAGCAGCTGAAGTCCTCCCAGGTCCGGGAAGCCCCTCGTAATTCTGAACGCTTCAATGAGATCTCCATTTACCCTCCTGCTTTCCAGAGGAGACAGCTTCAGCTCTCTAAGCCTTACTTCATAGGGTCTGTTTCAGGATTCAGTAATAAGTCATGCAAACCTCCTTTGTACACGTTCAAGCAGTTGTCTATCCCGAATAAGATTTGAATGCCGAGCCTGAAACGTCATGCCCCAGAAGCGGCCTCGTGTGGGTTGTGTAGTGCGGTAATAGTGCCCACTGCAAAGAACGAATACTGAAAATCCTTGCAAACGTTCTACGTGCTTTGCGAATTTGACTACACTTGACATAACTTTGAAAAACTCGTCCGTACACCACCTTTTTTGCGCTTCTGTTTATTCATGCGAGACGTTTGCATTTGTCCTTGAACCTTTTCTGGATGTCGTACTTGAGCTTCGGGGCTTTGTACATTTGAGTTTACCTGTTTAGTCTATTTGGCTGCATACTTGAGGTTTGTATATATCTGTGCCTTTTGTGAATTTCGATTCAGTGCCGTAGAAACTGCGAACCAATCTTGTTCTGGTTTTGGGATTGTTTGAATTGGCTACGCGTTGCTTGATTTGCGAGAACTGTTTTACACCCACGGCTTCGGCGAGGTACCGGTTCGCATTACCCGTAAGAAGACATTATTACCTATCATTGCGGCTTCCAGACATTCACTTCGGGTTTTGAATCAGCAGTCACAAAATCCCCCAGATCGTTGACCTTATCAGTTTTTTGCAAATCCAACCTGTTATCTCCGCCCTCAACTTCCTTTGGGCCGACCTTGGGGGTTGATCAGCCTGGATTTAGTGGTATTGAGTGGGATCTCCTATTCTGTGCACCACCAGTACCTCTTATCGGGGTCGGAAACAGCAGTGGCCCAAGTACCAATCCCTGTGGGACTCCATCGTCAACATTACCCGTGCTGGACCTGTGACCCACCACGTCCACATATAATCTCGTTTCTCTGAGAAACTCAGCTATTTAGTCACCCAACGACGGATTTATTCCACAGGATCAAAGCCTGTGCACTAGCAGCCAGTAGTTTACCGAGTCAAAGTCTTTCCTGAAGTCCAAGTAACAGACCTCCACCTTTTCACTATCGTGAAGTCTCCTCGTAGCTTCTTCCCGGAAGCTTACGAGATTCGTCGTGAACTACCTTTTCTTCATAAAGCCATATTGGTATACGCTTATCACTCCACACTCTGATAGGAAGGCAGACATTTGATTTCGTAGAATTTTTTCCAGGACCTTCATCACCACGGATGTTAGGCCTATTGACCTGCAGTTGGAAGCTTCTCTTTTCTCACCTTAGTAAATTGGCACCATCTGCAACAGCTTCCAGTCTCTTTGTAGTAAACAGTCCCTCAGAGATTGGTTGAATAGCTGAGAAGCAGGTTCGACCAGCGGGTTGGTTAATGGCTTTAGCAGACGTGAACATATTTCACCCGGGCCTGCTGCTTTGCGTGGTTCTAGTCCTGATAGCCCCATCTAACTTCGTCCTCCTCAATTCGGAAGAATAGCCCTCCTGTCCAGGTAAATAAAGGGAGAGACTGGGCGTGTTTCTACAAATATCGTTCCGGTGCACTCCCTCAAAGTATTGCGTCAGTACATTGACCTTACCTTCATTGGTTTCGGTGTTTTCGCCCATCTGATCTTATACATTACTGACGGCAACCCGTAGGGTTGACTTTTACTGGGAGTAACTTAATACACTTCTGGGCTACCTTTCACCCCTCGAGCTAGCCTTCCTTTGTACTGGAGCCTGCACTCCATTTGTGATCTCCCTGCCTTCCCAAGAGCCGCCACATAATCCAGTATTTTCCTGTGGCTCCCTTCTTCCCAAACCAGAGCCAGGCTTTGTGTTTTCTAGCCTGTGCTTTCAGTGCCCTGGACTTCCCCAATGACGGCAAGCTTTTTCGTTTATTCTTCACTAAAGCCGCAAATGCATCCAGAAGTGTCTTTGGGTTCCCCTTGAGGTGATTCCACTTCTCTTCCACGCTGCTTTGAGCCATCTTCCAATTCAATTCCGCTGCAGCTCTCGCTAGCGCTGGGGACTTTAGCCCGCCGAGCCTACTAAGTTATCCACCCGGTTGTGCGCTTTCACTTTCCGTTGGGTCGATGGTTATCACCCCGTGATCCCTCTTCCTCAGTGGTGCGGTATTGACCACTGGACCTGAGTCCCCCCTATACTTCGTCATTACTAAATCAAGTAATGCGGAATTCTGACTAACCCTCCAGCGCGTTCCTGCTGCAAGTGTTGAACGAACGCTTCTTGCAAGACTTACAGAAGAGCATATATGAAATATCTCGGGGGTGCATCTTCCAATTCCCAATCTATTTCTGTGGCTTTGAAGTCCTCCGGGTGAGCACCGTTTCATCTTTATTGACCGTGTCAGTTACCACCAGCTGTTCAGTACCGTCCACTCAGGGAGAGGATGGGCTTCGGTTAATCATAAGGGAGTCACGGGGCCTCTTTGCATTCTAATTATACAGCTAATACACTGTACAATTGGTGATCCCATTTCTATTCCTTCTTGCTGGCACAAGCGCTTGGCAACCAGCCACAGCACTCCATCACTTAATCTGCCATCGTCCCTATCCTTCCTGCATGCACGAAACCTCCACGCAAGCTTGAGTGACGATGTCCTGCAGTGTCAGCCACTCTCCAGTGGGCGCAATAATTTTGCATGATCTTATGTGGCTTCTAATTTATCCTACTTGTTATGAATGCTGCAGGCGTTTGTGCATATGATCGGCAAGCACCCGGAAGCTGGCAGTCTTTTCTTCTCATGGCATTCAAAGGAATTTTTCAAGC
This sequence comes from Fasciola hepatica, assembly GCA_948099385.1. Taxonomy (NCBI): domain Eukaryota; kingdom Metazoa; phylum Platyhelminthes; class Trematoda; order Plagiorchiida; family Fasciolidae; genus Fasciola; species Fasciola hepatica. Next base: position 913,057 of record CANUEZ040000011.1, read on the forward strand.
TCCTGAACCCTAAACTCGGGAGCTGTCCCTTTTTTGCTCTACCAGCCTCATTTTCCTCCACACACTTACAAGCCTTACGAGAGAAGGTTCTGCGCTGACCCCCGTTATCCTACTTTCGGCGCAATTTTTATCGTCCTCCCGGTTAGAGCACCTGCTGTCATCCGTGAACCTCTCATCCGCGGATACCATGGCTCCTTTTTTTCAAGCTTCGGAGATTTCAGACCGGCAGACCCTGCGCGCGCCTTCACGATTTCATGATTAATATACTTGCCGGCCTCATCATCCGGCTGGAAGACGACCCAAACTTTTGAAAACATCCTTATTTCTTCCGAGGCGGACAACATCCCGTCTCTGTGTCTTGGGTTTGTGAACTCCACTGAAGTGGGTCTTTGCCTTCTGTCACTCTTCGACGTATCCGTCCTCCGTTTTCCTAGCCGCAGGCTTCTTTTTATTGTGACCTGGTCAGACAGACCAACGCTTATTAGCCAGTTTGCAGCATGATATCTCAAGGCACTGATCCTTATTATGTTCTGCCTTATATGCGGTTTCGGAATTTCGTCATTCACCACGTTTCTGTACCTTCCCGTGGCTATTTCACCAATCTTTTTTGGGTTTTCAATCTGTTGACAAGAATTCTTTCTGTTCTCTAGTAGGCCCCTAATAGTTTACCGTGATCTAGTTTCGTGGCGATTTTAGGGCTCAGCTTCTCATTGCGTGCAGGTTTGTTGACCTCAGTGTCTCGCTCGATGGACCTGTTTTCCCTTGATTAGTATCCCTGTCCGTTTTGGTTTCACTCCTTTGTTACTCTACCTCTACCCAGTAAGTCTTCGGACTTTTATTCCGCTCGATGGTCTTCCTTATCAGTGTTTTCCCTCGGACTTGAGCACACGTTTTTGGGATGCATTTGGAAGTCCTTGTTACTAGTTTTCACACCTACGATCACTATAGATACCCTCAAACCAGTTTTAATCATTGTGCATTGGCAATTTGCGCAGAACAACTTCAGGTACTTATGTTTCAAGTAAATCCCACGTGGTCTCTCAGCAGTTTTACCCCGCGTCCCAAGGTACCACCCCTTGCAAGCTTCACAAAGAATCCCCTCATCTTCCACGTCTTCCGTAGATTTCTTCCTTCTGCATGACGCCTGGCTTTCCATTTGGCCATGACCGTCCTTCCTAGTCCTTTTTACGACAGCAGCCGCCATTTCTCTTTGAGGTGATAAATAACCCTGTCTTCACCACCGGTTACGGAAGTTATGCACAATAAGAGACAGCCAAATCAGGTATGGAATACAAATCAATACTCCCAAGACTAAACGGGTACGGTGAACCGAAAACTATCTGTTGGAATGAAAGAATGATCGAGCAACCTGACTCTTAAGGCACATTGGTTTCCATTTTTCAGTTGATCCGACTGAAAGCTGCAGCACAAAGCTTTCCCGAGGTTTTCCGGACAGTTTTTATTATCCACTCCCTCGATTCTTTTCCCTCCCGCATACAGGTTTTCACGCAGCTTCACTTAGTGGTGTTTGTTCCTTTCTCCGTCGACTCGATGTTAATTCCTTGTGCTTGGTAGCTCGCTTTCTATGTTTCTGCCGAGTCCGTTTTTCTCTATTTTCTTCGCCGCCTTCCACGCGACCCTACGCCACGGTGAAACGCGGTGCAGCTCAAGATATAAACAGCTGGACAGCGGAAGAAAGTTCAGCTTTGCGGCAGTTCTTTCATCTCGAGTGGCACGGAAGATTCCGCCATAAAGAATCTGTCAAACGCCACACAGACAGTGTCTTGTTTTCCGACCTTCGGACTGGTGGTAAACGGGCAAACTGAATGAAATCGTTGAGTGTGATGAAATGTCATATGCGAAAGTAAGAATGATATACTCAGTCGTCAGGCAAATTCTGTTTTACTGTACAAGTACTCAGTATATGAACAGTTTTGCTATCGTTGCTCCCAATGACCTCCGTGGCTGGTTCCGCTGACAGTGCTGTCATGGTTGGTTAGTGACTTGCAGACAAACCATGGGTGGGCATCCCCGTAGGTGTCGGGAACTATGTCCATAACGAGAGAAGTGGACTGTTCGGCGTGAAGAGATTTAAAGCGAACCCGTAGGGGCCAAGTTAAATGGTCAGAATGACGGTGGTAACGTCACGGATGCTAGCCAATGAGGGGGCAGTAGGAGCCCTTGGCCTGTCTTCTTGTGAGGGTGCGATGCTATAATTATAAACTGGGTTTCAGTGATTTAGTACAGGGTGCGAAACAAAGTTCTTTTGTAGATACCACTACCATAAGGTTTTCCGTGCAAGCTGCATTTTGCAGCTTACGACGGGCATTCAAGCCATAGATAACGGAGATCACTAGTAAGTTGCGAGAAGGCGCAATTCAAATTTAACCACTGGGTTGTCTCGAATTAGGCTTCGGACCAAGAATTTTACATTTTTAGTTTGTGTGCTTTTTACTCTCCAAAAAGCTCCATAAAATTAGCTGTCTCCGCTGATCAAAAAAGTTTAAAAGGGCTTTCTTTTGGACCGCGCAGCAAACTTTTCGAACCGCGCTCGCAGCGCGCAACCTTGCCAAGTCTTTAGACGGACCGTAACAGCCCTAGTCCCAGTCGACAGTCGGCAAGTTAAAATCTCCAGGGATAATGTAATGCCCTTTGCGACCCGACAGCTGGAGCTAATCCGTAATAACCCTGGAGTCTTTGATCGGGTGACCCGTACACAGTTTATTCAGTTTAGTTTGCACAGAAAGAAAATCTTCGAGACCAATCATGAGTCCGGGTCGTTATGTGGTGGACGAGTTTCCTAGGCCCCTAAGACTGCGAGTTGGAAGCATTGCCTGGAAGGTAAAATTTCCGAGGCATCTTCTTCACGGGCGTAAGTTAACCGACGAAAAGAACAGGGGCTGATTACCTCACCCTTCGTTCGGGGAAGGCCACATCACTTGCGACTTTGACCTGGTTGATAAGTCTAGGTTTTTGCACCAACGGGCTTCAGATGAATTCCACTGCGCTGTCTCAACCAGTTTCCCCGTTCTAGTTCTCGTGGCCTGGCAATTCGCTCACTTGTAGCAACAGAGCAAGAAAAGAATGGGGTCTGGCCTTGGCAGAAGTGGCATTCTCACTACTTACTTACGCGGTCGTAACCCTTATGTGTCTCTATCAGCAGATGACCTTCCTAACATCAGACAGTTAAGGGACTGGCACGACGGCAGCGGCCAGCGTAGTGAAAGAGGTAGGAGAGCGGGAAAGGTAGAAAAACAAAGTACTTTTTACTAGGGATCAACACCTGACCTACAAGAGGCAGATAGGTGCTAGAAACAAGTGGTAACCTACGTTTAAAGTCTAAACCTAAAGTAATTTTTTATTGAAGGTGATGTTAGAAGCAGTCTGGAGAGATTTCCGGTCAGCCTCTGTCCAAACGAGCCTTGAACATTAACACATTGTGGGCGGCCACCATGTCCCCTGAAGTTCGGTTCTAGGGTTCCACCACGCGGTACGCGAAGAACTGCGTCATGAAACTACGATGTGCCTGAGGTTCGGTCAGCTTCGGTCCGTGCCCCCTGGCAGCCTTTAAGCGCTTACTGGCGGAAGAGGTGAGCCTGGTTGAGGCAGTTACTTTAACTGTTTAGACATCTCGATGGGGTCTCCTCTTCAATGTATCACTTCCAGTGAGAATAAGCTAAGCACTTCCAGTCTGGCTGGCTACGGCAATTCCTTAAGCCCTCCAAATAACCTTATGAAACACAGCTGCACTTTTTCTAGCACCTGCTTGTCACCCATCAGTGATGGCGATCGAGCTTGAACACAATTTTCCAAGTGTGGTCGAACTATTGGCTTATAGATAGGCTATAGCACCGCAGGCTACCTGGAGCCAATGTTCTTGGCTAACCAGTGCAGTTTGCGAGAAGCTCTTGCTGCGGCTGAATTACATCGAGCGCCTAGTTAGAGGGGTATCCGTCCTTTCACTCCCGGGTTCTCTGTCTGCTCCACTCTCTAGAAGGTATGGTAAACAAGATTTTTTGTGACCCCTCCGTTCTGGTAGCAGGTATGTTCACCTTCCTGCATTTCTAGGCGGGTGCCAACTGTTTCCTCTACTCAAGGCTGCGCAATGGGTCTCCCTTGTATGCTCGAGTCCGGGGGACTTCCCACAAGTTTCAAGTCTGCAACGAACATGGAGCTGGGGCTCTTTATTTTCTCGTTTAAGTCGCTTATGTGGTTACGAAACAGCTATAGTTAGGCACCGACGTCATTGGTAACCCTCTAAAAGCCTTGGCCAAGCTTCACTCCCTCGTCTACCTGAGAGTAGAACGACCTATCACTTTGATAGGTCCCTACCCAAGACAACACTCCGGGGGCTGCGCCAATACCCTCTATTGCCAGTGGCTAAAGTCGGTTAGGCACAGGGTCGAAGGCCCTCTAAATGTCCTGATAGCAAACTTGGACCAGCTCACTCGTCTAAAGACGTCGCAGCCTCGCCCAGGAAAGTGTGGGCATGACAAGAATGTTCGTTTCTAAATGCAAGTATGCTGTCTGTTCGACGATGGGCTACCCTGCACAGCATGCGAAGCAATCTTGCGCCTCAGGATCTTTTCGAAACCTAAACAATAGCCGACAACAGGTTTACTGGGACGCAATTTACCGCATCCACTTCCGACGCACCACAGTGAATGGAAACAACATCGGCCGGACGTGTGGCAGTTTTCAAGCGAATGTTAAACAAACGGGTCAGGGGTTCACTTTTGACTTATTCCAATCGCTTATTGATGGCAGGATACAGGCCATCTGATGCCACAGCCTTGCCGACCCTCAACATTCCCAAGGCTTCAATAACCTGATCCGGACATAATAAGGAGTTACCATTCATGCTTTGTCCCGTTTTGTTTTAAAAATACTGTCGTCCTATGGGTCCACTGTATGCGCCCCGCTTCAGGCGACATTTCAGTACTTCCGCCTTGCAGCCACTTGTTGTGGCCTTCTGATCGTCGTCTTCAACTATGCGCCCCATTGCAATTCTTTAGGCAGACTTGTATTGCACGTAGTTATAGTACGCCCCTGGACAGGAATTATCTTCAGACTCTATTGCCAATTCATGCCTCGACTGACAGTTTGTTTGTATCCTCAGGGTCCTGTTGCAAGCCTTCCTAAACTGTGGCAGCTTCCAGTGGCTGCCGATTTGTTTGAACAAGCTCTGTGCCCTCTTTTTTCGTCTTTATGCTCATCCTGCCCGATGACCCCACCAGGTTGGCTTACCATGGGTTCTAAGAGTACGAAAAGGAGCACAGTCTAAGTCAGAGATATCCCGTTTTCCCTGAACGACCTCCACCCTTTTTCCATGGTATCATACTCGTGGTCTCATTCTGATCCCCTTCTTGAACAGCGCTACGCCATGGCGGGCATTTTTGTGTGTTTCGCTGGTTTTTGCCATTGGTTGGTCTGAAAAATTCCAACTGAAACCTGCTTAATAATTTGCGCCACGACCATATTTAGGAAATTTTTCCGTGATCTAAACTACTGATCCACTATAGTTTATGTGAGCGACCCTGAGTTCGCTGCAGAAACAATATGCAGTAGCTATGCTTACCTGGCCCAGAGTTGACTATTCTGTAGTCAAGTTCATAAACCGTATTGCCTACCATGATTTTTTCGAGAAAGGAAATGGCAAGGTCAACGAGCAAACATCCTCGACCCAAGACCTTCCACAGAATCAGCAAATAAGAACTCAGGACTGCTTGCACTTTGCACCGAGGATTCTTTTCAGATTAGGTGCGGCTTTCTACGGACTGTAAGTAATGTTACCAAAGATGACGTCAGAGGAACTCGAATGTTTGCTTTTTTCGGTCAGTGCACGCTCTATTAGGAGAAACATGCAATACACAGGATCGGCGGCATTATCGAGGGATTATAACTTCATTTTTTTATCGAATCTTGGCTGAAGGACTCCTGCCTATTAGACAACATTGGCGCACCCGGGTGAAATCCTTCAGCGAAGGCAAAACGCACCAACGTGGAAGAGGCTGTCTGGTGCAAGCAAAGGCAAACCTCAAAGCGGCAGGCTTTTAGCCCCATATCCTAGAGGGCACTGTCGATCTTCGACGGTGGAGCCTTGAAGTATGACAGCAGAAACGGCCACAAGGTTGTGTACACCGCCCGCGTCGACCAAATTATGACGGCCTGCTGTCAATCACTGAAGCACTCAATATTTTGTTATGTCCCACTAACTCTAGAGAGAACTCAGTTCTGCCTCAAAATCACTTTTCTTTTATTGGTAAAGAATACATTGTTTATATAAGAAATGCGCTCGTCATAAACAAAATCCTGCACGAAAGCTTACGGGTCTACCGACAGACCTGAACGGCTCGTGTGGCTGGTGTATCTGGCTGCCCCTGGATTTTTTGAGTCAGCTCTGATTGAATGGTAACCGCCGACGGGTCCGTTGATGGCCTGACTCGCTCTGACCTTGTCGGTGATACTGTTCAGTCGATTTCGTGCCGCCTGCTTCACTGAACCAAGCCGTCTATTAGAAACGAGACGGGTGCATTTCATTACACTCGGCTTGGTGAGTGAATTCCCAACAGGTCAAAAATTGTTAGCAGGCGACTTCAAAGCACCAGAAATATACCGGAAAAATCTGAAAGCGCCGCGCCACTTACTGCCATTTTTGGATGGAACTCTTATTGGAGGATGGAAGCAGCACTTCATGTCCCCAACAAGACAAGACAACTTTCTCGACGCGGTCTTATCCCTAGAATTACCCCCAGTTATTACAGCACCTCAGAACAACCTACTCGTAACTGATCACACAACTGTCTACACTCTTTTTATAGAGCCCGCAAAACATTAACGGCGGACACTTCCACGTCGGCCATATCAAATGGGTAACTGGAACACAACATTCTTTGTTTGGCAGGCAAAATAGGACTTCTTTTTGAGCGCATATTCCCGGCTAGCGGCAGACCAGCTCCACTTTATCCTCGAACACCTCAATCTGACAACCCCGTCACAAGGATTGTCAATTCCCGGTAAGGGCACCAAGCCTTTTCGTCTAAACTCGAAATTAGGCAGATTCCAAAGAACATATCTAAGAAAAGGAAATTTTTCACTATTCGTTTGGCTACATCTTTTATCTGAGAAGATAAATGGAACTTCGGGGTAAAGTAATACAACAGGAACAGAGCGCCTTACGTCACTCCAAGAAAGTTGAGATTCTTGCAAAACTAAAGAAACTGGGGAGCCTCAAACTAACATGATCAACCTCTTCTCACTCTTACAGTGACACCCACCCCGAAGAACCACTGGGCGTAGCAAAAGCCTTCAGCAAGTTTTTTGCTCCTTATTTAACCGGTAATACAGTGCCTTTTCAATCCATTCTACCAGTACACTCGTATAAATCATTTTCTTCTGTATGATTTCCACTCTCCGAAATCCAACCTATAATCTCAAAATATAACAATATTTTACTGCCCCGATTGGACTCCTTACCATCGGTCATCTCTAAGTTTGGAGGCCCAATTAACCTAATTCTCTTATCAACCTTACTTTATTCGTCTGTGAAGTTTATTTGGTATCCTTTACGGAGGAATACTCCGATTGTCATTTGCATTCATCAGAAGGAAACACGAGAAGTACCGGCCAGCTACCAAAGGATGAATCAAACTCCAGCACTATCGAGAATCATGGAATGGTTAACAAAAGTCGAACTAACAGACCAGTTCCTAATTGTACACCTCAAAGTGAAGGTCAGTATGGCTTCCTAAATATCAACCTCGCACAAGTTGTGTGAGTGACTTTCTGAGCCTCATTACGATGGCTGCCAATGGTGGGGAGGCAGTGATCGCAGTGATGTTTCTAGACATGACAGAAACCATCGACCGGGTGTCTCACATTCGTTTGGTGTCAAAGGTTCCAGGGTATAGCATTGTTACCCCTCTATATGCCTTGCTGCCTGTCCAACTTGTCTTCGCGCAGTCAAGTAATATACGCTGATGACAAAATTTCCACACCTAGCCCTGCAACCAGAGGTGTCATTCAAGGTAGTGTTCTAGGTCCGTTCTCGTTTCTCATGTACATGAATAATATATTTACAGTAGTTTGCCAAAGTATGCCTTCTTATTTGCTTGAGATGAAACGGTATTGTACACCTTCCACCGAAATTCATTGGGCGACACAATAGCGAAAATACCGGATGGCTTACAGATGCTCATTTAGTGGTGCAGCTGTTAGCCAATGAAGCTTTTGGCAGATAAAAGCTGCTTTCTTAGGTGCAGGTGTCATGTTCCTCTCGGGAAGTTCAGTATAGGTGATCACCGAATCCTCAACAAATTGTCGGTACGTGACTTGGGCACATACTGCTCCTACTCTTTCAACTTCTCTGAGCAAACGGAAGCTGAAATAGCTGTCCATAGAACATTCTGTTTGCGTGAAAGGGAACTCAGTGTCTATACGATCCAATCAAGACTGTTGCCAGAGTATGGCTTAGTATTTGGCCCCAGCGTGCGCCAGTGTGACAGGATTGTCATTGGAGATGTTCAGTGCTCCCCTACTAAACAGTGGTTGCCTGTTTGTCTAATCTCAACCATAAACAGCGCTGTAACCTGTTTTGCCTTGAACCTCTGGCTCCGACGGATAAGGGGCGGCTCGTTCTATTCCTACTCACTATTAAAATGCAGATCCTGCAAAGCCTCCTCTGAGGTGCACGTCCCATCAAGCATCAAGTTTTCTTTATGACATAACAGTCGATCTCCTATTGCGCCTTCCTCGAGAAGCAACATCCCGTCCAACTTATTTATTGGTGAGTATTCACTGATGCGGAATAAGCTTCCACAAAATATCCATACAATTGGCAACTTACGGAAATTTGAAGAGGTTCTTACCAGATTCTTCGTTGTTCCGAAACTCCTATCCATCAATGACCCGTACACTTCGGAGGAGCGAGCGCATGGGATTGTTTTGGGTTGATGACACGCGGTTTCGAGTCACGAGCCAGGAGGCCGACGTACCAAACAAAGTGTCGCGGGTCTCTTGCTCGTGCATCACGCTCGTTTTCCTTATCTTTTTGGTTCAACATTGTGTGCTGCAAAATCTAATCTGGCAGGAGGTTGAATTTGCTTAAAATGGCAACTATACCCGCAGGCTTGGAGCATCTATTTGCCCGTCCCATGCTCTAGGTTCTTTGTTGGAGCAATCTCAGTCTCAATTCCTTTGCTTGCCCTTTATTTCAGTGCTCTCCTGCTGTCTTTGATCTCTGGGATCCCTTTCAAAGTCTTCCCTGACTCGTGGACTGCTTGATGTCTACGGTCATGTGATTCCGCCTATATTACTCGTGCGAATCCGGCTTGTGCGGGTTACCGCCAGATCGACCTCTTTAGCCAGCGCGCATCGGGCCTGCACGACGTTTGAAATGATTCGCGGATGCATCTAGGCTGGTGGATCGCTAATCCGGTCACCAGAAGAGGTTTTCTTATTGGTTGCCTCGCACGCCGTCAGTCCTACCCTCTGGCACCGGCTCCGGGTTTTGGAACACCATTTATATCCCCTTTATGTTGTCCATGTGTCAATATCTCCTCCTGTCATCGTCGATTGTATATCGCGCATACCTCCAACTCCGCAACCATAACTTATGGCCTTTTACACCTGGCAAAATGTACTTTCCCGGCGCATAATTACAGCAAAGTTAAAAAGCCACTGCCACCCTCGGATCGTCGGTCGTTGTCCACTTTTCCGAGGTTTTATACCAAACTAATCTCCAGTCCTGTGCGTAAACTTGGCCTTTTCCCAAGATAAAACTCGCCCCTTTCATCACTTTCACAGATATATTCGGAAACTGCCACGCTTGTTGTTGTCACTTACTTCGTTTCGCTATCTCCCCACAGTGTACATCACTGTGAAATATTTACCTCCAGGGTATCTCAAAAGTAGATGATTTTGGGATAGTTTACTTTCTCCAGCAACCCCACTGTATGAGCAACTAAGGTTGTCGCATTGACATATTCCCATCTCACAAAGCGTCACGTCCTGCCCATATACGCGGGCCCCAGAGGTGCTTATATCGCAGCCTTTTACTTTGTCATCGTCACGTGATCTCTCTTTAAAAAGCACATTATTGGATAGTATTTTACTTTTCGATTACCTCGTCACCTTTGTTGCAGGCTAAAGGTCTCTACAACTGTCGTAGGTAGGCACCACAAGTCAACCTGTCACCGAGTTCTCAGTTCTATGATGACTCCTAATATCCCATTTTCCTGGGGATACACCGTCTGTCCACCGCTTACATTTTACTATCCGGCCACTTCTTTCACCTTTGCTCGGACAGGCTCTTTTCAGATTTAATGTCCACTTGGTTTGTCACCTACTCCACCCAGCTGCCGGATTTCAATATCGTATTCATTGGGTGGTGAGAGTTTTCATATTCGGCTTTCCATTCTTGTAGATTGTCTTGCACAACTTTGATCCTTAAAACTCTCTTGTCGCCACATGTAATCCTCCGATGAGGGACATCAGTAGGTAAATGCCTACCTGACATTTAAGTGATCACCTTTGCAAGCGGTCTCTGCTACTACCGTGGCTACTTATCACCCATTTGTCTGTCGCCTATTTCTCACTCCCCAGTTGACATAACTCACAATTCTGGAAGCAAACAATTTGCTCTCCTTTTGCGTGTATCCATCCAGCCCCTTCTTTCACCGTCACTCCTTCAACCTCTCCTCACAGAAGTGTCGTTCACTTAGTATATAGCTGACAGCCGATATCCGGTCTCTAAACGTCACCATTGTATTCTTCGACTGATTTTTTCTGCTCTGTACCCGCTTTTACACCGCATTTTATCGTTTGGTTTTCCATCAAAACCCATTTCATACATCGCGAAGAGCTATTATTTGTTAAATTCTCTTCTGGATACTTTCTTCTGGGTGGGCTAAATTCCATTCAACCCTGTTTTATTCTCTAGTCGTGCAATCCTTCTTGGGTAATTTTCCTGTGTGACTCCATAGATCTGATTTTCCATCCAGCCCAATCTGGATTCGACCGGTTCGACCACCTGACCCTCAGCTTATGTTTGCCGAGCTTTACCCCAGAGGTTGACCTTAATAAGTTCTCTTTCACTTTTTCGAGCACACATACTGGCATAAACCCCCTAGAGCTGGAATTCCGCTTTTACTTGTTATGTCTCGTCTTACACTGCAGCATGCTTTGGGGCTATCCGAAAACAATTATTGTTATTACTGTTGTTATCAAAAAAAACGAAAGACGGGGAAAGTGGTCGAAGGAAACAAGCAGGAGTGGATTGAATAATATGTTCATTCCGGGAGTGTCACGAGATGATGGTCGAAAATGAGAGAGGAACTAGGGAGTAGACATTCAGTATGAGGGAGCTGGAAGAATACGATGGAGGAGGTTGCAGATCGCTGTGTGAATATAGTCACAATGTGGCCGAGGTATTCTGGAGTGTCAGCGCAGATGAATAACTGATGTGCAAAACTGACAGCCATGCAAGGATACAAAAGGTGGTCCAATCATCTGGCCACAATTTTCCACCCATCCTAGTTTGATTGTTTCATCTTATATGGTTTGACCTTCGACTTAGTGTACCACACAGATTGATGGATTCATGCCCGGGTAAATCGTTTGCTTTGAAAGTGTGTATGAAACTCATGCCATCACCATTTTATAAGCGGTGGGAAGTGGAGAAGGGGAGTGTTTTAAAGAGCACAGATATATCTGCGACTAGCGTTATAAAGAAGAGGATTTGAGAGGACTGGTTGAGCAGAAGCAGGTAAAAGGTGACTAATTAGATCATTTTACCACCGCTGAAACAAGAGAATAGAGATTTAGATTCATTGACAGAGTGGTGGATAGAAAATTAAATGTCGTCGGGCACGAAAAAATGACCTGAGCAATAGAGACACCATATACTGAGAGTTATCACAAGGAGCGGCAAAGGGAGTGAGAACGAAATGAATAGATGCCCTAATGTCGGCAGGACAACGAAAATGGGTAAAGATAACAGCCACAACAGGAACAATGAGCAAACGATCCACTGCAGAACGGGAATGGTTGGGGCTTGTGGTCTGCAACCAGTGCAAGTGGGTGTGGCCGTAGGTGAGCCGGACATCCAAACTGAAAAATATGTCGTGGAATGAATACAAGAGATGCGGTCCGTCAGCCCACTTGCACCCACTTGTCGCTGCAGATGGCCTGCACGCCCGACGCGCATCGGCCAAAGTGGCATATCTGACCGCGCCCCGCATCAGTTGGATAGTCGCCAGTGATCATCACTAGATATGCAGGGAGACATGGTAGGCCATAAAGGGCATATGATCCGAGATCAACTGGCCGGGGTGTAAGAGCTGGACAGCAGCTGCAATGGAAACGGCGATTGGTAGACAGCCATGTAGAAATAATACCTGTAGACAACCATCGGCGAAATTGGCAGTGCCTTGCCCCAAGTAGTTGACCATCAGTGAAGGTCACTGAAAATTACTGGAGAGGGACGTCAGATAGAACGACGCCGTCTGGGTATGCTTAAGCTGTAGACCGACGGCCAGTGCAGAAAAATATCAAGGAAGGTGAATCAAGGGCTGATCGACGCAGTGGGCCTCCGGAACAAGAAGAAAGGTAGTGGGTATGAAAGGCTCGAACGTGCTGGATTATTGTGGAAAACATAGCTGGAAACAGTGAGGGGAGCGGAGTATCTGCTCAAGACAGTGAGAGATGAGGCCGGGGTGGACAGCCGATGAATATGAGTGAGGAATAGGGTTGCCGCACTGAAGGCAGGAGGTAAGTTCACTGTGGATCACTAAAAGCCAAGATCATAGTTCGGGGCACCAGGGAGATGGAATGGTTAGGACCTGAGCTCAAGGTAATGGCTCATGGTGCGGAAGCAACCAGGTCAGAGAATGAGGCCCCGTTTGGAGGCCAGCTCGGTGAAGATACACCCACTGTCCAAGAATATAGCATTAAAGGACATTTTGGCGGTAAGAAGAGCAAACGCAATGGCTTACCTTCAATGGAAACTAATAGTCCCGAGAGGAATCTTATTCCAGATTTTGGAGTAGGCTGGAAAAAGGGATACGGGCCTCAGATTGGGACTAGACTAAAGAGCAGGTAAGGAAGACGCGGTGAATAAGGGGCATGGATCAGGGGGCTGCGAATGAGGTATGGTGAGACTTATAGACTTGGTTGTGTTCTAGCTTATGGAAAAAGGCCGGGTTAGGCCTGAAGCGACGAATGAACTGAGGATCGTTGTGTGGGTGAACACAGGTTTGGTAATACGTTGAGGCCATGAACACACCCAGAAGCTTTTGGTGCACAGAATGTAGACCTTCTCAAGGGATATATTATAAGAACCCGACCTGAGGGCGAGAATGGCCGAGCTGTATCCTGGGAGTAGTCTTGCAAATGAGAGGTATATGGAAAGGCGACTGGCGAGCAGCAAGAATCGTCGAAAGATCAGGCCTGGGGTTCGCTTGGCTTTAGCTATTTGGAAAAATGCCCGTTTTGAGAAGTTAGAGAGGCATAATTGGAGTAAGCCAAGATTGATAGCAGTGGGATGGAAAGGGATGAAATGGCCCTCCAGAACAATCTGGCCGGGGCGGTGCAGTTCACTTGTAAGGTAGATGTGAGGCTCCTCTTTTGAGAGAATTTGGTAAAATTAGAGACGCATCAGGCTGGGAGAGAGTATGTGTCACCCGATATGTTGCGTATGGTCGTAAATAGGTCATTATGTTGGGGTTGGTAACTTTTTTGTATCATCAAAGAGGAACAGGGTTCTTTGGCAAACGGGACGGGAATGTCTTTCGTATTAGTGGATAAAATTCAGGCACTAAGGCACTGTCTTGGGCGAAACCCCTGGTGGCAGGTTTGGTAACAGTGGCCGCCAGCCAACACCTTGTGATCTGTGGCAGAGTTATGAGGATAGCCAGCAGAGGGGAGGATCAAATACATACCAACAGTCCCGATTTTGTCAGTCATGTTTATATGAGGACAACGCCATGGGCCCCAAGAAAGTCAACATACATGACGATCACTAACTTGCCGACACCAACTGTGAACGACTAGAAACCGGAAAAGTCTCGCTGGCAGGCACGGCAAGAGCAAGAATCCAGAAAACCATGCTGACCGGATCTTAGCAGGTAGTTTATTCACGGATAGCGAAAGATAATTTTCACCAATTCTTTTCATGATTTTCCAGACTACCGGGGTCCGGTCTTTGGGTCGATGATTGTTCAAGTCGTTCCAATGGCCATTTTCGAGGTACAGGGTGAAAATAAATGTTTTCCCTTGAGTAGAAGCGGGGCTGCTAAACATGGAGGTTGCGTATGCTTCAGGCTACTAATAAGATAGAGCGGGGCCACCCAGAAGAAAGCCTGATGGGAGACCACCTGGGCCCAGTCTCGTGGAATTTTTCAGTGAGGAGACTGATTTGCTGATCTCAAAATGGTTCCATTGAATCACTAGGAGAGAGGCCGAGCTCTTGGAATAAGTGGGTGGAAGAGAGACATCGGGGCTTGCATCGAGCGAGAAAGAGAAGTAATCGTTGAAGGCCTTATAAAAAGACGCTCTGTTTGTTAGCGGTAGATGGGCCACAGATGGAGGACCTGGACCAGGCAAGAGAAGTGCCGTCGGACCTTTTACCGTCAGGCAGAACAAATAGCCAGTTTCTTGGGTCTCACTGAAGCGGTGGACTCTTGTCGTCTCGGGTGCGATTCGGCCCTGTGATGCTTCCAAAACTGCAATGTGTTGAAGCACTGGAGAATGATGAAACAGCCACAATCGATACTAGTATTTTGCAGGTTGGACAGCTCACGCTAGACCAACCTTCGAAAGTGTGCTCTGCTGGGGGTGGATTTCATAAAAATCTCCCGCTTCCACGGTAGTCGCCCACCAGCTTTCCAGACGTGCATTCAAGGTACCTCTTTATTCCCCTCTAATGAGTGGCTTCGCACTATCGCCCTCCTCCACTACTATCCCAGCCTCCCAGTAAGACGAACTTTCTTAGAGCAATCACTTTATTCCGCTCCCCTCTCCTCGTCCCTGACCGTTAGGCAGCACATTTTGCCTGATGAATACCGGGTCACCATGGACCTTAAATCTAACCGGCTCGTCGACGTTCTTTCACGATCGTAGGAGCATTGTATCGCCACTCGTTATGAAATCACGGGACGTTTGCGAAAGAATAACGTCGGGCAAACCAAAGAAGAGTGAATTATGGTTTGTAAAGCATGCAGCCACAGAATGGACAAAATGTCAGCAGATATGGGGAAGCGAACTTGGACGAAAGTTCCATGCCTGTGTTGTACAGCTGGCTATGTTTTACTTTATGGCTGGGGGTTTTGACCAGATGCACTTAAAAAGCTCATGTTAGTAGGTTTTGTGATTGTCTGGAACAAATCGACTTGATCATCTGCGGAATGATGGGCTCGAACCTACTTATCCCCAATGAATTGGTGTCGAAATTCGCATTCAAAGGAGGCCCATTTGCATGAAAATTGATCCTTCTGGAATGTGTTTTTTATCGTGCTGATGGGTTTGGCAGCTTCGGTTCAGTTAGTTTCCGTTGCTGTCACCATGTTGCAACTGCTTCCTTGTCGTATCCTCCGCAGGTGACCGATTTTACCTCAAAGCTATCACACGGCCTAATGGATCTGACTAGTTGAGCGCAAATGAAAATCTCTGGCCATGTTTCCGAAGGTTCGTGATGCTGCAGCATCGCAAGACCCGGCTGGTTGACTCGCTTTTGGTAGTACCTGAGCGGGCGCTTTGGCTCCGAAGTCCTTTGATGAGGCAGAACTTTAGTACTGGGCGTGGTGTCTGAGTGTTCGCCACGTTGTTCGCGGATTCTCTAAACCCCCGAAAATTTCAGGTTTTCCTGTTCCAGCAAGCCTCACCGTGGGGTGCTGCTGTTGATCCCTGCATTAGGCACGACACGAGGGGTTTCCTTCAGGCTACCCAGCAATTGCGTCAGACGCCCTGTTGATTAAGATGGAAGATAAACTCGTGTAAAGACAATCTGCATCCACATTAAGGCTGTGAACTAGGCCCGTTCATTTGGCTAGAAAAAGCCCTGCATAACGTTTTCCAACAAGAGTTCTTTCAGTTTCTCGGAAGGTTATTGTGCGATAGCTTCAGCGTATGCCAAGTTTTACAAAATATTAAACTATTTGCGGATAGCGGCAGTCGAAAATAACTTCGATTTTGCTTGACTCTTTACGAATACAGCACCAGAGCTCAAAGCGTTGGATCTATCTTACTGCCTGAGGTGAGTTACTTTGTTCAGTAGTCAATGGCTACGTGCAGCGACGCCAAATTTGAGAGTCGTATCCACCTGAAAACCGTGAGTACTGGAACGACTCTGGCAAAGTAGGAGCACCAGGGAATGGCTGGAAAAGACAGGTGTAAGAAGGGCATTTTCTATCCGATTTGGTTAGTTCAAGCTCGTTTATATATACGCCACTTTGTGCAAGTATTGACAAATAAAATGCTGACCAATTGCAGTTTCTGCGCTGTAATAATGCGGTCTAAGCTCCAAAGTCATTTGACCGCTTGAACACCGCGAGGGGAGCTACTGCTTTCTAGGCCACAATTTAAGGCATGTGAATCTTTAGTTTCACAGTGAATAAAGACTTGGGGGCGTTGCGTTTGATTGCGGTACCATTCGAATATATGTTGAATGGGAATGGTGCTCAAAATTTATTGGTACGATATTTGGATGTTGAGTGGATGCAAAATACTCGAGAGCAGAAGAATGAGCTTATTGATTTTTGGTGGAATGACAGATGTCGGGCAATTAGGAACACGTTTATCAGAGAGGTGAACAGTCAGTTACATCCAAGAGGCGGACATACAATTGTGGTCTTTTGTCATTAGGGTCAGCTGATTATGGATCGGTTTGCGCTCAGTGCTAACAACCAAAAATGGTTTACCGTAAATGAGGAAACATTTAAACTGACATAAATTCCAGAATAGAGCAATTAAGCATGGTTTAAAATCCATCATGCACTCTACAGGCTGTTGGCAAAAACTGAAGCTGATATATTTGGAGCCTAGACAAAACAAGCGGCTCAAAGCTGATCCATAAAAACCTCAAATCACAATACGGGGACATAGGCCCTTGTGTAAATCGTTGCCCCGCATTTCAGCGAAGCGCAGAAAAAAGAAATGGTCTCAAATTAAAAGATCCATCCGAAATTCTGTGGTGATAGGTTACCGAAGTATGCACATTCATAGATTTTACGGAATACATTTGTATGGAAAATGAGACTGGCAAGCAAGAACCAGTTTGACTATGCTCAAAATCAAACGTTGTCAACATGAGGGGTCGGCACAGGTAAACAGCTTGCCGCTTTTGAACAATTTGTGTATAAACAAGCGCTCGAATATGTTAGGTGGCGTTTGTTGTAATGTTCTAGGTTCAGCGGAGAATGAATGGTCTTGGGGAATAAGAATGAAAGTGAGATATTCCTTATGGTTTTTCTACAAGCAAATTACACGACTTTCCCTCCGAACTTGTTTGTTTTTCTGATTACTGCCGAGAAACACTGAGCCTGAGATATTGTTATTGAGAGCTTATGCTGCTGAACCCACTACGTGAACAGTTTTTACACTAAAGAGCGTTTTTCACGGTACAGCCTAGCCATTTGCATCCTCTTTGATCTTTTTACCAAAAAGGTAAATTGCCTTTTCTGTCAGCGCAAAGTATCGTGATGCTAACTACGGCCTTCAGATGCATTGCATTCCCTCCGATAAGCATGGCCAGCCGAGACGCGTCCCGTCAGCAGAAGCAAGAATCACCTCAGCGCGTGGTATAATCCACCATTTTCTGGTCACGAATAAGTTCTGAATTCTCCACTGTACTTTACCCTAATCACCCGTGCATAATGGGTGCCGCTTCTAAGACTACACTTAAGTTTTATAGGTAGTAGAATGGTGTGTGGTTCTGTAACCCTTCAAGGTCAGAGGCTTCCGTCGGATACTATGGGCTGCTCTCGAACTGGTATCTGTGGACCGCCATGGATCCGTATCGATTTCTTTCAATACTAGCCCATTCGACAACGTTGGCTCCTAGAACAGAAGACCCTGCCTCTTGGCCCATGTGGTACTGGTCGATAGTATTCTCGAACTACACGCTTCTCATATTTATGGTCAGTCTTCAGAGGCTTCTTTTCAAGATATCGGATGAAGAATGATCTGTTCCTGAGAAGTCATTTCGGAAGTTTATGTCTAAAAAGTCAAATCCTAAAAGATTGATTCCGATATTTCTCAGCCGCTTTCCATTGAACAACCCTCCGAGGAAAAATCTCATCACGACAAAATTGCTCCTGCTCTGTTGCAATCTTCAGATGAGGGCAGTATGACACCGGCTTTTATGGCAAGTTAAGAAATTGCTTCGAGGTGATGCAGCAAAGAGTAGAGCAGTTGAGAGTCATTTTATGTGTTGACCCGGACTGGGCCAAAGGTTGCCGTATGAAGTGGTGAAAACCTACTCGAACTTACCAAAACTTGATAAATTCGATCTAAGGCTGTTCAAACAGTCTAAAGACTTCGCCCACTCCCTTTGGTTATTCACAATAAATCAGTCACCGCTGAAATTACAGCCAGTATATACCACATGCTTTCGAGAAAGTTTCCGACTCTCGGGGGTTTTGACGGAGCCTCAGGTGAAGCTCAACCAACTTAGTGACCTCACTGGCCCTTTTCCCCGTAAATCGATCTCGTGCCTAGAAAACTCACCCCAAAACACCCAGGCTTCGCAATGGTTGCTCATTCTTAGCCTGGTTTTGTGTCAACTTTGCTCGCTCAGGTGATACGGGAAGGTCATAGTTACACCCAAAATGTGAAGAAACACTAGGTTTAGATAGTGATTTATCCGGAGAAGGCTTAGTGTCTGTAATGCTGGTAGCTTCGGGCGACCAGAATATGGAAGCTCACAGACGGATTTTACCATAGGAGGCAAAACGGACCTAATAAGCTAGGGTAATAAGTGAACGATAAACGGGGAAGCTAGGACAGATGAAGCGCTTAGTGAGGCTTCACATGACAAGAATACTACACAGCGAAACAGTTTATGATGGATCAATATTCCCCAAATATGATGGGCGCAAGCTGTGCTTGCTGTCTTGTTCTGGTAGGCGGAAAGGTGATTTTTCCCATCCGGGTCCACTTTCGCTCTCTGCAAGTAGTTCAATACCCAGTACCGTACTGGAATCGTGTAGAAACACCTGGAGTGGCGAGCTCCGGATTGATTACTGTCTTGTTGTGCTGAATAGCTGTCAAAACAGATGGGCGATTTGAGAATGCGACAGTCATCACACGGCGGCCACTTGCATGTGGTCTTGGTGAAAAACATGGTAAGGTGAAGATGAATGTCTTCAGAAAGTACTATTACCGTCACTTTAAGCGAATGCGGGTCTGCCGCGTGCCATTCGACCTTTTGGCCGTGACTGATATTCAGTCGGTTAAAATGTTGAGAGCCAAACGACGGGACATCACACATTTCTATTCTGATAGACTGGTTTCCAGTGACTCTGGTGAGATATTTATCAATGAGATTAGGTCCTTTAGGGGGCGAAAGTTATGCGGCTCACGAGGTTATCTCTGTGAAGTATTACATAGAACCAGAGTGGTTAAAATGTAGGCACAATTGGGTTCACTCTCAAGCTCAAAGCTGTGCCCATGGCAAGCTCAGAAAGTAGGAAACGATAAAGCGGCAGAAAAACTGCAATTGGCCCGCCACCACTAGGCGCCTTCCTGGACACCGTTCCTAAGAAGGAGCTCATAAGGTTGAGTACCAAGGTCTTCAAACTTGGTGGAGAAGGGAAACGTCGCCCATTCGTTGGTCAAAGTTCAAGTCGAGGATGAAGCCTCTCTGGGAAGTGCCGGAAACGTGACAGTCAGAAATATTCCTGAACCTACATAAGAGAAGGAAAACAAGGGAAACGGGCAATGTGGTTTCACACAAGCAAGCCTTTGGAGGTGGTGGGAATACCTCACCGCTCGTCCATTGGGAGCATCCTCAAGCTTGGAAAATGAGAGGATATCAAGGGGATTCAAGGCAAGAGGACTCAGCTGGTTGTTGCGGCTTTTGGCAATCCCTGACCCTGGGATAGTTTTCACTGCTGCACATAAGTTTAAGAATTCCACGGAGAGAGCTGTCTCAGTTCAACCTGATGACTCGTCTCTTTCAATTAGAGAACGGCCAGCTGCCCCACCCAGTTTCCCAACAGGCTTCAAAGCAGCTATTCTGCACTCGCCCACAGCTTGGTTAGCTAGGCTTTAACCGTCAGAATGAGCTCTTCCAGGGTAAGTCCAGCCAGAAGATGAAAGCTCGGCAAGGAAGCTAATACAACGGGGTAGTCCAGTCATATTGGGTGTGCGGCGCTCGTGTGCCAAAGTGGCGAGTACTCTTTAGGAAGGACGTCACTGAAATGCCCGGTCCGGATACATGAGAAAGTCACTCGGACTCGAGTTTCAGACGGGCGAGGTCCCCGGAGACTTCAAGCAAAGTGACAGAGAACTGAGTGACTACTAGTCACGTGCACAAATTCAGCCGGCCTGGGTGATATGCGACGGGGACTTGAAGCCCGCTTCGTGGAAGTAGACCTACCGAGGGTCGTTGGGATCTGGACTCAACTGCAGGAGGATACCAGGCAATGAATCTCTTTAAAATGTGTGGTCTGCCTGATACAATGGCCAAGCGGAAAGGTGGAGGGGCGGTGCTTCTTCTCACGCGAGAGCATTACGAACAACAGGTTAAGTTCAAACAACACCTACTCCAAATACAAACTGCTTCGTTTGCATTAGTGGCTAGCCGCGCGGAACCGATACCTGACTGTGTCCTTTGGAGCCTTTCTCTTCCAGAAAAAGATGAAGGTTAAGTGCAATACTTCCGGCTTCTCACGGGCTTGGGGGTAAAGGCTTAATAGTAGAAGACCTAAAAGTTCAGGAGGTGGACTGGATGAACGAACTAACTCCCATGGAACAATGTGACCTATGCTTACGAGGCTACACACACTAAGGGCTTGTCCCAGCATGTTACTAGGGGGACCAGATTCGGGCGAGTGAATTGTTTACCCACCCTGCACCTTTTAGTCAAATGATATCGCGGGATTTTTTAGACCTTGAGGCTGAGGTTCAGCTAGGAAAGAGTGACCGTGGAGTACTCCTTCTACCACGGGTTCGGGTGGACGAGAACTGTCGGACGAAGCAAAACGCGGCTATCACCCTTCAGAATAGATGATGTTAAAGAAGCTTGGTGACAGATCAAACGGGAGGCCAGAGAGTTTGTGGAGCGGCATCGGATGCTCAAGAGGGATAACCTATTATCGACCGACAGGTTCACCTCCTGAGATTGGTTGGCCGGAGGTCTGACCAGCGGTGGAGGACCAGCGGGGCCTGGAAGGCTTCCCACAGAATGGAATCTGTCTGTATCAAACACCGAAGTAGTGGCGACCACGGATACTTTCTGCCGTGCATGGCAAAACAGTCAAGTCCGATAAGATTCAAAACAAAAATAAAGGAAAGAGTGGGGGCTCGTAGGCGAAAAAGCCCAAACAAACCCTAAAGGATGACGCAGTTACGCGGACTCCAAAGTGGCTCTAGGAGTGGCCTTTAGATATGTACTTATACCAGGAATCCAGGAGACAGCTTCAATCTCAAGAAAGCGGAATCCCTCCGGTACCAATTCCTGGACCACGGACGCTCCCCAAGAGTCAGAGGAAGTCGTTGCAGTAATTGAGGTGCTGAATGTTTTGAGTGGCCCGGTAAAGTGAGCGCTGCGGGGCCCTGTGGTTAACACCTGTCAGTCGTCCACTCTCTGGGGGGCCTATTCGCTTAGCCATCGACCGCTCTATTGGGAGTACCTCTCGGAGAACGCTCCTGTCCGCAGGATTGGCCCAAGGTGAATGTCATTTAAACCTACGAAGCCGGGGATAGGGAAACTCGTTTCATCTGTAGGTCACTTGGCCTAACTGCTGTAGTGTTGAAGGCAGTGTAGCGGGTATTAGTCATTATTCTGAATTTTGGGCTTCTGAAGTCAACTCACAAAACTTTCAGGACCAGAACAAGATCGGTTTTTAGTTCCCATGGTATTGAACGTGAGATTAAAAAACGTTCAAAATGCACTAATCTCAAATATGCGGCCAAACAGACCTAAAAATTAAGCCCGAGTTCAATGACCCATGGTCCTAGCACGTGGTCAGAAACGGTTCAAGGCAAATTCTAAATGTCTCACGTGTAAGTCAAGAGTAGCAAAGAGTTTTTTATAGGAGTGCTGGTCAAGATAATACCGAATATGATCAAGTTCTCGAAGCCTGTGGAAAAATGGAGATATTTCCAAAATATATTCCTTACACTTCTGACCAAAACGTTTCTTCGAAAATCGCTAGTTAAGATTCAGAATGGTGCCAAGGATGTCATCCTACCCACCAGTGACCTACTACCCGTCTCTGGGGTTCCCAATTATCCCTGCCGGCCGCTTGCAGGTTGCGCGGCCACCGTAGTCATCACGCACACAAATCACTGGCCCTCAACTCCAAATTTAGCCGCCTAAATTGGGATGGGCTTGTCCGTCATAAGATCGGCGCACACACTATGGCATGAATCGAATGTGGACTTTACGGGATAGAACATTTTGCTGTTCCAGCCTTGGTTTCGTGTCTCAAGCAGAATACTAATTATTTTGCTAACTGTTCGAGGTGAATTACTGCACAGTTTTGCGCGAAGATGTTGAACAGAAATATTGCTATAAGGTAGTAAACCTTCTGACGAGTTAGGAGGACCGTGAATAATCTTTTATATTTCTTCAAAATTTCAGGTGTCCCGACGATGACCGAGCTCAAAGAGCATGGTGAAGATTGGGTTAAATGACGAGACTCATGGAAAAGACTTTTTCTGCCTGAACGAACTTCAGCTGATTGGTTACTCTAGATCAAATCCCAACCTCGTTACCGAAACTCACGGCTATTAATTATCCAAAGTTTACCGTCTTAATTTTAGTCTCACGTGCCATAGACCCAGCCTTGTATTAGTCCACTTACCAATCAACTGATATTGAGGCCTATCTACTCCGGCGTTTTTATAGTTCCCCTTTTCGCCATTCTGATTCTTTGTACGAATCCTAATCTAAATGAGGATCCATGCATATCCCCCCCCCTTGAGCGTTTCGCCTTGTTTCCTGTCTGCCACTAGATAGCAACGAAATGGGCATTAGCTCGGCCCTGCTTGATATCCTTTAGCCTACGTTGCCTTTTTTCCATATCAGGTCCCACCACATATATTTCCATCAATAACCCTGCGATTTGGAGATCAAGGTTATCCAAATGTGGGAGTCAAGTTGTCCCGTTTTGGGGTTCTTTCATCGTTTAGGCTCGGTTTCGTAAAATTTCTAGCAGGAATTTTTATCCACATTGAAACATTGTATTTTCAGAGTTGTTGGCGGTGAACTGGTAGTTTGCTATCTTGAAGTGTCAGCTTAAGCCTTTTCCAAGAACTTTCGGTTCAAACCTATGTAAACGCACCCTTAGTGACCCTTGCATTGCTCGCTGCCTGTTTTACGGTGAGTTTTTTGTCCGTTCCGCCTACGATCCACTGCAAAGTACCAATGCTTCATTAATATCTAATCCACTGCAGTGCACCCCACCTTTTTTCCCGTCGTTCCCCGCTACTGCAGTCCCTTATACCGATTTCCAGTCTTTCTCATGTTTACTAGTCGGCCTCCATATGTAATTGCCCGGACCAGCCATTCGGTCCATCTGACCTTGACTTTCAAACCCTCTGGGCGTCCATTCAAATCCGCTCTTGAGCTCATTTAAACTCCACACAGTCTCTATGGTGTGCATACGTTTATCTTATTTTCATCCTGCCTTATTCCCCCTTCTGAGCCTTTTTACCCAATATTTTCTTGAGAGTCTCCATATTTCCACGAATTATATCTGTCCATTCCATCACCTGTATCAAAAAGATCATGCACATGGCATGCTTCGGGCCTTTCCGAAATAAACCATTATTATTATTATTATTATTTATAAAGCCTAACGTGATTCTCGCTGGATCACGTCATTTGGGCATGTACCCATACCTAGCTGTAAGTCGTTATTTCCTCGGCCTTATTGGCTATTCAGTGCTTGGTTTGGCTTTTCTGTGGTAAAGATTTTTTCTATATACTCAGAAAAATCCAACGATTCTTTTCTGACGCCCGATTCCTCACGAGTCTTCTGCTGAAGCTATCACTGATATCTTGGCCAACTTTGAAGTCCGAGCCCCCAAGCCCTCGGGAACTCTCTTCACATACAGTTGCACATGAAGCGCATCAACCTTGATCGACCCAAGCAACCATATTTGTTGAAGTGAAACAGCCCAATAAAACCTCTACACCGGTCAAACATAAACCCTACGCCCTCTGCAAACACGGCTTTTCCTGTTTCAGACCCAAACGAATGTCTCAGCCCGTATTCAAAAGTTATCGTCCGCCTGGTCTAATACGAACCATTAGGGCCTCTAGAGTGAAAAGAAACACGTACTTCGACGTGACGGCAACTGTCAATACATGTTTTGTACCACTGGTCGATATGCACAGCGGGGCCAGAAATAAATTCAATGATTTGGAACAGAAGGTAAACGATTTATGTGGTAAATGACAATCCACGGAATGGGCTTTATCAAGGATTTCCTCACTGACAATCATTGCTGAACCAACAGATCAAGCTGACCCCGGAATCTTATCCAAAGCCGGTCGTTATAAAGATGCAGTTGCCTCGGAAACTCATAGGACGTTAAAGAAAGGCAACAAAGCTATAGTGGCACACATCCCGGACAAGCCACAAATACGGTCTTTTGAAGCCACAGTAATGAAGGCAAGCAACATGGCTGATCACACATGTCGTCGTACTAGGCAGCGGAAACGGTCATTACTATACCCCTGCCCTCTGCTGTTTCAGTTTTCCAACCAATTAAGAGCCGTTGGTTCACCAGTAACCGCCAAATGATTGCTGCAGCAACGATATTTAAAAACATCAAAATACGCGCCGAAAAGTGTCTTCTACAAAAAGAGATGTTCCGCATGCAGAAACGCAAACCAGCGCCTTCTCGTGGCCCTGGTCAAAAAGGACCCGTAGATGCACCACCGCATACTCCTATGAATAGTGCTTCGTCCAGAACACCCACTACCCCCGTGGCCCCTTCGACATCAGTAGGCCTTCTTCAGTCTAGTCCCCAGGATCCCATGAAAGTTTAGCGCAATTTATTTCAGGGTGCGGCAGTCCTCTTCCGACAAGCTGCAGAGACTATCAAAAAACATTTCTGTAAAACTTATCAGGCAAAAGTAACCTGTGGCAAAACCCAAGACAGCAAGTCTGCATTTAAAAATGCATCGGCATCACCATCGGTGTACATGACGCAAACAGAGACCGTAGAATTAGACATATCTCCGCATGTGTCACCGACTCAACCACCAGAAAAACTTCGGCACCTTGCACCCCCACCTACCACGTCCGCTGGGATAAATAGCAAAAGCCAACCTCATCAAACCTGCAATCTAACGTTTTCAGGGTCTTCCACAGATCTACCCAGCAATTCTCCATCCCCGTTTGGTCACAAGACAGTAGATCTACTGGTAACCTCAGTTCTACGGCCTAGTACGTCTACCCGGAAGCCTCATGATGAAACTGCTACAATACAGCCACAGCGTAAACCTGGATCAGTGATGACCAAGCCCGGTGAGCTTTGTTAAGCAGACACATGCAGCCAACTAACCCCCCTAGACAATATCAACAGCCCACTGCCCTTCCCCGAAGTCAGCTACCAGGCCATCACCCCACTTCACGGACCTCCCAAGTTAGATGCCAGCTGTTGAGCTCAGGCGAGTATCGGGTCCTACAGCCACAACACAGACACCTCGCTCAGTTCCCTCTGGCTAACAAGCCTGTAACCTGTATGGGCCTACAACCCCCTGTCAAGTTAGAGGCCCTATCAAAACCACTAACGTCAAACCAATCCCAGACCATGTATGGTGTGCCCCCAACATTCCTCAGACCCCCTCTCCCATGGACAAATCCTACAAATTACAACGATAAATGAATGCCAAATATTGGCCATTGTTTCCTTATGCACATTTCACCACCGTACGTGCCCTACTCTCGACATTGCCACACGTCAAAGTTTACGGTTGCACATTCATTACCTCTACCTTCGTGTGAAAATCTGTATCCCAAACCGGGGCTTTCGACGGACTAATTTGCTATGGAGTCTTCCATCTCTAACCCTCCTTGAACAAATGGAACTGTCAATAACCCAGACACTCCAGCTATCCTTCGCTTATTAGAGGGTTCATATACATCGGATCCTAGCACCGCCCAACACCACAGAGTCACCAGCTCTTCTATTTTTCATAGCGCAGACCAAGCCCTCCAACTGTCGGTGCTGATTTGCCACCCGCATATGGACCTTCTAATCAGACCACGAATCCAGAATATTCCGCAATACACAACCTGCTGGACCAACCGAATTCCCAAAAATTAAACGCCAATAACAGTATCTCGCTGGTTCTTTTTATTAGCCGATCCATCACAAAAAAATCGGCACTTACGATATCTGGCCACTAGTTCTAATTATGATATAATATTGATTACTGCAACTTGGTTGACCTGCTACAATCCAGCGAACCGGATTTCTTTTGTAGGCTACTTTGTCTTCAAAGTAAATAGGGAAACTCGACGCAGTGGAGGTTGTTTGGCATTTGTCAAGTAAACCTTCAACACAACAGCACTTCGTCACCCTCTACTCGACTCTGTTCCCCATTCACTTTGGCTAACTGTCCACATTCCTGGTTCTCAACTTCATTTTGGAAGTGTGTACCGTCCACCAAGCAAACATTTCTCCGCACTTCCACACCTAACTGATGCATTTGAATACCTATCCTTACTGCCCTCAAGTATAAAGGTTATTGCCGGTGACTTCAACCTGCCTAAGATAGCTTGGCAATCTTTACCTGCACCAGCCAACCTTTAACCATTCGTAAAAAGTATTCCCTCGAGGGTGGGTACAGCATATTCGTTCTCCCAAGAGGAAACACAGTATTTCAGATCTCCTTTTCACTCACGGCGTCCCCCATATGTTTGTCTGAATCTCACAAAGTTTTCCCGGTAGCGATCAAAATCTGGTTAAAGGCCGCATTTCCACTCATCCACAGCCTACCCTGAAGTCACACTGCATCAAAATCTCCTCTCCCTGTCTGGAACGTTCTCCTTACGACCATTCAACAAGCCGACTTGAATGAGTTTTTCTCTCTCGTGATTCGCAAAAGGCCACCGATATTTTCTATGCAGAATTCCTCAGATGTCTTGAAAGGATGACCTACCTCCTCCAGCAATCTCTCTGCAAACAAAGTATGCCAGATATCAAATATTCATACAACTACACACTACTTTGCAATACTTATTCACCTTTTCTGCCTAACTTTTACTACCCAAAGGCTCAAAGAAACTACACTGCGATACCGGGAAATGAAGACCATGCGACACTCGAATAGATCTCTTTTTCTGTCATTATTTTATAGGAACAGAACCTCTAATAATCATGGAGATATCCTGCACACGGTTTCAACGGACAACGTATCCCCCTCTACTCTCTTTTCTATTGCCGAGGACTTCAGCTCTTTTTCTGCTTCGGCTACGTTTTCTATTATTAATATTGACCTTCCGCCTCTTCCTCCAGTTACTGCTTCAACTCTGTTTACAGTGAAACTTGACGCCTTAGTTATCGCCCGACTGTCGACCGCTTTCAAGCCATCATCTTGCCCAGGGCCTGACGATTTACCGCCCACTGCAATAGCTAAATGTGGACCTGACTTACCTTACTTACCATTCAATATATTTACCCTATCAATGAACTCGGGTCTGGTGCCCGCAAACTGGAAATGCTCAGTCATAATCCCTCACCACAAGAAAGGCCCACTGCATGAGGTAATAACTATCATCCCACTAACCGTCCACTTGTTCTCTCTCGGCTAATGGAAAAAATCGTAAGAGAACACATTGGGGAGTACCTCTCCCAATTGGACTAATAATCCTTGACAACACGGTCTTTTTCGGTCAACATCTTGCGCAACCCGCCGAGTCGATTTTTTGAATCTCATCACTGAAGGCGGAGACAAAGGTATGGCCCCTATAGTATTCTACTTGGACATGTCAAAGGCTTCTGACCCCACGCCTTCCCTACATCTTCTGGCCAGAATCCGATCCTTTGGCAATACTGACTCTTTACTAACTTGGATCAATTCCCAATTGTCTAATCGCTCTCATATTGTCTCAATAAATGGCCACTGTCCCAGGCCTAATCCGGTTACAAGTGGTGTCATACGGGGTAGCATCCTTGGCCCTGTGATCTTCCTCATGTACATAAACGACATATTCCTCTCAGTGAGCCGTTTCTTTTTGCTGACGACACTAAGATTGTCTACTCATTCAAGCCTGAATGCCTAGCTTCGGCTATTTTAAACATCTCCAAAGACATATCTTCACTCTATAGGTGGTGCTCCACTTGGCAGATGAATTTTTCGCTAACAAATGTTAGGCACTTACAAATAAATGCAAGCTACCTCCAAAACCTTTAGCCGTCTGTGGTTCAACATTTGCTAGCAAGCAAGTCGTTCGGGACCTTGGCTTAGGCTAATCCTACACATTTAGTTTCTCGGAATATTCGGCCCACCAATTTGCTAAGGCTAGAAAGTGCTTAAGGCCTGTATTTCGCTCCTTCCGTCTTCGAAACTGCCTTTTTTTCCTTTATAAATCTCATACCAGGCCTTTTTTAGAAAGCTGCCCACTGATCTTTTCTAGTACGCGCAGATCAGACAGAATCGGTATCGAATCAGTTCGACGTAGTTTTGCTAAGCTATTGAATTGATGGAGCTCTCCCCTCACCTATAAAGAACGCCGTTTATCTATTAAACTAGACCCTTTATGGCTTCACCGTATTAGACTGAATCTTATCTTCCAGTATAGCATCCGTCATAGTCGGAAAGATACTTTTAATCCATTGCACTTTGCGCCTGTTTCTAGCCATCCACTGCGTCTTAGAATTCTTAATTTTTCGACCAGCATAACGAACACTAGCATAAAATCAAACTTTTTCCTCACAGAGTACTCTAACTTATAGAAGTAACTATCGGTAGATGTGCTCCGTTCTACTTCCAGCCATCGGTTTGGAAGTGCATTGGATAAGTTCCTCATGGTTGTCCAAACCTTACAGTTCCTAACTGTATACACACCCGATGACCAAGCGTATGAGAAAGGTCTGGACATTTTAATCGTGCAAACACCGGCGGTCTGCCTTTCGCATTCGAATAGCCAGTCCCAGAGGGTCGCTGTCTATTAATATTGTCTCTTTGTATCGATTTCCATTTATCTCCGGCTAGAATCATCCCAGACCGCGTCCCTCTACTTGTTCTCTATTTCCAGACCCTCATTCGTGCGGACCCTTCTCTCGATGAATTTTAATACTCTGGAGACCACACCGGTCACTAACCCGGCCTATGCATGTACCTGACTGTCGGCTATTGGTACGCTACCCGACCGATGCTCCCCTGGTTACATTCCGGAATCCCCTGGTGCCTGGTCGCCTGATCGCGGACTACCTGTTGCCTACGGCCGTTTGGTCCACCAAGAAAGCCCATGTAAATCCCAACGGTTCGGAGCGCGATGAGATCCTCCGCTTTGACGGGCGCACTTTGGGCGTGTGAGCTGCCTGCAAAGATGTGCGGGCGCAACTAGGCTGGCGGACCGCACCTGCTGTTACCAGAAGTAGTTTCAGGTTAGGCGTCCAGCGCACGGCCAGCCTCACCCACTGGCACCGGTTGCGGATTGAACATACGTCTCCTGCACCGCTTTCCTGCCACCCATTGCCTCCTTCAACTGTCCTGAACAAGATTTACTATCTATTAGGTTACGCTCCAAATCAACGTATGCGCATACACTCAATCGGCTCAGAAACGTACCCTACTGTTTGCTGCTACCGACACTTATGTCCATCGACTGGCCTTCTACCTGTCTGAACTGATTCCAGGCCTACCTTTGTCCAACGTCGTCCATTTACCGGATTCTGTACTTCAAAACATGAAACGATTTCACCATTCAGATATCTTCATCATCAACATCACAATTCCTGATATACTTTTGAGGAGACCATCCATCCACCAAGCAATTTTTATGTTACCACTCCATTTATTTAGACAAAACCACCATTTTAGGATTCGTTTCTCACCTGCCAACAATACTCCCAAAACGCGGAATGGTCCTCCTCTCAGAGCTTCATCGTCCTCTTGTTGAATGTTTCTCTTATTCAGCCACCTTCATTTCATGACAGTTGCATTGGCATTGGAGCAACCACAATCCAGAGCATAAATATTTCGATTGCCCCTCGGCTATCCATGTCAGACGTCAGTATATCCGGCTATGCAATCACTTGCACTTCCTGAGAGCTGTTCATGTGAGCTACTTTTATACTACTGTATCAGTCCACTATATGTCCACTCCTGCGTCCACTTTGTTGCCAACTTCAGATGCTTTCATGATATTCACCAACGAACCCGGGCAAATCCATAATCGTATCACACTTCACTTACCTTTGAACCACTGCAGCTGTTCCACTAGGATGTGACGGTTGGCCATCTGCACCCCCATTCCGCTGAGTGGTTTTTCCACATCTTTAGCTGAAAACCAACTACCCATAATTTAAGCCTCCATTGACCTGGATCCCCTCCCTCAAAAATGATCTTAGGTTGGACTTTCCTCAAAGTGCCCCGTCACACAATTATCTGCTCTTTTTGGAGGTTCCAACGATGTACGGCTTCTAGCTGATTTCGTCAGAAATCAAACATATATACCACCATTATGCCCACTTCGCTGTAAATTTGTATCCCTCTTCTGTCATTCTTGGAGTCACCTCCGATAAACCAATAGTTGAACACAATTTCACCCACATATCACCTATTGCCATTTTTCCGTCAGTCCTCCACGATTGTGCATCCATGTCAAAGACCGCTTCGAAGGCGATTTCTCTGAAACCTTTGCTGGAAATGAACCATACGTGTGCCACGTTACTGACCTTCTTGTTGTTCCCCAGTGCCCTGAGTCGGACTATTACCAGCATGTCCCGTTAAGCAATCGTCTACATGTTTGGACAGTATCATTTATGCACCACCCCCGGGTAGGACTCCATAAGATCATCGTGTATCAACTCTGTCCACCCTGCTATCAACTAGTGTTCACTAACTAACCTGAAACGAACCCTCTATTCGAATCGTATTTTACTCACCAGCCAACTCTCGTCACTCTGCCCCACCAAATTTCCAGGCTCGGGCATTTACATACACCTCTTTATGAGTGCTTCCTCCACAACCTCCTGATGAATGATAAGAACTAATTCAGTGGCAAATCGGACTGTGTTTCATTGCCGCAATTCCTCTCCTCGAAGCACACCTCGCAACTTCTTAGGTATTATATTTCTGCTACTTTCCGGGTCGGTTGAGCCATTGGTTCCATCGTATGCACGTCATCATCAAGAATTCTTCCACTTTTCGTCTGTGCTTTTGCGAAAGTTTTCTTTATCAGTTTACTCACCTCTGCAACTTTATATTGATGCTATCTGAAATATTAAGAGCTTTTACTCCATCTTTGCTTCATTTCATCACGTAGCTCGACCGCAGAGCTAACCTCACTCACCACTGGGCAGTGAAAAGCTTCCAATACCAAAGATTTGTTGTCGTTAGGCTTCACTCAGCTGCTGTGACTAGAATGGGGAGGTAACAAATATCATGGTATATTGCCGACTTCCGTCGGAATGATAATTCCCTTTCATTGTAAAATGTTTACCAGTTGTGCTTCTTTCCTCTGTAAGTTGTTCACATGTGAAAATTAATTTGGCTTGGCTGGTTTTGAGCGGCCCATCGGCCATATATAGACGTCTGCGGGCCGCAGTTTCCTCCATCCCCTGCCACGTGTTATGTGGCCCGCCGCTCCTTTGAAATTTGGCGTGCTCCCTTGCCGCGTATGCGAAATGGAGGAGCTGTCGATGGACTTGGGCGGGGATGGTAAATAAGTCCAGTGTGTGACTTCGGACGAGGGACACTTTTCCATTGCGCAGCTTCTAAAAGCGAGGACTACCCTTGAGTTCTTTTCAGGACGGGAAAACGTGGAGGCACCCAAAGACCCTTTTTGGGGCCACGCCATACTGACGGCCATTCCTTTTCTTGGTTTTTCACAAGCGCAGTAAGAAAATGGCATGTGCGTCTCATTTCGTGTGCGCATCTAAGTGGCGGGACTCACGTGGCTGCGATTCAGTGGTTAGGGTCGAAAAGATCGGGAATACTATACGGGTATTTTAAGCGACTGAACGAAATTGGAGCTATTGGCATGTAAGGGATTTTTCTCAATGAATATCTTTACTTAAGGACACTGCCTAAAATATTTCACCCATTCCGAGGATAATAACTAGAGCGGTCTATAATTTGCTATTTCAGGGCCTTTCAATGTAATAAACATTGGTAATCTATGGCCAATGTAAATATGACCTGTTGTGTCCACAACCGGTAGCAGAACACGTAATGGTGGCGTTGCATTTATTTATGCGATTGTAAACACAAAACTGGGCCGTAGCCGGCGACTAAGCGGCAAACAAGCAAGTGAGTTGGCATAAAGAATTGAACTACTTGTGCCGTCACGCGCAGCAGAGGAAGACCAATCAGTACATAGCAAAATCGATAGGTCAATACTGCTGGCGCTAAAGCATGGTTAAAGATCGAGACAAATTGGGCGTATGTTCATTCATGAGAGGAATATTGATCGGTTGTCCGCTAATGTGTGAGACCCTAACCAGACACAACATAACCCATCAACTATGTTCTTCTTCGATGAATGATAACACCATTTTATAGATAATTTTTCGCTTCCTTAACTACAAGCCAAAGCAGTACCGGAACTGGTAAACTTCAATTTACTGGCACTAACACAACGGAACAAAGCGTGAAAAAGCATATAACCATCAAGCAAAGCCTAAACTTCATAACCAAAAGGCACCGCGTGTATTAATCGAACATCACTGGGTTGATTGTCCAAATCGGCCTCTTACCGCGTACATAGTAACCACCCTAGAATGGCGGTTGCCCAAATTTCTCCTTTCAACTTATCGGACGCTACCCTAAGCAATGTGTCCACTCGGCCTTCAAATTCAACTTTGCCTGGCAGTCATTCATGTGACCACTAAAACCTTTACATTTTTGTGCTGCATATAACCAATTGAGTATCCAAGGATCCCTTTTGTGACCTCACTTGTACCATATGATCATGCAGTTAAGCATGCTCCGAGTGTCCTCAAAATAGAACGTTAATAATATTATTAGTTTTATTATTATGGACAGGGGAATCCAGTCTCCTTCTTCCCCCTTGGTGTGGCTCACTCACCCTACCCTCCCGCTCAACTAGTTCCATAATTTCATGCAAAACGTAGTCTTTTCTTCTGTTTATTGACTACCTTAGGTCTTATAATAACCCCCTCACTGAATCTTTTAGCTTTTACTTTTGCGCTCCCTTTTTCAGTCTCACTTTCCGTGGCTTCAGTTCGTCCTATGGGTCCGCTTCATCGATGAGCCCGTGCTTCACCTTTGTTTCGCTTTCCGCAAACCGTTGATCTTTGACTGGGCCATGCCCAGACTGCTTTCCTCTTTCTCATTTCCCTTTCTAGTGAACCTCAAAGCCGGCCAGCCCTCTCGGGCACTATACTGCTTATCGTCCTGTCTGGTGCACCTGGATAATAAAACGTCATGGCCGCCTACCACTAGCTATTCTAGCCGGTTCTGTCGTCCAAGTTCTCACCAGCTGACTAGGTGATCCTGATTCATATACCCTTTTAGTGGTTGCTCAGCCCTCTGTACGATCATCAATGTTCACTCACGCAAACCTCAACGGTGCGGGAAGCGGTCAGGTCCCTAGCTCTGGCGGGCGCACATCGGGAGTGCATGCCGCCTACAACGATGTGAGAGTGCAATTAGGCTGGTCGATCACACATTTTGTGTTCACTGATCTTGCCTTGTGCATGTGTATTGACCACGTTTAAGAAATGCACTATACTATACTATACTACGCGAAGTGCTTTTCAGATGGAGTGTCCAGCGCACGGTCAGCCTCACCCACTAGCACCGGTTGCGGATTGCACCCTTTGATTCTCCTTGTCCTACAGCATCCATTACTGTCGATTGAGAAAGGTTTGCTCCCATCATCCTTTTTCCCAACGGTTCACCCATCTACCGTTCTTGGCAGCACTCTTATCGCTTCTCTTCCGCGTAGTTCTGCCTCTGTATGCACACCCACTCATCCTGTTTTTCTTCATATCGTTTTTCAGCATGAAAGCCCTCACTGCATGATGTCACTCTCGCCCTATCCATGTCACCCTGCTCAAGCCTAAATTATTTCTTTCTTCATCCATTTCGACCATGTGGGCTCCTATCATATATTCACTTGTTACCTCCATATACTTATGAAACTCACTGATTGCATACCTCACTAGCTACCAGTTTGCCACATCCTTTTTTGTCCATCTTTAACCCACCACCACCAGTGCACACCAGACGCATCCGCAACCATGACCAGTCACCACATAAGAACTCACTGTTCCAACCCTGGCATTTTTTACGACCAAATTTGTTATCTTTCACCACCAACATGTTTTGCGTGTTTAAATCCGCAATTCCCCCGTAAATTCTCCCTTTAGGCAGTGTCCCCACTAGAAACTTCTGGCTCACTCCATTTGTGTGGTCGCCTGCAAGCAGGCAGCTCTCCAGTTTCATCCTCCCAAATCCAGTGTATGCATATTTCTCGAGCCTTTCGTCCATCATAGGTTTTCCTGTTCGAGTGCTTTTCGTTTTCTTGGTCTTCATCCTGTGTCACCTGCAGTAAAACGATCTGGTTGGTCATCTCTTACCTGGTTTTCTTCGGTCAGTGCTCCCACCTGCTCCGTAAGATTGCTCGCCACAGGCATATTCGGTGGGCCTTCAAGGCTGGGCTGCTTTTTCGCACTCTACCTAGTGTAAAGTTATAGGTACGTCATCAATCCCACCTATATTTTTAAACCATGTTATCTGCCATTATCTGACCTTCCCGATCCTCCGCCTTTTTGTTTCTCTTCTTTTATGTACTATTACAATCGCTACATCTTGGCATTACGTTTCTGGTAACCTCTTAGTTATCCTTCTCCTCTGAACCGTACACTTCTCCAGTCACCCTGTACTTCTATTCAATCTGGGTTCCCTAGCCATTTTCACGGCCATCGTGTTGCTTGAAAATGTTCGTTCATTTATTAACACTTCACTCATTTTCGAAGGTCACCACAAGTCACTCTTGCATTATTCAGATTTTCAGATTATGTTTTACCTGTTTTCGTAGATCCTTTCCTTCTCATTCCCACGTTTAGCCATGTCTGCCTTCGGCCGTCTCTTCTGTGCTTCCAAGGTCGTTTTTATTTCTCTGTTGATCCCCATGTTCACCTTCCATAAACAAATTCATCAGGATTTCTCCTAGTTAACTCCGCATCATGTGAATCAGCCCCGTCTGTCTCTTTCAAACACGGCTACTCCCGTGTTCCGTCCTTCTGCTGCTATTTTTTACTGCTCTTCTGTATACGTATATATATAAACGCGCATATATATATATATATATGTATATCCGCATATTCTTCTCTGCACTCTTCAGTTCTTTACCGGCCAGTTTTCTTGCCACCACACAGCCGACCCTTATGATATGCGTCCGTTTTGTTTATATATTTGCCTCAAACTGACTGTATCTCGGCCTCTCCGAGCCAGTGCTGCCTTCTGACCTACTTTTTACGTCTTTCGCTAGTCCCGCCCGGTCTCAAATTGACTCCGTCTATTTATTGCAATAAGGTATGGGTCGTGACTACCTAAGCCCTAGCGGTTGGACTTCAGTTATTTTGCGCTTCCTCTCTACTTTTCTTTTTTCTTTTCTCTCTCCATCTTTTCCAGTAAATATAGCTTCTCCTGCCGATTTCCAATCCTCCTCATGTAAAACTCTCAGGTCCCGATCTTCTTCACCTGGCTCAGCCATCCATTGCGTCTGATCTTGACTTTCGAATTCACCGGGCACATAGTTGAATCCATCCCAAGGTTCGCTTAAACTCCCTCTATTATTCCTTGTTTTGCGCACAATTATCTCTCTCTTATTTCCCTTCTGAGTCTACCCAACACACTGTTGTCATGTGTTTCTAAATTTTTGACGAATTTTGTCTGGCCACTTTATCGCTTATAAAACACTTGATCTTGTGTGAGACATGCTCCGGGAGTCTACAAACTAAACAGTTACTAATATTGTTGTCGCATGAGTTGCGTAACTGTAATACTCTTCTGCGGCTTCACCTGGCCTGCCTATGTTTCCGCCTACTACTGTATCATAACATGCATTCTGTGCTCCCATACCCGGAACATAAGTGGCAAACCGTGCGATTGGTACCACGGTACTTTCCTATTTCAGGCTGCCAAACTCTGGATGACTGAGTGAATTTCTTCTGTTACCCGCCCCACAGGCCGATTGTTGCTGATGGTCATAGAAACAGTGATTTTGCCAAGATTCAGAAAGGTTGCGTGGACGAATCTAAGTTTGAAGAGCCATCTTAATCTTGGTAGAGCACGATCTGCCTGGTTCTTCCGTCACTAGTGGAGTTACTCTGCGGACACCCGCAAGACCAGCGGTACTCTCTTGAAGAAATTTTGAAAGGGCAACAACTTATTCCGCTGGGCTGCAAATCAAAAATATGTACCAAGCTTTGCTGCCCCAGAGGACAAGGCCTCTGTGCTATTGCCTTCGCTCAAAGGTGAAGTTCAAGAGGTTGTACGAAGAACAACTCTGTGGTCAGTGGGGCCGCAGAAGACACGTTTCGTCTTCTGTGCTGCCACATGGTTGGTAGTGAAAACGATGCGCCTTTAAGGCTTCGGTTCCGGACAGGAGTTAGGCCGCCCGGAGCAAAACGACCAAGTTATTGAGGGAATTGTAGCTGTGGGCCGTGGAAGCACCCACTGATCTGGAAGGGATAGCCCAACGGAAGAGAAAGCTGTCCAAAGTCAGTATAGTGAAAAGCCACTCCATACTGTTCCGCAAGTTTGCCATTGGACCCGCTGGACTGGCACAGGTGGCCCTGAGCACAACTCGAAAAATCGATTTGGCAGACGAATTATTCACCTAGCTACGTTCAGGCCAAAAACACTTTCGTCACTTCCCTACAGAGCTCACAGGGACCAGAACATTTTCGTCCACTGTCGCCGCAGTTCCGACCAGAAAGAAGAGTGGGAGGGCACTTTGAACGGTTTTACTGGTCAAATAGGCAGACGAACTCAACGAATAGCCCATAATGCCAATAGTAAGGGACTCAGCAGCGAGTACTTTGACACAGTTTTTCCGATGTCCTTCAATTCAAAATATCCGACCCAGTTAGCTCATTTACCCGTCTTAGTAGTGAGCATTTAGTGTTGCTCATCGGCCTCAAGATTACCAGTAGTCCGATGGGTGCGCTGGTGAACGTGGAGGCCCCTTTTTCAGTGGCGATGTCCGCTGAGTTGCCCTCAAGACCTCTCCTCAGAAGAACCAGTAGACAGTCTCTGCTTGCAGAAAACGACCGAGCGGCCTCTGTTCTAGGCTCAGTTGTCGAGCAAGTCGCATTGATGCACCGGAACATAAGGAAAACTCCCTTGGTTACCGGTTTTCCGCCCTGGGACTAACTTCTTGGAGTAGATTCTTAGGGGCATACAATGTAGTAGTCCACCTGCCCAAGTCGAAAATACTCTTAGAGGCCGATCGCTCGTTCTTCTGGTCCACAGAAGTGAGAACTTCCAAACGAATTCCAGCAGACGGCATGGGTATAATTCAACAATTGGCGTCCCCCTCACAGATCACAGATTCACCTGAGAAAGATGAAATGGTTACTAGCCTCAGGGAACTCTGTACCGTATTTGTCTAGACGGAGGCCGAAACCGGTGAGATTAGAGTGCTGAAACATATAGTGGAAACTAAGGGTAAATCACAAAAATAGTAGTTCAAGCATAGCGTGATCTGATTAAACGACTCGCAAATTCGGAGCAAGATGTATCCCGAAATTCTACGGTGCTGGATCATACAAGTGACAAATAAATATCATTCGCAAACCTCAAATGTGATTCCAAACGACTCAAATCGGGAGCCAAGGTCCAGTGCAAAAGGCTTGGGTATGCGGTGCCAATTCAGGCAAAACTTTGTTCAATTATGCAAGGACGTGTCGTGCGAACAGGTAAGCTTGCTGTGCAGTCTTCCGAGTCTCATAACGAACAGAGTCGCCTTACGTGAGAATGAGAGTGCTGTGCACAAAGGAGGATTTCAGGCACACCATTCATACCGAGGATACTGGCCGTCCGCACACTTTCACGGCGTATTCCGCCGCTTTACGAACGACTTTTGCAGAAGACGATTTGGATGATTTTGCGTTAAGGTGCCAATTGCCCATCCTCGTCCCCGTGGACATCTACAATGCTCTTAGAGGAATAACTAAGTGGTCCCCTCGTCTTTGTTGGCTATCGCAAACTGAAAAGTGTCACCAGGTAGAATTAGCTCCCTCTCCGTCGCGCTGAATGACTCTCAAATCCCTAAGTAGAGCACGACTTTTCAGCCCACCTAACCTTACGGCTGGCTATTGGCAAGTAGAGCTACACACGGACAACCGGTGTAAAACCGCCTTTAGCAAACTATCTCGCCCTAAGGAACTGCATTCCAGGCTCCTCAGATCCTTTCATCCTCTAGCTTTCTTTCAGTTGACATTGCAAAGGTTAGTTCCCAGAAAATGCTTGGTGTATCCGGAGGTTGCCGCCGTTTGTGGGCATACCTTCACCGATCGTCAAACCAATCCTTGCGAAGCCAGAACGGAGCTTAAAGGGACCAGGTTAGAAATAAATCTGCCCTGATGCCACTTCCGTCGGCTGGAGGTTTTCCTTCGAGGTAACACTGTTTCGGAGAAGGGCTTTGTATATTCCCGGTCAAATTGGAGCAGTTACAGGCCTGGCCTGTTACTGAGTTGGCTGACGGGGCTCACAGTTTTCTAGGCCCTGCTTCATACTACCGATTACTCATCGCCGAATTAGGATGGACGGCCGAACCTCCGACTGCATTCCTAGGGAATGACACACCAGTCATCCAGCTGAATAGCGAGGCCTAAGCACTCACCCAACTACAGTCCTATTGGTGCCCATTGCCCGTGTTCACGTACCCCGATTGCTCAAGCCAAAAAGATCTGTTCATGCTGGAAGTCAAGTCTAGCGGCCAGTCCATTAGACATGTCTTGTCGCAGCCGCAGCTAACCTGTCAGAGAAGAATGACGGTGTGTGTCAGCCTCACCTCATCCGCCCAAAAATTTAACTAGCGCACCACTCGGAAGAAAACGCTAATCCCCGCGCAAATTTCCGAACGATTCAGGCAATATTTGTTGGGCCGAAAACGTCTGGTGCCGAGTGACCATAAAGTTCCCTGTTGTTGCAGGCTTTTTCCGATTTCGAAGGTCAACCAACCGGATGGCATTAATCCATTACACAGTAGGATTTTGATCATGGCCACAGTGCAGGCTCACAACAAAACGTTAACTCTCAGTCTCGATGCCCAATTCATTTGCATGGTGATTATTCCTTTTGTACTGTCCCCGGTTTCATGGCACTGCCACTCAGTTCATCCGAGAGAGCAAAGTGGGCTGACTTGCAGTCAACAGAAGCAGGTTTACAACCGATCCACCAGCCATCACTCCATAATCAGCCGCAACCACCACCACAGGAAACGAATGAAATCAGCTACTCAGCCCGTTATATTTTGCTCGTTGCAGCCTCGCTTACGAATCATAAGCAGTGCTGATTTTCCAGAAGTTCCCATCGTTAGAGTGCCTAATTATATTTCCAGCTACCCCGGCTGGTGCGCTACTTCATCGCCTACGTGATAAACTACGACACGCCGGTCACAACTAAACCTCCAAAGCTGCTCGCAGACAACTTTTTGTAGACAAATATGCCGCTAGATGTGGCTACTTTCTGCGATGCTCCCAAAGTATGCGGCTATGTAAAAACCCGAGGTGTACACCACAGCAACACATGACGACCGGCTTTGCAATTGAGATCCCGGGAACCGACATAGTTGGACTTCTGCTTCCACTGTCTTGGATAACCGTCATATCGTAGTGAAGGCTGAACACTTCACCGGTTACCGTCAGGTAGAGCACAATTTCAAAAGGTGCTGCGCGGAAATTTACCGAACCCGTGAAGCCTCCCTGAAAAACTCATACGAACCAATGATCGGCTTTTAAAAGTGTACTTTCTCCTAGAAATACATCGCAATAAAAGTTTACGACGTATCACTCTGAAAGTATTGGACTAAAATAAGGGACTAACAGAATATTCAAGGGACACTTAGAGGCTTTCATCAGCTACACGACTGCCAAACAGTTGGGTGCGGCCTTGCCACATTTTCTTCTGACACAGAGCCACCATGCAGACGCCCACTGGCCAGACGCTTCACCGCATGCTCATGTGGCGTGAAGTTCTACCGCCGTGGAAGCTGTCCTACCAAATGCCACCCTGAATAAGTTATACTTATTATCCGGAGGTCGCAGTCGGACTAGATCCAAAGTCATGAGTTGGCAAGTCACCACGAACAAACCCCTCAATGCTGGCAAATTTTACCTCGACCAAAGTGGTTTTACTTCTACTTACTAGCCAGTGAATCGCGCTCGGCAGCTGGAAAATGTACTGCTAGATCTAGTGCAAGCTGAATCGCATCTTCTGTGGAAAGGTCCATAATTTGTGCAAAAGCTCTTTAGATATAACCTCGCCTGTAGCAACCTTAAAGTCCACAATAGTCACGGGTAGTCTACCCCAATGGCCTAACCTATTGATTTTGAAAAAATTGTATAACGCTTCGTGACGGAGTTAACGTCACAAGTGGTCGATCCTTCAGCCCCATTACGGGACTCCCAGTTAAACGTGGTTGGCTCATAACTGTGAAGTTAATTTGACCGTTCACATTCATTCATAATTACTGTTTTGCACGACGGATAGATTTGCACACCAAAAATAGCTAAGAATAATTACTTTGTGCCACCTCTGATTCTCTCTGCCACGACAGCACTGGGCATGAACTCAACCCGGTGCGAAACGGTTATGGTGAAAGAATCATATCGGACTATTTTAATTTCACAATCACGAGCCAACGGGTACAGTTGGTACAGTTGGCTTACAATAAGAAGACAGATAAATATACACAGATCAGACCATGAGGGAAAGGTTGGTTACACTAAGATGAACAGATAACAGCTCCATAAAGAACGGAATATCAAAGTCAGATGGTCAGTTCCACCGGAGCCTGCGGAAGTGCCGGGATATGAAACCTGAAACCAACAAAATGAGAGGAACCACGGAGAGTCAAATAGGCGAAACAGATAACTTTGAAAAAACAACTTCTGTTGCAAAAATGTTTGGAAAGTAGCAAGACGCTTCAGCAAATTTGATGGGTATGGCTGGAAAAAGTTCGGGAAGGAGGCCGAACGATCTTTGCTTGGTCGGGATGATGCAATAAAACAGCTCAATACCGATGATCAGCTGAACTGATGAAGACAATAAACGGCTACAAGCGAAATTTGCAACAACTAGAAGTATACGGAGATGGTTTTCAAAGTTAACGTCATCTTCATTTCGAGTTGTTACAGTGCATGGGGGCAATAGAGGTATAAAAAGATGCTAGAACAACAGTAATACCGACCACCACTTCTGAGAACGAAAACGCATTTAGAAGTGTTCGGTGAACAATATGGCCTAAGTTGTTGAGGCACTCCAAATGGGTATGGCTGAGGAGGAGAGTCGGAGATTCTTTAGGAATAAGACTAATATGAATTAAGGAAAAGTATGTCCGGAAGTGAAGTCCTAGAATTGGGGTAGGTGAAATTGAAACAATACATTTTGCTGGATATGGAAGGAATGGGCGATAATAGCGACGATGACATGCATCGAATAAGAGCACTATGAAAACTAACGAAAACGAGTTGAGGCAAACCAAGTTGGTTTGTGAGAAACAGGAAACGGAGAAAAACGGAACTGCGGGATCATCCACCGGTGCTATTAGATGGGGGCTAGCAGTGCGCTGGACACCCAATTCAGTGAACATTTCCTGAAATGAACACAGGAACTACGACCCGTCATTCTGGTTGGGCCTGCACATCGTTGCAAAAGCCCTCCATATCCGATGGACGCCGGCTCAAGCGGTAGATCTGACCCCGTCCATCACCGATGGGGTGCTGATAAGTGTGCGTTTTTGAGGTTCAGCTGGAGGTGCAACGGTGTACTTCAAGTAAACAGTGTTGTGAACGGTCTGGGATATAAAAGGCGTTAGGTAGCACCAGTTAGGTTCCTGACACAAGGTGCTTCATCAGTCCAACGGGTCCGTTGATTCAGAAGCAGGCATTTCTGGAATCTTCGAAACGTCCTGAGTTTTAGGCAGCGGAATTTGTGGGTCATACACTGATATACGTAGCATCGAACCTTTAGGGGATTTCCCGCCGTCTATGAGGAATTAATGGATCGGTTTGTGGATGGAACGCATATGCGTTCAGGACCGACTGATGCTAACATAC
The DNA here is from genome assembly GCA_948099385.1 of Fasciola hepatica. Lineage (NCBI taxonomy): Eukaryota > Metazoa > Platyhelminthes > Trematoda > Plagiorchiida > Fasciolidae > Fasciola > Fasciola hepatica. The sequence goes on from CANUEZ040000011.1 coordinate 955,723, forward strand.
GTCTCCATCGTGTACTTTCTGTCAGTCTTTGGGTTGTGCCGTGAGATTATCATCGTACTGCCTTCCCATCTCAAAGGTCGACAACTCTTTGTATTACCAAAAATGAGATAAAGTGAAGGAATTGAAGGCCGAAAAAATGATCCTTTACAAAACAACCTCACCAAATTTCTGAGAAAAAAAATCTATTTTTCAATGTGAGTCCGCTCTGAAAATGCCTGTTAGATACGGGGTAATGGAAAACATATCGACACTGAAACAGATCAGGTACCAACACAGAAGAATGTTTCAAAGTTATTTTTTGCATGAAATGAGAGAAAAAGAAGCTTTTGTAAACAACAAGTGATTCTTTTCTCTCCAAAGATCGGAGTACCTTTGAACTATGATTTCAGCTAATAGGCACCATTTAAAGATTTCAAGTAAACCTCTGACGAATTTCCTTCCCACCTTTGTACAAAACGCTGAGAAAGCTAAAGCTCGGCGTGCTACCGATATTTTTTCAGGTAAAAAGTATCTGTGTACATGTAGGAGAAGAAAATAATAAAGTGCCGAACTACTGCTGCCAACCATTTCATCCCCATCTAAATACTTTGATTTGAATCTTTGAAATGATCACTGCCCTTTCCCACCACCAGTGGATAAAACTACCCGGTATTTTGGCCATGCTGTCCGCTTCCAGCATCTTCTGAGGTAAAACTCAGTTATGGGGCATGCCTAACACGCAAGGCTCCAACAACTTGTATCAATGTACCTTTTCAAAGTTGTCTTGTCTCAAGACCCAGTGCCGGTGAAGTCCATTTTATTCCTTTTATGAACACTGTCTTCAAAGCAGTAACTTTTGCTTTGGGAGAAGGTAATTTGGTAAGTGACTGGCAAAGCCGTTCTATCAAGGCACGGTGGCCTGCCGTTAGCAGACCACTTCCAAGCAAAGTTAATCCTCCTGCTTATACTCAAGTCCCCGTTCGATTTCCCTAAAACGTCTGTTTCTGAGATATCTCAAACAGTTACGGGCCGTTTTTTGTTTTCTCGATAAATAATCCGTCAGTGGTCTCTCAAGGAGGGCATTTCTGTGAAGCCCGTCGCAAAATTGTGCTTCGAATTCACTACTAAGGGCAAAAGCCGATTTTTACAGTTTGTGAACTTTAGTCTCCCGAGAGAAGCCGTTGGATTAGACACCGCTTAACTGGTCATGTTGCTGAAAAAAGCTCCTCTAGGAGACCTCCAATCAGATTGCTGATGCCAAAAACGCGATTCCTTCTGTCAGTGGCCCAGTGGATGCCCAGCCAAGTATCGCACAGCGAATGAATCATTTCGATTGCCTTCATTCTGTGCAAGCACCCCATATGCTTTTGCTACACCGCATCCCGTCAGACCATCAGCATGGGGGCTTGGTAACGTTTTTGCCATTGTCTGTGAAGTCAGACTGTCCCCTGACCGTTGGTTTAAATGAGTTCACTGGTTTCATTGGTAGGCTGCCCGCTGCAAAGTTTTCAGGAATGCTTAAAATTTCCCCATCATTAAGGGATGTTAACCGTAGAATCGGCTTCATCGAATCACGGGCTTACCTTCCTGCAATCGCGCCCATATTCAGAGAAAGGCTGGCCAAATAGTTCACATTGTTCTATGTGCTCGCACGTGTCCGAAAATACCGTGACCCACATTGTTCCTTCTAGTGTTGCAATGCCGGCAAACACGATGCCCAATCTCACCAGCTTGCAAACACCGTGTCTTTTTGAACAGCTGATCTTGGGTTCATCCAACTGAGTAGCCCCACTGTCTTAGGGTCGTGTTGCCAGACAGCGATTACCCACGCTTCCCTCCTGGTCAATGTGTACCCCAAAGCGGCATCCTGAGGCCCTATGAGAATCATTCTGCGGCACAAATTCAAGCGCCGATGGTCATTTCTAGGGACAACAGGTCGGATGCGATCATCCCACAAAAGTACACTATCCGGTAACCAATACTGCCAGCTTCATAGTTTCCTCTGAACTGACCTCGTGAGCTCTTGACTCGTAGTATGCTCTTCAGTCCAATACTGGTTTCGGTTGTGGTTGTGCCCTACTATTTGAGCAGGTGTTGAGGTTCTTTTCTCCAGCCTATAGCTCTCGAGGACAATTTTCTTGAGTCGGCCGTTGGCACTGCTGGGCGGATAACTTATGATCTCCGTCATATTCCAGAAAGTAGATACTCACCCAAGCATATTCATTCTCTCAGCTTCCTCTGCCCACGGGCTCTGTAGGTCAGCAGATAGACAACGGACAAAACACCACGGTGTACGTAGTACATTAAGATCAGACGGGTATTCTAAATACTCTGGCGCCATACGGCAGTCATCCATTTTCACCTCCAGGTTTGGCAATACTTCGGCACCTCCCTGGGCCTTTTTTCCTCCGTTGAAACAGCATCAACCAAGCTTCTGTTCACCTTGAATCGTTGTTTAGACAAGTCTGTAGGGATTCCTTGAGCCCCAAAAGTATCCATTTGCTGGAGCATGCACTGCCTAGCCTTTGAAAGCTACTTGCATGTAGTAATGCAATAAACACAGGAACGACTTTCCAGTATCGGCAAACATGCACCGGGCAAAATTTCTGAATTTTTATATGAATATCTAGTATTGCTGGGAGTGTCTATTGAAAGGGGCCGCGCACACTTTCGGCAGTGACAACGCTGAGATACCAGTAATTTTAGGGAATCTCGAGAATTCAAGTGCTTCGAAAACTTTGTCGTTTGGGTACCGACATTTCGAATAGCTCGAATTCTCCGCATGCTCGCTGAAACGAGCTTTGTGTTTAAAATGCTATTTTTTCTCTTCCTTACTGCTACTGATTCTCGTACCCTATCACACTCATTCTATATATATCGGCGTTTCAAACCTTATCTTCGTTACAAAAACATGATTTGACGATGATACAATTTGTGGACTAAGCACTACCTACAGGATCGTCAGCTCCCCAACCATCCTTAGAGAGAAGTTGAGTTAATTTTTGTTGTTTCATAAAGTCCTACTTTCTTTCTCAGGGAATTTCTAATTTGTCTTCTTGTCCAGGTTCCCCTTGAGCGCTGCAAATTGTAATAATCGTAAATCGAGCAACGCGTAGTCAATACCCAAGAATCCCGGAAACCGTGCAGAAGTGATTCGTAGTTCCGAAAGTGCTGAGTTGGAAACCACAAAAGGTACAGATATATAAAAACCGCAAACCTGCGGCTACACAGACCTAACAGTAAAGCCGTGAGGTTCGATATGTCGTGGCCCCAGGAAGACGGTCAGAAACGGTCCGGGGCCTAAGTTAAATGTTTCACATAAAAAACAAGCAGGAAAGGTGTTGTGTACAAAAGCCCTCTCTAAGATAGTGCCGAACGTAGTCGAATTTATGAAGCATGTAGAAACAGTGGAGGGGTTTTGTTTGTGTATCGGTAACAGCATGCATTTCCACAAAGAACTTCTAGCCACGAGACTGCCTATAGAATTACTGCCATAAGCCAGCAACGGTTCTTCCATCAGAGATCCTGCCTGCAAAACCTCATTCGTTCCTAGGACGAGATCATCCGAAGGATAGACCAAGTGAAAGACCAGAAGTCTTCTACCTCTACCTCTAGAGGGCTTTGGGCTGAGTCATTTTCCTTTCGTTGCTGAGGAACTTAAGAGTTTTCAGCCTGTCTGCAAAACATATTTCGTGGATCCACAGGTCACTCATTGGTGGCTTTTTTCAGGTAGAGGGTGAGGATTGCCTACCGAGAGAAGAGTGTTTGCTGAGCGGCGTACTACAGCTTTCAGACCTTGTTCCTGTGATATTCACCCATATCATGAATGAATTGGTCATAATCCCGTGGGTGATGCAAATTTGAATGACTCTCTGGGCACGGGTTCTACGCAGTGGAATCTGAACTCAAGGCGTCACTAACCGGCGGACTGGGACCCACCTCTAAATCGCAGTAGGTGCATTCGGCTAGTAAACATTAGGGGCTCTCGACCAAAAAGTTATCCGAAAGAGGCCAGGGAGTGCACTGGGGTCCGCAAAGTGACAGCGGCAACGGGTTTTGTGTCACTGTATCCGGCAAGTTTTGACCTCGAGTTCAACGCTGCGCAGCCATTTAAAACGCCTATAGAAGAAATTATCGGATCAGAAGAACAATAGCTTCCAGAAAACCTGAGTATTTAATGCAGTCTTACAAGATCGTTGGGCCCCGGCTAGAATCCTGAGTTCATGTGGAACTCCCCTTCGTGGCAAGAGTTTAAGCCCGGAGAACAGATTCCACAACATTTCACACCGGCCATTCATGGCCTCAGGAGCCCCTTCTATGAGAAGGGACCGGGAGGACTGGGTTGTTTTCGCTCGATTGCAGAATGCGTAAAAGCGACTTGATGGAAGGGTTTGGGATCGCCAAGTGGCATTATGATCATCAGAGGCTGACTCAATTGCCACTGAACCTCAGTAATCGTGCTGCTGCAAGACAGCACCAAAGTAGTACCGAAAAGAGTAATCAGCAAGAAGAAAGACAAGAACTGCGGCAAAATAGAGGGAAACCTCTGCGCATGCGGAGACCGTGAACGGAAAAAGTGGTAGGATCGGAGTCGGCGGAAACTCTGCAAAGGTCGGTTCACCAAAGCTACGCAACCGACGAATGAGCAAGGTAAAAATCCTACGTCAGAACAGGTCTTGGGGAAAAGATGTCCGAGTGGTTCCAAGAAGTATTCCTTTATCAATAATAATAATATTATTAACAAAATTTAGAAATAAGCATGGAGGCAATGGGGCGGATCGACTCAGAAGGGAGATGAGAGGAAGATAAATGCACGCACAGCAAGGAATAATGGAGGGAGTTTAAGCGAACCCGGGGATGGATTCAAATATGTGCCCGGTGAATTCGAAAGTCAAGATCAGACGCAATGGATGGCTGAGCCAGGTGGAGAAGATCGGGACCTGAGAGTTTTACATGAGGAGGACTGAAAGTCGGCACGTGAAACTGATGGCTGGTTTCCCGTTTTTCTGTAAGGTCTTTTAAAACTCAGCAAGCTACTCCCTTATTGCAAGCTTTCTTTTTTCTCCCGTACCACGTGTGAACCACCTGTCAGTCACTGCGGTGCTTCCCATAATGCCCACGCGATAACCAGAGGAAAACTTTTCACAACCCATGTGATGCTGAGTGAGTTGACAGGGAGAAAGATTTTGGCATACATAGCGACTGCGTGTATGCAACTTGCGAGTGCAACGGTCAAATGTCCACCAAGCCTAGCAGCAAACGCTCGGATAAACATAAGCGTGATAGACAAAAAGAACGAAGTTTCCTTTTGTCATGGGCTTAGATGACAGAATGCCATTGCAAAGAGTCTAACTGGGTGGCTGTTAAGGGAGTTATGGTGCTCCTCTAATAAACTGCTTATCCCAACCAGTATTTCAGTCCAACCAACCCAAACTAGTGCGATGGTGGCTTTCGCATTTAGCGACCCGTCAACGAGCGCAGGTCTCTGCGGTCTCTACTTGATGGAGGGCACAATGCCTGGGCTTTTTCCTTGACCATTTGAAACTGCCGGCAACAACTGTCATAGGCAGGACTATTTCAGCCCTCTGGGAATCCTCAGATGTGCCATGTAGTGGGCGGTTGTGTCACTGGTTGCAATTTCCTTCGCTTCAGGTTTTTAGGTGGACAGTCTTTTGTTCGGTGGCCCAAGCAAACACTCACAAATTGAAAACTCTTCACAGCCGTGATGTACCATCTATACTCTTCGGTCGCTCTTGAGAAACTGGGACAGCCTACGAGGCCGTGCATTTTTTCTAGTCTGAGACGAATACCTCCACTGGTGGTTATTGCATAAGCTCCAATGTCAGTTGTACCATTGCCGGGTTAACCCTGCTTGCCGCCCGTTGTCAAGAAGTTTTAAGCCACGGCCGATGGTTTAGTCTCGAACGAGCAAATTGACATAATTACACATCCCATAAAAGAGTGGCTTACGATCACTTTCACAGAGGTTTCGGAACGTTTTGCACCAAACACAGTGAAAAGAGATGCGGAAGATTTGTCAGTCTTCTTTTTTCGCTTGTAGCTGAAAGGAGAACGCCTGAGAACACTGACTGTCTGAGATCATCCTAACAGCTGTGACACGTTGGCGTGAACTGTCATTCCACTAACCTGTTGTAAATTTTCTTACCTGCTCATGCATTTACCGAGCTTTGGGTCATCAGGCATTTGTTCTTTGAAATTCTCTGCAGATCTTGCACGTGCAACCCTCACGGAAGTGCGCCACATCCGGCACATCCGACAGCACGGCTAGCCTCTCTATGTGTATTGGATCGCCGTCGTTGTCGTCATCCGCTTTTCAGCCCTGTCGGAGCCGGGCTTGTTACCGTGTCACGCAGGCAACCCAACCGGTACTGTGCGTCAGCGGTTGCTCGACTTTCAAAGAAATGGTGCTTGGTCAGTTTCTCTGCTCAAAAAAGCTCTTACAAAAGGGTGTTATTTATTAGACAACGCTTTTTCAATGCCTACGTATATTTGTTGCATCATATTGCCTCGCGCACGGCGTAAGATCTAGCCACTGATCCACAATCACAATAACAAACAATCGAGGTCTGGCTGTCACCAGAATCGAAGAGTTAAGTGCATCTTCGAACAGGCGGAAGAGTACAACGCTCTGCGCCGAAGAACTGGTGAAACATGGTAGCTGACGGTAAAACAATTTCAACCTGGTAAATAACCGGCCAATTCGAGATAAGTCACCAGCCGCCTTCGAAGCTATCTTTCAAAGCATTACAGACTTATTGATATTGCGCCAAATACCACTTTCTTAGTCCAGACCTTCTATCAGCCCAAATCTTCTCTTTTCCGCTGCACCATCCATGCTCGCTTTCTTCGTACGTACATCGATCTGTAATCAGCTGCATTGACTGACGTATCAAAACCATAAGGGTACTTTAGTGGACATGACCGATGGTTCACACTTTTGATGAAAGCTTTTTCGGTCACTCCAAGAATGTCTCTCCACTACAGCTGTACGAAATTGCAGATGATCACCAGCTGCCAAAAAAAATGAGGACACTTTCTCTTGGTGGTGCGCACACGCCCTTACTGGCTTCGCTCATCCCTCTATCCCACAAAATCCACTGCTGCAAGACTTCTGTTATCTTTAACTCACTTCTCGTCTTCGGCGGATCCTACCTTTAACCGGTAGCTTTTGAGCAGTAAAATGGCGTAATCGGTGGCAATAAAAGTGGCCACAACTAATCACATGCGATTATAAGCATGGACACCGAGTAAGCTTACGAGAAGAACCATCTTTGCAGGTTGCAATAATCGCCGACCTAAAAAATCGATTGAAAATTGTCCACGTTGATGGACGAAAAAGAAAAACAGCGCCAGTCACTTAAGGTTTGAAACCGTGCAACCGTGAAAGAGATTTCAATAAATCTCCTGGCCAGAGTTCATACCAAACGTCAGAATCGGGTCGACGCTTGTAGGTTTAGGGAAGTCCACAATGTTCCCGGAGTGTCAAATGATGCCATGAGTGACTGCCCAAGCGTACGCAAGCTCGAGACATTGTGTAGCAAGCCCGAGAGAAGTAAGTTGATGAAGTAACCTTGACTGAGCGATGGCAGGAGGATCTTTTGCTACCCGATTTATGCCGTATCTATAAAAATTCCCAAATAAAAAGGTGGAATGCAAAAACAACTCAGCAATTATCTGTTTCAGGGGATCACCCAAGGAATAATATTTTAGCCCAGACTTGCATCAATAGATAACAACGGAGCAACCGATCTCATGCTTAAAGAAGAGGTCCAAAACATTCATGTCCAGCCCTGATGACAGTATTTTCTCAAGGAATAAGTAAGACAAGTATGAAGGTGGAGTAAGTGGTGGTGCAACTGACCGTGCCCTTACCTCTTCACATGCGTTCGATAGCACGTCCTGCTACGCGTTGACCGGCCGTTCTTCACTACAATGCCTTGCGCCTCGCCACCGTGAGTACCAGAGCACTGTTTCCAGCAATCTGTAAGACGGAGAACGCTATCGACGAAGATAGGGCAAACAGAGTATTTGGGACAACTTGCCTGCAGCTTGCGTATGTATCTCTCGAATGGCAGCACATGTTGAGTTAAAGCAGATAAAAGGGATAAACAAAGTAAACGAAGTTGATTCCAGCTACACAGGGAAGAGAAGAATATTTACAATGGATGCATTTTGCTCAAGTAATGGCTATAAGCGGTCACTGGTTACGGTGCCTCAGCAGCCGTGACCTTAGTCTCACAATGATAATTGAAGAATAGGGATACTCTAGCGGGCACTTCCTCCTCTGTCACAGTTTATGGCGATTAAGAAGCACTTTATCCACCGCTCCTTATGAAGCACTGGCTGTGCCGAAAATGATTTTTCAAAAAGCTGACTATTTGATGACCCCTTTGCCATAGAATATTGTGTAGCAAAGCATAACGTCAAACGTCAGAGTTTCATAAACAATTATATATATATATATATCTCGACCAAGTTGTACCCTGAAACAAAACAGCCCAAGCGGCGCAAGGAAACACCAGACTGTAACTTAGTATCCACAACGAGTCCGTGGAAGAAAATCACTCCGGCGCACTCATAAATAGACGAAACTGGCAGAAAAGCTCGACGATCGACCATAAACGCGAACGGTTTCACGGTAACAGTACCCATTGGGCCATATTTCGGAATATTTGATTGCTTGGATTCGAGTGGTTTAGACGAGTAGAACTCACTTGTCTTGAATACGTGAAGCTTTCAAATCTACTTTTATATGGAGGAAAATGATAAAAATCATAACAATCGCTTATCGGGGTTAGGTCGCTCCGTATGGAGATTTGAAGCATTCCTTTTTTTGAAGTGGTTCAATGGCAGCCAGTTTCAGTGACAGCCTGAAATTGCTGCCCTTGAAATCCTTCTTTACGCATAACACTTTCACCCTCACGTAAAATGGATCCGTTCATTTTGAGACCTGGGCCACCGCAACGCACCTGCCTCTTTTGTACAACACATCTCGGTGTAATTGAGCTTGGTTTTGGTTGATCCGGAACCGCTTGCGCTTGTTCTTTTGATTTGACTTTGGCTCTTGATTTGAGTAGTTTGGAATCACAGTCAAAGTCTGTGTACGACGCGTTTTTGTCAATATTATAATTTGATACCGTAGAATTTGCTAATCAAACTTGTTCCTGAATTTAGGATCACTCTGTTCAGATCAAGCTAAGCAAAAATTAAGGCTCTGGTGACTTACAGTGCTCGCGTGACGGCGATCGTACAAATGACTCACAGGCCTGGGGGTATGTTACTGTCATTGGGCTTGTTAAACATGCGCTTTAACCGATATTTATTTTTCGGAGTTATAAAACGTACCATAGTTCCAAGCCACGCAACTGCAGTAAAAGGGAGGTATGTGTATTGCAGTGAAATCAGTTTTTCGTCAAACTTATGACCAAGCTTCGCTTGATAGATGTTATCAAAATGAACATGCTCAAATTAATACTGTACAAATTACGGAATCTTCAAACAGCGCTCTTTTTGGAAAAGTGCTAAATAGGGCTTCTTTGTACGAACTTCCTGGAAGCTCTAAAAACTGATGTCCATGAAACGGATCACCAACCGCTGCGTTCTCCGCAGCTCCGATCAACAGTGGGCAGCTCTTATGTGCTGGAGTGTTCATCTTCGAATGAAACGAACTGCCTTTAAGTCCAACCAATCAGTTTCCTTCCCCTGGGAAAGGATTTTATTATTTAAAAGGGTTTTATGAGACAAACTAGCATAACGTCAGTTGGAGAACTTCAAAGTCTGTATAGTCTAACGCTGTCGTGTGTATCGACTAGAGTGTAGGCTGCTACTTTCTATTCATTTTTTATAAGTATTCGTGCCTACTAATGCTCTCACTAAGCGTAGGCTCCTCGGAATTTTCCTCATTTAGTGCTTCAGTAGATCACACACGTTGAACGCTCTTCAGAAGAGCACTTTTGAGTGCACGGGGGATGTATTTAGGCACGACTCTCGCCCAACCGAAGTCATCCAAATTTCCTGAAAGACTTCCGAATTGGACCAGTGTTAGCAATTTGGATAAGTACTTTGAAGCGCAGTTACAGATGACTGTGAGTTAATTCACAAGGCTGTAAGGAATGTGACCGTGAAGAATGATTCAAAATGTAGGACTACTTACATCTAGTGAGGGGCCTGGCACCGTAACCGGATCAGATTCTGAGGAGCCGCCATCATTGCTACAGTAGACCTGGCCATAGATATCCTTTTACAAACAAAGCGTGTCTAAGCTCCGGGACAGCAGTTGCTTTTTAAGTGAGGTCAGTTTAAGTAAAGTGCCACTAAGTCAATTTTCCTCCGGAAGGAAGACCGAGTAAGAGGGCTTCAATCTAACAAAGCATATTGAACTGAGCTGAATCCAGCTGTAAAATTCTGGCTGCAAATGGTATTTCCCCCGGCGCCTCTGAAGTGATCTAAGGACAGCTGTACTGTACAAGGTTACAGTAGATTTACTGACAAGCAAGTCGATGGGTTGTCCTCTGGATGCACTTCACACTTAGAACTTTTAAATGGCGAAGGAGCTGTGACGAAATTTTGCACATGGCTTGTGAACAGCAAGGAAATTGATGATGCGCATGAAGGACCATGCCGAAACATTCCCGGGCAAAGCGGCTGACTGCAGGGGACCCGAGAAGCTGGTAAAAGTAGGCAGCAGAAAAGCCCGTGACAGGTAGATGAGAATAATGAACTCAGCGAAGAGAGCACGGAAGCGAAAAAGCCTACCGGACAAAGCGGAACGCAACGGGGACAGACCTGTATCTCAAGCACCTTGGAGCTCCATGTGGTTGGAGGCCGGTTAGCATCCTTGCTTTGGCCCCCAGTGGGAGCCTCCGTAGATTGAGGTTCCGGTCGAAGAATGCCAGCTTAGAGCGATCGATGCGGATGGTTCCCTGGAGACTTCTCGTGTCAACGGAGAATGTGTTTTTGAAAGCCGGGTGACTTTGTGCGTGACGGCACATGCTGCGGTCAGTTGGAAATCGTTTGGCTTGCAATAGAAAAATGTGCCTGCACGAATGTTTGTGGCTGGGACTGAATGACTATCGGGCTGCAGAACGGATACGAATAGCAACCCCGTGGAGCATTATTGGGATAAGATTTCTAGTGCCATCCGCAGGGCTCCAGATTGGTTCGTTCATCTGAGAGGGCGCCAAATATATGAGGAAGACTGGTTATAGTGCCGAATGTGTGTGCATGTCTCATTGCTGCTCAGCACAAGACGAATGCCTAATAACACCAGTGAAAAGAAGCTTGTCCAATGAGGACTGTTGCGAGCAAACGGCGGGTCTAAGAGCTGCCGAGGAAAACTGTTTGTCATGCCATTGGCTAGCGGGTTATAAGCCTCAGCGAGAATGGCTCGGGTGCCCGTCATTTGTGGAAGATGTCGAAGGCGGCGGGTTAGAATTAGGCTCCTTAATCGGTAGTGGCTATGATGTGACAAGCTAAGTGGGAAATCTAGTGTTCCATGAACAAACAAACGAGTTTCACCGGAAACATCCGGAATGGGTACGTCCGCGGGCCAGCCATTGAAGTTGTCAGTCCAATTGATAGGACAGATTGTACCTTGTGATTCTGGTGAGGATATCGACGTGCACGTCAGCGAAGCAGGCATCCGGAGTCTCAAATCATCCGACAGGACTAGAGGCGTGTCCTTAAGTTTTGTCTCGTTGACCAGCAGTGCAGTCACGTGCCCACTGACAAACATGGAAGTCGTGATTGTGTCGACTAAATTAGGCACTGATGAGCCTGCATGCTGCCTTCATACCAGGATAGGTAAAATCAAGCAACGCAAAAAAGGGACAAAAATGCGAAACATTAAGCTGAGTCTTAGGCGACCCGGGGTTGTGTCGCAGAGAATGGTGCCAGCCAATGACAGATGAGGCAGAGCCCACTCTCGAAGAGTGGTACCGTGGATTGCAAGTTGACCCTCTGGATCTTTTGTGTCGGCGCCCAGTCCTTCAGACTGACATCCAGAACAGCAAGTTACACGCCATTGTGGATCAGATAAAGAGTATCCGCAGCGGCATTTGCCGAATCCGAGATCTGACTAATGATGATATTGTACATTTCTCGACTATGATCGTTTAGTACTCGCAAGCGCATGTTAATGGTGTACGGCAAAGCTCAGTACCATGAAATATGCTCGAACCCTAGAATAAGGAGTGGAAAAGCTTAGCAACAGAACAACAGGATCAGCAGTAATTTCAGTGGATCAAACCGATAATGGCTTGCTCGGCAAGTGCGAGATAGTTTCGAAGTAAATTTCGGTAATGACAGCATACAAAAGTGTTGAAAGGAGCTGTCACTTGAAATGCTAAGGATAAATTTTATACAAGAATGATCCAATCCACGAAAGATGACGGCTTACTGGGGTTCAGTGAACTGAGATTTCTATGTAGCAGACTGGGAAACTTTTCGCAAATGTCCTCAAGGGAATACTGACGAGTGTGAGGATGAATGGTAGTCTATAAAAAGTGATTTGATTACCGAGATCAGTTGTCACCAGGTAGCGAAATCTAAGAAAGCGCAACTGGCAGAATAAAGATTGAAATCGGAGCGGTGGAGAATTGACTTTCAAAGAGGGTGGTATGAAGGAAAAACGAAATATTGCAGTAGGTGGTCTAAAAGTCTTGAAGTAGTATACATGTACGAGGCTCAAGCACAAATGTTCCCGGGTCTTGTAATTATCTTGTTATCAGAATGTCACTGTTGGGCTAAAAGAATTTCCACTGGATAGTGGGGCAAAGGACGAGAAGAGAGAGTTCAAAATATAAATCTTGGCAGCGTCTTGCACTTGGTATTGCCGGCGACGGGGAAGATCGACCAATAAAATGCGAAAGGGTACAGGTCACTAGTTTTAACTGCATGTTGAGTCTTGAAAAGTTGGTGGCCTGGAAGATAGACCGCCGACGAGACTTTAAGGCGGCTCGCTCCGCGGATGGCGCGCGAGGGTTGAGTAATCTCTGCACATGCTCAGGTCCTAGTATGTTTTTACGCCGAAAAATATGAAAAACCACTGGGTCTCAGCGTTCTTAGCGTCAGCATAGGAAATCGCAGATGAATAAGTGAGTGTTGATTTATTTCGAAAATCCCGGAACATACTGTGGCGCATGGATGAGCGATTTAGTTGCCAATAAATCAGTTCATCGACCAGATACATTCATATTGGTATGAGAGAATAATGATAAACACAATGTAAGCAAGAATGATGATGACAATGATAACCCCCGGAAAAATGGAATCTCAAGGACAGAGGACTATATCAAATGATGACACGTGGCGTCACTCAGAAGCGTCCGCTATATACGTAAAAGACGGCAAAAGTGGCCACGGTGGCAAGGAGGTGCTAAATAACTGAAAGATATTTCGTCTATGTTGTTTATTTTGGAAAAGGTCGAAACACAGCGGGACAAAGGAAGAGTTAGCGATACCATAGAAAGGGAGATAGGATTATGAGTAGGGGACTCGAAAACGAATTGGAGTTCCATATCAGAAGCAGAGCACAGTGAGACCGTACGACGACTGATAAATAAGAGTTCAAATGACAGTTTGCTGACGGCATTGATCACATGAAAGATGGTCCACATATCCGGTGGGAAAGTGTGCAGAGCGTGGTCAAATTAAGTACTCAAGAAACCTCAGTCGGCCTGTGGATGGATTGCTTTATGAAAAGACAGGCATGAAGAGCCAAAATGTAGAGGCGGACATGGTATTAAGTCCACTATAGGTGCTTGGCCAGGGTAGTTAGGGAGATCAGTACTGACGTGATAGCGACCGAAAAGCATATGGAGCACGTGAATTGTGTGTACATCTGTCAATGAAGGTTTCGGTAGGATGAAGTTTCAGTGGAATGATCGTATCACAACAGCCAGTGACAAGTCAGCATTAGAATGATCAAGAGTAAAGAACGGAGATAAAACCCTCAGTTTGGAGTAAAAGCAAAATTGAAGTGTTGATGGAGCAGCAATGATTTCTGTGTGTGATAAGAATCAGGTATATATCAAGCAAATAACACATCCCGAGATAAAGATAGACTGATACGGTGTTGAAGAAAGGGACTTCCAGAGGGGACACTATATGATGGCAGCAGCATAGTATACCTGCCCAGGAAGGGCAAAGTTAGCAAAAGATCTGGGATACAAATCCATGGGCATTAGAGGGTCAGCGGAACACTAAGGTGATGATGGTGTGAATGGAAGGCCAGCGTATTTCTTCGGGCTACAACGTTATAGATGGAACTTGCAGTAGCATCACGGAGAAAGTAGGAAGTGCCAAAGAGTCCTAGGAGACAAACGGGTTCGGAGCTGCAGATACGAAAAAAAAGAATCTATAACCGCAGAACGTGAGAAGGGTTGGCGGTTTTATGCAGACAGAGGTAAACCAGCACACGAGTGCCACATCGGAACATGGAAAGTGACTGCCAAAGTGATGACGAAAGAGGTTATCGGAGGAAAATTGATAAATGATCGGAAAATTATTCACATGTTAGTTGGGTGATGATATTCCAAAATGAAAAACATAACTTGGAGTAAGACGAACTAGGATGCATAAGTATTGTGAATACTAAGCCCACTAGCATACGAAGGTGGTAGAGGAGAGTGTGCAAGACAAGTGTATACTTACCAATGATTTTTTAGGTAGATGTCACGCGATGGCAACAAACAGGTGAAAAAAGGGGGTGGATAAACCTGGGGCAAGAGTCCACTGCGAAGATATAATGCTCCACAAGGGCAGAATAAAGCGATGGAAGAGCATTTTAGATGAACAGTAGACCGATAAGGATAGCTGACAGTCAACGGTTATATCACTGGCTGCTGAATGATTGCCAAAAGATATTTCAGTGCGAGAAGTCAATCGGTTATCAGCATAAGGAAGTTGGCAGCAATAGTAACCGTACAAGTGAGTGAATATATATCGAAAGCAGCCACAGTTTTTAGAGTGGGGAACGGACATGATTGGAGATGGGACAGGTGAGTAGTCGGGGGATAATCTTACGAAGTGTGGGGGAAGAAAAAAGCGGACAGAAGTGACTGATTTTTAATGTGATCAATGTGCATCAGTGAGCGATGGCTAGGTGTGAGGGGTATGCATCACAGCCTTTTGAATTGAAGTAGAAAATATTTGCCGGGCATAAGAAGCGGGATGATAATTTTATCACCGGCTGCATGCTCGAGACGAAACCTGTGAAAGCAGACGATAATACGAAAGACATGAAAGCAGCAACCATCTGACACATAAGAAGTATATATGCAATCCGCAGAAGGTTCTAGCGAATAGAACTGACCTTGAGCTTGGGGCCAGACCGGAAAACCCCTTCTGGCTGCAGGAGGTGCGAACCTCTAATCTAGCCGAGCCGGAACATCGTTGCAGGCGTCCTTCGCCCCATGTGCGCCGGCCAAAGCGGTGGATCTGACAGCCCTCTGCACCTCCGGGAAGCAAGAGTGAGCCTTTGTGCATTTTTTATATATGGTGGATAACGTAGACCACGGATATTGCAAAGGTGCCAGGGGACCGAGGCCGATGAGCATAAAGACTGATTAGCCGACAAGTAACTGGTTTGTTTCCAGGTGCGACAGCTCGGATGACGACCAAGGAAGTACCAAGAGGGCTTGGGTGCCGTAGAACGGCATATATATTTTTAGACGGAGAACTGGAAAAGAAAGACATGAACAGAAACGCAATCTGAGTGGGTATCGGCTCAGGGTCTAAACTCAACGGTCGGTAGGGAAGAAGTCTAACCGAAATTGGGTTGGGCGGACGAGTAAAGACCGCTGACAGTGGCGGCTGTTTCCCGCAGCAAAGGAAAGACAGATTGTAGAAAACGTATAATGTACGACTTTCCGTCTCTAAATGTCAGGTGGACAAGCTACTCGACATGCAAGAGCACCATATACTCGACACAAAGGGAGAGATGCGAAGCACAGATGGAACCAAGTGTAGCAAATGTTACGCCGTGACCACACTTTAGCCGAACTCTTGCTTGGCCGCAGGTGATCAGCACGTGGACTGAGGCTACACCATAAGTGTTAACGGGGTACTAAAGGGAAGCCCGACTATGCTGAAGGTTGTTGCTGATGGAGAAGGAGATCGCCTAAGGAGTGGGCGTAAAAGTGTAGGAAATCGTGCATTTTGCATTTGAAGGCGCCGTTGGTGGTTATAAACGAAGCTACGTGACTGGTTGGAGTCATATGCAGCTCAAAACCAGTAGATGTGATGCGTAGATAAAGGCACGGCGAATGGTTGTTCGGGCTGAACGTTGTATCTGAAGAAGGGAAAAAGCACTGAAGAAATTTATTTTACGTAGGATGTGGTGGGTCCTGGTTAAGAAACAAGGGTACTTGAAAAGGTGAGGCCCAATACAGAGCAAGAGCCAAGAAGTGAGTGCAACTCAGAGAGGATAAGAGCAGTTCCGTTAGTCAAATATGTCCTCTGAACAGACCTATGCGTGGAAAGAAAAAGTGCGCGATAAGTGAGAAGAACCGAATAATTTTCTACCAGATTTCTTGATAAGACTGGGGGCTACTGGCAGTGACCCTCTAACCGGGCCATAACAAAGATGGGCAGATATGCGAGGGAAATCTTTGCTCCGGTGAGATAAGTCAGCCGTCGTTTTGTTAATGGCTGGCGAACGGGAGTGTAAATGAAGGTGGTATGTCCTTGGGGGCATAAATTAAGTTTTCGTGGCTAAATTAGAGTCCTCTTTCAAATGCAGTGTCGACGGTGACACATTCGCCTGATAGCGTGGCGGCCTTAGGAACCGTGAGGTAGCAGTGGAGCAAAAGCTTGAATACAGACAAGGAGGTGGAGCGACAAAAGGCAAGCGGGCGGCTTGATTTAAGTTCCTTTGTAAACCCTTCAAAAGATTCGAGATCTGGAAGCGGACTTACACAATGGAACTGGAAGGGCAGAGGCACCATTCCAGAGAGGCAGGAGCTCGATTGGTGACGGGACAATGGGCAAGTGTTATATACACGGCGGTGGATCAACTTACACAGGGTCAGATTCAGCCAAAGGCGGCGGATAAGCATGAGGTCGAGATTGGAAACCCCACAAACCCGGGGTAGGTAATGGCGGAAGCTGTCTCAACCAGTATTACGATAGAAGTGCGCTGAACATTCTCCAGGGTAATTGCGGCAGATTTGGAACGATGGGAGAAGATACTAGAACCGTGCTCTGTCAGGTGTCAGATACGGAGAACAAAGAAACAGTCGACTCACTGTAGTTTTAAGCTCCGGAGATGAGGCCAGCAGGTCATTTGGCTTTAGCGATTTGGATGTTGGCCTCTCCGGAAAGTTTAACTGAACAGGGTTAAAGAAACCCAGGGCCAGATACTACAGGGTTGATGGTAACTGGCGCAGGTGAAAAGCCACTTATGGGAAGCGAGTACACGACTTTGATGTCGTCCGCAAAGATAAATGAAGTAAGCTGGGGGATCACTTGAAAGATATCATTAATATATACAGGGAACAATAATGGTCCAAGAATACTTCCTTGAACCACGCCAAAAGTCATGGGCCCGGCTGAAGAGTGACCGCTGGTTGGAACCACCTGAGAGTGACAGGATAATAGAAAGGACAACCACCATCTGACTGGGTAAACTAGACCCAGATATTTGAGTCCGTGCGATCGACCCTGGTGAGGTTCTCGGCCGGGGGCTCATGACCGACCAAGAAATAGGATAGCTGCGGACATCTCACAGTCAATGGCTGCAGTTCGTGCTTTCGGGAAACCACTACGACAAGACAAACGTGACCGCGACCACGTGAATCCGTGTTGATCAGGGTTTATTAGACCTTTGGACACAAGGTGGCCAGCTAACTGAAACTTGAGCATTCGCTTCATAAGTTTACATATCACGCGAAAGCGGCTTGTTGGACGGATATTATCACGGTCATGCTATGAACCCTTATCAAGGCTGAGTGTGATAACAAAGGATTCCACTAATATAGCACCGTTTTATTATTCGTGGAAAGTGTATATGAGTTGAGTTACAACAGAGCTATTTCGAGGCCTAATCGAAACAGGACTGGCTTTATTCCGTCTGGCCCCCGTTTTGGCCAAGTCCTAGAATCAAAGACCACCTTGTGTGTTCCAAGTGACGTGGGACGATAGCAGTAAGAAGGGCACCAGAAGTGGCAAGGTTGGCAGCGGCGGGGACGCTGGCACATGTGAAGGCGAAGGATAAGTGCAAGTTGAATTTTCCTACGACTAGCAGGGATGAGTGGATATTAGTAGAGGCGCGTACCAAGAGACTGGGGAAGTTCTTGCTGGAATGCTATTTACGCGAGTGATTTATTTATGGCAAGCATCTCAGTTGGGTGATTGACTCCGAGATCAGTTCTACTAATGAGCACCTTGGTAAAGTCTCTCGTTTAATGTCATTTGCGCTGCAGGCTGGACAGCTTGAGCTTAGTTCACGGTGTTGTTGAGGTCTAACACTGAGTAAATGAAACGGAGATTAAACTGACGCTAATGAGTTGGCGGTTCGTGTTGGGATGAAATTAGTCAGCTGCAACCTGAGTGTCGGAGACCAGAGAAAATGGAACTCAGGTCTTAGAGCGAAGGGTGCTAACAGTAGATCCCGGTTAATTTGCTATAGGCGTTGACGATGTTATTAGAAGGGGGTCCTTGAGGGGACAGTTGAATGCACAAATGGCTCTCCAGTTGCCGCCGCCCAGGAAAGGACAGGTAGCCTGCCTTTTCGGCGCTGGGAGAGTTGTGTGTGAAGACTGAGGTGAAGATAATCCGCCCATAAGGAGTTTGTCAACATTTTGAATTCGGCCCCCGTTGAGAATACATGAAAAACCAGTTAGAGCACAGTTGGCTAGTGATCAAGGCTTAGTCAATCTGGGGACAGTAGAAGTGCCCGCAGGGGGTCTTGGAACCCACAGGGTGGCCTGAATTTTCAATAAAAGCACCGACGAGGAGGTTGTTAATAGTCGCAATAACCCAGGAGGACGGTATACACTCCCAAATAATAATAACCAAAGGAAATTGATCGCTTGTTCCAGGGTGAGGGGCCTTAAGGCGTTTGCCAGGATAGTACGGCAGACGTAGTTTAGGCACTCGCCACCTCCCCTGGATAGACTGGAGCTTGAGAAGCTGTGACACCCAGCCACGCATTTATGGTCTAGGTGGTACTGCTCAGATAACCTTTTCCCGTCGACTAAGATTGTGTCAGGGCCGTATATGATGTCAACATTCTCAACTGGGAAAATTTTTACGGTTACTGAGCAGCCAATAATAAGAATGAGGAGCAGTTCAGGTAACCGAGAAGTAGAGATGAGCACGAGGGCCACATAGCATAGATAAAGGGGTCACGATATAGCAAGGTGAAACATCGAAAATATCTGCCTTAACGAAATTCCCGGGGGTAGATATCAGGGTGCAAGTTACTTGTGGGTATGGTATGGAAGGCGGAACCAACAACTTGGACTGAGCGGCTCCTTCTGTGTTTAGGCTGGCGGGGCTGTAGTGCATGGCTATGCCAACATGCGATGCAGGTGGGTCCCCTAAAATGGAAGGATTGATCGGGTTGATGGGGACACCGCTGGTAGGGAGGTTGTAGGCATGGGGTCAGATGAGCGAAGGGCCTCAGTTGCTTTAGAGCTCAGCACAAACAGTGATAGCCTTTTCATGAAGTCAAGAATAAAGTTGCAAACTTCATAGGGCTCGGGAATAACGTGCCTGAGGGAGGATCAGGAGAAGCAGTCGGTGTTGGCCACGACAGATTCGTCTCTGGCTGGGAGGAACCTGAGGCATGGCCGCACCAGAGGCTCCGGTAGGACCCTGCTGGGTCCTACTGCTGACCGTGCTGCCACTGACGGAATAGCGGATCGGTGAGCCAGGAAGGTTAGCAACTTGAAGTTCGAAGGTTGGTGAGTAAGAGGGGTAGCCTGAGAACCCGGGAGTGGCATTTGTACCTGGGTCGAGATTGCTGTTCTGAGGGAATACCAAAGGGGGCTGTGTATGTCTGTGGCGGGCAGGGTAGTGACAGCTTTTGGGGAACTTGGAAAAGCAGGCCATGAGGAAGCAGCGGGTGTGCGGCAAATGAGTGGGGAGCAGCTAGGCACTGTGTTACCCATAGCAATCCAGGGGCAAACAACGACCCGTATGAGCGCGGGTAGCCGAAATTGTAGGTGGCGTCCAGTGGCGCGGCATCGGATGATTGTGTAGTGCATGGGTTAGGTTCAAGCAGGTACAGAAGCGGTATTGAGAGTTTCATACTGGACTGCGTGACAGATGTGGGATTTCAAACCAGCGTCTGCGGGTTGGTCGTTTGGTGTTCAATGCGATGCGCAAGTTGGGGATCTACTGAGGTGATTTTGGGCGTTATCAGCGTAACCTAGGTGTAGGCAGCAGCAAATTAAAAGGGCGGTAGGGGCCGGATTACCCTGCGACAACACCGTGGGTGAGAAGGCGATGATTCTGGAGAAGGACGTTTTATGATGGGTATGGAAGGCGTAGAAGAATGTGGATCAGCCCGCGGGTGAACACGACGAAGAGTTAGCTGTCTAGGGCATTTCGCGTCGAATAATCATAATCATAACCGCAATGGTTTGTTTCGGGTAAACCCGAAACATGCTGCAACGCAAGACCAAAAGGTGCAGGTGAAGCAGAATCCGAATTTCAAGACGGTGACATAATATGTGCGCTCGTTACGGTATAGGAGAACGTTATTGAGTTCCATTTTAGGGCAGAGCCCTGGAAAACTTAACCTCAGGGTCAGGTGACCGGACCGGCTAAAGCAAGGTGCACCTGGTTGGAAATAGTTGAAAAAGTAGGCTCACATAAAAATATTACTGAAGGAGGTCTGTACGATGGGACTATCAGGCGAGACAGACGAAAATTTTGCTTACCTCGAGGAAAAAAGGAAATCTCTAAGGGAAATGTAAACCAAGAATGGTACTTCGCGAAGAATCACCGAGGGTGAGATTAGAAATCAAATGGTGAAGGGGAGTAAAATCGCGGGCATGAAACAAGAAAAATCCGTCGAAGATTACGTTTCTAACGTTTACCAACCAAACACTGGATGCAGAGGGCTACTGTCGAGTTGGTGGTGAAAGAACTCTCCTGATGGAAAAGGTAAATTCTGAGCAGATTGTTCACTCTCAGAAAAGTGGAATATAACGAGCCAACGGGGAAGTGGGTACTGGGCCGCTGGTAAACGCTTTGCGGAGACATGATGGTAGCAGGGACACAGCCTGCATAGGCGATGAATAAGCAAACGACAGGTAAGTATTAGCCTAATGGTTAGCGTTATATAAGGGCCCAGTATTACGACAGGAGAGTTGCTAGGATCGAAAATGTCTGGGCGGATTTCCTGGGTAGAACACCGAATGCAAAAAAGCGCCAAACAACTGGTGAGTACAGTTGCTGTGTTTGGGTGGAGTCAAGGGTAAGCCAAATGGACGACACACCTGGAGAGAGGTCGCCAGAGTGGTTGTGGAAGAAGTGGCCTCAAGGAAGCAGGTAAACGTAGATCAGATTGTTTATTTTAAGGGAGGTGGAATGCAATGCATCATCATGGAAATGGGAGCTGGGAGACAGATGAACGTGTGTTACGTAGCTGCGACAGTACTGGAGACTCACAGCCTAAAGAAAGGTAGATGAAATAAATGAAGGGTGAAATACTGTCTGTTGATGTTCTTTATAAAAAGTGGGTCAAGTGATGGCGAAAAAGCAGAACGCCGTGATAAAGGTTCTTCTCAGATATGCGCTTATGCCGGGGGACATGACACTTTGCGAAATGAGAATATTACAATGCAATAGACCTAGGTGGACGAACAGTGGGGCTGATAGAGAGAGTATGCTGTCTCAAAATCATCGGATGTTGGGGTATTCTAGACAGAAATACTTTGCTGTGAAATACTCAGTTTGAAAATTGCACATCGGAAGTTAGTGGCTACAACGAATGTGACAGTTTTTGGATATATCGGTAAAAGTGATAAAAAGGGGCGAGTTTAATCTTGGGGAATGATTTAGTTTGCTAATGGGACCGGTGAGTGGTTTGGCACGAACCCTCGGAAAAGTGGACCATGAACGACGATCCGAGAATAGTCGTGGTCTTTCAAATGTGCCACAATTACGTGCTTAGGAGAGCAAAATTTCCCGGGGTGTAAAAGGTGGCAAGCTAAGAAGGCGAAGATGGAATCGAGTCCGACAGAAACTCGATGACCTGGAGGAGACATCGGCGTATTTGCAGCATTTCGGGCATATAAATAGTTTATTTTCCCGCAGCCGGTGCTGGTGAGCTTGGCTGACCGTGCGCTTGACACTCAACCCGAAAACCATTTCCGGTGACAGAAGGTGAGATTCACCAACCCAGCGGCGCCCGCACATCGTTGCAGACACCCTGCAGGCCCGATGTGCGTCGGCTAAATTAGTGGACCTAGTCAATCCCCCAGCCGGTGGGAGTAGCGCGAGTTATATTAGCTGGATCACGCAGCCTCAGACATCTATTGGTCGAGGAAATGACGACCAAGTTGCAAGGGATTTTGGAGAGCAAGGCCAAAAGGGGAGCGACGGAATGACGATCAGGTATGGAAGTTTCAGCGGGAAATGTGGGCCAGATATTTTGCCTGAACGGTTAGCGTATCATTTCAAGCCATCAGAGGGAATATACACGTCAGCAATTTTCTGGAAGAATAAAAATAGAAGAATGCCTTCTGGGGTATTTCCAGCTAAGGATCAACTGTCAACCGTGTGGAGGAACATCTAGCACCTAGAAACTGGAACCACTTTCGGGAGAATGCGGTCCACGAGCCAATGGCTGAGGACAGAACCGCAACATTATGTAGATCTGGGATAAGAAAGTGGACTGAGTTCCCTCTAGTGAAGAACTTGGTACATGGAACAGGCAAGAAGACAGCTCGTAAATTAGGAGTGGCAAGTCCGAGTGATCTAATTTGGAGAGGCTGGCCGATTTCTTCAGTGATGAGGTGAGCTTTGTGCGTACTTTCCCCATTGGGACAGTGCTTCCTATGTGGGGCAAGGTTAACGGAAGCTTCGGACCTTTTGGCCTAGGCAGCTTGGAGGATTTGTCTGGCCCACGGTCCAAACCTATATCTTGGGCAAGTGTACCCCAGGTGGCCGAGAAGGTTCGGCGCTGATGCCGTCAGTGATGCTGCAAGGTGATTTACCAGAGGCTATTGGGGGCAAAATGTAGGTTGCATCCTCAGCCAGTCTGGAATGGACTAAAACTGCGAGCTGCGCAGTGTATCTCTTGCTGAGTAAAAGTTTTATCAGCCGAAATCCTAATACCTCAAATGGGCTGGCTGCTGGTAAATTGCTTTGCGTGTTGGTTAACCGCGTGGCGAGGATGCCAGCAGGAAAGTATATTGGGCTTAAACAGTTGTTGCGTGGAGACGTTTTGCGGGGCCTCGTTATTTTGCTTGGGATGTGGGTCATGCCACAAGCACCTAGGGGTGTCTTATTGACTGGTTCTACTGAAATTCTATCGGGAGTGTCGAAAGCTGTAGCGTTACTGGAGTAGTGAATCCTTCTTGTTAACCCCAAATCAGTAGAGTCAATTCGCCGCCCAGCAACCATTGGGCTGCAGGGTGCTGAAAATATGTCGGGCTCGCCATTGCACGAGAAAGGAGAGAGCTTGGGGTTGGAGCTTTCAACCGTGGGGCTCCGGCTCTTGCCAGTTGGCAGCGTTTGCTTTAGAAGACCAGACCTTCTTCCAGGTTCGTCAATAAAATCGTGGGGCGAGATGGCACAATCGTTCACTCCAAACACATGTATGAAACTCTTTTGTTCCGTGAGTGAAAGGTGGTGTTCTTCAGGAACAAGCGTTACCAAAATCAATAATATAGACTTTCAACGAAAAGATTATTACCGTCAGAGCTTCTAAGCCGTCTCAAAGAATTGCAGGCTAACAGAGGAATAATGTTGCTAAGATCAAAAAAGGTGGCGGGCTTTGTAATCCCTAATAGATCGGATTATATAGAGTGGCTGAAGACAATATGGGATGATGCTTCTAAGTTTACAACCACCCGGGCTGAAAACGTCTGGACGATTCCCATAGAAAAAATAACTTCCACGGAGTAAAATCATTGAAACAGAAAGATATGATCGATACCGTAATCTTTGAAGAAACACGACAAACTAGAATGTCCAGTCATAGGTTTTACTGCCCACCGAAGGTACGCAGAGGAGGTGTCTCCTTAAGACCGATTTTGGATATGGGCAACTTGCCGTCTCGGGCAGTAACGAAGAGGTAGTCCGTATTGTTAGAACCAGTAAGATACATGATTTCCAGACACAGCCTACGAGATACATTCCATTTTGTGGAGACTGTGAGAAAGCTAGACTTAGAAGACAAGCAAGAGACCTCTCTAGGCGTTACCTCACTGGCCACCAGCGTCAAGAGTGCCGAAATTATCAACCATTTACATGAAAACATTCAGGAGAGCAGTACCTATCCGGGTATCTTGTTGGATGAACTGAAAGAGTTACTGTTTGTCTGTGCTCATAATATCCCGTTTTAGTTCAACGGTGGAATATATCGTCAGAAGGACTAGGCGGCATTGGAATCACCTTTGGGACCCTCATTTGACGATATTTCCATGGCATGATTTGAAAATAATCAACTCAGTCCAACAATCAGAGTGAGCACCTTATACAAGCCGTACTTGGGCAATATGGTATGCGTAGTGGATACCAAAGTTGATGCAAATGTACTACTCAACAGATTTAGCGCAGCCCATCCAAATGTTTAGTTCACTTTGGAACAAGAGAAGGAAAACAGCCTACCACACTACGAAGTTTGTGGAAGCCATCGAAGTGATGGTTCCGTTCAGTAGTCAGTGCACTGGAAACAAACTGGAATCGGTGAGCACATTCGTTTGTAACAGTTCGGTACTACCCAAAGTGAAGTGAAATCTAGTGCCTTGCTTTTTTGATAGTTCAAGAAAAATCCGCTTGGAAGACACTATAGAAAATGAACTTCTTTTTCTGAGGAGTCTTCTCCCAGAAAAAGGCTGTTCTGAACGGTTCATTGACACGACGACGCAATGACATGAAGATAGACCAAGACAGACAGCAGTCAAAAAGAAGCCTATGTGTATCCGTTTACCATTCAAGGGAGATAGGCGAACAGAAGTTACTCAACGGAGCATAACATGAGCAATCAGTAGAACATTCCACGCTGCACAGTCACAGATTATGTTTGATTACACACAGATCGTGTGTTTTCGACTGTAGGATGGAGTAGCAGATTCTGCGGCACATTTTTCTGCGTATTTGTTTACCTGTTCTGCGGAACCATGTACTCTGGCCGCACGTCCAGGCGCCCACCCGAACGTGTTTGCGAACACTACCCTAATCAATTGAACACTGGAGCAACTAAGACAATTGCTATTGCTGAGTGTTCAAGCGTTGTTGAGTCAAGTCCTTTAGTGGAGATGGAGAAAGCTTTTCACACAATTTACAAAGTCAAAGGAAGGCAATCAAGACTAGTCAAGTGTCGCATATTAACCACAACCGTAGCCGTGAGTATTCGAATCTGCCATCTTCCCCGGTGTTCTCAGAAACAATTTTGCGAGCACTTAAAATTCCATGGCCCACTTCTTGTTCCCGAAGCCTGCGCAACCACTCAACTCATCTGCAATGTGATCGATTTCACATGCACACACACACCAGCTCACAAAAATTTGGACGATCATTCCCCTTTTTTGGTTTGACTCATATTTGTCGTCAAGTACTTGTATGATTAAGTACAACTGTAAAAGGGCTTGCTCAAGAATCCGTTTTTTCTCAATGTGTTTCGTGGGATTCTTCGTACGAATAAATTAGTTTCGAAGGAGGAATTGTTGAACGGAGTTGAACTATACTTCCGCGGGCTGGTGAATTTGCGAACTCTGGCACTCTATATGCTTTCAGAACGATTTGCTATTTGTGAGTGAGCTACAGAGAGCAGGCGCAATATACTGCCTGGCTCAGCAGCTTGTACGTGGCTAGGTCTTTTACTGCGCGGGGTAATTTGCAGGTAGAAATCGAGTTATTTAGTATGAAGTAGGAGTAGTCAAGACATAAAACAGACTTCCCTGGATAGTAGTGATAAATGGACCGTATTTGTGTGCATAACTACGGGCCCGTACATGATGGCAAGCACGATGCTAAGAGATAAGTACGAATTTTACACTTAAAGTGCAGAATGGTAACAGCAATGCACAGAGGTCTCTTCGAGGCAATGGCATGAACCCCAAAGGAGGCTTTAGTAGTATTCGGCTATGGGAGTATATGGTTGAATGGAACTGGGGATAGAGCATCCGTCTGAAGGCTGTTCTAAACTGGGGTTACCTCAGCGTGGTGGGGCTCGAAATATAAAGCACCCAAAGATCTGTGGCCGTGAGAGCCTGAAAATAGTGACACCCAGTACATTTTGCTTATGTATAAACGAGAGTGGCTCTGAGACGGTTGGACGGGTTTCAAAGATTGGTTTCCGCGGGAGTGAGGCAAGCTCCATGCAGGTGTAACAATATACATGTTACCGTCCCTATTGGCATAGCGATTTTCTAATGCCTGATAAGGTTTGAAGAGCATGAGAGCAAATCTGTAGAAAAAATTATCAAGGGTAGCAGTGGCGGTGCAATGGAAAAACCGGACTCACGCAGAGGAACATGGAATCGGGATCTACTGTGCTCCGATTTGATGGTGGTGGTGTATAAAGGTTGTTCGAGTGTGAGCGAATGTTATCGTGAAGAGGTTGGTCATATGGCTAGTATGATAGCTTAGCGTCATTATCATACTGCAAAGCAGGGCTACAGCGGGTTGAGAACAGGCTAGGAAACAGTGAGAGGTGGGAATAGAATGGGGCCAAATGCTCGCCAGAGAAGCAAACGTGGACCATACTAAGTACGAGGCCGAGGTCACCTCGTAGCTGAAATAGGGTAGTCTGGTCTTTTTTGCTTTTCGTTTTCCCACATTCAGTTCTGTAAAGTTTCTAGCGTTTTCGGTAATTTCTGTGACTTGGTAACTTGGGGTTGTTTGGATTGCTCCACGCCGAAATGTGGCTGGAACCTATTGCCGTGATACCGTTACATGGGTATTTTTGGAAATTTGAGACCCGAGGCCTCTAAACATTCATCAATAACGATCATATTTAGAAAACCTCGCGGGATTTTCGGCCTGATCGCCTCCAGTCTTTGAATCGCTACTTCCTGTACTCTGCAACCCTTATTTTAAGCAGAGATGTATTATTCGAAGTAGTTCTTTACACAGTTAGCTGCTTTACTTGTCAAGGCTTTTTGCTCATCATTGAAATTCTGAAAAAGCATCAGTGTCTTTATTGGACCCAAACCTGTCTGCTTACAAATTCCACATATAAGAAAATCTCCTCCGAGTGATTTGCATACAACATATAAAACCTAAGTCATACCACTGCTGAAGTTGCTGCATAGCTGCCTGCTTCATCGGTATCCTTTCAAAAACCAGTGGCGAGAACACGACGTAGAGGCCGTCGACTAGGAGTTCTAAACCTCTTTGTGCGCAGTTTGCCGTCTCCAGGGACCGTAAGTGAATACAAGCACCTCCCCATGTACAGCTCAAAGACAAGCCTTGCTCGATAGACCAAGCTGAATTACATAACGAGGCTGGCAAAATAAACACCATGTTAGCACTAAAGTTAGGCCAAATGGATAAGTGGACTTCATCGATCGCACCCCCACACATATTATTGAATCCTCCGCATATCCATGCTCCGGAAGTTTAATGACAGTTGGAAACTTTATTGATGTACTTGCTGCGGAAATGTATATTTTTGTGAAAATTTAAAAAATGAGGCTTTTCCCAATATTCTGGATCACTTACCTCTGTCAGCAGTGAAGAAAACTGTTTTGAGCTCGCAATATGGCACTGCACCTGGGTCATCCCGTTGGTCTACTTCAGTGAACATTGCGTTGACTGCCCCCTTCTTTTTCTGTTCATGGATAAAAATGTGGAAACAGAGCTTTCCAGTAAGCAGCTGGTTATAGCTAGCATTAAGTGGGCAAATGAGAAAAAAGCAGTCATTGAATAAAGGTCCCAAGATGCCTCAAAGCAAAGACTCTCGCTAAAATTAAAAGTACAGCCCGGCGACGACCAGGTTAGGAGCCCTTGACGGCAATCAGTAATCTGCTTTGAGTTATCCATTTATCAGGCCTCTTTCACTATACCTTCCACCGCCTTAGGAAAGCATAACTATCCAGGCAAGTACCTTCAGGTGCTCAGCGAGCTACCAGTTACCCAATGACTCCAGCCCTCCCCAGTTACTGCTCCCACATACTCATTTCTAAACATTCATCTACGTTTTTGTGTCCAGCTCCCCCCGAAAATTACCCTTCTAATCGAGACAAAATCCCTGGCGGGCCACAGCGGCAGTCTCATTTTCCCAGTTCATTACGAAATTTCTTGGCTGTCTCAGGTTTGGCCGATTTGGCACTACTAATCCAGTTTATACATGTCTTGCACGGGCACACTTATGGTGTGCCTGCTCTGAAAAGAGATTATATCGAGCTTTGCAGGAGCCATGAGAATTTTCCACACCTCAGTCTTCCCACTCTCTCCCCCGAAAGTATCTCCTGCAAGGGTGCCTTGATTCTGATCAAGGCGTAGCTCGATTACTGAATAATGAAGCCAGAACAAGATGGATTCGTCGGTTCTGCAGCATTTAATTGTCAAGCTATTCGCATGTAAATAAGGCGCTAATCTCAACTGCACAGCCACAACGTTTAACAACGGGGACCAGATTTCGACAGAGGGCGTTGTCAAATACGACCGTCACGGCAGTTGGAGTTCAAATCAAGAGAATGTCTAAAACGTGAGCAAAATATAGACAAAATTGGTGATTGGTGTGTGCTGTACTTGTTCGTTGATCAATAAAATAAATAGCGCAGCGTCAACAACGCAAGTATGCGACGACGACTAGGGTGGATTTACATAAATATAAGTTAAACCATCCACCGAACCCTCCCATGCAAAGGTCAGTATCCAAGGGGTAGACAACAGTAATAATTCGCCCTTACCTACCCAGACCCTAAAGCCAGTGCATACGTTGATCGCCGAAAGTCACTTCCATTGTTGGTTAGCCGCAGACACCCTTGCAGTGCTCTACTAGCGTACGCTTCAGACATCCGGGTCATGGAGCTTTATCTGAATGTGACACTTTTTATAGACAAAGGGAAAAACATGCTTCGGCAAAATCTGGGTGATTAGACAGTTTACGAAATGTGAAGGAGAATAGCCTTCCTTACTATGGGTGAAGAACATAGCCGGATAATGACCGAAGATACCAGACGAAAAATTAGAATAGGTAAAAGATGCTAGAAGGGCTAAGGAGTTCAGTTGGTGACGTGACCACTTTGGGAGTATGTTTGAAGCAAAACGGTAATCTCCCGGAATACAGATTAGATAATGTTTGTTCCAAGTTTCTGATATTTAGCCGGCCATTTCAAGTCATACGCTAATTTGGAGTCTCAACATCCAGCTTCAATGTAAACCGTAAAATCAGTAGTACATAAGATGCAAATGTACTTTCAAGACCGCGTGGGGGGTCGGGGTATGATACCATACGTGACAGATAAATAAAATAATTTCTGCGCTAGGTGTCGTCAGGGGTATGGGGAATTATTTCATTAGGCTTGCTTTTAGCTTTGTCTGTCGAGTCTAAGTCACCCTTGCAACTAGTCCCTTCAAGCAATCATTTCTGGCGGTCGTATCGTGAAGTGGTGGTCACTAGGAACCAGCCTGGGACGTTTTGTTTCGTATTCAGGGCTTGAAGTCTTCAGCCGTCATCTGACTCTCAATAGCTTTTTATCTTTCTGAGGGCTCAATCTTCGGATGCTGCTGTGCAATAGCCTGCTTCTTCTGGAGTTACTGCCCATCATAGACGGCTCACGGGTCTTGAACTGGAACGTGTATGGCTGGAACAGGAATAGAACCTCCATTTTAGCTTGATTTAACTCTTCCAGTGGTATTGCTCCCTTATCCAACCTATTTCGCCCCCGAGCGGCTTTCATAACGGTCAACAGTGTAACTTGCCTCATCCACCAGACGGTGGTGCTCAACGTTTTAGTCTGGTGTGGGAGATAATGCAATTCCTCTGTTAGGCCGTCGGCTTCTGTAGTTTATGGTCCATATCATTGCTGCCCTTTCAATAAAACCATTTTCAGGCTTTAGTCCCCGTAATGCCGGCCACGTCTTCTTAGACGCAGCTAGGAGATCCGGTCCCACTGTCCTCATCTGCAGTTTTTCTAGCGCCCTTGGGACCCCGGGCACAAGTCGGCCGGGCCACTGGTGGATTGTGAGTAGTGCCACCTCCAGGCCCTGGTCGATTCATGAACCATAGCGAGCCTGTTGGCCGTGAAGAGGGTAAAACGAATGGTCACTTTGTTTATGTAATGCAGTGCGGCGGCTTGGTCTGCCCAGTAGTTTGATCCACAGTCTGTCTGATCAAGACCTTTCCAAATCAACACGTCGACTGTCTTGGACAGTACTGCTGCAGTCAGTCCTAGCTTCGGAATGGGTACAGTGTGCAGTAGAGCCATCCCCACCTGTGAGAATACTGTTTGATTTTGCCATCCACCATTTTCGTCTATCCAGAAGCAGCAGGCCACTACCCCGCAGTTGGCTTCTGATGCTTCTGAAAACAAGTAGAGTTGAACGTCGCGTGTACTCTTGATTTCTATCAACCATCTCCGTATCTTGATCTCGCCAAGCTGATCTAGGCTGTGTGACCAGTCTCGCCGTAGCTAGTCTTCGTCGTCCTGGGGTTGTTCGTCCCCACCCGTCCCTATCAGGTACAGTGATTGCAGTAATCCTTTCTCAGGTAGTAGCCGTGGTGAAACAAGGCTTTAGGGACAATCAAGACTCCGGACGGCCATTTCTCGGCCATTTGTTATTGCTTTCGGGATGGATCTCCATGGCACAGGAACCGAATACTACCAATTACATGTCCGGCATTTTAGAATGCCACTTTCAAAGCTAACCTATAATTTCGCCATGAGACATCTCTATAAAAGGCCATGTCAGCAAATCCAGCTTTTGACAGCTGTTCGAATGATTGTTCAACTTTCGCCGCTTCTACCAAAGTGCGGCTGATTTAGATCAGCCTCCATAACTCCCGCTGGTACCAACATATAATGTTCATCGAAACGTGGAGGGTACTTCAAATGGTGCTTTGCGGCTTCCCATTCTTTAATCCAGGGCTCATTGTGATTCTAGCTCCTCACAGCCGATCAATAGATATATTTCACTAAACCGCCGCACCTAGATTGTGACCCCGTCGAGATGAGGTCACCGAAAGAAATCTATTGCTCTAAATTGGATGCTTTTGTCGGCCAATTTTCAGTGCTGAATGCTTCTAGGTTGTCTGTCCTACTGATGTTGACTAAGGAGACGAGTACCAAGATGGAGCTATGTTGATTAGTGACCTGGGTAAATGGTGCGAAACACTCAAGTAAAGTATGTTGTTGGATATTTGTACGGAATCAGGGTAGGATATTGATCCGGAAGGATTTTCCACAACTGGTCTTTACACCGCTCTTCGTTAGACCCTAGCAAGGAGTGCCGATTCTTTCTGCCTGCCAAAGCCCTGCTGCCATGCAAGTGACAGCTGCTGCTGTCCTGTGCAATCTGCTCGCGTATGTTTACAGTCACAAGCAACCCGGTGTCGAAGCTAGCCAGCTGCACCCTCGCAGCGGACAGTGGTCCTCCTTTTCGTTGACCACTGTCTGCCGGCGATGTCCGTAGAAGCCGCTGCGTGTCCAAGTTTACTAATGGTAAGCCTGATTATGGCTGCTAGCCCGCCTGTCGCTTTCGAGCAAACAATTTCTCAAGTGTACTTGTGCTTATTTGAGCAGGCGCTTGCTTGCGTGGAAACGACAATAACCACCACGCACGGAATAGCTCTCTTCAATATCCACGGGCCCGTGATCTATTGTAGAGCTTTGGTGGACTTACTGTACAGACTGCCAGCTATACTTAAATGTGTGTCGGTGGGTGGGTATACGTGAAAGTTAACGGTAATCACCACATAAAAGATAGTTTTTAATGACGGCAAGCAACAACAGGGAACTCAGGATACCATGCAGGTCTACTGATGTTCAATAAAACTCACACCCATGGCCTGCAACGCGTACCCACCGGCCAATGTGAAATTGTGGGTGTACAATATGCATGTTTTTTCCTTGGACTGGGCTTGAAGTGGTAAATTAGCCCTTGCACATCTCCCTGTCTTGAATCTAGCTGTTGGAATGCCTTTGGACGGCTGGGTCAGGGGCCTCGGTTGTTCCGCACTCTTCCTCGAAGGGACTAAAGCCAAGCACATCGTGAGTCAGCAAATCTCTAGCTGCCTTGACCCTCACTATTCTCACTGGCACATCAGAACTTCTGACGAATCTATCGATGACAACCGAAGGTTAATGCGCTAAAAGGCCCCTGCCTGACGAATATCACTACTATGACCCCAATTTTAGAGGGTCCTCCCTTGATGAGCCCTCTTTTTGGGCTTGCAGGATTGGTAGACACTCATGCAATTACTTTTCTTAAAAAACAAGGCCAGACAGTTTACTTTTTCTAAAGTTTCCCGATAGCCAGCTAGGGGACTCACCAGCAAATGTAATCCAATATTTGACCCCCTTCCCAGAAAGTCATTCAATGATAATAATAATAATGGTTTATTTCGGAGACATCCAGTGCATGCAAGGTGCATGATAAGCTGTTTACAAGTGATGGAATAAACAGACAAAGCCCTTGAAAATGTAGAAATTTACATGACAGGAGTTGGAAGAAGGGCTGAGATGGGGAGTAGCGTGGGATGAAAGTATGGCAAATGTATGCACACCAAAGAAAATGTACTGAGTTTAAATGGACCCACCGACATATTCAAATCGGTTCCCGGTGACTTTGAAAAGCCAAGGTCAGGTGGGGGATCCGGCTGGTCAGTACAGGGACATCTGAAAGCCTACTGATATAAATGAGAAAGGCTAGAAATCGGCATGAGAAACTGTAATAGCGGGAGGCGATGGGGAAAAAGTGAGATTCACCGCAAAGGATTGACAACAAAGAAGCACTGGTATTCTGCAATAGATGGTCAGCGAACAGGGCACAAAAATCATTGTAAAACAAAGAGCGAGCAAAGTAAGACGTAAAAGGTGAATCAGGTAAAAAAAAGTAGTTCATAGGAATTGTACGCAGTAGATGTGGGTTATAAGTGTAGAATTTATGGATGCATATCATGGCGGTCAGCGGGATGATAGCGAAAGAGATGGCCTGTGAGGAACTGCAGGATACAGAGCGAATGCAGATACAATAATAATGGTATATTTCCCGGCCATGGTTGAGACGCACGCGCTAGCCTATGATCATGGTGTGACACGTTAATCAATAAGGTGGAATATTCACAAATTCAAAGTATTAAAGTCGAGAGTATCATTGATAGATAGACATAGCCAGCAACAGTTTAAATGGATCATTTTAATAATGGTTTGCGCAGCAGTTTCAAACCGGTTTCGAATCCGGGCTGGGCGGTTGAGATATCGAAAAGCCGTTAGCGCAGTGTCAAGGACGCATTATGAACGAGAATGATGCAAGCTGGAGAAACGGAGGCCTACTGAGGTTCTGCAGATGGAGTTAATTTTGAACAAAAAGAAAAGGAAGAAAGAAAAAAATTGTAAAGTGTTCTCGGGAAAGTCGCTGCATGCGGAGAGGATAGCGATCCATGAAGACGATGCAGACCCTGAATGACGGATTTACCGGAGTTCAATAAACGGAAAGAGTTTCAAAACGGTGCCGAGACCAATTTCGTGAAAATGAACACTGGTGGACGTGGGAGAAACAGCAGTCATAAAAAGGTGAGTTTAGATTCAGGATCAGTAATATGTACCATTCAGAAATGAGAAAGCGCAACTGCAGGGTCCTCGAGAAGTGGGGAGTCAATTGCCAACCGGCAACGGTTCAGAGGAAAGGTGGACTGTGGTAACGGATAATAAAGTGGGAAATCTCCGCATGGACTTGAGCGTTAATATGCTGTTTCAGTGAAAAATACATACATATGTGCGCTTGTTTATATATATATATATATATATATATATATATATATCTGTATATACACATACAAGAGAAGCCCGGATCAATAACAATGGATTCCTAGAAAGAAATTGTCAGTTATTAGGAGGGGCAGCTTAGGTTAGGTCGAATGTTTGTAGAACTAACTTTGGAATATCATGGTGAATTACCTTCATGACAGGTAAACTTAGCAGATCAACGAAGAGAGTGGAGAATGCGGAAGCACATAATAGACGACGACTGAGGAGCAGTTCAAAGAAAAAGGGGAGATGAAGGAAAGTATTGAAGAGAACAGGTAAGAATGGATCTAATAACCTGATTTATGTGGGTGAGACATGTCGTGTCGGTCAAGAATGGGAGGAGCAATAATAAATGTAAGCCCATTTGGCTTACATTATTCAGCAGGAAGATGGTGGCGATGGGGATGGCTAAGAAGCGCAGAGCGATTGTGCATACAAAGTGGAGAAAGGCACCTAGGAGGTGAAACTGTCCGTGGTGCCAGATGCAGCAGCTGTGACGGAAAACAGCGTAGGAGAAAAATGAGCACGAGGGGTACCAGAGGGTGATAGCAGATCGAACGGACTGAAACTGTGAATGAAAACCATGAAGAAACAGTGACTTTACATTGGATGGCAAGCGAAAAAGCAGAACGATCCAAAAGGCACGCAAAAAATGCCTATGGCAAACGGTAGGCGAAACAGGAGATGGGAGCACGGGCCGAAAACGACAGGTGAGACACAACCAGTAAGATCATTTCATTGCAGATGGAACACGGAAAGGGCAGAGAGGAAAGAAGCACCGGGACAGGTAAACCGGTGGACGAACATAACGCATGAACAATTGATGTGCGTCGGAGTCTGGGGCATGGAAATTGGGAGCTGCGTGCACGCAGACAATTGTACAAGTGGATGCGAATGGACGATACTAATCAGAGCACTGCCAAGTGGAAGGATCCGCAGAGGAATCGCGGAGTTAGGCAAGGAAAATAGATTGTTAGTGACTGGATAATGAATGTGGCTGCGAGAGATGTAGAGTTTGTAAAGACAGTTCTAATATGAGAATCGGTCATGGGCGCGGCTGGGGCTGGTGTGTAATGGTATCAGGCATAGGAAGGGAGAACGAGGGAGGGTCGGACAGAACGGTAGGCGGTGAGGCGTGAACATGCAATCAGTGAGCTTTATAGGCCTAGGGTGATACCAAATGAATAGATAATACGAGCCGGCAAAGCTGACATAGGTGAAGAAATAATATATTGAGGGTCGTAGTCAGATTAAAGTGGGTAAGACGATAGTGATGTGCAATGAGAGGTAACACAGTGAGAGCCGATAGGAGCAAGGACAGAATGGGCAGGTGTGCATACCATAGAAAAAAGAAAAATGGATATGATAAGAGTGATGACAAGAGTGATAGGTTGGCGTACAGTGGAGAACAAGGATGGTTGAAGCATGCGGTAAGCAGCTGACAGCATAGGAGGGCGCGGCCAGCAACCGGAGCTAGTGGGCGGGAATGGCTGTGCGCTGAACACTCAACCTGAAAAACACTTGAGGCAAGTTTCAGATGATTATGGTGGCTGAGGAATACAGCAACCACGAGACAGTTGTTCAAGATTCTTTCCATCTACGTCAACACGATGTTCAGTGTCTCATCGTCTGGTAGCTGTTGCTTGATTAGATACAGTGGTATCCTTCTAATGGACCTGAATAAGTGCTCCAATACTCCACCACGGTGACTGATCTGTGAAGGCTGAGGTGCCATTGGATGCCGCGTGTCGCTATTTGATCCTGTAGTTCGTCTCTTTTTATATTTTAATTCCAAGATGGCAATTCTGGCCGGACACCTGCAACGTTTGACCTGATGTCGGATTACTCGTCCGACGGCACACCACTTCTGTTTGTGGAGCTTCCCAGGGCTCGAAGGGCAGAGTCGATCTTCATCGAATGCTCGACTTTTCAGTGTCCCGCTCGAGATTCCGTGCAAGTCGTGAAGCACCAGTATCCTTTTTTCATCCTCCTCCCAAGCCTGACCCACAAAGGCCTGAAATAGCCACCGTTCTAAAGTTACCTCAGCAAGCAGCAGTAAGCCTACCACGGGTTTTCATGCAGGAAGCATTATTAGATGTTTTGCGTCAAAGCTTATTAGGGAGTTCCTCAGTCTACCGCCTAGTCGTAGAAGTCAATCGGTGTGTTCCGGGTTCATGGTCCCGGCTCTCCAGGACTCTGAACCTCTGAGGGGTGCGCTGCGGTCTGTATCATCTCGCGGAGACTGCTTTCTGCAGACCGTAATTCGTCGGCGGATATCAGACCCAGGCGTGCTCTATCGAATGAGAAGAGATGCTTCTTGAATAATGAGTGTCCTTTTAACCTGGTCAGCGATAGTAGCTAGCAGAGCACCTTTGTCAAAAAGGAAATCTACAAAACTGTGATGTGATAGATGTCGGTTCGGCAGTGACTACCGCACGTACAATGTAGGGACAGGTAGGGAAAATCCCTCCAAAACACTGTATTTTCTTGTTTCCTTGATATTACTTGCTCAGATACACTATTTGCGTGTTTTTACACACTGCATGTCTCTGTGAACCAACCTCAGTTTGTACGCATCCAACGCGCCACTTTGTCATATCCCATTTTTCGACCTGTGTGATGCACCTGCTTGTCTCTTGCACGCCGCAACTTGGTTCTCGTTTTCTGGGTCCACGTGACTGCATAATTGAGGTTCTTATTTGTTTTAAGTCATCGTTTATTTATCATTCTAGTATCGTAGAATTTACGGATGATTGCGTTTTGTTTAAGGGATCCGTTTCGAACTTGGCTACATATTGCTCAGGTGAGTGCCACAATACTCAGTTTATCAACTTTAAACGAAAAAATAAGCAGCTTGCCCGGGAAAGGATCGGAACAAATACTATCTGGACGTAAAAAAGAGCAGCTTGTCGCTGGGGAGGTTTTAAGAACTTTTGATCCTATGGTGAATTTTCGGTGACCTAAACCTCTCCCTGCTAGTTCATTCATTACAAGAATGTTGATCCATTTGGTTTTAGTATACTGGACCTAGAACAGCAATTGTTATTGGCTGAGCAGCAGGCCCGGGAAGCAGAAAATAAGTGTGGACGGAGCAAGCATGAGCAAAGAGCCAATGACTACGATCCATCCGACAGATCAGGGCAAACGAAAATGGGGAACTCTGTGCCGACAGTGGAACACAAAACACCAAAACAACCGACGGTCGATTTGCCAAGAGTAGAACTGACGGTGCTCGACGAGTGATCTTAAAACTCCTGCTACTTATTCGGACAGTTTGAAGCTTTTGTCCTAAACAAGGCAACCGGCCCTGGACAAAGACTACTATGTTTGACCCATAACTCTCTAGGTCATGCAGGAGAAGCTATCGGTATGTGTACCTTGCTTGCCCTGGAAACGGGCTACACAAGGCAGAAAAGGTTTTGAAGGGACTGTTCGGCCAGTCATTCGAGGAAGCTCGTAACCTAATAGAAAGCTTGACGTCAGAGGTCAAAGAACAAAGGGCGACGTCTGCGCAAAAGCCGACCTGGTAATCAAGATGCAGAACTGCTCAATAGCCCCCGATCGTTTAGATTACAGAGCTGACCTCGACGCAATGCTCAAAGTGGAGGGTATTGTTCGCTGCTTCTCTTCCGAACTACAGGGTCGGTGGGCGGGAGAGGCGGAAAGTATCAGCAGGAGCTACCGTGAGGCCGACTTCGAGGATCTGACAGGAAATTTAGACAGGCAAACCAGGGTAGCCGGCAGTTTATTCGGCTGGCTCACCCGGGATAGCAAACGGGCAAACGGACCCGACAAGAGGCAGGCTCAAAAGGCCTCACGGGAACACTCGAAACGTTAGCCTTGGACATATGCACCCGCCATTCCACGAGAGGCTATAGCTCATCCAAGTTGCAGGTTCTGCGATGCCAGCTTCGTGTTACCAGAATTTCCGAGATTCATCGAGGCTACCATGGACGAACGTTAGGGAATGTCGAGGATAACAGAAGCTTGGTTCGCTAGCCTCAACACCAAACACAGGGGGGCAACTTGCAGAATAAAAACCAGATGTGGTCACAAAGGTAACCCGGGCAGACACCACCGATTATTGCACTAGACGAATAAAGCTACAACAGAGGCGAATGCCAAGCCCAGTGTGGTTTGCTCAAAAGTCACTGTCTGCCAGTAAACCAGCAAGGTTAGGAGCAGTTGCCGTAGAAGTGACGACCCCACTTGGGGTGGCCAAACAGTTGACCTTCGTCGACCACCCTAGTGAAGGAGCGGTTTGCCGATGAACACCGGATAGGTAAAAGCAGGATGTCGTGAGCGGTGGGCAACTTGGGCGGAACACTAGTAATGACTGCAGGTCGGTCGGGGTTACAGCTCATCTCCATGGATAATTAGGAGTGAACCTGACCAACGGAGGCCTTTTCATTAGATCTCGCCATGCGAGCACCAAGGTCGGTGAGTGCAATTTTAACTAGGTGGCCCCACTTGCAAGACATAACCACTGTAGACTAGAAGGACGACGAAATGGATTTCCTCAGCAGCGGGGATGTGCCAGAAAAACATTGATTGCTAGACCAGAGAATGGGCAACTGCCAAGCTCCCGGTGCCGTACGCACACCACTAGGGTGGAAGCTATAGAGTCCAGGCAAGGGACCTGGCTTCGTAAACTACGTATCAGCGGAAACTAACCAAATGGGCTACCAATTTCAGCTACTGTACGAAAAATATTTTTATGGCATTGGAGACGAAAGACAATGGTAGTCCCAAGAGGACCACCTCGCACCGCAGACAAGGCGTCAAGAAACCAGGGACCTTAAAAACCAGTTCAAGGTTCTTCCCCAAGGCACACAATAGGTGAGTGTTTGGTTGACGAAGAAAATTAAGCTCAGCAATGGCTACTGCAAACGAAAGCATGCTTCTTTCAATAACAAGATCTGTGGAAACAGTACGCTGGAATAATGAAGCGAAACAAAGCCTTCGACTAGGTGCAAAATGTGCCTGAAACCACCGACGGCCGTAAAGGGATCTGGTTTCTGCTTCACCAACGGTTTCTTCACCGTAAGGAATCCGAAAAGCTGCAGGTGTTTTTCGATTGTGCATCCAAATTCCAAGGCAAATGATTAAGTGATCGTCTGCCATGGGGGCTTGATTGGACTACGCAATTTATTGAAGTCATGTGCCTTTACAGGGTAGGCAGAATGGCCTTGTCAGTCGACGTCAGAGAAATGTTTCTCCAAGTAAAATTACCGATAGAAGGGCGGAGTGACTTGTGATTCCTGTGGTGAGAAGAGAACAAGCTGAACAAATCCATGATAGGCTAAAGAATGACCGTACACCCCTTCGAAGCCATATCATCGTCGCTGTGTGCGAACTACATCCTCAGAGAAACTTCGAACAAACAAGTAGCTCTGGTCTGCCGGTCGGTAGTATACAGAGCCAGAGGAAGTTCCTACGTTGACGACTATCATGAGTCCTTCGATTACTTTGACTCAGTCATGGCACAATACAGGTGCCTGAAAAGATGGCCAGAGGAGGGCGGTTTCTGTCTCACGAAATGGACTTCGAACGCTGCACAATAGCTCAAAGCCATTCCGTACCACAAGAGGGTCGGAAGGGTTCGAGATCTGTAGGGGTCTTTACTCCCCACCAAAAGCACTCAAGGAAGTCAATTAAATGCGGAAACGGACGGCTTGGTTTTTGAGCTATACGTTCCTACCAACCAGCAACTTTTCGTTGAATACTGTCAGCCGTCTCTACTGTTCAATCCGCTGGGTTTTGTCCTTCTCTGGTTGTTACTTGAAACGACCCTACTGCAGCGACCCTGCGGTAAGAAAGTCAATTGGGGCCATCTACCGGTCCAAGAAGGCCTGCTAGAATGGGGCGAACTTCTAATCAGCGAAGGAACTGGGGGACAAACGGATTCCCGGGTGCTTGCCTTCTGGTCATGCAATACAGACGGTAGAACTACACGCCTTTTCTAACGCATCGGAAGTCGGGTACGAGGCCATGATGTAAAGATGATGAGTCACGGGAGAGGGACAATAAGCTACCAGGATCCTGTTCGCCGAGAGCCCACGTTGCCTCACCGAGATCGGTCTCGATCCCGAGCCTCGAGCTCAGTGAAGGAGCTTTAGCAATAAGCGCGGCAAGAAAGGTAAACAGGTGTTTCGACTTCTAAACTTTGTCGGCCATTTTTTGGACGGAATGGACAATAGTGTTGAACCACAACAATATCCTCAGGAGCCGTTTTTGGTACTTTCTTTGCTAACCGGCTCACGACCATCCACGACGAATAGGCCGTGACCCAGTGAAAATTTGCCAAGTATGGCGATTACCCAGCCGATCTGAGCTCCCAAGTTGCGACCAACTTCCGGCAATTGGACACATAAATGAGAGGGCCAAAATTCCCGCACATTTCTCAACAGGGCTGGCCTGTTTACGAATCAAACTCCCTCTGGAATTTGGAGTGGAGTCCTAGGGCGGGGTGTAACGAGTGGTCGTGAAAAATCCCCCTAAAACCTTTGTGATTCAGTGTTTTCCTTAACATTATTCACTTCCTTACACTATCGACGTATCTTTACGAACTGTCCGTTTTTATGAACCAATTGTTGTGTGTTCGCGCCCAGAGCGCTACTTTTTCATATCCTTGTTCTGGACCCGCGTGACGCACATGCTTCTTGCTCGCGCGCCGCAATTCGGTTTCTCGCTTGTTGAGTCCTTGCGATCCAGTTATTGAGGTTCGTGTCTTTTTGGTGTCATTGTTCATTCAATAATCTAGTATCGTGTAATATCACGGATGAAGGCCTTTTGATTTCGGGATCCGTTGCGAATTTGGCTACGCATTGCTCAAACGTTCGTTACAATACTCAATAGATCAATTTGGAACGAGGAAAAACACGCAAAATGCCAAGAAAAAATGAAGACATTAGAATCTGGACGGGAAGTAACGCGGCAAGTCACTGGGGAGGTTTTGGGTACATTTGATTCTTTAGTTAATGTTAGATCGTCTAGTCCTGTCAGTGCTAGTTCATGTGTTACTGGGAGCAATATGGATCGTGAGGATGTCGATCTATATAGGCTGAGAATATTAGACCTGGAACAACAGTTACTATCGGCTAGACAACAGGCACAGGAAGCAGAAAAGAAGTGTATAAATAAAGAGCTTGAGCCAGAGACCAACGACTACGACACTTCCGATAGATCAGGGCACAATGAAATGGGAAACTTCACGGCGGTCGCCGACTATAAAACACCAACGATCGATTTGCTGAGAGTAGAACTGACGGTTTTCGACAGGCGATCTGAACACTACTGCAAGTTTGTCAAGCATTTTGAGACCTTCGTCGAAAATAAGGTAGCCGACCACGGGCAAAGGCCTCTCTACCTGACCACTACTGTTGAGGCTGAGCAAGAGAAGCTATCGACGGGTGCACCATGCTCGACCCGGAACAAGGCTACAGCTGAGCAGGGAAGGTTCTAAGGGACTTGTTTGGCCAACCTTTCAAAGTATCCCGTAACCTAATAGATGGCGTGATGGTAGAGGCAAAAAGAACCAAGGGCGACGTCTACACCATAACCGACCTGGTGATCAAGATGCAAAACCGCTCAATAGCCCTCGATCATTTAGGCTGCAGGGCTGACCTAGATGCCATGCACACTTTGGAAAACATAGTCCGTCACCTCTCTCCCGAACTACAGGGTCGGTGGGCGGAAGAAGCAGAACGGATAAACCGAAGCTAAAGGGAGGCTAACTTCGAAGACCTGGACGAATACTTGGACAGGCAGACGAAGATAGCTGACAGCAGATTTGGCCGACTTATCCGGGACAGCAACAGGACAAACAGGCCCTGTACTAGCCAGGCTCAAACCCCTGCACGGGAACACCCGAAATATCAACCTTTTACCAATGCACACGCCATTTCAAGCGAGGCCTCGGTGCAAGCTAGTTGCAGGTCTTGTGATGCTAGCCATGGACTTCCAGAATGCCCCAAGTTCGGCAACGCCACAATGGACGAACGGCGGGGAATGGCGAGGATGGCGGGAGCGTGTTTTATTTGTCTCAACACCACGCTCTGGGCCGCAGCTTGTAGGATAAGGAACCGATGCGGTTACGAGGGCTGCACGGACAGACACCATCGACTGCTGCACCAGGTGAGAGTAACTTTACCCGAGGGGAGTACCGAACCCAGCGTTATTTGTTCAACGTCGTGGTCTGCCAGTAAACCGGTACGTTTAGGCGTAGTTGCCGTGGGAGTATTAAATTGAATTGAATTGAATTGTATTTCTTGACCGTG
The DNA here is from genome assembly GCA_948099385.1 of Fasciola hepatica. NCBI lineage: Eukaryota > Metazoa > Platyhelminthes > Trematoda > Plagiorchiida > Fasciolidae > Fasciola > Fasciola hepatica. The sequence continues at coordinate 998,102 of CANUEZ040000011.1, forward strand.
GTCAATACACATGCGCAAGTCATGATCAAAGAATGCGGCAGTACACGTCAATATGAAGTATTCACACTTTTTAAATTTATGAGTCAAACAGCAGCCGAAATACACTAGTAAAGTATTGTGGTGTTTGGGTGAACCAGAGTCGTAATGGTTGAAGCGAGAATTGCAAATCGGTTTCGAATTCGGTGAGGGAGGCGTGGATATCTGAGTGAACGTGAGATTGCTGGTATAAGAGATAGTTGGACGGTCACTAACAAGTAATCGGGCGGAGGAGATGCCAAAGAACAAGACTAAAAGTGAATTGCGCGTTGGGTTATCAACGTGCAGTCAGGAATACCAGCGAAATATAGAACACTGGTCCAGCATTGGGTAACTGATTGTGGAGAAAGCATGTGAAATAAATGCAAGTGAGTCAAAGGTGATAATAAAACGGACTTTTTGTGCAAGTGATTTCAGTGTCATGCGGAAATTTACATGAGGGCTAAAAGCTTCACAGGGATATCAGTGAACTTTTGAAGAGCGTGAATGGTGAATGGACGCGTAAAGGTTTCTCAAACAAGAGCCATAAAAGAAACGGTTTAGTGGAGGCTAACGCTACTGGCCCGACTGGGCAGACGTTGGAAGAGTGTAAAGAAGGAAACAAAATTATTATTTTTTTGTATGCGATAAAATATTATTAGCCAAATTCTGGTTTGCTGCAGATGGCGGGCATCCTGTTTAATGAAGACCTTGCTTACAGGTGACGGCAGGTGGACTGTTGATGGTAGCAGGTAAGAAGGTGCTGGTTTGACAAGGTGGACAGTGTCGAGGGCTGGGTTCCGTACTGCAGCGCGGAAAGTATTGAACTGTTGGAATGGTTTATTGAGAATAGACGTTGAGCGGACGAGGGTTGACGGTTGGTGTCAGGAATCACCTCTGCGATCCGGTGAGACTTTCATGAGGGTTTGTTATTCCGTGCACGGTGCTCCATATAGCGTCAGCAGGCGAGAGTATAGGCTTAAACCATTGATCAAATCGTCTAGTCTTTACGGCATTTCGGGATTAACATGGAGTCGGCCAATGGCAACCCAAGTAACCAGTGCGATCTGAAAGAGATCAGGAGTGCGGCAGTCTGGAGAGTGTTCCAGTTGTGGGTAATAATTATCGTCTTAACGGGAACCAGAAAATGAACATTTTGTCAGAACACGAGGGAGGCTCAAGAAAAGCAGGATAGGACGGTTGTGTTTTAGCCTGTGACAGAGGAATTAAGTGAAGGTGGGCGTCTATCATCAAAGAACGGAGTGGTTTCTTTTTAATATATGCATGAAATCAAGTTGTAAAATGGGAGGGAATAGAAGAGTGAGTCGAGCATACCCAGGGTATATATATATATATGCGCGGGTGCGATCATCAGGCGGGTCGTGGGCAAGCAGTTGGACGCACATTAGGATCTAATACTAATTAAGTGAGGGCAAGCACCTGTCACTAAAGGGCAAGACGGTTTTCTCTCTCTATTTTATTAGAATATGTGTATGCAAATTATGTTGTAAAGTGGAGGGAGAAGATAAGCGAGTGGAGCATACCCAAGGTAAATATATATGTATGTATACATATATATATATATACATATATATATATATGTATACGTGGGTGCGATCACCAGAAGGGTCATGAGGAAGCGGTCGAATGCAAAAGACTGGCACTTTGGGGTCCAATACTAATTAAGTTGAGGCGAACACCTATCACTAAAGGACAAGAGGGTTTTTTCTCTCTTTTTTTAAATACGTGTATGCAAATTATGTAGAAAAATGGCGTGATCTAGTGAGGAGGGAGGAGAGAAGTGAGTGGAGCAAACCCAATGTATATATATATAGGTGGGTGTGATCATTAGACGGGTCACGAGAAAGCTGTCGAACGCAAAAGACTGTTGCACCTTGTGATATAATAATCAAGGCAGTCTTCATATGCTTGGTCTATGTCAATGTTATCACGGGTCATGCTAATTACAGAAATTGCGTCTAGGATTTGTGTAGTGCTTCTTTAAATTGTATTGGCGTGCGACACGATTGCGGTGAGTCAGGGAGCTTATTTCAGAGGCTGGAGTAGATAACCGAGAAATATCTAGATCCGATTGAGAGTCTAGATTGGGGGGTTGTAATGGTGAATTGCCTATGACGGAGGGAGTAGGGAGTCTCACTAGAGTAACCGAGTGGGTTATCAGATGAGTGGACTTTTGAATGCAGGAGGTTGAAGAGAAATGAAAGATTGAGCTTGATGCGACGTAGCCATAGTGGCTCAAGCCTGAGTATTTCGCACCTGGCTCTGTATTTAAGGTTGAGAGAGGTGGCAAGTAGTTTTTTGGTGAAGGAGCGTTGCACTTTCTCCATGTTGACCCGATCGGCCTTTTGCATCAGAGTAAAGACTAGGGGGCAGTACTCCAGCAGCGGCCTGGCGTGTGTCTTGAATATCAGGAGCTTACTCTCCTGAGTACGGTGTGTCCTGAGGATAAGTGCAATCATCCTTCTTGCCTTGCCAATTTGGGTCAGTGCTTGTTTATGAAAGTTGAAGGAACATGAATAATGCAGGCCCAGATCTCTTAACACATGAGTAAAGAATCGGCGGACTATTTATTTTGAGGGCGTCAGGTGGAACGTGGCTTTTGTATGACAGAAGGGAGCTCTTAGCTGCCGAAAACTTCATCATCCACCGAGTACACCATTCGTCAAGAGACTTCAAGTCTGACAGAATGTCAGTGACAGCTAAGTGCATGGCGTTTGCCTCAAAAGTATAGACTAATTTTATGTCGTCAGCAAAGAGGAACATCGTGCCATGACGCACTACTTGGAAGACGTCTTTTATGTACATAAGAAATAAGAGCGGACCTAGAAAGCTACCATGTACGACCCCGCCAGTAATTCGTTTGGGCCGAGAGGATGTTCCATTGACGATGACGGTTTGAGCACATTCAGAGAGGTAAGATTATAGCCAAGACAAAAGGGGGTCAGTGACTCCGTAGGATTTAATTTTTGGCAGTAAGCGAGCGTGAGATACACGGTCGAATGCTTTAGTCATGTCGAGAAAGATGACGATGATTGACCTGCTGCTGTCAGCTTTGGAAGTGATTAAATTGAGGAAGTCCGTCTGACACGTGAGGCACGAACGGGACTTCAGGAACCCATGCTGAGCTGGGTTGATTAGATTTCGAGAAGTCAGGAAATTTGCAAGCTGGTCCTTTACTATCCTCTCCATGAGCCTCGAGACAATCGAAGTGTGGTTAATGGGGCGATAGTTCCTCGGATCATGCAAAGGCCCATTTTTGTGTTTTGGAATTATACAGGACGCTTTCCATTGAGCTGGGTAGATTCCAGACGACATAGATAATGTATAGAGGTTCAGCAATAAGAGCACTATGTGAGGTCCTCCAAATCGAAGTAGGACAGGTAGAAGGTCAGCAAGCCCCGGGTGGTAGGAGGGTTTCTTGTTGGCCAGGAATTTCCTGATGTTCGCCGTAGTAAATGTTATGGTTGATATCGCGTCCTGTGTGAGTATCGGATAGCAGAATGGTGGACGGTTATTGTCCGTAATAAGAGCTGACGTGAAATAGCAGTTGAAAGCCTCAGCCATATCTTCTGGCGAGACAAGGTGGGTGCCACTTTGGATAAGGAATCGTATATTGTTTTTATTGCTGTGCGAGTTGCGAGATTTTAGCAGTCTTGAGAGAAGCCTCACAGTGTGAGGCTGTTGTAAGGCAGTCAATTCCTGCATTTTGAGTTTGTTCTCGGTTGCTGCATAGAGATCACGGCAGAGTCGGCTTATTCTGAGTGTCAGAGAGAAGTCTTGATTCCTGATGAATGAGTTCTGGAGCTTACAAATTTTTTGTCGAAGTCCGTCAATTTTGGTAGCCTTGGCTCTAATATGTCTAACGGTTCAGGTGAGGCAATTTATGGAGGAAAGAAATTTGACGTAGAACACATCGGCTGCTTTTTTGCGGATCAGATTTGAGGAAGAAGTCAGACCAGTCAGTGCCCCGGAGGGAGGTAGCCAACTGGGCCCAGTTAGTCAGTCTTTAGGTGTTTTGGTTTTTGATTTCGACAACTTCAGATAGGCTTGATTCTTGTGTAACGGTGAAGTGACATATGACCATTTTGTGATCACTACCGGGGAGGTTTTGTGTGACTGAGACATTCACGTCACAGAGGCCATGAGTGAACACCAAATCAAGGATATTGTTATGTCTTGTTGGTGTGGATACATGCCGAGTCCATCCTGCAGTGTAGGTGTCCAGAAGGAAATCGGATAAATGGGAGGGGGCAGTCTTTGCATTCCAGCAAATACCCGGAGTGTTAAAGTCTCCTGCTATGATCTTCGGATCTAAGGATAAAGTAGAAATGTACTCGAAAGCTCTAATGATACGCGGGAAATCAGAGTAGCTAGAGGTAGGTGCTCGGTAGACGCACCCAATATGCAACACGTTTCCAGGAATTGGGACGGAGAGCCAAAGAGCGTCGGGAATACATTCAAGCACTGGGTGGTGGAGGAGAGTGATAGTAAATTTATGTTTAATGTATGCGAGACTACCACCGCCTCGGAGGTTCACTCTGCTTACTCTAAAGGAGTTGTAGCCTACCAACGAGACAACTTCTGTTGGGGTGTGATCGGCCAACCATGCTTCTGTAACCAGGAAAATGTCAAAGCTAGAAGCGGGTACGTGTTTCCTCAAGTGGTTAATTTTGTTCAGCAGTGAGCGGAAATCTAACAGTAGAAGGGAAACTCTGACTGTATCTTTCAGATAACAGGGCACTGGAGCTCTACGTGAGGGTAGCGGAATACTATTTAGGCCGAGTAAGCTTCCGGCAGCCAGGTTGTCAGCCAGAAGGGTGTCAACATGGGGAGAAGTAACCGGGCTGGGGGGGAGTAGCAGGTGAGTTACATAGTAGCTGTTTGTAGGGTATGGTGTGATCGCCTATGTGGGAGGCCTGACTGAGGGGTGTCAAGTCTATGGGGACATCAGGAGGAGTGGGGGGCTGGCTATGTGAAGAAGGGGTGAGGCTGGGTGGACGATGTGATGTCAAGAAAGCGTTGGCCTTTTGCGGAGGTGGGGTTTTCGGGGTGGTTGGAGCAGCCCGGTGGGGGTTGGATGCTGAGGTAATGGGTAAGGGAAAGTGAGATGGTAGAGAGTAGTGGTGACTGGGTCCTACGGGATACGCAGGGGGCGGGTAGTTATCGCTCGACCAGGACCAACGAAATAACTGTAGTTGGTTGGGCTGGCCCATCCTGTGTTCAGGAAAGAGCGTGGAGCTTGAAAATCGAGGCCGTAGGTTATAATTCAACTGGGGGCTACTTATTTGTATCATTGGAGGAGAGAGAAATCGGTTACAGAGGTTCGACGGGAGGTGCTGGCCCCCATCCAGGTGACTGAAAAACTGTTTCGGGATATTTGGGGAATGTGGTATGTTTGTTCCCGATGCATAATGATGCGTTACTCGGTGGCCGTTTTCGCCTGTATTGTAAGGTGGAGTTTGGAGGACCTTGTCGATTAGCCGAGGTACCACGTTGATACAGCGAGGCGGGGTTGGCTGCCTTAGAGTGATGCAGGGTTGCGTCCTGGTAGCCTACAGGCATGGATTAATTGGAATGTACTTGGAGCGCTTGGTCGGGGTTCTAAATGGGGCCCTGAGAAGACTTACGAGGGGTGACGGGAGTAGCCGGAGTAGCTGAAAGCTGTGGGGGGACACAGAATTCTGTCGGCAGACGTGACGATTGGCTATACAGTAGGTCTTGGCTTTTATGGACGGTTTGTGTCCGCAAGACGGTGGGACATGAGTTAGAGCAGGACGGGCTGTTGGCAACAGACTTCCCCGGAGTCTTTTTCGGTGGTGAGACGGCGGGCAGTAGGTTGACATCAGCGGTGGCAGTCTTGGATGCACGGGACTTTGGTGGCCCTGGACTACTAGTAGGTTTGGCATGGATATCGTTGCCGTTTGTGGGAGCGGAGGTTGACGGCAGAAGGCAGGGCCGTTTGCTAGGGGGATGTGCTGGAGATGAGGTGGTGGTCAGGTCTAGGTCAACTAGAGCATTGCAGGCAACTGAGGGTGTTTGTGTTACAGGATGGCTCGACAGGCAGCGAGAGGACGCGGCTACTGGCATTTCAGCCAAGGTTGCGTTGGTGAAGCCAAGGTACTTTTTAGTGATCGAGAAACTTTCCTTTGGAGCGGCGTTTTATCCGGTAGTATTCTGATTCTTTTGAATGGGGTGGCGTTAGCAATGATTTTACAACTGTTTATGAATTCTCTAGCTGTTACTTCGTCAGCGAATTGGAACTTCAGAGGACAGTCATTGCGTTGTGATTTTTTGCGCCGCCGAGTGCAATAGCACCCGTGGTGAGCCATGTTGCAAGCCTTCAGTATGGCGACTTTGGTTGACGGCAGGGCAGTCGGTCAGGGATGTTGAACACTATCGCGTTTTTGGCGTTGGCTATACGCTTATGAACTTCGGTTGCAACTGAGTCCAAGAAACGGCCCGCCATGGCTAGGCTTTGGCGATTAGCTATAGGGGTGGGTTCCATTATGCTAGAAATAGGGGATGTCTCCAGTAGAATATCATCGATGGAGTGGATCTGGTTATGCAGGTCCGCCACTTTTTGATCTACTTCAATAATCTTCTTGTTAACTAAGTCATAGACATCAACGAGAGTTACTGAGCATGGACTGAGTGCAGACTGAGGTCCAGTGTGCCTGGTTTTTCTGAGCCTGACAGTACGAATTGCTTGATTTGCACCCGGGACGTTGGCTTGTTTGCGGAGGACCTTTGGAGCGTCCGTAAGTGGTTCAGGAGGTAATGAGAATAAGGCGGAAAGATTATGGGTCAGTAAATTGAACTTTTTGAGAGTGCAAAGCTGCGTTATTAATTTTGGGTGTTTATTCTAAGTCTTTCTAGCTAAATGACAGACTGTTATAACTCTTATAAACACAGAAACCAAACATAATCTAGGGAAGACAGATGCCCGGTGTAGCGCATCGCGGCATGGCGCTAAACTGGGGTGGTCAAAGCGCTGGCTTTTGTCGACAGTGGATCTGACACTACCCTAGTGTAAGAGCGGTTTGCCGACAAACACCAACTCGCTAAAGGGGCGACGTCGTTGGCGGTGAGCACGGTGGGCGGAACACAGGTAGTGACTACCGTCCGGTTGAGGTTGCAACTCATCTCTTTAGACACTAAACAGCAAATCGAACTAACGGAAGCATTCACATTAGCTGATCTCCCCATGCGAGCACCAAGGTCGGTGAACGCAATCCTGACGCGGTGGCCCCACCTGCAGGATGCAACCGTTGTAGACCGGGAAGACGACGAAGTGGATACCCTCATCGGCTGCGACGTGCCAGAGGCGCATTGGGTACTTGACCAGAGAGTGGGCGACCGCCAGACACCTTATGCCGTACGCACGGCTCTGGGATGGATGTTATACGGTCCAGTATGGGTACGTGGTTCCTTGAATTACTTATCCGCCGAAACGGACCGCATAGAGTACCACCTGCAACGGTTGTATGAAAAGGAGTTTCATGACATTGGAGACGAAGGACCATCGTTGTCTGCGGAGGATCACTCCACTCTGCAAACGGTACGGCAAGGCACTAGAGGCCTCAAAATCAGTTCGAGGTTCCCCTCCCATGGCGCACATCGGTCGACCCGTGGAATGATAACCGAAACTATATTCTCCAACGTCTACCACGGCTGAAGGAAAGCTTCATTCGAGACTAGGATCTGCGGGAGCGATACGTAGAATTATTTAGGCGACAAGAAGCTCTCGGCTACGTTGAAAAGGTGCCTGCCAACATCGACGGCCGAAAGGGTATCTGATATCTAACTCACCACCCGGTCATCAATCCCAAGAAACCCAAAAACTGCGGGGGGTTTTCGACTGTGCGGCCAAGTTCCAGGGCAAGTCGTTAAAAGATCGCCTACTACAGGGGCCTGACCGGACCACACCACTAATCGAAGTTTCGTGCCGTTTCAGAGTGGGTAGAGTGGCCTTGTCTGCCGACATTAGGGAAATGTTTCATCAGGTGAAAATACCGGTAAGAGAACTAGATGCGTGGTCTTCCCTGTGGTGGGAAGAAAAAGACCTGGACAACGCAGCGGTAAATTATAGAATGACCGTCCACCCCTTCGGAGCCATATCCTTACCGTTCTGTGCGAACTAAGCCCTTCGGGAAGCTGCTAACAAACATGGAGGTTTGGTCCGGCGGTCGGTGGTAAATAGTGCCAGCAGGAATTTCTACGTCGACGACTACCTTGGATCATTCGATGATGTAGAATCAGCTGTAGCGCAGAGCAGAGGCCTGACAAGATTGCCGGAAGAGGGCGGCTTCCATCTAACACAGCAGATGTCGAAAGCTCCAGAAGTGCTTGAGGTCATTCCGTATCACGGGAAGGCCGTATGGGCTAGAGATTTGGACGGCTCTCCACTCCCTACAAAACGCACCTTAGGAATACAATTGGAGGCGGAAACGGACTACTTTGTTTCCGAGATTAACGTTCCCGAGTTGTCTGTAACCCGTCAAAACATACTATCCGCTGTCTCTAGTTTGTTCGACCCGCTCGGTTTCGTCTCACCATGGCTGCTACCCGGAAAGATCTTGCTGCAGCGGCTGTACCGTAAGAAAGTTGATTCGAACCGGTCGCTGGACCGAGGGTACCGGTTGGACTGGGAAGAATTTTTAAACACCTTGAAGAAATTAGGGGACATAGGAATCTCACGATGTTTGACTCCTGGCCATACAACGCAGACTGGAGAACTACATTTTTCTCCGATGCATCCGAAGTCGGTTATGGAGCTGTGGTGTACGGACGATGGTGCACAGGAGATGGGCAATATACTGCGAGGATCCTGTTCGCCAAAGCCCGCGTTGCTCCACTGAAATCGGTCTCAATCCCACGCCTTGAACTCAGCGCAGCCGTGTTGGCAGTCAGGGTGGTGCAAGCTGTGAAGAGATGTTTCGATCTCTACACTTGGTCGGTGAGCTTGTGGATAGATTCAACGATAGTACTTTACTATATCAACAACGTCCGGAGCCGGTTTAGTACTTTCGTCGCTAACCGACTCACGGTTATCCACGATGAATCAGCCATAAACCAGTGGAAGCATGTCAGATCTGGCGATAATCCAGCTGATCTCTGCTCCCGAGGTGCGAAAAACTTCAGGCAACTAGACACGTGGACGAGAGGGCCAAACCTCCTGCACTTGCCCAAACAGGACTGGCCCGTGTTCCGATTAAAAACCCCTAAGGAAGTGGAACTGGAGATCAAAGGCGTAGTGATAGAGGCCAACGTCGTCGAAGCGACATCCATTCTATCGCGGCTGGTCAGGTTCTCTTCCTGGATGAAGACGCTTCGTTCGCTAGTTTGGTTAACCAGGTTCAAGAGACATTTACTAGTCATGAAAGGCCTTAGCACTTCAGGCCGGATACGGGTCGGCCCAATAGGTCCCGATGAGCTACAAGCGGCAGAGTACGATATTTTCCGAATGATACAACGCGTGGCTTTCGCCCGAGAACTCGAGAGGGCGGAAGAGGTGGAACCAATCAACAGAGAAATATCATCTCCAAGAGGCGAATCAAAGCGTTTAAACCCCAAAATCATTGATGGACTGCTGCGAGTGGATGGTGGGCTGACCGACGCCCACCTTAACTTCGACACAAAGTATCCTATACTGCTGCCGGCCCCACAACCTGCAGTAGAGCTCAGTATTCAACACGTCCAGGCCGTGGAGGGACATGCAGGGGAAATTCACGTGACGAGCGTCAACCGAAAGCGCCTTTGGTTGTTGAGAGGACGAGAGACTGTAAAACGCGTAATCTGACGTTGTGTGCAACATAAGAGACGCAGGGCCACGGCAGGCAAACAACTCATGGCCCCACTACCAGAATGCAGGGTGACTGCGGGCTGGTGGCCGTTCACCGACACCGGGTTTAACTAATTCGGGCCCTTGTGGATCAAGTGCGGGAAAAGATTAGAAAGGGGATATGGATGTAACATTACATGCATGAAGTCACGCGCGGTACAACTATAAGTCGCACATTCGACGACGATCGATTCGTTTCTACGGGCATTGCAGAGATCTTTCAACCGAAGAGGCGTACCGGCCGATATATACTCAGATAATGGGTCGAACTTTGTGGGCGCTCACCGGGAATTGCAGCGTTGGCACAACAACATGACCAGGGACGAACTGCCGGATCGAACCGTGGCCTACAGCATACGATAGCATTTCAGTCCCCCACAGGCCAGTCACCGAGGCGGCGTATGGGAACGCATGATCCGGTCTGCCAGACGGATATTACTGTCAATCATGGAGCAGCAGCCGCCCGACGACGAGACGCTGAACACCGTCATGACTGAGGTGGATAGAATTCTGAACGACCGCCCCTGGTTCCAGTAATGAACGGCGACCCCACCCACCTGGCGCTCACCCCGAACGACTTGTTGACATTAAGGTCGAACGAGGGTTTCCAAGGGCCGGTAAACCTTCGTGAGAGCTACCTCCACGGATGGGAGCAGGCGAACTATCTTGCCAAGGTCTTCTGGAGGCGATGGCTGCTGGTGTACATACCGGCTTTGCAGACTCGACGGAAGTGGCTCATCAAAACAAGACCACTCATAGTCGGGGATATGGCGGTGATCGCAGACGAACGCGCACATTTCAGCACCTGGTCCTTGGGAGTGGTTATGGAATCCATCGAAGGCAATGACGAAATTATGAGAGTGGTGAGGATGAAGACTGCTAACGGAGTGCTCATTCTTGACATACGCAGTTTTAGCCTACTCGAGAGTTAAGGCGGAGAAGCTGATAACGCTGAGGCCCAGTAGACTATTCCGCACTAGTCATCGTGGTGGGTAAAGAAAACTCATATATGGAAGCAATCTAGACACACTGACGTATCGAACCATCAAACACCCCGGCGCACACTCACCTACATTGTACTCGCTATAACATATGGCCTCCGTCAAACACGTTACAGTGCTCACAGTCTTTCGTTGACGTTGCAGAAAGCCCTTTTTTATGTGGAGGTACGTGTGATTCCATTATACACCCAGACACATAAGCACATACCCGATGCACGCTATGTCCCGCAACCCCTGTCAACATGTGACGGTGTTCGCCGTTTGTTTTTCGTTGACGTTACTGAGTGCTTTTTGCATACGTGGGGGTACCGGCGATTACACCATACATACACACACCCACGCAAGCACATACAGCCAAGGTAGGAAGGCCCTTTCAAGGACAACGTCTATAATTCCCCTTCAAGCCCGCCATCGGTCAATTGTTCTCGTGGAAGATGTAGAATAGCCTCGCGTCCATGTGGCCAACGGATTAGGTGCGACCATGGGTAGAACGTTGACGACAAGCACTAGGCAGGCTCACTGGCAGCAGGGCTTAGGTAGGTAGGAAGAATCAGTATCTTCATACCAAACTTTCGACTCTGCTAAGGATTCGGGAGGATTTTGGTGGGCGGTGTAACAGCCGGTCGTGAAAAATCCCCCTAAAACCTTTGTGATTCAGTGTTTTCCTTAACATTATTCACTTCCTTACACTATCGACGTATCTTTACGAACTGTCTGTTTTTATGAATCAATTGTTGTGTGTTCGCGCCCAGAGCGCTACTTTTTCATATCCTTGTTCTGGACCCGCGTGACGCACATGCTTCTTGCTCACGCGCCGCAATTCGGTTTCTCACTTGTTGAGTCCTTGCGATCCAGTTATTGAGGTTCGTGTCTTTTTGGTGTCATTGTTCATTCAATAATCTAGTATCGTGTAATATCACGGATAATGGCCTTTTGATTTCGGGATCCGTTGCGAATTTGGCTACGCATTACTCAAACGTGTGTTACACGAGGTGATGACGATGACAGTCGTCAAATCGGCATCTATTCTGCCACGGTTGGTCAGGTTTTCCCCCCTAATGAAGGTCCCATGACCATTAGTTCGTTTGGCACCTTCAAGAGACATTTTTCAGTCATGGAAGGGGCCCGCCCGTCCAGCGGCTTTTGTTGGGGTCCAATAAACCCGGATAAATTACGAGTAGCATTGTATGACATATTCAAGACGATAAAACTGTAGGCTTTCACCCGAGCACTCGGGAGGGCCGGAGAAGCGGGTCCATTAGACAAAAGAATATCGCCTCCAAAAAACCACTTGAAACATGTAAACCTCAAACTATTTATTGGGTTACTACGTGTAGATGGTAGACTTACCAATTTCCACCCAAGTTTTGACACGAAGTATCAAATACTGATATTGGCTCGACAAAATCTGATAAAAATAATGATTCAACACGTTCACACCGTGAAGGGACATGTCGGGATAAGCCACGCGACAAGCCTCATCCGAAAGCGCCATTGGTTACTGAGAGGAAGATCTACTGTGAATCCCGTAGCCCAATTTTGTGTTCACCGTAGGACAAGCAATGCCGTCGCGGGCAAGCAACATATCGCCCAGCTGCTAGAAAGAAGAGTGACTCCGGGTTGGTGGCCGTTCAATGATTCCGGGCCGGATTATTTTGGGCCCTTGCGGGTCAAGTGTGGAAAAGGGTTGGAAAAGCGATACTGGTGTGCCACTACGTGCATTAGGTCAAGTGCGGTACAATTAGAACTTAAGCATTCGATGACGACCGAGTCCTTCTTTCGGGCCTTGCAAAGTTTTGTTAACCAAAGAGGCATACCAGCAGATATTTGCTCCGACGATGGGTCAATTTTTATGGGAGCTCAACGAGAACTGCAGCGCTGACACCAACACATGGACAGGGACGACCTGCAGAACGGAACCATGGTTTGTCGTATACGACGGCATTTCAACCTCACGTAGACCAGCCATCGCTGTAACGTATAAAAGCGCCTGATCAGGTCCACCAGGCGAGCATTGCCGTCCATAATAAAAACAGCCGCCCGACGACGGAACTTCAAACACCGTGATGATCAAAGTCGAAGGAATTCTGAACGACCCCCTCTTTTAGTTCCGGTGGCCACCGGCTACCCAACCACTTGGCGTTCATCCTTAAGGATTTATTCACGGTAAGGTTAAAAGTGTGTTTCCAGTGCCCAAAATCCTTTGGAGCAGTTACCCTCTCGAACTAAAGCAAGCAAATTATCTTGCCAAGGTTTTTCGGAAGTGATGGCTGCGGGCGTAGGTACCGGCCCTGCAAACCTGACAGGAGTGGCCAACCCAAGCAGGACGATTCAACGTTAGGGATACAGTGGCGACTGCCGACAAACACGCTCATTTGAGCACCTGGTTTTTGAGCTCGTTCATGGAATTTATAAGAACCTCCGACGAACTGATGCGAAATTTCAAGGTAAAGGCAGTCAACGGAAAGCTAACTCGTAACGAGCGCCATACCAGTCTCCTCGAGGGCAAAGACAGATCAGCCGACGCCACAGTATCCCGATGGACCATTTAAAACCCCAGAAAGTCCAACCATTGTGTGCTGCCTAAGGAACGATTCCACGAACCATGATTGCTGCTGTCGATAAGACGTGCCATATTGTTCGCCGTTCCTCGTTTATCATTGACGTTATGGAAGAGGTCTCCAGTATGTGGCAATAGTTGTTATTCACCCATATACGCGCGAGCAAACTCTCCAACGACAGCCACCAGCATACACACATGCAAGTACAAACATGCAGCAAATTCACGGGGGATCTCTTGAAGAAAGCATATGCTTTTCGAAACCTAGGTGACCTCCTTCAGGCCCGCCTTCGGACAGTCATTCTCGTCGACTATGCGGAGTAACATTGCTCCGGCCTAGACACCGGATCAAGTGCGATCGTAAATAGAATGCTGACGTCAGAAGTACTAGGTTTGTACAATGACAGCAAGGTCTAAATAGGTAGAGGGAATCAGTAGGCTGATTCCAAACCTCTGACTCTGAGAGGATTCGGGAGGATAATGGTGGGCGATGTAACGACCGGTTTTGAAAAGTCCCTCCAAAACACTATATTTTCATGTTTCATTGATAAGACTCGCTCGCATACATTATTTGCGTGTTTTTACACACTGCATGTCTCTGTGAACCAACCTCAGTTTGTACGCATCCAACGCGCCACTTCGTCATATCCCATTTTTCGACCTGTGTGATGCACTTGCTTGTCTCTTGCACGCCGCAACTTGGTTCTCGTTTTCTGGGTCCACGTGACTGCATAATTGAGGTTCTTATTTGTTTTAAGTCATCATTTATTTGTTATTCTAGTATCGTAGAATTTACGGATGATCGCGTTTGGGTTTAGGGATCCGTTTCGAATTCGGCCACATGATGCCCAAAAGCGAAAACACTGTTTCCGTAGATCTCTTCACCTTTGTCTCATTCTCCATTATTCATAACGGTCAACGGACAATAATCTACTCCCCACTCCATTCCCACTTCTGCACGCTATCCGCCCCCACAATTGCGCTTCACATCAGTTCACAGCCCTTATTTCATCTCATTGTTGTTACTTCGTAACTTACCTGCATTGGAGTGGATAATCTGCCTGGTGCTCACCCGCTCCTCTTTTGCTGTTTCTACCATCGTCGCACTTGAAATTGCGCTCGTTCTCATTCTTATCTGTTGTATACTGTTCTTGTGATTGCCTCTGCTGTCATCTTGCTATCAAGGATTTCAGTTACTCGCCCGTGCATTTTTCAATGGCTTCTGATCGGTCTACTCCCCCTTGCAATCTCGTCGACTATATCTGAATGCCTGGGCGTCTTGCTTCAATGCCTGCTGCACACGAGTACTTATCTCAACTACGAAGCCCACCGTGCTCGTCAATGAACTTTGAGACCTCCCGATGTTCAAATTTAATCTCCAATGACCTCTCTGCCGACTGTTCATTTTGCTTAGAGTCCGATAGCCCGTTCTCGTTTTTCATGCTAGACTCACTGGCCCCGTAGCTGTTGCCCTACCGTTGTCGTGTAAAGTGCCTATCAAAACAGTCATCAGGTCACTTATCTACCTCTTACTACATTATCGCTTCTGCATGCTATTCGCCCCCGCAGTCGTGGCTTAAGGCACTGCACGTTGATTTACTGTCATAATTCCATGTCCTTGTTGTTACTTCGTGTCATACCCATATCAATGAAAATAAACCGCTGAACACTTACCGGCTCACAGCTGGCTATTTCTCCCATCACCGCCCTTGAGATCCCCCTTTCTATCCATCGGATTTGTTGATCTCTTTCACTGTGATTGACTATGTTAGTATCTCACTATAAAACTTCACCAATACACTGGCCAGTGATCCATGGCATTTGATATCTGAAGATCCATTCTTGTACATCCTTGAGTCTTCTATCCATATATTTTCATACCGATCTATGTGCAAACGACTCTTTGAATTACCTTTGACGAAATTTTTCCTTCTTCTTTCCTCTTCACTTTTTGACAGGTATCCATGATTTCACTGGAATTTTTATAATTGTGATTATTTCTGGTACTATTTATGCACATATCTCTTTTTTGACCGATATAAACACCGCCAGCCGATCCGATTATTTAGCCTTGACCTTCAAATTTACCGGTCTTCTTAACAGTATGAATCCACTTTAATACTCTCTTTAATACTTTGAGCACAAATATTGTGCTCTTTTGTAAGTTCCATGCTGACGTCATCTGAACCATCTGATCATGCATCCTAGCGTGCTTCGGAAGCATCCAAAATATACCGTTAGTATCATCATTATGATTAATATTATTATTAATGTTATAGATATTATTATTGTACAGTGCTTTTCATTTCCACTTCGGATTACAGAGATGTCCTCAATTTATAAAGGAGCTAGTCCCCTTCGTGCGCACACAAGAATTTTGATCCTCCCTTCCACGTATCTAGCCACCGAAGTTTGGTCGCACACCTGGAACATACCTCCGCCGGGTTGTCGACGGACTTTCCATGCTGCCACCTACTTAGAGTGACTTCATGATGTATGGTCGGGATTCTGTTAGCTACGAAGCTGCTAAAGCGGCCCTTGACGTCACTGTTGTAGTACAGCTCAGCGGTCGAGTCTGTCTAACATCCAGCTGACCAGCTGTTGTAGTTGTAGCGCCCCTTTATCTCGTTTATCTCCTCATTAGCAAACCTAGCTTCACTGGGTTGGAAGCTCCGAAAAGGTAACGGCTAAAGAAGCTTGGCGCGGACCTTGGCAGATAGGATCCTTTGGATGTGGCTTCCATTAACCAGACACCAAAGCCCGTACACTACGGTCCCGGAGATAACTTCAGATGCTTCAGAAAAGGCGTGTAAACCTCCATTTGATTGGCACTGTGGGAAAGCAAACTACAAAGGATTCGTAATTCCCTTAACTTCTTCATTGTGACTACCAAATCCTCCCCGTCCGGACCATATACTGGGTCGAGTCGTCAGTCCCAGTTAGATTCTTCCCAACAAAGCAGCTGCAGTAGAGCCTTTGCAAGTAAAAATCACCGGGAAAAGAGACCTAGTGAATCAAACAGGCTGAGGATAGCAGACCATATTCCTCGGCCCTTAACAGGCTGGTCGGGAAAATTCAGATCAAAGATGAATTCATCCGTTTCAGCATCCTAATGCATTCTCAGGGTGCATCCGGTTGGCAGCTGTGAGTCGATAAAACTCCACAAGCTATTCGCTTCACTGCTTTATGGAATAGAATCTAAACCAGCAGAATGTTGGATATCCACTTTGTGGGCTGGAGCCTACCCTTTTTAGCAGCTGCATCAATCCCTCCAGTGGATAAGTTGTCAAACGACCCGGGATATTCGCAACCGCAGAAGTTGTGACTTATGCTAGTCACTACCTCCTGACCAACCAAAGCCCCGTACCTGACTGCAGTCCTCCGCAGTGCAGAGTTGGCACATGAGGGTGATGCAACAAGCTCAAATGGACGAACAACCATCCCGTATTCCACCAACGGATTCGACTTTCACAAAAATCGTAAATCGGTTCTGTCCTCTATCGGTGTCTTCACTTGTAACAACATTTATCTTAAGTAGGCCGACACTGCTACTTGACCCAGTCAGAACCCTCACTGGAAGGCATTCAGTATGGCTTTCCCGGCTGGTCTTTGTAATAAACAGTCATTTACTGACCTTCCCTGGGGCTCACCTGCGCAGCCAAGGACGAATCAGAACTTCTTGGGCTTTTCTTGTTTGAAAAAGGGGAATGCGTGTTAAGTACCACATTATTTCACCGGTTTCAGAAGCGGTAGTCACCTTCTCCGTGTGGTCCAGTGATTCACTGCATATCAGGGCATCTGCGTAAAGCTTCTCAAGGTAGCCTTCATGTCGAAATCTCTCCTTAAGGGTTAATAAAATAAGAGAAAGATATCAAAAGGCGATCCGTATATGCTCACCTTGGGCGTGGGCTTCTCAAAGCAATTCGGCAGATCTCTCGTTCCCCTGCCAACTATCTCCACCGCTAGCCGACCCTCTCGGATAAGGACAATCAATCAATTTCGAGGTCGTTTAGATCTTGCTCGTAGTGGCAGTGCAAATGCTAATCGACATCCTTTTCCGAGCGCACGCAATTCACTGGGCTGTGCGACCCCGTAGAACCGTATACTATCCAGCCCAATGTTTCGCATACCTTATAGGCTGCCCATTGGTTTCCCCACTTCTAGTTCAGCACATAGTGTGCTTCGGGTTCGTCACAACCAAAAGGGAGATCCACTTCATCATCCACCAATTTGACGATCGGTGTAACAGTCGGTCGCGGAAAATCCCCCTATTTCCCTCGCGATTCAGTGTTTTTCCTAACACCACTCATTTGCCTACACTGTTGACTTGTCCTCACGAACTGGTTGTTTTTCTGGACCAATTGTTGTTTGTTCGCGCCCAGAGCGCCACTTTGGCACATTCTTGTTCAGTACCTGCGTAACGCACGTGCTGTTTGCTCACACGCTGCTATTCGGTTTCTCTGTGTTGAGTCCTTGTGATCGTATTATTGAGGTTTGTATATTTTTTATGTCATTGTTCATGTAATAATCTAGTATCGTAGAATATCGCGGATGATCGTCTTTTGATTTCGGGATCCGTTGCGAATTTGGCTAGGCATTGCTCAAACGTTCGTTACAATACTCAATAGATCAATTTGGAACGAGGAAAAACACGCAAAATGCCAAGAAGATCGAGAACAGTGGAATCTGGACAGCAAGTAACACGGCAAGTCTCTGGGGAGGTTTTGGGTACATTTGATTCTTTAGTTTTTGTTAGATCGTCTAGTCCTGTCAGTGCTAGTTCATGTGGTAATGAGAGCAATATTGATCGTAATGGTGTTGATTTATATTGGCTGAGAATACTAGACCTAGAACAACAGTTACTATCGGCTAGACTACAGGCACAGGAAGCAGAGAAGTGAACACAGAAAGAGCGAGAGCATGAGATCAGCGACTCTGACACTTACGATAGATCAGGGTACAATGAAATGGGAAACTTCACGGCGGTCGCCGACTATAAAACACCAACGATCGATTTGCCGAGAGTAGAACTGACGGTTTTCGACAGGCGATCTGAACACTACTGCAAGTTTGTCAAGCATTTTGAGACCTTCGTCGAAAATAAGGTAGCCGACCACGGGCAAAGGCCTCTCTACCTGACCACTACTGTTGAGGCTGAGCAAGAGAAGCTATCGACGGGTGCACCATGCTCGACCCGGAACAAGGCTACAGCTGAGCAGGGAAGGTTCTAAGGGACTTGTTTGGCCAACCTTTCAAAGTATCCCGTAACCTAATAGATGGCGTGATGGTAGAGGCAAAAAGAACCAGGGGCGACGTCTACACCATAACCGACCTGGTGATCAAGATGCAAAACCGCTCAATAGCCCTCGATCATTTAGGCTGCAGGGCTGACTTAGATGCCATGCACACTCTGGAAGGCATAGTCCGTCACCTCTCTCCCGAACTACAGGGTCGGTGGGCGGAAGAAGCAGAACGGATAAGCCGAAGCTAAAGGGAGGCTAACTTCGAAGACCTGGACGAATACTTGGACAGGCAGACGAAGATAGCTGACAGCAGGTTCGGCCGACTCATCCGGGACAGCTACCGAGCAAACAAGCTCAGTACTAGCCAAGCTCAAACCTCTGTACGGGAACATCCAAAATACCAGCCTTGGACCACTACACACGTCATTTCACGAGATGCTACGGCGCAACCCAATTGCAGATCCTGTGGCACTAGCCATGGCCTACCAGAATGCCCCAAGTTCGGCAACGCCACAATGGACGAACGGTGGGGAATGGCGAGGGTGGCAGAAGCATGTTTACTCTGTCTCAACACCACGCACTGGGCAGCAGCCTGTAGGACAAGGAACCGATGTGGTTACGAGGGCTGCACGGGCAGACACCATCGGCCGCTGCATCAGGCGAGAGTAACCATATCCGAGCTGAGTGCCAAACCCAGCGTTACTTGTTGAACGTCACGATCTGCCTGTAAACCGGTACGTTTAGGCGTAGTGGCCGTGGGAGTAGTGACTCCGACTGGGGTAGTCAAGGCATTGGCTTTTGTCGACAGTGGATCTGACACTACCCTAGTGTAAGAGCGGTTTGCCGACAAACACCAACTCGCTAAAGGGGCGACGTCGTTGGCGGTGAGCACGGTGGGCGGAACACAGGTAGTGACTACCGTCCGGTTGAGGTTGCAACTCATCTCTTTAGACACTAAACAGCAAATCGAACTAACGGAAGCATTCACATTAGCTGATCTCCCCATGCGAGCACCAAGGTCGGTGAACGCAATCCTGACGCGGTGGCCCCACCTGCAGGATGCAACCGTTGTAGACCGGGAAGACGACGAAGTGGATACCCTCATCGGCTGCGACGTGCCAGAGGCGCATTGGGTACTTGACCAGAGAGTGGGCGACCGCCAGACACCTTATGCCGTACGCACGGCTCTGGGATGGATGTTATACGGTCCAGTATGGGTACGTGGTTCCTTGAATTACTTATCCGCCGAAACGGACCGCATAGAGTACCACCTGCAACGGTTGTATGAAAAGGAGTTTCATGACATTGGAGACGAAGGACCATCGTTGTCTGCGGAGGATCACTCCACTCTGCAAACGGTACGGCAAGGCACTAGAGGCCTCAAAATCAGTTCGAGGTTCCCCTCCCATGGCGCACATCGGTCGACCCGTGGAATGATAACCGAAACTATATTCTCCAACGTCTACCACGGCTGAAGGAAAGCTTCATTCGAGACTAGGATCTGCGAGAGCGATACGTAGAATTATTTAGGCGAAAAGAAGCTCTCGGCTACGTTGAAAAGGTGCCTGCCAACATCGACGGCCGAGAGGGTATCTGATATCTAACTCACCACCCGGTCATCAATCCCAAGAAACCCAAAAACTGCGGGGGGTTTTCGACTGTGCGGCCAAGTTCCAGGGCAAGTCGTTAAAAGATCGCCTATTACAGGGGCCTGACCGGACCACACCACTAATCGAAGTTTTGTGCCGTTTCAGAGTGGGTAGAGTGGCCTTGTCTGCCGACATTAGGGAAATGTTTCATCAGGTGAAAATACCGGTAAGAGAACTAGATGCGTGGTCTTCCCTGTGGTGGGAAGAAAAAGACCTGGACAACGCAGCGGTAAATTATAGAATGACCGTCCACCCCTTCGGAGCCATATCCTTACCGTTCTGTGCGAACTAAGCCCTTCGGGAAGCTGCTAACAAACATGGAGGTTTGGTCCGGCGGTCGGTGGTAAATAGTGCCAGCAGGAATTTCTACGTCGACGACTACCTTGGATCATTCGATGATGTAGAATCAGCTGTAGCGCAGAGCAGAGGCCTGACAAGATTGCCGGAAGAGGGCGGCTTCCATCTAACACAGCAGATGTCGAAAGCTCTAGAAGTGCTTGAGGTCATTCCGTATCACGGGAAGGCCGTATGGGCTAGAGATTTGGACGGCTCTCCACTCCCTACAAAACGCACCTTAGGAATACAATTGGAGGCGGAAACGGACTACTTTGTTTCCGAGATTAACGTTCCCGAGTTGTCTGTAACCCGTCAAAACATACTATCCGCTGTCTCTAGTTTGTTCGACCCGCTCGGTTTCGTCTCACCATGGCTGCTACCCGGAAAGATCTTGCTGCAGCGGCTGTACCGTAAGAAAGTTGATTCGAACCGGTCGCTGGACCGAGGGTACCGGTTGGACTGGGAAGAATTTTTAAACACCTTGAAGAAATTAGGGGACATAGGAATCTCACGATGTTTGACTCCTGGCCATACAACGCAGACTGGAGAACTACATTTTTCTCCGATGCATCCGAAGTCGGTTATGGAGCTGTGGTGTACGGACGATGGTGCACAGGAGATGGGCAATATACTGCGAGGATCCTGTTCGCCAAAGCCCGCGTTGCTCCACTGAAATCGGTCTCAATCCCACGCCTTGAACTCAGCGCAGCCGTGTTGGCAGTCAGGGTGGTGCAAGCTGTGAAGAGATGTTTCGATCTCTACACTTGGTCGGTGAGCTTCTGGATGGGTTCAACGATAGTACTTTACTATATCAACAACGTCCGGAGCCGGTTTAGTACTTTCGTTGCTAACCGGCTCACGATTATCCACGATGAATCAGCCATAAACCAGTGGAGTCATGTCAGGTCCGGCGATTATGCGGCCGACCTGTTCTCCCGAGGTGCGAACAACTTCAGGCAACTAGACACGTGGACGAGAGGGCCAAACCTCCTGCACTTGCCCAAACAGGACTGGCCCGTGTTCCGATTAAAAACCCCTAAGGAAGTGGAACTGGAGATCAAAGGCGTAGTGATAGAGGCCAACGTCGTCGAAGCGACATCCATTCTATCGCGGCTGGTCAGGTTCTCTTCCTGGATGAAGACGCTTCGTTCGCTAGTTTGGTTAACCAGGTTCAAGAGAAATTTACTAGTCATGAAAGGCCTAAGCACTTCAGGCCGGATACGGGTCGGCCCAATAGGTCCCGATGAGCTACAAGCGGCAGAGTACGATATTTTCCGAATGATACAACGCGAGGCTTTCGCCCGAGAACTCGAGAGGGCGGAAGAGGTGGAACCAATCAACAGAGAAATATCATCTCCAAGAGGCGAATCAAAGCGTTTAAACCCCAAAATCATTGATGGACTGCTGCGAGTGGATGGTAGGCTGACCGACGCCCACCTGAACTTCGACACAAAGTATCCTATACTGCTGCCGGCCCCACAACCTGCAGTAGAGCTCAGTATTCAACACGTCCAGGCCGTGGAGGGACATGCAGGGGAAATTCACGTGACGAGCGTCAACCGAAAGCGCCTTTGGTTGTTGAGAGGACGAGAGACTGTAAAACGCGTAATCTGACGTTGTGTGCAACATAGGAGACGCAGGCAAACAACTCATGGCCCCACTACCAGAATGCAGGGTGACTGCGGGCTGGTGGCCGTTCACCGACACCGGGTTTAACTAATTCGGGCCCTTGTGGATCAAGTGCGGGAAAAGATTAGAAAGGGGATATGGATGTAACATTACATGCATGAAGTCACGCGCGGTACAACTATAAGTCGCACATTCGACGACGATCGATTCGTTTCTACGGGCATTGCAGAGATCTTTCAACCGAAGAGGCGTACCGGCCGATATATACTCAGATAATGGGTCGAACTTTGTGGGCGCTCACCGGGAATTGCAGCGTTGGCACAACAACATGACCAGGGACGAACTGCAAGACCATTCAAAGTTGGGGACGTGGTTACGATCGCCGACGAACGCGCACATTTCAGCACTTGGTCTTTGGGAGTAATTACGGAAACCATCAAAAGCACTGACGGAAGGATAAGAACGGTGAGGGTGATGACCGCTAACGGAGTGCACATTCGTGACATACGCAGTATTAACCCACTTGAGAGCGAAGACGGAGGAGCTGATAACCCCGAAGCCCGGTAGACCTTTTCACGCTAGTCATCTAGGTGGATAAAGAAACACCATATATACCACACGGTCTCCGTCAAGCACGTTACAGTGCTCGCGGTCTTTCGTTGACATCACAGAAGGTTCTTTCCGATATGTGGTGATGAATGTGATCCCATTGTACATCCCGACACATACACACAAGCACGACGCACTCTACATCCCGCAAACCCATCAAACATGCGACAGTGTTCGTTGTTTTGCTTTTAGTTGACGTTACCGAATGCCCCTTGCATATGTGGAAGTAGCGGAGCCTAGGTCACACACATACATGCTACATTTTACTCGTTTTCTTGCCACACGGTCTTTAGCTGACATTGCAGAAAGTCCTCCTTTGATGTGTAGTCATACCTGCGATTTCATTGTACACTCCGGCACACACACACTCACACACACACAAGCACATACATCCAGAACCGGACGGCTCTTTACGAGGACAACGTCTATGTGACCCTTCACGCCCGCCATCGGTCATTTGGTCTTTTGGAAGATGTAGACTAGCCTCACGTCTATGTAGCCAATGGGTTAGGTGCGACCAGTAGTAGAACGTTGACGACGAGCATTAGACGCGCGCACTGACCGCGGGGCCTAGGCAGGTAGAAAGAATCAGTACCTTTATACCGAACCTTTGACTCTGGTAAGGATCCAGGAGGATTTTGGTGGGCGGTGTAACAGCCTGTCGTGGAAAATCCCCCTATTTCCCTCGCGATTCAGTGTTTTTCCTAACACCACTCATTTGCCTACACTGTTGACTTGTCCTCACGAACTGGTTGTTTTTCTGGACCAATTGTTGTTTGTTCGCGCCCAGAGCGCCACTTTGGCACATTCTTGTTCAGTACCTGCGTAACGCACGTGCTGTTTGCTCACACGCTGCTATTCGGTTTCTCTTTGTTGAGTCCTTGTGATCGTATTATTGAGGTTTGTATATTTTTTATGTCATTGTTCATGTAATAATCTAGTATCGTAGAATATCGCGGATGATCGTCTTTTGATTTCGGGATCCGTTGCGAATTTGGCTAGGCATTGCTCAAACGTTCGTTACAATCGGTACTCCCTAAAGATGGAGCCTCTTGGACTAAAACATACCGACTAACTTCGAGCTCGCATCAGCCGGTCCTTCAGAGTTAAAGCTTCCTTAGCCTAGGTGTGTTATTCGCTGTTCAGGCGGACAACTTGCCGTCAAAAAAAACCAGCAGCCCTAATCTGAGTCTCACCCACCATGCCAGTATCATGCGGGTTCTCTGAAGTTGGAGTTTTCTCGCAAAAAGCCTTTTCACTAGTAACGTACTGGACCCGCTGCCCAAAAGCCCTTGGGCCCTGTTTACCCTTCCCAGTGTTATCACCACTACGGCGACTAAATACTAACGAACCGGTTTTCTAACTGATTGCAATGCTGAGCAGACCAAGTTCGACTCCAGATTTTTGTCGGATAAAGCTGCCTCCCCCCAGTGCAGCCATCTGTGATGTCTGCCCGTGCCATCTTCTAGGTTTTCCTCGATAACACTCGCAAGACGTTGCCCGGTTGTGATGTTGAGACATACGGGGCTTGGCCTAAACGTCTTCGTCATTGCCCGTCATTCCCTCATTGTGGCTTAGGGGACATTCGGACAGTCTTTCAGCCCGTAACTGACATCAAAATCCTTGCAGCCTGGAGAAGCCACATCTTCGCGCGAAGTGGTATGTGTGTTTCTCCATGGCTGTAGTTTCGAGCATTACGGTACAGCATTTTCAGCTTCGCCAGTGCCAGGTCTGTTCGCTTTATTGCTATCGCTAATTAGCTGGCCAAATCTTCTGTCAGTTCTTCTTGCCTGGCTGTCTAAGTAATCAGTCACTTCCTCGGAGTTGGCCTCACAGTCACACCGGCTTACGTGTTTCGCATCTTCGGTCCGGCTTCTCAGTAGCTCTCGAGAAAGACAACGGATCGTCCCCCTTAGGCGTGCAGAGCGCCGAGATTAGCCTCACAATCCAACCGATCAGGGACTATGGAATCCTTCGGCATTGCACAGAAGCCACTCTCTGTCCTCCTGGATCCTGACTTTACGCCCTCCATCAAATCAGGAGTAAACGTATAAAGCTGACAACACAAGTCCTCCAAACGTTTCCTCACTCTTGCGCAGGCTTGACCTGGGTCAGGCATGGTACAACAATCAACAGCTGCCCTAGCTCGTTCTCGGCAGTAGTTTGTTGGATACCGCTGCCTTTACATCGTGTCGGTGACCCCAGCCTTTATTAAGGTTCCGAATGACCTAACAAACTTGCAGTATTGTTCGGGTCGTTTGTCAAACACTGTCTGAGACACTCTCGGTGGGTCGGTTCGTGGTTGCATCGGTGCGAACTGCCTGATGGCCGGAGTACAACTTTCCCTTCCTAGCCGCCCTGATGTGTTTTAGGAGCGGATTTCATTGATTCTACGCACTGGCTGGATTCGCCCGAATTTGTCCTCTGTACCTTGAGCCTGCTGCCTAAAGGACATCAACTGTTGTTCTAGCTTTGGTATCCTCAGCCTGGACCAAGCAACACTTTAAGAATCAATAACACCCTCAGTACCACGTGAACACGCACTGACAGGGCTGTGAGGTCCAGCAAAATTAAAAGAATCAAGAGCACCCAAACCCTCCTTAGTGACCTGCCGGGTTGCTTCCTGTCCAGTTTCCAAAAGCTTTTCTTCTTTTCTGGGCATGATGTGGCCCCCCGATCCAAACTGACCAATTCATGCACCGTAAGAGGCTCTTGAACAATACGTATCCAGAATCTTACGACTCCCAAAACCGAAACAAAATTGCTTCGTAGTTTCTACCATGCTGAGTTATTAAATAGACAACCTCGTAAAATATATACAAATCTCAAATACGCCATCCCAAAGGCTCAAGACGAGAGCCAAGTTGGTTGTGTGAGGCATAAGGAACCAGGGTATGATTTACTTCCGGAAGGATTTCCACATCTGATCGCTATGCTCCACGCCAGGCTATGCAACTCCCCACACACGGTGCACGCCTGCAAGTTTTCACTTTAGCAGAATCTTGCTTGCGCTTGCCAGTGTTTGACCTCTTCTGGGATACCCGGTTCAGCTTTTTGATGTTGTCATGGTCTCAGGACTCTTGCTAGCCTGATGCGCAATTTGACCGAATTGACTATTTGCTAATCATTTACTACAGTTTCAGAGTGCTCCTGGTCCTCAAAGGTAATTTGTTGCCCGAATCTACTGTCAATTTTGTCTTCTTCGGCCCATCTACACTGTATCTCCGTAGGTCAACTGCACACTGTGGCATCAAACATAAGTGGGGCGTTCAGATTTATCGGCAATCTAGATGATTCAAAGCTCTGTTGCAGTTCTGCATCTTCTTCAACAGATTGATTAGGGAGCCAGACTCGCCTTTGGAAAGCCTTGCCTCTGATTTTGATCCATCGACCAAATTAAGAGAGACCCTAAAAGGTTGTCCAAACAGGTTCCTCAAGGTTTCAAGTGTTCGAGTGTAGTTCTCTTTGGAGTCCAGCACTGGACACCCGTCCATCGCCTCCTTGGCTCTTTCACGACAGTGAGTCAGCAGATACAATGTTCTCTGCCCTGCTTCGGATAATCTCCTTTCAACTAGGTTCTCTTATTGTTTGAGGAAGTTGCAATACTGTTCTGCGCTTCCATCGACTGGGGACAGCTTCACCTTGGGTGAGTTAGTTGCGTGTGTTTGGCTGGCACAAATATGATTTGACCGTCTCATAAAACTGCTAAGCAGAATGGTATCATGCTTCGTGGTTTCCAGAATCACCTTTCCTTACCGTCTTCAAAGTAGTTATTTTCAGCTGACCCGGCTCCCTCTAGCCCGCCTAACCTGGCTTTCTAGTCCAGCAGTTATCAGTCTACAGTTTTCTCTACGTTTAAATTCTGTCGTTCGCTGAAGTACATGAAGTTTCACTCAAGGTACCAGTGGACCTAGCCACATCTAAAGAATGAGTATCATCCAACAATTCTCCAGTAAATCGCCGAGTTACTTTCTGTCCAGCTTCCGTTTGCTTTTGTCCTGTTCTTAGAGTTTTTGATCCATTTTCTCGTGAAGATTCCAAAGCATCTATTGCGGGTGTTATTCCGATTTTCACTAACGCGCAGCTTAATTAACAAATCTCGAAGCCGGGGCAAGATTGATTCGTTGATTCTGCAGCATTTAATTGCCAAGCTGTACGCATGTAAATAAGGCACAAATCTCAACTGCACGGTCACAACGTTTAACAACGGGAACCAGAGTTCGGCAGCGGTCATTGCCAAATACGACCGCCACGGCAGTTGGAGTTCAAATCAAGAGAATGCCAAAAAAGTGAGCAAAATATAGACAAACGTGGTGATTGATGTGTGCTGTACTTGCTCGTGGATCAATAAAATAAATAGAGCAGCATCAGTAACGCAAGTACGTGACGACTAGGGTGGATTTCCACAAACAAACGGTAAACGTCCGTTGCAACGACCTATAAATCTGATTTGTCAAAACAAAGGTGTCCCCAGTTTTTTGGTGAATACTCCTCAACTTTGACATTCTTTCATCATCTTTATCTGATACATACCCACTCACACCACCTGATCGACTTTCATCTCCCTCACTTCAATCAAACGATGGTCATTTTTTCGACGGAGTCTGTAGCGGCGTTTACAATATTGAACTTCAGCCTGGGCCTCTGTCAACGATATTATTCATAGCAAGATAGGTGATGAGCAAGATGCGCTCAGGGCGCTCCATGAATCTCCCAGGTGATTACCATTCTATTTTTATAACCAAAGAGTGGTTGTCCGATAGTGCCCTCAATAAGGACACTGCTGTGATGAATAACACGGCCTCCAGTGAAGGTAGATCATACCAGCATGAGGGAGGCTGTTCAGTCTGCGTAAGTAAAGGTCTTGTCTCATCTTCATTTGAGAGCAGAAGATTCAGCACTGCACATCACCAAAAATGAGCATCATGAGGTTTTGATTGATTGTGTTTACCATCGGCCTAGCCTGAATAGTTGTGACTTTCTAGCTGTTAATATAGCTCTGAATTTTGTTGCAGACCTCACTGGTGGACCCAAGCCCATGATAGATGACTCAGATGCTCCGGGTTTTTGTTGGTCAGCTATATCATTTCCACGTGACTTACGTGACTCTGTGACCAATATCGGCTTCGGTGAACAGATCCGAAAAGTGTCCCCTTAGCGAGATTCAGTAACACTCTGGACTTAATTTTGTCCTGGGCATCATCCAAAAGTCTCCCGTAGTCCAAGACAGGCTCCCTGGGATTAACCACCGCAGTTTTCTGTAGATTTCTATCCTCATGACAGGTCGTCAAAAACTACCCTTTTCTGGGTTGTCCCATCGCGCTAGGCGGGTCCAACTACTTCCGCTCGTACTTACCTCAAATTGGGATGAAACTTTCCCGTCTTGCAAACCAAAAGTGGTGAAAGACAAGTTTTACTCTATCTTAGATCGCTGTTCCGATTCCGTCATGTCTAAAGATGATCTCAATAAATGTACAAACCCTAAAGAATTCTCGAATGAAACGGCCGCCGTCAAAACCACAACGGGCCTTCACCAAAGGAAGAGATTTCTTGTTTACATAAACTCCGGTAAACTTTCTCGACATATCATCATTTGTTCAAAGCCGATGGCGAGAAAACCAGAGCGAAGTTTTTGCACAAACAAAACAGTGGGGATTCCAGGTAAATAATACCCATGGAAACCCCCAACCCACTACATCTAATTGTTCCCTTTTCTACAATATGACTTAGATAAAGTATGAGACATATCATAGGCCCATGGTAACAAGTGGTTCTCCCACAGTTTCTTCGTTTCCAAATTGTATTCTCCTGACAATCCATGGAATCTTACTTTCCACCCAAAACATATGCTACCCATGCTGTCGAATATTAGGTTGTTCTAACTCCGGTGGCCAGACGTGTCTCCTACAGCCCTTTCCAGGCTAGGCCGACCAGATATTCCCTTTTTATTGTCAAGAATATTTAATCATTCTATGCAGTGTTCGTGCCCATAGAAAATCTAAGATATGGTCTCAATTTATAAATAAGGTTACAGAAAAACCTAGAAGACTGTAAACCTGTCAGTCCCACCCCGCTGGTCTCAAGGATCTTGAAAAGGCTGATAAAGACTGAGCTTAGGGAAAAACCCCTCAGAAAATCTTATAAATGGCCCGGCGTGGACTTCCCAAACACCGCTCATGCTCTACTTGCACTACCGGTTTTTTGAATCTCACCAAGTAGGCTGCCAAGAGCGGCAAGCAGTGAGTAAAATTTTTCTTGATGTGACTAAGGCTTTTGACCGTGTTTCTCACTTTCGGGTTTTAGCTAAAGTAAAAGCTTATGACAATGCAGACTCCTTAGATTCTTGGCTGTCTTATTATTTGTCTTCATGCCTTGAACTATTGGAAGCAGACGGCAAAGTGCCACTACCCAAAACCATAACGTGCTGCGCCATTCAGGGTGGAATTCTAGAACCAACACCCTTGTACTGTGTGTTAACGAAAGCTCTGCAGTAATCCTTCGCGGAATTTCTCCTTTCTCTGCTAAAGGAGTGAGCATATTGCATACTTTCGACCCTCATCCTTCGAACATAACCTTTGGTGACATATTGCGGGGTCTTATTTCGCCAAGCTCTTAGAGGACTGTTAGGTTAGTGTAGATTTTCACTGAAAAAAGTGTTATTCTAACCAGCAAGCCTTTTGCACCACCAGGTCTGCCCAGCATGGATGGCCAAATAATTACTGACAATTCACCAATCCTAGACTTGGGTCTTCACTACGCCCGCCTTTTTAGCCTCTTGGAACACACAGCTGTTCAAACTTCCTGCCCCCGAACACCGGTTGGGTTACTGAGTGTAAAATTTGTACTACGAGACAGTAAAGTTGGTACCTACACAATTCACGTTAGGACACTTTTGTGGTATTGATCGATAGTTTATTCCAACATTCGACAACGCGACCGAATATCCATTGATAATATAGAGTGATCGTTTGGAAAGCAATTATTGGGTTGTTCTACGAACCAGAACTACAAGCAAACGATGCAGTCATTCATGTCTGGATCCTTTTTGGCTACAAATGCAGCAATCCACTCTATCTTTCTTCCATAAACTCACTGAACAGCAGGCTCGCTGCTCACCACCACAACTGACCACATCCACAAACGTTTAGCACTCATCACCACACAGCCGTTTCTTGGTGGCTGTTCCTGTTTCTCGGACAAGTCCTTGACACGGTTTCTCCATATTCGGGTGCTCTTTACTTTGGAACGAAATGCTCTGGGGACTCGTTCACTCGGCCACCCATCGGGGCTTAAGATGGTGGATGAACTATATGTAGTGGGCAAAACAAATCTATATTGTCAAGCTAAACATTGCTAGAGATAGTGCTGATGAAACTGTCCTGGGTTTGTGATGAACTCTTTGCCTTCAGCCAGTTATTCAGAGCTGGAGCTCTTCCAGACTCTCACTTTTCCTTCGGTTTTCTTCTTAGGTTGCATTCGTCGTTGGGTTTCTCGTAAACGTCTACTATCAAAGGAGTTTTTGAATTATTCGGCGCACTAATATTCCGCAACGACACTTTCATCACTTTTGACATGCATCTGTCAAATACAGGCATCTAGGATCGTACTTCAATGAAAAACGGTGATCTACAGACGGAGTTCGTAAAGGGATTACTCGCACTACTCCTTCAATCGGTATCTGGAAGTCCCCGGAATTTACCTCTGATGCTGTCCCTATCACTTCCCATTCTTCACTTAACATCTGTCTGCCAGCATCCAATCATCCATGCAATTCGTTGGCAAAAATGTCTTGAATCAGATTAGATCAGATCAGGCCGCAAGACTTGTGGCTTTGGCCAGTGTACGTCCAGGTTCTTGCACCCGAGGATTACAGTATTTCCACGGTGCACTGGATGCCAAGTGGTCAGAATGTTGTGACTGTTGAGTGGTGGACAACAAGGAAGAGAATGAAAAGCAGGTTTGCTCTCGAAGGACCGGCAGTCGCTTTGGATAAGCAGGTTCACTGTCTCAACTAGCTGCCATGCTTACCCTCGAGAATCCCCGTGAGGACATCCGAATAAATAAAAAACCCGAAAGTTGTTATATCTTATTAACGTGATGGATAAAAATGTATTGTCTCAGAAAAGAAGGGAACGGAAGGAAGAGGTGTAACCTGAGGATGTGCTTGATTGCCCAGATCATAACCTCCTTCCCAAATTATCTGGTCCGTGTAGCCTTATGAGGTTCACAGAGCATAGAAAACACTATCGTTTATAGCGTCTTCCTAGTTGTCAATATCTGAGGCTTTCGAGGAATACATTGTGACATAGGCTGCCTTGACAGGCACTTTCTAATATCACCAGAGGGTTGTTCTGGAGTGGCCAGGAACTGACACCTATTAACAGCGTTGTCGTTTCGTTTGATGCGACCCTCTGAGCTGACTGGGTTGGACTGCGTGTGACAAGTCACAGCAAGTCAACCAAGTGAGCCATTCCTCAGCAACATCCCTGTTGGGAGGCACGGGCCGCAGGTGACGAGACGAGAGTGCCTGAAAAGTGAAACGGTTAGACAAATTTTGATTGTTGTTTTATGCCAATCGCTTAGTTTTTGATTTCGACTTCGTCTTTGGTGGCCAGCTTTGCCCAGAGAGAAAACCATTGCCAGGAAAGCCCACACTTGCCACATTCGTGAAGGCAGGAGCACCGGGGCCATTTAGATGACAGGCAAAAAGCGTAGAACAGTAGGACCCATCGCAGCCTGAGATTATTCAATGGGATTCATGTTCACCAAAAGGTCAACTCGCATCGTGAAGAAGCATTGCTTGCAGCACGCTAAAAGGGCCGGCTATATGTGTTGGGTTTGTGTGTTGGACTTTACTGCCTAGGGCTGCGGAACTAGACGAGGTAGGCTGCTGAGCACGCTTTTTGCAGAGTTTCTAGCGGTAGAAAACTTAGACCCTTTACAGTTCTACATCGCTGGAATGAAACCGCTGGGTCCTTGTGCCACGTCTGAGTGCCCTGAAGGCTATCGGGTTAGGGTGAACCATTTGTGAGAATTAATAAAACCAGCAGGCTGGAACTGTTTGTTTCATTTACCGGCGCCTCAGTCCTACCTCGAGGTCTTGGGACTTTGAAATATAAAGACGGAACACAACGGCTAGTACGTTTAACTTTGAGGCTGTGCTTAGTTTTTATTTGAAAGCTTTGGAAATTATGATAAAGCCCGGAGCTTTTGTTGCACTACGCTCCACAATGAAGTGCCTTCACTGACGAAGAGAACTGAACTCAGCGGGAAGCTAGGCAGATGGACGGAAGCGAAAAACTAGCAATCCAGCATGGAACGATTGGGAACTTTCTTTTACTAATAATATAAGTGATACAATTAAAAGTGATTGATTTTTCGATCGCAGTTGGGAAACTCGTGTTCCTCTTTCGCAGCTGACGTCATGGTGGTAGGAGCACCAAACAATGTGGCTGCTCAGCGTGATCTAAACAAGATTTGTCGGTGTTCGTTTGCTTGAAGTCTTCCTCACAATAAGGCAAATGCCAGCATCTCATCAAAGAGAGAGAACCACCGCCCACCCGAAATGTGGGTCCACTAGACGATCAGGTGGCACTGGCTCAGACCACAGAAGCCCGCTTTCTTGGTTTGCTGGCAAGCGGTGGCCTTTAATCGAGTCGCTAGTGCGAGAAAGTGACGCAAGAAGCACGCGGAGCCCTGCATCAGCTCAGGGAGGCGGTCAGCCCTATTGAACCGCAGACCTTGTTGCGATTGTGCAAGACTTTTGTGAGATCTTATCTAGAAAAATGTGTCCATGCTTGGAGACCATATTTAGTGGGCTCTCAGGCAGCTACAACGGCGAATTACCCAATGGTTCGCAGACTACAGACACTTGCACCACAAACGAAGGCTGAAGCAACTGGTTGTTTGTCTTTTGAAAGAGGGAGAAAAAGGGATGACCCCATAGTGACCTTTAAAATACTAAAAGGGTCCACAGAAGCAAGATACCCACGGGCCACCTTCATTTCAGCCTTACTATAACGACATCCTTGTCGCCAGCTCCGGAGTTGCCTGTCATCACCTGCGTCCTCGACAACTCATCCAGCTTTTGCCAGAGCATAGCGTCAACACTGACGCCTCTGAGACCGAGGTGGAAAATCCATCGTTTCTATTCTTCGGTCAAACTGTGGACGCCAACGGCATCCGCCCTGCTGAAGCTGAACGGAACTGCAGAATTCCCCTCACCGGCGTCCCCCAATCAGCTCAAACCTTTTAACGGATTTTTGACTAACATAGCCGATTCATTCCGCATTGTGCCACGCTGATGCCACCACTCACCGACCCTCTGCGGGGCAAAGGATGGACCCTTATCTAGACCGATCAAGCCGATGAGGCTTTTTCTCGGCTCAGACTGGTCTTGGTTTCTGTGTTTCTTCTCCGTTACCTGAACTCGATGCTCCCACTGGAATCTCCTTTGACCCTTCCGATGTTGTCATTAGCTGCGTCTTTCTGCCGACTGTGTGCGGTGCTTAGGAGCCGCTCGCCTTCCATTCACGCCGCCTGTATTCTACAAAATCCAAATACAGCACCTTTGATCATGGGATTGCTACCGTCTAAACCGTAACTAGCAACTTTCTGCTAGCCCTGAAAAGACGAGAATTCATCATTTTTATGGAACACAAGCCGTTAATTATTGCTTCCCGCAATACAGCAGGTCTCCGTTGGACCTGAGGAATGCGGCAGCTGGATTTCATAGGGCAACGCTATATCAACATGTCTTAAAGAAAGATCATGCAGTTCAAAGCCGTCTCCATCAAGATCTGAGCACAGCGCAGCCTGACATAAATAATGGTCTCAAGAAACTTGCTCAATGGTGCACTTCTTGGCAGATGTGCTTCTCGGCTTCCAAAAGCTATTACGCAACCTACAGATGCCAAGTCCTTCCCGGAACCCTCCCACCGAATCAAGTGCCCATCGCCCCGGGCTCATTAGTGAGGGATCTTGGGCTCCAATATTCCAACAACCTGCAATTCTCGGTACATGTCTCACTCCAGGCCGCCAGAGCAAGACAGATAATAGGCTTTATCCTCAGATCATTCAAAAATGAAACATGGCACTCCACTTACGTGCCAATCCAACGCAAGACCTCATCTGGAATACTGCCCTATTATCTTCTCCGGGATCATCACCAGTTACCTTCTTAACTGAACTTTAGTACGCGTCACTGACCAATTTCCAGCAACATCAGTGTGAATATTGTAGTTTCTGATTCTTATGAAAATGTCCGTCTCACATCCGGCCAAGTCCTTACTATTGCCCCAGCAGACTTGCAATTCAACCATACTTGCTGCGTATAACGTTGGAACTTTACCTTATTTAAACTCTCCTTAGCCTCATTCCTCTGTTGCTACAATGTGCTACTTCCTGTCTATTATTTTTGAATTTTTCATCCATGCCGTAAACTCTGCTCCACCTTTCATGACGGAAGGGTGCCATGTTATGTAGTGTAGATGTTCAACAAAGAGAGAGCCAGCCCGAATAGCCTTGTGGTTAAGTTGTTCGATTCACAATCGTTTACCTCGAGTTGGAGTCCCGTAGGGGCTCGGTGGATGTGCACTGCTGATGATTCCCAAAATATATGAAACAGCTGTACAGTAGTTCCATGCATTCCAATGGTCAGTTGAGCGTTGGATAAGCGTGATGAACCACGAAAGCAGGAGGTTGCAGGGAGGCACAGTGGTCTTAGTGGCATGAGGAGTCTTAGACATTGTAAGTCGGTTTTCGTAAAGACTAACTGAGCTTGCGTTATTAGACTTAACTTTTGATTCCCAACTCGGAATTGTACTGATAAATCTTGTCGTTCGAGGTAATAAAGTAGTGGGGGTGCTTTGGGGCCATTGTGTCTGGAACCTACTTGAAGAGGCAGCCGGGAAACACTGAGGACGTAACCGACAAGTTTCTATAGTAGGTCCAGGGGATACATGGCACAGCCTATCGAGCGGTATTTGCAGGTCTAATGCCTCAAGTTGGTGCTAGGCTTTGACATACTAAATGTTGCTGTCGGGTTGGGCTGCAAATTGAGGAGTGGGTTGGGTGCCAGGACGTAGGGGACGCTGCCTTCTCACGAGAGGGAGGAGAGATAGATGGCCATGAGCGCAAAATAAGGGCGGTCCTCTCTAAGTTTTATATACAGCCTTGTGTATACGTTTATATTTACATGTACATATTAGGTGCTTTGATGAGACGCGTATTTCGTCTGATGTGTTGACTTTTTCCCCAGAACAGCTAGACAAGAGTCAGAGCCACGGTGGTTTTTAAACTGACGTCAACATACGTGCCAGCCTTGCGTGAGAGGGTACAGGGTGGTTGAAACCTAAAGCGGGAGGTGGATGAGCATACCTGGAGAGTCCAGTTTGCTTTCGTCCCAGCCAGTCTCGTGCGTAAAAACCAAAAGCACGTCAAGTAGGCAAAAGTATTGTGTGATTTTCCCTTTTCGCAGGGTCAGGCCTCGGCTGATGGGAGACATACCCACGATTGAAGGTTGCCCATTTCTTTTACAGCCCGACGTTAGTGGTATTCGTAGGTCAAATCGTTCCCTCGAGGTCTTTTTCCCACTCCTTTTTTGTTTCCCAACAAGGGGCTGGTTGAGCCCATATAGGAACTTTCCATAAGCCCTCCGCCCGGCCGTATTTGTCGCGTGTTATTCATTCTTTTCGCAACGTGCTGGGGGCGGTCTGTTTTCCCCTCTTCCGGACGTAGCTATGGAGTAGGTGCCGCTGATGTTGGAGGTTTCGCTGGCATGGGCTAGAAAACATCAGAGCGAGGCCAAGCAAACACACGAAGGAGGACGACGAGTGTAGTAACGCAAATGCCCGCACATATATAACAGTCTCGTACAGCGCCTGACCGGGGCTTAGGCTATCAGAGGCCGTTTTGGTGTGATTGTGTTGGCTGCACTACTAAAAGATGCTGTGGCAAATACGGAGAGAGGACAGCAATCGAATTTTGGTGAAATGTTCACAACAATACTGGGTTAACACTGCGTTACACCGCGTAGATTTCTCGCTGTTATCGGTATAGTTTTTATTAAGCTGTCTAGGATAATACCTAAAACTATAGCTTTAAGGCCTGTTGCCCGACCCAGAAAAGACCAAGCAATGTTTCCTGAATACTATTCCGTTGGACTACCCGGTGGTATAATATACATACAAAAGTGATCGTAGGGTAGGAGCTAAGCGAAATTTCAGTCTATGTCAAACAACACTAGTAGACTACAAGATACCACTCGGGGAATCACCTTTGTAAAGAGACTAAAGCCGTCTTGACTTGCGTAATACATCCGGAAACTTTCAAACAGCAACATCCGCAGAAACTGCTTGCAGTTTTTAGCTGAACAGCTGATATATAATTAGTTCCGCCGATATTGACCTCCTGTGGCGAGCACTCTCCCCTTAGGTTTACACATATTGGCAATACTCTGCACTTAATCTCCTGCTTCCGTATAGCTTTCTAACCCCCGCATATTGCCACATCTTGTCCGACTGGCCATTCACATCTTTAACACCATAGATATGCCTACATCTTATCCCAGCCGACCCAAAATCACTGTCATCACTCGCCGTCGCAAGACCACTAAATTCCAAAACTCACCGGGTAACTGCTCAGTCTCTCTGGTAGATATACTTGGAAATGCCAATAGACAAACTACGGAAATGAGCAAAATTCTGAGCAGTCTTTCCTCCCGACTTGACTCCGTTGATCTGATTATCGGTCAACTGATGCCTATAGCGTTCTTGCTTGATCCAACCGCACACCATACCCCAACCAATCTACTACTGGCCACGAAGTTTGTGGACACAACTGCCTCGGAAATCTTCAGACGGATAAAAAAGGCAAACAACGCGATTGTGTTTAACATTCCAGACCGAATACCTCTCTCAGCTGCTAAAAATATGATATTAAGTGCTTGCAACCTTGGCTCACAACCGTGCCACCGTGTTAGACTCCGCAAAACTTCCCTGCGCACCAACTGTCCACTGCTTTTCCAGTTTACAAATGAAGTTGTCGCCAAGATCTTTATCAGCCGGCAATCGTTAGTCGTAGCCAAAACCGGCTTCAAGTGCGCCAAGATACTTCCAGACAAGACCCCACACCAAAGGGAGGTGCACAAGAGTCACGCCCAGAAAAGTAACCCCGGTGATAGTGCAACTAACAATTCACCTCGAAACTCCGGTGCACCTATCACTGGCCATCACCCGGTGTTGCCATCCATTGCAGATCACAATGCAACCGTAGATTTAGACAGTACGCCAATTTCTTCACTCAAAGAGCAACCTGGCAAACGCCCCAGTGTTCAGAATAGCCCAAGCAAATCTATAGACTGGAACAAGCGCCCCAGCATTCACAAAACTGATGAAGGTTCTTCCGACTCATCCACCCGCGAGCTCATGTTCTCCACAAGTCTAGACGACCCCATTTCTTCTACTAGCTTCATGTCGTGTTATGCAACCGCACCTAAAAATCACCGCACCATCAACCCACCTCCTTCTACACCCATGCATCCTGTTACCTCTGGCATTTCTGACAACCCAACCAGGACCCTAAGCTCACCCGCTGCACTCACCCATTCGCCACCAGAAAGTATCTGGTTACCACCTAGGCCACCACCGCTGGTTAGCCCGTAAGTGCAGACTGATCCTCAGAAGTTAACACTTCGTCGCCAAAAGAACAGGACCCATCAACATAATGCACATGCAAACCATAAGAAAAATGCTCAGTCGAGCGAAATTTTACCATCCTCTTGTGCGGCTGTGAGTCCTACTTTTCCATCCCGGCTAACTGCCTTATCATTTCCACCCTACTTTTACCCACCTTATCCCGCCCCAATCACCGCTCCATTACATTACTATCCGCCACACCAACTGCTCTATACCTATACTGCTACCCAGTCACTCCCTGGGAACCATCTCCGTGCCTCACCTAGCTTCCCACTCCCACAAGACCCATCCACGTCTCTTAGCCTAGCACTGCCATCCATCCGTGGCCGCTTTTTTCCTGCCGGCCCCCTCCAGGAATATTCCCCGCATTCAAACTACTCTCCTAAACAGCACCTCCCCATCCCCCTTTCCTTACACTATCCCCCACCAGGTTACAACTCATCAAATCCGTGGAACAACTGAGGTCCTCCCTCCATCCTTGCCCTATTCTCCACTGGAATTACCACCTTCATCACCACTACCGAACCCCCCACCACATCCACCTCCATCGAGGCCTGCATCGTCTCTTTCCGTCGTACTCGTAAATGCCCGTTCATTACTGAACAAAACTAAAGCCATCCGCAGCATCGCTCAGCCCTCCAACTTTGATATTATCATTGTAACTGAAACTTGGCTAACGGATTCCGTCCCGTCAGATCGAGTCTTTCTAGTTGGCTACCAGATGTCCCGTAGGAATAGGCTCCGTCGTGGGGGAGGCTGTCTAATTTATGTCAAAAACACTCTGCAGGCCATTCCACTCTCACACACAACTCTTGACGCCGTTCAGGATTCTCTGTGGTTAACGATTCCCTTACCTAACTCCTATCTTCATATTGGTTGCATCTATCGGCCACCTGATTCCAACGCTATGGACCTTACCAGGATTACTGACGCATTCAACTACCTTTCATTGATGCCCTGTTCCTCCAAGCTCATCGCGGGGGACTTCAATGCACCGAGCATCTGTTGAAATACTCTATCTTCCCCAAACAACTTATTAGATTTCATGTCATGCATCCGCGTAGGGCGCTGGATCCAACGTGTAACAGTCCCAACTAGAGGTAACAACACCCTTGATTTGTTGTTCACGATTGGCTTATCTGATGTTTCAGCCAGTACGCTCGACCTCTTTCCAGGAAGTGACCACAGAATGGTGTCCTGCGTCTTCGCGGTTCCGCAAGCTTTCGATAAATCCCACCCACCCAATCGTTTCTCTTCAGCAGTCAACTGGGACAATCTTAACTGCGCGCTTCGTTCGTTAGACTGGGACGACTTCTTCCTGCAAAGCGACCCCCAGCTGGCTGCTGATTTACTATATTCTAACCTTTCATACTTGGTGTCCAAAATTACTACAACTCGTATCATATCAAACCGAGCCCGTAGTTCAGTCATGAGCCGAATGTGAAACAAATATCTGAAGCTCCAGAAGGTGCATCACAACAGTAGTGACCTATCGTCACTCTTGCAGCTCCAACGTCTCTCGTTAGCAATCAGAATTAAGTCTGACGTATGCTCAAAAAACAAGAAGTATCGGCATTGCAATGCCGTGATACTTCCTCAAAGTTGGCACGCCTAATGAACAACAGAATTCAGAGCAAACCGGCAGGTATCCCCTCTCTCATTTTGGAAAATAACGATCACATTACCTCACCTGCAGCGATAGCCCAGGCTCTTAATTCCTACTTTGCTGCGTCCATGACTGCGGACCCCCTTACTTTACCCCCATGCATAGACCCTGTCACCGAGCACTTACTGTCTGATTTAGAATTTACTTTAAAAGAGGTGACCAACCAGCTCACCCGTGTCCGGAAGTCCTCACACCTTGGCCATGATGGTGTTCCACCGACACTTCTACGTCTTGGAGGAACTGATATCGCAGCCCTACTATTGAAGGTCTACAATCTGTCCATCAAGTTTGGCATATTTCCTCCACAATGGAAGACTGCGGTCATCATCCTAATCCATAAGAAAGGACCAATACATGACCCCTCCGATTACCGCCCTATCAACCACACTCCAATTGCTTCTTGGTTGATGGAACGCCTCATCAAACAGCGGATGTCCGGCTTCCTATTGTCTCATAACGTCATCCATAGTGGGCAGCATGGCTTCTTAAAGTCACGTTCATGCATCACTTGCCAATACGACTTTTTTAACCTCATAACGGCGGCCGCCGACAACAGTCAATCCATCATCATTACATACCTTGATATGACAAAGGCGTTCGACCGCGTCCCTCACGCTTTATTACTAACCAAACCCAAAGCTCACGGCTTTTCCGGTTCGCTTTTAAGGTGGTTAACATCATACCTATCGAATCGCTCACAAGTGGTTTCCATTGACGGGTGTTTCTCACAGCCTGCTCCAGTCATTAGTGGAGGCAGTGTACTCGGTCCTGTACTTTTTCTCATCTACATAAATGATATATTTCCCATCTTGCACCACGGCACCCCATTCCTCTTTGCTGATGACGTAAAGATTGTCTATGAGTTTCCTCGTCAGAACCTCAATATTATGCTAAATGAAATTTCTAGTGACCTAAAGCGACTCAGGGATTGGTGCAATTCATGGAGTATGGACTTCTCGGCCTCGAAGAGCTGCTACACAACATTCAGATGTCAAGCGGCCTCCGGAACCCTGCTTATACACGACCTACCCATCTCGTACAGCCCTTTAGTTTGAGACCTTGGTCTTCATTATTCTTGCAGCTTGAGGTTTTCTGAGTATGTTCCGCTCCAGATTGCAAAGACGAGAAGAACCACTGGTCTCATCTCCAGAACCTTTCGGCTAAATGATTGCAAACTGCTCACTTACAAGTCTCACGCCAGGCCTCTCCTTGAATACTGTTCTATTATCTTCGCCAACATGACGGAATGCGACCGCATTTCTCTGGAGTCCGTGCAACGTCAGTTCACCAAACAATTAGTGGGACTTTCCTCCAGTTTGTGTTACAAGGATCGATGCATCCTACTCAATCTTGACCCTCTATGGCTGCGTCGCATGAAGCTCAATTTATGCTTCCTGTTTAAGCTGTACCACCGTACGGCCTTTTCGTGTACTGAACCCATTCGTCTCACTCCCTCCACGAATTATGCCCTACGCCACCGGTCATTGCAGTTCTCTATCCCTAGATCAAAATTAGCGTCAAGATCTAACTTCTTCCTTATAAAATACTGAAACTTATGGAATAAACTCCCGCTAAACATCCGCGAAAGTGTCTCGATTTCCGAGTTCATAGGCTCGCTGAATCACTTCTTGACTGTTCCCAATGTGATCCTTCTTACCGGCCAGACCGTCACCGAAGAGGTGGCCTACGAAAACGGGTTTGATTACTAGGATTATTGCACCAGAACTTTCATTTCTCGCCCGATTACAAACGCCAGTGCAACTATTTCTTCTTACGTTATATTGCACACAATCTATATTACTGTGGCCACAGTTTGCTGACTTTTGTAACTATACCCAGTTTATAGCTTGCCGGTTCTCCTAATTTTAGACAATGTTCGTGTTCTATCGCCAACCAAAGTTCCTTAGCCTTAGATGTCTCTGCAGCAAATAGTTATGTGGCTTTGATCCTAGGACACTGAGTTCTGCCGTCTACCACCTTACCTGATCCTTTACTCCTTCCCCGTTCATTTTGGCTGCCACCACCAGCCCGGGTTTTATGTCCGGCCTCATTTCGCCTTTTTTATTCATCTCATTTTAGAACCTCTTATCCCAGAAGCATACCTGCTAGTACCTACTTGGTGGCCTGTCATCTCGTCTCATCTCTGTATCTACCATCCACCAACCACTATCATATTCCCTCTTATACACCACACTATTTCCCATCAGCTGAGCTAGACTCATCTACACCAGCTAGCCCGGAATGGTCTCTGATGGTCTTAGGCATGGTCTGGCGCTGTATGAGACTGATACACGTATGCTAGCTTGTGCTTTACAACGTTCGTTGTCCTACTCCGTGTGTTTGCATAATCCCACTCTGCATTTTCCAAGCCCATGCTAGCGAAACCCCTGATGTCAACGGCACCCATACCATGGCGTCATCCGAACGTGGGGAAAACAGACCACCCCCAGCAGTAGCGAAAAAAAGGCAATTACGCGTTAAATTACGATCGGGCGGAGGGGCAATGGAAAGTTCCTATATGGGCTCAACCACCCCTCCGTTAGGAAACAAAAAACAGCGAAAAAAGAACAGTGGAAACAAAAATGGTCCCCGTGGGATCGATTCGATATCCAAATACCACTGGCATCGGGCTGTGAAGGAATTGGGCAACCTTCATCTATGGGTATGTCTCCCATCAGCTCAGACCTGATTCTGCGGAAGGGGAAACCCCACATCGCCCTTGTTCGCTCGCCAAGCTTTTGGTTTTCACGCACGAGACTGACTGGGGTGACAGTGCACTGGACTCTCCACATACGTTTACCCACCCCCCGCTCTAAGTTTCAACCACCCCATACCCTCCCTAGGCGCACCTAGCATGCATGTTGACGTCAAATACAATTGCTACCATAGCCCTGACTTTCAACCCATTGACCTGGACAGCGTGTAGACGTACCTGACAAATAACGGCAGCCACGATGAAGCCCGGAAAAGGAGAAATAGAGAAAAGAACATAATGGAAACCGGTCACCTTTTCCATCCATAACCCCCCCCCCCCCATCTTCCGTCATCTTTCTCAAAAAGCGGCCTTCTCGATGTCCTAGCATCTAAGCCACGTTTAGGTTTACAACCCTTCCCAACAGTAACCGCAGCCTCCTGCTAACTACAATCACTACCGCAGCCTGGACTTTAAACCCACTGACATGGATAACATATGGAGGCAACAAATAACCAACACCAGCCTCACTTGTGTCTACAAAAAATGAACGCGGAGAACTGTTCATATTTTTCCATTCCCTACTTACTACCTCTCCTCACTCTTATAACAAATACGATATTCAAGCAACCACCGAGTCATGAGATTTCCTTGCTCACATTCAAATTAAATCTTAGTAGGTCGGCACTACCGAGTAGGAGCACAGAACAACATACGTCCACGTTTCTGTGCATGATAACAATTTTCTCTAACGCATCACCACCGATGCCCTAGTGGTTCTTTCTGCATTCCTAATTAATTGCTCTTCAGAACTTCTAATTGCGTGCAAACCATTTATCCTTTGAAATGCAGACGCAGCAGCCCACCCGGTTTACGCTATCTTGCAAGCCTGAAATAGTACTTATCAACCCTACGTTATTTAAACTCTCGAATTTAAACCCAGACCAAAATATGAAATGTGCCACTGACCGTTCATATAAACCCAACCAGTTCATTATTAACTGTCGCCATTAAATTATTATCACTCAGCCGGAACCACGTTCAGACTGCTAACATCATTTATTTCAGGTTTGTCGTCGTCCACTCTCTCGGGCTCCACTTTCGGTGACCAAGGTCCACACCTCGACCCGTATTGACAGAGACCTAAACGGAATCTTTTATACCAAACGGGATTGTAATCGAG
Source organism: Fasciola hepatica (assembly GCA_948099385.1). Taxonomy (NCBI): domain Eukaryota; kingdom Metazoa; phylum Platyhelminthes; class Trematoda; order Plagiorchiida; family Fasciolidae; genus Fasciola; species Fasciola hepatica. Next base: position 1,041,243 of record CANUEZ040000011.1, read on the forward strand.
CCACACGACCTAAAACACTCCCAACTGCTTACCAGTAGATTGACAGGCGTCTTCTGACGTAACACCTCTGCTACTGATGTCACCGCTGGAGTCTTCACAAATAACAGTTCACTAGCTACCTTCTACTGATTGACTGACACGTCCCTTACCCCGCCTGATGATCTATACCCACGGGATGCTGCACATCACATTGGTCTCATATGAAACAATCCAATGACAGAGCCAGAATACGCAACACAGGAATTATTTACTCATTAAATTTCGGTACGCCATCCGAAAGCAAGTCCACTTATCCCTCTCCCCATCCGTGGTTCCCAATGATGACGCCGAATACCACTGAGAATCAATAAGTCAATATATTTTTGTCAGCTTAGCAGAACAATAAGGCTCGGACCTACGCGGAGGTTTTTCACTCAGTTTTCTTTTGCAAGATTTCATTTTTCTTTTGATCGTTACCCGGCTTGAAATTGATTCTTCACCAATTCAAGGCCTTCAAGTTGCGCTCCTTTTTTCTGAATGATACGGGTTATTGATCCTGAACCTAAACTCACCTTTTATATGGATTGCTGTTTCCTCCACATTCATCAACGTTTCCTAGTCCACTTCCACGCAGTTTTTTCATGTCTCCCCTTTTCATGATGCACTCCGTTTATTGAGACCGGGAACATCCGTCATTCCGGGCCATTGTCGTCTTCATAGTGAGCCGTTCTCATATTCACCAAAGTTCACGAATGTACTCCCATTCATTTCTTATCTGTCCATGCTCATAACTTATTCCGTTCATGGAACCCCAAAAGGCCTCCGTAATCCACAGCTTGCACTATTTTGGTTTATAACGCATACTTAGCGCTATATTTTCACGACATATTTCGCATTCCCACGGGCCACCACCAACCAACCCGGATTCGAAACCAAACCGCATCGGTCGATTAAAACTAGCTCTAGCTGTGCTGCTTTGCCTCTGACGATTTTGACTAGCTTTCTTGAAATTCTTGTATAGTTCATTGTTTTGAGTAATGTTGTACACCATCACCATGCGCTTGCGCGTGCGTCTCGACCATGGTCGAGAAATATACCATCATTATTATTATTATTATCATGGCAACACAGACTAGCAGGCATGATGGGAAATGTAGACAAGAAAATTGAGGGCAACAAGTGGCTATTGGAAGTTGGGCGTGTGGGATAGGGGACTTTTGAGCGGGATAATTGCGGGAAGTGAATTACGGCTGGGCAAGAAAGTTGAGGGGACGTAGGTCCGAAGTAGGAATAAGAGTCAAAGGATCAAGAAGTAAAGTAGTAGGCGACGGAACCTAATGTCCTAGGATCCAGCATCACTGATTTACTTGGTGCTTTGGTGAAACATCGGGGGCAAAAGCCATAGTTGTGAAGACCGACTGTTGAGTTAGACAGCGCGGTGCTGGCAAACGTGGGCGTTGTTTAGAATCACGAGAACCGGCAAGCAACTAAATGGTTATGGTCATAAAAGGCAATAAACTGTACCCTACTGAAATATAGACTTTATGCAGTATACGTGAGAATATATATACATATATATATACATATCTTTATATATATATATATAAATGCGTAGTAAGCCTCGCTTCTGTCATTGGGCAAGAAATGAAGGATTTGAGATGGTCCTACTAATGGGCCCACTTTCCGAGGCATAGGAAAGGACAAGAGCGAGCTGAAAGCCAGTGCTTTGAACGTCCGCTGTATTGCGGAAAGCAATAATTAACGGCTTGTATTCCATAAAAATGATGAATTCTCGTCTTTTCAGGGCTAGCAGAAAGTTGCTAGTTACGGTTTAGACGGTAGCAATCCCATGATCAAAGGTGCTGTATTTGGATTTTGTAGAATACAGGCGGCGTGAATGGAAGGCGAGCGGCTCCTAAGCACCGCACACAGTCGGCAGAAAGACGCAGCTAATATAGTATAGTATAGTATATTTCTTGACCGTGGTCTATACGCATGCACAAGGCAAGATCAGAGTATACAGCAGTACATGTCAATGTGAGGTATTCACAGATTCTAATTTTATAAATCACACAGCAACCGAAATACACCAGTAAAGTCATGTAGTGTTTGAGTGAACAAAAGTTGTTATGGTTGAGGCGGGAATTCCGAATCGGTTTCGAAATCGCTGGAGGGCGGTGTGGATAGCTGAACCGTCGTGGGATTGCTGATATAAGCGACAAATGGACGGTCACTAACGAGTAACCGGACGGAAGAGATGCCAAAGAACATTGTTAGAAGTAAAACAAGCGTGGGGCTTTCAAAGTGCAGTCAGAGATACCAGCGAAATATTGGACACTGATCCAGCATTGGGTAGCTAATTGTGGAGGAAGCATGTGAAATAAAGACAAGTGAGTCAAAGGTGATAATAAAACGGACCTTTTGTGCAGGTGATTACAGTGTCATATGGAAATTCAAATGAAGGCGAAAAGCTTCGGAGGGACTTCAGTGAACTTTTGAAGAGCATGAATGGTGTATGGACATAACGGACTTTTAAAGAAAAGAAAAGCCGTCAGTGAAATGGATTAGTGAAGACAAAACGTCAATGGTTCGGCTAGGCAAAAGTTGGAAGAGTGTAAATTTTTTTTTGTATGTAATAGAAAATTGTTAACCAAATTATGGTTGGCTGCAGATGGCTGGTATTCTGTTTCATAAAGACCTTGGTTGCAGGTGGTGGCAGGTAGGATGTTGAGGGAAGCAGGTAAAAAAGGTCTGGTTTGACGAAGTTGACAGCTGCGCAGGCTGGGTTCCGGCCATTGGTTTCGTACTGCAACACGGGAAGAATTGAACTGTTGGGTTGGATTATTTGGGAATAGACGCTGAGCGGATGTGTTGATGGTTGGTGTCAGGAATCACCTCTGCGATCCGGTGAGACTTTCATGAGGTTTTGTTAATCCGTGTACGGTGCCCCATGTAACGTCAGCGGGCGAGAGTATAGGTTTAAACCATTGATCAAATCGTCCAGTCCTTACGGTATTCCGGAATAAACGTCGGTTCGGCCGATGGCTACCCAAGTAACCAATGCAATCTGGAAGAGATCAGGAGTGCGGCAGTCTGGAGAGTGTTCCAGCTGTGGGTTATGATTATCGTTTTTATGGAAGCAAGAAAATGAAAATTTTGTTATCCGAACAGTTAGTTATCGTTTGGCTAGTGGACCGGTCTATTAGGGATCCCTAGACGGAGACTGGTAGCCTTCAGGGTAGTTGGGTGATAGTAGAGATTTAGGGTGATATCAGGCAGGTCTTGGAATAGGAGAGGGTGTCAGTTTGGGAACCAGGAATAAAACAATAGTAGAGTGTACGATCTGGAAGAAGAATGAGAAAATAGGAAGATAACAGTCTGGTCAGTTCACCAGCTGTGGTCGAGTACGGCAAACAGTAAAAAGGGAGAGAAAAACTGGGTGTTAAAATGAGGATTTTTCATGTTGGGGCAAACGTGCTGGTATTCGGCAGGGGCATACGGATTCCGGTTGGAATGGGGTCTCAACTTACCATGAGCATATGCGTACAGAAGTGAAGCCTAGTTACTAAGGAATGGTGATCCGTGTGGCAAGGCTTCAGTGTACGAGAAAGGCGCAAAAAAGCAGGATGGGACGGCTGAGTTCTAGCCTGAGCCAGGAATTAAGTGAGAGCGAGCACCCATCGCTAAAGGACGGAGCGGTTTTATTTATATATATGCAAATTGTGTTGTAAAATGGCACAATCTAGTTAGGAAGGGGTACAAGTGAGTGGAGCATACCCAAGGTATATGTATATATATATATATATATATATATATATATATATATATATATATATATATATATATATATATATATATCTGTAGGTTGCGTAGTAGCTTTTGGAAACCGAGAAGCACATCTGCCAAGAAGTGCACCATTGAGCAAGTTTCTTGAGACCATTATTTATGTCAGGCTGCGCTGTGCTCAGATCTTGATGGAGACGGCTTTGAACTGCATGATCTTTCTTTAAGACATGTTGATATAGCGTTGCCCTATGAAATCCAGCTGCCGCATTCCTCAGGTCCAACGGAGACCTGCTGTATTGCGGGAAGCAATAATTAACGGCTTGTGTTCCATAAAAATGATGAATTCTCGTCTTTTCAGGGCTAGCAGAAAGTTGCTAGTTACGGTTTAGACGGTAGCAATCCCATGATCAAAGGTGCTGTATTTGGATTTTGTAGAATACAGGCGGCGTGAATGGAAGGCGAGCGGCTCCTAAGCACCGCACACAGTCGGCAGAAAGACGCAGCTAATGACAACATCGGAAGGGTCAAAGGAGATTCCAGTGGGAGCATCGAGTTCAGGTAACGGAGAAGAAACACAGAAACCAAGACCAGTCTGAGCCGAGAAAAAGCCTCATCGGCTTGATCGGTCTAGATAAGGGTCCATCCTTTGCCCCGCAGAGGGTCGGTGAGTGGTGGCATCAGCGTGGCACAATGCGGAATGAATCGGCTATGTTAGTCAAAAATCCGTTAAAAGGTTTGAGCTGATTGGGGGACGCCGGTGAGGGGAATTCTGCAGTTCCGTTCAGCTTCAGCAGGGCGGATGCCGTTGGCGTCCACAGTTTGACCGAAGAATAGAAACGATGGATTTTCCACCTCGGTCTCAGAGGCGTCAGTGTTGACGCTATGCTCTGGCAAAAGCTGGATGAGTTGTCGAGGACGCAGGTGATGACAGGCAACTCCGGAGCTGGCGACAAGGATGTCGTTATAGTAAGGCTGAAATGAAGGTGGCCCGTGGGTATCTTGCTTCTGTGGACCCTTTTAGTATTTTAAAGGTCACTATGGGGTCATCCCTTTTTCTCCCTCTTTCAAAAGACAAACAACCAGTTGCTTCAGCCTTCGTTTGTGGTGCAAGTGTCTGTAGTCTGCGAACCATTGGGTAATTCGCCGTTGTAGCTGCCTGAGAGCCCACTAAATATGGTCTCCAAGCATGGACACATTTTTCTAGATAAGATCTCACAAAAGTCTTGCACAATCGCAACAAGGTCTGCGGTTCAATAGGGCTGACCGCCTCCCTGAGCTGATGCAGGGCTCCGCGTGCTTCTTGCGTCACTTTCTCGCACTAGCGACTCGATTAAAGGCCACCGCTTGCCAGCAAACCAAGAAAGCGGGCTTCTGTGGTCTGAGCCAGTGCCACCTGATCGTCTAGTGGACCCACATTTCGGGTGGGCGGTGGTTCTCTCTCTTTGATGAGATGCTGGCATTTGCCTTATTGTGAGGAAGACTTCAAGCAAACGAACACCGACAAATCTTGTTTAGATCACGCTGAGCAGCCACATTGTTTGGTGCTCCTACCACCATGACGTCGGCTGCGAAAGAGGAACACTGGTTTTCCAACCCGCCTCCTTGTTCTTTATTTTACGCCAGGAACAACGGGGGCCACGGAAGTGTCTTTTGAAGAAGGCCACTATGCGGTATTTTACTGTCCAACAGGCAGTCTTCTACTCCCACTCAGAGAGAGTCAAGGGCGCCCTTGTTGGCTGGCAGTCACCAGCCGGTTATTCCGTAAATGCCTCACTATTCCATCTCATAGTATTTGTCTCAAGAGTTTTAAGCACCACTGACGTCAAGTTAATAAGCCTGTAACTGGTGCATGTGTCTGTCTCCAGCCTTATAGGTGGGTGTGGTTATCGATACAAGACATTCTTTAGGTGGCACACTCTAGTCTGATGATACGTTGAACAGCTTAGCTGGTGGTCGGCCAGGGTGGACGCTAAAAAACTCCAGTATTGCTGAGAGGATGTCATCCGGCATCGCCGCCCTGGATAGGCCTAGCTGCTTCAGGTCGTTCAACATCTCTCCGGCGTTGATTTATCCATCCTCCATTTCCGAGACTTCACGGCCTTGGGCACCCCGGTCCCGTCCATATATCTGCTGAAAGAACTCCAACAGGCTCCCCGATTTTTTTCCTACCTGCTTATGGCCCGAACTCCCTGTGAGCCCCTGACCGCGCACATGGCTTTCCTCGGTGTTACTTTGGACTGAAAGTAGTTGTGGTATGTTTAGTTGTTGCTTTTGACGTTCCGCACGGTATGGTACTCGCGGTTGTTCCTGCAATGCTTCTGTGTTTGAAATGGTCTACTTCTCGTTGCTTCGAACTGCAGGAGGGCTCGGTTGCAGCTGGTGCTTCTGTAATTCTTGAGAGCAGTTTACTTCTGCCTAAGGAATTCTCTCGCTCGGCTTGTCCATCACGGTGGAACTCCTTTTCGCTTGGCTCTTCCAAGTGATGTGACCACTCCTGTTACCTCCAACAGTCTTTTGACGATCCAACTCCATTGACGTTCTACTCTGCAGTCTCCGCTCATCGTCTCTCAATCTATTCGGAGGCCCAGTTCTACCGAGCTATTCCCGCCCATCTTTGAGAAGTTCCTCCTGAGTCTTTCAGGCCCTGAACTGAACTCGAGTAAGTGCCGCGCGGTTTGAATTCATAGTGCTCTCGTCTTTAAATTGAGTTTTTGAATAGTTTGGTGAAATAACCTAGTTTAATTCGCAATACTTAGCCTATCATAATTGCATTTAAGGTGCGCTTTATCCGGAGAATATTTTTATTCTCCTTGTAGTAGTGCTGAGAAGTGTTCGATGTTTTTTGAGGCGATCTTTCCTCGCTTCTAGTCTTTCTTTTTGTTTTTGTTTTTTTGTCAGCGGGATTTACCTGCTGGTGTCAGAGTGCGTATTTCGTGTTTTGGGTAAAGAGCACTTGAGTTGTTTTCGCCCTCGTTTTTTCGGTATGACACGCGTTTCCGACACGTGTCCAGCACCCAAGTGCGGAAAACGTGTGGTAAATGGTATAGAGTGCGAGATATGCAAGAGATGGGCTCACCCAAGGTGTTCAGGGATAGCAAAGGACATCTATGTCCTTTATAAACAGAACCCATGGGCTGAATGGGTCTGTGCCTCTTGCAAGGAGGCGGCCACTCTGGCCCTTAAGCTGCAGGCCCAAGGGCAGGACCAACGCCCACCAAGTAGTACCTCAGTTGTAAGCCCCAAATCACCGCAAGTAGGTTGTAGTAAGTCGTTTGCGGAAGTAATATCCACACATGAGAGGACAATCATCAAAGCGAATGGACCAGTTCCGAGAGCTTGCCAGGCGGTCGTTGCCTCAACTCCTTTGAAGCAGACTAACGAGGGCCAGTGGACGGAGCAGAAGCCGAGAAGAGCAAGGTAGGTCAAAAAGAAGGGCGACTGTAATAGAGCGAAAGATGGGTTGGCTAGGGTGGATGACCCTGCTCTTCTGGTATTGGAAAACAAGGAGAAGGACCTGCAGAGGCAGATCTTGTCGATGGGCAGGGTCTCAAGCCACAGGCTTCTGATCCTAAACCAGGAAGAACCCTTTATAAGGGAATCGAAGGCCAGGAGGGACATAGACAGGAGGAGGGTCTGCGACATACTGCGAATCGCAGGTGTTCCGTGCTCTCCTACTCTAAGAAGGGTGCACAGAGTGGGGACATGGAAGTCACCACTGGGGAACAAAGGCGAACTTCGTGCGAGACCAATCCTAGTGGAGTTCGCTGATGAGTCCATCCGGGATAAACTGCTGGCGAGGGCAGCAATAGTGGCTCAGACTACCAAGGGCAGATACCAGATTGTGCCGGACGAGCATAGAGTAAGGCCTGGTGGTCTAGCCACGGGAGGTAACCTTGCTCGACCAGCCAGGGTGCTGGTGAGAAACCAACAAGTTCAGCGGAATGCCGTACTCGGCTCTCAGACTCCGACCCCGACAATAGTAAAGAAGCCACGTGCGGGGTCGCAAATAGTTGTAATTGAAGATGCGCTGGAAGGCGAGATTTGGCAGTACTGTCCGAAGATAGATGACAGCGCGACCCCTGCCAGTCTGGATGTTGTGGCCACTCCTATAGAGATGGATTTTGAGTCATCAGAAATTCTGGACCATCAGCCGGCTTCATGCACCCCAGTGGGGACATCCGAAGCAAAAAACGTGTCATCATCTCAGGCGTTGCGCCTGAAAAACAGTCAGGAGTGAATAGCAAGAGACACCTAGGCGACGGAGCAAACGCGGTGGTGTTATATGCTAACGCGTGTAGTATTAGAAACAAACGGGCGGAACTTGCCAAAACCGCTGACGAACAGGAAGCGTCAATAGTTGCCGTCACGGAAACGTGGCTTTCTGAAGAAGACTATGTGCCAGGCCTAATAAGTAACGGTTTTGCAGTCTACAGGCAGGATCGGGAACAAGATCGCCTTGGTGGTGGAGTAGCCATCCTCGTTAGGTCAGGTACAAACCACCTTGAGCCTCAGACCAAGATGTGCACTCGCAGTGTCCAGTTGTGAGCCGTTACGATCATCCTTCCAGGCAGAAGGGTTAACGTCGTCTGTGTCTACAGGGCACCAAGCACTAACCACGAAGAGGACGTTTGTTTGCTGCGGACTTTGACTGAACTAGTTAAGGACGCACAAAAGTGGGTGACTTCAATCTTCCGCACATCGACTGGACGGATAAGGCCTGCGTGCCGGGATCGGAGGAGCAAACCTACTTAGAATGGCTGCATGATAATGCTTTGCATCAGCATATTAGGGAAAATACCAGATATAGGACTGGATGCGTTCCATCCTTGCTGGATTTAGCTATAACGAACTTCCCCAACGATATGGCTAGACTGCATTATTGTGCACCGCTGGGAAAGAGTGACCGCGTGTGTGTCAAAATAGTTCTATGCATGCGGCAACCGAAGGTGCCCTCAAGGCTGATTAGGAATTTCGATAGTATGGACATAGATAGGCTTCGTAATAGGGCGATGGGTTTGACCTGGGACACGTCAGAGGAGGCTACTGTCGAGGAGCGCTGGCAGGCCATAAAGGGATCCCTGACTGCCCTACAGGAAGAGTTCGCACCCTTAAAAAGAAGGAGTGGGTAGGGCAAACCCATGTGGTGGAAGGCTGCAATAGCCAAGGCCATCAGACGTAGAAACCGCTCTTGGAACCAGTACAAAGCTTCCGGCAGTCAGCTAGCCTGGAACCGCCATACGAAGCTGAGAAACGAGACTGTAAGCCTTTTGAGGACCTCTAAGCGGGAACTTGAGCTCAAATTGGCCCAGTCTGTAAGACAATAGCCGAAGAAGTTCTACAGCTATGTACAGTCTAAAGGCTCAACGAGAAATGCCGTAGGTCCGCTATCCACTAGAGACTATAGTATTGTCACTGATGACCAGGGCAAAGCAGACGCCCTGGGGGAATACTTTGGTAGTGTGCATAGAATGGATGATGAGGTACTGGTAGATTTGACTCTGGTTCATCCTTATCCTCAGTTCAACGAGCTGAACCTCTCAGAGGAAAGCGTGCGTAAGTACCTACAGGAGTTAAACAGCCACAAGTCAGCGCGCCCAGATGGCATTCATCTAGCTATCATCAAGCCGTTGGCGGATATCATGGCTCTATAGGTATGCAGGCTGTACATATCCACGTTGGACCAGGGTAAGCTGCCTCAGGACTGGAAAGTCGCGACAGCTGCGGCAATACATAAGAGTGGGCCTAAGTCGGATGTGCAGAACTACAGGCCGGTAAGCCTAACTAGCGTTCTCTGTAAAGTCCTCGAGAAGATCATCCGTGCTCATATCTGCCAGGACTTACTGCAGCACTCCATGCTAAGTTCGGCGCAGCATGGATTCCTGAAAAATAGATCTTGCCTGACCAATCTCCTGTGCTTCTTAGATGAAGTAACTCGACGACTGGACAAAGGTAAGGAAGTTGAGGTATGCTACCTCGACTTTAGCAAGGCGTTCGACTCCGTTAATCGTCGTCTTTCGCTACGCAAGATGGAGACTTTCGGTATAGGTGGGCCAGTATATAGGTGGCTGGAGGACTTCCTCTCTCGCAGGACGTTTTACGTCAAAGTGGGGGACAGGTGTTACGAACGTTTGAGCAATGCGTAGCCAAATTCGCAACGGATCCCGAAATCAGAAGGCAATTATCCGTGATATTCTACGATACTAGATTATTACATGAACAATGACATAAACAATGTACAAACCTCAATAATACGATCACAAGGACTCAACAACGAGAAACCGAATAGCAGCGTGTGAGCAAACAGCACGTGCGTCACGCAGGTCCTGAACAAGGATGTGCCAAAGTAGCGCTCTGGGCGCGAACAAACAACAATTGATCCAGAAAAACAACCAGTTCGTAAAGACAAGTCAATAGTGCATGGAAATGAGTGATGTTGGGAAAAACACTGAATCGCGAGGGAAATAGGGGGATTTTTTCACGACCGGCTGTTACACCGCCCACCAAAATCCTCCTGGATCCTTAGCAGAGTCAAAGGTTCGGTATAAAGGTACTGATTCTTCCTACCTGCCTAGGCCCTGCTGTCAGTGCGCGCGTCTAATGCTCGTCGTCGACGTTCTACTACTGGTCGCACCTAATCCATTGGATACATAGACGTGAGGCTATTCTACATCTTCCACAAGACCAAATGACCGATGGCGGGCGTGAATGGTCGCATAGACGTTGTCCTCGTAAGGGGCCGTCCGGTCCTGGATGTACGAGCTTGAGTGTGTGTGTGTGTGTGTGTGTGTGTGCGTGCGTGTGTGTGCCGGGGTTACAATGAAGTCACAGGTATGACTACACATCAAAGGAGGACTTTCTGCAATGTCAACAAAAGACCGCGTGGCAAGAAAACGAGTAACTGTAGCATGTATGTGTGACCTGAGCTCCGCTACTTCCACATATGCAAGGGGCATTCGGTAGCGTCAACAAAAGGCAAACAAAGAACACTGTCACATGTATGATGGGTTTACGGGAAGTAGAGTGCGTCGTGCATGCGTGTATGTATCGGGATGTATAATGGAATCGCACTCATCACCTATCGGAAAGAACCTTCTGTAATGTCAACGAAAGGACCGCGAGCACCTTAACGTGTTTGACGGAGATTGTGTGGTATATATGGTGTTTCTTTATCCACCTCGATTACTGGTGTGAAAAGGTTTACTAGGCCTCAGGGTTATCAGCTCCTCCGTCTTCGCTCTCGAGTAGGTTAATACTGCGTATGTCACGAATGAGCACTCCGTTAGCTGTCTTCACCTTCACCGTTCTTATCATCTCGTCAGTGCTTTTGATGGTTTCCGTAACTACTCCCAAAGACCAAGCGCTGAAATGTGCGCGTTCGTCGGCGATCATAACCACGTCCCCAACTTTGAATGGTCTTGTTTTGGCCATCCACTTCTGTCGAGTCTGCAAAGCCGGTAGGTACTCCCGTAGCCATCGCCTCCAGAAGACCTTGGCCAGATAGTTCGCTTGCTTCCACCCGTGGAGGTAGCTCCCACGAAGGTTTACCGGCCCTTGGAAACCCTCGTTCGACCTTAGCGTCAATAAGTCGTTTGGGGTGAGCGCCAGGTGGGTGGGGTCGCCGTTCAATACCGGAACCAGGGGGTGGTTGTTCAGGATTCTCTCCACCTCAGTCATGACGGTGTTCAGCGTCTCGTCGTCGGGCGGCTGCTGCTCCATGATTGACAGCAATATCCGTCTCGCGGACCGGATCATGCGTTCCCATATGCCGCCTCGGTGACTGGCCTGTGGGGGGTTGAAATGCCATCGTATGCCGTAGGCCACGGTTCGATTCTGCAGTTCGTCCCTGTTTATGTTCTTGTGCCAACGCTGCAATTCCCGGTGAGCGCCCACAAAGTTCGATCCATTATCTGAGTATATATCGGCCGGTACGCCTCTTCGGTTGATAAATCTTTGCAAGGCCCGTAGAAACGAATCGGTCGTCATCGAATGTGCGACTTCTAGGTGTACCGCACGTGATTTCATGCACGTCATGATACATCCGTATCGCTTTTCTAATCTTTTCCCGCACTTGATCTACAAGGGCCCGAAATAGTCCAACCCGGTGTCACTGAACGGCCACCAGCCCGTAGTCACCCTGCATTCTGGTAGTGGGGCCATGAGTTGTTTGCCTGCTGTGGCATTGCGTCTCCTGCATTGCACACACCGTCGGATTACGCGTTTTACAGTCTCTCGTCCTCTCAACAACCAAAGACGCTTTCGGATGACGCTCGTCACGTGACTTTCCCCGGCATGTCCCTCCATGGCGTGGACGTGTTGAATCATTAGCTCTACCACAGGTTGTCTCGCAGGCAGCAGTATAGGATACTTTGTGTCGAAGTTCAGGTGGGCGTTGGTCAGCCTGCCATCCACCCGCAGCAGTCCGTTGATGAGTTTGGGGTTTAAACGCTTCAGCTCGCCTCTTGGAGATGGCATGTCTTTATTGGTCGGCCCCACTTCTTCCGCCCTCTTGAGTTCTTGGGCGAAAGCCTCGCGTTGTATCATTCTGAAAACATCGTACTCTGCCGCTTGTAGCTCATCGGGACCTATCGGGCCGACCCGTATCCGACCTGAGGGCCGTAGCCCTTTCATGACTAGTAAATTTCTCTTGAACCTGGTTAACCAGACTAGCGAACGAAGCGTCTTCATCCAGGAAGAAAACCTGACCAGTCGCGATAGAATGGACGACGCTTCGACGACGTTGGTTGCTATCACTACGCCTTTGATCTCCAGTTCCAATTCCGTAGGGGTTTTTAATTCGAACACGGGCCAGTCCTGTTTGGGCAATTGCAGGAAGTTTGGCCCTCTCGTCCACGTGTCCAGTTGCCTGAAGTTGTTCGCACCTCGGGAGCACAGGTCGGCCGGATTATCGCCAGACCTGACATGACTCCACTGGTGCGTGGCTGATTCATCGTGGATAATCGTGAGCCGGTTAGCAACGAAATTACTAAACCGGCTCCGTACGTTGTTAATGTAGTAAAGTACTATCGTTGAATCCGTCCAGAAGCTCACCGACCAAATGTAGAGATCGAAACATCTCTTCACAGCTTGCACCACCCTGACTGCCAACACGGCTGCGCTGAGTTCAAGGCGTGGGATTGAGACCGACTTCAGTGGAGCAACGCGGGCTTTGGCGAACAGGATCCTCGTGGTATATTGTCCATCTCCTGCGCACCATCGTCCGTACACCACAGCCCCATAACCGGTTTCGGATGCATCGGAAAAAGCATGTAGTTCTCCAGTCCGTGTCGTATGGCCAGGGGTCAAACATCGTGAGATTCTTATGTCCCCTAATTTCTTCAAGGTGTTCAAAAATTCTTCCCAGTCCAACCGGTCCCCTCGGTCCAGTGACTGGTCCCAATCAACTTTCTTACGGCACAGCCGCTGCAGCAAGATCTTTCCGGGTAGCAGCCACGGTGAGACGAAACCGAGCGGGTCGAACAAACTTGAGACGGCAGATAGTATGCCACGACGGGTTATTGGCAGCTCGGGAACGTTCAGTTCGAAAACAAAATCGTCCGTTTCCGCGTCCCATTGTATCCCTAAAGTGCGTTCGATAGGAAGTGGAGAGCCGTCCAAATCTCTTACCCTTTCGGCCTTTTCGTGATACGGGATGATCTTCAGCACTTCTGAAGCGTTCGACATCCATTTAGTTAGATGGAATCCGCCCTCTTCCAGCAATCTCGTCAGACCCCTGAACTGCTCTAGAGCTGATTCCACATCATCGAATGACCCAAGGTAGTCGTCGACGTAGAAGTTCCTGCTGACGCTTTCTACCACCGTCCGATGTACTAGATCGCCATGTTTGTTTGCTGATTCTCGGAGGGCGTAGTTGGCACAAAATGGTGACGATATGGCTCCGAAGGGGTGGACGGTCATCCTATAATTCACCACTGCATTGTCCCGGTCGCTCCCTTCCCACCACAGGAAACGCAAAGCATCTCGTTCTCCTACCGGAATCTTCACTTGATGGAACATTTCCCTAATGTCAGCAGACAAAGCCACTTTACCCACTCTGAAACGGCACAAAACATCGATCAGTGGTGTGGTCCAGTCAGGCCCCTGTAGTAGGCGATCGTTTAACGACTTGCCCTGGAACTTGGCCGCACAGTCGAAAACCACCCGCAGTTTATCGGGTTTCTTGGGGTTGATAACCGGATGGTGAGGCAGATACCAGATACCCCTTTTGCTGTCGGTGTTGACAGGCACCTTTTCAACGTAACCGAGGGCCTCGTTTCGCTTCATCAAATCCGCGTACCGTTCCCACAGATTCTGGTCTCGAATGAAGCGTTCTTTTAGTCGTAGTAATCGTTGGAGAACATAATTTCTGTTGTCGGTCCACGGGTCGACCGGTGTGCGCCATGGGAGGGGAACCTCGAACTGTCTTTTGAGGCCCCTAGTGCCTTCCCGCACCGTTTGTAGAGCGAAGTGATCCTCTTGAGACAACGTCGGTCTTTCGTCTCCAATGTCATGAAACTCCTTTTCATAAAGCCGTTGCAGATGATACTCTATGCGGTCCGTTTCGGCGGATAAGTAATTCAAGGAACCACGTACCCCTACTGGACCGTATAACATCCATCCCAGAGCCGTGCGTACGGCATAAGGTGTCTGGCGGTCGCCCACTCTTTGGTCAAGCACCCAATGCGCCTCTGGCACGTCGCATCCGATGAGGAGATCCACCTCATCATCTTCCCAGTCTACAACGGTTATATCCTGCAGGTGGGGCCACCGAGTCAAGATTGCGTTCACCGACCTTGGTGCTCGCATGGGGAGATCCGCTAACGTGAATGCCTCTGTTGGTTCAATTTCCTCGTTAGTGTCTAGAGAGATGAGTTGCAGCCTTAATCTACCGGCAGTCATTACCTGTGTTCCGCCCACCGTGCTCACGGCTAACGACGTCGCACCTTTAGCCAGTTGGTGTTTGTCGGCAAACCGCTCTTTCACTAAAGTGGTGTCGGATCCACTATCAACGAAGGCCAACGCCTTGACTATCCCAGTCGGAGTCACTACTCCCACGGCCACTACGCCTAAACGTACCGGTTTACTGGCAGATTGTGAAGTTGAACAAATCACGCTGGGCTTGGCACTCGCCTCGGATATGGTTATTCTCGCCTGATGCAGCAGCCGATGGTGTCTGCCCGTGCAGCCCTCGTAACCACATCGATTCCTTGTTCTACAGGCTGCTGCCCGGTGCGTGGTGTTGAGACAGATGAAACATGCTCCTGCCATCCTCGCCATTCCCCATCGTTCGTCTATTGTGGCGTTGCCGAACTTGGGGCATTCTGGTAGGCCATGGCTAGTACCACAGGACCTGCAATTTGGTTTCGCCGTAGCATCTCGTGAAATGACGTGTGTGTTGGTCCAAGGCTGGTACTTTGTATGTTCCCGTACAGGGGTTTGGACTTGGCTAGTACCGGGCTTGTTTGCTCGGTTGCTGTCCCGGACGAGTCGGCCGAATCTGCTGTCAGCTATCTTCGTTTGCCTGTCTACGTATTCAGTCAGGTCTTCGAAGTTGGCTTCTCTGTCGCCTCGGCTTATCCGTTCAGCTTCTTCCGCCCACCGACCCTGTAGTTCGGGAGAGAGGTGACGGACTATGCCTTCCAAAGTGTGCATGGCGTCTAGGTCAGCCCTGTAACCTAAATGGTCGAGGGCTATTGAGCAGTTCTGCATCTTGATCACCAGGTCGGCCATGGTGTAGACGTCGCCTTTGGTTCTCTTTGCCTCTGCCATCACGCCCTCTATTAGGTTACGGGCTACTTTGAAAGGTTGGCCAAACAAGTCCCTCAGAATCTTTCTTGCCCTTGTGTAGCCTTGTTCTGGATCGAGCATGGTGCACCCGTCGATAGCTTCTCGCGCTCGGCCTCGGCAGTAGTGAGTAAGGTAAAGAAGCCTTTGCCCGGGGTCGGTTACCTTGTTTTCAACGAACGTCTCGAACTGTTTGACAAACTTGCAATATTGCTCAGCTCGCCCGTCGAAAACCGTTAACTCCACTCTAGGCAGATCGATCGATGGAGGTTTGTAGTCGGCGACCGGCGTGGGATTCCCTACCTTATTGCACTCTAACCTATCGGAAGTGTCGAAGTCACTGGTCTCATGCTCTCGCTGTTTCTGTGTACACTTCTCTGCTTCCTGCGCCTGTAGTCTAGCCGAAAGTAACTGTTGCTCTAGTTCTAGTATTCTCAGCTTATATAAATCGACATCCTTACGATCAATATTGCTTTCAATAACACATGAGCTAGCACTGACAGGACTAGGCGATCTAGCATTAACTAAAGAATCATATGTACCCAAAACCTCCCCAGAGACTTGCCGTATTACTTCCTGTCCGGATTCGAGTGCTTTTGATCCTTTTCTTGGCATTTTGCGTGATTTTTCCTCGTTCCAAATAGATCTATTGAGTATTGTTACGAACGTTTGAGCAATGCGTAGCCAAATTCGCAACGGATCCCGAAATCAAAAGACGATTATCCGTGATATTCTACGATACTAGATTATTACATGAACAATGACATAAACAATGTACAAACCTCAATAATACGATCACAAGGACTCAACAACGAGAAACCGAATAGCAGCGTGTGAGCAAACAGCACGTGCGTCACGCAGGTCCTGAACAAGGATGTGCCAAAGTAGCGCTCTGGGCGCGAACAAACAACAATTGATCCAGAAAAACAACCAGTTCGTAAAGACAAGTCAATAGTGCATGGAAATGAGTGATGTTGGGAAAAACACTGAATCGCGAGGGAAATAGGGGGATTTTTTCACGACCGGCTGTTACAACAGGTGCTCCAGTTTGGTGAACGTCACCAGTGGTGTACCTCAGGGATCCGTCCTAGGCCTGGTCCTATTCTTGTTATTCATTAATGACCTGGCATCCACTCTTCAATCGCCCAGCTTTATTTTTGCGGATGATGTGAAGATTGTTGGATCTAAGGGTAGGGCGGACTTGGGCAGGGAAATAGGTACCGTCCTGAACTGGGCATACAAATGGGACTTACCTCTAAACGCTCAAAAAAGCCATTTGCTGTCAGGGCAACAGACAGCCTAACCGTCGCTTATGATCAAGGGCTGTTAGCCGTAGAGGCAGTCAGTAGGGTTAAAGACCTGGGGATCATCATGAAAAGTGACTTCAAATGGTCGGAGCAGTGCAACGCTGCCGCACACAAGGCTCGTGGGGAGCTCTTTAGACTGCGATCAGCTTTGTCGTGGCGGAAGCCGGAGGTATTCGTACCTATTTACATGGCTATAGTACGACCTCACTTAGAAGGTAGCGTGCGGGCTTGGCCACCCTTCTACAAAAAGGACGCCGCCTGCCTCGAGAAAGTCCTACGTCTCGCCACGCAAATGGTTGAAGGGCAGAGGGGTAAGACTTGCGAGCAGAGACCCTGTGACCTGAATCTCTTCTCGTTGGAAAGGAGGAGACGTCGAGGGGATCTCATAGAAACGTTCAAGTTAATGAAGGGCTTTTCTGGCCTTAGACCAGATAGTCTATTCCAAGTGGCCGTAGACTCTAGAACAAGGGGACATGAAAAGAAGTTGATAAAAGCCCGATCTAGGTTGATGGCTAGATCGCACTTCTTCAGCAACAGGGTTGTGAACAGTTGGAACGGTCTGCCTGGTGAAATGGTAGATCTGCAGACAGTCCAATCCTTCAAAGGTGCCCTAGATCGCAAGTGGTAAGAGATCTTTCCTTGTAGTGAGCCTTGAGTATATCAACTAGATGGATGACGGGTAGCACTGTGGTCCTTCTGGAGTATGTTTTAGAAGACTTTTTCCCTCATTGCACACTGTCTCAGTGAACGCTCACGATGCATAATGTCTCTCGCAGTTGATGTGCGATGAGGTTTTCCGTTTCCCTCTCAGTTATAGCGGGGATTCGACGAAATACACTCGGCAGTGGTGGGTGCATAACTGGTGTGCATACGTTTGAAGGAATTCTGGACGGTCGATTGGCCGTGGCCATTACCTGTCCTGTGCAGACTGAACTGAACTGAACTGAAGGCCCATTCATTGCCCGGAGATTCGGCCTTGACTGCAGTACTCCATGATCCTTCTCAACTGTGGGTTCCCAAAGTTCTAGTGTTCTAGGTCTTTTGAGGCTCAGGTCATTACCGGATCAAGGATTGACGGTAGCCAACCGAATCACCATCATTTCGCTTGATAACCTTGTTGGAAAATGGCCTTTTTGTCTATAAAGCCGACCAGTATCCCCAAAATGTGCCTTCTGGGCTGTAGTCTACTTTGGGGTTGTTGAAATCACCCATAATAAATGATCCTCGTCCCGCGCTGTTGACGGTAGTGATGAACGCGAGCAGCTTGCTGCCCCCAGCGCCTTCCATTTCTGGGCCTCGGTATTTCCAAACAACTGACTTTTTCGGTCCACTCGTAGGTTAACCAAACTATACCGCTAGTATATTGCGTACGACAGGTCAACTGCGCCCAAAGCCTCCGTACTGTTCTGCTAAGAGGATCAATAAACCACTTCCTATTAGTCCGTCCAGCCTATCCACCCTTGGGACTGAGCAGAAGCTTGAGATTAGTCTACGGTCGCTTTCGCCTGGTTTAACAACATTTCAAGAGCAGCTATTACCTTTGATTCTAGCTTCCTGGCCATTTGTTAGCCACACTTCCATCACTGGTGTAGGCAACTAGAATCACAAACCTTCCCCAGTTTCCTGTTTTCTAGAGGCGGGCTGCAGTGGCTTGTGCCCTGAACCCGAGCTCCCGAGCCATTTTCCGTGACACGTTTGGATTCCTGGCACAACTGTCGACCGATACCCTTTCTACCTCCTGGATTGCTTCGCACATTGCCCTCCCCGGAGTCTCGGTGGGAGAAAGTTGTCTTATTTTTTCCCCTCTCGGGGTTGTGACAGACCAGTCCCTTTGTAACTGAGAGGTGCAACACTTTCTCCACTTTAACCATGGACTCCGTAGTGCATGGCTCTTTTATCATTCTTGCGTCCACTATCGGAGGCTTAAGAGAGGCAGTGATAAACCGGAAGTTCCACCTTTTCCAGCTTTTTCCTGACTGACCACAGCCGCTTTATTGTCGGGCTGTACTTCCATTTCGCTCTGGAGAATTGGCCCTACAAGCCCGGATGCGGCTGAGAAGGCCTTCCTGCAACGGGGATTGGCGAACGTAGCAAGCAAAAGACCCGATTTGCACCATTCAGAGTCATTCTCCCCCCCCCCCCTCAGTCTCATATCTCTTTTCGGGGCTGGGTGCCTAAGGATTTCTACCAGCCGTAGCAAGATGACCTGATGGCATTGAGTTGCTCCGTCCCTCTATCTTCCAATTTTCACCAAAAGATCCGGAATTTCCTGAGCCAAAACATCCCGGTTCGTCATCAGAACAGTATTATTGGCCTTCCTCAGTGCAGTCGGAATTTTAGTGCTGTTAGCCGTGTCTCGTTCTGACTTACTTCCCCGCTAGTTCAGTACACTCAATTTCTCTACTGTGTCATGGGTCGATATCGCAAGAGCTTTTTGCTGTCCCGGCTTTGTCCTGGTGTTGTTCAGGCCACCGAGCGTAGCCTCACATCCGGTAGTGCCCCAAATTGGTGCCAACCTTTCTTCTGAGAGCTTGGTTACTTGCGCCTTTTTGACGACTTCTGTCTCGGCAGTGGCCTCAATATCTGTCTTGATAGGATTTTGCTCCGCAGGCATATCCACCTGAGTTTACCACATTTATGATAGAGATTGCAGTACTTCCTGCTTAACCCCGTGCCTTTCTTGTGAAATCATGTCTGACAGGTGTCACTCTGAAGTCCCGCAGTGCCTGCTGATATACTCCCCAAGAGTATCACTGGCAACAAAATTTGGAACTTTTGATGCACGTTGCACAGGTTAAACCGCACGCAAAGAAATCGGAAGAGACCAAGCGGATTGATGACAGCGTTTTTCGGGCTATCTTCTCCGGAAACCGGAATTTGACTTTGGGCCCGAATGAGGAGAACTTTGCTGAGGTTGATGGATCCGACCAGAGCAAACGCGATGTCATGACTGCGTGAGATATGAGAAAGATACGGTGTCTTATCCTGATTAGGACGAAGACAAATATCCCAACAAAGCCAGTCTTTTAAAACTTTCCACGGGACCGTACGCAGTGAAGGAGCTCGCGGGCCGTTAGAGGGAA
Organism: Fasciola hepatica; assembly: GCA_948099385.1. Lineage (NCBI taxonomy): Eukaryota > Metazoa > Platyhelminthes > Trematoda > Plagiorchiida > Fasciolidae > Fasciola > Fasciola hepatica. Next base: position 1,061,179 of record CANUEZ040000011.1, read on the forward strand.
GGAGCATGTTGAGGTCTATATTGTGCTGGAATTCATGGAGAGCAATGGCCCAAGTTATCCGGGGCTGCACGACAAAAGCCGGCCAAAACTGAGGGCCCCGCGATGTTGATGTGAAGTGCGACAGCCGGGTGCAAAGCAGGTACATGGTTTGCAGGCTCATGGAGAGAAGGAAACTCGACCAAGATTGTGGCAAAGATGTCATTGTTGCCAGAAGCAACCGACAAAGTTTTGAACAACGATGGCCAAGTATACTGACTGAACAACAGCACCATGAGTCACAGGGATGGGTACCTTGCGAGAAAGCAATGTAGCGGGAGGTGGCCGACTTCACAACAGCATAGCTGTTAAGTTCATAAGAAGGGCGCCAGGTCGTGCAGCAATACCTCTCAAAGGTTAGACAGTGGTGGCTCTGGAGGAACCGACTAATTTGGGAGGAAATGGTCTGCATGCGGCGGTGTACAGTCGAAACCAGCCCAATCAATAATATCTTATCCACGGGAGGCGCCAGAAATCGATGCACTTTTTCGAGTAGCTACTTTGGTCACAGTGGTTGCAACATCATTTCGCCATCGCAGGTACGCTTGGCCAATTGCCGCAAGCGACTCGGAAGCAATGAAGGCTCTTGGTCGCCGAGAGGAGAGCCACTAAGGGGCTGACTAATATGGTTCGAGCAGGAAAAGCAGGTGAGTTTCAAGGTGGCCTAGCGAAATACATCGTAAGGCTTGTCCGCGAGTGGACTGGAGAAAACGTCATCTACGGCTTCAGAGGTACTTAACGGAAGTTCATCAGTGGGAAGCGTATAATACTTCTGCTGTGAGATGACCCTGGAAGCAGCAAACTGCCCCTCCAGATGGGTAAACAGAAGGGCAGTTTCCTGCAGAATAAGTGGCAAATGAACCAAGGGACAAGCGATGGAAAAAGCTTCCTGCATGGCGGGATCAGACATAATTAGCTTAAATTCATCCATAACAGAAGACGCAATAAAATAAGTCTTTGATGAACTACCGGAACTTTCACGGCCAGAAAAATAATAAAACATATATGCTTCTTTTAAACAAAGTGGACGCCGTGAAAAAAGAAAGGAAAAGGTAATTCGTGACGGCCTCACCAACCTTGATGTTCGAGCTATGCATGAGGATACGATTCCCATCCAACAGCCTGAGGGCAGACTGAGGGCTAGACCAACTGGTAAGCGGGGCTAACGAGCCAGAGCACGCCTTTTTCCTGAACAGTATGGAGATAAATGGTGATGAGCCGAAGTAGGATGAAACAAGGTTGACTTAAACAAGTTGACTTCAATCGACCAGTCAAATGGACGAGCCGAAGGTACTCTGAATCCTTAGCCCGTCAAAGAGACTGGTCAGTGGTTCATTGATCATCCGTGCACCTAAGTGGTGACGGATGGGAATCACTCAAATGTTCCACAGGATTCCTAAAATGGACCTGTTACGGGATGTGGATAAGTACTTTGAGGTACCAGTATGTCTGACTGTGAGTCCCTTTACGTGACTGCAAAGAATATGACCATGGACAGTGATTCCAGATTTGGGACTACCTGAGGCTGGCGAAGGACCTGGTACCGGGATTGGATGAGCTTCTAGGGAATGGCTATCACTGCCATGGTGGACCTTAGCACAAATAACTATTTGAAAACAAGTAGCACCTAAGCTCTAAGCACACATTTGCACTTCAGCTGAGTTTTGCGTCACCCCTGCAGCACACAACTCGTTCGCAACATCGGTTTTCGGCAAGTTTACATTCGATTTACTTAGTAATGGTTTTTCCAAAAAAAAAATAATATACTTTCCAAGAGGGAGTTACGGATTTGACATAAAAACATAAAAGCTGTGTAAAGGTATGAGGATAAGTTGCGGTGCATTTTCCTGAAACTAGTTCAAGTGGCTCAGCGCCGGCCATATTGCGTTCATCGCTGGAAGCCATTTGCGACGGTTTTTGGAGCGTGTCACATCTTGGAAGGTCTTAAGACTTGACCCAATCATCGTTGACGTTTTCCAGTTTTCGCTGGAAGCTGTTCTTGTATTATATCCTGTGGTAACATGGTATTTAATTTTAAGGGTTCAATGACCTTACTCATCTGGAAGAAGAATTGAACCCACGTCGTACATCCCCACGCTCAAGTTCGGCTTTCGATGTTATAGATGCAGTTTTATTAAGTTATCTGGGATAACCCTGTTCATTCCGGTTCTTAGGGTAGTTTTACAACCCAGAAAAAATCCAGAGGTTTTTTCGAACACCATACTTTTTGGGCACTACGTGGCATAAGATATTTGCGACAGTGATCTCTGAAAGGTCTCTCTCGGTGTAGGAGTAAAAGGAAACACCTGTCTCAGTCGGACAATGTTAGGAGATCACAAGGCACTGAGATGTAAATCGCTTTCTTAAGGTACATTACTTAGCAGCCGCCTTCGCCAAATTAGCCGGGATCCCGACTGTTTGGCATCCTTTCTGACGTGTGCAATACATCCGGGAACGCTTCATCGGCACCATCAGCAGAAACTACCTGCGGCTCTAACCCAGCAACTAGTACATTATTATTTCTGCACATATTGACCTACCACGAAGAGTACTCCCTTCCTTGGACCAACATATTTTGGCCTTATTCCTTATGTTTCCCCTTGCCTCTGTACCGCCTTTGTCCCTCAGTTTATTGTCACAACCTGTCCCATTGAATATCCATATCTTCAACACCATGGATCTGACTAAATCTTTCACTAGACCACATAAAATCATTGCCAACAATCGCCTTCTCGAGAACACTGAACTCACAAACCCATCGAGTAACTGTTCAGTTTTCCTGGTAGATGTTAATAAAGATACTGATAGAAAAACTGCAGGAATAGGCAAAAATCAAAGTGAACCTTCTTCCTGAACCGAGGGTGCCGATCTGACCTCCGGTTAACTGATGCCTTCAGCCTTCTCGCTTGATCCAGGCTAGCACCACACCCCAACCAACTTACTGCTGGCTACGAAGTTTGTGAACACAGTTGCCTCTGAAATCTCCGGACGCATAAGAAGGCCAATAGTGCAATCGTGTCTAATATTCACGAAGGAATCTCACTTCTACCAGGTAAACATAATCCTAAGTGCTGCAACCGTGACTTACAACCGTGCCAATGTGTTAGGCCCCGAAAAACTTCCCAGCGTACCAACTATCCTCTTCTGTCACAGTTTACAAGTGAAGTTGTCGCCGAGGTTTTCATCGGCCGAAAATCCTTAGTCGTAGCCAAAACTAGCTTTGGAAGTTCCAGGTTGTTTCCTGAAAAAATCCCATTTCAAGAGAGGTTCATAAGAGCTTCGCCCGGAGTAACAACCCCAGTAACATAGCAACCAGCAATCGCCCAGAACCGTGATGTACCCATCATCGCTATATACCACAAATCCTAATGTAACTGTAGGTTTTGACAGTAAGCCGATCCCCACGACAAATGAGCCCCTTGGCAGACGCTCCAAAGTTCACAATAGCCGAAGCAAGTCTCTAGACTGGAACAAGCTTCCCAGCATCCACAAAACCGATAAATGTTCCTCCGACTCATCCACCTGCGAGAGCATGTTCACCCCAATTCTAGGCGATTTTTTCTCCCTCCACTGGCTCCAAGTGCGGTTATTCAGCCACGCCTGTAACTATATGCGCCATCATCCCACCTCAATCCACTCCCAACCATCTCAATACCTCCGGCACTCTTGGTAACGCGACCGGGCTTCGGGGCCAACCCACCACACCCTCTGATTCTCCCCAGTAAGTTATCTCGTTGTCACCCAGGCCACCATCGCTGATTAATCTGACAGTACAGACTCATCCTGAGAAATTAACACTTCGTTGTCCGAAGAAAAAGGCCTATCAACGTAAAGCGCATGGAAACCACCGGTAAATTGGGCCATGGAGGAAGATTTTACCGGCTTCTTGTGTAGCTCTGAATCCTACCGCTCAACCTTAGATAACTGTCTTTCTATTTGCACCCTAATTTGAATCACTCCGTCGTTCTCTATACACGGTTCCATTACACTTTCATCAGCAGCACCAACCGCTCCGTATCCCAACCGTTGCCAAGTCACTCCCTGGGAATCAGCTCCGTGCCCCACATAGCTTCCCATTCCCAGAAGACCTATCCACCTCCCTTGGTTCATTAACACTACCCAACAAAGGTTGCTTATTTCCTGCCGGCCCCCTCCAAGAATATCCACAGCACTCGAACTACCCTTTTGACCAGTAACTCCTCAGCCCCCTTCTTTAACTGCACCCTACAGGCCTCAAGTTGTCAGTTGTTTGAAGCAACTGAGGTCCCTCTCTGGTTCTCGCCATATTCATCACTCAAAATACCACGTTCATCGCCACCACCAAACCCGCTATCGTCTCCCCCATTATCGTCACCACCGAAACCAGAATCATCTCCTCTCTCCCTCACACTCACAAATGCCCGTTCAGTACTGAGGAAAACAAATACATCCGCAGCACCGTCCATACCTCCGACTTTGGCACCGTCACGTAACTGAAACTAGGCTGACTGATCCCGTCCCGTCAGATCAAATCTTCTAGTTGGTTGTCAGATTTTTCAGAGGAACAGGCCCTTTGTGTGAGGGAGGCTATTTAATTAAGATCAAAAAATGCCCTGCCGTTATTCCAATCTCCCACGCAACTTTGGAAGCCATTCAGGGTTACCCACGGTTAACAGTTCCTCTACCAAACACCCACCTTCATACTAGTTGTACCTGGTTCAAACGCCACAGATCTTACAGAGATTATTGGCATAATAAACTATCTTTCATTGCCGCCCCGTTCCTGTGAATCAGGTTCTGGAAATTCAGTGCGCCGAGAACTTGTTCGAAAACTCTCTCTGTCCAAAACAACCTACTGGACTTATGCTCACTGCAGCTCTGTCTATACACAGGTCTAAGTAAGTGGTGAGGTCCAGCTATTCCAATGAGAAATACTCAAAGCTATGGAACAAACTCCCGATACAAATCCGCGAGTAACTCCATCTCACAGTTCAGATGCTGGTTGTATCGTTCCCTGACTGTTCCCAGTGCGCTCCCACATACCCGCTAGGGTGTCAACGAAGGGTTGACCTTCGAAAACGGGTTTTGGTACTAGGAATATAGCACCATATTCTAGAACCATCACTGCGGGCCTGGTGGCAATTGTCAGGTAGACTATTTTCCATTACATTACACCGCACATAATCTACGCTACAGAAGCTAGAGTTTGTGGCTTTTACAACTATATCAATTCTATGCCTGCCGGTTCTCCTAATTCTGGATTGTGTTCAAGTTCTCCTCTTGATATCAAGCCCAAGGATTCCAGCTTCTGGCGTCTCACAATGTAGAGACCATACCTTACACTTGTTGAACTGTTCTTTCAGCGTTCTTGGCAGCCACCAGCTCCAAGCCCAAAGATTCCTCGACACAAGTCAGAGCACGTTCTCTGTACACAGACCCTGTAGGAATACACACGGTTGGAATTTCGCGGTCTTTTCTCTTCAACTTCCCCAACGAAAGCGACTGTAAAAGTCACGGGAGTGTCCCCTCCAACCATTGACGAGCCCGTCCCATTTATCGTTTTAATTTAATTCCGCCCAAGTGACTTAGCGATTTCACTTCGAAGGTAGTTTTCTTCCCTTCCTTGATGACGTATCCTTTCTGAGATCAAACATTTCATCAAGTGTAAAGTTAAGTAACCAACCGGAAACTTCATAAGCGTACGAATTTTCTCAGGCAAACTTTGGGAATACCAGCCCTGCTTGCTCCTATAGTAAACACTCATTTCCAAATAAACACGAATCATAAGCCTGATTATGAATCGGGGCCCCATTCAAGGCACATGAAAATCCCAGATTTCATGCCGGAAGATCCGCGGTCTTCACTGCCATCCTAGAGTCTCGCTTCCAGGAGGCCTAGTTATCCAGCCAACGGTCCGGATACAATGATCTACTTTCGGCAATCTCAGACTAAATGATCCTATCAATCAGGTACACGGTACGAACCCCCCGCGGCACAGCCCACACAATACACGCCGAGGAGCTCTCGTTGAGCGCGTAACAGCTCCAGAAGCGATACGTATCCAGCACTTTCTCTCCGAAATGCAGCTGGGATATACGAAAACCTCACAGATGTTATGCTGAATGCGTTAATCATTAGGTACGGCGTCCATAGACGATGCAGTTCTGTATCAACTACGGAGGCAAGGACACCCACCGTACGCCCACGGCATGTTCATCACTCCATTACAAATCCGGAGTTCAGGTAAGGGCGCAGAGTCTGCAGACAAAGTCATCAGGCACGCAAACGCACCTGTTTCACAGACACGCGTTCCGCACCGTAACCGCTGTCTCCATTGATGCAGTCTCTAACCCTATTTCGAAAACCACTCTCCAAAATGCACTCAGCTCCAACTCTGGCATCCCGGCTGCACGTCAGGAGGTTCGCGTTTTGATGAAGTTCTTTGAACAACAAGAGAGCACACTCAAAAGGCCTTCGTAAACAAAGTTCAACCGGCCGACATTTCTCTACCTGTGCCGTTAAGCTAGATTTCAAATCGGGCTAGTGTTGCTTCAAGCGCAGTTCCGGACCTCATGCTTGCTAGAGCAAAGAGCTTTGCAGGACTCACTTCATTCCGGTGATTGCGATAAGCCCTATCGGCACCTCTGTTCCTATTTGCCTCATTTACGTGAAAGACAACAATACCAGTATGCGTTTCTTACTCGACACGGGAGCGCAGGTCAGCATATCACGAGTTTCAAAACGGTCCACTGTCTCTCCCACAGCTTTGACACTGAAAGTCACCAAAGACACTTCAATCCCAACAAACGGCCGACAACCTCTCACCCTAGACCATGGCCTGTGTCGTCCTTTCCCGTGGATCTTCGCCGTCGCCCAAGTGCACCAGGCTACTCTGGGCTTAGAATTTTTGGAAGGTCAATGTCTACTGGTCAATCCCGGTAAGCGTCTTTTCGTAGATCGAGTTAAATCGGGCTTCGTTAGTGACTCCCTCACTCAAGCTCAAACACCAGCGACCATCACGCCAATTGTTACGCCCGAGCCAGAATTTGGTAGTTAATTCGGCGAGTATCCCAAACGTGTCCGCTCAGAACAATAACGTTCTGCAATCACTATTTACCCGGCTCACCAAGTCGTGACGCAAGGGCCCTCGGTCCATGATAGACCCTGCAGGTTGGCTCCAGACAAGCTCTGTGTAGCCCGCTCCGAGTTCCAGCACGTGCTTAACTCAAGAATTGTCTGGCCTCTCAACGGTCTGTGGGAATCACCGATACACATGGTGTCTAAGAGGTCACCTGACGACTGGAGATTGTGCTTAGATTATCCCCCACTCAACCGAGTGACTAAGCCCGACCGACATCCTAGTCCGCACTTCACGGACCCCACAGCTGGTTCAGTGGGTAAGGTAACTTTCAACCAAATTGATTTAGTGCGGACATATAGCCAAATACCAGTGGCGGAGGCAGATATTTCCAATACATCCGTAACGACTCCTTCCAGTCTTTTCGAGTTTCTACGAATGCCGTTTGGACTTACCAATGCTGCGCAAACTTTACAACGTTTCATCGATGTGGTGTAAAGTGGCTTAGATTTTGCGTTTGCTTATCTTGTCAACATCCTGATTGCCAGCCCATCTAAGACAGGTAATGTGGCACACCTGCGTCCCCCTTGCGACCGCCTGTCACAACACGGGGTTACGGTCAACGAGAAAGTGTAATGGACGTCAAACCCGTCGAATTTCGTGGGCCACAAGATTATTTTCACCGGGATCATACCGGTGCAAGATGAGGTGCAGGCAATCCTGGACTTCCCAAAACCAACGTTATTCGAGCAACTACGAATGCTCGACGGGTTGGCCAACTTCTATCGTCGTTCCATCCTACAATACACTCGGCTAGTGCAGCCGCTGACAGATCTGCTAGAGGGCAAAGCGAAGCAGCTGGTTGTCACAGAAGCCGAACGGGATGCCTTCGCCAAGCTAAAGCAGGCTACCAGCAATAAAACTTCGCTATCACACCTGGAACAAACTTCCTCAATCGCTTAAGTAACCGACGCATCCGACAAGGCCGTGGGCACAGTACCGCAACAATACTAAGCCGACACCTAGCAACCCGTTGCATTTTCCCCCAAAACCCACAACCAAATGAATCCGAGTATAACACCTGGGCCGCAAAATTTTCGCCAACTACTTAGGCATCCACCAACTAAGATACATCTGGGAGGGACGCGAATTCACAATCTAAAACGACCGTAATCTACTCATTCCCGGATTGCGTGCCACCAAGGACAAATGCTTTCCCATAGATTTAAGATATTTGGGCTACACCTCTCAGTACACGAGTAAGGTACGTAATATCTCAAATGACGATAACCCTGTCACAGACGAGGTATCTCTCATTAACAACCTGGACATCAGCACCACCGGTTCGATCAACGTCGAAGCTACCGCATCCGCACTAGCAGACGATCCCGAGGTAGACCAAATCCGTAGCATTCCATCGCTGGTGCTTCAGTCGGTTTCCGTTCTTTCCGCCGAAGGTCGCATACTGTACGACATGTCCAAAGACCACCGGAGGTTAGTCATGCCATCGGCTTTACGGCGACAGGTTTTGGAAACCTTGCACGGTTTGTCCCATCCACGTATAAATCCCCCACTAAACTCATTGGCGACTGGTATGTTTGGCACAAGTGAAACATGATGACACCGCATGGGTCCGCGCATTCATCCAATGCCAACAATCGAGAGTACATAGACATACAAACCCACTTCCAAAATTTGCAGCGGTTGGCTCGCGTTTACAACACGTGCATGATGAATAAGTGGGGCCGTTGCCCCCTGCAAAGCGTAGTATATGCCTTCTTACTTGAGTAGATCGGTTTATCAGATGGCCTTTAGTCGTAGCTTTGTACACAGCAGCTAGCGAAACAGTCATCTAAGCTTTCTTAGAACACTGAGTTGCTGCATTTGGTTGTCGAGCCTTGGCTACTACAGACCGCGGCTCGGATTTTGAAGGAACCTTCAGTGGTCTTCCACAAAGTTTGGACACCCATCGCATCCATACCTCAGCCTACTACCCGTCAGTAAACGGGAAGACAGAACGTTTTCGTCGGCAACCGAATGCAGCCTTTTAACTTCGTCATGGACGAAATAATGGAGAGTGGGCTGCAAAATCTTCAGGATGTAGGAGTCGAACTAGGAGATAGTGAAAAGCTATGTGACTTAGATTACGCAGACGACGTTGTCTGCTTGTTCGAATCCACGGAACATGCTCAGCGTGCACTAAATAATCTCGCAAGAGCTGTAGCTACATTCGGCATGCGCTTTGCACCTTCAAAGTGCAAGGTGATGTTACAAGACTGGACGTCAACAATTCCGAGCTTGATGCTCGATGGGGAGGTGCTGTCAGTTGTCGACCACTTCACCTACCTCGGTAGCTGCGTGACGACGGATGGGAGCACAGTAGTAGAGGTGAGTACGCGGATATCCAAAGCTCGAGCGGCGTACGCTGGACTGAAGCACTTGTGGCGCCGATCCGATATTTCACTGAAGTTGAAAGGTCGTGTATACTGTGCCACTGTGCGTTCAGTTTTGTTGTACGGTTGCGAAACTTGGAGTCTGCGTGCTGAAGATATTCGTCGTCTCGAGGTTTTCGACCATCGATGTTTACGTAGTATCGCTAGGATTGGGTGGAATAGCCGAGTAAGCAACGATGAGGTAAGAAAGCGAGTATTGGGTACTAATTCAGAGAACGTTTTGTCACAGCGTATCCAACTTAGTAGACTTCGTTGTTTGGGACACGTGTTACGTATGGCAAACACACGTCTACCGTACCGTGTCCTATTCTCCGCCCCTCCTAGGGAGTGGAAGAGACCACGTGGAGGTCAACAGATGACGGGGCAACCAGGAATGAGAAAATGTACAGCAAACTTAGGAGAAGTAGGTGCTTCACGTCTTCGTGGTTGGGGTCCAAAAGATCCGTCAACCAGTTAGTTGGAGACACTGAAGGATATGGTAGCGAACCGTGAACAGTGGCGATCGTGTTGTCACTTTCTGTGGAATCAGAATGACTGATCGATGTGCGTTTGTACAGTTAGACTTTTTAACCCGTGTGTTGGCTACTAGGGCATTCTTTTCTTTTCCCACCCATGTAGGTCCACTCCCTGTCCATCTTGTATATTCATACTTTTTAATTCAACGTGCAACATGGTGAGAAAGGCAGTGGTCAGTGGGGCTTGCCCTACTGTTTAACGCTGTACGATGATGATGATGATGATGATGCAGCCTTAGCAACCCACAAAAATCGGGACTGGTGGTAATCACTACCCTTAGCACGCTTTGGTTGCCGCGAAGCTCTTAAGGTCGATCTACAAACCACATCAGCTCAACTCACATTCGGTAACACGCTTCGATTCCTCGTAAAGTTGTGCCTCCAAAGCTTATCGTCGCCTTCACCACGCTGATTACGCCACCAGGTTACCGCGTCCCTGAGAGTGAATCAATGAGTCGTTGGATTCCTTAGTAAACTCACCGGGCTTCCGTGGACCGGTACTTTTATTCCAGTGGGAAAGGTTGCCAGCATTCCTCGTAGAAGCGGCCTTTTCAATTTGCCTATATTTCGCAACCCACCACTGCTCGCGGTCATTTCTCAGGCTCCCAGTCATTTGGCGTCTCAGCGATCTACGTACTTCGTTGAATATGGCGTTCGGCTGGACAGATCTGCGAGTATCTAATAACACTTGATGTCGAAGATATCCATTGTTTGTGAAGCCCACTTGAACCCTAGTCCTGAGTGGCGTACAAACACCAACATGATGGCTTGCAGCCTGACCATCACGGGACCGAAGTGTGAATGCTAAGGTGAAAGCCGCAAATGAGAGATAGATTAGAACCAGATCCAACTCTGCAGTAGCTTCCATCATCCTTTATAGATGGCTGTGTGTTCAATAGCAGTTCACTATGGGGACCCGGAAGATAACCAATTATGACGTTAATGACATTCCTGTTCAACTTCGTCATGGACGAAATAATAGAGAGTGCGCTGCAAAATCTTCAGGATGTAGGCGTCGAACTAGGAAATAGTGGAAACTTATGTGACCTAGATTACGCGGACGATGTTGTCTGTTTGTTTGAATGCACGGAACATGTCCAACATGCACTAGATAGACTTCAGAGAGCTGTAGCTCCATTCGGCATGCGCTTTGCACCTTCAAAGTGTAAGGTGATGTTACAAGATTGGACGGCAACGATTCCGAGGTTGATGCTCGATGGGGAGGTGCTGTCAGTTGTCGACCACTTCACCTACCTCGGCAGCAGTGTGACGACGGATGGGAGCACAGTAGTAGAGGTGAGTACGCGGATATCCAAAGCTCGAGCGGCGTACGCTGGACTGAAGCACTTGTGTCGCCGATCTGACGTTTCACTGAAGTTGAAAAGTCGTGTATACTGCGCCACAGTGCGTTCAGTTTTTTTGTATGGTTGCGAAACTTGGGGGTTTGTGTGTGGAAGATATTCGTCGTCTTGAGGTTTTCGACCATCGATGTTTACCTAGTGTCGCTAAGATCGGGTTTAATAGCCGGGTGGGTAATGATGAGGTCAGAAAGCGAGTATTGGGTACTGATTCGGAGAACTTTCTGTCACAGCATATCCAGCTTAGTAGACTTCGTTGGTTGGGACACGTGTTACGTATGGCAAACACATGTCTGCCGTACTGTGTCCTATTCTCCGTTCCTCCTAGGAAGTGGAAGAGACCACGTGGAGGTCAACAGATGACGGGGCAACCAGGAATGAGAAAATGTACAGCAAACTTAGGAGAAGTAGGTGCTTCACGTCTTCGTGGTTGGGGTCCAAAAGATCCGTCTACCAGTTGGCTGGAGACACTGAAGGATATGGCTGCGAACCGCGAACAATGGCGATCGTGTTGTCACTTTCTATCGAATCAGAATGTTTGATCGGTGTACGTTTGTACAGTTAGACTGTGTATTCCGTGTGTTGGCTACTAGGGCATTCTTTTCTTTTCCCACCCATGTAGGTCCACTCCCTGTCCATCTTGTATATTCATACTTTTTAATTCAACGTGCAACATGGTGAGAAAGGCAGTGGTCAGTGGGGCTTGCCCTACTGTTTAACGCTGTACGATGATGATGATGATGATGATGCAGCCTTAGCAACCCACAAAAATCGGGACTGGTGGTAATCACTACCCTTAGCACGCTTTGGTTGCCGCGAAGCTCTTAAGGTCGATCTACAAACCACATCAGCTCAACTCACATTCGGTAACACGCTTCGATTCCTCGTAAAGTTGTGCCTCCAAAGCTTATCGTCGCCTTCACCACGCTGATTACGCCACCAGGTTACCGCGTCCCTGAGAGTGAATCAATGAGTCGTTGGATTCCTTAGTAAACTCACCGGGCTTCCGTGGACCGGTACTTTTATTCCAGTGGGAAAGGTTGCCAGCATTCCTCGTAGAAGCGGCCTTTTCAATTTGCCTATATTTCGCAACCCACCACTGCTCGCGGTCATTTCTCAGGCTCCCAGTCATTTGGCGTCTCAGCGATCTACGTACTTCGTTGAATATGGCGTTCGGCTGGACAGATCTGCGAGTATCTAATAACACTTGATGTCGAAGATATCCATTGTTTGTGAAGCCCACTTGAACCCTAGTCCTGAGTGGCGTACAAACACCAACATGATGGCTTGCAGCCTGACCATCACGGGACCGAAGTGTGAATGCTAAGGTGAAAGCCGCAAATGAGAGATAGATTAGAACCAGATCCAACTCTGCAGTAGCTTCCATCATCCTTTATAGATGGCTGTGTGTTCAATAGCAGTTCACTATGGGGACCCGGAAGATAACCAATTATGACGTTAATGACATTCCTGTTCAACTTCGTCATGGACGAAATAATAGAGAGTGCGCTGCAAAATCTTCAGGATGTAGGCGTCGAACTAGGAAATAGTGGAAACTTATGTGACCTAGATTACGCGGACGATGTTGTCTGTTTGTTTGAATGCACGGAACATGTCCAACATGCACTAGATAGACTTCAGAGAGCTGTAGCTCCATTCGGCATGCGCTTTGCACCTTCAAAGTGTAAGGTGATGTTACAAGATTGGACGGCAACGATTCCGAGGTTGATGCTCGATGGGGAGGTGCTGTCAGTTGTCGACCACTTCACCTACCTCGGCAGCAGTGTGACGACGGATGGGAGCACAGTAGTAGAGGTGAGTACGCGGATATCCAAAGCTCGAGCGGCGTACGCTGGACTGAAGCACTTGTGTCGCCGATCTGACGTTTCACTGAAGTTGAAAAGTCGTGTATACTGCGCCACAGTGCGTTCAGTTTTTTTGTATGGTTGCGAAACTTGGGGGTTTGTGTGTGGAAGATATTCGTCGTCTTGAGGTTTTCGACCATCGATGTTTACCTAGTGTCGCTAAGATCGGGTTTAATAGCCGGGTGGGTAATGATGAGGTCAGAAAGCGAGTATTGGGTACTGATTCGGAGAACTTTCTGTCACAGCATATCCAGCTTAGTAGACTTCGTTGGTTGGGACACGTGTTACGTATGGCAAACACATGTCTGCCGTACTGTGTCCTATTCTCCGTTCCTCCTAGGAAGTGGAAGAGACCACGTGGAGGTCAACAGATGACGGGGCAACCAGGAATGAGAAAATGTACAGCAAACTTAGGAGAAGTAGGTGCTTCACGTCTTCGTGGTTGGGGTCCAAAAGATCCGTCAACCAGTTAGTTGGAGACACTGAAGGATATGGTAGCGAACCGTGAACAGTGGCGATCGTGTTGTCACTTTCTGTGGAATCAGAATGACTGATCGATGTGCGTTTGTACAGTTAGACTTTTTAACCCGTGTGTTGGCTATTTTTGCGTTATTTGTTTTTTCCTCCCGTGTAGGTCCACTCTTTGTCCATCTTGTATATTCATACTTTCTAATTGAACGTGTAACATGGTGAGAAAGGTAGTGGTCAGTGGGGCTTACCCTACCGTCTAACGCTTTACGACGATCATGATGATGATGAGTGCAAGCCTACCTTTCAAGCTCAAAACAGTCCCAACGCCGGCCTGACCACGAGCACTAAAAACCGAATCACCCAATACGCGAAAAGTAGCACGAGAGACTGAGGTCGTATGTGGAGAGGGAAACGTGATCACAAAAAGGGTCTTGTACCGCGTTTCGGGATAAAGCGTGCATCTATTTTGAAAGTCTCAAAATTTCTAGCGGGGACAGCCTGTTGCTCTATCTGACATAGTGTGTTGGCTACTAGGGCATTCTTTCCTTTTCCCACCCGTGTAGGTCCACTCCCTGTCCATCTTATATATTCATACTTTCTAATTCAGCGTGCAACATGGCGAGAAAGGCAGTGGTCAGTGGGGCTTGCCCTACTGTTTAACGCTGTACGATGATAATAACGCCTTTGTATAGGAATTTTCCGCAATGAATGGGTCGAGTGGGTCTACCGTCGTTGTCGGTTTGGTATGGGGTTACCAATGCCCCCAATGGACATGTCCCGTTCTTTGCGATAAAAAAATAAATTCCCTCTCACCAACCGTGATGTCTGTAGAACACGTCGCAAAACGGCTGAAACAAATCCATATGTAACCCCCTTTTTATTACACACAATAAATTACAATAAAAGGATATACCCCGTAGTTCGAGAACATACTGTAAGAGAAGTCTGTAGGTGACATTTGCATCGAAACCTGTTTGTTGATGCCGCTTTCGAAAAAGGAATGCTGTAGGTAGATGGAAAGACAGAGAGGGGAAAGGTATTTCATATCTTAACCGTCTTAGTAGGTTCTGTCAGATATTTAGGAATCACCATTGATTTAGGATTATCCTAAGTTAAGTCAGGACCTGCTCCCGTATAGAGTCTATAGCCCCTGGTCCTCGGTTCGTGACGCGTTAACGAATATACTCGGCAGCGCACAGAAGAGCAGAACTCAAAACGCTGGAACGGGACGTGTGTATTGGAGGGACGCAACGGCGTGCAGACGGTGTGCACAGGCGGAGCCAGTGGCGCTACAAAATTCGATAATTGTTCAGATAAACAAATTTTTAGTCTTTGTAGTCGTGTATCGTATCGATAGCACTACATCGATGCAAATTTGAGATGTTGATCCCACATTTTAGACGGTGAAGAAACTACGCTGGCATTCTAACGTTGAGCAGATTAATATTTCTTTTTTCGTTCATCATCGTTTTTCCTGTTCTCCTCTGTTGCTTCAGCTATATGTACAGGTCTACTGATGGAAACTTCTAAAATTCTTCCCCCAGGTCTCTATTATCGATGGGATATCTTTCATGTCCCTAACTGAACTGCCAACTAAGTTGAGTGAATTAAATCTGACCGCATGCGAATGTTCGCTCACAAAATCTTTTCCGATTGCACGCACCCTTTATACGACGATTTATCCGCGTGTAGCTCTCTGGTCTCTACATGTTTTTCTTTTCAATCCATACCCTGTTTCATTAACATCTACAGAAGTCCTACAGTTACATATCTGGCCTGAATCTTTACAAACCGGGCCCGAGTACTAGCCGAATTTCTTGGCAAGTTTTGACAAGCAATCTTTTTTTCGTTCCCTTAATTCTGTGAGGTGCCCCGCTTGCACATCTTTTTTGGCTGAAATGCGGATGTCTGTCTACGCAGAAGTCCGACCAAACGCAAATCCACATAGCGTATTATTGACACAAGGAGCCTAATCTTATGTAATGGAAAGTCCACTTGCAATCTCCACATCCGAAAGTTCAACGCTATGAACTGGAATCAAACTGGCAGCATTTCGACTACCGGGCGGGTGCTCTACCAGTTGAGCTATTGCGTAGCTGCCAGTTTGGTATGAATAACGCAAACGAATATTCAGTAATGCGCGAACCATTATTCAAGTGATACACAACAACTGTCTCAGTTTTAATCACTGGGCTAGCCTTGTCGGTCACTTCCCAGTACGATGAACAGCACACAGTTGGGCATCATCCAGGGAACATCGAGATATATTCACCGTATTTCATGTTTGTACGAGGTGCCTAAATCTTATATAATGGAAAATATCTAATGAAAAGTGCAAGTGGATTTCCCATTATACAAACTCAAATGTGGATTCCTTAACGTGGGACTTGAGGTGGGTAGCAGATCGTTAAGTTGATCAGGTAGTGAGTGGACCGTTTGCTTTTCTGTTCAGTATTTCCGGAACAAATAGTGAATCATCATCTTTTCATAAGGTAGCGTTTCTTTGGCTATCTTTCATGAAGAGCGGTGATAAGAAGAAGCCTATTTTCATACGATCATTGAAGCAGTTGTTTACGATGTTAGTTTTCATTTTTTTTCCAGATTATTTGGCGTGACCCTTCGAAGGAAAGACCAATTCTTATGTCGACCAACATGATGCCTAAAGATAGTTTTTTTCTTCCTCATAAAAGTTTACGCTGGAAGGAGATAAAACAAAACATTTTGCACGCGATTGAAAGCTCATCAACTCTTCTTGAGTTGATCTCGCATCTCGATTATATTGAACATTTAGGCCACTTAGAGCAACCCACGGGACGTCTGTTCGATGTACTTCCCCTCAGAATGACGTTTGTTGGTTTGGGGAACTTCATCGATTGTTTGGAACCCGAGGAGCGTAACTGGCTGCGCAATGTCTTATTTCCTTTTGTCTTCCGCTGCGCTATGGATATTGAGCAATACAACACAGAAACTCTGCCTTACTGTGTTCGAGAACAAGGTATGCTTTGCTTAACTAGACGTATTCTCTTAGAATATAGTGTCTCTATTCCGTTTAACCTAGCGGTTTCTGTGGTGGCTTGTTCATTCATGTGTCTTATACCCGCACATCCCTCCTGGAATTTGTTGATGAACGAGGCCAATTTCACTTATTTCTTCGCTAGCATCACGGATGCGTAAGTTATTACACTTTTGTATTCCTTACATTGGGAATATCAGCTCTTGTCCACAGGCAGAAAAACTTCGATCGTTGTTCGATTATTTTGAGCATTGTCGACACTTTGGGTGGTCTCGCTTTGAACTTTCATCCGGAGCGCTACGGATTACGCGACGAGTTCTGACGGTCACTCCACCACCATTTCTGCCGTTGAGCAGCCTTGGTAATATACAGCCACGTATGGACAGTGGTAAACGTGAATTGATTAGGGTATTAGGTCCGATTCCACTACCGTATGTGTTAGTAGATGCCTACAACTCCATCGAGTCCGTGGCTGATCGACTGAGGATACCCATGGTAAGTTATTCATGCACAAAATTGACCTAAAAATTAACAACTAGAAAACCCAAGTGGTTTTGCCATCCTCATACCTCTGAATTTTCATCATCCGATTAAATTTACTCTTATGGTTTGAATAAACACACGAAAAATTCACCCGGTTTCGTTTTCTGACTGTGCCCTGTTCTCATAAAGGTTCGACCAGTGAGCAGTTACTACTAGGTTAGACAGACTGTCTTTTGCCTACCTACCTACCTACTTAGAACTCCTGAAATCGTGTCGTAGTAACTCAACGTTTAACTCTCCCATTATTTTTGTACCCGTTCTAGTTAAATGTGGTGGAAAGTAACCTCCACAGGCCACCAGTGATACAAAACCTTTGTCCATTTATGTTATCTTTCTTTAAAATATTTTCTACTCTGGTCTAACAAGAAAATGTAATCTATCAGTCGGTAAACACTGTTCATGCTTAGCTGTAAGGTTTTCCAGTGAAAAGTCAGTTACCCTGTTCTATTCGTTCAAAAAGATGTACTAATCTATGTTTTGTTGGAATTTATCCAGTCTTCACCATGGTAATTAGGATTTTCTCCATCAATCATGAGGTTTGCTTTTCATCCTAATTTTTAACCCTTTCAATGAATTTGCCTCCTTAGTTTATCTGCTTATAATTGGTCGGTTTGAAAATCAAACACATTAGACAGTCGTTTGAAAGAATAGGTTGACTTTACTTCGAACGTTCAAGTGCAGCTAATAACTATTATCCTCGGAACATACTTCGTGGCTGTGATTACTGTGAAACTTGATTCGTGAAATTTTCAATGTGGAAAAATTTGCCAAGCTATAGGAGTTCAATCACAGCTAGTCGCATAAGTCGCTTAAGTAAAAGTAAAGTACATTCCTCTAGGTTGCGCCTTCTGATCTTGGTGTAGGTAAATGTTGTAGCCTCTGTTATCCGGGCCTTACGATTCTCTGTTGCTGGTGTTTATAATAGGTAGCTAGGCTGTTAAACATCGGGATTCTTGAGATAGGCAGTTCAAGGTTACAGCATTGAAGCGTTGTCCAATTAAATCGTGCATTCGTATAAACAAGGGTGAATGTGTTATGCATAATCACAGATGGACTCCATTGATGTTCACTGTTCTCCTAGGCTAACAGTATTTTGGTGAAAGGTTGAGGCGGTTGTTCCATCATGTGGCGTAAAGGTACGGAAATTCTTACTAATAGGATTGAGTGTGTGGGACCCTTTAAGCCCCCTAGCTGGGGTCCACAAGATCAGCCCAACCAACGGCCAACACAAAGTGACATGGCCATAGGTGTTTGTCAGTGCTGTACACACGTTCAGACTATTTCTTCGTTTGCATTTTTTCACCTTTGACTTTTTGCCATGGTTTTTGCCCTAATGTTTTAAATTTATTTCGCCTCTGACTGACCGATACTGTGAGGTAGCAGCCGATACCAGGGCCGTGCATTGCGAGGTCAGTAGTTGAAAAAACTACACCGATTATAAGTTGTTACATTGTTGGTCATTATTGTCATGGTTCTTTAACCAGTTGAGCAAACAACCACGATATCAACCCATACTGTCCCTCTAGACTCACTTCGTCAATGCCTACGTTGGAGGTAACGTGTTGCGCTCTGATGGACCGACGGACGATTCATTGTTCTTCCGTTATCCGGATCTATTAACCTGCTTACCACTGTGTCATCGATTGGAAGATGCCGAGGCTTTGTGGATAGACCATTTCCGTGGTCCATTTGTTCCGAGCAAGAATTTCCCACCAAACTACGTGGCAACAGACCCAGAGCAGCTCAAGTGGCGTCGACTGGTGTGTATGAACTCAAGCTGCTTCCCAAACTGGGCCTCCGAATTACAGTACTCTGACGCATGCTTGATCAGTGAAATTAGCAAAGCTTGCGCTGCATTTTTTGGTGTATCACAGTCTACGATGATGGCGGTATGTCTACTTTCTTTTTCATGTGTCGAATCGTGGGTGCAACGAAAGATGCTAATTTCATACCCATGAAAGTTTGCTTCAGTTCTCAGGGGAACCGACTGAATGGGCCAGGAAACTTGAGGAGGCGAGTCACATAAATAACTAATGGGCCTGGCAAAGCTTCCTACCACTACAGCTAGTCGGCGATTTCGTAATTCAAGCCTTTGTTTTTCCGTTTCTTAATGGGTTTAGAAGACGTAAAGTGGTAAACACAGATCTGTTGTTGGTACTTGTCATCACACCAATATCGTACGCATGAAACGTTCTAACGGTTCTGAAAACTATGATCCACATTAGTAACAAGGGAGCACATGATTGAATGCCAATCCTCTTGCGATAGCTTGTATGTGCACCGAATGATCGCCATGCTTGCCAGTCCTGCTTTTGTCCTGTCATATCGTTGAACTTTGATCAAGGGAGTTGCAATATCTTGATGAACTGTATTTTTGGACAGAATCTATTCCTATAACGTGATTGTAACCGCGTCAGCCGTAGAGAGGATTCGCTGTCGGATTCATTTAGAGCGGTTTACCGTCACATGGTAGATAACACTGAAGAGCCCATCCCGCAGGGGCCAGCATCGCGCTGGTTACCGTCTGATTGATCCCCGTGAATAACCATGTGGGAGTGTGTTCATGAACCCGATAAGACGGGCGCATATTTACTGTATTGGTTGGATGGGATTCGTCGACACGCATTGTTCGCCGAGGCGGATATTGGTTGGAAGATGAGTAACAGTAGCGTGTCCATGAAGTGAAATAAAGGTATGAAAAACCTAGCCGGTGGAATAGGTCATGTAGGGCTTGGTAGCCTTCCTGGATTGGGTCCAAGAGATTATCCTATTAAATGGTTGAATTCATTAGAGGACATGACCAGGTGTCAGGATCAGCAGCGCTTTTGTATTCCCAAACTTCTTTTATCCACTCGATTGTATCACTCGTTGTTCTCTTCTGGTTATTTCCGCACTCTTGTTTCTCTGATTATTTCCGATTGATTTCCCGCTGAGAGATATCACGGGAAACCGCTGGTTAGTGGTTGTTTGAACTGGACCGAACTGTATTGGCTTGATAAGAAATACCGGAAAGACAAGTCTGTTTTTGCCATTTTGCGCCTCCTAAATTCAAACTGCGAATATTTCATGAACTTATTGGTAAGTGATGCGTACCTTTCAACCGTCACAGGCCTCTGGTTGCAGTATTTTCTATTGCGGTACGAATGCTGGTCACGGTGACAGCATTATGAAAGGTGACATCTCATCGTGGTTGCCCGTTATCTCAGGAGTAGTGCAGAAATGTATGTGTGTCGGGATTTTATGTAATTTCATTTATCTGAGAAATTTACTATCAATGCAACAGTCGGGCTCTAGCGGAAACGCCCATCAACCCACACCAGTTGGCCAGAATCAGGCAGCTCCATCAATTTTCACCCGCGAGTGGGCTGGTGGTGGCTTTAATCCCGCCACCTTTACTTTTACGCGATTATCTCGTGCAAAAGAATAAGTCGGCCCCATGGATATCACGGACCATTGCTGACCACGTGTGGCGGTTGGAAGCAAGCTCGGTAGAGATCGCGATCCATTCCTTTTTCCACCACCGGGCTCCATAGACCGACCGAAGGCCTTGAAGCTCTACCTCTTTTTCTACTGTACTGGTTCACGTTTTAAGCTGCCCACCAAGGCGACAACGCCAACCAGGGTAGGGAGTGGGGCAGAGTGTTTGTTTGGTTATCTCTGACTCGGGTCGCCGAAGGGTATGGCTGAACCACTGCAGTCGTTGACGTTGGAGGACTACGATGAAGGCATCGACATCAGAGCATCGTTTCCTTACCTCGTCGTTAGACATCCTGTCGCGCCACCTGACTTTGAGGATGTGCCGCATGCACTAGTGGTCGAAAACCTCCGGCTCGTAGTGGCCCGGTTTCGCAGCCATTGATGAGTCGGATAGCAGCTTGATAAACAAGAAGTTTCGTCCTTAGGCACCTCGGTACGTTCTGCAATCCTCCACAAACGAGGCCCAACGGGATCTCACCAGGATGTGGTCGAGTTGGTGTACAGTGTGACCGTCGTTGGAGTACCTTGTTAATAGGCGCTTCTTAGGATGTTGAAATTGAGTGCTGCAGACAACCATTCTGTAGACGTCGGCTAAACCACTTAGTTGCCCACCGTTTTTGCAACGCTGACTGAGACCGAATTTCCTGAGAATGTTGCGACTAGATTCATCGGCCGTACCTGTGCCGGCGTTCCAATCTCCTGCGATGAAAAGTACGTCGCGCCTCGGAACCCGGTTGGTTGCGTCCTGCAGGTTATTGTAGAATTTGTCTTTTCTTTCGTCATCAGCCGAATTTGTTGGAGCATAGACCGCAATAACCATCAGGTCGTGCGTGGAGCCTACAAAGCATGTCAGAGTGAGTGTGAATGAGACTGGTTCCCAAGATATAATTGTATCATTAACTACTTTTTGTTCAGAGCGAACGCGACACCGTAGAGACCTGAGTTGTCCGTCGGGCCACTGTGATAAAGCTAATAAGATGTGTCCATTCTTGGGATCTTTATTTATCGGCTATCCGAGTTGGGTAGGCGGACTTTCGAGAGGCAAACAATATCCACGTCATAGTCAAGTAGAGTCCGCATTGTGATGCACTGACTGCCGACGTCTAGAAACGTCCTGACATTCTGACAGGTTGTGTGTTCTCTTCGTGCAGCGAATAATCCCAAATTGCTGTCTTATCACCTCGACCGCCGGGACACGAGGCGCGTCGCTTACCGGGGACACCGTAGCATGATGAGCGCATGAGGTTCCGTGAATAATCATAGAGAGTCTCGGGAGTAGAGTACGAAGTGGTGTTCCCAACACTGTTCGGCATTTTGTTCGAGGTTGCGCTTCTAACCCTTGCACGATCAATCGCTGATTGCAAGACAGCAGGATTGTTCCAGACGAGCCCGTGGCCTGTTTTGCGGTTCATTCGCCTTTTTCCGGAATACCGGGTCATGCAAGTTGAACACTTCTCCTATTTAACCGTTGGATCAGTAGATCTCATCCGCTCACTCAAGAGTATCTGTCTCCGCATGCCGAACACCGTCTCGTTATATGTATGTAATAAGTAATAAGCGTTTACGTATTTTTTTAAGCATGTTTTTCCGAGAGGTTACACTACAGACAGATGTGTGGATCGGTGGTCAATACGTGTTAAGGCAAACTAAAGTTTGATATATTTCTCAAGTCTTGCGGTAAAACAGCCTTTGCAGTTTCCTCAGAATGATGTTGCAGCGTATTTTGTTGTGTCTTATGCAGTCAGTTTCTGTGCGTTTATCTTTCTTCATGTTTGAGGCAAAACTTACTTTGTTTTAGAGGCTTCACGGTTACGGAATCGCATTTCTGACAGTTGGATCAACATCTGTCCAAGACAAGGAGAAAGCATTAAAAACGTGAACCACTAGACGGGGCCGAGTACGTTGTGTTAGGCCTCAGGGTTGATGTTCACGAGACCAGCCCACTAGGTGGTTGGCGAAATTAGGTCGCATTGGTGTCTGGGGCTGTAGGTGGCGTAGTTGCATTTGAGCCATTTTTTCGTCTTTATGAAGCTTCATTTGCTCCTTATGCTTCTGTTCGTTTTGCTCGCGACGATGCTGTGGGGTAGCAAGCAAGACCGAAGCTCAGAAGTGTGAGGGTGATGGTTGAAGGAATTATATTGAATTGAACTGGGTCAACGTAGACTGGTATAATCACCACCAAGGGGCTGAATTTTTCTCACGGTCGGCCTTCGTCATTTGGGAGTATTGGATCCACACTTAGCCTGACCGTTCAGTCTGCTATTCCGGTTTCCCACATGCCTTCATGAAGAGCTTGCTTATTTTCATGCACGGCGTTCGTTTATCTCGATGTGATTACTGACCTAAACCGAGGAGATTACTGGCATAAACCATTCGATAGTTCTGGCGGTTTTTTCGATGTCATGAGGACCTTGAATGATGCACATAATGAAAAATCTACTTGACACTTCTTGCATCCAAAGGTCTACATCGGAAGCCGAAATCGAATCGGCAACCTTTCATTTAGTGGGCAGTTGCTCTGCCAGCTGAATTAAAGAGGTACGGCCAGTCGGACTCAAATAACGCTAGTGAATATCCAGGGATACACAACGGCGGTCTTGGTTTTAATCACTGGACTAGCCTTGTCAGTCTTTTCCCAATCAGGAAAACAGCATCAGGCTGAACGAGGTCCAGAGCAGTTGCTGTATACCACTGGAATAGTTGTTAGGCATTATTGGGTATCCACCTGCGTTCTTCGCGTCCGACTGGTCGTTCAGCGGTAGTAACTGTCCGGTGAGTGGAAGTTCACCCGTTTGATTGAGGCTCGCGGCGTGAACTTTTGAATTCAGTGGTTCATTTTTTGTCGTACTCACACACTAAATGAATAAATGCAAGCAAAACCCAATTCTCCGATTTGGGTTATACTATTCTCTATGCCGCGTTTTCACTCGGTAAACTGTTTTAAACGACGTTTAGATGACATCGAATTGGTTCACCTCAATGCCTTCTGCTTACGTGTATTCACAAAGTGTGATTCACTAGACAAGTTTATTTAGATTTTCACCATAGATGAGTAGCGTGTGCAGTTCGGTCTGCATGAGCAGTTTCTATCGGTATTATGACCTGAAATCACTAACATTGTCATCGACGGTTACCAACAATACCATTGGTGTCATATCGTAACAAGGACGACAACACCGGGTAGGACACCTGTATTCCAAGGGCCACACAAGTCAAGTCATGAAAAACACAATCGTTTATATGGGCACTTTTCCAGACTGCCCGGCACCAGCATTGCTGTTGTGGCTGCTTGAGTGCTTCGGCTGCGTTCTGGTCAGTTGCCCGTGGCCGATAGCTTGCTATCTTGGGCGTCATTTTTATCCGGTTTGTCCGATTGTCTCAGTTGACGGCTTGATCGGCAACCCCTCACCTGGGCTATGTTGCTGGTTGCCGGAGATCCCGCTGCTTCCCATCTGGTAGTCCGTATGCTTTCTTCTGTCTGCTTCGGGATGCCTCCGACATATTCGCCGTCTGTTCTTTTGTCTGTGGGCCTCATGTGTTTCGTCCGTTCGCCTTGGTCTTCACGTCGTTCCCTTGCCCCAGCCTTCCCCGTTACAATATCACTAACAACAGCGACGTTCGTGCTCACTCGCGAAATTGTACTCGATAAACCCGTTGTCATTTCGTTTTCTTTACAGGTGTGATTCTGTTTCTATGCTTTTTATACAATTGTCTTCAGTTAGTTGTCCTGTATTTATATTAATGATATACTTTGCACTCCCTGTTTACTGTATAGGCTTCACCGACTCCGCCGTTTTCTAGCTCTTGGTGGGAATTTCACCTTAACAATAATGACAGCAGTAAAAACAAAAAAGGTGAGTTATCCGTAATATATTACACATTTTCGGTGACAGCCACCACTTCACTGTCGTCTGACTTGTTTTCACACATGACCTATTGGATTTTTTATATGTTCTCCACTTAAAGTTTCAGGATCATTTTTACTGGTTAATGCGCTGGGCCATTGTTTCTATGGGGATATAACCCCTTCCAGTGCACTGATGGATAAGTGCGAAATAAGAAACCTCTAGTCGCTTCGGTGAACATTCAACTTAATCAATGTTTTCAGTGTTTCAAGACGAGAAAGTCCGATTTTATCGACTAGACGAGCAGTGCACACACACCCGTGATAATAAATCCCAATAATTGTTTGCGAAGGAGTGCTGCACATTTTCATCCGGCTAGCCTTGGGACCAAACAGCAGATGATGGCATCACTCACTTCTACCGACACGGGCTCCTGGTTGGGGCTTGAAGACCAGAAAATTAGGTATCTGACTTCTTCGGTAGATCCTATTTTGTGAAATTTTGATAACAACTCCCACTGCATTCCTAAGTATTTTATAATAAACACGGGGTTCATCGAAATAAACATTTCTTTCCTTCCATTTTCTGTGTTTATCTTAGAATGTCCGCAATTTTTAGTGCCACAGTTCTGGAATCTTGTCCGTCCCCCGTCATATGGAACCCGTCTAGTCCTGACTAGTCGTGTGCACTGTCTCCTAGATATCGCGGAACCACTGACGGAATCAATAGTGCTTGACGCAAGTAACCGTGCCCTGGAGCGAAGACATGGGTTTTCATCCTATTTCCATGCGCCTGCTGACCTACTAGGGCACCGATCAACTGTATCATGTCTTAACACACGTCCTCGAGCAAATCATACCAAGGAACGAAGCTTGTCCTTTCAAGCCCAACAAATTTTCCCTGGATCAGCACAGTCGATGGCCGGCCATTGTCATTCCCCCCATCACGAACTTCCTTCTGAGGATACGTACGTGGAACGTTTCCCGGTGGATTTGTGCAATACCTCACGTGCCAGTTTCTCCGGTTCTGTAGGCAGTGGATCTGGCTCTTCGTATTGTCTATCTTCTAGTCGATCCAGGTACTTAGGCTTTTTTTACCTTCTTGTTTACCGTAATATGAACCGGCGTGTCATTTCAGTGAATACAGGAACGTGGCGTGCAGAATGAACATAGGTGTGTTTGAAATTCTTGATCCTTTAAAGTTTCTTCACACGTCTCAGCGTTATCCACCAGTACTAACTGGAAAATGTCTTCACAGTCGCGAAAAGTACAGGTTTTCCTATCGTTTGGTAGACGTTGGTGATTGTTTAGTAGTCACTGATGCTCTTTTGGTGGCTACTGGTCATCATTTGGTAGTCACTGACGGTTACTTAGCCACCACCACTCAGGATGCATGAACCAAGCCTTCGCGACACACTCTTACCACGCAAGTCCATATCACGTGTGATTTTTCCGGCTCGTGACCACGCATGACCTACTGGGACCTTATGTGGCTCTTCACTTCAAGTCTCATGGTCTGGTTGCCGGCCATCTTTGATAGTGCAGTGGGCCTTTGAGGCTCTCATGCTGAAGCTTGTAATTTAAAAAGTACAACGGCCCACATTTCAACTAATACTGATGGCTACTGCTGTGAGTGACCGTTCTTTTACGCTCACAGACGACTCTTACACACTAGATCGCACTCTCACACTGCACAAAACCTTCTTTGCTCAATCCCTCGCTTTCTTTCTGTTCTTCCCACATCTTTTCACTCCCAACGGGAACTTCGTATGAGCTACACTTTCTCGACCTTCCTTAACCAGCTTGCAGGTTTCATCGAACCCACTGCCATCGGCTGATGCCCTCCTTCGTCCTCGATATCCATTGAAGCTAGTCACGTTTATCGTGCAAAACCTAATGTATATAGAGAAATTGACAGGTTTAACTCGTATTTTTGAAGCTCTTGCTGCCCTTGTATGTTCAATTCAAGACTCCAGTTCTATCAATCGGTTGGTGCCTCCGTCCGACTTCTCAGTAAAGTTTTCCCTACACCTTTCTGGGGACCTTCAGGCTGCAGTTTCCGGTTTTGCCGGCGTTGGCGTCGCTCCTAGTGAGACGACTAAAGCAGCACTGTTAGATTGGTTCCCTGTAGACAGTCGGTTTTGCGCAGTGAGACTTAGGGGTTCGTGCAAAGTGAGTAGTCGCCGTCCCCATAAACCCAATCTGTTTATCGTTTCGATGTAAGCACCCATCGAAGCTGATTCCTACGATAAGCCGCTCAAGGTCTTACGTGAAGCAAGCCGGGCTGATGTCGTGATTTTGGAATGAGATATGAGTGCTAGAAGTTGGTCGGCAGTCGGCTAGATTCCTGTCGTTCGGAAAACGAGGAATGCTTTTTAATTCTGTGCTCTCACCATCGTCTGTTCCTCTTCAGTGCGAATTTCAGACGCTCTGATCGCCGGTACGCCACTTGGCATCCACACCCTTCGCGTCAGCCGTGGACTCAGATCGACCACAATGCAATTAGCTACAGATGGCGGGGTTGTATTCAGAATTCCGATCGTGTTTTTCACCAGTTAATTCGCCTACTAAACAGCTCCATAGTAATAAGTTACGGATTTCAGCTTTGGATTGATTCCCTTCCATTAATCGATTTACTCGAAGCTTGCCACTGACATCTGCAATGAATGAGTGATGCCAAACGAACAACGGGTCATTAGCCTACCGGAAAAGCTAAACGACCAATAATTCTTCGGTCTTGCTGTAGCTCTCACATCACTATAAGAATTAGCCGGACAACAAGTACTCTCTTTTGTGAACATTGAGCTATATACTGTTCAGCAGGACTGTACACTGCGGCAGTTGGGTCAGCCCTTCTGTACGACTGATAATCGTGGCTGTTAAGAGTAGAAAATGCACGAAGACTGTCAGTGTTTAAGCATTGATGTATTAGCAGTATTGCTTGAATATGGCGGGAACAGTGTACCAGCAATGCTGAGGTTCTGAGATCAGAGGTCAGCCTCTGTTGCAATCGTTAAGTCTAATGCGGTTAAAGTGGTTGGGGAATGTGGTACGCACGCTAACGGATAGACGATGTACTTTGTTCTCCGAGGCAGTTAGTGGTTGTAGTTTTGCTCGAGTTGGTTACTTCATGACATGCCAAATAAGTTTAAAAACGTGAACCAGTGAACCTGTCTAAGTAGGACATGTGAAGCCCTCGGGCTCAAATCCACGAGGTCCGCCTACGGAGGGCTTCAGATATTGGGTGACATGGCTAAGTACCGCATCCAATGGCGGAGTTGCATCCGACCACTTTCTTCGTTTGAATTTTCAAGTAAGTCTTTCTTCCCTATATATTTGTTCTGTTTGATGTAATTCATTTCACTTTCGGCTCTATACTACGAGGAAGCAACCAAAACCGGTGTGTGAAACTGCGAGGGTTATGCTTTGAGGAAACTGAACTGTGCTGTGGCACATGAAAACTGACCCAAATCACACGAAATTGATGATCAATATCAAGAGTACCCACATTCTTCTTGTTTTACTAAAATCATTCGAAAAAGAAATTCTAGATTCTAGCATTTATCTTACTTTTTACCTTTACGTGACTTTCTTCCATAGGAGGATAAGTCGGTTCCACGGCTATCACGGACCATTGCTAACCGCGCGGCGATTGGAGGTGTGCCCGGTATAGACCATAATCCAGTTGTTTTTCCATCGCCGGGCTCCATAGACCAACCGAAGGTCTAGAAGCTCTACGTCTTTTTCCGTTTCTTATTAAATCTGAAGTGAATTACAGCATAACGAGTAAACCTCATAATCAGAAGACACTGTGAAAGTGGGTTGTGGGAGAACATTCATGTAAAACCCAGTTTATTGACCCTTATTTTCAACAGAAAAAGGTTGTAAGTGGATACGAAGACAAAAAAAGGGGGGGGGGAGTGTTCCAAGACTTAACAGTCCGGGGGAAGAAGATTGAAAGAAGTACGACATCTAGTGACAGAAGCTTGATACAGATGACTAGTTGCCTGGGTATGTGATGGTCGGTAAAAATACTTGGGAAGAGGAACCGCCGAAGCAAGTCCAGAAGAACAAAATCCAGAACACTACCGATAGAAGGGGACAGCAAATTAACAGCCCGACGTTGGACCGGTGACCGCAGATTGTAGGTTAAAGGATGGTTGTCGACCAGCCGGGTGGCTTGGCGTTGAACCCGGTCAAAAAGAGGAAGAGAAGTAGACGAAGCTCCACCCCACATGTGACTGTAGTATTCAATGCAATACAGTTAAATCAGAGGATAAATGAAGGGGAATGAATGATGTTTCAAGAAAATTGGAAGGAATTTTAGGAGCAATAAATGCAACATAATTGTGTGATCTCCAGGAGGAGATGTGTTCGAGATCGGACTTTAAAGATGTACTGATTGCACGATCAATGTTGGCGTTGGCATGGCGGGGAGTGCGGTAAGAAAAGAAAGAATGAGGGGTGGCATCATCAGCAAACGAATGAACTGAGTTGGAAGTAGTGGATAAAAGATCAATAATAAAAAAGAGGGTGGGAGCAAGTACTGGACCTTGGGGGACACCAGTATTCGCAGTCAATGGTTGGGACAGAACCCCATCAACTCGGACAGAGATGGTTTGCTTACTGAGGAAACTTGATTTCCACGATGCGAGAGCGGAGGAGAACCCAAACGTGGCAGTCTCGCCAGAAGACCCCCGTGCTAAACTCGGTCATAGGCCTTAGAGATGTCGGGCGAGATCATGTGTGGTTCTCCGTGATTGTCGAGTGCAGCCGACCATGAGTGTGAAACGAGAGCCAGGAGATCACCGGTGGGATGGTAAGGTCGGAATTCGTATCGGCGATTGCTTAGTAGTCCTTCGCGTTCGAGAAACGTACGCATTCGGTCGGAGATTATAGTTTCGAATACTTTTCGAGATAATAGATGTGAAAGAAATAGGGTGATAGCTATTCGGGTCAGAAATATTGTCGCGTTTAGGAGTAGAAAAAATTATGGCGTTTCCAGGGTATCGGAAAGGTACAAAGTTGGAGAAAGAGAGACAAGAAGGACGACACAAGAGAGAGGCCAATTCAGGGGCCCACATTTTAGGGACATTAAGTGGTATACCGTTCGGACTGGGTGGTTTGCGTACGTTCAGAGAATGCAGTATCTGACGGATCTTCCCAGTACCAATTTGAGGAAGCAAATGGAGGATAGAAGAAACAGGAGGAGTAGGATAGGAGTTGGAGGCAAAATCTTCAGCTTTCTAGTGTGGTTCACAAACAAGATCACTGGACGAATTATCGATGGGAGGAAAGTTGGAAGGACGAAAATTGCGGAAGACTGCTTTGGCAAGGAACCAAAATGTCCGGTTACCTGTGACACATGAGAGTAAGCGTGACTCTCCAGTGGATGAAGCATTTTTTGGCTCTTTATATAGCTAACGAGCATCCGTTCCTGGTTTGCACGAAGCGGCGCTGAAAGTCGGCAGTAGGCGAGTGGTGACAACGGCGGAATACTGAACACTTAAGGCGTTCAACACGGCCACGTGTGGTTGAACCACTCAGGGGATTCGGGTTTGCCAGGTTTTGTTAAGTGAGGAATAGAAAGTTGCATACCTTCAAGAACAATGGTAGTGAACTTAAAAACGGAAGCGGAAACGTCCTAAATAAAGCGGCAATCTCTCCAAGGATAGGAATCAAGGAAATCGCGAAAGCCACCCCATATGGCTGAATTGTGAGGCCACAATGTGTTTTTCAAGGTGGGTGGAGGTTCGGAGAGAGTAAAGTTGATGAAACATAAAATAATGCACTGGTCCGATGAGTTCAAGGAGCAGAGATGCCTGAAAACAGAATTAACAGAAGTGAGAATAAGACCAAGGGTTTGGGCACCATCGCCAGCTGGATCGGGAATACGTGTGGAGAGGCCAACAAGTAAGCACAATTTGTTGACCACGGCGAAATTTTCAGCTCCACACCGTAGAGCCGAAGTGTTCGATGAAAGAGTCAGCCACTCTCGATTGTTAACATTAAAATCGCCTAACATGGTGGTATGGCAGTCGGGATCCGTAACAAGCAAGTGCTCAGTGTTTGAAGATAAGAAATCGAAGATCGATGGATCGCTACTGTTGGGTGGACGGTAAATAGCACAGAAGCAGTAATTGAAATAAGGAAGTCTGAGCTTCAGTCACATCAGCTGAAATTCACGACTACAAAATTCGAGGTTCTGGATTCTGAACGTGACGACTGATTGGTGGACAAAACCACAGACATCAGCTTTGGGTGAGAAAGAGAAGTGAAAGGAATAGTTGAAAAATTGGAGGTGGGTGGTGTCTGGCGAGAGGGAGATTTGAGTTTCGGTCGAAAATAGGGCAAGAAAAGAGGAAGATTGGAGAAATCGGTGCATAGAGTCGATATAATGGTTCACTCAACGACTGTAGTGAGGGTGATGAGTCCGTGCTTGTTTTCCGAGTGAACAAATCGAGCAAGGGGGCAAGTACGTGTGTGATTATGTATTTTCATGATTCAGTGCGAAGGAAACCAGCAACCATGATCCTGGGACTTAAAGCGGCGAACCTCAGTAGATCAGGCGTGGTAGCAAGCCGGGCGAAACCAGAGCTGTCCGTGTTTTGGTCCACGTTTTGAGCTGTCCACCATAGCGATAACGCCAACCGGAGGAAGGGTAAGTCTGACTCGGGTCGCTGAAGAATATGGCCAAACCACCGCAGTCGTCGATGTTCGAGGACGACGGATAGTGCGTCGACACCAGAGCATCGTTTCCTTGTTTCTTCATTGGACACCGAATCGCACCAGTTGACTTTGAGGATTTGTCATGTGCACCAGTGATCAAAAACCTCCAGCCTTCTGGTATCTTTAGCTCGTAGTGGCCAGGTTTCGCAGCCATAGATGAGTCAGATAGCAGCATGATAAATACGAATTTCCGATCTTAAGCTGATTTCACTGCGAGTCCATAGCGTCCGTCTTAGCTGGAGGAAGAAGGCTATCCTGGCGCTGTCGATCCGTTATACCACTTCATCTCGTGCCTGGCTGTTCGGAAGTATAGTTGAATCTACTCCTTTGAATGAGGGGACTTATTTGGTCTTTGATAAACATTTGTAAAATTGTCATGCCTGAATGGATTATGCAAGCTCTAGTTTTGGTTAAATTCGCTCCCAACTCGATGAAATTTGCGAAAAATAGACTTCGTCGAGGATTGGTTGAAGCGTAGCTGGAGAGTCCCTTAGCACCACAATATCATCCGCAAACTCCAGATCCGAGATGTGTATTTACTGGCTAAGCTAAACGCCAGAGTAGTCGTGTAATCCCCGACTCAGTCAAAGGCGTCGTTAAACAGCTCCAGTGAGGGAGAGACAACTCTGTAACTTCGGTAATAAGTGCTAACTCTATGGATATTTTACCAAATATACGAACCCTAGGGCCAGTGATCTAGTAGTATCCGCTCAAGAGCCTTCGAAGGTTATTGAGCGTACCGTCGGATTGAATTATAGTCCAAAGAAACTCGAGATTAACCGAACCGAAGGCGGCTTGGAAGTCGATAAAGCAAGCTACCATTGGCTTCTGCAACTGATAGCTGCGCTGCAGTATTCGGCGGAGCGTGCAGATTTAATCCACACAGCCTCTTACAGCGGAAACACTCTGGGTTCGGGTAAGTGCTTCGGTCTCTTACATTGGAGAAACGGTTCAATAAAAATGCACCGAAAATCTTTGCGGCGAAGTCAATCAAGCTGATCCCTCGGTGGTTCTCACGTACCAATTTATCGCACTTCCCTGGAATGTGCAGCAGAATAAACACACTCCAGTCAGACGGAAATGCTTCCTCTCGCTAAGTGGGGCTATAAATGTGTATAACCTGACAATGAATGACGATAAACAGGTTTTGTAGACTTTTGGTATAATGATATCCTCTCCGGCGGCCTTTCTGTCTTTCAGTTTTTTAATAATCTCGGTGATTTCAGTCGTCTGCGGTGGGTCGCAGTTGCTTCCATACTGGACTTTAGGGGTTGACACAAATTGGTTCATCGGGTGGTTTGTAGACCGGTTGGGCAGTTAACCGAGGTGTTTGATCCATCAGTCCATTCTGCTACTTCTGGTGCGTCACGAAGAAGTGAATCTTGTCTGTAGTACCTGTTCGAGGCGTTGCGAATGACGCGGAACAGTTCACCGAAATCAACGGTTATTGACGCGGTGTCCATTTTTTCGGCTATTTCTATCGTTCATCGTTTACCATCAGCCTTAGCGGGGCTTATGGTCTTTGCGGTCTGCGGCGTTCAGTACTGTCTGCAAGCTGAGATTCATGTGCTTTGGTTGGCAACTAGAGTATGTTCCCAGAGATCTAATCTTTTTCCCGCTTTTTTGTTGTCCCGAGTTCCGTCGATGCAGCCTCCTCGATTGTCAACCTCATTTCAGTCCACTGCGCTTGCGCGTTGGTTCCAGTGATAAGTGGAGTTGTGATTGCTCGTGACAGCACATGTCGCTTGTCTGGATTTTCTAGGACAGCAGCGTTTATCCGGGAGGGCGCACAGACCCTACCACATGTAGACAGGTCAATTTTGAAGCACGCGCGTAGGAGGATATGGTCGATACCGTGTGTATTGCTCGTTTTTGCACCTCGGTACGTTCTGCAATCCTCCACAAACGAGGCCCAACGGGATCTCACCAGGATGTGGTCGAGTTGGTGTACAGTGTGACCGTCGTTGGAGTACCTTGTTAATAGGCGCTTCTTAGGATGTTGAAATTGAGTGCTGCAGACAACCATTCTGTAGACGTCGGCTAAACCACTTAGTTGCCCACCGTTTTTGCAACGCTGACTGAGACCGAATTTCCTGAGAATGTTGCGACTAGATTCATCGGCCGTACCTGTGCCGGCGTTCCAATCTCCTGCGATGAAAAGTACGTCGCGCCTCGGAACCCGGTTGGTTGCGTCCTGCAGGTTATTGTAGAATTTGTCTTTTCTTTCGTCATCAGCCGAATTTGTTGGAGCATAGACCGCAATAACCATCAGGTCGTGCGTGGAGCCTACAAAGCATGTCAGAGTGAGTGTGAATGAGACTGGTTCCCAAGATATAATTGTATCATTAACTACTTTTTGTTCAGAGCGAACGCGACACCGTAGAGACCTGAGTTGTCCGTCGGGCCACTGTGATAAAGCTAATAAGATGTGTCCATTCTTGGGATCTTTATTTATCGGCTATCCGAGTTGGGTAGGCGGACTTTCGAGAGGCAAACAATATCCACGTCATAGTCAAGTAGAGTCCGCATTGTGATGCACTGACTGCCGACGTCTAGAAACGTCCTGACATTCTGACAGGTTGTGTGTTCTCTTCGTGCAGCGAATAATCCCAAATTGCTGTCTTATCACCTCGACCGCCGGGACACGAGGCGCGTCGCTTACCGGGGACACCGTAGCATGATGAGCGCATGAGGTTCCGTGAATAATCATAGAGAGTCTCGGGAGTAGAGTACGAAGTGATGTTCCCATCACTGTTCGGCATTTTGTTCGAGGTTGCGCTTCTAACCCTTGCACGATCAATCGCCGATTGCAAGACAGCAGGATTGTTCCAGACGAGCCCGTGGCCTGTTTTGCGGTTCATTCGCCTTTTTCCGGAATACCGGGTCATGCAAGTTGAACACTTCTCCTATTTAACCGTTGGATCAGTAGATCTCATCCGCTTATTCAGAAGTATCTGTCCTAGTATACCGTTCTCCGTTTCAACGATGTTTTTTAGGCTTTGGTCACCTTTACCCGCTTTAGCTCGCCTGTCGCGCTGTTTATCGGTTGCGGCCGCTGATA
Organism: Fasciola hepatica; assembly: GCA_948099385.1. Taxonomy (NCBI): domain Eukaryota; kingdom Metazoa; phylum Platyhelminthes; class Trematoda; order Plagiorchiida; family Fasciolidae; genus Fasciola; species Fasciola hepatica. The sequence goes on from CANUEZ040000011.1 coordinate 1,095,601, forward strand.
GATGCCTCATCTTAGTGGATCGACGGGCTAGAGTTGAATAACTGATGGAAACCAGGGAGACGGATGATATCCAAGGACCACGGCAGTCTACCATTTTAGAAGTGCTACTCCTCTCAGACTTACCGGAGGAGAATAAATCAGTTGGGCTCGAGATTTTCATGTGAAGAACATAACTTGATTCTTGGAATTTTCCTGATAATTTCCGCATGAAAAATTAGTTTCATAATTTTTTATCATGTGCACTGGTGGGTAAAGAATAATCTTAACCACATACACTGACATCTTTTCTATCTCCTGGTGTATCACAGCTTCAGCAGAGGAAGTAACCTGAGTACGCAATCCAGTTTACGCCGCCTGAGCGAGTTTTCATCGAGCGGAAGTAATTTTCTTCCTCTCTCCCGTATAATGGACGGGAGCTCATCGGAGCTGCACGGTTTGGTGGAGCACGAAGCCGAAGGTTTGTATTCTGCTCGTGGTTCATCACCATGCCCCGACACTGCTGCCGAAATGGTTTTGTCGCATCGACCGTCCACCATGAGTACGGCACTTGTAAAACTGAATGGTACTCTAGTGTTATCGGAAGCTGCCAACCGGCTACCCGCAAATTCCGAAGTGACGAAGTAAGCGATTTCGTTGTCCGTGGCCGTTTAGACTGTCCTTGAAGACTTGTAGTCTTCTCTGTTCGTTTGGTCTTCCTAAAGTGAACTGTGACCACCAGTATGAAGTGAATGATCTTGTTTTTGTCTACCATGTGTATCCTGTACTTTGTTCGCTGAATAATGTACGCGTAGGTAAAATGAACGATAATGTTAATCTGGATCGCGCTACCTATTGCGCGTCTGCTCGTTTTCGGTCATTTACTTCTCGATCGGTTTTATGTGTATTTTTGTTCCAGGCTGAAAATCTTTGGTAAACTCTTCACGCCTAATTCGTCTGATCAATCAGGAAACTTGGAACAGTCTCAACGGACGACTGAGGTTCTGCTAGGGCCTCTCGTTGACAAGTTGATTGATCAATCCTATGCCGAAGTAAGAAGATTCCTCTTGACAGTCTATTCCATAAACACTAGTCATTAAGGTTATTCATTGAAATAGGACTGGCTTGAATCACCGATCTACTCTTGCCAGTCGCTTCCCCGTTGAACAAATAGCAAAACAATGAACCAGATCCGAGGAATATTCTGATATGTGGCTGATGTATAGATAACACGTGGACCCGGATCATATTGATAATGGAAGACCTATCGGATCATTTTTTGGATCTCATTCAGACGTACTATTCGTCCCATTGAAGAGTGAAGGACAATGGTAATGTACGCGCTATATAGTTAACACCGGCTCAAGACCAAATCGGTTCAAACGAGACAACATTAAAAGTGAACCAACAACAGTAACTGAAGGGATAAAGTACAGTGCCCTGAAAAATACCCGGATTGCCTTTTTGTGGTCGATATTTTCAACACACTATTGCGATGTGTGTTATTAGGCAACATGATGTAGAATCCACAAAACAGAAATAACGTCAGGTGCATGCTCGCAGCACTACTCGCCAGTGAAAGTTAGAAGTTAGTAAAGCGAATTGGCAGACCCAACCGAGATGTAGTCTAGATTAAGGGTTTAACGCTTCTCACTGCTGCATGAAAACATGCCTATCAGTGATTTATTCCTTGGGAATATATGTTGGTCTAATCACACCTGAATGTGATAAAGTCACTGGTTCAAATGAGTTGCCACCAATTTTGCCAGCTGAATTTGTTCTCATTTTATCTCCAATGTTAACGTATTTATTCAGCCCACTTCTAGTCCGTAAAATATCAAGAATTATGAATTAATATTTGGCATCCGTAGCACTGGTGCCGAATAAATACACTTCGGAATTGCGATCCACATGGTGCACATCAACTGCTTTGACGATATCGGACTGATTTTTTCGCATTAACATTCCTCCAAGTGAAGGAATCATGACTCTAGTCGATTGAAATATAGTCACCGAAGTACCCAACTAGATGTCGTATATTATATATATATATATATATATATATATATATATATATATATATATATATATATATATATATATATATATTCCCCCATAGATAATATGGACCTGTCAGCATATTTGTTCTTGATAATTGAGCAGTAACTTCACTTGTGTATCGCGGAGAAAAATGCTAAATAGTTTAGCTGAACGTGTTAACCCTCAATCCATTGGGACTTTGTCGTCTGGCCCGCTTATCGATGGCGAATAGGCAGCATGTTGCCGCGATCAAAACTGCACATCATTGTTTTCAATGACAGACGTTCTGCGGGGCATCATCATATCACTGTTCCTCTTCTACATATGCATATGTAGACTAATGTCTGAAGCCGGTTTATTTCAATACTCCAATAGAAAACCTGCTGATTGGCTGACTGCGTTCCTTCATAACTTGGTTTTACTTATTATGCGTTGTCATCGCAAAGGGATGATGTCGTACTTTGTGTGGCAGATGCCAGTGACGTCGCTTAGACTAATTTACAAGAAAACGATCCTCAAATACCCGGTCAGCATGCTGCTTTTACTGAGAGGACATTCGTTTTCTCGTCTTTAACGTCCACATACATCGCTGTGTGAAACGTTTCTGGTGTTTTGCTTTTTTAGTGTAAAAACCGCAACACCCGTTCGCGTTATTCCGTTTTCCGCGTTTCGCTACCGACTACTATCTCAGTAGCCAGACTTTATACTCGGCTCACTCTCGTTCTTCATCTTATTGGCCAACTCTAATCTTTGCTCTGACAGATCGGCCATCTTGAATCTGGTCCCTTTTTCGCTCGGACCACCAAGCGACGGCGTTCTCTGCTTTAAACCGCTGTAATTCACCTCAAATGTAGGTTTCGCTCCTGTTATTCACTTTTCCTTTTTTATTACGCCATGCATCACTGATGTCATTACTTTGTTGTTACAGAACAACACACTGTTTACCGAGAATTTTACTGTCTGTTCGGGTGACAGACCAACGTAGATCGCGAACAGGCGGTTTGCCGGGTATACTTATTGACTGTTCCACATTCCTGCATAACTTTTTTGTAACCCCAATGGTCGAATCAGTTGCACACTATGTTAATCTTTTACATCGGTCGGATCATAATACTTTTCATCGTCCTGAAAAGAGAATGTGATGAAATATACTAACTGGTCCACGTCATCTAAAAACTAGTTATGTATAACGTACTTCACACTTAGGGCGCTCATTTATTTGTTGTACTGAGTGGAGTACATACATCAGCTACGATTAAGATGGATAGTTCTTGAACGTTCGAACTCAAGTTGTGTTTGTTTGAAGAGCGCGAGAGATTTGCTCGAGTATTAGACAAATGATCTTGTCGTGGAAACCTGTAACTACGGTAGTGAGTAATCCACGTGCTTTTCATGCTTCCAAAGTACACGCTGTCAGGAGCATAATTTGTATTGTCTTGGAAACAGGACAGTGGTGAATGGTATCATGTAGTTGCCCGAACCACACTGTCAACAGATCAACGTTAACACCGTCGTACATACAAATATTGTCGGTATTCGAACACCGATGTCTTGCTCGAATATGGTGGGAACACTGTATAAGCAATGCTGAAGTTCGGCGGAGAGTCTCAGTTTTACGAACCAAATCATTAGATGAAGTACCTAAGCCCACCAGGCTAAGATGGTTGGAACATGTGTTTTGCGTGTCCCTTGACAGGATTCCTCGACGCGTAATGTTCGCTGAGGCCCGTAGTGGTTGGAAGATGAGTAAGGGTGGTCAGTGGCCATGGCCACGAAGGGCGTGTTCGACTTCCTGGGTGGAGTCCAAGAGACCTTCCCCTTTCAGTGATTAGATACACTAGAGAATATGGCTCAGTGTTGCGATCAGTGACGCTCTTGTATCCACAAGCTTTATTCATCGTCATAATACCACTATTTGTGGTTCTTTTCTCACTCCTTTCATACTCTTGTTCTTTCTCATTATTTCCTTTTGAGGTTGGTCCTTGGGATATGGCAACCAAGGCTACCGCACACAGTGCATGGTTAATGGTTGCCCAAACTAAACTGATATGCCTAAGCAATTACCGCTTTAGATTGAACCAAGAATAAGACGGTTTATTGAGCGCACTCAATTAAATGCCCTTAACCACCGTCGTGCGCCGTGTAGACACATAGTTTCATGTGACCTAAGTTATGTTAGAATGTTTTCATTACTTTCTTCTCCATTTTACAGGCGAGAAATATCGCTCTTGCGCGTTCCGTTCGCCTTCGCCATGTTGCAACTCGTTTATCAAAGACTGTTGTGGCTGATTCGATTAAGGCGATCGCATGGTTTCAAAATTGGTCACAAAGAATTTTGTGTGAGGCGTCCAAAAGGGCTGTGCAACTTTACAAATCTGCTGCCGTTGGTGAATCTACTGGCCAATGTTCTCTGCTCAGCATCAGTTCACGTCGTATGGAACGAGCTGTAAAACGTGGTTTCCGGGTTCGTGATACGGTGAGACCGCGGTGGTTGCACTCTGTTCTGTCAAGAGGTAGTCGTAGTTCAGAGGGATCGGCGCGATATTCTGTCCACATTCCACTCGATTTCGGTGGTGGAAACAGTAGTGGATCGTCGTCTGCGCCCATTCAGCAGCGTGGTTACTTTCGTCTGTGTTCCCATCCGTTAACCAGACGACAGCATTTTCGTCTCAGTGGACGGTTGATTCCTTCTGAAAAACCAAAACCCCAGATAAATTCCCCTTCAGATCTTTCCGCGGCATATTTTCCTTCCCCTAACAAAAACCAGGTAAACTGGATGAAGGAGTTACACTTTTGTTTTCATTTACTTATCTTACAAGTTACCTAGATGTCGTTTACGCGTTCTGACGATTTTTCTCGTAATTATCTTGCATTGATTACAGCTAATTGGTGGTATTTTGCAAAAGTTAAACCTTGGAAAATGCCTTTGGTAGGAAGTACGTCTGAATTAATTGAGTCTGTTCGAGTTCTTTTATCAAAAATGCATGCATTTTGCACCAAAAACACCACCTACGTCGAATGGCATTTTGATCGGTCTGTCGGCTATGCTCTTACGTTAGGTGAGAAATTCCCCTTGTCGCGACGGTACGAATGTGCACACGAATGACACAATCTCTTCACCTCTCCGAAAGTTTTTGTTTCTTGTTGGATGTCACTCTCGTCATGTAGACAGTTATTTTGAACCGTTTGATCGAACAGACCTTTTCGCGTAATCTCGTAAGTAGTATTCACGTCGACAAAAATGCAGGAAAAACTGGAAAATAGGACTCTGATTTTTCAATTGCATAGTTGCAGTGGGTAGTCTATACCCCATAGCCCCAGATACCCACTGCAGTCTTAGGAGTAGCTGACAGCTAAATCCTGAGACTCACTTGGAGTGGAGAACCACATATGGTCCCAGTAGGCCAGGTATGGTAACAAGCCGGGCGACAGTGGGTTACTGTCTACTGCCAAAGTAACCTGCGGTAGCGTGATTCAATTTTTTAAGCTCTGAGGTGGTAATCAAAGGCTCTAAACCACCCAGAGAGTATGTTCACAATTGTTTTGTCAGTGGCAGACAGCTCGGTAGAACACATCATCTGTAGGGGCCTTGTGTAGGTCTCGAATCAAAATCGCAAGATTATGTTTAGCGGTTCTACCGGACGATACAGTGGGCCTCTTTTATATATGATATGCGTCCCATCCAGTGCACTTGTTTTAGGCATAGGGTGCAAGAACGGCAGCGTATTGTTCCTCGCATATCTGCCGATCTTCAGATACCAGGAAAGCAATTGAAATGCTCCTGTCCAGTTATTTCGTTTGCAAATAAAGTGTTTTACAGTTGTAATTTTTTCAACAAAAGGTAACTTCGATCCTTGACTTTCGCTGCGAAGTAATCCACTAAGTTCCCTCGCGTCCACCCATATACTTCTGCCAAGTTTACCTATTTTTACCTAGATTAAAGGAGGCTATCCGGCCGGATGGCGGTTTCGATTTTCACCCATTCATCGCTCCACGCTCGATTTCGTTTCACATCGTCCTACGACCACGTCGATCGCTCCACGCAATAAGGCACTGACTCCAGTCATCAAAGAACGGTCTTTACCCTTTTCACGTGCTTCTGTTCACCTGTACGTCCAGAATCAGTTGCATCGGTTTGCTGGGAGTGTGGCAAGCGAGTGCTGTGCACGGGCTTTTCAGCAAGTACGCATGCTACAAGTTAGTCAACCAATTCTATTGACTTTAGCCACCCACATTTTCAATACTTAACACTGTGCAATGCGTAGACTTTACCTGACCGAACGTTACTCTGGTCGATCTTTTGCGTACTAGCTGATGGGGAACTGATAAGGCGTCTTTTTTCTCTGTCTCTGTCACCTACGTAATCGGAGACTTTGGGGTAAATGAGCATTTTATTCGATTAAATCACGTTTCACTTGCACTTTCAGTGACTGAAGTGTTTGGAAAAGGTAGTCATCTAGCCTTATGTTTTGACAATCATCAACCGTTCGTTGCCGTTTTCTTACCAATTGATGATGAAATGTTCTGAAATCGAAGCACGATAACGAGAAGTGCTTGCTGTCTCTAATCCCACTGTGCACTCCACTATTGCACACCGTGTCTTCTGCTGCTCTTCACTTAGTTTCTTCCATTCTGACCCAACGATTACGAGCCATGACCTACGCGACAGACGGTCACTTGCCATACCGTCTCATTCAGCGGATCCTACTTGTGTGGTGAGTGTATATACTACTTGGTAAGTAGTTGACCGCTGAAAACGGAACTATCGTTAGTCGTGGATTGCCAACGCCGCTATGCCCAAGAGACTAAACGCAATAAGGTGAACAACAACAGGCGAACCACACGACTGCTTCTCCGTCGGATGGTGACTGTCTTCAAGTGAAGGGGACAGCGACTTTGCAAACAAGCATGTTTGTAACGTTTGGTTTGTTTTGTGGATGTCCGAACAAGCTATCTGTAATAGACAACCTATTTCCCAGGCACGTCTTGTGGATTAACACTTGGTTCTTTTCCATGGGATCACCGCACCTATCCGACGATGAACTGAGTACCAGGCGCATCAATTCACTGTTATCAGCCCTATCACCTCACCTCAACCCAGTTCGATTCTGTAGTCAGTAATGAACGCAAACCTCTAGGTTGGAAACATTTTCTCTACGCAGATTCCAAGCAGCAGAACTCGTGAAAGTTCGGTGTTGTAAGCAGCTTCCGTTTCAATTTAGACGACCATTAAGAATGCATCGGATCCAGCGGTTTTTTTTACTCCCCAGCGAGAAACACTTACCACCAAGTGTGACGTGCGATGTCTAAGGGGCCAGCTTGTCCTCTGTCGGAGAAGGTAGTTGCCTAAAAGTAGCCGCATAACGTATTTCATTGTCGGTAAGTAAAAGCGGACTGGGTTTTCTGCTTCATGTTGTCTAATTCACCTAATCACCGGTTTTCAATGAATGCGCTCCCCTGGTATAGCTTATTTACTTTGCAGGTAAATCCCTCGGCCGGAGTCATGCAGTTAATTTCCTTGACACATCTCCCTGGGCTTTTATTTCGTCCACTGTGTGCTGCCATCTTTTATCTCCTCACACATCATGAACTATTACGATTCATTATTCAAAGTTACTACCCTACATAACCGCTTTGCGTAGTACCTTGACACCGTCCGGGAATCTGAGCAATCATAACCATGCAAATTTTGTTTCAGTCTGGTTCAAGAGTTAGTGATAGGACGCGACTGCGTCCACCCGGCGTTGTCACAAGCAGTTGGAACAAAAACACAATCAATCCAACTGCGGATCCACAAGTCAAAATAATGACCCAGTGGATTGCCGCGGCTGCCGTATCATCATCCCCAGCTCGAACAAGTATTCCGACTACACGAGGTCCTAAGTCCGTTAGAGCACAAACAGCCGAGAAGTCTGTTTCTGTTTCCGAAGTCGACTCTGCCCCTTTTACCGAGTATCGAATATCACCCCTGATCGTGTGCACGAACAATGATCCGCGTTTGAAAGAGGTGAGTTGACCGATCCAGATTCTGGGTACCAACAGAGTGAACATGATAGTTACGATCACTGTTTGCCTTGTTACGTTCTTTTCATCTAATACAGTCTGTCAGCCGGACTACTGGAAGCTGTGACAATAGCAGTCGCATTGCGAACAAAGCATTACTTCATTTTGGATTACGAAAAACTTATTATGCTTTTCATTTAAAACATGTCTTCTGTAAGTTGGGCGCAGTTCTTGCTCAAAATCACTGTAAAGACTTCCGCGTAGACTTCCAATAGCGGAGCTGTCTCGCTGTTGCTGATAATTTCTAGTTTCCATCATGATGCTAAACGTCTTGAACCGTAATTAGTCAATCTGGTCAAGCCTTCATAATTTGGTATTCTAAATCACATTGATTATTCACATTTTGGTTGGAGAAAGTAGAAGAGTCCTTCAGGGTTTCATCCTACCCCAACCTGATGTTGTACAAATTCCGTGGTTCACAAAAAGAACTGAATAACTGCACGCCCGGTTCGGTTTTCAAGATACATATTCTACCCTCCAGAGATGGGAATAAACATCGTGTCTGCATGAGATGTATCTTTCAAACTGGAAAATTGTAAATAGGGGTTTGGTTCGTGAAATATACGTCGATACACGAAAAAAGCCGATAATGTGAGTATATTCAATTTCAACACATATGGGTGGGTAAGCTGTGATGAATTGCTAGCTTAGATTTTCGTGTGGTACCAAAATTGCATCGTACGTGTTGACTTGACAATAAACTAATGGGAAGAATTCGGCGATTCATGACTGCAGGATTTGCAAGATTGAAGTGTGAGATTGGACGCGGGAGTGAGGAATACCCGTGGAAGCACAGTCATGGCAGTATCAACTGTTGAAATGGCGCGCATAACTCGGGCTTCAGGATTTTAATGGCCATAACTTCAAACGAGATGACAAGTTTGCGTGATTCTTTACGGAGATGCTTGGTTGTTGCTATCAAGTAGTTTGAATAAATTCTGTCTTATTTCTTCTGATTGGGTCCAAGAGGTTATCCAACTAAACAAGCAGTTGCGAATATACTTGTCTCTGGTCTTCTGGTGAGTACGTTCACACATGTGCAATGCTGATGCATTTCGTGAGCAGCGTTCTTGATTTCTATGGTTACCGCTATAACCGAGTTTGTCACCTGTGCACCCAAAAAGCTCAGGGTTCATTCCGTTTTTTGGAAGAAAACCCTAATGAGAGTCGTTTATCCGCTATCAAATTGGAATTATACGGGTGGTGATAGTCAGAAGATACAACCGATTCAAGTGATTAAGCTTTTCCCGATGATTAATTTTCAGACCGCTGCAGATTATGCAGCATTAGGGTCTGTTGTGCAAATGGAAAGTCTGAGTGATATATGAATGAGTGGGCTCTTATGTGGTATGCTCCTTGTGCAAACTGAGATGCACATTATTACGCTTCGTTAAGTAAGCAATGATTCCTATTTAACTGCCATGATGGCGACACTTTATATGCAATGAGAGGGAAGTTTTGGCTTTCGAGGAAGTACGGTGTGCACCGATTGCTTCTGCGCACACGCATTTTGTTTTTGGTCAGCGTTCCGTGACGAAGTCTTTCCGAATAAGAGGGAATTGGGTAAATAACCTTAAAATGTCCCGTTTTGACCAGCTGTAAGTTCAAATTTCTTTGATTTTCGTGGTACGTGTAATTTGGTCAACCAATAAAAGTTGGAGTGTGGCTATCCCAAGCAATTTCGCCTTCGATACCTGTCTAGTTGGGCGTCGTGTTCCCCGTTCAATTGATTAGTTTTTCATTCCGCCGTCTCACCTGCGTAGCGCATCTTCGTTTTCTCGTGGACCACATACGCTTTGCTCGCTGTGTTGAATTATGAAGAATTGATCGGATGGCTGGCCCCTGCAATCTGTATTTGAATTACAGTTTTCGCTCCAACGAAGCTCTGACATTGATTGTTTATAACCACGCAATTACTTGCGAGTAGTGTGTTGAACTGATGAATATTTGTTTTGCTGACTGTCCTTCGGACACCACCTTTCACGCACAAACCTCGCAGTGGCAACACACACGCCTTCGAGGTGAAAGGGCCCGTGTGGCAGAGGATATGCACCACTGATGAGCTCTAACAAGAGCGAAACTCGAATCTGGTGCTTCCGAATGCAGGTTTGTCGGATGACCTGAGGTTTGTGCGTGAAAGGCGGAGTCCGAAGGACAGTCAGCAAAACAAATATTGATTGTTTAGTCAAAACGTTGAGCTGACGAATGTAAACGGCCTATGACAGCTAGGACGTAATTTGTGCGTGTCCCTAAGTAGAATTATTTGGTTTTCAGTGCTCTCTGAGGTGCGCAGTAATAGGGAGACTACTCATGGTGATCACTCAGTATCGGAATAAAAGTTCAAAGCCCCTGCGCAATAGACCAGACCATACAGTGTGTTAGGCTTCCTAGGTGGGATCCAAGAGATTCATCCACTCAATAACTAGGAGCATTGCATGTTGTATTGGTGTGTCGCGGCCAGCGATGTTCTTGTATTCATACTATTGCATGGTCTAACTGATTATTTGTAGTTCACTCCCTAATACTTTTCTACATCTAATCTTCCGGTTCCCGCGTGAAATTTTTGCTGCGTAGTGGTAAGTTTGGTTCGTAACTACCAATAACTGGGTTTGCCTTAAGAATAAATCAACCAGAATGTGCAATGAACGTTTATATTTTCATTTAATTTGGCACGTTTCGATTACTGCCCTTTTCAGCTCGAAAATATCTTGGGTATGATTTACGCAGCAGAGTGCAGTGCGGGTGCTCTTCTTTCATTGCTCATGGACTACGGTGCTTATCGTTTGACTGCAAGCGCCTCGTCTTCGACACCCGAATGTCCAAGATCAACGGGATCAATTCATGTCCGATCTCTGTTTGATTTTCTTTACGCTCGTCTCACTCAGGCGCCTGCAGCTCCGACAGTTTCACGGTGTTAGATTCAGCGCGACTCCATGGAACTGCAACTAGCGTCACTGCCTCTGATATTCTCTGTTTGAATTATCAGTGCATTTCTGTGATGGTAATTGGTCACTCACTTTCTCGCCGTCCTCAGTTCCCTCTCACTGTGTGGGTTCACTTTACACCATTTCACCGTTTATGTCCCGGTTCTGTTTTGTGCTGGTCGTTAATGGAACCAGCGTTCTTTATCCCGTATCCGAATTCACTCTAGTCTCGTGTGACTCAGTTATCCGCTGGTTTATCTGTTTCATTATTTCTATTTCTACTACTGACATTAGTCCTCTCATTTCATTGCTTGTATCATGGTGATAAATGAACAATTCCTCAGATCGAGCACACGCCGTCTCTTCCCATCAGAAAGTATTTTTATCTGCTGTTGTGTGAACCCATGATTATGAACGATTGCCGTGTGTGTTGTCACCTCGGTTCATGCCGAAACGCTTGCGATGTAGACACCAAGTTTGGTCATCAAAATAGCATAGAATAGGCTAGAAACAAATTTCAATACATCATTCCTGAATTTAATTACCTGTTCTTTTCAACCACCAGCCGGTTATGGAAATAACATTAAAAGCACCATCCTAAACTGTTCGTGGTGTCAGCCTGAGGTCTCTTGAGCCCTTCCGCAATTGTACCAATTTAATTTCGTCTGATGGGAAGACGTAATTCGCTGAATAGACGTGAAAAACTCGGGCAAATCACTGAATCAAATGCTGAACTTGCACGGATTTCCGTGAAATACCCCACCGGTGTAGAGTTACGGAGTCGTAACTGATAGGTTCTGCTGCACTCGGATACTCGATGGTTAGAGTTTTCTTCGGGGAGATATCCTTTTACCCAGTTTCTGTCTCTGTATGCGAAATCATACTATCGTGTAAGTAATCAGCATTCTTTCACCACCGGTTTTCCTTGTCGCGCCGAACAGCAGCATAAGTCTAGCTCTAACAGTGATTCAGTGACCTCACCAAAACGAAACAGTTTTGTGAGGAAGTTTAAGCCCATGTCAGCGAGTTTGTGAAACAGATTATCAGTAACCCTATCTCCTCCCGACTTAGACGGACGAAAGAGTCGTTTTTTTCACCGATCGTATATATTCACTGAAACCGAACGAGAAAGCACCAGCTTCGATGACTGGACAATGAAACAAGTAAATCACACGAAGTGGTCTTTTCACACTTGGCTAAAGCAAACCACACGAGAACTCGGTCGACGCGTTTTCGCTGTGTGAACTTTGATCACAACCTTACTGGACGGGGTACATGAGAACTACTTATTGGACGGATTTATCGTCACTTGCGTACACAATTGTTCGACTTAATAGCATTATTTTTACCACTCCATTTTCTGATGCGGTTGTGAAACGGCTGACAGAATTCCAGAACACATACAGCTAGTTGCTCCTGTGAGCATTCAGTAGCTAGACGAGCGCAAAAAACACCGACCGTTCCTGGGATTCATAGCACAATTTATGCTTTTTAAAAGCCGGTTCCAGTTGTAGATCCTCATACACTCCCTTGGCACACCAGTGTATATTTCTCATAATTAATTTCCCTGGTCTAGTTACAAACGACTATATTACTCCTAGAGACTTGCGCATCACCAGCAATATTTCCGGCATAGCTTTAACAAACCTCACATTGGATATATATTGTAATCTTATGAGAGCGTGACTGCATTAGCAGAGAAGACCATTGGTGACTCTTCACATCCGCTGCATTGCGGCCTCTCCCTTTTCCAGTCCCACCCGTCTCACGTTTCGATTTCTAAATTATCGCCGCACAAAAATTCTGCAGTCCCATTTTTCCTGTATTGACAAACAATGATGGAGTCTTGCCCACTTTTGGTTTGAGGATTTTCTTCCTTTCAGCGGCTGAAAACATTGTAAAACGACTCCCAGATTCGTTCACTAATAATGACAACAATCAGAAATATCGCAGCCTTTTTATTGGTCCACCGATGTAAATCGACCTTCCTTAGATCGGAAATATAACCCACGTTAGAAGAGCGTGGATGGTTGTTTCATTCGCCATGGTTACCGGTTACCATGACCACGACAAAGTGACTGCCGGGTCAACAGTTCAGTCTTCCAAATATTGAGGCGCAGATTGCGATATTATTTCCCCGGAAAGTATCTTAATTTTCGGATAATTCTAGTTATTTATTCGTTTACATATAGTCCGTCGTGTGTACTGTGAACGTTCAAATCAATGAACTTACACCCTATATGATGTAGTGCTCTTCTGACATTGGCTCCGGCTGTTAGCAGAGCATTTGCCGCACATTCAACGACTCTAATGCTAGGCGGCTCTTCTAAAGGGGCCAAAGTACAAAGAAGGCATTCCCTTGAACAATCTAGAGTCCGGCTACTGTATGAATGAGTAGTAGATTAAACTTCCTCAATGGTAGGGACCTAGTGTTGGGGGGCGCTACACGCAGCGTGTAGGCTTCACAAACCGTTGAGGTTAAACACCCGACTCGATCGTTCATCCTGGGTTCGATTTCTAGATGGGACTCGACGGATGCGCACTGCTGACGATTCCAAGCGGTGATGGACCAGCTGTATAGCGCTTCCACGGTTTGACCGTTCACACTGCATGGTGAGTCATTTCAAGTAAAAACGGCCCGCCTATAAAAGCAGCCGAGTTCATTTCTCCCGGAACCACACGACTAGGGTACCTTATAAAACAATAAACCTCTGCCCTTCAGTACATTACCCGCGTTCTCATTCAAGCTAGTGAGTGGTCTAGCTTGGGCTATTGCGATCCGACAAACAGTCGTTGCACTGGTACGTGCCAAGGTGACTCTTGAGCGCCTAATATTTGTTTGATTCACTTAAAGCTTACAATACTGAGATTATAGTCAAAGCCGCAACAATGACTGAACCGGTTCATGGCCGAATTTCAAGGACAAATTGAGTTGTCATGCGAATAAACCTCAACCATTGTCCATGAAATGTTCACAGACAGTATCGCACTCAACAGTTGATTGAAATGGTGCAGTTAGCAGCGGTATGCAAACAGAAACAATAACAGCTAATGTGGCTTCAGAATGCCTCTTTCTGTAACAAATTATCGCGGCCAACTTGACAAACGGCCTGCCAAACTCAACTTTTCAGATAGCATCCACCTGTGTTGATGCCAGTTGCCAACTGCCAAGAATGAGTGTTACTAGCCGTCAACTAGTGGTAGGCAGTTTTAATTTAGATCGATTCTCTATCACCACTTAAACAAAGGATACCCAAGTTGTTCGCCAAGCAGCCCCAGAACCGATTGTTCCCAATGGTTAAGTGACCTCCACTCGCTTCATTGTATTCATGCGCACGCACATGACATCAAATCGAGACTCTATTTCACCTGCTATTCCGATGAACCACAGAACGTACTGCGCTGCTGCCACTGAAAAAGTGGTTTCCTTCAGCCAATGACAGTTTATGGGTAGCGCTTTGCAACAGACGCTCCGCTGCAAAATCAAATGTTAGACGACGAGCATCTTTTCCCTCATTCACTATGCTATCGGCTTCTGATCGATTTTTATCTTATAGAGATATGACGTACTTCGCGCTTGACTTGAGCATAAGTGAGCTTGAAACTGAATTCGGTCGTATCGATCACAGTAACCTGGTTTTATTGCTGCAGTCAACTGAAACTACCAAACTTGGAATAAATACTTGTGATTCCCGACTGCTGATTTCGTTTGCGGTCACTAGCGAACAAGTCCTTTTAAATTTCCGGTGGCTTTTGAAACCGACGATGTCTAGTAAAGTGCGCTAGGCAGCTACTTGAATAACCTCGGCAACCTAGCGTGAACAACTCGTACTCTTCACTTCCAACAAGGTGATAACGCCGGAGGATACCCCGATTTTACACAGATAGATTGTCTTTAAAATAGTAGATTAGTCCACCGCAGCCTACAAAATATGCCGGGTGCCATGTATACGTGACTATTTCTACCTGACATAGTCTGAGGAATGTTTCACAAACAAGTATACCTGATACGACTGTCTACTATCTCCAGCAAAATACCATACATTCACGATTGGCGTGGGAGGCAGACTTGTTGGAACTGAAAAAGCTTAACAATGTGAACGTGGTCGACGTACAGCAGTGACCGTCAACAAATGGGACATCCAAGCATTCACGTTAACAGCGTGCGTAACGGTGTTACTGCCAACTTCCAGGAGGTAATAGTGAGCGCGCTTTTATTATTTTTGTACTCGCTATAACAACGCTATTCAAGCGTAACTCACCAAGACATCCATTCAATCAGTGTCTGCTTCAGGTGCGCACGTCGAATATCAAACCGATTTGTTTACTAGACGATGGATGCCCTTTGTTTCGCATGTGGCAGGTGAGCTTGATAAGGAAAGAGAAAAAGCATCATCTGCATATACGGTAAAAAGCAGAACTGCAGAAACATCAGTAAAACTGCGAAAAAAGAAGGGTCATGATGATCATGATCTGCAGTGTTCACAAAAAGGAGTAGAAGAAACTTCCAGTAAAACAAAAGGTCATTGAGTTTTGTGGACGAGGTCACAGCCCGTGGGGTCACAGCGGATAGCAATGGTCTTTTAGGGACGGCATGGGGATTCCAGTAAAACAAACACGTTATTCTTTTAATAGGACTGCAATTTCCACGATCCTCGATTGTCCAACGAAGTGGTCATATCATAACCGTTCCAGCCTGCGGATACAGCGCGTCCCGGCCAAGAGCCAGTCTCATTACGGACGTCGTGACCCACACGACGCAACTGATCAGCTAGTGGTCGTTCGAACAAACTTTCCACAAACAGCGCTTGCGTTTTATTCGCATCTGATTGAATTAAAATTCCGGAATGCAAACGAGCCAAATTTGTGGATCGTTGCATGTTAAGACATCCACGGTCCGTGGCGGGCGTAGAACTGCCAGATTGCGCTTTACTTCCGATGGCTTCGGTTGCTATCAACTGACTCGATTCCATGTTGGCACCCGGGGGGTTCACTGTAGATGCAAGATGGCAAGTGGCTCCTCGCGCAAACAGAGCTGCTGAGGCTATCACCTGTGTAAGAGGATGGTGATTATAAAAGCGAACTAAATGAATGGCTCAAAGCGTAAAATCTGTATTGTGCTCAATCAAAAACTGGTACCGAAACCGACCGTAAAAGGTTCTCAACAAGAACGACGCGGCTCATCGGTTTCTCGTCTCACATTATATATATATATATATATATATATATATATATATATATATATATATATATATATATATATATATATATATATATATATATATATATATATATATATATATATATATATATATATATATATATATATATATATATTGCAGACTCCCCACCAGCAAGAGACCAGTCGGAACCATTTAAACTGTTTCTGGTATTTTATTTAGAGAGAGAGATGGTCAAATAGAAGTAGTCTCATAGATGGTATCCATTTCAATCCGTGGTCTGTTAGAAATACGCGCCTTCCGACCGTTCAACAAAGTAAATCGACTTGAGGACCCTAAGAACAACTTAGTATCATTCGTGAGCGGAACGAGTAATGTTGCGATGTATCATCGCAAACTTGATCAAAATTTAACACAAAAACGACTCATCGGCATTAGGATTATTGTTCACCATACCACTGTAAAATCACATTGGTAGGCGAACCATATCACCGTCTTGGTATGATACGGGAACCCACTCACCCCCAAGCAACGAGTCTCTAACATGGTTAGAACTCACCAAGCCCAGTGGTATTATTCTTCATCGTTTATCAAACGCTGACGAAATATGCTCGAGCATGATGTTGTATTGATCACATCTTCACGCTTAGACAAATTTTAGAACATAGGCACATCTTTCGTAGGCCCACTAATTTTGTTTTTTTGATCTTGAAGCGGCGTTCTCTGGCGATGTCTCTTGTTGAAGGGTGTACCCGAGAAATTCACATCCGTCATAACATCCTCGCACATGAACATCCGAAGCCGAGTTCGGGCTTACGATGATTTTGCACTCGAGTTTATCACGAAAAGTGGTGTACGTCAGCGTTGCCCACTTTCTCCATTTTTTCGATGCGTGACTGATGTTTCAAAACGTCCCACTAACTCCACTGAGAAGTCTATCCTGGCCACAAATAATTTCAGTTTATTAGCGCAGAACAAAGCAGATACTGACACTCATCATTGGAACACAACGCAACTGGTTCATACTTGCATCAAGTGGCCTGTCTCCTGATTGGCTGATTGGTCACACGGCCAGCTAACATTTGACGGGAGTCCGTTCGCGTCTCATCGGTCCGCTGCCTTGTCACTTGTGTATCCGCTGCCACAAACACTGACCTGGATTCTGGACAGGCGCTGGCATGCTGATTGCTGCCGCGTCATGGCTGGCTATCGACTATGAGTCAGCACGTACCTTCACAACTCATGGTACTAGAGACCGTGGCAGTAGCACTGACCTTCTCCTGAGCGGGAATCTCGCATACGCGGACGACAGTTAGTTCCACTGAAGACCCAGGTAAGTTGCAAGCTTTTCCAGACAGCTTGACTGACTGTGTGGAAATGTTCGATATGCATCTTGCACCTTTAAAGTGCAACAAGCTGTTGCAGGACTGGGTTGGTTCAACACCAAATCTTGAAGTGTCCGGCGAGACTATAAACGTGGTAGACAAGTTCTGTTATCTGGGGAGCTGCATCTCACCCGGAGGTCGGATATTGGATGAAGTGTCTTT
This sequence comes from Fasciola hepatica, assembly GCA_948099385.1. Taxonomy (NCBI): domain Eukaryota; kingdom Metazoa; phylum Platyhelminthes; class Trematoda; order Plagiorchiida; family Fasciolidae; genus Fasciola; species Fasciola hepatica. The sequence goes on from CANUEZ040000011.1 coordinate 1,113,331, forward strand.
GAGTATACAGAAAGCTCGCTTGGCACTTGCCAACCTGAGTCATCTGTGGCGTCGATATGACATCCGTTTACCCATCAAAGGCCGAGTGTACCCTGCATCAGTCAGGCCCGTGCCTCTGGATGGTTCGGAGACATGGCCACTGCGAATGGAGAATACACGAAGATTGTTGGTATTTGAACACTGATGTCGTCGTAGCATTGCTCGAGTCTGGTGGGAACACCGTGTGAGCAATGCTGAAGTTCGGAGGAAAGTCTTAGGTTCAAGGATCAAATCATTAGATGAAACACTTAAGCTGACCAGGCTAAGACGATTGGGACATGTGTTACGCATGTCCCCTGACAGGATCCCACGGCGTGCTGTTTCCTGAGGCGGGTATCGATTAGAAGACGAGTAAGGGTGGCCACTCCATGACATGGAACAAAGGTATGAAAAGCCCAACTAGTGGACTCGGCCAGGTAGGACGTGTTAGACTTCCCGGGTGGGGTCCAAGAGGCTCTCCCACTCAATGGTTAGATACGTTAGGGGATATGGCTAGATGCCGCAACCAGTGGCGCTCTTGCATCCACAAACTTCCCACATCGACTTAATCCCAATAATGCAATTCTCCTCTTACTCCTTTCATACTCTTTTCTCCTTCATTATTTTTATTTTTGGTTGCCGCTAGGAGATAGTAACCAAAGCCACCGCACCCAATGCATGGTCAATGGTTGTCTGAACAGAACAGCACAGATGAAACGTTAAATGCACCACGTGACAAAGTACAGGACCCCTTCCCCCTCATTTTTAGTATTCTCTTACGAAACCACATCTGGTCGGAAAAACTGGATGCACCTTACGACACGGCATAACAAATGTGAAGAAACTGAGCTAATAAGAGCAGAAAACTCAAAATCAAGTGTGACCAAAGTATGGGACCCCCTGCTGCGTTGAGCTGTCCCCTGGAAAAATTCGAAAAAAAACACGTACCATTGAGCATGACAACAAGCTGATTAGTTCGGTTTGTGGATTTGGCGACTGACAAATCCATGACAACCGGAATCATACGATTTATGTGCTCCAGGGCACGTGATGCACCCTAATGAACTAGATGACCTTCACTCGCGCTGTCTGCACGAATATACCTTGCAGCAACCCACACCGAATTTCGTCCGTGTGATGCCATACGGAAATAAACCAACAGATTTCGAGAAACGTGAAAATATCCCTTCTACCAAATGGGACTCGGTTTGCAAGCGACCTCCGGGCAATTCATATGATACATTGCTCTCACACCATTGTATAAAAAACAACGCTTATCATGGGCTGAAACACACGAATCATGGACAGGGAAGTGGGAAAATATCTCCTATAGTGACGAAAAAAGATTAATTTGCATGGACCGGACGATTAGAATGGTGACAAGCAGTGACATCAGAAAAGAAAGAATTTTTAGTCCAAAAAAAAACGACAAGAGTTCAGTAATGGCTTGGGGAGCATTGTGAGCCGAGGGATAAAGTGAGCTTGTTATACTCGAGGGTAAACATTATTCCTTTACTTATATTCGTGCGTTGGGACAGTTTTCTTTATCCCACTAGTGACCAAGAGGTGGCATGATGAAGCCATACTCCAACATGATAATGCTTCTGTCCACTGCTCATACACCACAAAATGCTGGCTGTTGTATCGTGGGATCAAGCTCATGCGGTGGCCAGCCAGCAGCCCGGTTCTAAACCCGACTGGTGTACAAGAGTGTCGCGCTTTACTGGTCAAAGACTAAACTGTGAACGCCCTCAGGCGAGAATGAGCGGATACTGACCGAATGACAATCACAAGTCTTGCACGAAACATGCCGAGAAGATATATCGAGGTCCTCAAAGAGAGTGGTGGTTAGACGCGATTTTAAATGACAATCATAGAAGCTAAACTTAAAAAGGTTCCATACCTTTATCACCTCCTTTTTCGAATTTTCTGATTTATTACTGCAGAATAAACCATTAATTTATTTTTCAATTTATATTCTGCGTTACAATGAGTGCCCCGTCCTTGCTCTGTGGCATTTGGGACGAGAAGCGTATTCCGGTAATATGGAGCGAGTCAATGATCGTTCCCATCTTCAAAAGGGGAATAAGCAATGACTGTAGTAACCATCGTGGGATCAGCTCAGTTCCGATAGTCACCAAGGTAGTAGCCTCGATTTTGTTGCGTCGTCTGGCACCGTCTCGCGCGAGAAACGCCCACGAACAACAGGCTGGATTCCGCCCAGGCCGAGGTTGCATCGACCAGATTTTTACTCTTCGCCGACTATATGAAACGCTTCACACACACCATCGACCAACAATAATGGTTTTCTTAGGCCTGAAAGGTGCCTTCGATTCAATTCATTGAACAGCGCTTCTCAGTGCTCCTCACGAAAAAGGTATGCTCTGGAAGTTCGTGAACCTACTGAGATCATTGTATTGTCATACTTCTGGCCATGTAAGGGTTTACGGTGAACTATCTAGTCAGTTCGAAACGACCAGTGGTGTTCGAAAAGGATGTACCATGTCTCCATTCCTGTTCAACTTCATCATGGACGGAAAAATGGAGAATGCGTTGCAAAATCATCAGGATATGGGCGTCGGAGTACGAAATTGTGGAAAGCTATGTGATCTAGCTTACGCAGACGACGTTGTCTGCTTATTCGAATCCACGGAACATCCTCAACGTGCACTCGAGTTTTTTTATTACATGCTTCCGCATGAGTGCAGTGAAAGGGGTGTATACTCCATAGCAACGAAGGCCCACTGCACTATTGGGGATAACCGATAACCGAGCCCTGGGACTTGGAGTTGCGAAGAACCACATAAGGTCCCAATAGATCAGGTGTGGTAACGATCCGAGCGACAGTGAGAATTACTGTCTACTACCAAAAGACTCGCGAGCTGTAGTTCCATTCGACATGCGCTTTGCACCTTCAAAGCGTAAAGTGATGTTGCAAGACTGGACGTCAACGGTCCCGAGGTTGATGCGCGATGGGCAGGTACTGACAATTGTCGACAGTCGCCGTCACCGATCATTGCAACTAACTAGTCCACACCTGCATCAAGCAGGCTGTCTTCTGATTGGTGGATTGGTGATGTGAACGGCTACCACATGACGGGAATCCGTTCACGTCTTATTGATCCGCTGCGTTGTCGCTTGCGTATCCGCCGCACCAAACACTGACCTGGATTCTGGATAGGGGCTAACATGCCCATTGGTCATGGGAATTGGCCGACTGCACAAAGCGAACTGGATGTTAGATTGAATCTGGACTCAAGCCGTTAGGGCGCACATACTTAGCTGACACAGGTTGCGTTGATCGAGACTGCGACCGCTTATCTTGCATGAACCCCCACGCCCAACTGCGCATAAACGGCAGCGTGCAGGAACCCAGTCTAGCAGTGCGACTTCTTACGCATCACAGCAACGCCAATCAAATCCGAAAACTCAGCCCCAAGGCTCCAGAAAGGTGCAGATTTTCCAGAGTGATCGGATTTGGATGTTACTGAGCTTAGAATTTGTTTTCAATACAGAAGAACAAGTTATTGAACTTAACAGAAAATGGAATGCACACCGGAGAACGAGAAAACGAGTGCTCACATCACCAAGTTAGCGAACTCCACGCACAGAAAGTTGGGAGAGATAATTAGCAGAAGAGGCAAAAACGGATTATGAGCCGAAAGGTAGTGCATGCCTTATACAGTTATAGTACACGTTCATGTGTGAATAAACACCTCTCATTTTTCTATGTGCGGTTCACATTTACTTGTGTTTATGGGTCGATGGGGTCTACGAATTGACGAATTTCACAATTCATTCGCATTAAATTCATCTTCGAGAGATAAGACAACGCAGAGCGCTTTCGTATTTACTGGCAACTGACAGGTACGTATACGTAGCGTAAAACCTTTGTGCCGGTGTTTACCATTGTCTGAAGGTGACTAAATAATTCCGAAAAATCGCTACGGGACGCGTATTTCGACAGTGCCGCTAGTTGGTATGATTGAACGTATAAATCTGGTTTAAGGCACACTATAATATTAAATACGACTAATTATTATGTTATTACCAAACTTTTGATTTGTTCTTTTCGCCACATGCTTTCGCACTGGTACAGTGGAAGGAGCCCATAACCCATAACCTCGAAGGCCGACTGCACTGTTAGGGACAGCCAGCAACCAGATCTTAAGATTTGGAGTAGAGAATCACAAAGTCAGGTGATGCAACGGGTCAGGCAACAGTAGATTACTGTCGACGACCAAGGGGACCGGCGACGGCGGACTTCGAACCTCTAACCCCCGAGATGGAAAGTAAACGCTCTAAACCACTCGACCACCACAGGCGTGGTGTAGGCCGTTTATTCGTGTGGGAAAATTTACGTGACTACAACCTTCAATGGGCTGCGACTCCTTTCCTGGAATATTGTACCACTACCATATAATAAGCAAAAAAAGCAAAGATAAACAATCAAGCTGGAAACTATTCGGGTGACAAACAGAGGGCAGTGCATTTTCTACGTTCAAACGCGTATTCTTAGACAATGGGAAGGGTTATGTTATTCAATCGGCAAAAGCATATAACACACCTGAGCTGCATCGAACATGCCCCAGATCCCACCACTGGTGGCAAGCCCGAAACGGATGCCACATTTTCGATGCGTAGTGCTGATGTAGACTGGTGCTGCAGGAAACAACGGTCGTCGACCGGCAGCAATCGTGTTCATTTGGGAAGTGTTTGAGGTCTTTTGAGACTGATCAAACAAAACCATGGCGGCATTCAAATGCACTCCAGTTTTTGGGACCAATATACCCGATCCGAAAGGAGATCCCAAGAATAAGTTCATCACAACCGTCAGACGAATCGAGTCAGTGACCACAATTCCCGTATCCCCAAGATTTGACTGGGAACAATTCATTAGGGGAAGACAGAAAGTAAATATCAACAGCACAGAAAAGTGGTGGGAGTGGAAATAAATCAATGTGGACAATAACTTATTTTTTGGGTAGGTGGATTTCTCTAATTGTTTTATCACAGTTTCGTCTGGTTATTATAAAGTATGAGCGCCAAAATATCACCACAAGAAAGTCGTGGCGACAGACAGAAACACGATAGACTGCCTTATTTTATTTTGAAAATCACATTCTCCGTCTCAAATCAAAGCATGCGTTAGCCGTTTGTCGTTGGACATGAGTCGAATTTTTTACAATCTCAGTCATTTTTTATGACCGTTTCAAAAACGTTAAACACTCGTTGAAGGCAACCTTTGCGGCGTTTTTGGTGCATATTTTTCCTAACTGTAATAAATCTATTTCAAATTACACAAATACTCACAAACTGGTTCATGTGTATTCAGTTCTAGATACAGCAGTCACACAAGCTGTCAATCATCACGCTACGCAGCCCAGTATAAAACGTTTTGATTTAATCTTAAGGAATAATAGTTCGCATTCTAAGACCAGGTGTACAGATTATTAAATTACCTCGTGCAATCGGTAGTCGGAAACGTTGAACGGCAGTACATGGGAGTCATTTACTGCCTTGACGATAACCTCACGTTCCGCTGTTGAGAAAGCCTTGTTTTGTGCCTTGAGAGCCTTATCGCCTATGACACAAAAGGGAATCACAGTGGTTGCAACGTCAGGTACTACAGGCATTCCTTATTTTCATTGCAGGAAACAAGGAATATGGCGAAACATAAAAACAGGGACCTGTTGGAGGATCTTTTCACGCTGGGAAGCCCACTGCGACAATCTGACAATTGCACAGCTTGGACTTCAGGGTTTCGCTCATCTCGTGGTACGAACCCCACACATTCGAGCGTCATATCGTTGTCACGACGGCGGTCAAGTGGTCATCATGGTGGAATTTAGATCCTCTTGTCGCCGGTCACCTTCTCCAACTGGCCGCGATCCCATTTTTGAGATGTGCCATTGTTAAATTATAAAAAGAAGTAAATGGAACAATAGGGATACATATCAGTTCCATTGTGCACCATGGTATTTTTCCATATTGTGCATTTAACTCCCATAGGCAATGAGTTTACAAGTATTAGAAGAAAAATGCAACTCCCTCTAATTTGTGGGGTTTATGAGCATACGACAGCCCAATTACAAGTCAGAGAAGACTTCCACCGAGCTGGAAACAGGATACATGGCGTTAAGGAACAAGAGTAAAAATAATGGAAACAAAAATTAGAGATGGAAAAGCGTTCGAATGTCAAGTCAACGGACAACCGTGACCCCCACATGAAGTATTATCAGCTGACGCCTCGCCACAAAGTAGGATGACCCCGTAAAAAGGCAATACATGGGGTAAGTTTTCGGACCATTTCGCAATGCTCAATGAACCGCTCAGTTAGCACAGGTGTGAAAGAACCAATGATAAATATATTTGTGGAGGTCAACAACGGACTTGTTGTTTCGATCGGAATATCAGGGACTGTTATTCGTATCTTCAAGTCATGCTAATCCGCTTGTTCTAATTACACCATTAAAAGATAAGGTACAGAGATTTTATCACTCGAATGAGTTGGAATCGACGACTAGGTGGGGGAAAAATCAAAGATCATGGGCGGACATGGGCTGTACAGCGATGTCCCGGTTCGTTAACATTGCAGAATACTGCGGTCCTACAGAGAATACATACCCTTTCTTTGACTACACATAAGTCCGATTAACTCGTTTTCAGCCAGAAAGCATCAGTAGCGGGCGGAACAGTTTATTGGGCAGTAATTAGACGTGAATTACCTGGAAACAAATTTAAAATTGTCAGGTTAATAAGCATAAGACAGCATGTTGGACCAAAAAACAGACGAAAGTCGGTTCGTTTACCGGAAGCTTTAGATCATTAGTGAACTAAATGAACGGATAAATGAATTAACAAATTGATTTGAGAGAGTAAGCAGGTTTTGTCCGCGTTGCTGAAGCAGGGTGCGATCACGAGGAACCCGTAAAGGACTCAAGCCGAAAACGTGCAAATCAAACGTAAATTGACGCCAGAAATAAGCACGTACGAAAAATGAACAGGCAGATCAGTCATATTGCAACGATGTGCGAACAAAAGTCGAACAGGACAGTCAAATGGAAATGAGGGAAGACACCTCGGGACTGGAAAAAAACCTAGTTATCGGCGGATTTGTAGTGCAGGTGGTTTGGAACAGTAGATGTTGTACATTAGCATAGAACCACATGTATGTGCGCGCATGTATGTACATGCGGCTGTGGACAGTCGGTAACAATCCGCAGTTAATACTTGAGAAGGAGAATTGAGATATAACTTACGCGGGCTTTTGTATAACTTACCGCTCCATTTCTGATTATCTAAGTTTTGTATCTCCCTTACAATAGAGTGGATGGTCGCTGGAGTAGGGCGTGGCTTTCCCACTCCATTTATGCGTGAAAATGAACCCTGCAACAAGTGTTTAGGGTAGCCGATCTTCTGTAGGTTCAACCAAATGATTGCGAAGACTTTCGTGCTTTTTATCATACATACATGATATGATTCATCGTGCACTATACATGTTCAAATCGCCGTTGAAAGCCATGGAAACATTGTTTCAGAAATTTCACGTCCAATGCACCGGGACCCGAACCCGGAGTGAACGGCCGTCAGTCGAACACCTTACCCAACAGGCTACCCGCACTGGCTCTCAACGGCCAGAGCTTCGCGTCAACAATATACGACATAGCACCCTCCCGTCATTGGCTTTTGCACGGTACCAACCCTTTGGCCGTACAATGATCGACTCCTATGATGAACAATTTCTCGATGAACCGATGACATTCGGCTACAAACAGCCCACACGGCTTGGCTATTTTACCAATGTAAGTATTAGATTTGATTTAAGCACCGACACAATAATAAACACTGAAAACCATGGCAATACACGTCTCATTCTGGTTAGGAGCCATCATTATCGTCTTGTGCTGACGCGTAGAGCCAAGCCGGATAAGTTCGGTGTTCGATGCACAATCGCTCACCCCGGGTTCGATTCCCAGTCAGGGCTTGGAGGATATACAATGTTACTGATTCCTAACAAGGACGAAACAGTCGTACAGTGGTTCCATGGCTTTCAATGGTGAGCTGAATGTATGCTGAATCGAATATCCCATTATTCACATTGATATTTAGTGTACATCAAGCTGAACAGTGGAGAATAGAACAAACACATGTGGACAAGTTGTACCCTTCCAAAGAATGTTAAATCCAAGAATGAACGTCTTAACTCACGCAAAGATAAATCCATTAGGTCACCCAGTCCGAATGCACTTTGTTCGGCAAACTTGGATAGTTCAACAAGCCGATGAAGGAGAATGGCCGTTTCTTCCGGATCCTTCCTCAATAACGCGCGAAAATTCAACGGCCTAACTGTATTAATAAGGTCAAGATTTCCGAGGAGACTCAGCAGGAACGGACCCCCAGAGGCAGGGGCAGGAAAGGATTCCACAGTAAGACCAGCAAATCCTACCTTGATTTCAAAACAGAGATGAAACAATTTTAGGCGCGATTTTTGTTAGAAGAAAAAGCACGACCCAAAGAGAGTATGGATTATGGGACGTTGGAGAAAATAGAATTCCATTCGCAATGTTTTAGTTCAGATACTTAATTAGCAGAAGCGGTGAAGCCAACAGACGAGACAAAACTCACCTCTAACGCCGTTGGTTCGCCAACTGTGTAATTCTGGAAATCCGCTGCAGTCCAATTTAAACCTTCACTTTTCATGTAGAGAAGTATTTCTTCGTCTAACAATGTCATACTATTCGCTTCACCAAACAGGTAAGATGACTGAGCAGAAGCCAAACGATGGTATGTTGCGTTCAACTCCGCTGGGGGAAGATAGGATGAGTCTGATGCGGCAACCAAACCGTCAACGATTGGACCAACAGGAATTGTACTTTGTTGTTTCCTATTACGTGCTGCATTTAACAGGGCCGGATCCGGCTGTATTGGCATTATCATTCAAAACGAGGTGTTTAACGTGAGAACACAAAACAGCAACAATGGAATAATAAAAACATGAACAGGAAATTTAAAGAATATCCAGAGCACAACAAAATAAGCCATCCCTAAACGAACATTCAATTGATGGCCTGAAGACGAGTGACCGCCCCCGGACAACAGTAATATGGAAAACCCTCTTGTGTATGGTATCTGAAGCAAGAATCTAAAAAAAATTAATTCGATGGCTCCACTTTGCTTTACAGATCGCTTCTTTACGTACTGGGTAAATTAGTGCCTCAGGATTCCAATCCAGTGAGCACTTGAAAATAGAGATGAACTATGAATAGCTTCATCTGAATTACTTCCATATCTGTGTTCAACGAGCACGACTGTTACAATTTTTACACCCAATAAGATATTTGGACAGAACAGAAAGGCAACTGGAGAAATCCTTGGTGTTCCAATTAAGGCATGACAACAATGGTGATCACCTGATAAGTTATTCTGCAAAGAAATCAACTCTAGACAGTGCTAACACATAAAGCGCAGTGTTATCAACATCTCCGCATCGATCTGAGTGATTAGGATGTAAGACCCCAAATGATAACATTCTTTGGGTGACCACTAGTACTGATAAACTCAACACTGCTGAAAATTGTGACCAACGCCGGTTGACTTCAACCACGCATACATGTTCTGAAAACAATGTAAAGTCAAACAGTTCAGTGCGACCACGGTCGGAAAACTACCCCGAAAATCTTTACGGGTGGAGCAATCTAGGTGGTTCTGAACTTTTTTATACAAGAACATATTTTGATAACTCAACACAATCAGTGAAAAACCACTACGTGACAATATAGAGACTTTTCGATTTGTTACAAACTTCCCGTGATGAAATATCAGATTGAGTATCTCCAAATATGAGTTAGTGTCTACTAACAAAAAATATTGGACTAACTCGAAAACCACTTTTGAGAGCATGAAGTGCACCCGCAAAAAGTTCATTCCAGTTCTTTCTTCCGAATCGTATGTGAGCCTTGTGGAGACCTCGAAGAAAGCCGGGTATTCCGACAAGGGTGAGGACGCTTTTTGGGTCTGGTTGGGGCGGACTGGATGGAGCTGCGCACATAAAATCGAAAAGGTGACTCGACTGCAAATTCCGATCTCGAACCAGCATTGTCCCGCATCCGGCAAGGCCTGAAACAAACAAATGGAAATCAACAGAACTCGAAATACTCAGCAGCACAGTAAGTTGGGCGCTTTTTACCTGGAAGTCAAGAGGAAACCATAGTTATCATGAATCGGTACTGAATGGAAACCCATTTTTTTGTCTTTATTTGCCACCAGCCTTGCACCTGACTACTTTGGTGCTAACTGTCGATGTTTATTAAAGTAATCCTGTTGAACGCTCTCAGTAGGTCAAGGAACAGGTAAAAACGAACCAAAAGCGAGAACTAAGTAGAACAACCGTTTAAACGCAAATGAACCATTGATTGACACGTGACCAACTATTTTGGACACATTCAGTAGACGTACCTCGCAAAAACAAACTAGAAAGTCTAGCACATCACACAGGATTGTCCATTAGTTAGGTTTTTTATATCTTCCCATCACGTCGTGAATTGGCTAACTTTCTTCTCATTCGACAATTACGCGTCCCGATGAATAACGCGAAGTGAACAAATCCATTCTGGGACACAGCTTCTGATATGTGGGCATCTGCCAGGCACTCTTCTCCCAGAGATCTTCAAAACTCTGAGCAAAGAAGCTTTCCTACTTTACTCTCACCTACAATCTGTCTATTAGTAATGCTCGAATGGCCATCGCTCACAGGCTGAAAACAAGTCAGGTAAAGTGCATGGGGTCGTAGGTAACTGATACAAACCCCAGATTACGTGTTCAACCTCGATCGGTGTCGGAGTTCAGTTCACCTGTAGCCTGAGGGTCAGGCTTTTATTAAAACTACGGAGCAGACATATCTTCATTAAAAATTGAGTGATCGATTAAAAGCGTCTGTGTGTGTGCGCACGTGTGCACGAGCTAGCATCGGTAGCTGCTGTGTGGCAAGGTCGATTATCGACCGCCATGGGGCTGTTGATCGCAAACACGTTAGTGTATCAACGAAAATCAGCCGTTTTCGATCGCAGCTATGCTAAGCAAGATTAGGAGAATTCAGCTGGTCTGCCTTAATAGGGTTAACCTATGTCTTCAGCTGGCCAACAAAGTGACATTTCCAGTCTGAGCAAGGTGATGGCAGTAGGCCCTCTTTGTAGGTCCCGTTTCGGGTCATCGAAGGACACAGCCGAACTACTGTAGGCGTCGTCGTCGAAGAAACGAAGAAAGTCGTTTTGTATTCACTGTGTTGACGCACAATGGGGTTCAAGACGCGATCACAGCATTTTATTTTGGTCACGTAGCGGAGGCGCCAGTGGTGAAAGCTTTCCAGCCTTACTCTCAACGGCCAAGGTTCGCATGCGTAAGTAAAGACGGAGTGGACGGCGGCTCTGTATATGCGCAGCTTCACGTGGTGGCTCACTTAATGAGACCACTGTTTTGTGAAGCTTTAGTAACGCTCTTCTGTCGCAGCCTACACGAGGTTTAACCTCGTCCTTGACCTGGCCGTTTGGCTGGATAGTAGAACTTAGGTATTCGAAGTTGTGCGCCTGTTCCAGAGTTTTTCCACTGATGTGCACAGTGTACTGGGCCTTGTCAAGTCGTGAAGAATTTAGTTTTTGTAGTGTTTATCTCCAGACCAACAGCCTTGACTTCACATACAACGCGGTCAAGAACCAGTTGTAGAGCTTAGTGATCCTCTCCTAGAACGACAATGTCACCGGCGAATTCGAGGTTTGCAACCCAAGAGTCGTAGCCAAGTGGCATTCCTCCAAAAGCTGATGAGGCTGCGACGCATTATCCAGTCTGTAGCACAGTCAAATAGGACTAGTGATAGAGGGCATCCTTGGAGGATGCCGTAGTCGGTTGGGAACTCCAGAGACTCTTCGCCGTAGGCGCAGACACACGCCCGTGTTGCTGGGTAGTACGATCCTACCAATCCGATGTACTTATCGGGCGTCCCGCAGGTTCGCAGTACGCTCCAGAGTGACTGTCTGTCAACAGAGTCGAATGCTGTGGTGGGTTGTTGAAATTTATGGCGATGTTTTAGAGTTTGCCGTAGCGTGATGATTTGGTGAATACAGCCCCTTCCTCGACGAAAACCACGCTGATTGGAACGTGTTCGCGCATCCCGTACAGCAACAAGGCGACTCAGCAGAATGGTCGCAAAAAGCTTAGCCGCTATTTTGATGAGGCCGATACCCCTGTAGTTCGCGTAGGCAATCTTGGTGCTCTTTTTGGCGTAGGAAGTTGGATAAAGGTTAACCAGTCTTCGGAAAAACGTCGGTATGCCACGAACGACAGAACAGCATACTTAATGGGCCCAGCAGAATTACCAAACAGGACTTGAGGATCATCGATGGAATGCCATCTTCTCCAGGTGACTTCTTGTTTTTCACTGTCTGAACGGTGGAGACGATTTCCGATTAGTCGGGAGGCTCGAGTTCGATTGCATATTGTTCTATGTCACCTGGTGCCGTTGCCCAGATGAATTAAATGGAAGGGAGGTTAAGCGGCTGACTGAAGCGTTCGACCGACCTTTGAAGTTTCTGGTCACAACCCGATATGTGGGACTATCGTCGCGCAGCATGGGATGAGGTTGCACCTCCTCCGAAGTAGGGCGTATGAGTCGGAAAAGTCTCCCAAGATCTTTAACGATGGCTACTGTTCCCATCTGACTTGTAATTTCAACCCAGTATCGTTTACGGTCGCTCCTCGCTGAGAGCGCAGTTTCACGACGAAGGTTGTGGCAATTAGGTGAATTTCTGAGTCTTGCGTTTCTTGCCTCAGCGCAGCGATTAAGAGTTTTTATAGATATCTAATCTTTCTTAGGCCACTGTGTTTTGCCTAGGCGTTCAACGGAGGCAGTGACGTTGGGTAATTTTAAACCGGTCCATTTTTCATCTACGTTGTCGTCTTTGTCGATCGCAGCTAGTATGGATAGAATCGCGTTTGACAAGGCTTGAACGTTGTCGGGCATTGTTAGCTTGAAAGTATCTACTCTAAATTGGAGTCGAGATTTTTATCGTACGGAAAGGTGAAGCTTGAGGCCCACAAGTAGCAGTGTGCGGTTCGTGCCATTGGCGTATCTCTTCACATCGCCCCGACATGCCCAGCAGTTCTCGACCGTTGATGTCCAACAAGAAAGCACCAAGATGTAATCGATTTGGTGTACTGTCCTGCCGTCCTTGGAGTAGTAAGTCAGCACGTGGTTTTCAGGGTGCAGGAAGCGGGCACTGGTGACGAACAGTCGATTGAGGTCTGTAAACGTGACCAAGAGGTCGCCAATTTCGCGTCGCTTGCTACATTTTCGTAATACATGTCAAGTATACTCATTTTCTGGCTCCATGCTAGCGTTCCAATTTCTTGCAATTAACGGGATGTTACGCTTGGGAACCCGATTGACGGAGTTCTGAAGTTTGCTGTAGAAGATATTTTAGTGGTTGCCCCCAACGTGTAGTTTTGATGTGTAGGCTTTTTTATTGCACATAAGGTGAATTGCAGCGTTAGGGGTAAACCCCATAAGCAGAAGACATACTGTAAAAATGGATTGTGGGGGGAATATTCATGTGAAAAACAGGTTATTGATCCTGCTTCTGGAGAGCGACAGGTTGTAAGTGGGTGGGAACATGAGAGGAAGAGCGTCCCACTATTTAACGGTCCGGGGAAAAAAGAAGACTGGAAAACAGAAGTACGACATCTAGTGACAAAAACATCGATAAAGGAGACTAGTTGCCTGGGAAGAGCAACTACCAGAGCAAGCTAAGAAGAACGAAATCCGAAATAGTACCGATAGAACGGGGGCAACGAAGCAACAGCCCGAGGTTGAACCAGTGACCGCAGATTGAAGGTTAAAGGAGGGTTTTCGACCAGCCGGATGGCTTGGCGTTGAACCCGGTCAAAAAAGGAAAGAGAAGTAGACGAAGCTCCATCCCACACGTAACTGCAGTGTTCAAATGCGGAACAGACTTGAACTTTGTATGGCAGATGAGCTGGTGTAAAACAAAAACCAACTTTGCACCCAGCACGAGAGGCTAGCTGAGGTATGAGAACGGATCAACACAAAGAGGTGATAGGCCAAGGAGATAGGCTCTGTGGAATGCAACACAGTTGAATCAAAGAATAAATGAGAGGAGAATGAATGATGTTTCAATAAAATTGAGAGAAGTTTTGGAAGCATTAAATGCAACATGATTGTGAGACTCAAGGAGGCGTTCGAGGTCGGCGTCTAAAGGTACATTAATTCCAACGAGTCCACGATCAATGTTGATGTTGGCATGGCGGGGAGTGCGGTAAGAAAAGAAAGAATGAGGGGTGGCATCATCAGCAAACGAATGGACTGAGTTGGAAGTAGTGGATAAAAGGTCAATAATAAATAGAAGAGGGTGGGAGCAAGTACTGGACCTTGGAAGACACCAGTATTCGCAGTCAATGGCTGGGACAGAACCCCATCAACTCGGACAGAGATGGTTCGCTTACTGAGGAAACTTGATGTCCACGATGCGAGAGCGGAGGAGAACCCAAACGTGGCAGTCTCGTCAGAAGACCCCCGTGCTAAACTCGGTCATAGGCCTTAGAGATGTCGGGCGAGATCATGTGTGGTTCTCCGTGATTGTCGAGTGCAGCCGACCATGAGTGTGAAACGAGAGCCAGGAGATCACCGGTGGGATGGCAAGGTCGGAATTCGTATCGGCGATTGCTTAGTAGTCCTTCGCGTTCGAGAAACGTACGCAGTCGGTCGGAGATTATAGTTTCGAATACTTTTCGAGATAATAGATGTGAGGGAAATAGGGTGATAGCTATTCGGGTCAGAAATATTGTCGCGTTTAGGAGTAGAAAAAATTATGGCGTTTCCAGGGTATCGGAAAGGTATAAAGTTGGAGAAAGAGACAAGAAGGACGACACAAGAGAGAGGCCAATTCAGGGGCCCACATTTTAAGGACATTGGGTGGTATACCTTTCAGATTGAGTGGTTTGCATACGTCCAGAGAATGCAGTATTTGACGGATCTTCCCAGTACCAATTTGAGGAAGCAAATGGAGGATAGAAGAAACAGGAGGAGTAGGATAGGAGTTGGAGGCAAACCAAGAGGCAAAATCTTCAGCTTTCTAGTGTGGTTCACAAACAAGATCACTGGAGGAATTATAGATGGGAGGGAAATCGGAAGGACAAGAATTGCGGGAGACTGCTTTGGCAAGGAACCAAAATGTCCGGTTACCTGTGACACATGAGAGTAAGCGTGACTCACCAGTGGATGAAGCATTTTTTGGCTCTTTATATAGCTAACGAGCATCCGTTCCTGGTTTGCACGAAGCGGCGCTGAAAGTCGGGAGTAGGCGAGCGGTGACAACGGCGGAATACTAAACACTTAAAGCGTACAACACGGCCACGTGTGGTTAAACCACTCAGGGGATTGGGGTTTGCCAGGTTTTGGAAAGTGAGGAATAGAAAGTTGCATACCTTCAAGATAAGTGGTAGTGAACTTAAAGACGGAAGCGGAAACGTCCTAAATAAAGCGGCAATCGCTCCAAGGATAGGAAGCAAGGAAATCGCGAAAGCCACCCCATATGGCTGAATGGTGATGCCACAATGTGTTTCGAGGTGGGTGGAGGTTCGGAGAGAGTTAAACTAATGGAACAGAAAATAATACAGTGGTATGGTGAGCCACGTAGAGGAAGAGCGGAGATACCTGAGAAAAGAGGAGACAGAGGTGAAAATAGGCTGTAATCACGCTCACGTAAAAGGAAATGCTGCTGAACTGTGTCAGTAATTTTTGGTGAGATTGGTACCTGAGAGAATGGAACGTTGTGAGCACGACTGTTCATTGCGTTCGCAACTCCACGAATCCCGGAATTGCCTATCGGCGCATTACGGTAGATCCAGTAGGATGCGTCCATTTGAAGGACTAGAATATGTCGACTGTCGGAGTTGGTTAGGCGTACTTCGGATAGATAAAATGAGTGAATTTCGTAGTCGCAGTGTGTGCATGGTAGTGCAGTACCTACATCCAGCACAGGTTTCACGTTTCAGCAGGCTATGTGTACTTGCGACTTTGCGTTCAAGTTTAGGTTTCCAGCTCACTGTAGATCATTGGCTGAGCATAGGGCGCGTCGCTTACCTGGGACGCCGTAGCATGGTCAGAGTGAATTGTAGGGACAAAATCTATGAAGAGACTTGGGAATCATGTACGAAATGGCGTCCTTAGCATCACTCGACTTCTGTTCGGGGTGGCACCTCTAGCTCGTGCACAACCAAGTGCTACCTGTCGGGCAACAGGAAATTTGTGTAAGGTGCCGGTGACCGACCGAGCGGTTCATACGCTTTTTGGATGGCGGTCTGTCAGTCAAGGATGATCAACGCGTCCTACTGGATCTTACCCCAATCAGGGCAGCTGAGTACGAGGCAAGATGTAATGGCCTTATTTGGTAGTGGGCTACACTCGCGCACGTCACGTAGCTGTAGGCTGCTGAGGCTCTTATGTAGAGTTCGCTGAAAGGCGAAAACCACACTACACCTTCTAACAACGCCGTGATGCTTTTGTTTGGCTTATCGGCCTTGGCCTTTTCAATATGGATGAAAACAGAAGTGCGCTCTGCGCTTCAATCGGCTTAGCCCTCGGAGTCATCGCGGCACGCAACCCGATCACCACGGTAAGATATCAACTTCGATATATATAAAGTTTCCTAACAATTTTTATCTCACCATTTTTAAGAAGGGCTGGGGGAACACCATCGGAGCCCGACGCTTTGTGACGTCCTAAGGCTAGGATTTCCGTCTCAATAAGTGGATTTGTCGAAATCAACGTACCAGAACAACCGTATGATGCCGAAGCTGGAAACCAACTAGACTGTCCGGAGGTTCTTCGCCCAACGTTCGAGAAGCCGCTCCTCACTAAGAACTGGCAAACCGTCAATTTCACAGACAATTTCGCTCACACCTATTAGTTTCCTATCGGCGACTCGAATGAGCTTGACGGAACTCCCCATGGTGATAGCAAGCTCCTCTTGTTATATATTGCGATCCACAGAATTCAAGAACTCGGCGCAGAATTGCATTCAGTACACGTTTAATTATCGGTCGTCTCTTTATGATTGCTTTCAGCAGCGATCGACTAGTGAGAGTCCGGTTTGGCAAGCAAAAACTAAAGGTGCCACGACAATAAAATTTCACCTCTCACGACGTGACTTGACAGACGACAGCTGATTAAACAAGCCGAATGTAAGGCATTCTTGGTACGATCACGGTAGATTGGCGTTATTAGGCAGAGCAAATTAAAACTTCTCAGCCTTATCGACTTTTCCTCCCTCAACTGAAGATCGATTCAAAGCGCCACGGCTGTTGCGGCTCTGATGAAAGCAGTAGTTCAGGAGTTGGGTATAAACCAAATGCACTCCTTAAGCCTAAATGTTCACCTCACTTCGTTGCTTTTAACGTCTCCACACTATGTCGGATAGAGCAACAGGCTGTCCCCGATAGAAATCTTGAGACCTTCAAAATAGATGCACGCTTTATCCCGAAACGCGGTACAAGACTCTTTTTGTGATCACGTTTCCCCTCCCCACATACGACCTCAGTCTCTCGTGTTACTTTTCGTGTATTGGGTGATTCGGTTTTTAGTGCTCGTGGTCAGGCCGGCGTTGGTATTGCTTTGAGCTTGAAAAGTAGGCTTGCACTCATCATCATCATGATCGTCGTAAAGCGTTAAACAGTAGGGCAAGCCCCACTGACCACTGCCTTTCTCACCATCTTGCACGTTCAATTAGAAAGTATGAATGTACAAGATGGCCAGGGAGTGGACCTACACGGGAGGGAAAAGAAAAGAATGCCCTAGTAGCCAACACACGGGTTACAAAGTCTAACTGTACAAACACATATTGATCAGTCATTCTGATTCGACAGAAAGTGACAACAAGATCGCCACTGTTCACGGTTCGCTACCATATCCTTCACTGTATCCAGCCAACTGGTTGACGGATCTTTTGGATCCCAACCACGAAGGCATCAGACACCTACTTTCCCCAAGTTCGCTGTACATTTTCTCATTCCTGGCTGCCACGTCATCTGTTGACCTCCACGTGGTTTTTTCCACTCCCTAGGAAAAACGGAGAATAGGACACGGTATGGTAGGCGTGTGTCTGCCATACGTAACATGTGTCCCAACCAACGAAGTCTACTAAGCTGGACACGCTGTGACAGAACGTTCTCCGAATTAGTACCTCATCATTACCCACTCGGCTATTCCACCCGATCTTAGCCACACCACGTAAACATCAATGGTCGAAAACCCCAACACGACGAATATCTTCCACACGCAGACTCCAAGCATCGCAACCATACAACAAAACTGAACGCACTGTAGCACAGTATACACGACTTTTCAACCTTAGTGAAATGTCAAGTCGGCGCCATATGTGCTTCAGTCCAGCGTACGCCGCTCGAGCCTTGGATATCCGCGTACTCACCTCTACTACTGTGCTCCCATCCGTCGTCACGCTGTTGCCGAGGTAGGTGGAGTGGTCGACAATTGTCAGTACCTGCCCATCGAGCATCAAGCTCTGGACCGTTGACGTCCAGTCTTGCAACATTACTTTACGCTTTGAAGGTGCAAAGCGCATGCCGAATGGAACTACAGCTCACGAGTCTTTTGGTAGTAGACAGTAATTCTCACTGTCGCTCGGATCGTTACCACACCTGATCTATCGGGACCTTATGTGGTTCTTCGCAACTCCAAGTCTCAGGGTTCGGTTACCGGTTATCCCCAATAGTGCAGTGGGCCTTCGTTGGTATGAAGTATACACCCCTTTTACTGCACTCATGCGGAAGCATGTAATAAAAAAACTCGAGTGCACGTTGAGGATGTTCCGTGGATTCGAATAAGCAGACAACGTCGTCTGCGTAAGCTAGATCACATAGCTTTCCACAATTTCCTACTCCGACGCCCATATCCTGATGATTTTGCAACGCATTCTCCATTTTTCCGTCCATAATGAAGTTGAACAGGAATGGAGACATGGTACATCCTTTTCGAACACCACTGGTCGTTTCGAACTGACTGGATAGTTCACCGTAAACCCCTACACGGCCAGAAGTATGACAATACAATGATCTCAGTAGGTTCACGAACTTCTAGAGCATACCTTTTTCGTGAGGAGCACTGAGAAGCGCTGTTCAATGAATTGAATCGAAGACACGTTTCAGGCCTAAGAAAACCATTATTGTTGGTCGATGGTGTGTGTGAAGCGTTTCATGTAGTCGGCGAAGAGTAAAAATCTGGCCGATGCAACCTCGACCTGGGGGGAATCCGGCCTGTTGTTCGTGGGCGTTTCTCTCGCGAGCCGGTGCCAGACGACGCAGCAAGATCGAGGCTACTACCTTGGTGACTATCGGAACTGAGCTGATCCCACGATGGTTGCTAGTCATTGCTTATCCCCTTCTTGAAGATGGGAACAATCAACGACTCGCTCCATATTACCGGAATACGCTTCTCGTTCCTAATGTCACGGAGCAAGATGGTAAGTGATTTCATCAAAGCATTCCCACCCAGTTTGAAAAGAGCTAGGGGAAGTTCGTCGGGACTGGCCGCTTTCCCACGCCTCAGCAGTCGGAGACATGACTCCACTTTCACTCCCGATGGGGCTTAATCGATACTCCCCAAGAAATCGCAGTTGCTGACGTCGGAGGAACTCCACTAGTGCGATGCAAGCTTAACTGTTCAATGAAGTATTCGGCCCAACGATCCAGCCTTTGTTCTTTGCCATGAATGGGTTCTCCACTTCTATCGCAAATCGTTTCACTGACCCGGCTTCGTCATTCATCAGTGTCGCGAATAAGCGTGAACAGCCTTTGACTGTTAGCTGAAGCAGCTGCTGTTTCCATTGCTTCAGCCACCTTGACTCCCCTATTTTCGCGATCCTTCTTAAGGCTTTCCGTAACTCGCTTCTATACACGTCTTCGTATCTTATTCATCTGTTCGAGAACTGATGCTTTTGCTTCATTAGACTCAACGACTCTTGCGAAATTCAGTGCCTTTGATGGACACCGAGTCTAGGACCACAGGCAAAACCTGCTGCCACGTGAATCGCTTGTTTGATATGGGTCCATTGTTCATCTAAATTACCGTTCATCGTAGTTTTTATCTCATGTACTAATTTTTGTTCATAACTGGCGCGAACTTCTGGACCACATATACGTTGCACGGCTAGCAGAGTTTGCGGATTGCGTCCATGACCATGGAGATGGAGAGATAATCGCATTAAAACTAATGCATGGTCAGACTCTACGTCCGTGGACCAGTAAGATCTACAGTTCTGAACAGAACTGCGCCACCGGTACCTCACTGTCTTATGATACATTTGACTCAAAGTACCTGTAGATTTAGAGCGCCATGTCGCTGTGCAAAGCGAGCTGTGTCGGAAATTCCTACTAGATAGGAATGACCTATTGTCTGCACAAAGTCTGAGCTGCAGTCCGTTGGGGCGTACGCCGAGATCACAAACAAACTGCGTTTAACACAACTATCCTTTCGAACGCCAACTGACCCCTGGAGTCTCACAGCTCATAAACGACTGTTAAAAGGGATCCAGTCTAAAAGGGCAGCCTCAGCCTTGTCAGTCAAGACTATTCCTACACCACGCTGACGTACAGCTCTAGCTACTTCGTCTCCTGAAGTGCGCAGAAAATACCTCGATGAGATACCAGGAGCAGTTAGCTGAACCACGCTGCTCGAATCCACGATACGCGTTTCACTTACGCGGCAGATATCAATCTTCAGAGTTCATTGTGAGGACTAGGCACGTCTGCTGGCCGGCTTGCACGAGTGCACGAACGTTGAAGCAGCCGAGATTCAGAGGCTGACGGGGCTTGAGAAAATGTGAGTTACCAGACTGAGGATTATTCCCGACATTACTTGACAATGAACCGTTGCGAGTACCGGTCGTGTTGTCAGTGGGATCATTATGGGTGGATAGATGGGGCAAAGAGGGATGGTTAGGGACAGCAGAAAAAGGTTGAATACAAGAGATGGAACTCTGAGCAGAAGCTCACTTACTACCACCCACCCCACTCGATGCAATGGGCAGTGCGGTCTTGATTATCCTGCACGACGACCGATACAGTATGGAACTCTTTCTAGTCGTGCAGTCCATGGGAGATGTTGGACGGGTACTGTTAGGGTGTTCAGCCGCAAAGCAGGAGAACAATTAGGGTTTTCATCCAAAGCCTTTGGTTCTAACGAGAACCTATCCGCAAGGCAGCGGGATGCCTTAGTAGAAGCCCATTTGCTTGGATCAATTATTCTTACACTGATTTCACCGACTGAGTTGCCAACTCAAATTGACCCACAACCTGGAGGACCAGGTGACTGGACTTCGTCTTGCCTCTACCCATTGACCTGTTAGGCATGAATGCATCTCCGGCTTAAAGCCATCTTGTAAAGCTCTTAAGGTCATAGAGGCACACAAGCCATTACACCACGTCAAGGTGCAGTCTCGTCGTGCACTGCTAGACTGGATTCCAGTCAGCAAACGTTTGTGTGCAGTTTCACTGGACGTTCCTGTGCACGTCAACAACAAAAAACCGAAGTGTCCGTGCTCGCGCGTCGTGTCTGTGTATAAGCCCACTGACTACAGTTCCTCTGAAACCAAGGGCGAATCCTATCAGTTGGCCCACTTCGACAGCGGACCTTTAGAATACAACTGCAAGAGAAACGATGCAGTTGGATATTACCCATCCATCGGAAATGGATTAGGCAGGAGATAGGTGACTCGAAAAGGTACAAAGCAGCTGAACCGAATGGGTTGTCTTCATCTTTATTCAAGGATAGAGACGAAGCTCTTTTTCGAAGTTAACAAAACTCCTCCGAGAATTCTAGGATAGTGAGCAGATTCCCAGGGAATGGTGTGAATCGGTGATTGTGCCGATTTACAAGAAAGGTGATAGATCCTCTTGTGAAAGCTACAGAGGAATTAACTCGGTAGGTATCACATCTAAACTGCTCACCGGACTTATTCTTCATCGACTACCCAGTGCCCGCGACATGTGCACGCGAGAGAATCAAGCCGGTTTCACACCTGGTAGGGATTGTGTATCGACCACATCTGCACTCTTCGGCGAACCTCAGAACACAGACATATCTTCCGTAGGCCCACAATCGCTGTCTTTCTTGATCTGAAAATGGCGCTCGATTCAGTCGACCGCACAGTTTTCTGAAGCTGTCTCTCGTTCAAGGATGTGTCTTTCCCAATGCTTGTATGTGAACAGCCGAAGCCGAATTTGTGCTTACGGCGATCTTTCATCCGAGTTCATCACGGAAAGTGGTGTTCGTCAGGGTTGCTTCTTTTCACCCTTCCTCTTCAATTTCGTAACTGAAGTAATTCTTGAGATAGCCCTATTCTCGAGTGAGAATAGCGACATCGATTTTTGCTCACACAGTAAACCGTTTGACTTGACATACGTGGACGGTATTGTTATTCTGAGTGAAGATCCATGTAAGTTTTAAGCTCTCTTAGATAGCCTAAACAACAGTGTAGCAATGTTTGGGATGCGTTTTGCACGTTCAAAGTGTGAAATGCTGCTGCGAGATTTTTACTTTTACTTTCACGCGACTATCTTCTGCGAGAGGATAAGTCGGCTCCATGGATATCACAGACCACCGTTGACCACGCGTGGCGGTTGGAGGCAGGCTCGGTAGAGATCGCGATCCAGTCCTTTTCCCACCACCGGGCTCCATAGACCGACCGAAGGCCTTGAAGCTCTACATCTTTTTCTACTGTACTGGTTCACGTTTTGAGCTGCCCACTAAGGCGACAACGCCAACCAGGGTAGGGAGTGGGGCGGAGTATTTTTTTGGTCATCTCAGACTCGGGTCGCCGAAGGGTATGGCCGAACCACTGCAGTCGTCGACGTTGGAGCAGGAGAACGAGAGCATCGATATCAAAGCATCGTCTCCTTACTTCCTCTTTAGACATCTTGCTGCGGGACTGGGTCGGCTCAACACCAAAACCTTGTGTTAGCAGGGGAAGCTCTAGTTGAAGCAGGTAAATTTTGTTACCTGGTGGGCAGAAATCACATAAAGTGTCATCGCGTATAAAGAAGAGGCTTTTGACTTTTACCAACCTTAACCACTTGTGGCACCGGCGTGACATCTGGTTGTCTGTTAACGGTCGAGTCTACAATGCAGTGGTTAGGTCTGTTCTTCTATATGGCTCAGAAACACGGCCGTTAAAAGCAGGAGATAGACGAAGAATGTCGGTGTTTGTGCACAGACGCCTCCATAGCGTTGCCCGAATACGGTGGGAACACCGTATCAGCAATGCTGAGGTTCGACGAAGGGTGTTGGGAACCAGAGGACAGTCTCTGGATCAAGTGCTGAATCTAAACAGATTAAGGTGGCCGGGACTTGTGTTACGCATGCCCACCGATAGGCTTCCTCGACGCACGTTGTTCTCCGAGGCAGTTAGTGGTTGGAAGGTAGGTCGAGGTGGTCAGTCCATGGCATGGCGAAAGGGTATGAAAACCTTGACCAGTGGACTTGGCCAAGTGGGACCTGCTAGACCTCCGGGTTGGGGTTCACATGATCCACCTACCAAGTAGTTGGAAACAATTAATGATATGGCTAGGTTTCGCGGCCAGTGGCATAGTTATATTTCGACTCTTTCCCTGTTTTCGTGATTTCAACCTTTTACTTTGATTTTTGGATCATTTTCACTTTTATTACATGATTACGCATGGGTGCAGTGGAAGGGATATATACCCCATTGCCACGAAGACCCACTGCACTATCAGGTATAACCGGCAACCAGACCCTGAGACTTGGAGTGGCGGAGAACCACATAAGGTCCCAATAGGTCGAAGCCCAACGAGACTTCGCTAGGATATGGTCAATTTGATGCGAAGTGCGACCGCCGTTTGAGTACCATGTCAGTAGGTGCTTTCTAGGGTGCTGAACGCTACCATTATGTTAGAGTCGGACAAAATGACCAGGCAATCACCATTCTCACAGCGTTGACCCAAGCCAAATTTTCCCAGCGCGTGCCACGTTCACGAATCCGACGGACCTGTGCGAGCGGTGCAGTCTCCGGTGGTGAACAGAATGTTACTTCTCTGGACCCGATCGATTATTTCTTGGAGGCTACTGTAGAATTCATCCTTTGCTTCGCTGTCCGCCGCGTTGGTTGGAGCACAGACCGTAATCACCATTAAGTTCTGCGAGGAGCCTTTGAAACGTGCCAAAGCAAGTCTTGTTGAAATTGGCCCCCAAGCCATCACTGCACCATGGCGCCCGGAGTTGTCTGTTGGGCCGCTATGATAAATCCAATAAGTTGATTCTTCTTCTTGAACTTTTATGCACCGTGCCGGAGTTAGGTATGCGGACTTTTGAGAGACAGGCTCTGTCGAGGTTGTAGTTGTGTGGTGTCCTCATTGTGGGGTTTTGTCTGCCCACTTCTAATAGTGGCCGTACATTCCAACAAGCTATATGAGCCTGCTTCCTACAGTTGAGTATTCCAGCTTTTTGTTTTGACCACTGGAGCACGAAGCGCCGGAGATGCCGTAGTATGATCGGAGTGCATGTTTTCAAAACTATTCACAGAGATTCACGGGAATATGGTACAAAGCGGTGTCCCCAGCCTCGCTCTGGACTGTTGTACTATTCGGTCGCCCAGTCCGGAGTACGAAGTTGATGGTACCCCATCCGGACGTTTTGTTCGAGGATGCAACTCTAGTCTTTGCACACACAACTGCAGACTACAAGACAGCAGGGTTGTTCCGAATGAGCCCGTGGCCTGTTGTATGGCTCATCCGCCTCTTCCAGAATACCGGGCGGGGCAGGTTGGACAGTTTTCCTTTGTAGCCGTTGAATCAGTAGACCCTGGCCGCCCATTCAGAAGAATCTGTCATCGCATGCCGAACACCGTATCGCCGAAATTTATAAACCTTGGTTACCTTGGTTTAACCCGCCTGTCCAGTGGTTTGCCGGGGTGCGGTGTGCATGCTTTAGCTTCGTGAAGCTACAAGTTAGAGCTGGTTGAATGACGGAGACCAAGGAGATGGAAGATGCCCCAAGGGACACGACAGTCAACCAACTCAGAGGTGCCAAATAGTTTTCAACGCCCATGATGTATCAATCCATGCATGATTGCAGTGAAAGGAGCATATTCCAATAAACACTGCCAGAAGATTACATTTGAGACAAATACTCAACGCCACTGGAGAAATTGATCGGACAATGACTGACAAAGACGCTAGATGTTACTTGTGACCAGTTTAGGGAAGTAATTACAAGAATGGGAGGAAACGTTCGCAGGTGAAATCCATCGTTAAGCCGTACGGTGTATCTGGCCCAGGAACATAATGTACGTGTTTTCGGAAGACCCCTCCCCCGTGTAGTCTTGAACAGTACCAAGTTTCCGTTAGTCCCCGGAAAATCTCCGGAAATACTCCCGCAGACTTTCAGATCCGGTCTAGAACAGATGAGTTACATGAGACCCAAGAAACAGCAACCGGCAGATTGAACGATAGGCAGGTTCCATAACATGTACCATTTGTTATCACAGGCGCATTTGCGCAGTGGAGGTTTCACCCCACAGCCTCAGCGGCTTACTGCATTATTAGATATAGTCGGCCACCAGAAACTAAGAATTGGGGTGGAGAACCACTTAAGGCTCCAACAGGCCGGGTGTGGTAACGATCCGGCAGATAGCAGATTTCTATCTGCTGGCGATGGTCGAGTGGTTTAGAGCGTT
Source organism: Fasciola hepatica (assembly GCA_948099385.1). Classification (NCBI taxonomy): domain Eukaryota; kingdom Metazoa; phylum Platyhelminthes; class Trematoda; order Plagiorchiida; family Fasciolidae; genus Fasciola; species Fasciola hepatica. The sequence continues at coordinate 1,139,124 of CANUEZ040000011.1, forward strand.
TTATTACCAATTCGGAGGTTAGTTTCGAATCTCTGCCATGACGGGCTACTTTGGTGAGACAGTAATCCACTGTCATCCGGCTCGTTACAACGCCTGACCTGTTGGGACATGCGGTTATCCACTCCAGGTCCCAGAGTTTGGTTGCTTGTTATTCTTAATGGTGCAGGGGATTTTTGTGGCTGTGTGGTACACCACTTTTATTGCACTCATGCGCAAGCATGTAATTAAAAATGACGGACAGTGGCGGGCTTCGAACCTGTGACGTCTAAGATGGCAACTAAACTTTGTAAACCATTGTACCACCATCAGTTATGGCTTCCACTGATTTTAGGCTGTGTACACGACGGCTTAGAACAGGGCGACATACTAGAGTGACAATACGAAGTGAGAATTTCTGCGACAACTGTGGATTTATTCCATAACATGCTTACGCATGGGTGCAGTGGAAGGGATATATACCCCATGGCCACGAAGACCCACTGCACTATCAGGTATAACCGGCAACCAGACCCTGAGACTTGGAGTGGCGGAGAATCACATAAGGTCCCAATAGGTCAGGTGTGGTAACGATCCGGACGACAGTGAAATGCTGTCTACCACCAAAGTAACCAGTGATGGCGGAGATACCACTTTGACGAGGATGAGAAGAACCACAGGTGTCATTGTAGTGCTACCAATAAAGCACTCGATGACGAAGACTAACAAATTTGTTTATTTGAACAATGACCGTTTTTGGTGGCGCCACTTGCTCCGCCTGTGTACGTCGTCTGCACGCCGTTGCGCTCCTCCAATACACACGTTGTCCCGCTCCAGCGTTTTGAGTTCTGCTTTGCGCGCTGCCGAGTATATTCGCTAACGTGTCACATACCGAGGACCACGGGCTATAGACTCTATACGGGAGCAGGTCCTGACTTAACTGAGATTAATCCTAAACTGGTGAGCCCGAACAACAAATTAATTCTCGAAGGACATTCGTAAGTCCCTCAATCACATTTATTCGTTTACATATACACTTTTCCGATATATAAACGGTAAATTCCGGATATCAGTTACCATATCCCTTATATATATTTTCTCATATCCATATTATAAGTGTTTCACTTTTGCTGCACTGACCAAACAGGGAAACTAATATCCCGACGCGTTCCGACGACTAACGCGGTCGGCAGCCATAATAGCAGTCGTCTGTTGCATGTCCGAGATTTAGTTTCCAATAGCCTGTTCCTAGTTGACACCGGTGCAGCAGTAAGTGTCATTCCAAAGGAGGCAGGTGATGCAACGAACCCGTCAGTCCAACAACTCCGTGCTGCCAATGGCACTCCCACTGCTACTTACGGCCGAAAGTCACTCACACTCAACTTAGGACTACGCCGCACCTTCCGCTGGGTGTTCATAGTAGCAGACGTCCCTTATCCCATACTAGGCATCGATTTCCTAGACCATTTCGACCTCCTGATCGATGCACGAGGCCGGAGAGTTGTCGACCGGCAGACTTCTCTTTCCGTAACCGGGTCGTATTCCTCCGTGAATCACATCACGCCCCTATACATCGAACCGCAGGCCGAACACCCGTACGCAGACCTAATTTCAGCTTACCCGGCAATGCTAAGACAATCTGGCCCCCTTCCCGCGGTGACCACTAACGTTACCCACCATATTGTCACTAAAGGACCCCCAGCATTTAGCCGACCACGTCGCTTGACCTTAGACAAGCTCCGCGTAGCACAGGCTGAGTTTGAACACATGCTAGAATTAGGCATAATACGCCCGTCCAGTAGCCCTTGGGCCTCGCCCCTTCACATGGTTCCCAAACCTAATGGCGATTGGCGCCCCTGCGGTGACTACAGGGCCCTCAACCAGGCTACTGTCCCGGACAGGTACCCCATTCCACATATTCAAGATCTTACTTCTACCCTGTCTGGTTGTTCTGTTTTCAGCAGAATCGACCTCGTCAGAGCCTACCACCAAATCCCAGTAGCAGAGGCTGACATCCCTAAAACCGCTGTCACAACTCCATTCGGACTATTCGAGTTTTTGCGCATGCCTTTTGGGCTCAGCAATGCAGCCCAAACCTTTCAAAGGTTTATGCATGAGGCAACACGCGGTTTGAAGAATGTCTACGTGTACTTAGACGATATTTTGGTGGCAAGTTCTTCAAAAGAAGAGCATATGACACACCTGCGTGCTCTTTTTGAGCGCCTTAGCCAACACGGTGTGACCATTAACTCTGCTAAGTGCGAATTAGGTAGGACGACCATCACGTTCCTAGGTCACGAAATCTCAGCCTCAGGCATACAGCCCCTGCCTGACAAGGTGGCGGCAATTCGCGGCTATCCTGAGCCTCACTCTTACCGACAGTTGCGCCAATTTTCTGGCCTGGTTAACTTTTATCGCCGCTTTATCCCACACTGCGCCGAAATAATGCAGCCCCTAACAGACCTTTTACGTGGAGGTAAGCGGAAATTCATTTTTCCCGACACGGCGCAGGCAGCTTTTACTTTGATCAAGGATGCTATCGCCAACATAGCACTCCTTGCACATCCCGATCCTTCTGCTCCCCTGGCATTAGGAACAGATGCTTCGGACACGGCTGTTGGAGCAGTGTTGCAGCAATTCGTCAACAATTCATGGCAACCAATAGCTTTCTTCTCCAAGCGTCTCCAGCCTGCGGAATCCCGATATAGTACGTTCAGCAGAGAACTGCTGGCAATCTATTTGGGTATCCGACACTTCCGGCACACACTCGAGGGCCAATTGTTCACAGTGTTTACAGATCATAAACCACTAGTGTACGCCCTCCAGTCAGCTTCTGACCGATATTCGCCACGCGAGATTCGCCACTTAGACTATGTTTCGCAGTTTACTACGGACATTCGACACGTCTCTGGGGCACACAATCCCGTAGCAGACGCACTCTCACGCGTCCACAATATCGACTACCCACTACCCATGGGCATAGACCTAGAAGCAATCGCCGCAGCCCAAACGACAGATCCTGAGGTAGAGCAACTCAGGCACAACAGCTCCCTGCACCTAGTGGCAGTGGCCCTTCCAACTTCGGACGTAACTATCATTTGCGATGTGTCACAAGGTCGACCCCGACCACTAGTTCCTGCCAGTTTTCGCCGACAAGTTTTTACCAGCCTCCACAACTTATCGCACCCTGGGGTAACCGCCTCAGTGAAACTAGTCACCGAGCGATTCGTCTGGCCTTGCGTCAAACGTGACGTACGTCTTTGGGCTCGTGCTTGTCTCCAGTGCCAACGAGTTAAGATACATCGTCACACCAAATCTATTTTAGGCACATTCTGCGAACCGGACGCACGCTTTCATCATGTGCATGTGGATCTCGTGGGGCCACTTCCGCCATCCAATGGCTGCGTCTACATCCTCACTTGCGTAGATCGTTTCACTCGCTGGCCACAGGCCATACCTATTCCTCGCCCAACCTCAGAGGAAGCTGCAAAAGCATTTCTAACCGGTTGGGTGAGTCAGTTCGGTTGCCCTGCTATCGTGACCACTGATCGCGGTTCTCATTTCGACGGCGCCTTCCACGAGCTACTAAATGCATTCGGTTGTCGACACAACAAGACGACGGCCTATCATCCTCAGGCCAATGGCATGGTGGAGCGATTCCATCGCCAGCTGAAAGCTGCCCTTCGTGCTCGTGATAATCCATTATGGAGTGAAGTTTTGCCGATCGTTCTCTTAGGACTGCGTAACACCGTTAAAGCCGATATGGGTGTTACGGCGGCTGAACTGGTTTATGGTTGCACACTACGACTTCCAGGCGAGTTGGTTTCTCCATTACCACCTATGAGTTTTAATTACGGGGATTACGCAAAACGGCTGTCGCACCAAATGCGGGTGATAAAGCCCACCCCACCACGAGAACAAACCCTGAGCAACTACATACCTACCGCTCTAGCTACCACCAGCCATGTGTTTATTCGAGTAGATGCAGTGCGATCACCACTGCAGGCGGCTTACTCTGGCCCGTTCCGCGTCGTCCAGCGAAAGGAAAAGAAATACGTGGTGGACGTCGAGGGCAGGAAGGAGACCATCAGCATAGACCGCCTCAAACCAGCCTTCATCGAGGCAGAACCCACCTCGAACAACCCTCTCAGTGTCCCTACCTGCCCACAACCTTCGGTTAGTCGTCCCGAGTCGGCCCCTATTACTCCCACTAACGATCCCTCGTTACCTGTTGCAACACCAAACTCCACGAAAGACACAGCTGCACCGGTCAACAGGAGAAATCGACGCGGCCGCGAGCTGCGACAGCCAACGAGGTTTTCTGAATATGTAACAGTTGCATATATTTAAGTTTACTCTTCATATTCAACTTGTACATAGTCCTATTATACATGAATGCACGACCACGTGGTAATCACGACAAGGGTGGCGGCAGCCTGTATCGCGCCGGTATGTCCCCCTCAGTCGAATACCCGATCGCGCCTCGAGGCGCAGCTTCCTTGTGTTTCTTTCCTTCCAGCTCGTCCCGTCAGACAGAACCACATGGAACTCCAGGATCTCGCATGGCTCCAACACATGGCTCACTGGATCGCGACTGGACTCATTTGACGCCGGACGCTGGCTCGCTTACGAAGGCAATGACAACCACAGGGACACGGAATTTTGGGATATGCCGACAACGACAAACCCTACAATACAACCACCACTGCCAGGTCACGAACAGGATCTACCCCGGTCGGATAACATTTTGAGGAGGACGCAATTTTGCGATCGACGCACAGCGACCAGTGTGAGTCATGGAGAACGGCTTGTGCTGGCTTCGCTGTTGTGTTCGACCGCGGCGGGAGACATGGAAAACGTCTCTCGCCACCGAATCCGACGTACCCATCACGGGTCGAAGCCCAACTGCGTCGGCCTTCTAGGGGGAGACCCCTGTAGTGCTACCAATAAAGCACTCGATGACGAAGACTAACAAATTTGTTTATTTGAACAATGACCGTTTTTGGTGGCGCCACTTGCTCCGCCTGTGTACGTCGTCTGCACGCCGTTGCGCTCCTCCAATACACACGTTGTCCCGCTCCAGCGTTTTGAGTTCTGCTTTGCGCGCTGCCGAGTATATTCGCTAACGTGTCACATACCGAGGACCACGGGCTATAGACTCTATACGGGAGCAGGTCCTGACTTAACTGAGATTAATCCTAAATCATCTCTTACTTGTTACATGCTTGTGTATCAGTGAAGTGCACCGGTTATACTCCGTAGCCCATTAAATTACTAATACTGATTCTGAGACTTGACCATTAGAGAACCACACAGTGTCCCGAAATGCCGAGCGTGGTGACGAGCCGGTGGGGCAACCGATTACTGTCCGCCCCCTGTGACCTCTGGTGCAGCATACAAATCTCTGACTTCTGAAGTGGAAGGCCAACGCGCAAATCTACTCGACCACCACCGGTCGGATGGAAAATGGCAGAATTTAACCTCGTAGTTGTCTTTGGGCATTGCAGGACACATCCAAAGATCATTCTTTATACTCAAGTACAATTTACGCTAGTAAAGAGATTATTCAGCGGCAAAGAAGGATGCACTAAGATCAATACTATTCAAAGACTAATCGCAACACGAGCAATAACTGCACACTACTTATACAATCAAGAGGCACATTATTATGACAACTAAAAAACACCTAATGGTAGTTGCACTTGTAACACAGCCCGTTCGTCACATTGGCTTTCGAACAGTTTTCGGCCGGCTTGTTTATAAGCCATTTTACACCAGTTAAAAGTGACTGCATACATAAAAATCGACAATTGGAGCACGCTGCTTAGTGCACATTTTATTTTCATAAATTTATTCAATACACTGAAGTGCCCTGAAATACCAAGTTACAGGTAGATCCACGTTATGTCCTTGAAATAGGCAAAGCAAGGAAAATTATGAAAAAAACCACAGTTTAGGAGACAGAAGTGAGCATGAGAAAACGTAATTTTGTAGAAATGACAGAAATTAACGAAGCAAAACACGTACTTCCCACCACTGGCACAAACCACACGGAGAACCATTTAAAAACCGCTCGAAAACTAACCAGTGTAATGGTACAAACCGCTGGAAAACCGGCCAAAAACCGATCGGTTTCGGAGCGGTTTTGCTACAAGAATACAACACCTGAAATGCGCTTTAGTTCTCCCAAAAGTTATGGCCAAAAACAAGGTCCTTGGGAAGAAACACAAATCACTTACTCGCTATGTCTGGGCGCACCACGGCGAGGCAAAGCGCGGTAGACACAGCTGCGTCTACTGCATTACCCCCTTGCTTCTCCAACATTTCCAGACCCATTGTCGCACAAAACTCATTCTCCGCCAAAACCGCCCCGCGAGGTTTTACCTAAAACTGAAATCAAAATGATCTCTTTTACTTGCGGGTCCCCGACAATTATGCTTATCAGCAAGGCCAAGGTTAACGCAGCGGAAAGTACAATGACGCTTAATACCACCAATGTCATGCCTTCCAATTTCCATTTCCATATTTTAGGAACATTTTTTGTTTTACTAATAACTGGAGCTTTGTCGGAAACAGCAACTGGTGTGAATGCCTCGCTAACATCAGCATCAGCAGTGCCATCGCCATTGCCACCAAGCGCTAGCGGTTCAAGAATAGTATTCGTAGACATTTAAAGTGAGGCCCCAGGGGAAGTCCGCTTTGTAGCTCAGATGTCTTGTCTTGAAGTTCAGTTCAGTTCAGTTCAGTCTGCACAGGACAGGTAATGGACACGGCCAATCGAGCGTCCAGAATTCCTTCGATGGTATGCACACCAGTCCTTGGTGAGTGCCGCGCGCTTTGAATTCATGGTGCTCTCGTCTTTAAATTGAGTTTTTGAATAGCTTTGTGAATTAACCTGGTTTTTTTGTGTTAGCGGGCTTTTGCCTGCTAGTGTCAGAGTGCGTATTTTGTGTTTGGGTAAAGAGCACTTGAGTTGTTTTCGCTCTCGTTTTTGTGGCTTTCGATATGACACGCGTTTCTGACCCGCGTCTCGCACCCAAGTGCGGAAAACGTGTGGTAAATGGCATAGAGTGCGAGGTGTGCAAGAGATGGGCTCACCCAAGGTGTTCAGAAATAGCAAAGGACATCTATGTCCTTTACAAACAGAACCCATGAGCTGAGTGGGTCTGTGCCCCTTGCAAGGAGGCGGCCAGTCTGGCCTTTAAACTGCAGGCCCAAGGGCAGGACCAGCGCCCACCAAGTAGTACTTCGGTTGTAAGCCCCAAACCACCGCAAGCAGGTTGTAGTCAGTCGTTTGCGGAAGTAGTACCCACACCTGAGAGGACAGTCATCAAAGCGAACGGACCAGTTCCGAGAGCTTGCCAGGCGGTCGTTGCCTCAACTCCTTTGAAGCAGACCGACGAGGGCCAGTGGACTGAGCAGAAGCCTAGAAGGGCAAGGCAGTTCAAAAAGAAGGGTGACTGTAATATCGCGAAGGGTGGGTTAGCCAGAGTGGACTACCCTGCTCTTGTGGTATTGGAAAACAAGGTGAAGGATCTGCAGAGGCAGATCTTGTCGATGGGCAGGGTCTCAAGCCACAGGCTCCTGATCCTAAACCAGGAAGAACCCTTTATAAGGGAATCGAAAGCCAGGAGGGACATAGAAAGGAGGAGGGTCTGCGACATACTGCGAGCCGCAGGTGTTCCGCACCCTACTACTCTAAGAAGGGTGCACAGAGTGGGGACATGAAAGTCACCACTGGGGAACAAAGGCGAACTTCGTGCGAGACCAATACTAGTGGAGTTCTTTGATGAGGCCATCCGAGATAGACTGCTGGCTAGGACAGCAATAGTGGCTCACACCACCAAGGGCATATACCATACTGTGCCAGACGAGCATAGAGTAAGACCTTGTGATCTAGCCCCGGGAGGTAACCTTGCTCGACCAGCCAGAGCGCTGGTGAGAAACCAACAAGTTCAGCGGGATGCCGTACTCGGCTATAAGGCCCTGACCCCGACAGTAGTTAAGAAGCCACGTGCGGGGTCGGAAGTAGTTGTAATTGCAGACGCGCTGGAATACGAGAATTGGCAGTACTGTCCGCAGACAGATGACAGTGCGACCCCTGCCAGTCTGGATATTGTAGCAACTCATATGGAGATGGATTGGGAGTCGCCGGAAATTCTGGATCGTCAGCCGGCTTCATGCACCCCAGTGGGGACATCCGAAGCAAAAAACGTGTCATCATCTCAGGCTTTGAGCCCGAGAAACGGACAGGACTGAATAACAAGAGACACCTAGGTGACGGAGCAGACGCGGTGGTGTTATATACTAACGCGTGTAGTGTTAGAAACTAATGGGCGGAACTCGCCAAAACCGCTGACGAGCAGAAAGCGTCAATAGTTGCCGTCGCGGAAAAGTGGCTTTCTGAAGAAGACTATGTGCCAGGCTTAATAAGTGGCGGTTTTGTAGTCTAAAGGCAGAATATAGAACACGATCGCCTTGGTGGTGGAGTAGCCATCCTCGTTAGGTCAGGCACAAACCACCTTGAGTCCCAGACCAAGATGTGCACTCGCAATATCCAGTTATGCGCCGTTACGATCATTTTTCCAGGCAGAAGGGTTAACGTCGTCTGTGTCTGCAGGGCACCAAGCGCTAACCACGAAGAGGACGTTTGTTTGCTGCGGACTTTGAACGAACTAGTTAAGGACGCACAAAAGACCCTCATAGTGGGTGACTTCAATCTTCCGCAAATCGACTGGACGGATGAGGTCTGCGTGCCGGGATCGGAGGAGCAAACCTACTTAGAATGGCTGCATGCCGATGCGTTGCACCAGCATATTGCGGAAAATACCAGATATAGGACTGGATGCGTTCCATCCTTGCTGGACCTAGCTATAACGAACTTCCCCAAAGATGTGTCTGGACTGCATCATCGTTCACCGCTGGGCAGGAGTGGCCACGTGTGTGTCAAAATAGTCCTATGCATGCGACAACCCAAGCGTAACAGCCGGTCGTGGAAAATCCCCCTTTTTCCCTCGCGATTCAGTGTTTTTCCCAACATCACTCGTTTACCTGCACTGTTGACCTGTCTTTACGAACTGGTTGTTTTTCTGGACCAATTGTTGTTTGTTCGCGCCCAGCGCGCTACTTTGGCACATCCTTGTTCAGGACCTGCGTGACGCACGTGCTGTTTACTCACACGCTTCTATTTGGTTTCTCGTTGTTGAGTCCTTGTGATCGTATTATTGAGGTTTGTATATTGTTTATGTCATTGTTCATGTAATAATCTGGTATCGTAGAATATCACGGATAGTCGTCTTTTGATTTCGGGATCCGTTGCGAATTTGGCTAAGCATTGCTCAAACGTTCGTTACACCAAGGTACCTTCAAGGCTGGTCAGACGTTCCGGTAGTATGGGCATAGATGGGCTTCGTAATAGGGCGATGGGCTTGACTTGAGACACGATAGAGGGGCTACTGTCGAGGAGCGCTGGCAGACCATAAAGGGATTTCTGACTGCCCCAGAGGAGGATTTCGCACCTTTAAAACGAAGGAGTGGGGAGGGCAAACCCATGTGATAGAAGGCTGCAATAGCTAAGGCCATCAAAAGTGGAAACCGCGGCTGGAACCAGTGCAATGCCTCCAGTAGTCAGCTAGCCTGGAACCGCTATAAAAAGCTGAGAAACGAGACTGTGAGCCCTCTGAGAAATTCCTAGCCTGAACTTGAGCTCAAACTGGCCCAGTCTGTAAGACGACAGCTGAAAAAGTTTTACAGCTATGTACAGTCTAAAGGCTCAACAAGAAATGCCGTAGGTCCGCTATCCACTAGAGTCTATGGTATTGTCACTGATGACCAGGGCAAAGCGGACGCCCTGCGGGAATACTTTGGTGGTGTATATAGAATGGATGGTGGGGTACTGGTAGATTTGACTCTGGTTCATCCTTCTCCTCAGCTAAACGAGCTAGACCTCTCAGAGGAAAGCGTGCTTAAGTACCTACAGGAGTTAAACAGCCACAAGTCAGCGGGCCCAGATGGCATTCATCTAGCTATCAACAAGCCGTTGGCGGATATCATAGGTTCCTCGGTATGCAGGCTGTACAGATCCACGTTGGACCAGGGTAAGCTGCCTCAGGACTGGAAAGTCGCGGCAGTCGTGGCAATACATAAGAGTGGACCTTAGTCGGCTGTGTACAACTACGTGCCGGTAAGCCTAACTAGCATCCTATGTAAAGTCCTGGAGAAGATCATCCGTGCCCACATCTGTCAACACTTACTGGAGCACTCCATGTTAAGTCCGGCGCAGCATGGATTCCTGAAAAATGGATCTTGTCCGGTCAATCTCCTGTGCTTCTTAGATGAAGTAACTCGACTACTGGACGAAGGTAAGGAAGTTGAGGTATGCTACCTCGACTTTAGCAGGGCTTTCGACTCCGTTAATCGTCGTCTTTTGTTACGCAAGATGGAGACGTTCGGCATAGATGGGCCGGTATTTAGGTGGCTGGGGGACTTCCTCTCCCGCAGGACGTTTTACGTCAAAGTGGGGGACAGGTGCTCCAGTTTGGTGAATGTCACCTTTGGTGTACCTCAGGGATCCGTCCTAGGCCCGGTCCTATTCTTGTTATTTAGTAATGACCTGGCATCCCTCTTCAATCGCCCAGCTTTATTTTTGCGGATGATGTGAAGATTGTTGGATCTAAAGGTGGGGCGGACTTGGGCAGGGAAATAGGTAACGTCCTGAACTGGGCATACAAATGGGACTTACCTCTGAAGGCTGAAAAAAGCCATTTGTTGTCAAGGGCAACAGAGAGCCTAACTGTCGCCCATGATCAAGGGCTATTCACAGTAGAGGCAGTCAGTAGGATTAAAGACCTGGGGATCATCATGAAAAGTGACTTCAAATGGTCGGAGCAGTGCAACGCTGCTGCACATAAGGCTCGTGGGGAGCCCTTTAGGCTGCGATCAGCTTCGTCGTGCCGGAAGCCGGAGGTATTCGTACCTATTTACATGGCTATAGTACGACCTCACTTAGAAGGTAGCGTGCAGGCTTGGTCACCCTTCTACAAAAAGGACGCCACCTGCCTCGAGAAAGTCCAACGTCTCGCCACGTGAATGGCTGGAGAGAAGCGGGGTAGGATTTACGAGCAGAGACTCCGTGACCTGAATCTTTTCTCGTTGGAAAGGAGGAGAAGTCGAGGAGATCTCATAGAAACGTTCAGGGTTATGAAGGGCTTTTCTGGCCTTAGACCAGATAGTCTATTCCAAGTGGCCGTAGATTCCAGAACAAGGGGACGTGAAAAGTTGATAAAAGCCCGATCTAGGTTGATGGTAAAACCGCGCTTCTTCAGCAACAGGGTTGTGAACAGTTGGAGCGGTCTACCTGGTGAAATGGTAGATCTGCAGACCGTCCAATCCTTCAAAGGTGCCCTAGATCGCAAGTGGTAAGAGATCTTTCCTTGTAGTGAGCCTTGAGTATATCAACTAGATGGATGACGGGTAGCACTGTGGTCCCTCTGGAGTATGTTTTAGCAGACTTTTTCCCTCATTGCATACTGTCTCAGTGAACGCTCACGATGCATAATGTCTCTCGCAGTTGATGTGCGATGAGGTTTTCCGTTCCCCCCTCAGTTTTAGCGGGGATTCGATCAAATACACTCAGCAGTGGTTGGTGCATAACTGGTGTGCATACCACCGAAGGAATTCTGGACGCTCGATTGGCCGTGTCCATTACCTGTCCTGTGCAGACTGAACTGAACTGAACAGTTATGCACCCACCACTGCCGAGTGTATTTCGTCGAAACCCCGCTAAAAATGAGAGGGAAACGGAAAACCACATCGCACATTAACTGCGAGATATATTGTGCATCGTGAGTGTTCACTGAGACTGTATGCTATGAGCGAAAAAATCTATTAAAACATACTCCTGAACGAAGTCTTGAAGTACTACACAGGTTCGAGGCTTTGAACCCAAGTGTCTCAGTTCTCGAGGAAATCTTTGATCTTCTGTCGGATTCAACGATCTGAAACGAGAGTAGAAAAGAAGCGGGGGAGGGGCGGGGGTGGCAGCGAAAACAAATGCACATAACACCATGCAGTGTCTCACTGCGGGCAGTGCCTTAAGCGGAGTGGGGGTGCGACATTCATGAACATATATGCAATAAAAGAAATCTATTTCGCTTTTTTGACAAGGAATTATTTGGAGAGACCCCGGTAGAGGTCTAGCTTTTTCTTGAGGATAATTTTGTTCTGCAAGAAAACAATATCTTCCGGGGGTGCATTCCACAGAGTAGTAACCCATAAAGCTGAAAACGTTAATCATTAGTGAAGTGCGTAGCCTCGGTTTCAAAACCTTTCTGCTGTGACCACGGAGAGAAGGGGCTGGACAGACGGAGAAGAAGCAATCGCTTTGACCCGATTCAAAAAGGTGGAACATCAAAAACAGATCCCCTCTTACACGTCTTAGGTCAAGGGGATAGAGGTTGAAGAGTGAGGGGCAGTCGGGATAAGGTAGGTGTAATAGACCTCTACTGCCTCGGTGGAGGCCCTCTGAACTTTTTCTAGGATCTCACGGTCTAGGACAAGACCAGAGTGCACTATCTGATGACCGAACTCCAGCAGAGGTCGGATATACGTGCCGATAATTATGGGGAAATCATCCCTAGATATGCGCGGGGAGGACCTTCGAATCATACGTAGGACTCAAAAGGCGGACTTGCTCGCAAGTTGGTGATGATGATAGAAGGACAAGTTAAAATCTATCCAGAAACCGAGCACCTTGTGTCGGTATGCCTTGGCAGTATGGTAGCTTCTTTAATGGAAAACGTGCGACCAGTTTTTCTACCGATCAGTTCAGTTAAGTTCAGTTTGCACGGGACCTGGTGTGGCTAGAGCAAATCTTGTGTCCAGATAGTTGTGTTGTCGGCACGTTCCCGTAGCTCCCAAAACTGCGTGATTTTCTTTTTCTGAAAGGCAGAACTTTCGTGCAGTATCAGCCCTGGCAGAGTAAGGTGGAAACAATAAGTAAATTGCATCTGACCCTAAAAGCTGCCTAGCATAACTCGGGGTATGCTGCCACCCAACATAGGTCTACTGTTTTCTTAAAAGCCTTCACTGTTGTGGTATTTATGACCTCCTCCGGGAGCTTATTCCAACAGGTTACTACTGTACTTGAGAAGTGGGCTGCCCTAATTTGGAGCCTCGGGTGCTTTCTTTGTAATCTAAGGCTATGCCCTCTTTCGCCTCTCTCTGGGCGCTAGGGGGCATAGCCTTAGTTCAGCCTCCAGTTGGACACGGTCAATACAGCGTCCAGAATTCCTTCGATGGTGCGCACGTAAGTTAAGCATACATGAGCATAACCCTATTCCACCACTATGCACGAGCAACGTATTTCGTCGAATCCTCGCTGAGGGCAACGGCAAAGTCTTGAAGTCTTGGAGTAGTACACCGGTATGAAGCCGAAGCCGGAATAGTCCCGGATCTTGTGATTATCTAGTTATCTGAATGCCACTGGTGGACTGGAAGGTAGTTCATCAGATAAAGGGCAATGGGAAAAAAGCGAGACCTCAAAATATAAATCTCGACAGTGTCGTGCACCTGGTGTTGCCGGTGACCTGGAGGTAGATCGCTGGAAGGTGAGAAGAAGTTCAGATTTGCGGCAATCCGTTCAGCTTGAGTGGCACGAAAGATTCCGTCATAGTAAACCTGCCAAACACCAAACAGCGAGATCCTTGAGCCGCGCGCCGTTCGAAGCCTTGCCTAAAACCTGCATATTAGCTGCGGGAGACATTTTGTACAGCGGGCTTTCACTGAAACAGCCTGTAGTAAACAAAAATGTCGATCTTCAATCGGCAATCTTCAAAATCGGTCGCGGCAGGGCAGTCTTCTGTGTGGGCATCATCATCTCAAAGCTGGGACATGAACTTAGATGTACCCGTCCTGTCACCATCTCTTCAGAAAGACTTCCATGCCTTGCTCGAATATTTGGTCATTTTCTGCTTCCATCACTTCTGCTGGCCATTCATTCCATAGACTCCTCAACCTCTTTGGAAGGCGGTGTGCCAGGGGCAGGCCGAGTGACTGCTGCTCCATAATCGTCCGCGAACGACCTCGAGTGCCGTTACGGTCCCTGAATCTCCATGGGGAATCCGTCCAGCGTAAGCGAGATCACTGCGAATTCAGTTCACTTCACTTCAGTTCAGTTTGCTCAGGACAGGTAATGGCCACTGCTAGCCGAGCGTCCAGAATTCTTTCGATAGTACGCACACCAGTTATGCACCCACCACGTTACTCTGTATTTGGTCGAATCCCCGCTGAAAATGAGGGTGAACTGCGAGAGACGTCAAGCGTCGTGAGAGTTTGCCGAGACAATGTGCAACAGACGGAAATGTCAATTACAACACACCTCAGAAGGACCACAGTGCTACTCGTCATCTGTCTAATGAACATACTCAAGGCCCGCTACTAGGAAATACCTCGTGCCATTCATAATCCAGGGCGGCTATGAATGACTGGGCAGTCCGCAGGTCTATCATTTCACCAGGCAGACCGTTCTAACTGCTTACGACCTTGTTGCTGAAGAAGTGCGACGTAGTCAATAACCTAGCCCGAACTTTCGTCGGCTTCTTCTCGTGTCCCCCTGTTCTGGAATCTAAAGCCACCTGGAAGTGACTACCCGGCCTGAGCCCAGAAAAGCCCTTCATTACCTTGAAAGCTTCTGTAGGATCCCCTCGACTTCTCCTTCTTTCCAACGAGAAAAGATTTAGATCACAGCCTCTGCTCGTACGTCTTACTTCTCTGTCCTTCAACAGTTCGCGTAGCGAGAAACTGAGCTTTCTCCACGCAGATGGGGTCCTTTAGCAGAGTAGCGAACAAGCTTGCGCCATACCTTGTAAGTCAGGTTATACGATAGACATGTAAATAAGTATGAAAATTCCGGCTGCCGGCGTGACAATGCCAGTCTTACTCCAAACAGCTCACAGTGGGCCAGTTTTGCAGCACCGTTTCACGTCTCCGACCAGTCGAAGTCACTGCTCATGAAGATCCCAAGGCCTTTAATCCTACTGACTGCTTCTATGGTGAACAGCCATTGGCCATGAGTGACACTCAGGCCCCCCGTTGCCCTTGACAACAAATAGCTTTTTTCCAGCATTCGGGAGTAAGCCCCACTTGCGTGCCAAGCCCAGAACGGTACTTAAATCCTTGCCTAAGATTACCTTTCTTTCAGATCTAACAACCTTCAAGTATTCCGCAAAAATGAAACCAGGTGTGTGAAAGGCGGGTGCCACCTCGTTAATAAACAACAAGAATAGCATCGGGCCCAGGACGGATCCCTGAGGTACACCACCGGCCACATGCACCGAACTAGAGCATCTGCCCTCTATTTTGACGCTAAAATGTCTGTAGGAGAGGAAGACCGCAACCGACACGAATACTGGCCTACCTATACCGAACTTCTCCATCTTGCACAGCAAAACACGACGATTGGCGAAGTCCAAAGCCTTGCTGAAGTCAAGGAAACAAACCTCAACCTGCCCACCTTTATCCAATCTTCGAGTCAATTCGTCCAACAAGCACAAGAGATTGGTCAAGCAGGATATATTTCTCAGGAATCCGCGCTGGGCCACACTCATTACAGGGTGCTCCAGTAAGTGCTGACAGATGTCGGCACGGATGATCTTCTCCAGAACTTTACATAGGATGCTAGTTAGGCTTACCGGCACGTAGTTGTACACAGCCGACTAAGGTCCACTCTTATGTATTGCCACGACTGCCGCAATTTTCCAGTCCTGAGGATGCCGAGTGTGGTCAAACATGGACCTGTACAGCCTACATAATATGGAGCTATGATACCCGCCAACGGATTGATGATAACTGGGTGGATGCCATTTGTACCCTCCGACCTGTGGCTGCTTAATTCCTGTAGGTAACTGAGCACGATGCCCTCTGAGAGATTTAGCTCGTTTAACTGCGGAGAAGGGTGCAAGTGACTCTTACCCCACTATCTGACCTAGTACACTGCCAAAATATTCCTACGGGAGTTTGCTTTGCTCCGGTTATCAGCGGCAATACTGTGGTCCTTCGTGGATAGTGGGCTTGTAGCATCCTCCATTGAGCCTTTAGACGGCACACAATTACAAAATTTCTTCCGTTGCTTTTTTACGCATTCAACTAATCTGGGCCCGAATTCTCGCTTAGGGGTTCGCGCGCGACTCAGTCTCGTTTCCAAGCTTTGTATGGCGTGTTCAGGCTATCCGACGACAGAAAGCTTTGTTAACTTTCCGGCTGCGGTTTCTACCTTTGGTGGCCTCGGCAATCGCAGCCATCGAACATACAGGTTTTCCCTCCTTACTCATTCATTTCTAGAGAGCAAACGCTTCCTGAATGACAATCAGGGCTCCCTTTGTGACCTGCCAGCGCTCCCCCACAGTATCCCCATAGCTCTGTTACGAAGCCTAATCATGTCCATACTTCCGAAATACCTAACAAGCCATGAGGGTATCTAGGGCTGCCGCATGCATAGGGCGACTTTGACACAAACGTGGTCACTCTAGCCCATTGGAGCGGAGCACCACAGTTCAGATACATCACTGAGGAGGTTTTTTTATTGTCAGAGCCAGGAAGGATGGAAAGCATCCAGACCTATATGCTGTATCTTCCCCAATATGCAAACGCAACTCATTGGCATTAACCCATTCTACTTAGGTCTCCTCTTGCCATCCAGGCACACAGGCTTCAATCGCCTAGCCAGCGTGCGGAGGGTTGAAGTCACCCAATAAGAGGGTCTCCTCTGTGCCCCTGGCTACTTCAGCCAGGATCTGCAGTAAGCGAACATCCTCGTCGCAGTCTGTACCTGGTGCCCTGTAGACACAGGCAACTTTGAACCTTCTGCCTGGGAGAATGATCGTAACCACGCACGACTGGACATTACGAATGCACATCCTGGTGTGAGACTCAAGAAGGTTTTTACCTGGCCTTATGGGTATGGCTACCCCTCAGCCAAGTCAGTCGCTTTCTCTGTCTTGCATGTAGGTTGGAAAATCGCTGCTTATTACTCCTGACACACGGTTTCCTTAAGAGAGCTTTATTTCCGTGAAGGCAGTTACTGACGCGCTGTGCTCACCAGTAGCTTTAGAGGGTTCCTTCCATTTGCTTCCAATACAACACGCGAGGGTACATTGCACCACCGCATTAGCCCCATCAGGCGCAACTCCTGAGGCGACGGCAATTTTTTGCGTCGACCGTTCCCACTGGTGTGTACGAAGCGGGCTTAAGAATTCAGGACTTAGGACGACTTCCAATCCATCTCTATGGGAGTTGCAATACCATCCAGACTGACAAGGGTCGCGCCTTCCTGCACCTTCGGATAGTACGCCAATTTTCATTTTCCAACACTTCTGCGATTACAACTGTTTCCGACCAAACATGCGGCTTCTTTATTGCTGCTAGGGCGGGGGCCCGGAAGCCGAGTGCGGCATTCTGTGGTCCCTGAGGGTTTCTCACCAAAGCTCTGGATGGTTAAGCTAGGTTTCCATCCGGTGCTAGACCACCAGGCCTTACCGTTTGCTCGTCTGGTGCACTGATACTTACCAAAGGTAGTGTGAGCCACCAAGGCTGCCCTCGCCAGCAGTCTATCTTGGAATGTCTCATCATCGAACTGTACTAGTGTTGGTCTTGCACGATGTTCGCCTTTGTTCGCAAGTGATTGCTACCTTGCACCCACTCTGAGCAACATTCTTGGATCAGCACGGTAAGGAAAACCTGCAATTCGCAGGTAAATTTCGGATGCGCCCGAAGCATGCTAGAATGCATCATCAGATGATTATAGTGATGCTGGAATGACAATTCACAAAAGGGTACAACACGTGCATGCAGAGTATCAAAGAGAGATAGTGTCTTGTGGTCCAACCTTAATGATGGCCAAATTGACGTTATTGGTGATTACTGAAGAAAATGGTTGGAGCTGATGAAGTCATTTTTGCGGAAAATAAGAATGGTGTTCCTACTTTTGCGGCGACTATTGTTTAAGTTAGCCACTTCGTAGTATATAAGGGTTGCGCAAGGCTGTGACCGCTCACACCTGTTAACTGTGATGGCCGTTGCACGTGCTTTCGTTGATGACTCTGAGAGTTTCTCCAGACATTTAAAAGATGCCTTTAAATTATTCTCAAGGTTCAAGAAAGACTTTCGGTTATTTCAGCAGCAGACTTTCACCTCGTTTCACGTGTATGAGAGTGTAAGTGCTGAGAATTGGCTTCGTACAAATCCGAATAAACTGCGAAAAAATTTACCATACTATTGGGTTAAATTTTGCTGCGTGCACAATCGACGGCGAAATAGGACAGCCATCAGGTATGCAAAGCACAGTAAATCTATCTTTACTATTCAGATATCAGAATACTCAATTCCCGGCCTTCGTGAGGATCCGTGCCGTTGGAATGCAATACAAAGTCGTTGGTCAATGTCTGCAGCATAACCATGATTTTCATCTAATCAGCGATAGGTTCTACCATCGTAATAGGCGTTTGACTCCCGAACAAGAGTCACACACATTAGAACTAACGGGCACTTTCCGCCGATCCAGCGAAATCTGTGAATACGCTCGCCAGAAGTTCAACCGGTTGTTCACAGTTAGGGATATTTACTACTTGAGGGCCAAGGCGAATGCCGCAGATAACCGTAGTGATGTGCTTAAGGTTCAACAACTAATGACTGGTAAGGGTTATTTGCGAATCATATCGCGGGAAGGCGTAGTTAGGTTCGCGTTTCACATTCCACAGTCTCTGGCTGATAAATATATTGAGGTACTGCTCGCTAATGCCACCCACCAGCTGAACTGCGGTGGCTACCTTCTTTGGCACTGCTTATTGATAGACGATAGTGGCCTAGGTCGTTTGATTTTCTACGCCCTGCTTCCTAACGAAAGCAGTGCTAGTTATCTGCGAGCAATCACCGAAATGAGAGCCAGGTTACCGGGGACAGCGAACGTGAAGACAATCATATTAGATCGAAGCTTAGAGCAGTACAAGGGATTTGCGGTTACGTATCCAGGGGCAGAATTATTTTTCTGTCGGTTCCACGTTCTTAGGGATGTGAAGCGTCATTGTTATCGCTTGCACGGCTTTTGCATGTGACTGACAAAATAGGATATGGATTCCATAGACTAGCCGTAGGTCGATGGGCTGTTGACGTTCGACTTCCGTTGTCGGTTGGAATGCCAACAACGTTGTTCGCGGAAATGGACGAAATTTCGCCCCCGTACAGGATCCCGAAGTGGATTTCACAAGGAAACCAAGTACGTGCAGTGCAGCCGTTGCCCGCGTTGGACGCACTATCAATGTGCAAATTTCGGAAACGAGGAGAACTTCGTTTGCGTCCACTGTCTGGCTGGTGAAAAATAAGTGAGTTTCAATGACTATTTTCATTTTGCTTTTTTACAAAGTGAAACCATACAATAAATGTTTCCATTTCTGCTTTGCAGACAGAACAAGGCAAAACATCACAACGTTCGATCCACCGTTGTGACCGTAGAACTTCGGCACGGAAGTGTGCATGGAAGGATCATTTTGTACCATTGAACCACCATTTTTCAATACAACTCTTATTCTTCATTTTGTCCTCCATTTTGCATTCGCTACGGAATCGGTCCATCAGTTAGGTGCAACGTATTACGATGTGGGTGGTTTATGTGTAGGCAGGTGCGCCTAATGGGCGTCGTGCTTCAGCTCGCGTAATTAGAGGTTGGCTTAGTTGCGTGCAATCTTACAATATTGCGGTCAGGGAAACAAAATCGTTCAGGCAGGAGTTGATCGACTAAATCCATAATGGTAATCCCCAAACGTATCGGATCATCATCGTGGTTATATATATGTATATGAATATACGGATCTATGCACACGTAAGTACATATATATATATGTATATAAATGTAAGCATCTATATTTAGATACGTATGTAAGTACACACGTATGTTTTGCTGTACAATTCCCATTTCTTGGTATCGGTTACCGTGGACTGTTCTTTGTACAAATTGCTGTACTTTGGCCGAAAATGGCAACCAAGTTATCGCGCACACATTCATATCGACGCCAAATTTTTAAATAACGCGCTGTTGGACCACAGAACGCTACCATCAAAGAGAGTGTTACGGTTAACTAAAACTTCAGCAATGCCCGGCGAATTCGAGGGTCAGGGTCGAATGATGTCGGTTAAAGATCTGGAGTAAATGCATAAGTGGTATATGAAATAATTATCACTAGTGGAAATTCGAACATGTTCAAAGGATATGTTTTTGGTGCGCTACAGAATATGAGAGGCAAATGGATAGAAATCTCGTCGAAGCGTTCGGTGAATTATTCACTTTACGACAGGTATGTCAAGAAGTAATAACATGGAAATATATCAGTCTGCAAAGATGGTAGTATATAAAGTGGTGGCTGTATACAGGAGGAGTCATATATGTGGCAAACAATTGCGTATTTATTGGGAGGGAGACTACCAGAGTGATGGTGGCAGGGAACGGCCGGATGAAAACAGGTGAGCGTGCGGCAAATTGCTAACTTTATGTAGGGTTGGTATGAAATGTCAAAGCAAAGTGGAAGACTAATAAATATTGACCGTGTGGTTAAATCCATTATACAGGTGTTCAGTTCTGCGGGAGGGAACGTAGAGTAATTCACAGGTAAGTGTACGTCAATAGATGAACGCTGTGTGGAGTGTACCATGCAAAAATGACAGATCAATAAGACTGCCCAGGTATATCGCGGAAAGCGGCAGTGGATCAACGAATATAGAAGTAAAATGTATCGGCCGGTGCACATAGTGGTGTGATATAGAGGCTGGATACGGGGTCAGTTTCGGTAATATGACACGAATGCAACATCTGGAAGATCTAAGGTGTCGATAAAGGTGATGGTATAATAAGTAGACGGTGGATGTCACATTTCTAATGACCAATTTGACAGGTGTAGCAAAGGATGGGAACGGAGCGGCGATGCAGCATGGGAAGTGTATCGGAGACGTTTAGTCGCAGAGGGAACGCAGTGATCTGCAGAGCCCGAACACTCGATGCAACAGCATTGCGGATGCGATCGAATGGACCGATGAAGAGTGTTGTCCAAAGTCAGCGATGATTTGCCTGCTACCATGTAGACTCAGTTACAAAACCAGAATTCTTACTGACACTAATTCCATTAGTAAACTGTTGTCCCTTTAGTGATAGGTGCTCACCTTCACTTAGTTCTCTTGTCTCGGGCTATAACCCAGTGGTCTCATCGCCTTTTTCTTGCACTCCTCCGTTACTCGAGTCCTACCATGCTGATTACCACCCTTTAATAACCAATACTCACCGATCAGCGTATCTGCTCATGGTTTGTTAGCACACCATCCCACCTAGCTAGCTTATGTATCTGATTACGTATTACCCCATGGAAAACCAGCACATTCGCATCCACATAAGAAGGCCTCGCCTTAGCCCTGTGCGTTCCCCTTTCTTTTTATAATTTTCCCGCCCCCACCTACAGCCGGGTCAACAAACTGACTGCTGTCCTCTCTTTTCCTATTTCTGACCCCACCCTCCTCCACTGTTTTATTTTTGACCCTCAACTGAGCCCCTTTACTATACTACCACCTATCAGCCTAACCATTTTGCACTCTGGCTAAGCATGCGCTTAATATTCCCATTATCAACTAAACGCCCTAAAAAAAATACCAGCCTCCGCCCGTTAGCCCCTAGTAGATCGGCCCACTGGCCATCAGGTAGCATTAACACTCTAATTTCCGATAAGCCGTTAATCATAACCCCCAGCTGGAGCATTCTCCAGACTGCCGCATTTCTCCTCTATTCCAGAACTCAGTGGTTACCTGGGTAGCCCGTCAACCAAATCGAAGTTATCCATTGATTGCCTAACGGACTAAACGTTCTGATCGATCGGACTGGCCGTGGTTAAACCTACACTCACACCTGACGACGCTTTATATGGAGCACCTTACACGGCTAACCGGTGATCACAATCCCATAACCAGGATTACAATTATTCATGATAGTCTCACTGGACCGCCGGACGGATTCCTGACATCACCCATCATCATCCATTTCCTGTACTCCACACGAATAGTTCAATTCATTCTGCGTGCAGAACTGGAGTCTGGACCTCGCGGTTGCGTTCCGTACCCACTCTCCCTAGTTCGTCAGCCTAGCCCTTTTTGACTGCTGCCCTCATCTTGCACTACCTGCCATCAACGGCTACCAACGTCTTTATGAAACAAAATACCAAACACTTCGTTATTTATTCTTTTATCACGTATGCAGAAAATCTCACTTTTACACTCAACTTCCTCCGTTCCATCGGGTCTGGCCTCTCCCAGTCACCGCATTCCTCCTTTCTCTTCGCTACCTGTGCATACTTGCTTGGTTGCATCAGCAGCGTGTCACCAAGTGTTCCCTCGACGGCTTGTTGAAACTCCCAGTTGTGTCCATCCACCATTCACGCTCCTTAAAAGCACACTGCATTCCTGGTGAGAGCTTCTGCCTCCATGTGGTTTTCTATATAATATCGGAATTACCTTTACAGAAAGACCAATCTGGATGTCCCATTCGACTCACTTGCATTTGTATCACAGGAAACCCCCGCAATGAGTTATCTAATGGAGGGTCAATGTCCTCTATTTCCCGTAGGCATCTCCGACTGCATTTTGATAACACCATGTTAACTCTATTTTCAATCTTCTTTTGGTAACACAACCAATTTCCCAGTACTGATTCCTCAAATATCCAGTTATGCCACACTGCGACTCCTTCTACACTTCCCGACTCTTCTTTGAATCTTTTTCACTCCACCGCTCTCTCCCTATCTTCATCGACTGCACACCAAATTCCATAGATCGCCGTGATCCATTCTGGACTACCGGACCCGTCGTAGACAGTTACCGGCATCCATAAGGCAAGTTGTGTTTTATTCTTGCATCAACTCCCTGTTCATGTAGTGCTGTCCGACACCAGTTGATTATGGATTCTTGCAAACATTGCGCTTTTACCCTCCTTCAGTATCGCTTTTTCTGCATTCCCACGTCCATCCCGCTAACCGCACCGTCCCCGTCCCGAATTCGAAACCGATTCGCAATGGCCGCGCTAACCGTCCCCTCTTTAGCTCACTTAAACACCGTCCAAGCTGATCGTTCTATTACTGCAATTGTGTGAACCATATTCTTCAAAATTGTGATTACCCTACATAAATGTGAATTGCTGTGTTCTCTGATCATGCCTTGTGCATGTGTCTTGACCACGATCAAGAAATATACCATTATTATTAATATATTATTATTATATGTCAGCGCCGGACGTTTTTTGGTGGCCGATGAAGCAATGAACAGTGACAATAAAGGTGCTAGTGTTTGAACAGTATTAGCGGGTTCTAACACGGAACGGGCATACTGACATATGGGATTAAAATGAGTTGTATGAATGCAGTGAGATCGAGTAGTCCAGGTTCAAGAAGTCTGATGGTGGGAATCTTGGGGAAAGCGATCGTGAGACGGGCGAAAATGGAGTCGTGTGTAAATCTCGTTTGTTCTGTCCGGCGAGAGAGGTTCCAAGTTGTTCCTTGGATGGAGAAGGCGACAATCGTCCTTAGGGTGCAGGTTCTGAAAACAAAACGGAGAAGGCTGCAGTCTGGTAATTCTACCAGCTGTGGGTTAGGGGAGAAAGGCAGAACACCAAAATCATGCCAGTAAAAGAAATGGGTGGTCGTGACGTTGAGGTCTGGTTTTTTGGATTAAACAACATACGGAAAGCGAGAAGACCGGTACTAGCGACTAACTATTGTGAGGCTTAGTGAGAATTACCAAAAAAGCAAGGAGGCGAGAATAGGCGACACTGAGGGCAAATATTTATGTGTAGTTCAACGAATGGTTTATGGAAGACCACATCGATTGTGGCGGTTCGTCCATCAGAACGAGGCCTGTAATCTCGTGCGCTGAAATAGGGTCTCAATGAGTAAATAAATGGGGCGTGGATGAGACTGGTACCTTGAGGAGGATATTATATATGCTGCTATGTATTTTATAGCATTATAAATGCTTTTATACGTGGCGGCAGCTGATTAAAAAGGACCTAACCGACTATGGTAAAATCTGACAGCACGAAAAAAGAATCACCGGAATAACGGTGACCAGTAGGGGGTCGTGGTCAGAAGCGTTGAAAACAGGAAGTGGCTAAACAAACACGTGGAGTGTGTTGTTGACAGTCATGGAGTATAGGTTGGACTGCTTTTATTTGCTAACTATAATACAGAATGCTCCTTACCATCCGTCGGTAATAACTGCCTACTGAACAAAGTTGTTAAGCTTTTGGTTAGTATCCCAGGCCCAGTTCGTAGGCTCGGGTAATAGACATGTAGGGATCATGCATTCGGATGAGTTTTTGGACAGTTAGATGTTTATTTATTTCTTTTTTGAATAATAAAGAGGCCGAAGACATTGACCTAAGTTTAAGTGGGAGTTTGTTCCAGAGGGAAGAATATTTACCAATAAAGAAGTTTGACCGCAACGCTGTCCTGGATACTGGAATCAAGACCATAGAGTCCCTATGTCGTAAAGAATAGTTGGGGGGAGTTTTGACCTGGGGGGCTGAACTGCAAGTTGTACGTTTTACAATATTGCAAAAGAAAGACAGGTTCACTCGTAGACGGCGCAGCCATAGGGGCTCTAGGTGCAATATTTCACACCTTTCCATATAATTTAAAGGCGAGGAATATCCTAGTAGTTGTTTGGTAAATCTACGTTGTACATTCTCAATTGAAAATCTGTCAGTCTGCCGCATGTTAGAAAATACGACAGCGCAATAGTCCAGAAGTGGTCTGACATGAGTGTTAAAAATGCTTAGCTTGCTCTCTGGAAGACCGAAGGTTCCATTAATCAGACCAATTAGCCGTCTAGCTTTAGCAACCTGCACGGCCGAATGTTCGGAGAAATTAAATGCACAAGAATATTATAATCCCAAGTCCCTTACCTCCGGACTGTTGGGGATGAACTGATCATTACTTTTAAACGTTCCTGGGGGAGCCTAGCGCTTATACATAAGGAAACAACTTTTGACAGCGGAGAATTTCATCAACCATTGGTTGCTCCATGAGTCTAGCAATAGTAAGTCGCTCGTTATGCTAGCAGTGGTAGAAGCTAAGGCGTCAGGTTCAAAGGAGTACATAATTTTCATGTCGTCTGCAAAAAGGAACGCAGCCCCGTGTGTGATGACGTTAAAAATGTCATTAACATATGTAAGAAAAAGTAAGGGACCTAGTACACTACCATGAATAACTCCACTAGTAACTGGTCGAGGTGATGATAAACTGCCATCAACGTCCACCACCTGCTTTCGGGATGTTAGATATGATGAAAACCAACTCAAGATCGGGTCAACAATTCCGTAGGTTTTCATCTTCGCCATGAGCCTATTGTGGGATACTCGATCGAAAGCTTTAGTCATGTCAAGGAGGATTACGATCACTGATTTACCACTGCTGGTGGCCGTAGTTATTAGGTTAAAGAAGTCACTCATACAGGTGGCACACGATCTTTTTTGAAGAAAACCGTGCTGTCCAGTGTTGATGAGGTTATTGTTCAGCAGATGAGTTTTCAGCTTATTTTTTATCAGTCTTTCCATAATTTGGGAAACTATAGGGGTGTGGTTCACTGGCCGATAGTTGGTTGGGTCCTGGCGTGAACCTTTCTTAGGAATTGGGATAACAACTTATGTTTTCCAATGGGAGGGGAAAACGCTACTGCTCATAGATAAATTAAAAACCTTTGACAGCAAGAATGGGATATCAGTGCCACCTGGACTAAAAGTAGCCGGTGGTACGGCATCTGGCCCGGGGTGGTATGACCGCCTAATTTTAGTTAGCTGTACTGTTAAGTCGTTTGGGTGAAATGTAACCGCTGAGAACTGTGCAGATATCAGCGGCTCAACGTGATATAGGCATGGGGAGTCATCGGTCGTTAGAGACGAAGCAAAATGAGCACTGAATGCCTCGGAGATCCCTTGGGAGTTCGTTATTTAATTGTTGTTATATATAATGGATGAGATAGGAGAACTGCACTGACTGTTTCTCAACTTCATCAGCTTAAATAAAGCTTCGGACCTCATGGGACGACTCAGCGTCCTTAATTCCTGTTTTTTTCTGAGGGACATTTCAATCAATTTCATAGAATGAGATAAACGGTTCATTTGCACGAACAACGAAAAGTCTCTCGACCTAAGGAATTTGCGTTGTAGCATAGAAAGCTTCTGCTTTAGTCGACAAAAACTGTTTGGTTTATCTCGCCCAGGTAGACCTTGGGTTGGGGTGATTACGTCAAGACATACATTTAGTGTGGAGTAAAGATGATCCACCACGGTATGCAGGTCATCAGATAAAAAGAAAGTATCCCAGTTCTGCGAGCGAATGAGTGAGGGTAATTGATTCCAGCTAGCTTGGTGGAACGGTCTTTTAACGGTTGGTTTGTGGACGGTTCGTGTTGGCACTGGAAACTCACATTTTACGGGCAAGTGGTCACAACCTGGGATGCTGTTCACGATAGATGTGTGTACGCGAGATAATCCTGCCGTAGAAATGAGATCAAGAATGCTACTGCCTCTAGTTGGGCACACCACATGTTGAGTCCATCCTCCTAAACGAATGCTGGTCAAGAAGTGTAGTGAGTGATGTGGGGCTTTCAAAGTGGACCAACGTATGCCTGGTGCGTTAAAGTCGCCGGCCACCAGTTTTGAGCCGGGTGTGTCCGCAACAACGATAAACGCCTCTATGATAGGCAGGAAGTGGTTTTGACTAGTATTTGGGGGGAGGTAGATGCAACTAACAATGAAGTCAGAACATCCTGTAGTGACCTGTAGCCAAACTGAATCCGGCAAGTTATCGAGTATGGAATGCTGAAATATTTTCGCTCGCATGTTTTGTCTTACACACATAAGACAGCCTCCCCCTCGTATGTCATAGACACTCCTCCAATCTATGTCCCGCTTAACTTTCGGTTCCCTTATGGACGTTTTTTTCTGATTTAGGATCAGGGGCCTGCAGCACGAAACCCCGCCGAACGATAAAACCGGCCCAGGCAGATTCTTCACACTGTCTTCTAATACCATGAGTGCAGGATCATCCTCATTCTGGGAATAGTAAGTTGGCATGAACAGGACCTCCATAACCGATCCCACGTAATCCAACGACTAGGTGACTGCCACGCCGCTGTACTCGCCGTAGCTTCGCAACCCCATTGGCCGCACAGAGGAATGTGGCAGGTCCATAGTATTCCAGTCTCGGAAGTGCACGGGAAGCATACAAAACTTTGAAGGATGGCATAGCCAGTCGTTCAAAAGACGGACCTATGGTTCCATACATACTCCAGCCAAGGGCACATGTCTGAGCCGTGCTTATTTTGGCCTTCAGGGTTGATACAACCAAAACCCCAAGATCTTTCTCGCAATCCAATGTGGGGGTGGGATTTCCTTGCAAGCTATAAAAAGTGACACCATACACTCTCCCTACAACACTGATTAGGATTGTGAAACCCGTTGATCAACACCTGACTGAATCGTTCTTCATGTTTTAAGGTCATCCGCGTAAATGAGGCAATGCGATTGGAAAACAGAAGGCAAATTTTTAAACATACCAAGAAAAGTAGTGGCCTGAAGAGTGCACCCTGCTGGAATTTAACGGAGGCACCAAAGAAACGAGAAAGCGACTGCACGAATCACAACACAATATCGCTTTCGTCCGTTAAATCTCCGATCCAACGAGTTAAAGTATCCTCAACCCCAAGGGTCCCTTGTTCCGGAAACAGGCTTCCATGAGATGCCTCATCAACTGCTTAGCTGGAGCGGCCGGAGGCTGCGTTGTTGGGGCGCCCTGCAGCATGGGCTTTCGACCAATCTCAGTTGGCAAGCAGCATGCTGAATACTTCGAAGGCTTCCTTCAAAACCCATGCTGTTGCTAGATGGGTGGCTCCCTTCTCCTGTGTTCACTGGGGCAGAAAGCAGCTAGACGTCCCAGAGTCCTGCCGGCCACGGATGCCAAGTAAACAGGACGACAAATATTGGCACCTGCTTTTGAACTGACTTTGAAAAATGGACTGTGATGGCCTACTTTCATTCCCTAGGTAGTCATCCGGCCAAAACTGGCAAGTTACAGGATCTCAAGATTGGCGGGACCAATATTTCAGGTAGTACCTTTATTACCAGGAGAAGAACACCATCTTGTGTTGGAGACTGATGAGTTTTAACTGATAGTAGTGATTAAGCTACCCCTTTCTCGACGAAGTCTTGAGAAGACACGATTGAAGCCCTTCTTTGCAAAGTTGGAAGAGGCACACTTCCCGATGCGTACGCAGATTCACAGTGCCTCGCCGAAATATCTACCTCGCCATCATCCACCTGGAACAGTGAATTGTCCCCTATCAATGCTAAGATGCCACTTTCGGTCCGAGTTCTACATTTTAGATACGCAAACAAAAGCTTTGGAGCGCGCTCAGAGTCATTTGAAAGTCCCTCCATAAAGCTCACCGCTTTAGTCTCTTGAGCCTGGGGCATTGACTGCGAATGTCTCTATAGTCCTGATATCCTACCCCGGTTGCACCAAGGGGTTGCCACGCTCAGTTTCGGCTTCGAAGTAGGTTTCTGAGCTCCAGATCAAACCACGGAAACCCTTTTACATGTGCGTGACGCCCAGATGCAGGTGTAAGTGTACGACGCAGGTGAAACACCCCAACTCGGATAGACTTTCCGGCCTGGTCAATGTCGTACGGCCTCTAAGGTGCCAAAGGATGGATTCCGAAGAATTGCGTACTTCATTAAGCGACATGCGCCAAAAATAAGACACGCCTTCTACTCTGGGAACCGTCTCTATTCCTCGTCACCATGGTATAACCAGAACCGAATGGTCACTGCCTCCAAGAGGTGGCCTAAACAAGGTCTCTTCTGCATCAGAGCTTCTGGGAGGTATGACCAAGTCCAAAAGGGAAATGGGATTCCCTTGTGTACTCTTTGGCTGAGTCACATGCTGGCAGATAAATAGGTCTTGAAGATTCAGAACGAGTTCTCCAGTAGATATGCCGGCATCAGAGGGGCACTGTCGATTCGTCCAATCGACATTTGGGCAGTTAAAGTCGCCCAGAAGGAGACAGTGGCCTTCCGCAGCCCATCGGCTTTTGCCTGACAGTATGCTCACTGGGTCCGCGGCTGGAGCCCGGTAGATGACACCGTCAGGCTCATACCCACCTGTGACCAGCTTCACACGATAAGATTAGGATTCAGAGTAGCCTTCCGAGACTAAATAAGGCTCACGCCAATCCACAGGGCGCGGGGCGCGGCCAGATCCTCCGCTTTGGCCAGCGCACATCGGGCTTGCAGGCCGTCTGCAAAGATGTGCGAGCGCAGTTACGCGGGTGGATCACACCTCCTGTGTTCACTTCGAAGTGTTTTTCAGGTTGGGTGCCCAAAGCGCGGTCAGCCCCACCCACTAGCAACGGCTGAGGACTGCACCCTTTAAATCTCCTCGCCCGACCGCATTCACCACTCTCGGTTAAGCAAAGCATGCTCCCACCTTTCTTCATCCGCTACGATTCGCTCGTCCATCGCTCTTGTCCGCACTTATCATTTCCCTCTAGTGTCGTCCTACCTCTGTACGCACACCAACCCATTCTGCTTTTGTTCCTATCGTTTTTCACCACGGCTGCCCTCACTGCATGATGTCACTCTAGCCCGGCCCATTTTACTCTGCCCAAGCCCAAAATATTTCCTTTCCCACCCACTTCGCCCTTGTCGGCTCATAATCTCTATTCACTTGGTACCTCCATATGCTTGATCGTATACCTCACTAGCTACCATTTAGCGGTATCCTTTCCTGTCCATCATTTAGCCCCACCTTTACGCACCAGACCCATCCGTAACCATGGCCGATCACCAAACATGAACTCGTTGTTCCGACCATTGCATTTCTTTACGACAAAATTTATTGCATTTTCACCACTACCACAGTTCCCTAGCCTAACTCCGGAATTCTTTTGCGGTTCTTCCCCTAAGGCAGTATCCGATTGGCAATTTCTGGCTCAATTTATGTGTGTAATCGCCTACAGGCACGCAGCTCCCCAGTTCCATTCTTCTAACTCCGACGCACAACTATTTCTCATGCATTCTTTCCCACCACATGTTTTTCCGTCCTGATACCTTTCTTCTTCTCGGTCTTCATCCTGTGTCATCTGTAGCAAAACATTCTGGTTGATCATTCCCATTCTTCGGTCAGCACTCATTCGTTTCGTATACTGCTCGCCCCAGGCATCTTTAATGTGCCTTTCAGGCTGCGCTGCTTTTCCGCATTTCTCCTAGTGTAAAGTCATCGTTACGTCATGAATCTCACCTAAAGTTTCAGACCCTGTGATCCGTTATTAGCTGACCTTTCTGATCCTCTACTTCTTTATTTCTCTCTTATGCTATTCGCTGTTAAAACTGCCGCATGTTTGCACCACAGTTCTTCTAAACCCCAAGTTATCGTTTTCCACCGACCTCTTGTACTTCTTCAATCGCCCTGCACTTCCATCAGCTCTGCATTCTACAGTCACTTTCGCGGCCATCTTCTTGCTGCATGTTGTACATCCACTTACTAAAGCTTCACCCATTTTCAATGTCACTACATGTCCCACCTGCAATAATAAGTCTGTTAGGTTCTTTTTTACATGTTTTCATCAACCCTTTCCCTCGTATTCCCCCGTTTATCAACTTCTGCTGACAGCCATCACTTCTGTGCTTTCATAATTGTTTCTCTTCCTCTGTTGATCCCCTATGTTCAATTATCATAAACAAATTCATCAGAGTCAATCCAAGGTAATTCCATACCATTTGACCCAACCCTACCTCTCTCTTTCAAGCATTACTACTTCCTTTTTTCGTCCCTCCACTGCTATTTATTCATGTCGCCGCCCATCACGATATGCGTTTATTTTGCCCGTATATAAGCCTCATATTTAGCGTTTCTCGATCATTCCGCGCCATTGCTGCCACCTGACCAACTCTTTAGGTCTTGCATCGTCTGCTCCCTGTTTTTAAATTGGCTTTGACTATTTATTGCAATAAGGCAAAGCTAATGGCTACCTAGTCCCCAGCCATACGACTCGATTTTTTGCTGTTCCTTTTTTCCCCTTTTTTAATCACTTCTCGTAATGAAGGTTTTTCATGCTGATTTTCAGTCCTCCTCAGGTAAAAACACCCGGGTTCTAATCTCCCCCAACTGGCCCAGCCGGCTTCTCTATCTAACCTTGAGTTACAGACCTGCCTGGCATATATTTGAATCCATCCCGGGTTCACCTAAACTCCCTCCATTACTCCTCGGGGTGCACACATTTATCTTCCCCCTTATCTCCCCTCTATTCCTTCCCATCCCTCGTTTGTCTTGCGTGTTTCTACACTTTTTGTGAATTTTGTCTGTCAGTTTCGTCACTAGTAAAAATTCTGATCATGCTTAAGGCACGCCTTGGGGAATCTCCGAAATAAACTATTATCATTATTATCGTTATTACTTCTTCCCCCCTTATATACACATATACATATATATACATACGTATACATGCACACATATATATGTATTCGCTTTGCACCCTATAGTTCCTAGCCGGCCACTTCTCTTGCTATCATACTGCTGACCGTCATGATATGCGCCCATTCTTTCTACATATGTGTCTCGCACCTACCGTTTCAAATTCTTCTAAATCATTTCCGTCATCCGAACCACCCTTCGCGTCTTGTATAGCTCGCTCCCTCTTTTGCAAGGAGTTTTGTGCCATGTCCGCCGGCTATCCATTGCAGAGTACCAATGCTTCATTGCTATCTAATCCATTGCAGTGCATCTCAATTTTTTCTCCATTGTCCCCCGCTAGCGCACACCAGTTTCTGGCCCCTCTCATGTATATCTGTCTGCATTCAGATGTCTCCTCCCGGACTAGTCAGACTCCACTTTGACCTTGACTTTCTAATTCACCGGGCACCCCTTTGAATCGGCTCTTGGGTTCATTTAAACTCTACATTTTATTTTGGTGAGCATACACTTATCATACCTTTACCCACTTTAATCTCCCTTCTGAGCCTACCCATACTAAGTTTGTCATGCGAATTTTTACGTTTTCATGAATTTCGTCTGTCCATTCTATCGCCTGTAAAAATTCGGTCATGCGCCTGGCATGCTTCGGGAGTCTCTAAAATAAACTATTATTGTTATCGCTGGTATATCCTACCTGACGAACAAGATGACACCCCCACAGACTCTGGTTTGGCTCCCGTCTGCACCGTTTAGCGCACGGCCATCGATAGCCAACTCCGAATTTGTTACATCACCCGTCAGCCACTTTTCCAAGGGGGGGGGGGGGCACGGCTCGCATATAATAGCAATAATATTAATAATGTAACATCCAGTGCTCTAACTCATCTTGTTTCCCTAAGTGACCCGGTGCATTCGACAGCGCGATCTGAACACGTCCAATCCTCTCCGCGGCCGCAAGCCAGCCACTGTGGGAGGTTCGATGATGAGTGCGGTAGAAAATGTCTATTGCAATACACCTCAGAAGGGCCGTAGCATTAACCTCCATCCATCTACGGAACATGCCCAAAACTCGCGACCAGGGAAATCTCGTTCCACTGACTAACAGCCCCTCCCCCTCTCGAGGGACTGCACGGTATCCGGTTCTGTCGTTCCACCAGGCAGACCGTTCCAAGTTTCCACTACCCTGCTCCTAAACAAAATGTCACCTGCCCATCGATTCAGCTTACTTTGTCAGCTCTTTCTCTCGTCCCCTTGTTCAGAGAGCGGGAGACATCTTGGGAAGGACCATCCGGCCTAAGACCAGAAGAACACTTCATTGCCTTGAACACCTCTCTGATAACTCCTGGAAGTATCCTCCTTTTCAGAGAGAATATTCGATGTTACATTTTCTGATAATACGCCCTAGCCCTCCGTCCCCCAAACATCAGCGTTGCAAAATGTTAAAATTTCTTAGGGCAGGCAGTTCCTTTATTCTCAAAAGATGAGAAGGGTGCGTACGTTGCTGATCACTAAGTTTGGCCTCCGAGTCCCAAAAGTTTCGCCACCAGTCGGGGCAAAACCATCGGTGAGCAAGTGGAGGGCCCAGGTTCCTCCACATGTACATATATATATATATAGCTTGCCCTGGGTAGGACTTTGTCCCCCAAGATGACCTTAAATGTGGAATGTTACTGTATTAGAAGTCTCTGGAATGTCATACGAGTGTGATGAATTGCATCTATGGATTTTTCCTTCCATTTCAATTGGTCGCCTCAAACTTGGGAAAGTAGACGGTGAACCGGAAGAAGTTGGGGAAACCACCATTCTGAAAGACAAGAAGACTGAATCACTACGTTTATATTTGTGCTTTTAAATCAGCAATAGCGTACCACAATTCTCAGATAAATCTTAACACCGCTGAACTCCCTCATCTCTCCTTTGGCTGACTATTACAAATTGTGTGCTGCTGGCTTGAACCGAAGGACTTTGAAAAGGTGAATCTAATGTGATAGTCGGCAAGACTCGAAAGACCGGTCGCCACAAGAGGAGTAGTGACCTCGATAGCTTTGAGAAAATAACTGTTTTCTGGGCACCACTTTGGATCTATTTTCTCTACGATCTTTTTTGACGTTTGACATCGACCTCATAGTGTTCTCCGGTTGCGTACGTTTTACTGGACTGACTTTTCCGAGGTTTCTGTCGACCTCGTTTTAAATCACTTTCACTTTTGGTCGCTCACCGATTGTACACGCTCGCGGTTCGTTTTCTGCATAGCCGTTGCGTTTCGTTTCGTTTTCCGTTCGGTGAATCTCTCGTATTGGTACTGTCTCGTTGCCACAATATATAGAATACACCTTGTATCTGTAAACCGATTTGGGTCTTCTCTATTCGTCCGATAGGGGGGATATTGATGGTATTTTGCTACTGTACCCAACAGGAGACACGTTCATTAGCTGCTCCTAAAAGTCTACTGTAAAAGATAACCCCGAGAGCTCATCCGTTCACAAAATTTCTCGCGCAGTGCAGAGTGCAAGATGGTCAGCACTCAACAAGCCCCTACTCCGGGTGCCCCAGAGTAATTCTGTCTTGGCTGAAATTATGGCCAGTGGGACAGTCAAGTTCGGCGATATCCCAAAAGTTCGCAGAAGAGCAGCAAGAGGATGTCACCATTAGGCTGTTGGCTGGGAAAGCCTATCACTGTCAATGAAGCGGAAGTTTTCAGAAATGGAGACCTGGATTCCGCTTCCAAGCAGATCCGGAAACTACTGGGCGCCTCCAGACATCCTCGGCGACGTCAACAGGAATTCAGCAGACAAAAGCATCTGCTGAATGAAGACGTACATTTCTTCGGTCAAGGGCTACTACAGCTGAGCCGGCGAGCATACCCAGAAGTGGCCGGGAGGGAAGTAGACCACAGTTTATTGGAGCGGTTGACCTACGGGGTCTCGAATCCAGCAGTGAAACAAGCTTTGTCGCAGGGGAATTTCGAGAATTTAGCACAGGCGCTGTCTGTGTGGGAAAGTGAGGAAAGCCTAAAACGGGCAACAGCAGGAGTGCCAGCCGGGGATGAACGTTGTGGTTTAAGCAAATGGCGGTCGAAGACTCAACAGCCGGCAAACTGTTCCGTGAATGGCAGAAGGTGGTACCGCGGCAACTACACTGGCAAGCGTCGCCTGTTTTACAAAATGAACCAGGCCACACGGGCCAATCCGTGGTAAGCTAGACCCTGCGGCAGCCCTTTTGGACCATGGTCTTTGCAGCCAGTCGGAGGAGGCCTGCTCTTCTAAGGAACAAGGCCGCAAACTCAAAAAAGGTGGGTCCATCGTTCCTCCCTTTTCGACGTTCGACCTATGCTGAATCACTATTTGTTCGAGTGAAAGTTGATGGAGCCGTCTCGTGTGGTCCGCTTGACAAGAGAGCAACGCGTGGCTTAATCAGGACGAAGTTGGCGGCAAAAGTCGAGAACATCGAAATGGCTCCTTATAGTGCAACTCTCATGGCAGTAAATGACGGGAAGTCAGTCATCAAGGGGACTATAAGTTCGCATCTGGAACTAGGCGAAGTTGTTAAGAAGCAGCCTTTTATTATAGTCGAAGGGATCCCATAAGACGTGATATTCGGAAAAGATGTTTTGGATGTCTAACTGATGTCCCATGGGGAAGGTCGTATTTTGGGGATCAAAAAGTAAGGCTTTTGGCCGGGACAGGATCAACGTAAACAGTTATGCAGGGCCACGGGCAAACAAAGGTCGAGTAAAGCATTTTGATGGGTTGCTAGATGGTAGTGACGCGGCCAAAAGTAATATACCTTAATTGGATCTCCTCAAAACGTTTTCTGACGCTTTCTTGCGAGGAATTAAGAGATGGGGCTGGACAGCATAAGTTAAACTTCGGATTGACACTCAAGGTACAAAATCAAATGAAATGGCTTGCAGGAGGATACAGGTTCATTACCTAGCGGAGGTGCAGCACTTCGTCGAGGAAACACTGATCAATGACGTTATCCAGCCATCACGTTCCCCTTGGCCCTCCTGTGTGGTATTGGTTAATAAAAGGATGAAAAACCTCGCGTGTATTTAGACTAACGCCGTATACGTGATAGTAAAATACCGGATATTCAGCCTTACTCCTGACTTGCGTATTACATCCGGAAGCACTCCAGTAGCACCATCCGCAGAAACTACATGCCGTTTTCAGCTTAACAAGAAGCACATAATTGATTCCGCGTATAGTTAGCTCCAAAGATGAGAACTCCCTACCTATTGCTAGCATATACTGGCCTTATTCTGCACTTATCCCCCTGCTTCCCTATCTCTCTCCTACTCCGAGTATTACCGCAGCTTGTCCTATTGGCCACCCATGCCTTCACCACAATGGGCATGCCTGCCTCTCCTGCCCACCGGCACATAATCGCTGTCAGCAACCGCCATCGCAAGACTGCCGGACTCCAAAACGCATGGGATAACTTTTCAGTTTTCCTGGTTGATATACTAGGAAAAGCCAATGAACAGGCTATGGAAGTAGGCAGGAATCCAGGCGATCTTTCCTCTAGAATCGACTTACTTGGTCTAATAATAGCGCAACCGATGCCTTTAGCTTTCTTGCCCGATCCGGCCGCACACCATACCTCAACCTACTTACTTCTGGCTGCGAAGTTCGTGGACACGGCTGCCTTAAAATTCTTCAGACTCATAAAGGGCAAACAATGAAGTCGTGTTTCACGTCCCAGGCCGAATACATCTTTTAAAAGATAAAAATATGACCATAAGTGCTCGCACCCCCGGCTCACAACCATGCCACTGTGTTAGATTCCGCAAAACCTCCCAGCGAGCCAGCTGTCCCCAGCTATTCCAGTTTACAAATGAAGTTTTCACCAAGGTCCTTTTTAGCTGACAATCTTCATCCGCAGCAAAAAGTAGCCACCATTGGGCCAAAACTTATCCTGACAAAACCACAACGCGAAGGGTGGTCCACATTACTCATAAATGCCCGTTCAACACCGAACAAAACTAAAACCATCAGCAGCATTGCTCACACCTCAAGCTTTGTTATTTTCTCCGTAACTGGAACCTGGCCAGCCGATTCCACCCCATCAGATTTGCGCTACACCAGGTCGTTTTGCGTGCTGTTATCGATATAGTTTTCATTCATCTGTCTTAGGAAATACTAAAAATCATATTTTCTTAGAGTATTCCGTTAACCCATAGAAATTCAGGTATTTTTTTTCTCAGTAGTAAATTCTAACCCAGCTCTAGTTTCCGTTACTCTTCCACCTCATTCACAGCATCTTTTTGATATTTCAAAATGCCACGTGTAGCAAAGAAGACTTCCAATACTACCCCGTCCACTCATACCCCGGTCACTAGGAAAAATAGGCTTCTTCAAACTCCCGTGGCCTTAAAACAATGTTCGGTTGACCTCTGTGACTTTGTAGGCTTGGCGACGGAAAGAACAGCTGTTCTAGACCGAAGTATTTCGGATATAAAGTCTCGGCTTCTGAATTTGGAAGATACGATATCTAAACTCGCCCCCTTACAGTGCATCACTGAACGCATCGAAAATTCCACCTTACAAAACCTGACAGCTGCGGGCCGCTTTATCGACTATGTTGCATCCGAAGTTCTCATAAGAGTGAGGAACTCTCGTAATGCAGTCGTGTTTAATGTCCCAGAGAGAATACCTCTGGAGCATGTCAAGCACACACTGTTGAATGCATGCGGTATGGCCCACCTCCCTTGTCAAATAACAAGGCTGCGTAAGCGCGTTCAGCGCCTCAACTGTCCAATCCTTATGCGATTTGCAGATGATCTGTCTGCCAAAGAGTTCATAAAAATGCGTTCCACTACAGCTTCTAATTCTCCTTATAAAAACATAAAAATAGCCGAAGATAAAACCCCACTTCAAAGGGAAATTACCAGATCTCCTTCGACTTTCCCCACTAGAACGACGCCTGATAGTTCTGAGCCTTCAACACAGACGGCTGGTCGCTCCACAGCTCCTTCTCAAGTCTCCACTGCTTTACCTTTACACGCGTCTCCTGCCTCTTCACAACCGCCCACTGCCTCCTCATCTGCTCCCGTACTGTACTCTTTAAAATCTAATCCCATTACTGTTGATCTTGACATTTCCGCTTCTCCCCTTTTACTGCCACCCAGTAAGAGACGCCAATTATTGCCTCGCTCTCCCACCTCATCGCCTGTTGGATACACCCCGAACTCTAACTCGCCATCTGTTCCCTCCGGTGATAAACTACTCGCCGTCCAGAGGAATAGGTCTAACAGTCTTCCCATTCTTCTCACAAGCCCCTCCCTCATTCAACTGTCTCCTCTTAAATCAACTCGCTTTAACTCACGGAATAAGGTTTCGAACTTAGAAAATACCCCTTGCTCCAATGCATCGGTGATTCCTACAAATTCACCGTGCTCACTGCCTGTCAATACCAAAATACGGCCTCCACATGCCGTCCAATCTGCCACACGTCGTACTTCTCACCCAAAAACTATCTCCACTGCTCCCGCTTCTAACTGCTCCATATTTGGTGTTCCACCCAACTTGAGTTACCCCTACCACAATGTGCAGCTTAACCTACCACCTTACACCCCTATTCCTCACACATTTTCAACTCTGCCCTCTGCACCCCCCCTCAGCCAATACTCGATTCCGACTGGCCGGTATTTCTCGACAGCTCCTAATCACCCCTGTCTGATATCGACCCGCCAAACCCCACAGGTTTTTCCCTTTGCTCCGATGTTTCCCCCTCCGTTGATGCCCAGTCTCTCTACCCCTCAGCAGTCTCTCTCACTGCAACATTTAATCCAGCTTGGCTGGAAGCCACCCCATCTGAACCTCCACTAGCCCCAACATCAACATATTCCCCTTTGAACCTAACCTTCGCTCCTTCCAATCGCGATAGCCTGCCTCCTTCCAAATTACACCACCCCTCTGATGTGCCTATACCACCTCCTACAAATGGTATATCTCTAGCCTTATTCAACTCGCGTTCTATTCTTGACAAACTCCCGCACCTTAAAAAACTTGTCCTTACAAATAATTACGACATTATCTTAATAACGGAATCCTGGCTTTCTGAGAGCACTTCCAATGATCAAGTATCTTTGGTAGGGTACTGTCTTCTAAGGACCGATAGACCGAACCGGCGTGGTGGTGGGTGCCTAGCCTACGTCAAGGAAGCCTACACTACGACCCCTCTTTTACATACGGCACTCGATTCTATTCCTGATTCTCTCTGGTTCACTATGAACCTCCAAACCACTGTTCTTCACATTGGCTGCGTGTATCGATCACCAAATTCCCCCAGTTCATTGTTTCCACTTCTCATTAGGTCTTTCGAATACCTCTCTTTGCTTCCTTCTGGAACCAAGCTTATTGCGGGTGACTTTAATCTCCCTCATATCTGTTGGCCCACCCTCTCGGCTCCTCCAAATCTTATGGACCTGATCACTAGCATTCATCTTGGCGGCTGGACACAACATGTTGTCGAACCTACCAGAAATGGGAACATACTAGATCTGGTATTTACTCATAACATGCCTCTCATCGACGTGACCGTAACACGAAATTTCCCCGGTAGTGACCATAAAATGGTTATCTGCCATCTGCCCCTTAGTGGCCCACCTAGTCCCGCACACCTCCCCAACAATACATTCCTATGCAGAAATTGGGCCTTGCTAGTCACGCTTCTTCGGCAGAAAGACTGGGGTGATTATTTCCTCACCCAGGACCCTCAGCATGCTGCGGATGTTTTCTACTCCTTCTTTTCCGATTGTCTGGAAAAATTGTCCAATGCTGCCCAGGCTGTACCTAAAAAGAGGTCGTCTGTCTCGCCACTCCATAAGAAGTACCATAAACTTATCAAACAACTACATAATTCCAACGACTTTTCACTTTTTATTCGTCTAAACCGCCTCTCCACACTTATTCAACGACAAGATAATACGCGACTTCGTGACCAAGAAGCTAAGGCTTTGAGTCATCCTAACAAGTCGCAACTTCTTTCTATGTTGCATA
Organism: Fasciola hepatica; assembly: GCA_948099385.1. NCBI lineage: Eukaryota > Metazoa > Platyhelminthes > Trematoda > Plagiorchiida > Fasciolidae > Fasciola > Fasciola hepatica. The sequence continues at coordinate 1,178,653 of CANUEZ040000011.1, forward strand.
AGTCTAGAAACGCTGATGTTAAGGCCGACTTCCAACTTCTAATTCTGGATAATAACTCATCTATCACCTCCCCACCTTGTATAGCCGAAGCCTTCAATGCATTCTTTGCTTCAGCCATGGCTCCAGCTACTGTCATTGCCCCGCCCCCATCTTCACCACTTACCGACTTTGTCCTTTCTACGATACCCTTCGATGCCAGGAGTATTTCCAAGCTACTATCCAATAGCAAACCCTCTCCTCGATTAGGCCCCGATGGCTTACCACCAATTGCACTCGTCAATGGTGGACCGGATCTCCCCCTGTTGTTGCTTAACCTTTTCACTCTTTCACTTAACGGTAGCACCGTACCTGCTAATTGGAAGCGCTCGGTAATCGTTCCCATTCATAAAAAGGTCCTTTACATGAGGTATCCAATTATCGCCCTATAAACCATACCCCCATCTTATCCAGAATAATGGAAAAAATAGTTAAAGATAATATTATTAACTATTTATTAAGCCTCAGTCTTATTAATCACAACCAACATGGATTCCTCCGTTCACGGTCCTGCATGACTTGTCAGTATGATTTTCTGAATCTCGTCACCGACTCTGCTGAAAGTGGGAAATCTCTTGTTGTTCTTTATCTTGATTTATCCAAGGCATTTGATCGTGTCCCTCACCCCCACCTTTTAACAAAGCTACGGTCATTTGAGGTTGTCGATCCACTTCTTTCTTGGTTCTCGTCTTACTTATCTCATCGCTCACAGGTTGTCTTAATTAACGGGCACACCTCTAATCCTAAGCCTGTTACTAGCGGTGTTATTCAGGGCAGTGTTTTGGGCCCCCTGATTTTCCTCCTATATATAAATGATATGTTTCCGACAAGACTTAATGGCACGCCGTTTTTGTACCCGGACGACATTAAGATAGTCTACACTTTCTCGCCTGGCAACCTCAGTACTACTATCCCTAAAATCTCTGCTGATTTAGCCGCTCTTGATGAATGGTGCTCAACCTGGGCGATGAAATTCTCCGCCGACAAGTGTATTTTCCTCACTTACAAATGCCAGGTTCCTCCTGGTTCTTTAAGCATTGGCGGTTCACCCATCGACAGCCAGCCTTTAGTAAGAGACCTTGGCTTAAGTTATTCTTGCTCTTTCAACTTCTCGGAACATGCTGTCCTCCAAACGGCGAAGGCTAAAAAGTGTCTTGGTCTTCTGTTCAGATCCTTTCAGCTTAGGCAGAGCATTCTCTACATGTACAAAGTACATGCCAGGCCCCTTCTCGAATATTGTCCCCTAATCTTCACTAGCATGAGAAAATCCGACAGGATTATTATCGAATGTATTCAAAGAAGATTCACAAAACAGCTTATCGGTTGGTCGTCCAACTTAAACTACAGGGAACGATGCTTATCTCTCAAAATCGAACCACTATGGCTTCGTCGCATCAAGCTAAATTTGATATTTTTGTATAAGCTATTGACTAAGCAGTCCTATTCCTTCAACCAGTTGTGCTTCCCCCCGGATACTGCATATTCACTCCGGAATAGACAGTATACTATTACCACACCCTCCGCGAGGACTGTTCTACGCTCTAAGTTCTTTCTCTTCGCGTACTCCAGAATCTGGAATAAACTTCCCTTGCACATCAGATCTTCTCGGTCAAAGTATGCATTCGTGCATGCTATTGATAAATTCCTTACTGTCCCAACTGTTTTGCGCTTATTCAACGTTCACGTAACCGAAAGTCAAGCTTACGAGATAGGCCTTGACTTTTAAGCCATTGCTCTGCTTTCTCTCTTTACCTTCCCTTCCAAAATAACCTCACCGCTTTAAAAATACTGATTGCTTTGTTTGACCGCTTCTCCTAGCCTTCGCCATCGACATATGTAAGTATGTCTGCGTCCACTAACTGTTTTTCCATACAAACTTATAGGACCCTGCTAATTCAACTTTGAAATAAATCCCTCCAGATTCGCTCGCATTTATAGAGACCACCGTATTACTCCCCACAGGTTGTCAATATCTCTCACTCGCCCCACGATTTATCAACTTTATTTAGTTATATTGCGTATGCGGCCCTGAAACCAACCTCAACATTGCCATAAAAACTGCTTCAGTATCCAACCCCTGGTTGGATTTATATATATATATATATATATATATATATATATATATATATATGATCGCACCCACGTATACAGCAATATATATATTTGATATATACATTTATATATACACCTGTTCATATATATGTACATATATATGCATATATACATATATATATATACATATATATGTGTAAATATATAACATTTTTATATACAATATATATATATATATACTCACTACTGTCCTATAATTATTAACACAATCATGGTGAGTAACTCAACGCTCCTCGATATCTCTTAGCTTACAATGCCTCTCTACCGCACCAGGTCCCACCACTCATACTTCGCTCACCACCTCTGCGATTTCGAACTGGAAAATCCAGTCTGACTCATCGCATTTAGCGTGACTCACTAACTGAACCCAACACCCAGTTATGACGTTACCATTTCAGCTCCCACCCTATCCCCTAGCTAAGGTTCTTCTGTAATTTCATGCAGAACTTGGTCTTTACTCCTGCTCAATGACCACTCTAGGCGAAATACTAACTTTCCCACTGAAAGTTCTAGCCACACTTAGGCGTTTCCCCTTTAGTCTCACGTTTTATGGCCTCAATGTGCCTTTAGGATCCGCCGCACCGATGAGCCCGTGCTTAACTTTTGTTCTTCTTTCCGTTAACCGTTGATCCTCAGCTGCGTCAATCTATCTCACTTTCCTTGCCATAGTCTTTTGAGTCCGACCGCTTTCGCATGACCCGTCTGATGATCGCACCCACGTATACATATATATATATATATATACCTTGGGTTCTCCACTCACTTGACCCCCTTCCTAACTAGATTGTGCCACTTTACTACACACAATTTGCGTATATATAAATAAAACCGTTCCGTCCTTTAGCGATGGGTGCTCGCTCTCACTTAATTCCTGGCTCAGGCTAGAACTCAGCCGTCCCATCCTGCTTTTTTGTGCCTTTCTCGTACACTGAAGCCTTGCCACACGGATTACCTTGCCTTAGTAACTAGGCTTCACTTCTCTACGCACATGCTCATGGTAAGTTAAGACCCCATTCCAACCGGAATCCGTATGCCCCTGCCGAATACCAGCACGTTTGCCCCCACATGAAAAATCCTCATTTTAACACTCAGTGTTTTCCCCCCTTTTTACTGTTTGCCGTCCTTTACCACAGCTGGTGAACTGACCAGACTGTTATCTTCCTATTTTCTCATTCTTCTTTCAGACCAGACCATCTACTTTTGTTTTATTCCTGGTTTCCAAACGGACACCCTCTCCTCATCCACCGCCTACCTTATATCGCCCCAAATCTCTACTATCACCCAACTACCCTAGAAAGCTACCAGTCTACGTCTAGGGACCCCTAATAGACCTGTCCACTAGCCAAACGATAACTAACTGTTCGGATAACAAAATGTTCATTTTCTTGCTTCCATATAAACGATAATCATAACCCACAGCTGGAACACTCTCCAAACTGCCGCACTCCTGATCTCTTCCAGATTGCATTGGTTACTTGGGTATCCATCGGCCAAATCGACGTTTATTCCGGATTACCGTAAGGACTGGACGATTTGATCAATGGTTTAAACCTACACTCTCGCCTGCTGACGTTACATGGGGCACCGTACACGGATTAACAAAACCTCATGAAAGTCTCACCGGATTGCAGAGGTGATTCCTGACAGCAACCATCAACACTCCGCTCAACGTCTATTCCCAAATAATCCAACCCAACAGTTCAATTCTTCCCGCGTTGCAGTACGAAACCAATGGCCGGAACCCAGCCTTCGCAGCTGTCAACTTCGTCAAACCAGCCCTTTTTACCAAATTCCCACAACATTCTACCTGCCACCACCTGCAACCAAGGTCTTTACGGAACAGAATACCAGCCATCTGCAGCCAACCATAATTTGATTACCAATTTTCTATCAAATACAAAACAAAACATTTTACACTCTTCCAACTCCTGCCTAGCCGAACCATTGACGTTTGTCTCCACTAATCCGTTTCATTGACGGCTTTTCTTTTCTTTAAAAGTCCGTTATATGTCCGTACACCATTCATGCTCTTCAAAAGTTCACTGAAGTCCCTGCGAAGCTTTTCGCCTTCATCTTAATTTCCATATGACACTGTAATCACCTGCACAAAAGGTCCGTTTTATTATCACCTTTGACTCACTTGCCTTTATTTCACATGCTTCCTCCACAATTAGTTACCCAATGCTGGATCAGTGTCCAATATTCCGCTGGTATCTCTGACTGCACTTTGAAAGCCCTACGCTTGCTTTACTTCTAACAATGTTCTTTGGCATCTCTTTCGCCCGGTTACTTGTTAGTGACCGTCTATTTGTCGCTTATATCAGCAATTCCACGACTGTCCAGCTACCCACACCGCCCCCAGCGATTTCGAAACCGATTTGGAATTCCCGCCTCAACCATTACCACTTTTGTTTACTCAAACACTACATGACTTTACTGGTGTATTTTGGTTGCTGTGATTTATAAATTTGGAATTTGTGAATACCTCGCACTGACATGTACTGTTGTATACTCTGATCTTGCCTTGTGCATGTGTATTGACCACGGTCAATAAATATACTATACTATACTATACTATAAATGCTCCGAAGGAACAGTCTCCGGTGAAGGGAGGTGGGTTAGCCCGTGTCAAAAATCTACTGTGGGCTTTTCAAACCTCACAAACAACCCTGGATGCCATTCGGCATTATCTGTGGTCATCAATCCCCCCACTTCACTCCTACCTTTATACTTGTCTCTCGCCTCTTGGCCACCTGATTCCTACGCTTTGGATCTTACCAAGATTATTGACGCAATAAACCATCTTTCACTGCTGCCCTTTTCCTCTAAACTCGTAGCTGGGGTCTTTAATGCCCCAAGTTTTTGTTGGAATAAACTATCTGCCCGAAACAATTTACTGTACTTTGAGTCAGGCATTGGTTTAGGGCGCTAGATCCAACACATACCTATCTCAAACAGGGAAAACAACGTCCCTGGGCTGTTATACCTTTGGTTTATCCGAGATTTGAGCTAGAACACTCGACCTCTTCCCAGGAGTTCACCACAGAAGGGTGTCCTGCACCTTCGCAGTTCCGCAAGCTTCTGACGCGCTTTATCCACCAAATCATCTCTCTTCACCGGTCAGCGAGAGTGACGTCGTCTGCAAGCTTCCATCGTTAAACTGGGACATCCGGCAAAGTGAATCTCAGCTGGCCACTGATTCACTAGATTCCAACTTTTCCGACCTGTTGTCCACAATCCCCACCGCTCGCATCATTCCAAAATGAGTCCGAAGTTCAGTCTTGAGCCGAATACAAAACAAATGTCCAAAGTTTTAAAAGACATATCACACCAGTAGTGACGTATAGTCGCTCTTTCAGCTCCAACATATCGCGGAAGTAATCAGAATCAAGACTGAAGATATGCTAACAAATAAGAAGTATTTGCTCTGCAATGACATGATATATCCTCAAAGCCGGCTCGCCTAATGAAGAACAAAATTCCGAACAAGACGGCTGGTATCCCCTCTCTAACTGCAGCTAACAACGAGCACGCCATCCCAACTGTGGTGATAGCCGGGGCCCTCAATTCCTACCTTGCAGCTTCCACGAAGACGGACTCCCACATTTTACTTCCTTGGATAGATCATGTCATCAAGCGCATAATATCTGATTTAGAACTTGCCCTAAACGAAGTGACCAATCAGCCTTATAGTGTCCGGAAGTCCTCACACCGTGACCATGATAGTGTTCTGTAAAAACGTCTACTTCTTGGAGGAAATGATGTCACAGCCCCACTGTTGCGGGCTGACAATCTGCCCGTCAGGTTTGGCATATTTCCCTCACACGGAAAACCTTCGGTCGTCATCGTATCTCACAAGGAGAGACCAATACATGACACGTGAAGCTACCGCCCCATCAACCACACTCTAACTGCTTCTAAGTTGATGGAACACCCCATCAAACACCGAATGTCTGACTTCATTTTTTGTCTCATGTTATCATCCGTGACAAGCAGCACAAATTTTGAAATTACCTTCAAGCACCATCTGCCAGTGCGACTTTTTCAATCTCACGACGGAGGCCGCCGAAAACAATAAATCTCTCGTTATTATACACCCTGATATGACCAAAGCTTTTGACCTTGTCCCGCCTTCTTTGTACCAACGAAACTCAAAGCTCACGGGTCTTCCCTTCTTCTTTTGTTGTGACTAACATCATTTTCATCATGTGGCTCACAAACGGTTTCGATTGGTTGATGTTTCAGGCCACCTGCTCCAGTTACCAATGGAGACATACGAGGGAGGGTACTCGGCCCTTTGCTTTTTCCCATCCACGCAAATAATATACTTCACATTCTGCACTACGGTATCCCATTTCTTCTTGCTGATGACATTAAGATGGTTTAGGTGTTTCGTCTTCAAAATTTCCAGTGATGTAGAGCGAAGTGGCCCCCGGTGCCTTTCTTGAAGTATGAACTTCTCAACCTCTAAGAGCTTCTACACAGATTTAAATGTCAAAAAACCCTCGGAACCCTGCTCAGCCAAGACCCACTCCTTTAGTACAGCCCGTTGGTTCAGACCTTTGTCTTCGTTACTGTTGTAGCTTTAGATTTTCTGAATATTTTTCACTCCAGATTGTCGAGACGAGAAGACCCCTCTCCAGAACTTTTCGGTTAAACGATTGCAAACTGCTCATCTATGAGTCTCACGCCAGGCCTCTCCTTAAATACTGTCCTATTATCTTCGCCAACATTACGAAATCTGATTGCATTTCCCCGGAGTCCATGCGGGGCCAATTCACTGAACAATGAAGGGGATTTTTCCCCAGCCTGTCTGATAAGGACCGATGCTTCCTTCTTAGTTTCGACCTAATGAGGCTGCGTCGCGTGAAGCTCGATTTATGCTTCATGTTTTGGCAACACCACCGCATGGCCTTCCCGTGTACTGAACTCATTAGTCTTTCGACCCCCACGAATTATGCCCTACGCCATTGCTTACTCCATCCCTACAAAACTGGATCAAAATTATCGTGGAAGTCCAACTTTTCCCCCATAAAATACTGAAAATTTTGGAATAAAATTCTGATGAACATCTGCAAGAGTCTCGCTGCCTCCCACTGCAGAGGCTCACTGGATCACTTCTTGACCCTTCCCAAAATGATCACTGTTACCATCCAGGGACTTATCGAAGGGCTGGTTTGTGAAAAGGGGTTTGACCACTAGAACTACTGCACCATATTCAGGAACTTTTATTACTCGCCCAACGACAAACGCCGGGTCAACTGTTCCATATTACAATAAGATGCACTGTGCATTAGAGTGGCCACCGTTTGTTGCCTCGTGTAACTGTAGCTAGACCAACGTTGTCCCGTTTTCCCAATTGTGGACAATATTCAAGTTATCCTGCTGCCAACTGTCCCGAGGGTTTTAGCTCTCGATATCTCTCCAGCCTCAAATAAAGTTGAGGTTTTAGATTCTAGGACGTCATCTTCCGCCGTTCAGCACTTTACTTGATCTTTTCAATTCCTTACATTAATTTTGGATACCATCACCCACCCGGGTTTTATGTCTAACCTCATTTCGCTTCTTCTGATTATCCCGTTCATGAATCTCCCATCCCATGAGCCTACCTTCTAATAACTACTTGTTGGCCTGTTCTCCCGTCTCACGTCCGAATCCAACACCAGCCAGCAGCTGCTATATTTCCTCTTATGCATCATTCTATCCCCATTAGTACCGTTAGCCTCGTTCACACCGGCTAACCTGAAATGGTCCCTGATAGTCCTAGGCGTGGTCTAGCGTCGTATGAGGCCGGTGCACACATGTTGGCCTACGCTTTACAACATTCTTTGTCCCACTCTGTGTGTCTGCTCACTCACACCCTGCATTTTTCCAGCCCATGCTAGTTAAACTCCTGATGTCGAAGGAGCCTATACCGTGACTCCCTCTGGAGTCTGGAAAACAGACCACCCCCGGCAAATGTGAAACGGGGATAAATATGCATAAAATTGGGATCGGGCTGAGGGGCTATGGAAGGACCCTGTGTGGGCTAAACAATCCCTCCATAGGGAAGCAAAAAAACTGAAAATCGTGGAAAACAAAAATAACCCAGTGAGATCTATCCAATTTCCAAATTACTCTGCTATTTGCAGTTGAGTAGTAGGAGATTAGATTTGTATATAATATGATTCATCATGCAGCTTGAACGCTCAACTCACCATTGAAAACCATGGAAGCACTGTACAGCTGTTTCGTCCTTGTTGGGAATCATCAGCAGTGCACATCCACCGAGCCCCCACGGGGACTCGAACCCGGGGTGAACGATTGTGAATCGAACACCTTAACCACAAGGCTATCCGGGCTGGCTCTCAACGGTTTGTTGAACATCTACACTACATGATATAGCACCCTTCCGCCACTGGCTTCGAACGGTAACAACCCGCCTCCCACACAGCGATCGACTCCTATGATGGATGACTTCTCTGTAGGGGCCTAAGTACAACGAAGGCATTCCGTTATGAACAACCTACAGAGCTTGGTTACTATTTCTTCATAACGGAATGCCTTCGTTGTACTTAGGCCCCTACAGAGAAGTCATCCATCATAGGAGTCGATCGCTGTGTGGGAGGCGGGTTGTTACCGTTCGAAGCCAGTGGCGGAAGGGTGCTATATCATGTAGTGTAGATGTTCAACAAACCGTTGAGAGCCAGCCCGGATAGCCTTGTGGTTAAGGTGTTCGATTCACAATCGTTCACCCCGGGTTCGAGTCCCCGTGGGGGCTCGGTGGATGTGCACTGCTGATGATTCCCAACAAGGACGAAACAGCTGTACAGTGCTTCCATGGTTTTCAATGGTGAGTTGAGCGTTCAAGCTGCATGATGAATCATATTATATACTCTGCTATTAGTCTGTAAAGGAAATGGGTAACCTTCTTTTATGGTTATGTCTCCCATCAGCCCAGACCTGATCCTGCGAAAGGGGAAACCCAACATCGCTCTTGTTTGTTCGGCCTGCTTCCAACTCTTACGCACGAGGCTCATTGGGTTGACAGCGAACTGGGCTCTCCATATACGCTTCCCTACCTCCCTATCTAAGTGCCGACCTCCCCATAACCCCCCTGTACACCAGGCGTGTGTTGACGTCAAGTACAACGGCCACCGTGGCTTCGAAATTTTACCTTATGATTCGAACAGAATATCGACGCACCCAACGACGAAAATATGCTTCAGGGAAGCCCGAAAAACTAAAAAAGTGAGTGGAGGAAACCGTTCAACTTTTCCATTCGTACTTTTCTGTCTTTCGACATTTTTGTATAAAGGCGGCCTCCTTGAAGTCCTAGCATCCAAGCCACACTTGAGTTTACAGCTCCACCTAACAGCAACCAGCACTCGACACCAGCATGCAAGGCCGGATCCGTAAATACCCCATGGCAGCACGAGTCACATATCTTTGAAACCAGTTATGCGGACTGCTATTTGGGTCTTTAGTACATACTTGTTTCCTCCTGCTAACTAAAATCTTTACTGCAGCATTAACATTTAGCCCACTGACTTGGTTGGCAAGTTGAGGCAACAGAAGGCAAGAACCTGCCTCAAAAACGTCCACAAAAATGAATTTACGGGAAACAGTTCATACCTTCCATTCCTACCCAACTATCTTCTTGGCCTTCGTAAAAGAGCGACTGTTTACTCGTTCTTGCGCCTGACCCACCCTTGAGTATACAGCATAACCGATTAGCAAACTCATGCGGACAAAACATGATCAGTCAGCACCATGCCACAAGTAAATAACCCAGGGCTGCTTTCCGGATCTCCAGTCATGTCATTGGTTCCCAGAATGCACCTGGGCTGCTGCTACGCACTCGCTTAAAATTTGACTAAGAAACCCACAAACAAACAAAAGAATTATCGATAGGATCACCCATATCCGGATTTCACGCAGAAGCTGTACTGCAAGCCCTTGCAAACACCGCGCTGCCAGTGAATAAACTTCTGGCCAGATATGCGGATGACACGTTATTCATTATCAAGAGCTCAAATATAGAAAATGCACACGCCACAATCAACAACTTCTTTGAGGATATCGCTTACGCTGAAGAAACAGAAAGGGACGACCAGCCAGCATTTCTATACGTAATGGTAAGGCGCACCTGCAGCGACCAACCAAAACCAGAAAGGGTACAGTGTGAGGACCGAATGAGCAATTGGAAACCGGAAAAAGAGTAAACGTTATGCGCAAGGTGAACTGCAAGGACGGCAATCCAAAACTATCGCAAATCGAGGAATGCGTATCCAATTCAAAGGAGTCCCAAAACCGGAACAAGATTGCGTCGTAGTTTCCACGATACTCAGGCATGCGACCATGCAGACTCAACAGTAAAACCCAAAAGTTGAACGTCCCGCGGTCCAAGCACGACGGTCAGAAACGGTTTGAGGAAAAACTCAAATGTCTTACGGAAACAAATAAAAATGCAAACGTGTTGTGTATGCTTAGCGAAACAAAGCCAAATGTAGTCACTCTCACTAAATGCGCACAACATTTGGGTGGATTTTGAAAGTACGCTGTTTGCACCGCCGGCCAAATTCCTACTGCGAAAACCCTTGTCTAATGCTCAGGATGGGATCACGGTCTCACCCCACCTACCCATAACTGAATGTCCGCCTGCCGTTCCTAACTTTCTGCGATGTCTGCATGTACAACAGGTTGTCTTTCTAGTCACGGTTTTCACTGTTCACGGCTGACCAACTTATAATTTCGTCGCCCAATTAGAGATTGTTACATTCGTTAGAAGATCGACGTCTACATTAAGATAAACGATTAGAATGTAGATATTCCGGGATCAAAAGTTTCGCTTAAAAGGATCAGGCTACATATTCCAAGCAGTAAACCAACTATCTGAACATGGGTTCAGAATAATTTACTGAAGGATGTTCAGATAAGCTGAACGTGCAAACCCCTCCAAATGTTCAACGTACTTTTTTAGTGTGACTTCATTTGGCATTGCTTTGCCAAGCATACACAACACGTTTGCATTTTTATTTGTTTCCGTAAGACATTTGAGTTTTTCCTCAAACCGTTTCTGACCGTCGTGCTTGGACCGCGGGACGTTCAACTTTTGGGTTTTACTGTTGAGTCTGCATGGTTGCATGCCTGAGTATCGTAGAAACTACGACGCAATCTTGTTCCGGTTTTGGGACTCCTTTGAATTGGATACGCATTCCTCGATTCGCGATAATTTTGGATTGCCGTCCTTGCAGTTCACCTTGCGCATAACGTTTACTCTTTTTCCGGTTTCCAATTGCTCATTCGGTCCTCACACTGTACCCTTTCTGGTTTTGGTTGGCCGCCGCAGGTATAACAGCCGGTCGTGGAAAATCCCCCTTTTTCCTCGCGATTCAGTGTTTTTCCCAACATCACTCATTTCCATACACTATTGACTTATCTTTACGAACTGGTTGTTTTTCTGGACCAATTGTTGTTTGTTCGCGCCCAGAGCGCTACTTTGGTACATCCTTGTTCAGGACCTGCGTGACGCACGCGCTGTATGCTCACACGCTGCTATTCGGTTTCTTGTTGTTGAGTCCTTGTGATCGTATTATTGAGGTTTGTATATTTTTATGTCATTGTTTATTGTAATAATCTAGTATCGTAGAATATCACGGATAATCGTCTTTTGATTTCGGGATCCGTTGCGAATTCGGCTACGCATTGCTCAAACGTTCGTTACAATACTCAATACATCAATTTGGAACGAGGAAAAACACGCAAAATGCCAAGAAAAGGATCAAAAGCAGTCGAATCCGGACTGGAATTAATACGGCAAGTCTCTGGGGAGGTTTTGGGTACATATGATTCTTTAGTTAATGCTAGATCGCCTAGTCCTGTCAGTGCTAGTTCACGTATTATTGAGAACAATATTGATCGTAAGGATGTCGATTTATATAAGCTGAGAATACTAGAACTAGAGCAACAGTCACTATCGGCTAGACTACAGGCGCAGGAAGCAGAGAAGAAGTGTACACAGAAACAGCGAGAGCATGAGACCAGTGACTTCGACACTTCCGATAGATTAGGGCGCAATAAGGTAGGGAACCCCATGCCGGTCGCCGACTACAAACCACCATCGATCGATCTGCCTAGAGTGGAGCTAACGGTTTTCGACGGCGAGCTGAGAAATACTGCAAGTTTGTCAAGCAGTTCGAGACGTTCGTTGAAAATAAGGTAACCGACCCTGGGCAAAGGCTTCTCTACCTTACTCACTACTGCCGAGGCCGAGCAAGAGAAGCTATCGACGGGTGCACCATGCTCGACCCAGAACAAGGCTACACAAGGGCAAGGAAGATTCTAAGGGACTTGTTTGGCCAACCTTTCAAAGTAGCCCGTAACCTAATAGAGGGCGTGGTGGTAGAGGCAAAGAGAACCAAGGGCGACGTCTACACCATGGCCGACCTGGTGATTGGGATGCAGAACTGCTCAATAGCCCTTCGACCATTTAGGTTACAGGGCTGACCTAGACGCCATGCACACTTTGGAAGGCATAGTCCGTCACCTCTCTCCCGAACTACAGGGTCGGTGGGCGGAAGAAGCAGGACGGATAAGCCAAAGCGACAGAGAAGCCAACTTCGAAGACCTGACCGAATACTTGGGCAGGCAAACGAAGATAGCTGACAGCAGATTCGGCTGACTCATCCGGGACAGCAACCGAGCAAACAAGCCCAGTACTAGCCAAGTCCAAACCCCTGTACGGGAACATCCAAAGTACCAGCCTTGGACCACTACACATGTCATTTCACGAGATGCTACGGCGCAACCAAATTGCAGATCCTGCGGTACTAGCCATGGCCTACCAGAATGCCCCAAGTTCGGCAACGCCACAATAGACGAACGGTGGGGAATGGCGAGGATGGCAGGAGCATGTTTTATCTGTCTCAACACCACGCACCGGGCAGCAGCCTGTAGGACAAGGAATCGATGTGGTTACGAGGGCTGCACGGGAAGACACCATCGGCTGCTTCATCAGGCGAGAGTAACCATATCCGAGGCGAGTGCCAAGCCCAGCGTGATTTGTTCAACTTCACAATCTGCCAGTAAACCGGTACGTTTAGGCGTAGTGGCCGTGGGAGTAGTGACTCCGACTGGGATAGTCAAGGCGTTGGCTTTCGTTGATAGTGGATCCGACACCGCTTTAGTGAAAGAGCGGTTTGCCGACAAACACCAACTGGCTAAAGGTGCGACGTCGTTAGCAGTGAGCACGGTGGGCGGAACACAGGTAATGACTGCCGGTAGATTAGGGCTGCAACTCATCTCTCTAGACACTAACGAGGAAATTGAACCAACGGAGGCATTCACGTTAGCGGATCTCCCCATGCGAGCACCAAGGTCGGTGAACGCAATCTTGACGCGGTGGCCCCACCTGCAGGATGTAACCGTTGTAGACTGGGAAGATGATGAAGTGGATCTCCTCATCGGCTGCGACGTGCCAGAGGTGCATTGGGTGCTTGACCAGAGAGTGGGCGACCGCCAGGCACCTTATGCCGTACGCACGGCTCTGGGATGGATGTTATACGGTCCAGTAGGGGTACGCGGTTCCGTGAATTACTTATCCGCCGAAACGGACCGCATGGAGTACCATCTGCAACGGCTGTATGAAAAAGAGTTTCATGACATTGGAGACGAAAGACCGACGTTGTCCCAAGAGGATCACTTCGCTCTACAAACGGTGCGGCAAGGCACTAGGGGCCTCAAAAAAACAGTTCGAGGTTCCCCTCTCATGGCGCACACCGGTCGACCCGTGTGCTGATAACAGAAATTATGTTCTCCAACGATTACTACGACTAAAAGAACGCTTCATTCGAGACCAGAATCTGTGGGAATGATACGCGGATTTGATGAAGCGAAACGAGGCCCTCGGTTACGTTGAAAAGGTGCCTGGTAACACCGACAGCAAAGGGGGTATCTGGTTTCTGCCTCACCATCCGGTTATCAACCCCAAGAAACCCAATAAACTGCGGGTGGTTTTCGACTGTGCGGCCAAGTTCCGGGGCAAGTCGTTAAACGATTGCCTACTACAGGGGCCTGACTGGACCACACCACTGATCGATGTTTTGTGCCGTTTCAGAGTGGGTAAAAAGGCTTTGTCTGCCGACATTAGGGAAATGTTCTATCAGGTGAAGATTCCGGTAAGAGAACGAGATGCTTTGCGTTTCCTGTGGTGGGAAGGGAGCGGCCGGGACGAATTGTAGGATGACCGTCCTTCCCTTCGGAGCCATATCGTCACCATTTTGTGCAAACTACGCCCTCCGAGAATCAGAGAACAAACATGGCGATTCGGTACATCGGACGGTAGTAGATAGCGTCAGCAGGAACTTCTACGTCGACGACTACCTTGGGTCATTCGATGATGAGGAATCAGCTCTAGAGCAGTTCAGGGGTCTGATGAGATTGCTGGAAGAGGGCGGCTTCCATCTAACTAAATGGATGTCGAACGCTTCAGAAGTGCTGAAGGTCGTCCCGTATCACGAAAAGGCCGAAAGGGTAACAGATTTGGACGGCTCACCACTTCCTATCGAGCGCACTTTAGGAATACAGTGGGACGCGGAAACGGACGATTTTGTTTTCGAGCTAAACGTTCCCGAGCTGCCAATAACCCGTCGTGGCATACTATCTGCCGTCTCAAGTTTGTTCGACCCGCTCGGTTTCGTCTCACCATGGATGCTACCCGGAAAGATCTTGCTGCAGCGGCTGTGCCGTAAGAAAGTTGATTGGGACCAGTCACTGGACCGAGGGGACCGGTTGGACTGGGAAGAATTTTTGAACACCTTGAAGAAATTAGGGACATAAGAATCCCACGATGTTTGACTCCTGGCCATACGACACGGACTGGAGAACTACATGCCTTTTCCGATGCATCCGAAGTCGGTAATGGGGCTGTGGTGTACGGACGATGGTGCACAGGAGATGGGCAATATACTACGAGGATCCTGTTTGCTAAAGCCCGCGTTGCTCCACTGAAGTCGGTCTCAATCCCACGCCTTGAACTCAGCGCAGCCCTGTTGGCAGTCAGGGTGGTGCAAGCTGTGAAGAGATGTTTCGATCTCTACATTTGGTCGGTGAGCTTCTGGACGGATTCAACGATAGCACTTTACTATATCAACAACGTCCGGAGCCGGTTTAGTACTTTCGTTGCTAACCGATTCAAGATTATCCACGATGGATCAGCCATGAACCAGTGGAGTCATGTCAGGTCTGGCGATTATGCGGCCGACCTGTGCTCCCGAGGTGCGAACAACTTCAGGCAACTGGACACGTGGACGAGAGGGCCAAACTTCCTGCAATTGCCCAAACAGGACTGGCCCGTGTTCGAGTTAAAAACCCCTACGGAAGTGGAACTGGAGATCAAAGGCGTAGTGATAGCAACCAACGTCGTCGAAGCAACATCCATTCTATCGCGGCTGGTCAGGTTTTCTTCCTGGGAGAAGACGCTTCGTTCGCTAGTTTGGTTAACCAGGTTCAAGAGAAATTTACTAGTCATGAAAGGGCTACGGCCCTCAGGTCGGATACGGGTCGGCCCGATAGGTCCCAATGAGCTACAAGCGGCAGCGTACGATCGTTTCAGAATGATACAACGCGTGGCTTTCGCCCGAGAACTCAAGAGGGCGGAAGAAGTGGGGCTGACCAATAAAGACATGCCATCTCCAAGAGGCGAGCTGAAGCTTTTAAACCCCAAACTCATCGAAGGACTGCTGCGGGTGGATGGTAGGCTGACCAACGCCCACCTGAACTTCGACACAAAGTATCCTATACTTCTGCCTGCGAGACAACCTGTAGTAGAGCTAATGATTCAACACGTCCACGCAGTGGAGGGACATGCCGGGGAAAGTCACGTGACGAGCGTCATCCGAAAGCGCCTTTGGTTGTTGAGAGGACAAGAGACTGTAAAACGCGTAATCCGACGGTGTGTGCAATGCAGGAGACGCAATGCCACAGCAGGCAAGCAACTCATGGCCCCACTACCAGAATGCAGGGTGACTACGGGCTGGTGGCCGTTCAGTGACACCGGGTTGGACTGTTTCGGGCCCTTGTGGATAAAGTGCGGGAAAAGATTAGAAAAGCGATACGGATGTATCATGACGTGCATGAAGTCACGTGCGGTACACCTAGAAGTCGCACATTCGATGACGACCGATTCGTTTCTATGGGCCTTGCAAAGATTTATCAACCGAAGAGGCGTACCGGCCAATATATCCTCAGATAATGGGTCGAACTTTGTCGTCGCTCACCGGGAATTGCAGCGTTGGCACAAGAACATAAACAGGGACGAGCTGCAGGATCGAACCGTGGCCTACAACATACGATGGCATTTCAACCCCCCACAGGCCAGCCACCGAGGCGGCGTATGAGAACGCATGATCCGGTCTGCCAGACGGATAATACTGTCAATCATGGAGCAGCAGCCGCCCGACGACGAGACGCTGAACACCGTCATGACTGAGGTGGAGAGAATTCTGAACAACCGCCCCCTGGTTCCAGTAATGAACGGCGACCCCACCCACCTGGTGCTCACCCCGAACGACTTATTGACGTTAATGTCGAACGAGGGTTTCCAAGGGCCGGTAAACCTTCGTGGGAGCTACCTCCACGGATGGAAGCAAGCGAACTATCTATCCAGGGTCTTCCGGAGGCGATGGCTGCGGGAGTACCCACCGGCTTTGCAGACTCGACGGAAGTGGCTGGCCAAAACAAGACCATTCAAAGTTGGGGACGTGGTTATGATCGCAGACGAACGCGCACATTTCAGCACTTGGTCTTTGGGAGTAGTTACGGAAACCATCAAAAGCACTGACGGAATGATAATAACGGTGAAGGTGAAGACAGCTAACGGAGTGCTCATTCGTGACATACGCAGTATTAACCTACTCGAGAGCGAAGACGGAGGGGCTGATTACCCTGTGGCCCAGTAAACCTTTTTCACACCAGTAATCGAGGTGGATAAAGAAACACCATATATACCACACGGTCTCCGTCAAACACGTTAAGGTGCTCGCGGTCTTTTCGTTGACATTACAGGAGGTTCTTTCCGATATGTGGTGATGAGTGCGATTCCATTATACTACCGATAATTACACGCATGCACGGCGCACTCTACATCTCGTAAACCCATCAAACATGTGACAGTGTTCGTTGTTTTGCTTTTTGTTGACGCTACCGAATGCCCCTTGCATATGTGGAAGTAGCGGAGCTCAGGTCACACACACATGCTACATTTTACTCGTTTTCTTGCCACGCGGTCTTTTGTTGACATTGCAGAATGTCCTCCTTTGAAGTGTAGTCATACCTGTGATTTCATTGTACACCCCGGCACACACACACGCACTCACACGCACACTCAGGCACGTACATCCAGGACCGGACGGCTCCTTACGAGGACAACGTCTATGTGACCCTTCACGCCCGCCATCGGTCATTTGGTCTTGTGGAAGATGTAGACTAGCCTCACGTCTATGTATCCAATGGATTAGGTGCGACCAGTAGTAGAACGTTGACGACGAGCATTAGACGCGCGTACTGACAGCAGGGCCTAGGCAGGTAGGAAGAATCAGTACCTTTAAACCGAACATTTGACTCTGCTAAGGATCCAAGAGAATTTTGGTTGGCGGTGTAACAGCCGGTCGTGGAAAATCCCCCTTTTTCCCTCGCGATTCAGTGTTTTTCCCAACATCACTCATTTCCATACACCATTGACTTGTCTTGACGAACTGGTTGTTTTTCTGGACCAATTGTTGTTTGTTCGCGCCCAGAGCGCTACTTTGGCACATCCTTGTTCAGGACCTGCGTGACGCACGCGCTGTATGCTCACACGCTGCTATTCGGTTTCTCGTTGTTGAGTCCTTGTGATCGTATTATTGAGGTTTGTATATTGTTTATGTCATTGTTTATTGTAATAATCTAGTATCGTAGAATATCACGGATAATCGTCTTTTGATTTCGGGATCCGTTGCGAATTTGGCTACGCATTGCTCAAACGTTCGTACAGCAGGTGCGCCTTACCATTACGTATAGAAATGCTGGCTGGTCGTCCCGTTCTGTTTCTTCAGCGTAAGCGATATCCTCAAAGAAGTTGTTGATTGTGGCGTGTGCATTTTCTATATTTGAGCTCTTGATAATGAATAACGTGTCATCCGCATATCTGGCCAGAAGTTTATTCACTGGCAGCGCGGTGTTTGCAAGGGCTTGCAGTACAGCTTCTGCGTGAAATCCGGATATGGGTGATCCTATCGATAATTCTTTTGTTTGTTTGTGGGTTTCTTAGTCAAATTTTGAGCGTGTGCATATGCGAAATCCATGAGTCCAAAGAGGTTGGCTTTTCTAACTGGTTACCTGTGTCTTGCCTTTGAGGGAACCCGTCCAACAAGCTGTTGTCCACTTTCATTTCCACTGAAGTGAATAACACCGTGACGTTGAATGCAAGCCTATCCTCTCCCCCTCCTATCTTGAAGTTTTTCAGTTTATCCGCGAACTGTTGGGCTTTGGATGTTGTTTGTGTTGCCCGCCTGCCAGTGTTTTCATGAATTCCCATATCCTTCTGGTCAAAATTCCTGCCGAGGTTCCGGGTAAGGGGAATGATGGCCTCAGTGGGGTGTCTTTCTTTTGTACTTTCGGTAAACCGCAATACTGAGGCAATTTTTAGTCTCCTACTTTCTTCCTGTCAGGTTTCTCTTAAGTAGTCCTTAGCACACACTGTAACCACCTTGGAGCTGATTTGATTTTCTTTTTCGGTTTTCTAATTTGATCAGTATCAACGATGGTGTACTTGGCAACCTGTTCCATCAGTTGTTTTATCCCCTGGATGTGATCGGCTTAGTCCATGACTACCTTCATCCCTCCTTTTTCGGCTCTGGTTATACACATATAAGTCTGGGCACCCCTGCCAGTGCACTGATTAGGACACTTAGGCTGGCAATATAAGTTTGCTACACCTACCTCAGGGGTCACCAGCAAATACAAGCCATCAGCCTGAGTAACAAAGAATAGAAATATTCAAAATCTTTGGAAACACCTTGGGGCGCCATAAGCACAATTCTGCCCGACGATGAGCGATATTTACCTGCAGATATGCTTCTGCATTCGGGCAACTGCTCTTTCTTCATGGATGCTTGGGGCCAAACCTTCTGGGGCTAGTTATGGACTAGAGACCGCCAATTATTTATCCATCTGCACGGATAGCGGCTTGACAAAAAAGTAGGCGTCAGCATCCCTGTAACTAGATATATTACCACGAATACCTGAACTAGCACTGACAAGACCCGCACACCTAACCACCTCTAAAGAAATAGGAAAACCGAAAACCTCACCCGTGACTTGCCGAGTAAATTCCTGTTTTGCTTTTCGCTGCTTCCATAACATTTTAGGCAAGCCACACCTCCTATTGATCCAGATTGATCAATCTGAGTATTGTAAGGCGCTTTTGGGCAATGCTTAACGCATTCACAAGAACCATATGAAGGAACACGATTAATTCGTTTTTTCTGCGGCACTGGACTGTAGAGTGAGGAACTTTGCAAACGTATACTGCCCAAAATATGCGGTCAAGCGGACTCAAAACGAGAGCCAATTTCACGGCGTCAGAAAACGATCACCTGAGTCACACAGGTCCAAGCAAGAGGCGACAAAATTGCACTTTTAATGACGATAAACGAAGATTGGCACACAAGGTTATGGACGGTGCAGAAAAGCACGAGCTATATATATGTACTCGAATATTTTTGAGAAACCAGGGGTCACAGCATTCTCGAGGATTTTTCATGTCGGGCTGTGCCAATCCGGGAGGCAAAGGCCACAACCAGAGCGAGCCTCTTGCATATACAGCGGAGTACGGGGTTCCTTGCCTGCTCACCGATGACGTCAGTTCGACTGGTGATGAAACGTTTGCGGCCTGAAAGCCAAAAGCATGGATCACCAACCAACACAAAACAATCGACCCGAGCTATGAAAGGCATCAGTATTCAAAGTCACTCGATGGACAGTCGAGGCACGCAAGCTACCTTCCGTTTGAGTTCCACCATAGCAGTGTATATCGGCGTGAATATACCCGACCTCTGACATTCCAATGCTGATCGCAGTCCAAAGATTTCACCAAGAGCCTTCTGTTCAGGATCACTACACCGCTCTATCCACTCAAAACGAGTGTTCTCAATGAATCTGGAAGCTTCAACCCTTTTAATTACCTCCACTGTGAATGGCTCGTGACCATGAAGGGCAGTTAGGCTTTCTGTTGCCCTTGAACACAAATGGCTTTTTCAGCGGTCAAGGGTAGGTCTTAATCGTGATCCCAGTCCAGGATGGTTCCTACATCCACGCCTGGGTCACTTCACCCTCAGATATTACAATTTTCACGTCAGCCACAAAAATGAATCTAAACTGACGAAGGGCTGATGAAAGGCTGTTCTCAAACAACGAGTGTTGGGCCTAAGACGGATCTTTAGGTACGCATCCTGTGCCGCCACCCAAACTCTAGCGCCCGCCTCCTATTTTACCGTAAAACGTCTCGCACGAAAGGAAATACGCCAGCCACCTACACACTTACCCACCTTTGCCGAAAGTCCCTATCCTGCCCAAAAATAGAGTCAGACGTCCTGCTAAATTCAAGGCAGCATACTTCCACCCTTCCACCTTAGTCCGGTCGCCCGGTCATTTCATCTAAGAACCTCAAGGGATTGGTAAGACAAACTCTACTCTTTAGAAATTCATGCTGAACTGGGCTTGGTGTGGGGTGATCCATTGAGTCTTGGCAGATGTGAAAGCAGATGGTCTTCTCAAGAACGTTCCGTGGAATGCCAGTGAGGCTTACCGGCCTATATCTACCCCCAGCCGACTCAGGTCCACTCCTAAGTGGTTCCACGACTGCTGCACTTTTCTGATCCTGAGATGGCTTGCCCTAGTCCAGTTTGGACCCGCACTACCTATATACCGTTGGAGATATGACGTCCCTCAACAGTCTGGTGATAACCGGAGGGGTGCCTTCTGGACCCGCTGAATTACGGTTATTTAGTTCCTGTAGGTACTCACCCAATATTCCCTCTAGAAGATTTCGTCCATTTAAATTCGACGGAGGGTTTACCGGAGTCGGGTCCGGCGGCACTCCACTTTTTTCTCGGTGTACAATGCCGCAGAGTTCACCAAGGGCATCTTCTTTGCTCTGGTCACCGGTGGTTATACTGTGGTTCACAGTGGACAATGGGCCTATCCCATCTTTTGTTGACCCTTTTGACTGCACGTAACTAAGGAATCCCTTTGGCTATTTTTTCACGTATTGGGCTAGTTTAGGCCCAGCCCTAGCTCAGCAGTTCTCAGAAGGCTCTTGGTATCACTATGAGGCTCGGTATTGAGAACCCCTATCTAGCCTACCGGTGGAGGCTGTGTGAATGTTCGAGCCGCGACTTCTTAGTCTGATGGCTTTGGCAGTTGCAGCCTCCCGCTACAACGGTTCGTTCACTCTTCTTTTTCGTTTCAAAGGTGCAAACTTGTTCTCAAGCTCACTTAGGGATCCCCTCCACAAATATCAGTGTTTCTCGACAGTAGCCTCCTGCACAGTATACTGCATCATCTCCGCCGCCCTGTTGTTAAGTTTATATACGCTTGCCTGCTTCGTGGCAGGACCCCGCGGCTGGATGAGATGACATCATGGAGACAGTGAAAACTGATCTTGGTAGTCTGAAAACTGCAAAGGACTAACTTGTGCTTGCATGGAATGCATGCACTCCGGGGAATGGATGCACATTATTTTACAAGCAAAGCAGAGATATGTGAATATGTCATTCGGGGGATTGAAGTACCTCCCGTACGCAAAGACTATAGTTCAGACGAATACGGACGAGACTGACGGTGCCTCGAACATCCAATCTGAAGAGCAATTTTGATTGAAGGCGGTAGGAGCTATCCTTTGGAGAATGTCCCAGAATCCGGGCACCTCAAAGAGGTCCTGCAAGCCAGATGTGGAGGGTTTAAACGGTAGATCCAAAAGTGCACAGCATTAATAAATATCAGACGTTTTCTTTCATATGCACACTTTTCCAGGTAACAGAGCAGTATAACCTGAATACTTCTGCAAAGATCAGATTGTGAGGGTCATACCGCACTGGCTCCGAGTTTTACTCAGTAGAGAAGCTTGGATGAGTAATGCCATGGGAACAGCGGGATCTGGGAGGCAAATAGAAAGGAGCATGCAATTCGGCGGTTCTACCCACTGGAGGCTGAGTGGAGGCGTCGAGGCCAGAGACACGAAAGACTGGGTGTCTTAGAGGCATAGCAAACAAGAATAACTAAGGCGTAGTTATGAGAGGAAACGGCATAAACGGCAATGATGGAAGTGGCGTTGACCCTGCTAGTAGAATATAAATGGTGGGTTTGAAAAACAGCACCCCGAAAGGAAGTAACTGTAATGGTAGTTCAGGGTATGAAAAAAGGGAGAGGCCAAGTTTACATAGAAGGGCAGATTATTAATTTGTGTAAGGTGATTTTGAGAGGCGAAACGCGCACTGATAGATAGATTGTCATGGAGTATACTTGCTGTCAGTGGTTGCGGTTTTTTGGAGACTGTGGACTGAAAATAAGAGCCCAGGCTCCTACGGCATGCTCTGTTTCTAGGTATGAACTTATTAGAAAACTGAAGCACAAGGGTGACCCAGAGGTATGGAAAAAGTGTAGATAGGAAATGAACTTCATTTGAGATGCTTTATTGCTGAGTGGCAGAGCGTTGCGAGCATCTGACCGCAGAGGAGGTTTAACTTTGATGGTGGGGATAGTAAGGGCCTGTGCTGTAAAAGGTAAGGGGTTTCAAAGTAGGGGCCCAGTGGGTCAGAGGAAAGGACCGGCTGCAGAGCAAGTCCAGTGGGACACCTGAGCGGGGCGTGAAACGGTAAGGCCACAGCGGGTCGAGATTCGGTTTTTTGCATCCTTCTGTTTGACTTCTGGAAGTGTATCCTCAAGGTAATTGGTTAATGAAGTAACTTTCTGTGCTTTCTAATGATAATAATAATAATAATAATAATAATAATAATAATAATAATAATAATAATAATAATAATAATAATAATAATTGTACATTTCGGATGCGCCCGAAGCATGCTAGAATGCATGATCAGATGATTATAGTGATGCCGGAATGACAATTCACAAAAGGGTACAACAAGTGCATGCAGAGTATCAGAGAGAGTGTTACAGTGAACTAAAACTGTAGTAATGCCCGGCAAATTTGAAGGTCAAGGTCGAATGATGTCAGTTGGTCCGGAGTACATGCATAAGTGGTATATGAAATAATTACCACTAGTGGAAATTCGAACATGTTCAAAGGATATGTTTTTGGTGCGCTACAGAATATGAGGGGCATATGGATAGAAATCTCGTCGAAGCGTTCGGTGACTTATTCACTTTACTACAGGCATGTCAAGAAGTATTAACATGGAAATATTTCAGTCTGCAAAGATGGTAGTATATAAAGTGGTGGCTGTATACTGGAGGAATCATATATGTTGCAAACAATTGCGTATTTCTTGGGAGGGATACTACCAGAGTGATGGTGGCAGGGAACGGCCGGAGTAAAACAGGTGAGCGTGCGGCAAGTTGTTAACTTTATGTAGGGTTGGTATGAAATGTCAAAGCGGAAGTGGAAGACTAATAAATATTGACCGTGTGGTTACATCCATTATACAGGTGTTCAGTTATGCGAGAGGAAAGGTAAAGTAATCCACAGATAAGTGTACGTCAATAGATGAATGCTGTGTGGTATGTACCATGCAAAAATGACAGATCAATAAAACTGCACAGGTATATCGCGGGAAGCGGCCGTGGATCAACGAATATAGAAATAAAATGTATCGGCCGGTGCAGATAGTGGTGTGGTTTAGAGGCTGCATACGGGGTCAGTTTCGGTAATATAACACGAATGCAACATCTGGAAAATCAAAGGTCTCGATAACGGTGATGGTATAGTAAGTAGACGGTGAGTGTCACATTTCTAATGACCAATTTGACAGGTGTAACAAATGATGGGAACGGAGCGGCGATGCAGCATGGGAAGTGTATCGAAGACGTTCAATCGTGGAGGAAACGCAGTGATCTACAGAGCCCGAACACTCGATGCAACAGCATTGCGGATGCGATCGGATGGACCGATGAAGAGTGCAGGTAGTTACTAATTACTTCGCTGCCCACTGGAGGACTGGGTTTCAAAACGTTCCAGAAGATTATTAGACAACAGTCAAGCAACCATCCTCTGGGAGATTTACAGAGGCCTACAATACCCCCCTCCTCCAAAAAGAACAGGGCTGAAACAAAGGGCCATGCGTCTTCTAGCCTTAGCCGCTTGGACGGCTTCGCGCCTCAAAAAGTTTAGGGATAGAGTAGTTTGGGCCCAGATTACAGACAGTAGGTCGATAGGTTTTTAGAGACCCACCCAAATGAAGAATCCTTAGGGTGACTGGGACCCGTAAGTTCGGAACTTACGCCCGTCGGCAGAAAAATTATTCGTCCAGGAATGACTCCAAAGGTTACGCCACAGAGGTCCATGGAAACGTCAGTGGGGGTGGTGGTAGCATAAATAAACTCAAAGGAATATAATCATATAATCAGCAGATAGAAACGGGTGCCACGAAATACTATGTTCAGTGGTTTGTTGATACACATACGTATATATATATATATATATATATATATATATATATATATGTACGGTTCTTGGGTCAGGGGCATTACCATTATTGAGGAGCGCCGAAGAAAGTTGAGCGAGATATGAATGCAGCCAAGAGAGAACTGAGTCACTGAAGCCAAACTAATGCAGTTTGGCTAATAAGTGGGGCCATGGAGCATGATCAGAAACAATACACCTATCGAGATAAGCAAGAGATAATGCTCTGTTGCTATCTACCGCCTTAGTGACTGGGTCTACGAACTCAGGCCGGCGTATGGTGCGTGATCGATACTGGAGAGCCCGTGCTTCACTTTGCAAAGAGGTCTGGAGCCAAAAAACAGGTAATCGTACCATCTTCAACAATTGTTTCCACTATTCTGGTAATGATTTTGGCGTAACTTAAAAGATGATAGTTAGCAAGTTCATGAAAGATTTTTACGCCGTGGTATGATGACGGAAGTTTCCCAGTCTGTGGGCGCAAAGCCGGAGTTCAGTGACAAGGTGAATAGATCCAATGAAATTAGTAGGTCCCATCCGACGTAAGTGACTTCAGCAGGGAGCAACTCATCTGGTCCTGGATAAGCAGATGCTTCGTGACGTGAAAAAAGCCTGAAAATATCGTCTACGTTAAGTGCTATAGTAGAAGAAGAAACAGTGCCGGTGGTATAAAATTGTGATGAGGCAGTGCCTTTGATACAGGCCGTGAGAGACTCCGGCCATATCAGATTTGAAGGTAACCAAAGTTTTGTGGAGCAGCATAGCCAACTAAATGGCAATTTCGGCCTCCAAATTCCTAGATCTTGTATCAGACAAGGTCGTAAGTATTTATCTGGAGGTCCATGAGCTATGAATCTTTCGCTTCAAACATGAATTTTTCCAAGGCCCCGGGTAAAGTCCGAAAGACGGGTTAGTCCCTTCAGGAAGGAAAATTAACGGGCACCGGGGTAAAGGAGTTTGGGTTCTTCCTGTTTATAAAAGAGTAACTTTCTGCGGCGGGACCGGGCCTCGGAGGACAGTTAACTGTGTTGCCATAGACAACAACGTTTACTTGGTAATGGTCCGCTAAAAAAGCTGCTCGGACGATAGTAGTGGGTGAGGTAGAGCTGAAAGTTCCAGCCTGAAGTGAGAGAATTATTAATTTGGGTCCGTTGGTCCGGTGGACCCCGACGGAATTAGAGATCGTTTGGTACCATTCTGTAGTCGCTGCCCGAAAAATGCATAAAACAGGGGGCAAAACGTCAGAAATGCCGTGAGAGAAACTGGAGCAGACCACGGGTGGTCATCGCAATGGACCTTCGCCACCTCTATCCCAGGTTCAAATCCAGCTTTGGCTGCTGGTTACCTTAATCAACCGCAACCTCGAATTTGCCGCCACCCCTTCTTAAAACTGAGCATAGTTATGGGGTAAAAGAAGGTTGTTGCAAAAAATAATTTAAAATATTTCGAGAACTGAATAAAATCAATGATAAACTGTCCTTGTGGAGGTCGGTATCCTTTTCCGGTGACTCAAGAATACTAAAAGGTGGACCTGAGAATCCCTGAGATATTGACGGACAGCTTGGCATCAGAAGTTGCGGTCAACTGTAACCCCATTGAGCGTTCAGAGCTGTGAAGTTGAGACCTTCAGAGGGACCAGATGAGTGGTTGTTTATTGGAAAGCATGGGCAATAAACACCACTGACCGTCTAAGGCAAGGTAGGAAGATACCGCGAGGCAAAATATAAGGGACTTTATTCGCAGCGCGGGGCTGAACAGGGACCTGAAGAAGAATGTTGCTAATGAACGTGGTAGCGGGGACAGTGTGACCACTTTAGACTGAACAGCTATCCTCTTCTCTGGCTTCACAGGGGCCGGAGGAGCCCATGAATACGTGCAAGCGTTTAAGTAGGCTCCATTGGCACAGTAGCCTCCCAGACTCTAGGTAGGCTCAAAGGAGGGAAGGTGTAAAATTGATGGGCAGGAAAACCGGAGACTTGTTTAGTTCTTGAATGTTTGGAGCGGGTTTGTTATGAAGGAGAGAACACGAAGTCGAAGGTATTTGACAACGAATAGGGGTTGGACCTCTGGATGGAGAGCAAGGGGGAATGGAACGTATCGGAAGGAGTAGCGGAATTGGAGCTTTGAGAAATCGCTTCAAAGGACCGCACTAAATGGAGGAGAAATAAAATAGTCTGTACACGCCATGCACGCGTTTGTCATCGGACGAGGGTGCTTATGTCGCTGGTTGTAGGGCGGTACATTAGACACTGGTAAGGGTAGGAAATGGGCTGGGAATATGTGGGCTTGAAGCTAGGGCGGATTTCAGGTGCCCAACTGACAAAGTCATTTGGCTTGAGTCTGCAGTGATGTTTTTCAGCTTCATCTGATGCATGTCATGCAGGCTGGGAAAGGGTCGCTTCGAGAGGTGCGGTACAAGCCCCTGGAGGTGGCATCCTAGATACTACTGATACTAGCGGGAAGATGCTTCGTTACGGGCCGGGATCCTCTAGGATAAAGCACGGATGGCTGCAGAACACTGAAGTTACTTAACTCAGACGCTCTGTCAAAGTGTTCCGGCGTGGATTGCTATTGTGCTGTGAAACTTTAAAAGAGGACTTTGTTGGACTTTGCCCTTTGGTTAACGCAAGTGGGATATTATGGCTCGGTAACAAAGAAACACAAACAGAGCTACTCAAGATGGCGTTGTTGTCAGACTGACTGGTCCAGGCAGGGCTTTCCCTCTCGGAAGGTCAGAGTTAATTAACAGCCCCAGGCCCCGAAGGCGCAGGAAGGCGTAGAAATAGAAATACGGCCGAAACTTAGTAGTAAATGGCTACTAAACACTCGCCGAGAAGCAAAAGTTTGGGAGATAATCAGTCTGAGACCGGCTTCGACGAGTTCTGTGTCAGAACATTCAGGGGTTGCAGCCCCTCATACTGCTCTGTTTGGAAGAAGCAACTTGTCCGGAGTTGTTTCTTTGTTCTCACGTGGTGTAGTAAATTTCCGGTTATATCCCCTTTTGATGAATTATGTGGCCATCAGCTCCCCACTGAATAGGACTAGCCGTGAACAGTGGTAACGTTATCATCGTTTGCTCAAAATAATGCGAAAAGTTTTTCATTTCACGTCAGTAGCTCTCAACAGGGCATGACGTGTTGTGAGCAGAGTGATGCTGTCCGAGATATTGAACGCGATATCATTACAGGCATAATCTGTTTCCATTTTAAGCCACCTCAAAAGAGGTGATATTGAGAAAGGTTCGGCAGGCGGTTAGATCACATTCACTGCCCAACAAATGGGGCCGGGTGAAGCCTGCGGCTGTTATTCCTTGTCCAAATAGGCCTATCTGTGGCTTCTATTCTCGACTGCAGTGAAACCATCTACCGTCGTAAGAAAACGCCTTCACTATTCTTGTCCCCAAACACGTTTTTCGATGAGACAGAGAGGAATATAGTCAACAGAATATCATTGGGTTCGCGTGCCCAAGCTTTGCGTGTCACATCTTCCCCTTGGGATGAAGCACGTTTGGAATAGGACGAATAGATTCACAAAGATGTCTATAAGTATATGAGAACAAACATAGTTGACGGAAATGAGGCAGGATGGCGGGCAGACAGACAAACGTTGGGTTTGTCACAAGACGTTTGTTGAGCGGCGAATGGCATTTCAGAGCGTACAAGGTATCTGATGGTTTTCAATACTTCAAAAATTGTCTTTGACCTAGATGCAAACAGGAGTCTTCTTGTGGAATTCACTTTAGATGTTTTACATGGGTTAGGGTTTGGTAAATCCCGAAGAGTTCTATACAAAAACAGGCGGGGTGGAGGGGCTTTTACACGGGCAAAACAATTAAGCAATTGAAGGCAAAAGAGTGGCTGAACTTCCAGACGGCTAGCCGTGACGACAAAGAATGGCAAAAACGTGGGACGACTTTATTCTCAGCAGGTCTTGGCCTTGACCCGGACTGAATCGAGAGGTATACCAATATAGCATGTATAAATGTGGAAAAGAATTGCGTGAGACCAGCTTAGGTGTTGGTATATTCCCGGACCTTACAGTTACAAAACGGAGAAGCCCTAATAGCCCACTGCATAGACATGAGGATAATTCTGGTTGCACTCGTGAATGAGAAAAGGTGACGTGTGTATACTTAAGAGGCCAAGATGTCAAACAAAGATTATGAGACACCAGCACCGAACTCTGTGTTAAGCCTGGGAGGAGCACCCATAACAGTCATTCCCGAATATTTTCGCGTCCTATCAAATTGAAATAAGGGTTTCTCTATTGAATCTCGCACATCCTGCAACAAATCATTCACTACTTTTGAACGCTGTCTTTTATATCTTACCCATGTAGCTAGTGACATACTTGAACTTAAGATTGTCACTCGCGTTCATTTTCGACACCACTGCCAATAACTCAATAATTATTCAACCTACTTGACTGGCTACAAGACCATCGATAATTTCAAGGCGATTAAGCTGAGAAGGGTGGAATAATCACCCGTAAATTCCAGGCTTCCAGCAGGGGAACTTGCCGAGTTGTGACATGAACTGTTCAAGCGGTACACGGCTGCACATTAGGAAGTCATTACAGCTCTTCAATGCGGTCACATTTTGCTGTTGTGATCTAATAGCCAGACAGGCTCGATAGAAACCTGTCTGACTGAAAAAAATTCAAAGGAAATCCCCTTTACTCACGAGAAGCTCAGTTCGTACACACGGCAATTCGCTCAAGCCTTCGCTCTGTAGCGTGAGATCAAATCACATCAAAAGGTTGAGCTCTGCTTCGCCCATCCCTATAATCAACGAGGTCACCTCACAGTCCATCCCACAGGCGATAGAACTGTCAAAGAGAAGTTTTCCTGTGTTTACTGGGTGGGCCCCGGAAAAATCGCTGAAGATTAGAACCCCATCTGGCTTATCTGGAGTAGATTCGGAACTCGGGTCATTTGGAAGTGGCCAACAAGAAAATGTGTCCTATAATTAAAACCTAATAAGCTCTATTGGGAGACCGGTGATGTATGAGCCCCGCCAATTTTTCAGTAAAGTAACCAACGGAGATGTAGAACTCCTTGCGAGAGACTGCATTCACTTCAAATGGAGCTTGAAAGGTTCTACTATCACAGTCACAGGACACCAGGGTCGGAAATTTCGCAGAATTATCATGAAATACTTACGTTAAAAATGTTAATATGAATTGTGTCACTGAACTATAAACGAAGAATTTAGATCATCAGCGTTCTAGGTCCATGACACATGTGCAATTCACCCATGGGCATGACAAGTGAAAAAGTCATCAAAACGCCAGCCACAAAAAATTAATTTACACTGTCGTTGACCGCTTTGCGCTCTATCTTTCCGTACAAATTGTTTGCTACCGCAACTCTCCTTTCTGTAATCAAAAGACAATCACTAAATGAAGGTTCTTTATTACCTTCTGCTGTGCCACCTGCAGTCTCTGCTAATCTATCTTGCACGTTTCCTGATAATATGTCCACTATTGCCGCCATTGTGCTCGACTACATTATACAAACTTCCAACGGTCGCTGAGCAGGCTTTCATAGTTTCCGGCTAAGCTATAGCAGCCAACATCCCTCGTACAAACATTTTGCTAATTGTATATATCTTACCAAAACACTGGATAATATCTTATAGAGGACCATATAGAAGACTTTCGACAGCCGCTGTTGAACGTGTCTTCTATTGGGTCCAGCAGCGAAATACCAACGATATCCCCTCCATCGGACGAATAGAGAAGACCCAAATCGGTTTACAGATGCAAGGTGTATTCTATATATCGTGGCACCAAGACAGTACCGATACGAGAGATACACCGAACGGAAAATGAAACGAAACGCAACGGCTATGCAGAAAGCGAGCCGCGAGCGTGTACAATCGGCGAGCGACCGAAAGTGAAAGTGATTTAAAACGAGGTCGACGGAAACCTCGGAAGAGTCAGTCCAGTAAAACGTACGCAACCGGAGAACACTATGAGGTCAATGTCAAACGTCAGAAAAGATCGTAGAGAAAATAGATTCAAAGTGGTGCCCAGAAAACAGTCATTTTCTCAAAACGATCGAGGTCACTACAGCAGCCCCTTGCTGGAAAGCACGGAAAGCTTTCGAAAAATGTCAAGGAGGAGAAGGCATGCAAACGATATTCCTGCGCGTGAATGCGTGCAAAATATGTGAATGTAGCTGTGCTGTAGGATGCTGACGGGCAAAATCCGTGGTATGCAGGAACCGTAGGATGATGGTCGAGCGTAAACCAGATTCGTTGCCAATGACATCGGTTGTTTGAATCATCATCCATGTGTGCCACACCAATAACGTCCAGCGTCGGGTAACCGTTAAGCAGTATGATATCCGGATGCCAAATCGGTAAGTTCGTCAATAACAAGGAACGAGAGCCACAGGGCCGATCCAGAATGCAAACGTTGGTGCCAAAATTCTCCAGATTTCGTGGGACCAGCAAAGCGTACCAAATGGCGAGGTTCCATGAAACGAAAACAAACGGAAAACTGGCGCAGCAGCCGCAATGGACTTGACTAGAACGCAGTAATAACTAACGAGGTATGTTAAAGGGTGTCGAAACGATGAACACGAAAGTTGTTACTGCAAAGTGCAGTGGTTAAGATCGTGTTTGACCCAGTGGCGGAAACGTGCTGGGTAAACGATCTTCCGACCGAAACGTGAGGCGGGAGTCTCATTCACGGACGGGTGCGTAGAAGCACTCTGCTGACTTGAACGTGAGAAATTATTCTCATTCGAGGGCGTAGCAGGGCCAACGGACTGCTGAAATGAACGTGAGACGATAGCCTCATTTTAAGTCATGGCAGGCAACGCTAACTGCAGAACTTGACATGACACAGAAGTGTCGTCAACAGGTAGTGCAGGGTTAACATTGAATCCCATGTCAGCGGGCGACACGCTGTCATCAACGTACGCGGCTTTGAGACGATCGATGCTAACGGTATCGACGCGACCGTGTCGATCAACCTTAAAGGTCTTATCGTGACGAGAAATCACGCAAAATGGACCTTCGTAAGGCTGTTGTGATGGTTTTCGTACCGAATCAACACGAATAAATAGATGCAAACAAGTTTGGAGCTCGGTCGGAACAAAAACCTGTCGTCGCTGCATTCGAGTCTGCGCCGGAGCGAGATTTTGCATGTAGGTAGACAAACGGTGAACGTAAGTCTGTACGGCAAGTGAATCTGTACTCCGTGGCGTAAAGAATTCCCCAGGTAGTCGTGATGTCGTGCCGTAGACAAGTTCTGCGGCGGAACATTGGATATCTGCCTTTATGCAAGTCCTGATACCAAGCAGAACTAGCGGTAACGTTTCGTACCAGTCGGGGCTCTCATGTGCTCTAGGAGCCGCTTTGAGTTGGCGATGAAAACATTTGACTAAACCATTTGATGCCGGATGGTACGTGGTCGTGCGAATGCGTTCCGTACCCAACATGTGAGTTAACGAAGAGGATAGGTTGGACTCAAATTGTTGCCCTCGAGCGGTAGTGATTGTGAAGAACAACTATATGGGGCTATTCATCGTTCTATCAGATGTCGAGCCACTGATTCGGCCGTAACGACAGAGATGGGAATAGCCTCGGGCCACCTTGTAAATCTATCAACGCACGTCAATAAGTAGGCATACCGGTGTGATGGGGTCAATTGACCTACAATGTCTACGTGGATGTGATCGAAGCGAGCATCAGGCGTAGCAAAAGTCTCGATAGGCGAAGCTACGTTCCTATGCACTTTAGATCGTTGACATTGTAGACTCTGTTTTGCCCACATACGAACATCTTCATTCATGGACGGCCAGACGTATCGTGCAGCTACTAATCGGAGACTGGCTGCGATGCCTGGATGTGAGAGTCCATGTAGGGTATCGAACATGAGACGTCGATATGTAGAGGGTACGACTGGTCGAGGTATGCCAGTAGACGTGTCGCAGAATATAGTCCCAGCACTGGTGGCCAGAGGTACGGACTGACACTGTAGCGACGATGACTGAGCTGCTTCCATACATGCAGAATCCTGTGCCTGTGCTGCAGCCATGGCAAGGATGTCTAAAACCGGAGATTCAATAGCATTAAGCGAAATACACGACAAAGCATCTGCAACGCAGTTCGACTCACCTTTAGGTAGGTCAGTCGTGAACTGAGAAATACAGTCTAAATGTCTGACTTCTCGTGGAGAGTACCGGTCAGACTTAGTATGCAATGCATACGTCAAAGGCTTATGGTCGGTAAAGGGGATGAAATATCGACCCTCGACTGCATGGCGGAAGTGCTTAACGGCATTATATGCAGCCAGCAGTTCGTGACCAGAAGCACTATATCTGGTTTCCGTGGGACTGAGGCTTCGAGGGGAGAACTATAATGGCTGCCATATCCCGGAAACAGACTGTTGCAGGACCGCTCCGATGGCAAAGTCGGATGTATCCACCGCTATGCTTAGCGTGGCTGATGGAACTGGGTGCATCAGAGCGTGGTCTGGGCTAATGTCGCTTTAATCTCCGAGAACGCTACTCATGCGGCTTCCGTAACCGACAACTTACGTGGATTGCCACGAAATAGGTCAGTTATTGGAAGCAAACGTTCAGGAGCATTGGGTATGAAAAACGATAGAAGCTAACTAACCCCCAAAATGCATGAGCTCCTTGATTTAGGACGGTATGGCGTAATCTAGAATAGCGCGCACTTCATCCTCGCAAGGCTTGATACTCTCTCGAGTGATCTTGTGGCCGAGGAACACAAGTTCCTGTTTGCCAAGTTCACATTTATCAGGACTGACTACTATTAGATGTTCGGACAAACGTTGAAATAGTAGCTACAAGTGTCGGAAATGTTCATCTACGCTTGATGATGCGATTAGCAAGTCATCGATATAGACGTGAACAAATTCCAAGTCTCGTGTAATGCTATAGTTAAACCTCTGGAATGTCTGAGCAGCACTTCGCAAACCAAAAGGCATACGGAGGAACTCAAACAAACCAAAAAGAGTCGTGACAGCGGTTCTCTCGAAATCTTCAGCGGCGACTGGGATCTGGTGATAGGCTCGCCCCAAATCGATCTTGGAAAATATAGTCGTGTTGTGAAGTGATGCCGTGTTGTCGTGTATGTGGGGTATCGGATAACTATCGTAACGGGTAACCGAATTAAGTGCGCCATCGTCGCCACATGGTCGTAAGCTAATGCCATCTTTCTTAAGAACCGTGTGCAGAGGTGAGGCTCATGGACTGTGAGAAGGATGAACGATATCTTTAGAAAGTAAAGTGTCAGACTCACG
Source organism: Fasciola hepatica (assembly GCA_948099385.1). NCBI lineage: Eukaryota > Metazoa > Platyhelminthes > Trematoda > Plagiorchiida > Fasciolidae > Fasciola > Fasciola hepatica. The sequence goes on from CANUEZ040000011.1 coordinate 1,212,743, forward strand.
TTTGGCGAAAACCAATTTGTCCGGTGCCAGTCGGCGAGGTCGTGCCGTGACTTGTGGTCCGTTAGTGACAATGTGCTGTGCCACACGATCTCTATCTCTTCAGATGGTTTGGTCATTCTGGGGAATTTAATAAACAAAGACTGAAAATCGTGCGGAATGTTAGAAAATAACCCTGTGATTCGGTGTGCATCTGTTCGAGCTGCATGACCCGTAAATTTAGTGTCCGACGAATGATCGATAAGCTGCAGCCTACGTGAATCAACAAGTAATTCATAGTTTTGCAGAAAATCGATTCCCAGTATGCCTGTGGGAACATCCGCAAGAATGAACGTGCACAGATACTGTCTCCGTGGTCCTAGGTTGACCGCAAGCTGTCTCGTCCCGTAGGCAGGAATGGAAGAACCATTCGCCGCTGACTGCCGAAGCAAAGAAGCTCGTGGCTTGTCTTTACCAACCGGCAGAGCAGAAACTTGGGCCCTAGTATCAACTAGGAACCTAGCGTTGGCGCACGAATCATGCACGTAAAATAAACGGCCAACCTGGGACTGATTTTCGGCGAGTGCCGTCGCTTCTACTCACCGGCAGTGGCATTTCCCGCCGCGTATGAACACGGCTGTCTGCACCCACGGGCGGCTGGGCTGGAAACGCGGTAGGATGATCTGGTTTGGACGAGGCAGGTAAGGTGGAATCACGGGGGGATGTGAGCAGTGGAGGGCGCTCGTCCGTGCCATTGTTTACGTTGGCTACTGCGAGGAGTCGGTATTTTAACTCTGTCCTTGAAGGACAGGTGGCGCTGGATGGATCGAGAGTGTCGAGGCCTCTCTGGCGGTTGATCCAGGTCAACACCCCTAGGATTGCGCGATGTCGTGGCAATGAGGGGATTAGCCTCACTGCCGACATGTGCGACAATTTGTCAGCCACGGCGGTTGCTCGTTCCAAGGACGAGTTCTCGAGGAGAGCAGTTACGGTGGTCTGAACATGGAAGGGTAGAGAGTCCAATCACAGTTCCTTAACTATCTCCGAATCCTTATCGACGGGCCCTGCCAAGGACCGGAGGTGAGCTAGGTGGCGGCTGGGTTTCGTTTCCCCTATGAGGTGCCGTGCTAGTAGCTGACTTAACCGTTCCTCCCGAGAAGGAAGGAAATGTTGCAGTATGGCCTCCTCAAGCCGACCGCACGGCTGCTCTGGAGGAGGATTTATTACTAAATCCCTCACTGAGGCGATAGCATCGCCCGGGATAGCCTCTAAGGCATAGGAAAATCATTGGCGTTGGCCGATAATCCTAAGTGCCTCAAATTGCAACTCTAAGGCTGCAACCCAAATCTCAGGATCATGTGAAATAAATGCCACAGGCTTAAAATCAACTGCAGACAAAGTGAGATCTGCGTCGAGCTGTATCTTATCCTCTGACAAGGTTACCTTGAGATAATATATCTTAGAAAATATATCGTGCAACAAGAAGAGAACGCGAAACAGCGAAAAATTCACAGGCTCACCGAGCGGGCGAATAATCCAGGAGGTCCTGGAGTTTTGAGCTCACCAATGTAAAAGACTTTCGGCAGCCGCTGGTGAACGTGTCTTCTATTGGGTCCAGCAGCGAAATACCAACGATATCCCCTCCATCGGACGAATAGAGAAGACCCAAATCGGTTTACAGATGCAAGGTGTATTCTATATATCGTGGCACCAAGACAGTACCAATACGAGAGATACACAGAACGGAAAACGAAACGAAACGCAACAGCTATGCAGAAAACGAACCGCAAGCGTGTACAATCGGCGAGCGACCGAGAGTGAAAGTGATTTAAAACGAGGTCGACGGAAACCTCGGAAGAGTCAGTCCAGTAAAACGTACGCAACCGGAGAACACTATGAGGTCAATGTCAAACGTCAAAAAAGATCGTGGACAAAATAAATCCAAAGTGGTGTCCAGAAAACAGTCATTTTCCCAAAACTATCGAGGTCCTCTCAACTAAATTTCGGCCAAATACATTCATCGCCCCCTTGAATCCGTGCTTTTGTCATTGGAGAACAATGTTTGATTGCCTTCTTGGCTCTTAATTCAGTATACAAGGTATGACCGTTGCTGACTACTTTTAGTCAGTTTAAAAGTCACACTGTCCTCAAAACTGCAAATGAAATTGCGGTAATTCTGTGGAGGCCCATCAAATCAGTCGGCATTTATCTTAGACAAGATATGGTGGTACTTGTATGACGCGCGAGTACATACTACTCAATTTTTCTATCTGGACGATTGCGAATTTTGGTGTCCTCACTGAATCAGTCTGCGTATGCTCTTCGCATGCTCTTGCGTAGCCCCACTACAAGTCTTTCTGCTCAAGCCTTTAGAGATCCTTCCCGTTGCATGCCGCCGGGCTTCATCATTACTAAGTCACCAAACGAAGATCGAGGGCTGTGGAGAGTATATGAGAGCATACTCTGGATAAAAATGGAGATCGAAAGTTCGGTTAGCCCGGGCAACAAAATTATTCCGTCAAAGACCTTCGAAGCTACCTGAAAAGCATCCACACGTCATTATTTTTATGTGTTTCAATGTATAGAAGCATTTGGCAGCAGATCTCAAGGTCACGACAACTTATCACAACGTATTAGATAGTTTCGAATTTTATTGTTTCTTTCACTACATAGATCCAGCCCTAGAAAAATTCTGGTATTTATTATCATCTATTTTATTTTGTTCGTTTCGTAAGTTAAACAGGAGCAGCCAAACAACCATGAACCTGAAGTTTCTCGCCGTGAATCGGTGGCCAACATCTATTTGGGACTTTACACACCGAAACCTAACTAAATTATTCTACTGAGCTCTGTCTGCAAAAACTCAACTTTCGGAAGTGGCAGGCTAAAAGCACGCTCGTTTTTAGTGATTCCTATTCATGCCAATACTTTAAGCAGCACTGCCCAACGTTTGCCCAATTGGGCTAGGGTTGGGCAAACGTTGGGCTAGCCCATCGCAGCGTTGGGCGACTCCATTGAAATGCGTTGGGCAGGGCTACCAGCGCCCAATTGAGCTAGGTTTGGGCGTGCTCAACGCATCGAAAAAAGCGCGAAAATCGGCTATTAAATTTTCGCCAATAAATCCAATTTCTCTCAGTTGCCTAATATCATTAAGGTGTTCTCTTTCCTTTCGAGCTTAACCACTAAATTACCCCTATATATATGAGCGAAATGACCATTTCACTGGAAAAGTGGATAAATTTATTGAAAACAATGTCGGATTTATTTGACAAAAAAGCCGCTTTTCCATCAATCCATCTTGGGCGAGGATGTTCCTGGCTCTTCTTCTTGATGTTTACGGGATCTGGAAAATTAAGGCACGGAAATGCTGATATTAAACACATCACTGGCAAATGAAGTAAAAAGTGTTGTCGTGAGTTTTAAACGTTAGGCATTTAGAGAACAATGGTTCAGCACTGGATATATATATATATATATATATATATATATATATATATATATATTAATATTCGACTATATTACCAGACACTGAACAAAATTTCCACTCAAGAAACTGCTAAGTTACAACGGAGAAACAGGTGATAAACCCCATGTCTAAATAAGCATATAAACTGAGGTAAACTGTAACAGCTAAAGTATTTAACGAAGCAATTCAGCAGGAATTGAAACTGTTATGCGACACCATATATAAGAGAATAGCTTACCGTCTTAGCCGTCTTCCTTCGCCTCGATCCCGAGCGTTGATGAACCAGCGCTCTATATGACTGTCAATGACAGACGTTGGCTCTTTGGAGAATCGCCCCATTGCTTTTATAACATCTGATGTTTTGTATGATAGTAAATGTGAACAACCTACCCTTAACGGCGGCGCTCAACTTATGGTCGTTTACGACCCTTCGTTGTGGGCTCCCTAGCCAACAACAGTGAAGGGCAACTTCGTCCATGATGGATGCGAACAGCATGCTACGCACGGGTTCAGCCAAATCTAAATCCGCAAACCGCTTAAGCGTGGCCATCTGAAAAGGTTCAGTTAGAGTGGATTTGCTTACCATGCTCGCATACACCTCGATCGAGCTCAGAGTCTCGTGGAGTTTCTGAAATTCCCCCCAAGGCTCGGCTCTTCGCGCCTTTGACGGCACAACTGGTGCGTGCGTGGCGCCCAACGCAATAGTTAGCCCATCAAGGGCAAGTTCGACCTTGCGGAAACGGTAGCTCATAGCGTTCATCGTGCCTATAATCATACATGAATATATGTAGTAGTCACTCACGCATAACTTCATGCAAACCCTTGCTAAATCTCTCCATTGGCGCTTCGCTTGTCGCAGCAGCAGAAATGTTATTGTATGATTAGTTGTTCATGACGTTTGATAATTACGGTTACCCATGGTCCTTCAATGGACTCCGGTGAATAACAGTGACTTGAGGTGCGCGTGCCGCAGTTGGGGTTGACGTGATATTCGGCACGGTATCAGATAAACTGAATGCACAAGTTTTATAGGAATGAAATAGTTGTCTTACAATGAAACGCCAAGTGCTCTCTCCAAAATCGGTGGCGGAGACAGCGGCATTTCGAAATATCCACAGGGTTCACGAGATACCAACGTGAACCCCCCCCCCCCCCCCTCAAAACTGTCATCCGACGTTGACGGTGTTTGTACTCTTTGAACAGTGTTAACTCGTGATCCCTCCTGCCTCCTGCGAACTGAATGGCGCTGGCCAAACAGTGTTTGTGGCAGTATCATCAGTGCTGCAGACTGAAGAATCGCTTAGCAGCCTACTTTGAAAAAAGAAAGCATCCCTGAAATTGTCTAGGAGTGTCACGTTTAAAAACATTTACCTGTGGCGAACATCCATCTCTAGCTGGAGTATCACAGGTAACGGCCTTCAAGCAACATCTTATGGAAGAGTTACGATAGCTAAGGGCATTCCGTAGCAGTTGGTCCGGTTCTCTCACTGTGTGACATAAGTAATCATGTACTGTATATGGTTCTTTAACACCACAATAAAATCCAACAGTCATGATTTGCGCACACATTGGCTGCACCATCCTTGCCAAAATCGGCCACATCTGAAGGGAAGATGCCCGAAACAACGACAGCCCATCTATATTCAGATGCAAATTGATAGAGTTTGGAATAAAATCCATCCCGCTAAGGCACAAATTTATTCCGTCTGTCAGTCCAACGTGAATATATATTCCACTGTCCAACTGAATTTTCTCACACGAACGTGGTGTACGAAAAATAGTCCGTGGATCACATGGGAGACCCGGCAAAAACTTGCCCACACAGGAAAGTACATCTCGCCGCTGTTTCATGCTTAAGTTTGCGATGACGAACAAATCAGACAGCGACTGTTGCACCACATCCATGTTAACGTTAATGGATATCTTTCTTCCAAGTTGCTTATCTTCCGTCGCTTGAAAAAAACACAATATAGAAACGATACCATCTTACCCGATGGAATAATCCCCACGGATGTGCACCCAATGGAGAGTGTACCTCCACTTATTAGGTCCCCGGGCATTCCTTCTGTTTGTACCTCCGGCGGTCGTGGCTACGCTTCAAGAAATGCACCGGAAGTGCTAGCTGTAACTGCTGTTCAACAAATCAAATAAATAAATCCATTATAAGAGCATACTCCAGGTTCTTTCTTTGGGACACGACGTTCTGTGCTCCACAAACTGGCATCGTGACATATGGGACACAGCACGCAGCCCAGTTCTCTCTTTCCCCCCTTATACCTTTGTCATTTGCTCCTTTTCCACATAACGAAATGTTTCCTTTGGGATTGAGAAACGACGAAAGAATGGGTTCAAAAGGAGAACCATTTTATTAATGAGATTTTTACTTTCCAGGAAATACTGGTTACCCCCATAATGACAACTTCGAAAGAAACTTCTACTTTTATATGAGGTATGGAATGTTTCAAGCAAATAATACCTACGATACAAGAATTAGACGACAGAACGGTAACAATACAGTCTAAGCGATACTTATCCATGACACTTAGACAATTAGATTACCTACAGCAACTAAGCACCGGTGAAAACACTCACCTGCCGACAATCAATGAACGAATCCAATGATGGCCATCCGGTCACGAGGGCACTCGTTAAAACAAAATGTGTGCAAATGTCACACAAATGTTTGTTACTTATTCGCACGAAATCTATATATGCAAACGGCGCCCTGCAGTTCAGGAAGATCTACGCGATTTTTGTTGAAAAGTATCGCCTTCGTGTGCCACCTCAAAACCCCGTTGGGCACTGTGCTACTTGGGCCAACAAAAAATGTGTGACAAGGGACGTACGGGGTTGGTGCAGTCAGGGAAGCTAGTGCTATAGATCTACGTTCACACCCATTGAGAGCCATGCTCACCAAGGGACGGCATGCGAGGGGATAGGTGCATGGCCGGCCTACATACCAATGGACGATGTAGCATTTATCAGTCGGTAGTGAGTAGGTTGAGGTAGATGGAGAGCACACACAATTTGCCTTTGAATACACGGAGCGGTTTGTGAGGGCGAATAACGACTGCTTCCGCAGTGACCAAGATGTGACTTTTAACCCAACTGGGCGGCCAACCTCGGACTCAGAGAACGAATCAAACTTGCGTCCTGTTAGTTGTCTTGGGGTCAAGACATCAAGGTGCGTGATGCTCTGCCTCAAAATATTTCACTGTTAGGAACCGATTTTGTAACAGTGTACTGTTTGTTTCAGTAGTTGACACTAAATCGAAAAAATAGGTTCACAGAATACGTCCGATCAATCGTGCACAAAGAGGCGGATGAGAAATAAGACAACTTAAAAAGCAATAAAAGACCGAAACCTGCGCACAAGTTTCAACTCTGTCCCGAAAGATCTGTCCACAACCTATCCAAAGTCGAGTAAGACAAATCTCTGCTAGAGGTGTCGTCTTCGGGGCCCAAAAAATAATGGTGTATTTCTTGACCATGATCAAGGCACATGCGCGAGGCATGATCAATGAGTACAACACTATACTGCAGCATGAAATGTTCCCAAAATCCGGAAGTAGGATTCACACACGTTATTAACAGTACAACAAATCTGGGCTGTTAGAATGAGTTTAACTGGGTACACCCAATGCCGGTAATGAAAACCAGGGTCGATTTCGGGAACGTGGTGTTGCTGTGACTCCCCCGTGCGTGCAATCGCCTAAAGAGCATTAATCACTTGTGGAGCGTGCAGTATATATGATAAACGCGTAAAAATTGATTCTCAAGAGAAAGAAGTAAGCTGGAGGTGTAAGGAAAGAGAAACACCTGGACGCCACTACTGGGTATCTGAGGGTTCCAATGGAAAATTGGGGGCAGACATTCACCAACTAGCAACCAGTCATGGAGGAGAATAGAATCAACATAGGGTCTTCAAAGTACAAACAGTGACATTTCATTTCGGCAAAACACTAGGCCAAGAGAACGGTGAGTATGAATACCTAATAGAGGGAGGAACCGGTGGAATAACTGCAACTGAGTCCGACAAGCTTGTTAAAATTGTCCCTTTTGGCTAATTCCGTGGCGATATGGAGGGATCGACGTTTCACCTGAGGGTGACGGAAAAGCAAGTAAGTCATATGGAATGTGATGTAGTATTGGAGTAGTTTGAATGGTGGTTGGAGGCCCAGCTGAGGAGCTCAAAATAGAGTCGCTAAAGAGACAGTCAATTGGAGTTCGAAGATGAAGTCGGTGCCTCGAAGCAAATGCGAAGACGTCATAAAATAGGACGAAACTGAACGCAAAAGCCTATTGCTGATATTTGCAGAGAACCTTTAGGATTCTCCTCAGTTAAGTCAAGACCCGCTCCCATATGGAGTCTTTAGCCCCTGGTCCTCGGTTTGTGATACGATAGCGAATATACTCGGCAGCGCGCAAAGCAGAACTCAAAACGCTGGAGCGGGACAACGTGTGTATTTTAGGAGCGCAACGGCGTGCAGACGAAGTACACGGGCGGAGCAAGTGGCACCACCAAAAACGGTAATTGTTCAAATAAACAAATTTGTTGGTCTTTGTCATCGGGTGCTTTATTGGTAGCACTACAGGGGTCTCCCCCTAGAAGGCCGACGCAGTTGGGCTTCGACCCGTGGTGGGTACGTCGGATTCGGTAGCGAGAGAAGTTTTCCACGCCTCTCGCCGCGGTCGAACACAACAGCGAAGCCAGCTCAAGCCGTTCCCTATGACTCACACTGGTCGCTGTGCGTCGATTGCAAAATTGCGTCCTCCCTAAAATTTTATCTGACCGGGGTGGATCCTGCTTGTGACCTGGCAGTGGTGGTTGTGTTGTAGGCTTTGTCGTTGTCGGCATATCCCAAAGTTCCTTTTGCTTATGGTTGTTATTGCCTTCGTAAACGAGCCAACGTCCGGTGTCAAGTGAGTCCGGTCGCGATCCAATGAGCGCTGTCTTGGAGCCATGCGAGATCCTGGAATTCCATATGGTTTTGTCCGACGAGACGAGCTGGAAGGCAAGAAGCACAATGAACGTGAGCCTAGGGGCGCGGTCGGATATTCGACTGAGGGGGACATACCGGCGCAATACAGGCTGCCGCCACCCTTATCGTGATAACCACGTGGTCGTGCATTAATGCATAATAGGACTATGAACAAGTTGAATATGAAGAGTAAACCTAAATGTGTAAAATTGTTACATATTCAGAAAACCTCGTTGGCTGTCTCAGCTCGCGGCCGCTTCGATTTCTCCTATTGACGGGTGCAGCTGTGTCTTCCGTGGAGTTTGGTGTTGCAACAGGTAACGAAGGGTCGTTAGTGAGATTATCAGAGGCCCACTCGGGACGACTAACCGAAGGTTGTGAGCAGGTGGGGACATTGGAAGGGTTGTTCGGGGTGGGTTCTACCTTGATGAAGCCTGTTTTGAGGCGGTCTATGCTGATGGTCTTTTCCCTGCCCTCGATGTCCACCAAGTATTTATTTTCCTTTCGCTGGACGACGCGGAATGGGCCAGAGTGATCCGCTTGTAGTGATGATTCGACTGCATCTACTCGAATAAACACATGGCTGGCGGTCGCTGGAGTGGTAGGTATGTAGTTGTTGAGAGTTTGTTCTCGTGGAGGGGTGGGCTTTATCACCCGCATTTGGTGAGACAGCCGTTTTGCATAATCCCAGTAATTAGAACTCACAGGTAGTAATGGAGAAACCAACTCACCTGGAAGTCATAGTGTGCAACCGTAAACCAGTTCAGCCGCCGTAACACCCATATTGGCTTTAACGGTGTTACGCAGTCCTAAGAGAACGATCGGCAAAACTTCACTCCGTAGTGGGTTATCACGAACACGAAGTGCAACTTTCAGCTGGCGATGGAATCGCTCCACCATGCCATTGGCCTGAGGATGATAGGTCGTCGTCTTGTTGTGTCGGCATCCGAATGCGTTCAGTAGCCCGTGGAAGGCGCCGTCAAAAAGAGAACCGTGGTCACGATAACAGGGCAACCGAACTGGCTCATCCAACTAGTTAGAAATGCTTTTACAGCCTCCTCCGAGGTTGGACGAGAGATAGGTATGGCCTGTGGCCAACGAGTGAAACGATCTACGCAGGTGAGGATGAAGAGACAGCCATTGGATTGCGGAAGTGGCCCCACGAGATCCACATTCATATGATGGAAGCGTGCGTCCGGCTCGCAGAATGTGTCTAACGTAGATTTGGTGTGACGATGTATTTTAACTCGTTGGCATTGAAGACAAGCGCGGGCCCGAAGACGTACGTCACGTTTGACGCGAGGCCAGACGGATCGCTCGCTGACTAGTTTCACCGAGGCGGCTACACCAGGATGCGATAAGTTGTGGAGGCTGACAAAAACTTGTCGGCGAAAACTGACAGGAACTGGTGGTCGGGGTCGACCCTGTGACACGTCGCAAATAATAGTTACGTCCGAAGTTGGAAGGACCACTGGCACCAGGTGCAGGGGGTTGCTGTTTTTAAGTTGCTCTACCTCAGGACCTGCTGTTTGGGCTGCGACGATTGCTTCCAAGTCTATGCCCACCAGTAGTGGGCCATCGTTATTGTAGACGCGTAAGAGTGCATCTGCTACGGGATTGTGTGCCCCAGAGACGTGTCGAATGTCCGTAGTAAACTGCGAAACATGGTCTAAGTGGCGAATCTCGCGTGGCGAATATCGGCCACCCGCTCCCATATGGAGTCTTTAGCCCCTGGTCCTCGGTTTGTGATACGATAGCGAATATACTCGGCAGCGCGCAAAGCAGAACTCAAAACGCTGGAGCGGGACAACGTGTGTATTTTAGGAGCGCAACGGCGTGCAGACGAAGTACACGGGCGGAGCAAGTGGCACCACCAAAAACGGTAATTGTTCAAATAAACAAATTTGTTGGTCTTTGTCATCGGGTGCTTTATTGGTAGCACTACCAACCTGGCTCGAGGCGGTAACGGATGTTATTCGTGTATGAAAAAAGTGTTTCAATGGTTACAATGAAAGAATATGCGGCCATGTTTCAGCCAGTAACGAAAGTCTAGTATTTTATTTCATCCTAAATAGCGCGTTGCCCCAACTTGTGGGGTAAACCTGGGGCATGCCCCAGCTTGCCCCATGAGGCTACCCCAAGGTCGGGGCTAGCTCCAGGTTTGCCCCATGAGGCTGCCCCAAGTTTGCGCCATCGCTTAAGGTTTGCCCCATGGGGCAACCTTGGGGCTAGCCCCGTGGGGCGATCTTGGGGCGACGGTAGAGCTGGCCCAAGTTTTTCAATGGTGAGCTTGGGGAAACCACACGTCTGCCCCAAGTTTGCCCCACGCGTGCCCCATGGGGCAAGCTTGGGGTGTGCTACTTGTGTACACTCATGGGAGATAACATGTGCATTTGCCCATGGTTTGGTTCTGGGATACTCCCTCGACCCCATTGGTGGCACATTGGGGCTCGGTTTAACAGTTTTACTGCTTTCCCGCACAGTTTGCCCAAATCTGATGTTCTCAGTGCGTGGTTGCCGGTCGACGTGCACGGTGAGATCTTCAAAGTGCCCCCAAGTCCGTTCCGGCAGATTCGTTCCAAGTCCTTGGCCCAGGGACTCTGCATTTCGATAGACGGACAAGGGACAATCAACTCAAGTGCATGCCACGAGTTCAGCTCCGAACATTAACTTAGGTGGTTTTGAGGTTGTGTCACAGTAATACTTTTTATCGCTAGTTTTGATGAAGAGCGAACATTGCCCTTGGCGCGCCTTGTCTGCAGCTGCACACCTTCAACCAGGTCTTGTGCAACTACGGAGGGTTGACCAAAAATCTTAGTAAGTATTTTCCGGTCCCTGGCATGACACAACTCTGGGTCCAGCACGGTACATTCCTCTATTGACCCCCTGGCACGTCCACGACGGTAGTGTATTAGGTGTAGGAATCTTTTTCCGGGGTCTGATATGGTACGCTCGACGAATTTCTCGTACTGTTTCATGAGTCTGCAATACTGATCTGGATGGCCATCGAAAGTCGTCATTTCCACTCTTGGAAGATTAACTGCTGGTGAGGTCCTCGTGACTTGATTCAAATTTGGTTCTTGTATTTCCTATCACCATAGATTTCCGATCAGCAGCTTCTCTGGAGTTAATCCATCGAAAGTTCTTCCGGTAGATTTTCCTTCGGCCTTATTTTTCCGTTCTTTAGCCATCTTGAGCTGATGATCTAGTTCGGATATTGTAAGCTAGCAGATATTATTTCTGTATTCCGGGTTATATGGTGAAATGCGCGATACAGCACTGACAGGGCTAATAGGCCTAGCGATACCTAGAAAATCTAAATAACCGAAAACCGCCCCAGGAACTTGCCTAGTTGCTTCTTGAATTACTCCAGCGTTCGTGTTACATTTTCTTGGCACTTCGAAGGTTCTCTCGTTCTGGGTTTGGAAATTTGAGTACTGTAAGTCACGGAGATCGTAATTCGAGCAACGCATAGCCTGGGCTACGGAAAACCTGCTCAGCCAGCATATTTTTTGAGGCGATGGTCCGTCGAATTACTTGCATAAAGGACTCAAAAGGGAATGCAGAAAAGTTGTCCAGCGTACCAAATAAGTCCACATCCTATGGAAGATGCCACCAGCTATGCACATTAAATAGAGCTTCGTCCTTCCCCCACTGTGCGATGAACTGTCGAACAACCGTCCATGCATTACGTTGTATAAAGAGGGAATAATAACGGTGCCACTTTGAAGAGCTCATTATGTATGTGAACAGTGAAAATGCCATGAAATTATTGTACGGATCCACAGGAGGAACACCTTTCAAAGCAACAGGACCCAAGTATAGTAAAAACTGGTGAAATTCCGTGGCTTTCCAAAAACCCGCCTTTGGAAGAGGCCTAAGTGGACGAGGAAAATCACACGTTGTGCTCTTTTGCATCGTCGCCAAGCGGTCGTCAATAATTCTCAGATGATTACACCTGACGTGTACCTTCTTCGTCAAACCACCTCTTCGCCAAATGCTGATCAGACGTTTCTTAAGTCCTAAACAAATAGCAAGCAAATGATCCACTCGGAAGGTGTTATGTCGATATTCAACGATTCAATCGGTGATAATCAAGAATGGTATTCCTCCTGTTTGCGTGATCTGAAGTCACTGCCAGTCCTAGGTTAAGCATGATTCGAGGGAAACACTAAAGGTCGACGGGAAACAAATTTGAGTAAATCGAAAGCAGCTATAAAATTCGCTGTGTTGCTTGGTCTGTTTTAGAAAACTTTTCGCCGGAGCTTCTAATATAAGGCAGTGCAAAACGACATCCACGGACTGACCTTTCGATCTCAAACGAATTCTATTTTTAGGAATAGTTTTTAGTCCCGAAATTCTGAACTCCAAATAAGAGTGCACGTTCATCGGTTTCGTCTTATCACAATACAATCAAACAATGAAAACAGGGTACCACGGCAGGAATTTACGCTCCGAGATAAGACACAGCTGTTGAGAAGACCCTCCTAATGGTGTCAGACCATCCATATGCAGTTTCAATTTCACAAAATTATATTTCTCTATTGGAATGTCCTCAAGAACTCTTTGAAGAAGCTCTCTGATCCGAAATGAATAAACTTTCCACCAATTAGTTTCCTCGTTGGTGTTTTACGGGTGGAGCCAAGCAATGTTCTGGGATCTTTCGGTACATCTAATTCCAGCTATCGCAGACCGCACAGAAGTGCTGAATGTCCTTTTACGGTCATACTTCCTTGAATGGCTATTTGCTGGACGACGCACCAAGAACTCGAAGTCAGCGCGGAGACATATTCAAATCCCTTCGTATATGTTCCTTCGTATTCTAAAATTAAACTTGCATATTGAGTCTTTTATTACCTTCATTTATCGATGTAGATCTTTTTCCAAAAGCAATTCCTACCTAGAGGGACTGATCATTACCAGGCTCCACAGATTTGCCGTTGACGATATCATGCGACACAGGTACTGCCTTTGTGCTTTTTTCTCCAGCCTTTAGGCATGGGTCCCATAGGACAACCATATTCTCATTATTCTCATGTTTTGCTTACCATCTTTCGCAGATGAGTTGCCGCTAGATAGCCCACATGATGTACCTCCAAATACTTGTCTTTTCATTTCCCTAACGCGTCTCCGTTGGCTTGTCAGAGAAAACCCAAGTCCTCCTTCATCGAGATACATGTTCCTGTGACTTTTTTCATAAAGTATTTGTTATTTGAATATTTCACTCAACACAGTTATTTTTATACAAAAAATATCAAATATTACTCCGTTTCGTTGGAAACAGTTTTCAACCAAACTATCTTCGAAACTTGTAGTCCAACTTTTCCTTAACAGCGACTGTCTCACATTTGTGCACCTTGATAGTTCAAATCCGATGACCACGTAACACAGTAACGATGAACATCTTCCGAAAATTCTGAATGAAGCAATCCTCGAATTGCAAATTTGTACAAGTTTTCAGTATACCATATTCATAAGAAAATTAGTGATTTTCACTAACAGTTTTTTCCAATCAGTGATAAATTAGTGGTTCCGATCGGAAAGATGGACAATGGGCAAATAAACTTTGAAACGAACAGTTAAGATGAAGTAGAGAAAATGAGGTATTCCTTTCCAGCGATTTTTCGCACGTTTGGTGTAGCCCAACGAGCTCCCAATTGGACATAGTTAGCGTTGTCGAAATTTAGCCCAACGTGGCCCAACCCACACCGAACTGGGAGCACGTTGAGTGTGCTGCTTGGGAAGTCAACCAAAATCTAGTTCAAGTATGCGGGGATATGTCAAATTAACAAGTTGCTGTGTATTCCAAACGTCCAAGTTTCATAATGAGTAGAGTCATGTTACGTAAACGTGCTATGCCCAAAAATGGATTTTAAACATATCATTTACACTCACCACTCAGCCGACCACTAGGCAAGTGTTTAATCGAGCAGATGAGGTGATACTGATATGATAGACACAAACAGACTTAAAAATTTATCTGAACGATTTCTGAATTTTCTGGAGCCACTTGCTACGCCTGCGTGCACTGTCCTCACGCACTTGGGTTCATCCAATACACACGTTATCCCGCTCCAGCGATCTGAGTTCTTCTGCTTTACGAGCCGCGGAGTATTTTCGTTATCGTGTTACGAACCGAGGACCATGAGCTACAGATACTATATGGAGGGAGGTCCTGACTAGATTTAGAAGAATCCTAGGCAGGCTACTACGGAGCTTTTTTGCCCCCTCCGCTTTCGGTCCTTTTCCTGTTGACCTGGTATATTCACTTATGCTGTTTCTACGTGCAGCATGGTGAGAGCATCAGTAGTCTGTGCGGCTCGCCCTTCTGTTGAACGCTGCGCGATGATGATGACGTTGAATTTGTACGGTTGCTGTGATCGTTACTTGCACTCGAGAACTAGGAATGACGCAACGGACGTAGTGAACACTCCGACCCTAACTAAGCGCACCGAAGGAATGAGAACACCGGTTCACTTGGAAGGTAATTCGAAATTGTACGCTGCGCAATCGTCATGAACAAGCTTTTGAGGATGTAATAAAACAATACAAAGGAATATCAATAACAGTCATCATACTGGTACGAACGAGAATAAATATCGTACAGGGCAATATTGCCTCCCTTTCTGAACACAGATTTCTCGCCTCATGAATCCTTTGGAATATTTGTCTCACTGGTCTTGCCGGTCGCTTGATAAAAGACTTGAGTTTTTGCAAAATGCCAGTTAAAAGGCAAACTGAATGAACCATTAAATTTTCTGTTATCCTGGAGATGCTTTGGGCAGTGAACATTGTACATTACTTATGGAACGTATGAATGGGATGTCTGTTATGTAAAAAACAGCAAAAGTTAATTTTCAAAATCAGAATCTGGTGTGTGTAGCTTAGGATGTTAAAATGCGTACAATGGGGGGGAAATAAAAGAAGAACACTATCACACAGATCATTTAGCAACAGGTAATGCAAGCAAGTTGGACCTAATTGCAAAAGAAAAAGGTCATATTACATTGCCTTAAGACCCTTCACACCACACGTGTGACGGCTTAAAGGCTGAAAATCACATGGAACAGATAAGTGGGTTTGCACTATCATCTTGTCCAGTTCACACACAGAGTTGCTTATGAGGGGCAACAATGCACACGCCTGCGTTTTAGCCTCAATTTACAAAGGCTGTGAGTTACCCCAAGACGTACTGGATGAACGTACTCCAAAGGGAGCTTCTTAATCACAACAGTGTTAAACTTTACGAATGGGCTGTCGCCTATGCGGTGAAGCTGACAATTTTTCTCACTAAAATGGGTATCTGATAGCATGCTAGCACGTATGAGGAAACGCCATTCTTTCTGCAATATGCAGTCCACGCTGGGTTAATTTATCTCAGTGGAAGTATACTGTGTGACTTTATATTTGAGGAACGTAAGTCATCGCAGGAACATCGCATGCAGTAGCCATCATTGGACACAATATTGTTGAATTATCGTACGATATGCCACTGCAAAAGTATCCATCAATTTATTTACCGTTTGTTATGGATATATGCCGACTGGAAACGGTTTAGCTGAACACAGTACATTCCCACGGTTAAAATGGTTAGGCACATTGGTCGAACTACACATACTAAAGTCAGCCATAACCGGAATTTGTAGGCCCAATCTACCTTTGTTTGTATACATAACACAGGTTTGGGATCAAGCATCTTGACAATGCGATAAAAAAATGAAATGAACTGAGGGAAGAAAGCGCAGCAGAGAATAAGATGTAATTAGTAAATTATATGTTATGTTGTGACTACTTTTGTTTTTCCACCGAACTCATTTTTATATTTTGTCACTTTATCTATCTGACTCACAAGTCACTTTTGTACCAAACTAAAATATCTTGGAGTACAATGTGAATATGCACGCTATCCGATGGCTGCATTTTCTCACAAAACCACTGTATAACGAGAATCAACTTCGTATGTTTGTTCAATACACATTGTTGTTAACCTCAACTCTTGCTGTCAAGCGCGGTGGCCATTTGACCGTTGCACGTGCTTACTACAAGTACGCTTTCACAATTTACACTACCAGCTTCACTCCATCGATATTGTTCTCCTTTACTTGGATTTTGGGGAACATCGCTCCGACAATCGTTGTGGCGTATTGCGGAATACCATAGTAAGGACAGGTGATCCACGCGTAGTATGAAGAATTAACGAACGCGAGTAATAAGCAAACAGCTGGGTAAGATCAGCACGACCTCACAACGGTGTAAGACATTGTCCTTGGGTCACGCAGCAAGTGGTGGTTCAAACAGTTCAGCACGTCACGACGTCACCTCATTGTTAGAATTGGTGATATCAAAACGCAGGACACAGAGGGCAACGGAGCACCTATATTGACGTCTGCACACAAGCAGCTTTCAAGATCTACCTCTAGGTTGGCGTAAAATATTAAATCATAATATACAAATAGATTTGCCTGAGAGGATGAGTGACTTCTATGTACTGGTGGTGGATAGATTGTCACAAAACACAAAACCAGCTTCTCCTTCTAGCAGCAACCCTTGTAGTGCTGAAACGAGATTCAACTCCGTTCATTCGTTTAACACAATACTGTTTCACTGCCAAGCGCGGTAACCATTTGACCGTAGCACGTCCTCGCTACCTGTACGATCTTGCCATATAATCTAACCTCACCCTCTATCAACCGTGTTCTCCTTCTCATGATTCGTGGGTGAGATTGCTCTGGTTATCGCGCTGGTGCAGTGCGAAGCATCAAAGTGATAGACAGGTAGTCCAAACATAGTAGAAAGGGCTAGCAAATGCGTGTATTAGGGAAACAACGTTGTTAGGTGTAACCGATATTACAGCAGTAATTCACTGGCTTCGATAAAAGAACCAACTGCATTTCTTTTCCATTAAACTAAAGGAAATACTTCACAACATTCTTTTACGGCAACGTAAACAGGGGATTTATTTACGGACATGAAAGCTGCTGCTGCTCCAATGTGGCTTCGCCACATATTAGGCTTTTCTTCGCATCGAAAACCTTCTTCTACCTCCAGTATCTCTTCCAATTTTTCACTTCACACATAGCAATACAACCTGATTCCGAGAATCAGAAAACGAATGACCAGCTTTACATGGTGATTCGTGCCTCGTAGTGTATGCATTTTACAAAAAGCAAAACTGCAGAACGAGGGCTACTATCCTATATATATATATATATATATATATATATATATATATATATATATATATATATATATATATATATATATATATATATATATATACTCTGGTTTGAGACCCGTTTATTCGGTCATGCGATACTCCAGTTGCCAATAACGAAGTACTCAGAGGAAATTCAAACCTAGCAAACGAGTGGTTGTTTCAAATCTGCTTGTTCAAGTCCACTTGGTGCCGTCCGACTTTGCCCCACTGCCAGTTTTTCCCCCAACTGGTTCTGGAACACCGAAGCAACGTGGCTCGTTGTTTCCGGTATCCAGCCACCTTAACCTGCCATTTTCTGTCAGCTCCACCGGACTGTCAGTACATTTATAAAATCCTTCAAAGCCTACCATGGGACGGGCATCTTGTCCGCAGAAATCGTTTAAAGAACTTAATGTATTTGTGAAACAAAACCACATATTTGCTTATTTCCCTGATGCACTAAGAAGTAAAGCTATGCCCTTCAAGTGGTCTTGAAATTGGCCGTTTATCCGTGTTTGACACTATTCGGTCATCACCGATTTTATTAACTCGCTCCGTTTAACATGTATGCTATTGCTGCCTGTTTTTATTGATGACTTTCGCAATTCAGATGTAGTGGAGCAGCTAAATATTCACCCTCGGGTGCATAAAGTATATACTTGACTTGGCCCGACCACGTCAATGGAATAAACCATTTGTCGTTGTCCCATTATGTAAACATTGTTCAACCTAAGTGCCAAGCTTGACGGACCTAACATTGGTGACGTATCCGTTGAGTCCGCCAATTCACTTTACCGTTTTCTAGTAGTCACGGCCAATTTTACTGATGAGAAGGGTGCGGGAATGTGTCTGTTTCATTACTGCTTAATTGGTGGATTTTGTACTGGTTTGCCTACTTACTCGCAGCTCAGCAGTAGGCTACGAATTTTGGTTCCCCTGGAGTGTCTGCTGCATTCTGGGACATTGTACTTGTCATCAACATAAAATAAAATCGCTGACAATCATCACACAGGTTGGTGACTAAAACAGGAAACGCAGGTGTTATACACAGCTTTAAGCTGAATAAACCATTACCACCGGTTTGAGGATAAAGACCTTCCAGACATTAAAAAAATAAATTCCGCGAAGCTCACCGAGCAGTTACGTGTATCGCCCAAATCAGAACGTAACTATCTATCACTTCTTGATGTTTAGTTGGTATTCAGAGAAGAGAGAATCTGAAAGTGACTCGAAATGATCGGAAAAGGAATTTTCAGGTTCATATCAACAGGCTAATCTGCACAGCATGTCAGGGCCGAACGAGGTTCGGAGTGTATCAAAAAAACGGTGCGCCATGTGATGTGGTAAACGAGATATAATGTTAGTAACACGACGCTGTCGGTGGAAAACTATAAGCCGACTTTTCGGTTACCGTGGGTAACCCTTCTCAAGACTGTCTGATAAGCTATCCTGTGTGTAGATAGAAAAAGTTTGCTGATGCCCGATAGGCGAAGCTGTGGCATTTAGAAACTGTAACGACAAAAAAGGTAATCCGAGAGTTTCATCAACAGAAAGTGGATGTACAGACCCAAAAGTCTGAAAGTAGGTGCCAATAATCCTGGATGATGAATATACGCGAGTTCGAAAGGTTGAATAATGTTTATTCCAACATTATGCTCCAGAACGACAACGGAGATGAAGCTCAATGACGCTATCAAGCTTCGTACTTGAAGGAGACGAATAAATATTACCAAATCAGAGTTATCTTGAAAAACTGTTTTATTTTCTTCGAAAGCTTGAGAACTGTGAGTGTTTTTTCGGTAACAGTGCCAGCACCGCATATTCATGTTCGACTTCAGAATATTCAGTCATGTGCACAAACGGGTTAGTAGTGTCTCTATGTTTCACAAATTCTAGCGGTAAAAGGTAGCTATGCATCTAAGATGTTGAAACCGTGTGTTTAAGCTACTGCTGATGGGTTATTATCGGAGTAATTTGTACTGGATAAATCCGCTGTGTGCATAGTTCACGTAATATTTGTACAACTGTTTTCGGGAATGAACCAACTACATACCATAAGCAAGATTTCGCTGTTCGAACACCAGTCATCCAACAGAGGCCTCCCATCGAATGGAATTCTAATCAGACAGAAATGATATTACTTCTGATTTACCTATCTGATTCTATTTTTGTGGTAGTCTGTGCACAGGCAAGATAATCATACAAGACAACGTGTTGGGACATTAGACGAGACAGAATTAACAAATCAGCAAGCAATAAACAAAACAGAACCATTTCAGTTTTCTCGACACAGATAACCTTCACATCTATTCGTGCAACATTCACTGTTATCGATGCAGAATTCGTTTGTAACGATACAATTGACACAGATTCCATTGTCTTTATCGATTTGCTGACATTTATTTGGCCAACAGCATGGCTTACGGTCGCGTACAAAACGGGAGCAAGCCTGTTTCAGTTGTCCGCAAGGTTGAGATTTGTGCACATCCAATGCTGTGGGTGACGAAGGAAAAAAAAACCCCGATTAAATGACTTGGAAACAGGTTGGTCTTGGCAATCCAACTGGTTAGAAGCCCTGTTGGAACTTCATAGGTTTACACCGCTCTGCATCTTATTTAGGATAAAACAAAACCGCCATCGGTTGGATTTAATGGACAATGCAATAAATTTAGCTATTTAGCTATTAAGTCGTTCCATTTGACTGAGCAACTAAATCGAATGCAAAACAGAACAAAACCAGAGTGAGAAACCGCGACATGAAACTTTCTAATCCATTTTCTAATAATGACTGAGAATACTTCCAGTACCTTCAGGGAAAAATGCACTTCAAAGCTGTGTTTCAACTTAATTTCAGAGTTGAATTTTGACGTGACCAGTACCTGTCAGTCGACTATACTCTACGCATCAGGCATGCGTGCTCAGCCGAAAAGGCGTGAAAAGGGGCTTGCCTTGTCTGGCTTCACCAAATGACCAAAGCTGCCTAAGACGTTTCATTCCAGTCAGATATTGGTCAATCGCTGGTCAGCGCTGCTGATTGTGGATGCTCGAATACACTGCTCCCCAAAAATCCCTCCCTAACGAACCCTGGTCCTGAGACTCTACACCGTCTGCTAGGACTAATTCAAAAGAAGCCCCAAAAAGTTGCACGTGTACGTGATACAGTGTTCCGCTGCATGAGCGGTAATCCAGAGATTTGTTACGGAGGTCAGACAAACATTTATAATCATGTGCTTTTTAGTTTGACAGACCTAACATTTCTTTTTTCTTTTGAGTTCATGAATTGATCACAAGAGAGAAGGTCGTCTGGCGTGCTGTCCGAATATGAGAATCCGGAGTCACACCCAGAAAAAAACAAGTATTTTTGTCTTCCAATACACACAGGGAGCAGTTGAATCGATAGGTCCAAAAGTGGAGGTGATTATTAAAGACGTCTAAGGAGCGGGATACCTTGCGTAGATGAGCCAAGGCCTCTCAGAGACTTATTTATAGATCTTGACTCTCATTGTTTCTGTTCAGCAGGTGCGAGTCGTAACCTATCACGCTATCCAGCATCTATCCGCATTGAGTATCGTCAGTCCAACGAATATGGGAATAGTAAAAAGCTATGTGGCCTAGATTACGCGGACGACGTTGCATGCTTGTTCGAATCCACGGAACATGCTCAACGTGCACTAGATAGACTCTAAAGAGCTGTGGCTCCATTCGGCATGCGCTTTGCACCTTCAAAGTGCAAAGTGATGTTACAAGGCTGGACGTCAGCGACTCCGAGCTTGATGCTCGATGGGGAGGTGCTGGCAGTTGTCGACCACTTCACCTACCTCGGCAGCAACGTGACAACTGCTGGGAGCATAGTAGTAGAGGTGAGCACACGTATATCCAAGGCTCGAGCGGTGTACGCTGGAGTGAAGCACTTGTGGCGGTGTCCTGATATTTCACTGAAATTGAAAGGTCGTGTATACTGTGCCGCAGTGCGTTCAGTTTTGTTGTATGGTTGCGAGACTTAGAGTCCGCGTGCGGAAGATATTCGTCATCTTGAGGTTTTCGACCACCGATGTTTATGTAGTGTCGCTAGGATTGGGTGGAATAGCCGAGTGAGCAATGATGAGGTCAGAAAGCGAGTATTGGGTAGTGATTCGGAGAACGTTCTGTCACAGCATATCCAGCTTAGTAGACTTCGTTGGTTGGGGCACGTGTTACGTATGGCAGACACACGCCTACCATACCGTGTCCTATTCTCCGTTCCTCATAGGGAGTGGAAAAAACCACGTGGTGGTCAACAGATGACGTGGCAACCAGGAATGAGAAAGTGTACAGCAGACTTAGGAAAAGTAGGTGTCTTATACCTTCGTGGTTGGGGTCCAAAAGATCCGTCAACCAGTTAGTTAGAGACACTGAAGGATATGGTAGCGAATCGTGAACAGTGGCGATCGTGTTGTCACTTTCCGTCGAATCAGAATGACTGATCGATGTGCGTTTGTACAGTTAGACTGCGAAATCCGTGTGTTGGCTATTTGGGCGTTCTTTGTTTTTTCCTCTCGTGTAGGTCCACTCCCTGTCCATCTTGTATATTCATACTTTCTAATTCAACGTGCAACATGGTGAGAAAAACAGCGGTTAGTGGGGCTTGCCCTACTGTTCAAAGCTATACGATGATGAACGAATATGGATTTCGATCGAGGTGTTGCATTCCTGTTCCTCTATCGAATGAAAGTCACAGAAAGTTTCGTTTAGATTTGGTACTGAGGTTCTGCTTTTGGAGGAACAAACAATGGAAATCAATGAGATAATCCATGAATCAGTATTTTTGTTATTGAACCATGACCACCGGAGGCGTGTTTGGAACCATTTCAGAAACGAATAGAAGTGACGCGACGGCAGCGACGATGAAGCACAATGAAGGTACAGGGCAAATCTGATGAGCCATCTGGTGAGTAGTTCTGAGCATTTTCGTATTTCTGGTCGACTCCGTCAACGGTCAAGTTTATCTAGAAGTCCTGGTCCGATACGTTATGGTACCTTTGAGCACAAGTGTTACAGCAATTCCCAAGGACGATAACCTGTCTGTAAATCGTTCGTTTGTCGTACGCGGGTTTTGTGCGCATTACGGTACAAAGACACTCCTATGGACACATCACTCACCCGATCTCAACCCAGTAGAACATAATGGGGATCAGTTGGAGAGTAGAATGGATTAGAGGTAGAAACACAAACCCCTAGGTGAAGTTGAAGATTCCATTGTGGGAAGAATTGGACTGAATGTCACATGATGCTATTTTGCGGCTGATAGCGAGCCTGACTCGCGGTTACACCACCTTAAGTTGATTCAAACATAAACTAATGCGTGACCATTCGAGAACTACCGGACTACTTAATTTACAACACTTAACTTGCCCAAAGTACAATATTTCGATAACCTCACGTGTGTGGGGGGGGGGTGATTTACGAATAGTGTCCATGTAGACAATAGGGTACTCAGTGTCAAACGAGAAAGGGCGAACTGAGCCAGACTGAGAATATGCACTTTCATTTGGTATCAAAGACTTATCAGTGAACTACTGGTCGAGCGACTGATCCCCCTCGTACAGTACACTTAGTGTAGCAAGACTAGTGAAAATTTTACCACTACGTGTCTATTCGTCAAGAACCACATAATTTGTATCACATGTCACGCAGCCGTACAGGTTGAAGTTCCATAGACATCGAGGTTTCTCGAAATAATTAACCTCTGACATACAAAGTTGAGCTCTAGTAAATTTTTCCAAGGTACATGGAAAATTTAAGAAGATTTCATCCTTAAATTCAAGCAACAATTTTTAATCTTGTTTAAATCGTGGCTTTTGGGGGGATTTACTGGGACAAAATCTTATAAGACGTGGTTAGATTTGTCCAAATCATTGCTTCGAAAACCACTGCGAGCTGCCGAATAGCACTTTAAGGCAATCCCATTGAGAACATTGTTAAGTAACCATAATAATCACCAATGTAAACAAAATGAAGAATGAAAAGCACAGAAACATGTACAGGACTGGGAATTCACAATTGTTGGCGCTCAAAATGCAAAAAGAGATACTTATAGGGGGTTGAACAAAGTCCTTCAAATTGCAAGGTGAACTGAGTAAAGCCGCATGAAATTCTGCGTTGAGACGCACCAGATGAACTCCCTATTTACGTTGAAAACGCTAAAATCACTGGAAATGCATGAATGCATCTTTTTCAAACATGAATATAAAGTAGTGCACAAAGTACCGAATTCAAGGAACAATTTGAGGTCATTTTGTTATTTTTCGCAAGCTATCGTTTGCATGAGTCGAAATTGATAGCCTTTGTGCACTATTTACTAAGATTTGAACGTCCTGATGAAAGAAACCCAAAAACCCTCCCATACATTTTTACTTTTTTGCTAGTACTGCATACACATAATGAATGTAAGTATACTTACTTGTTTATGCGTATACTATAGTACGGATGAGCAGAAAATGACTCTAGGAGAACTCGGCTTGATTCTTGGCTACTGAGGCACACCAGTTTTGCGTGCGTGAAAGTCCTTTGTCCACTTATTCGGTTCACTTATTTCATTCATATGTTACTCGCACACAATATTTCCACAGGCGACCATAGTGTCGTGGTTGCTTAGGTTAGCCTAGACTAACCCACAAACAACTTGTAACAAGTCATAATCGGGATACCCTAGTGATCTCATATTCCCGGTGCAAAA
Organism: Fasciola hepatica; assembly: GCA_948099385.1. Lineage (NCBI taxonomy): Eukaryota > Metazoa > Platyhelminthes > Trematoda > Plagiorchiida > Fasciolidae > Fasciola > Fasciola hepatica. The sequence goes on from CANUEZ040000011.1 coordinate 1,237,078, forward strand.
ATGATATATCTGTGGCTACATATATTATTCATTATTCCATAGAACAGATCTACACCGGTTCAGGAGCCTAAAATGAATGAAACTGAAAATCTGCATTCTTTCAAGCGTCACAGTTACTCGGTGCATGGATGAAAGCTGTGCTAAATCGGTGCATAATACTCCAGTCGTGCAATGTGAGATAACTGATCTATTTGGACAGTCAGTGTTGGAACTACAACAAGTGGATTTGTGATGCATATACCTCTTCTATGATAAGGCTTATCCGTCAAATGAAATTTATTCCTGAAAAATACGATTTTCGGTTTTGTGGTTTAGTTGAAAAAAAAATTCACAGATAAGCAAAAGAAATTTAGGTGAAGCCAAAACATACCGTTTACAAAAAAGTGTACATTAGTAAGTAAAACGACTAGCCACAAGATGCTATACATTTTGTGATTCCAGTTTCTGAAAGTCAGATTCACGTGATTTTACAGTGATTTGAATGGACCAGTGAAAACAGAATTGATTAATGCCAGTCACATGTTGAACTACAAATGGAAATCTATGTGACCCTTATTGATAGTCACAGATATGAAGAACAAAATCCTTTTACAGATTCTAGAGATCAGTGTTCGAAAGAAAGGGATATTGGAGTGAATAATCATGATGGCTGTATATTCGCCCTCACGATGTCAATATTGATGCACGAATTCGCGAGAGTAGGCACAGATACTTGTTCTCTACATAGAGCATCGAAAATTCAGGAAGGGAACAGTTTGTTATTGTTGAGCCGTCTGAGGATTATTTTTATTTGGAATGCGCCGATCAATCCTCCTCTACGGATCAATCGGAAAACTAAGTACATAAACACCTCAAAGAGTACTAGTATGGTTGGCATCGATAAGAGTAAGCGTAGTCGTGTTAGGTTCTATTGTTACCTATCTGTTGGCACAAGGTGAAAAATTTTGATCTTATATCTCAAACAGTACATTATACGGAATCCCACCGAATTACTCAAGGTCAGTTAGATGCACAGTACTTGTGTAGGCTAAGTAAACCAATCTACGACTAAACTGGTTCAATGGCTATGGAACCGTCATCCTCAAAGATCAAGGAAGTGATCCCTTGTCGAAAAACTGCCGCAGATCATTGAGTGTGACACTGTAAGTGGCGAAAGCCCTGCTTTTCCTTTTTGACTGGACGCTCAACTATCCTTCTGACTGTCTAAATGATTTACTAATTGATCACACACTGTTATTTAGTAAAGCATCCTATCGCCGATTGTATAGTACTAGGAATATGCATCTTTATCTACATATCGTTCGCTAATTCAAGTACCATCCAATCTTGCTTAGTAAGTAGCCGTAAGTTACTCCCCTGGCTGAGATAGACCATTTGGTTGATTTATAGAAGACGTTCGGGAGCGGCTGGTGAACGTGTCTCCTATTGGGTCTAGCAGCGAAATACCAACGATATCCCCTCTGTCGGACGAATAGAAAAGACCCAAGTCGGTTTACAGATGCGAGGTGTATTCTATATATTGTGGCACCGAAACAGTACCGATACGAGAGATACACCGAACGGAAAATGAAACGAAACGCAACGGCTATGCAGAAAGCGAGCCGCGAGCGTGTACAATCGGCGAGCGACCGAAAGTGAAAGTGATTTAAAACGAGGTCGACGGAAACCTCGGAAGAGTCAGTCCAGTAAAACGTACGCAACCGGAGAACACTATGAAGTCGATGTCAAACGTCAGAAAAGATCGTAGAGAAAATAGATCCAAAATTGTGTCCAGAAAACAGTCATTTTCTCAAAACGATCGAGGTCAGTACAGATTCATGAAAGCAGTTTCGAAAATGTTTCGCCTAACTTATTCCCGCAGACGGGGATGGTATTGTTCTTCTTCTACAGCATCAAAAATTGAAATAAAGTCATGCTTCCTGTTTTTGATAACCGGACTTGAGAAACGGTAAACGCAGTCCCAGAAGCTATGGATCATTAGAAACATTTCCGGCAATGCTGTTACAGGATATTAAACAATTGCAAACCCATATATATATATATATATATATATATATATATATATATATATATATATATATATATATATATATATATATATATAATCACCGGCATGAGAAAAACCATCTTACCCAAGGAGCAACTACGGAAAAGGATTACAAAGAGGGGAAAAACTTGGGTCAACATGAAGATGAGGGCAAGCAAAAGCTCTATTGTATATTTTCGTAGTACATGCTATTAAAGTTTTCGTCTATTTTTTGATTGGTTGTGAGGAACTGGAGGTCAAAAGACAGACCATACAGTATTCGCGCCCCTGGATTTATTTATGATCCATATCTTTAAGCCTTCCTTACTAAAAACGATTTTTATCTCTTTGGGGTTTTTTTTTGTTCAAAAGCAATTCGAAGGAGTTATTGACTTGCCCTAGACACATGAGAAATGCCGGCGCTTAAAATCGATCTTAAAGTTCACACTGTACTGATGGTCAAAGCCAAGTGTGTGTAAAGTGAATTAACACTAATAGCCTTCTCTTCTTTACGGTACCACGCATCGATCTGTGCAAGCATACAAACACAAGAACAGTGAATTATTACCACATTGTCATGGGCGGAGTTATTGAAATCAAATTTGATTAGATAATTTCAGTTGACTAAACCATTGACCTCGGACTTACGTCCACGTGTAACTGAAAGTGGAATCAAACTCAGACGTGAGAGTGAGCCGAGTAGTTCAGACAAACAATACTGGGGAAGGTGTGATAATTCATTTGATAAGACGTAAAATGACATAAAAATGCAAACCAAGCTGTTTTTATCACATTTCCTAGAGTCACGCCATTGATCATTTTGTGAAAGCTTAGGTTTTATAATCATTCGATTATCAATGCCGAATACAAATCAGAACTGTTCATTTCATCTAAAGCTCTTTGACTGACTCCTTTATTACTACGTGATATTTTCATTTGAATTATGTACATTATAAAACGACTGTGACGACGATTTCTTCGCAGCTTTCGTGAAGTCATAGACGGTTCTGTTTTCCCCCGGCTCACTACTATGCCTGATTTATAGGGGCCTTGTACGGATCGGCACTTCAAATCTCGGGATCATGGTTGCCGTTTTCTTACTCACAATGTTAACCATCAAAAGGCCCAATCACGCAACAACAAGCTCACCATACTCACTAACATTCACGAACTAAACAATAAAATCGATTCCGTACATCAGCTTCTCAAATCTTCTCCTGTTGCTCTGTTTCCGACCGAAGCTTAAATCTTAAGTCAGGCGCCACCCACCTCCAACTTCCTAACTATGCTTCTCACTTCTCTTTTTCATCCGAAGCTGGTGTCTGTGGCTTTGTCAACTAGTCAGTAGCCAAATTCAGACTTGAAAGCCTTAATTTTTCCTGTTGTAAATTCCGGCTGAAGTGGGTGAAGCCCCGACTTTCTCATTTCAATCACTACTTTTGTGTTGTTTACTCTTCACTCAATAGGAGCAACTCTTTCGTTTCCGATTTATCAGCCTCAAACATTGACTATTTATTTGTTACAGATCCCAACTGCCGTACCTCCATCTTAAAATATCATATTGCTTACAATCGGGACTGGTTTATTCATTCATCTGACTTTTTGACTCTGGGGTGCAAAACCAAATATTTCGTCGTGGTCAACAACCTGTGCCACCTAGCTGACCTTTCCACATGTATCACGATCGAGATGGCGATCTTTACCATATTCTTTACCTTATTTTCACTCCCATTCATTCCTTCATCTCAGACATCTCCACCTTTCCCTCACTCAGCTAACCAGACCACTGTATTGTTTTTTGATCAACCATTCTACTAACTCCGATCTTCCAGCCACATCGACACACGTATTTTGGCACCAAGGGCTTTCGCGATTTCTCAGCTTCCTATCCATGAAAATGCTGCTACTTTACTTCGGACGTTTCTGCCTCCGTTTTTAACTTCCTCGATGTTGTTCTTCATGATATCAGTCATTTCATTCCACACTTTTCCAAATCTAGAAAACCCGAGTTACCCGAGTCATTCAGCCGAGCATTCTATCGTGCTGTACGTATGAAACACCCAGTAACTCGTCTCTGGCGCCATTCGCCCACTCCCGACTCCCATCACCGCTTCGTGCAAGCTGGGAACAGATCCTCGTCAAACATACAGAGATCCGAAGAGAGCTTCGTCCGCTGCAAAGCCGATCGCTTACTCTTGTCTGCCACCGGTAACCGAATATGCTAGCCTCTTGCCAAAACGGTCCTTCTAATATTCCTCCGACTTGTAATTCCTCTAGTGATTTTGCTTGTAAACCACTCTAGGAAGTTGGGATTTTTGCTTCTGGTTTTGCCTCCAAAACCAGTTTGTCCTCTTATCCTACTCTTCTAGTTACTAATCTTACCTCTGTCTCACAGTCTCTACCTCAAATTAGCACTAGGAAGATCTGCCAATCCCTGCATTCTCTGTACGTGTGTAAACCACCCGATCTGGGAGGTATACCGCCCATTTTGCTTAAAACGTGTGCCACAGAGTTGGTCCCTTTTTTAGGTCGCCTTCTGTCTCTCGCTCTCCAATATCCTACTTTTCACAGCGTAGCAGCAAGATTTCCACTTGGTCCCCTTCTTGAGGGCATATTCTTGTCAAAGATGGAAAATCACACATCGGGTCACGTTATCACCCGCTTGCCTGTCTGATTCCCTCAAACTACGTAAGTAAAGAGGAACAAATCCGAATTTACGGTTTACTCTAGAAATGGGACAGGATGGTGAATTTGCATCCCTTGACGTCATACCACGAGCAGCAAGCGGGTCAGTGGGAAGCAGCATTTGTTATAAACCCACGTGAGTAGGTAGCACACTGATTTGGAAGCTTCGTTCCTATGCAGCAAAAACGATTCTCAGTACGTTGTCTGACATACAAAGCGTGCCAAATTTGTCACAAGGGCCAATTTCCAAATCCACTGGCAACTCACCCAGATAAAATGCGTATCCATATAGTTCCCTTAAAAAAAGCACGAACAAAAACCTCAACCAAGATACCACACCGCCTCGAAAAGGATCGTCTTTGCTAGTATAGAACTCAACGGAGATACAGCTACAGACCCACTGACTTGACAGTTGTCTAATGCAGCAACAAAAACGCACTACGCAACCAAACTGCAAACCCCATTCAGTACTATACCATGTTTACAACTGGAACTCGGAAACGAGCAGCCCGATTATCCTACTTCACGCTGTGTATTCATGCTTTTTCTCCCGTGGAGCGAAATAGGTCGGAAGAATAACTAGGTGCCTGTCCAGTCCAGTTCAAGATCACTGTCCTACATGGTTTGCGAAAGAAACTAATAAAACCGTGACCAGTGCAATGCTGGCCCATGCGGTTGATACGGGTCATACACTAATGCGGGATAGGCCGTTAAGTGTCATCTACCTTGTCGGCAAACGGCTCTAATAGGATCAAACATCAAATTCAACCTATGGCGGAGGCGATATAAATCGAATTTCGCAGATAAATCTTGTTCTGGCAAAAAACAAATCTTCAAGACCCTACAGCTCCCGTGATTAAAGGTCAACTTGGTGGTGCGACAAAAACAAGCAGGACTCCAGAACCTGAAAGCTATTGAGCCCACACAAAAGAAATGGAAACAGATTTGATATTCAGTTCCTGGTTTCTACGTTAGTACTCTGAATCATACTTTCCAGCAACAAAAAAGTTTTGCATAAATACTGTAATGGCCTGAAGAGAAGCACCGAAAATATATTTGTGTTGGCCACGTTTCATTTTCTAAACTCAGACTCTGGGAAAATTCCCCGAACTGAGATCCTTTTTCGGATTTTACACGTCTTCGCTAACACTTTCTTTGATAATCATGAACAGACGAAAATGGCGACTAAAACCCGGCATAGTAGGCAGATTTATGTCTCAAGGCGCTCCTAAAGATAGATCGTAGAAAAACTAAAGAAAAATGTTTTGAACTGTGGCATTTTTCCTTACTGATCTACCAACGAGCTGTTACGACTCCCACACCCCCGTAGGCGTAGCGGTGCACCATAGTAGCTTCGTGCTCATGACTGAGAACAAAATTCAATTCGGTTTGACGTAGTCGGTATCCGGTAACCGTCATCCTAATGCAATAACCAGACTGTATCGTGGTTGGCTGATATACTGATCAATAATAGTGAGACGCATTTCCTCTCGGATGTATAAGAAATGGAATCCCATGTGAATAAAACTGGAAAATTACGTTGTCATGATTCCAGTTTTCTCAGTCCGAGCTCAGTGTAGTTCCGGGTGCTGCCAACGTTCGCACATATAACTTTCCGTGTTGACCTAAGTAACATACTGGTTGTAACGGATGCGTCTCATGAAATGACCTCAAGAGGCAATCGGGACAATAATCTATTGCCAACCGTGATTCACCTCCTGTAGAACCGCGAATACCTGGTAAATAACTCTCAGCTGTACATGGTACTACCATAATCCTAAATCATAAAGATAAGTTGCTTCATCACCAAAATATAATTCCTTTCAAACGTCAATCATCGCCTTCACTCTCGAGCGTCATTGCGCCTGCACCTTTCTCTTGCTCACTATGAAAATATCAATGCTATCTTCAACTACTGGAATGTTACTTAGTAGCCGGCTGTTTGCCACTAATAATGAAAAGTCAAACATTTCACCAATACCAGCACTAGTTATCACTCTCACAATAACTACACTGATATCCTGAAGGAAGTATGTCAATTTAAAAAAAATATCCCAATTGTCGTTACACTTGGATCACATTCCATTATGTTTCTATCAAAACAGACAAGACACAAATTGTGAGATGCAAGCATTTCTTTTAATCTGCTGAGTCGCATACCCAAACCGTACGAATTCGTGTTCAAATGGAGCACATAGCAGCACAGTAGGAATGGACGGTGCCGAAAGAATTAGGAAGCGGTTCGGCAAGTTTGATCAGCCAGCGTCAAGGTAAACACACGTTGTGGATTTACTGTGCTCTCAGGGCCGTTTGTCTCAAGTTCCCCGATTGGGCATCAAATTTGGTCAGTTAGCTATCTATCTACATGCATTCCAGCTCTCTAATGCATTTTGATACCAAGTAACTTCACATGATGAAATGGGACCCATAAATTTTATAATTTTTAGACAACTTCGTTCTAAAACCTATTCAATAGCCTCATAAATATTACTGGTTCTGTTGGAAATCCAAACAACAGCTCTTGCGCTACGACCACAAAAACACTGATTTTCATCGACTAGACTATTTCGTTATCTATCTATGGCATTCTTTTACACCCTACAATAGACCTTGTACGGGGTAAAAACGTCAATAATCCCACTATGTCGTCGGGTGTACTTACTAACTTTACTCTTAGAATTAACCAAGTTCCTCAATACTTAGCTGACTGGCTAAACACAGGCTTCTAAAGATAGACTTGAGTAGTCAATGCTACCAATTCGAGTTTCCGTTTTTTGTTACAAATTCTAGAGTTTCTTTTAACGGCCTACATGAAACAATAAAAGTGAAGAATCTTCCCATGTAAGCCTTAGGAAGTGTCTATTAGTGTAGTATGCGGGATGAAGTTTCTTCCGTGGGGGTTGCACGTGTACGATCTGCAAAGACAGAAAGAAAACTCGGTGAGCCGGAGCTCAGTAAGTGCATCAACAAGCATCAACACTTGCACCGATAAAGATGGGAGTAGCGATCTGTCTGAGCGTATTACATTAGTCGCTGTTGTGTCTACAGATCGTCATTCTTCAACTGTTGTCATAGTGACTAGTCAAGGCATATATTTAGGGAAATGCTTAAAACACTGATGCCATCAACCAAATCCTCATGACACTTTTTTCTCAGCCTGTTATTTATGTTGGTCAGTTAACTACTACCGCCAAGTGAAATCGTTTGATAATGTTTCCTTAGGCCATAGAAATCGATGACTATTATCCATGTCAAAAGATATTACATTGTAGCGCTCCTAATACTCGGTTGAAATTTAGCGCAATATTTGAAAAAAGGGATTATTTGCATTTGTAACATATTGTTTTGCATAACAAAGTAAATCAAGTCAGCAGTAAACGGTTTTTTTTTAATCTGTGTGACTTAAAGGCGAAGCACATTGTTCGAGATATTTAGAAACCGTTCAGTTGAGCCACCAGTCATTGAGTTTAATTAGCTATCTTGACTAGTTACTGTAGTGGCGGCGAAATGACAGATCAAACAGTACGTGTTACTGGCCTGGGTGGAAAGATGGAAGTTTACAAAATCACATCAACGAAACCGATATCTATGTGTGCACCAATAAGTTACGGTTTTTGATGCTGTCCATAAATAGCTCAGGTGTGTATTTGGTTACCCTGACCGCTAGTGGTGTTTCTAGCTCAGACTGCGGAATCTGCTAGGCTCTAGAATAAAAAGATTGAAAACCGCCTAATTTCAGTCCGGTTAGCATTATGTCATAGTGATGCTTGATAAATATTAAATGAAATCGAAAGTGAGTTCACTAGCTTAAAAATTCTCAGTAGCTCATATAGGATCAGTTTCAACTAAATGCAGGTTTCGAAGCAGAATAGACTGTTATTTGAACAGCAGTCAACCAATCAGTTGTGCCTTGAATGCGCATCCAGCGGTGTCGTCCGTGGCAGTTCCTCAGGAAGATGCATTTCCGTGAAGGATTTGATCAGAGCAGCTTTTACGACCTGATGCAATTAAGTGTTTCGCAAATGAAGAAGCCGTCATTCTCTACGGCCAAATCTCCGGCCTCTTCAATCGCGAAACACTTAACTGCATCAGGTCACTAAGTTAGCCTGACCACACTCTTCACAAAGATGTCGCCCCATCCCATACGGGAGATGCACTTCTGTCTTTCGGACGTAAATAGCCATCTCCTTGGATTACATTTCATGGGTGTCGTGGTTCGACCTATTTATCCTCACTAATATCAACTTTATCGAAGCAGGTTTTACTGAAAAATTCCACAACAGTCACTTGTTAGGAAGTTGCTGCACTTTGTGTCACTCAGTTATTCTCTACTTATTCAAGAGTTTCTCATGACGGATCATATATCACCTGTATCAGCGCACTGCGGATAACTACTAACAAGCTTCATAAAACCAATATTTAACGATTTTACAGCTTTCATTGCCGAGTTGAGGACTCGTACTGTACGACGAATCATTTCATGAGCAAGCAGAATCTCCCGCAAGTCATTGTGAACACAGAACACGTTTATGTTACCCAATATTTTTGTTAAAATGGCATTTTTATTAAAGCGTGCATAAACTTCAAGCTTTTTGCATATATATATATATATATATATATATATATATATATATATATATATATATATATATATATATATATATATGCGATAAGTCAGTGTTTGACTCCAGTTTTGACTAAGAATCCTGGAAAACATTTCCCAATAAAATTCCGTTAATTCCTATTCGAATTTATGGGGTTCCTCGATTATACCCGTTCTTAAGCCGATTTATCAGGTGCACAGTTCTCTTTATCCCTTGGTTTTAACTGGAGGGATTATACGCGAGTCGTGAATACCTTCAAGTATGATAAATTGGATCACTGTCAAAGTTAACGGACGATCTCGCTCTTGATTAATATTTTTTCGCATGAGTACAGTAGAAGAGGTATACGCCATAGCCCCAAAGGCCTAGTACACTATTAAGGATAGCCGGAAACCGCACCCTAGGGTATGGAGTAACAGCTAATCACACAGTCCCGAAGGGCCAGGTGTGGTGATAAGCTGGGCTGCCGAGAATCACTGTCTAACACAAAAGTGGTGATCCGCGGTGGCAGGATTCAAATGTCAATCGATTTTCCTTACGTTTAAACGGATTTTAGAACACCATCCAGTATAAGTGAAACAATTAGTGAATGTGGCCACTTGGAGTTCCAGTGTGGAACACATTGTCAACACCGAGAATTCGATGAATATGGATGAGTCAAACATTCGGGGTCATCTACCGAGCTCCGATCAACATCTCGACCTAGATAAGAAGGGTTCGTTTGTGCATAGCCAAGGCACAACCAGTAATACTCCAGCACCTGGACCTGTGCGAAATAAAATGTCTGCAGTACAACCTAAAACGTCCACGGCCACAATGTATGACCAAATCAAAAACCCGATGAGTAGAATATTCGCGAAAAAGTGATGCAATTGCACCAACTCTCAAACGTACTTTCCTATCGGCCTGATGAACACACCCTACATGTAATCCCTCGTTTGACCTATGGTCTGTAGAGGCTTCAGAATGAATAAATGAGAAGTTCTTCGCTCCACCTCTATTCTCTATTTCTTACTCCACCAATAACTGGAAAAACTTGAGCAGAAAACCTTCTCAAACAATTTTATATTGTTTTGTTGAAGATCACGAAAATATCACTTATTATTGACAGATTTTGTAACCGGATTCATCGTAAGCTCGAAAATGGTTACAGAAAGAATAAAGGAAATGCTCCTCTAGTTTATATATAACAGCAGTCGTGCAACAGTTTATAAGAAACGGACAGGTATCATGGAAAAGTTTGGTAACTGTAAAAGACCTTCCCTGGGTGCTTCAATCAGGTGTTCTTATTGTGTGGCCGAGATAGAACTACCAGGAAAAGCCTCTAATGCTTTGTAATATGGAAAAACTTGCAGATCTGCGTTGCATAGTTCTACTAGGTGAAAATATTTGATGGTCGAGAAGTTGAAATTTGAGTAAGTTTGCGATAAAAACAGGTGTCACTCTAAAGTTAATGTGTAAAATAACACGTGAGTCATCTTCCTCAAAGTTTATCTTGGAAAGGTGCAATCCTTATGCAAACTGACTGCCTAAGAAAGTTGTACTTCATTTTGTGAAAAGTCACGGGTCTTACGAATAAGTGATAAGAACAGTAAATTGTACAAGTACATTCAGTGAGAGTAGTAGAACATACTTATTTCTGTACTGCCAATAAAAATTTGCTTGTTTTCCAACAGTAGCAATTTCTTCTACCGGGTAAATAAGTCACATATCAATACAGCCGCTGCTTCGAGAATGACAATGGCTTTTCATTTTCTGTATAAGTTTCCGTTCTCAGGATTCTTTTCTTGGGTGCCTAATACGTTTCGTAAATATTAGTGTGTAAGCTAAGCTTGTGCTAAAATTCAAAAGCAACTTGGGTTTCTATAAGATATCTGAAGTGAATTACAGAATTATGCCCTCGGCTTATCTGGATGTTCGAATTTTCCCTCAAAGGTCGTTGAAAATCAAGATGATGTGAAAACTCGTTACCTCCTAACAGGCGTTCACACAGAGTATCCCTCGAATGTAGCGTTCTCTTGCAATCGGTTGAGAGAGGCCGTCCGTCTTGAATGCGTTGTGTTGGGCATCCTCCGACCAAATAATAACATATAAAATGGAACTTTGAAATATATATATATATATATATATATATATATATATATATATATATATATATATATATATATATATATATATATATAATCCGCACGCAAAACCGGTGAAAGTTTCAAACAAAAAGTGCTCAGTCTCCATTCTATTTATGGACATGGACTGAAACATCTACTCTAAACTGAGGCACGACATCCTTTAAATTTCAACTCTTTAATTTCGATGCCTACAACTTCTAAACAGGCAAGTGGAATGGTGAAACTTGCGCAATAACGACTCTGTCCATAACAAGGCGTCCAATGATAGAAGTTGATTCCCGGACAAACATCTTGGCATAGACAAGATGAGAGACTGAACCGAAAATATTCTTTGGCTCATAAACCAGACATGTGTTGTACAGTCACGGCTAGAAGAAAAACTAAAGTATGCATTACAGGGAAAATGTGTACCGTAAACGCCATGCCATGACCTTTTGATCTATCTACGAGAAGACCTTAATGGTAATCTTTTATTTCGTCAGACGGGAGGACAACTATCCCACAGCGTAAGAATCTCTGTCCACGTTGGTTTCAGTACAGATGAATATGAACCATAAGAAATGCCATTTTCAAACACTTATAAGACTCAGACCACCACATTAAAAGTACAATTGATGTTATGAGTTATGTATCGAAAGCAACCTATTCATCACAAACAGCTCCATGTGCAATCACTGGTCACTACGGAGGTGATTAGAATCCACCTATTTGCCCTTGCCGCATGTGCGTAGAAAAAATTCGTCAGAGCCTCCCAAAGACGGTAACCGGAAGTGGACCAACAGTAATCCATTATCTAGTCCTCTTGACCATAGACCCACTCCAACATGTCGATTTTTTATCCAACCTCAAATGACTAGGAAGTGAATCATTGAAAACTACTGTTTAATTCAGAACACGTATTCGCAATCTGCACAAGGTTCTTTTGAGGTTCATTCTAGACTCACTTTTGAAGTGAATGATCACGTATTGTAATAATGCATTGTCGCAGTTTTTGAAATTCATGTTTCCTCGAAAGTTTACATCACTGCACTCAGGGAAGGGAGAAAGGCCATCTACAGTTTGCAGCCAGTTCACAGAGTTCAAAACCAAAAAAGACATCCTCGGGATGCATTTGATTTTTTGGAAATAGCCGCTCTGCATAGTTATTTTATTTTATTTTTTTGGACTTTAGAGAACGAGAAAACTGAAAAACTACGGATCGACTGGTTTATTTTCTGGGATAAACAAAGAACCATAAAGCAAAACGATTGCTAACAAAAGAGTAAAAAAATCTGATAACGTCACAGATTGAGCCGATAATTTTTATGTCACCCGCTCACATCACAAGTAGCGTGGTACATGTTAACTGCCGTTTTCGACTGAAGTCGTCCGAAGCACTGGTAGCTCGGATTTGACCGATCTGTCTGTTTGGAAAATTCCGTTTAGAACACGCCTGTTCACATAAACACATTAATAAGCTGAGGTTTACCAACCTGAGATATCCGGATTAGTCGTTCGCACGTTTCGACAACAAAGTTTTCCGCACAAGTTCACGTACCTGATTCGCGGACGTTTGTCATGTAGGATAGATTAAATTACACCACGCCAACAATATATAAAGATGTAATAAAACGTATTGTCTAGTCAACTGTGATAGGCATACAATTATTATGATCTCTAAATTTCATTCGGTTCCGCGGTCCGGTGTATTTGGCTTACGACCTATTAACTTTTCACGAACAATCCCAACCAAGAGTACAGGATCATTTCGACCAGTTGTTGGTATTAAACGTGAGACCGTAAATCTATGGGAACAACGTTCACCGCTCATACCAGCAAATGTGAAAACCCTGGTACAAAATGGAACTCGTGTTTTGGTACAACCGTCTGATCGGAGGTGTTTTACTGCGACAGAATTTGAGGAGGTTGGAGCAGAAATGCGTGAAGACCTGAGTGAAGCCACATTGATCCTCGGGGTAAAAAGGCCCAACGAATTACGCCCACAAGACCTTCTGCCTGGGAAAACGTATTGCTTTTTCACGCACACAATCAAAGCACAACCAGACAATATGCCTTTACTTGACGTTCTACTAGATCGAGTAAGTATGAAGTTCGAAATCACTTCCGGTCTTTCGCCATTTAATCTAAATGTTTCATCTACCAATTCGTCACTCCTGTGCAACCATGATTTCGTGCCAGAGGTGGTCCTCTAGAAAACACAGATTGACGAACGAGCTAATTTCTAGAAATTCGAAATCAATTTTTGCATCAAAATGTTATACAATTAGTAAGGGTTTGAACCAAATAGACAAACAAGTGGAAGTGATAGGGTTTATTGATCACAAACACATAACTGGACGATCATTTATCCTCTCACTTCCAACCACTTGTCTTATTGGTCTTATCCTTTAACCTATTGTATTACATTGTAATTCAATGGCCAGACTAAGAATCCCGGACTTATTTGCCAACCAGTATTCTCTTAATGAACCCAGTTACGATATCTGGACAATGTACGTATCGTCCAGTAAAAAAAGAATTTGTTTGCTGCCTCGACAACTATCTGAGATATAATGGAATACTCTCGTGAGTATCATTTATTTTTGATTGTTTCGGAGACAATACGAAAGGGAAATTACGTGCACTAGAAACGGCCAAGGAGCATAACGAGTTCTTGCTGATAGAGACCTTTTCTACCTGTCGACGGTAATAGCTGAGTTGCTTAGTTCAAAACCCGGGGTATACTCACATCGCGTTTCAGAATACCCACATCAGAGATCGGCGTTAAAAATGGGATACCTGAATATTGTTATCATTTGCCGGATGTAATGAATATGGAAACACGGGCGCAGCACCGAGTCACTACTTAGAGACTGTAACTTTTGATACAATACAGGAAAAAGAACGGAAATGGAGATAGATAGCATCGAACGACATACAGCCGTAACAAGATTGAGCTATTTTGATAATAACGAACAAATGAAGCCAACTCGTAAACTGTTTTTCAAAAGAACTTCCTGCAGTCATAATTCCATGCTTATTCGCACCCATAAATTTGCGCACCACAAATGTTTCTGCAAACCATAGACTGTCATCACCCATCCATTTGGTGATCGTAAGATGTGTTTGGCTATTTCTTCATTCTGGATAAGACATCAACATGCTCTTCAAAAGTACACTTTAACTTAGTCTTATTCGCATTTTTAGTTACCTCTCAAGGCTGTGACAATTGTTCCACATTCTGAACATCTCTTAGCAGCTAAATATGCCAGTTCGTAACTGCCAATTAGAGACTGGAATTTTTCGTGTTGAACACTTTAACATATACGAAATTCGGTTTTGCCGATTTGACGAATGTAGAATTGATTCTGTCGTGGTCAATAACATAACCGTTCATTGTTTATGAGGTTGGCAAGAAAACTGATCACGGTAGAATTTGTGATAGTTACCATACACCTTAGAAACCATTACGGATTTCAATCTTCTTGCTTATAATTCGATTACCTGACTAATCATAGTAAACTGATTGTGTTGCTCCCTTTATTAGAAAATCAGAATACTAGATTACGAATGCATGGTCGATGCGAAAAATCAGCGGTTGGTCGCTTTCGGAAAATATGCCGGCGTGGCAGGGACTATTGATATCTTGCACGGATTGGGCATACGTCTTCTAGCCATGGGTCATCGTACACCATTCTTGGTAAGTCCTTGCCACCTGACGAGATTTTCGAACGATCACTGAGGGACAATTTTTGTGAAAACCGATTGAACAATTCTGACGAAAATGTGGCGAAAATGCATTTTTTTCAACTCTAGAGCATTATTTTTTAAAAATTTGAAAGAAAAATAAAACTGGTCTTATGGCATGAAACGATGCTAGTCATCAGGACGATTCCCTACTTCCGAATATAGGGCCTCTATTTTGAAAGTCAACCACAAATCCTGTTATTCCGCTGCTACTTCATCGAGAACTATGCTCTCACACTCCACTTCAAAGTTATCTCTCTGTTTTCCCATCTACCTTGTATACCATGATTGTATGCGTTTATAGAGGAGTACAAGCAGCATTCATCATTATCATTGATACTAATATCGGTAAAGTATAGCAACAGAAGTGCTGCTGTCCAAATTGCTTTTTGAGTTATGCCTGTTCAGGAACAATTGAAAAGTGCATTCTAGGCATTATTCCAAACGATATCCAAATTTGTAAATTGTATTTGGCAAAACCTGTGCATCTGATGAAGCGTTCGCATTACTGAGGCGTATATATATATATATATATATATATATATATATATATATATATATATATATATATATATATATGAAGAGTATCCATTCACACTCCAGACGATTCAAATTAAATCCTAGTGAACATATAACATCGGAGTGTACAAGTATGAGGACGAGCGGGCAGAGGAGTACCGGGTACGCATACCTGATGAACGGCAACAACCGCGAAACCGGTCGTGTGCTTCCGAGGAAACTTTTGTCCACACGTTTGCATACTACTTACTATCAATATGAGCGCTTGCACATGCAGCCTCGTTGTTCGTTGGGTTAGCAGTGACCCAGACACGAATAACTATAAGAAATCACGGTTGTGATTCATTTGTAGGCTCTTCAATGAAGAGTATCCATTCACACTCCAGACGATTCAAATTAGATCCTAGTGATATATATATATATATATATATATATATATATATATATATATATATATATATATATATGCTGTGTATTGTGAAGTACTTTCCATGGTATTCTTCGGATCACATTAACATTTGTCCCATCACATAAAACATTGTTGAATGTAATATGATCACGGATCAATCTTTACAGAGAGAATATCCCTTCTAACATGTTGTATTTTTAACTAAATTCTTCTTTTTTCAAAATGCGTGCATTTTACTTTGTCCGAGAAAAATACGGATTGCCCACAAATAAGATCGGGCTAGCTATGGCCCGAGGCAACCTTTCACAATGTCTGAGATCATCCTGGGTCACATAGGTCGTCACATTCAGAGTAGGTATATAGACCTAATGATAATTCTGAATGAACATGAGTTTAAATTGCCCCCCCCCCCACGGTCTTATGATGATCCACTAGTGTTCGTTTTATTCATTGGGCTGAAAAGCAAGATAATCACCCTTTTTATACAAGGCGGAACGCAAACATTTTTGGCTAAACGGGGATTCATTGTGACTACGCTGAGGGAGACACAGTGCAAGTGATGTGACCAGCACGACGCAGTGTGATAAATTCGACGAAACATCAATTAGACAGTACACGACGACCACAAATCATTGTGTATACGTGACAACCAGCCGTGTGCGTGAAGGCGACCGTGGGCATACAAATAATTTACAAGTAAAACCGTGGTATCGCACGATGCCGAACCAGACACCTTCATACAGCTTTATTCTCGCTTGTCTGTTCGGTAAATGTCAGAGTGTGAGTGGTATACAGCACAGGTTTTCCATCGATGCCATGAGATTCGTCATTTTTTGCGCGTCTTGCGGATGTTTGAAGTAAAATTTGGAAACTTTCAAATTTATTCCTCCACTCGGGATTTGGGTGATAAATTAAGTCGGTAGGAAAAATTCATACTAAAAACTTCATTTATTGTTTGAGACAATTACAGGTTCCGGGTTTCATTTGTTTGGAATGAAGAAATTATTTCCATTTTCAAATGTTCAAGTTCATATATCTCAGTGTGATTTGGGTCCAAGTATGGTAAGCAGCACAAGATTTAGTACCGCGGCCATTCTGCCACTCTGCCACAGAGCCTGGGATACACCGTTACTCTCGATATTCTTTCCCAACCAGCAGCAGCACGTTTTTTTTGGATAGCATCTGTTAACTAGGGTGGTGCTCTTGGGTAAAATCGTACCATTATAAAATCGTGACTGACTGCGTTTAAAATATAACTTGCTGAACTCCGCCAAGAAAAAATGGAATTTCCAAGCTGCAGAACTGCACTGATATGTCAATGGAGAAAAAGCATTTTAGAAGTAATAAAAATATTACTTTTCCGGATTTAAGTGCATTATATGAAACTGGAGAGATTAACTGTGGAGAGTCAAACATCCACCGTATGTAAATGGTATTGTCTGCGAACTGAAATCACTTACAACCTTGGAACTAAACCCATGTAGAAAACGTTTAGTTTCTCAAAGGCACATCCAGTAAGCAACTTCAAAAGTAAAACCTCATATCTAAAACAACCACGGTTATTGTGAACCAAGGTCAACTTTAGCCAGTAATCAATAACTACGAATTTTCATTTACATGTCCAGCTCTTAACTGGTGAGATCAGTTGGTTTAAGCAGACGAACTTGATGCACACTCTCTTAAAGTGTGCACGATCATGATCACGCAGGCATTAGTCCCGTTAGTTGTGATGAAATAGATCTGATGGTTTTAATTCTTTGTCGCTTCTGATCCTCAAACAATTCGCGACTCGTTGGTTTGTGAAAGCCGCAGTGTTAACACCTCGTTTTTGGGAAATTCTCCAACGGTCCACAACCCTAAGATTATCTATCTTGAACTGAAAAGGTGCAAAACATATTGACAAAAGTTCACAAATGAGACTTATTCGCTTTGGTGTTTCGGTTTCTGATAAGGGTATCCACATTCAGTTCACATCTGAATTTCAGCATTCCAATCAAAGTTATTGATGAATGAGTAATTCTGACTGAAATAATTTTTTACTTTATTTTTACATGTCGGTAATTTTCTCACCTAAACGGTGTGAGTTTTTCTCGTATTATAAGCAGTTATCTAGACTGAAATATGAACCAGGAAACAATAGACCTCAAAGTGTTCCTCACTAGAATGCACAAACCAGTGCTGTTTGATTCGTTTTGTGAAACTGTTTCTGTGAGGGACAGATTTCATACCAGACTTTAGGTTCCGAAAATCGTACGCCAGCTCATCGTCCCATTTGGAACAACAACGATGGGTATAGAACCACTGGTTTCATTATTTCAGTATCACCTTCTAAAAGACCATTTAAGTACCTTCAAGCCAACCAATAACAGACTGACTTTGGTCATGAAGGTGACAACCACGATTTGCGCGATAAGTGATTACATGTGTTTAAAAAATCAAACAAAGTACAGACGTTTCCACGGAGTTTGCCAGGAAGGATTGTACAAACCACGAAGTGAACGACAAAAAATCTCTACAAGGGGCCAAACCAAATGATGACTGAACCCTCCTGTGTTCCGTCTGAACCCCAATCTAGCTGACGAATTGTGCTACTGTGATTTCCTTATTAATCTTCATTGGCTGGTTTGTTTTCACACTCTGGAAAGTTTTTTTCAATCCGGAAAAATCTTTCAAGTAGCCCCTGTATGAAAGACATCGGATACTTCTGCTCATACATGTTAATTTTATTCCCTCCATTTATTTCAAACTCCCTTCGATTATAGCGTATCGGTTTGGCTCATAGCTATCAAGATTCACATCAAGCACAACAGGCTTTCCGCCTCGCTGGTTACGAGATTGCCCTAGGTCGGATGCCACAGTCCCTAGGCCCATTGACGTTCGTAATCAACGGGGATGGGAACGTATCTAAGGGAGCACAAATTATGTTGGACTGCTTGCCAGTAGAATATGTGCCGTCATCAAAACTGAAAGAGGTGTCCAAAAAAGGAAGTGAGTACACGATTTTGTTGCTCTCAGTTACATGAAAACCGGAGTTCTAAATTATTATCGCAAGCAGAATAGTTGGAGGTTTAGCTAAAAACTTAAAGTGAAAATTGATGTTCCATTTTTACGATATCATAATACACTGTCACACACACACACACACACACACACACACACACACACATACACACAAGCAGGTTCTATCCAATCAGCCGTCTCCGCTGACTGACTTATCATACAGTATGAATCCAAACACTGTCCACTGATCACAAACGTGTTCGTCGGACGGAGCACCTGAATGATGATCACGAACGTGATTAGAACGACGGTGATAAATTAAACCGATCTCCACCAACCCATTCCTCACACCCCCCACAGCATTCTGAATGAATAGCAACGTAACATGTACCCTTCAATGAATCTACAAACTTCGCAACCACAACCACTTAAGTTTAATTCTCACTTGCTGAAAAGCCTTCCGGTTGTAATTAGAGTGACGATGAAATCTGTTCATTGTACAAATGTGACAAAATTCCAAAGTGTCACCACGAATAAACAGGAACGGACTGATTTCAGCCCTTCCCTCTGGTGTTAGTACATTTCAAGCACTTCTAAATTCAAGGTCAAATAGTCTGATAAATAATCCTCGTAAAGACTTTAAATCTAATGGTGCTTTGTAAATATACACGGGTTTTGTGACGTGACAGAACCTTGAAACATTAACCGATTGGCCCATATAAACTTCATTAAATTCCTTCATTTATTTCCACACTCATCATCATGAAAAATAAATAAGTAGTTTGATTCCTCCGATCTTTGTTTCGTGTGCTATCTTACGAAGGAGAATGACCAAATAGTGGCCGCATTCTTAACGAAAAGTTAACAGTGCTTCCGTGTGTACATGCAAATAATATTATCATACTGAATACAAAGTAATAACACAACTATGGGAGTTGACCATTGGTTATCATAGTTTTTAGTGTCTATAGTCAATCGTAAAAACAACACCCTGATCGGTTCGACAGTAAAGACGATTAAGTGCCACTTTTAACTTCTAGAATGGCTTTGGGATTCTGAGGCAAATATTCACGTTGCTAGTTAAACCCACTGGACCTAGATTTAAGACACTTACGGTTCGTCTAACTTAATATCAATAAACTGGGATTGTTGGTCAGAGAACAAATGCCTGTAAGCAACTCGGCTGTCGAAAGAGTCGAAATAGTAGGCTTTAATTCAATATCAGTCCTCAGGGCACTCATTCTTGCTGCTCTGTATCGCTTTGGCGGGGGAAACCATAAACGAATCAGCGCCCATTTTGTTGTAAAGTGTGATTTTGTGTGAATTAAAAAGGTTTTTCTAGTAATAAGGAAA
Source organism: Fasciola hepatica (assembly GCA_948099385.1). Taxonomy (NCBI): domain Eukaryota; kingdom Metazoa; phylum Platyhelminthes; class Trematoda; order Plagiorchiida; family Fasciolidae; genus Fasciola; species Fasciola hepatica. The sequence goes on from CANUEZ040000011.1 coordinate 1,257,529, forward strand.
AATCTTTGCATTTCCAATTTTTTTTGTATTTCATGGTTATTCAGGTGCATGAAACTGATATACGTAGCTTCGTGATCCATGGTCCCAATGAACGTCTATATGCAATCAACGATCAGTCGCATTACTCTTCATCATTTTCAAAACTTCAAAACTTTGTATTGTCTCAAGAATCCCGTCAATAAAGGAATAGTCCAGGAAGGATAAAGTTATGTGCCCTTTAAAAACTATGCTCGGACTTTGATTCTAGGAGGGTGGGGGGGGCAGATTTTACCACACCATCCGCAACTTTAATCTACTCAGCGAGCCAAATAATCACTATGCGGTGAGAAAGTAAAATATTAGTGTAGTCAGTTTGGTTATTATGAGGCGAATTGTCTAGCCACTGAATCTCCATAAGGCATCGACGCTGAGATCACCGTCATACACACCCCCAAGCACTGTGCAGCTGTTTCATCAACATACGTGACTCATTTCTGCACGGCAGGCTCCAGTGTCCTTTCAGATTCGGTTGGTGTGCACTTCAGCCAATGATTCCCATCAAACCAGATGCAATCGCTGCGTGGGAATCTATTGGTGATTGTTTACTTTTACACGAGGACATGAGACTTTGTTTTGTCTTTTTAGACACAAAATTAATAAAAGACAGGATCTTGCTCTTGGAGAAACACAGTAGGCTCCTTTATATTTTTCCCCTGATTCATCATCGCACCTGAATTTTGACTACTGACACTTTTCTCGGTAACAAAAATTGGAATTCGACTTAAGAATCGTCGGGCAGATGGCGACTTTGCTTTCGTGGTTTTTCACTACCGGTTTGAGCATTGACACCGTGCGACGAATCACTGTGGATATTCAGTCAAATCGTGTAAAGTTCACCAAGATGTGAGGTGTTAAAGAATTATCGAATTTGGGGTCGAAATCATGTATATGGTGAGTTCAATGAACAACCGCAGAAAGACCCAGTTCAATCCGTTTTGACACTCATCCGATGACTACAACCAATACAGAGTCAAACACTATAAGCTGATAGTCAAGAAAATTAAGGTGTATTATTGTCGGGCGGCGAAATTTTGACACTCCCAGAACCAACTATATTTTAGGAACAAGGATTTTAATTACAGCAAAAAATGTGAACAAGGAAACAACTCATAAAAGCTATAGCACAATAGCACCCAAAAGCTTCTTTGACCGGTAGGACAAATGGCGATAGCAACCCTATCCTTGATTCGAAACAAATCGAATTGATATGGCACGAATATGCCCGTCTCATAGGACTTGTAAGCCCACAAATGGTAGCTCTGTGAGCACCTACTAGAACAGTCGTGAATGGGAGAACTTGTACTGATTAACAAAAACCCTCCTATGGGTACGGTCGCGGTCGCGATCAAGCCCACCGATAGCGTCAAGTTATTAAAATTTTGCTGAATAATGTATTGCAAAAAGTATAATATATCAGAACACATAACTAGGCTTCCTTCCCATCTGATGATTTTATGATGTTCACACACATTCTCGCCGAAGTATTTCAGGTCAGTTGCGTTTTGCGCTTTAATTTATGGACTAGACAGAAGGAAAGATTTGGGTGAAATTCAATCAAGGGTCCAATGAACAAAGAGGGATTCAGCCTATAATGAAAGAATGAAAATGGGTAGTCGAGTGATAAGTAGTATTGTGTTTGTTCCACGAAGCCAGTTATCAAGTGAGCAAGACTAGTGAACCCCGGGAAGCAGTGTGGTACACAATAATATGGTGACTTTCTTAAGATGAGGTATTTTCAATGTTCTCAACAGATTTGGAAGCCAATCGATAGCAGACGACTTTCTATCTCGTAATCACTGTGCATTCAAAGTTCTGATTCTGAATTGCTGACCATAGTGAACAAGCAAAATCACCTGATTCTTTGTTGTGTGTTTCGTCAATAACGTCATTCCTCATTTATGTAATGTTACCCTGTCGAATTACGGTACATTTATCCGTTCAAATCACCCCAGTTCGAATGGATCTATTAACTTACACAGCATCACTGATGAAGTTCTGATTTATAGTATTACAGATAAAAACAAACAACAAACAAAAGTTAGGCGTATCCAGAAACCTGAAAATCTCTGACTGTTGCTAAAGAATAACCACACTTTCATTCATGTAGAGAGAAATCGGATATACGCCTCGGTGGTCAATGTGTCCGAATACATGGTACACAAACAGCGAGGAGATTTCAATGAAGCTGAGTATTTTTCCGACCCAACTGCTTATAAATCAATATTCCACGAAAAAGTAAGTTTACTGACCATCTAGTCAAGTAGAACTACTGCTTGCACTAGAAGAATATTATCTGTGTCTAAGACCAAAAAAATTGCACGACCTGAAATTCCAGTTGCTACAGTTATAGATCGGTGGTTTCAAGGTAAATCTATAAAAATGGCAGTATTTGTGTCTTTTTGTTGGGAAGTGTAGTTCTTTAGTTTGTTGGCACACACGCATTACACGTTTAAGTTCTTATATACTTTACTAGTTCGTTAATAAGTCCGTAGTTAGTAACCATTATTCGGTACTGGACTTCTGGATGTACCAAAACATCAACTCCTCTGGATGCCTGAATGGACTCACTCATTAGCTCACACCAAAACACACCCTGTGTACAAACGTTTACGACCTTCATTCTTAGTCTACCTTCGGTTAAGCCAATCAGTCACCTCGATCAGTGCTAACAGAGTTACAGTGTTTCTTGTTCTTTAAAACCGCTCCAATTGATCAATCAGTTGAATACTTTTCAACCTTGTGCCCGATGTTGTACTTACTAAATCGATTAGAGTACACGGTGGGAATTCATCTAGCAACATTTGCCTTATGACCTTCTTGTTCAACATCACTCGGTTTTGTTGAACCACATTTCTAGGGGCACGTCTTCACAAGAATATATTTGATCTACAAATACTAGTTGAATTTTGCTGCTGAAAAAGAACACGTTTTGTTTAAATACGTTCGTGAAGTCTCTAGTAAATAGTTCATCATGCGGTATGAACGTTCAACTTACCGCTGAAAGCCGAGTGGAAGCACCATACGGCTGCTTTACCTACGTTAGCAGCAATCAGCCTCATCTAACCATCGGGCACCAACTAGGACTCGAGCCTGGGACGCATGACTGTATATTATACACGTTGCAACCAGGATTTCCGGGCTGATTCTCAACGGTTTGCATTCGCGTCAGTACTGCGGGATATCACTGTAACGTTGGCGGATTGTCATTGGTAAAAGCCGATTACGGATGGAAGCTGAATCATGCAGTGTGATCTCGCGAAACAGAACATTGAGAGCCAATCGAATAGTCTGACAATGATAAGGTGTATGTGGCTCACGTCCAGAATTCGTGTGCGCTGATTGAATAGTTGCTCAGTGTTATCCCATTTGGTATTCAGAGGTAGGTTAAACGCCGATGCTGTATGGCGAACCGATTACTGAATAACTCAGATTCAGTACTACCCACATTGCTTTGTTGCGTTTCTTTATGGTGTTTTTAACTTGTAACTCAATAGCTTTCATCGACCACTTTAATGCTCAGATTGCACCTTACATGTCCGTCTTGATCAACGCAACCTACTGGGATGCCAGAGTTCCACGAATTCTGACAAGGAAGAATACCAAACCACTGATGGATATAAAAACTGAGGTTGCCGGAAGTCCGGATTACGAGGGTACGTCATCAATACATTTCCCGCAACTTACGACCGTCTCCGTCCAAAACTAATTAATTTACAATAAATAAATTTTAGATCAGTTCATGATTTCCTTGCAGGATCTAATATCCAATGTTTTTAGAAGGATAGGCTAGACATTTATTATAAAATTTAAGCTACAATGGAATACTTACGAATGATCACGATCCCATCCCGAAAAAGCCGTCAAATTGTTTTCTTAAAGTGAAGATTAGTTACTTCGGTAACTACTGTGACGGTTTGTCTCTACTCGTCGCTGGTAGACAGCCAAGAGACATTAGCAGTCAGCTCCTGTGCAATACCGAGCTCAAGGCTTGAGTCCAGGAAAACACGAGCAACAGGATAGCTGATCCGTGGCATGGATCAATAGAATGAGACATAAATCCTGCTAGTGGTGTTCAAGCCTCAAGACTTGGTCTTTCACACCAGTCGGGCCAATACGTTGTGTGCAGCGACTGGGTACATGGAATATTCATAGTGTTTCACCAATAAACTGAGACGATTTAGTGAGACAGTCGGAAACAATTACGAATCGTGACTTCTAAAGTTGCATGTGGCAACCCCGATGTGACTACACAAAGATGTTGTCGCATTACAAATGTCCTCTTAGCGGTACTTCCGCAAATGTGCTCGCCTTTTGTGTTCGAACTGGATGACAACTCTCAAAATCAGAAAATTGATGAGAACCTTCGGTTGTATGAACAATAACTTGCCACATACGCCGGCTACCAGGCGAAGTTTCCATTACCGCTTACAAGGCGGGTCTACAATCGGATTCACAGTTTGACTCGAGAGAGACAGCTTAATCTAATTAAGTGAGCACATTCGTGAAAATACCATACACAGAACTGCTGGAACGCATCAGAATCGTGGTATATCCCCTTCTGAATATCATATGCAACCTTGAAAGTCATGATTCGTAAATAGCGATGTACCTAACATTCACTTCAAGGATACAGTTTGAAGGCACTTATCGGCCAAAGCAGGGAACACACAAAACTACCTACTGCCCTCATTATCAGTAGCCAAAATAGGAAATCAAAACTCTTTGGGTGCGCCGAGAATAATTGAACACACTGCACGTTAGCGCCAAGTTTTTAACATGTCAACTTCATACCTACCTCGTAGGAGAGCATCTGTCAACTAAGCCTCCACCACTCCCAAGCTGCTTACGGGGTGTTTAATGAACATTTTCCTTATGTCATTATTAGGCATTCAAAACATAATGCAGCATGTCAAAGACTCTTCATAGACCTCATCTGATACCATTTACTGCACAATGCAGTGTTTATAATCCTGCAGTTTCTCCTGCCGGATAAAACGAGTGATTCGATGCGAAGCCCCAGTATCGGCGCAAATAAGTGGGCCAATACCCAATCAAAAAACACTTTGGATGGATACATAATCTGTCGTCTAGCCTGATAATAAGAAACCCAACTTAGGACATAAAGAAACGTCAGTTAAGGAAAAACATGCATCACTTGGCACCAGCTGCCAAATGATTCTTACTTGCGAAAGAAGAACTAAAATCCGATTAAAGTTATAATTTTTAAAGTTTAATCAATAAAGTAATGAGGATAATGGAAAAAATAAACAGTTTCAGTTCTGTCCATCAGGAACCTCGAACTCCGATGATCCAATAAATTGATGATCGGTATTTTGTGATCATTCGAGTAGTAAGCAGAACTTGTAGAGTTCTAAGCCCCAGTTTTTCAACACGATGAGTCTTTTTCATTCCTTTGATAATGCCTAGGAGCAAGTATGAACCAATATTGATGCGCTCTAAATGTAGCAGCATTCCTATAAATTCCCGAAGCCGACACTGAAGTACTTCGCATAATTAAGTGATTTTTGGTATGATTATCTTTGACCGTTTTGTTTCTTTTATAGAATATGTCTCAGTGTGCCCAACTCACGCAAATCTGTCATCTCCTCACAGGTTGTCCAACACTACCTCACAGATTACTGGCTATTTGCGATATCTCGGCTGACCCCGGTGGATCGGTAGAATTCACGGAACAATGTACCACTATTGATGAGCCATTCAATCTTTACAATCCTATCACCGAGAGAACTTTGGACCAGTGAGTTTCCGCTCTAATTATCATGAAAGTTATTTGAATCGTTATTCGTTACTTATTTTAGCATAACATGTACATTTGCCTTTACATGACCAGCTCATTCCAGGACGCAACGTTCAGAACACTATTATTATACTTGGCCATCTAATGCCGGTGATGAATAGGGGCAGCCGCTGCTAGCAACTTTTTATCCAATCTACATCATATTTGTCACCCATGGAAAAGATAAAGTGTTCAAGCGAAGTGATGAGTTACGGTAACCGGTGTGGCTTAATTTTGCTAATGAAAGCATTCATATCCCTTCAAGGTTTGGGGTGACTCATTGTTGGTAGACCGTTAGGTCTCATTGGGAGTCAGCCCGTCAGCACCTGTCCAGTACCGAGCCCAAGGCTTGAGATAACGGAAACACGGGCGACGGGATAGTCAATCGATGCCGCGGATCCATGGGGTATGAGGGATGAATCCCACCAAACGGCCTTTAGCCTGAACAACACACCCTGAGATGACATGACCACCTGCAGCTGTCCGACCAATACTTTCTGCGCAGGGACTGGGTACCAGGATCAACGATCACATGATCATTATTTTAATCCAATAAAACGCGAGTAAAATGCCTTTCATCCTCGCATTAGTGGGACCGTTTAAAGTATACCCAGTTTATCAAATACGAAAAGAAATAATCATGAATCTCCGTTATTTCCAAAAACAGCACACTTCACTTAAAATATACGAACATTACCAACATGTCAATAAGTGGCTCTCAAACCGTGAGCACGGTTACCTAGTTTTTGCGCACACCGTGGTAGAGATAAACAATGTGCTGCCCTCGAAAACACCGGGTGGACAAGCCTCAATTGACTTGAGAAAGTAAGCTTTTCTCTGCAGTCATGCTTGGAGTTAGACTGATTGTCGTAAATAAATCCGGGTAACGCAACGGGATTACTAGCACACGGGTGTACGCGAACTCCATGATGCTTACGTGTGCATTTGCTAGAAAACTGCCTCGTTCGTTGAATATCGATCTGCAATCATTTTGCTAAGACATAAAATCAGCAGCGCTAATTGCAAAGATGTCCGGTCGACTAAAAGGAGTTAGCGACAAACCAGTTTCACATCGGGTTTTGGAAAGTAATTGAATCGGCTCGCGGCAAATCGGTATATCATATTTCATGGTAAATCTTGTGTGACGGTTAGGTTTGCAGTACAGCAATTAGAATTATAAGGTATCAAACTAATTACGACAAAAAGACATAAAATGAGAATGATGCATGGAAAATACGATTTTATTTTGAGGATTTTCTGGGCACATCGGTGGTGATCACATAGTTGGTCATCATTACACGACCAAAGTACGGTACTGGTGAATTTATGCACCAAAAACGAATCTGCAAACGGAAATATGGCTAAATTTATTATGCATTCTAAACAGTGTTATGGACTGTAATTATGTTTTTGATGATTGTTCTGAATTTGAAATGAATTCTCTGAGTTTGTCTGAAGTTAAAACTTTTGCTCACAGCCAGGTGAATGGCTAGATTTTTGTAGAAATACATAGTTATGCGTTTTGGTGTCAATATTATTTATTGGTATTTTCATTAGGTAAAATATCAATTATTACATTTGGAACGTAGATACCAAGTGAAATCACTGTTGTGAGTGCACACCTGTAGATGTTTTTTTTTTAATATACTTACTTATTCCACTTACCATTCAGTTTGCTATCCTCACATGATAGAGAACGTGCTTGAATACATATTCATTAACACAGCGTTATTGGAAAAGTTGGTTTTTGGTCACCGTTTTCGCTTACTACAGGTCACCTTTCTGTATACTGATTTGCGGCTAATTGTGATTTGCTACAATATAATACGCGCGCGCAATGTGCCCATCAATGTTCTTTTATTGTCAGGTCTTTTCAGGAAAGTATTTCCTCTGCAAACGGGTGACTGCATATCTGTTGCGCTTCTATAATAATTCCTCATGAACGTTTTACTGAACAAGCTGTGTGAGCTTTATACTGAGAGAAGTATCTGAGAGCTGTTACAGAATATTTCCGTAAGCTTATCTCATAGTCATGCGTGCAACCTATTTTGGTACCCATGATTCCGTTCGGTTCAGCTTTTGACTCGACCTCTCACGAATCACTTCTTACGGTAACTCTGTTGCTCGTTAAACCGGTCACGCGCTAATGAGCAGCAACCAAAACCCTTGAAACCCTCATACACTGGGGTGTTTAGGTTGAGTCATTGAATGCAATGGAATGCACACTATTTACCACACTTAAAACAGCTCAACAACACAGTGCTTCTGATCGACATGAATCTGCCTCAGCAAACATTCAACGGGAACTCCATGAAACGAAAAGTTTTCCTCAGCCTTTAAAATGTTGAACAAATTCCTGGTTAGTCAGTTTGACAAAACTTGGACTTGGTTTGAAGATACGTCGTTGTTGTCTTCATTTATAGGCACAACTCGTTGCTCAAACAATACGTAATAATACAAACGACGTAGTCAGTTACCTCTCCCATTCGCAGTGCTCTGACACGACTTGACGAAATTCAAATCTTATAAGCAATCTATCATCAGTTCATTTCCAGGAACTCGGTTAGTCAAACGTTATTCGTCGGACTATCCGAACTGGATCTCAGTGGAGTTATTTCATGCTATCAGTCGTGGATAGGGTTACCATGGACATCCATAACATTAATACGCAATACTCATGACAAAACTGTATGCTGTGTTCTATGAATCGATGCATACACATGACTGATGACTCCCGAGAAGGCCCACTGCAGACATCGTACGGAGAAGCTTCGACAAATTTCCAATCATAATTAGACAGTTTGCCGACTCATTTTGGGATATGTCTCGTACTACTCCGGTACCCCGCTTGATAGATTTTTAAGAATTACCGAGGAAAATTGAAAACCTTGTATGGTAGTACATTCAACTTCTTGTTGCATACACCTAAGAAAGTACGAAACTACGGTGAATCAACTGAGATTTAGCAATAAGGCCTCACAGAATGGCAAACAAGCTTGTTTTCCGTGATTCATACTCATACGGTTACTTCACAATATATTGAAACAAATCAAGGGATTGGACCAGTTAAACAACCTCCGCCCTAAAATAGGCCTTAGATTACATGAAAACTGTCATAACATGCGAGAAACGATCCAGATCCGGTCTTCCGTTAAGTCAGGGTTACAATTGCTTTCTTTCCTTTTTGTCACCAGTAATCTCTTCTGCTTCCTGTTCGCCTAACTGGTTCAACCCCTCAACTGTTGTACCATATTACGATGTAATGTCATGGTTATGAATCATTGAAAACCAGCTTGTTCGCCAATCTGTGTTCTGTAAATGTGCTCAGTGGAAATAGTCGGACAACATAGCAATAAATAAAAGGAGTTCGACCAAATGGCCAGTAAATCTCATCAGCTTAACGTTTACCGAGAAATTGATGGTTTTGAACTAATATTTTGGCACATATTTATTCGCTTGTCGACCATCCCTACCCCCATAAAAATACACTGATTTCTGGAAGAGAACGGCGGTTAGTTTTAGACTTTTGCAATACCAAACTCTTCCTCTTTCATCCCGCGCAGCTGAAGTAAAAGGCGCGATTAATACATTGATTTACATGATAAAATGAAATATAAACGCTGAATAAAACAGTTTTACTTCACCTCCATTCATATGAACGTCACCATAATTTTCGCATTCCACTGAATATCTGTTTGTTGTCACATTTAGACAAAGCGATGGGACATTGATTGGAATTTGGTATGTAGTCAACCTCATTTCACTTGTTTGTCTACGACAAGTAAACACACGCCTCAGTCGAAATACCGACCATGTAATGTACGCATACTGACCCACTTTCCTTTTTTATTCTGGCTATATTCTGAAAGACCGACATAGGCGGATATAAATAATGCGTTTGGTTGGTTGTGTACTGAATCAACCGGTTTTAAAAGTATAATTTCTCGTCGGTGTGTGTGTGTGTGTTTGACCACAATCCGTTTGCTATAATGCGACGCAATGTCACATGTATCCGACTGAGGTGTTAGTTTGTTTGCTAAACACAGCATGGATAAGCCTTATCCATTATTATTTATCTCGTCTGTCTTTACTTACTGTCTTTACTTACGCATGATACTACAAGAATAAAGGTTTTTTGCGTACCACGCAATTACTTGCAAGTAGTGTGTGGGACTGGTGAATCTTTGCTTAGCTGGCTGTTTTTCGGACTCCACCTTTCATGCACAAACCTCTAGTCATCCGACCACCTGCGCTCGGAAGCACCAGACTCGAGTTCCGCCCTTGTTAGAGCTGACCAGTGGTGCATACCCTCTGCCACACACCCAGGGTTTGAACCCGGGTCCCTTCATCTCGAAGGTGTGTGTGTTACCACTACACCACCCCGCTCCCGTCCGGGCTGATCCGAATCGCCAAGATAGGCTTGTACAGATGTCGTCCTCTACGACAGCCAGAGATGCTCGACAGTTGCGAACGGAGACACGGTATCTGCCCCTGTGGAGAAAACCTGACTTGGTGGGAGGCATTCGCTTGGAGTTAACGAGGCAGGACAAACTGTTGTTCTGTGCTCGGGCTAGATTTTTCATTTCGAACCGCGAAATGACGTGCAACAGAATCAGGGGATAACGCATTCATGGCTACCCACTGACAACGGAAGGCAGTTAATTCGGACTGGGTTCACTTACAGTTGTGCAGGGTTGCAATATGTTTACCATGGCGTCAGACAGGTTTGCATTGGTACTAGCTACCGCCAGAATTGGTGGGAAAAGACGGATTTTGATCTCGGTCTTTGGCGTGAGCAATTCAGTGGTGGAAGCATTGTTTGATTGGATTCTAATGTTCCCAGAATGATAGGAAATAAACTAAAATAGCAGAAGTTATGATCGGTCGAATGGTTACTAGTGAACACGTGTTGCCAACTGCTCATATGCCCAACAACGTTTACTGGACTTTAAAAACCTACGTGATAATCAGCAGCAAAAACAAATATCTCTTCTTCACTCTCTTTATTTCAGAATCCATGGTGATGGTATCTTGATGTGCTCAATTGACAACATGCCAGCTCAGCTTCCGTTTGAAGCCAGTGAGCATTTCGGGCATATATTGATGCCATATTTGCCAGACATGGTAGGTCAACGCTGGTTCCATTATTTCCGTATCATGAAGAAACTGAAGTTTTCACATAATCGAATACTTTCACACCTAGTGTGAGGTGATACAGGGTTCATTTTACTGGATATCGTGACCCTCTTGCGTACGTCAGTTGATGGATAAAAAACCCGGACTGTTGGGGAGATTTCTTTCATCTCATTCTAAGGTGGGAGAATAAACGATTGGCTGAATATCTGCCCAGTTACGAGAAGACTGGGAAAACAGTTTTAGCGAATTTTTACCGGTCTTTCCAGACTGTATTCGATGGAGCCGATTGGTTTTTATTTCGCCTTGTTCAAGTAAAGTCACATTGAAAAATGATACTTTTCGTAAATATCTGGGTGATCAAACGATTATCATTATTAAAAACAAATTTCGAAAGTGTTCCGAAGTTCAATCCAACTTATCAGACTAGTTTATCGGGACCGCGACCCTTAATTATTACATCATTTCTGTTTATTAAATACAAATTGAACTAAAAATTTAATAAAACGACAGAGCAATAAAAACAGGACATTCCCAAGATAAATGTGAAATAAAAAAAATCAAGAGCGTACTTTGATCCGAACTATGTCCAGGACACTTTACGATCATCTGCGGAACATGACAGACATGACTTCGAATTCGCCGACGCAGTTGTCTTTTCTAGATGGAGATCTTCATCGTTGCAACGGAAAAAGAATTGCTTATTATCATGTTTACACCATAGTGACGTGGTTTAGTTCCTCATCCGTTACTGTAATCCATTCAAATTCAGCTATTTAATTTGCACTATTCTTGTGTAAGCAGTACATGAGGGTGCAGCGAAATAGTCCTGAACATGAATCGTACGTTCTTGTGACATCGTTGTTTGATGGTTTAACAAAGACGTTACACAAAGGAAATGCAAAACTGCGACCAAAAGTAGTATTCAAAATTAGCCTAGATACTTACGGAAATACACACTCACCAACGAACGACTGAGTCTTATTTATGAGTGGTGAGGTGTCCAGGAAGTTTAAAAGTGATATAATAGTTGGACTTCGGTCTTATGGTCACTTAGATCACAAAATGACTCTCGCCAGCCTGGTGCCAAGAAACAGTAAAACCAGTTCAAAGGTGAACGTTTACCTTCAGGTGATTTATTGTAAAGGTATGGGCAGACTCATCGTCGATAGACAGCCAAGTCTCGTTAGAAGTGAACCCGCCAAAGTATGTCCAAAATCTAGGTCAAGGTTTGAGCGAACGGAATCATGAACGACAAGGCAACGGATCAGTGAGACGAGAAAGAATTCCTGTCAAGTAATGGTTAGCCGTGTCACCAACTGACCAATCCGAAGAGACGATAACCGTGACCAGCTTGGACCAGTTAGATTGTGGGGCGATGATTGGTGACAATGACTCTTGCATCCTACATAAACTCTGCTTTCCATTAATAAAACCAGATAGTTTGAAGCCGGGAGAATCTTCGCGTTAGAGCGAGTGGGTGGCGACAAGGCATGGTGTCAGAAGGACCTGAAGAAATCCACGGCTGTTTGACAATGAATAGGTCAAGAACATGCGCCTTGCCAATTCCGGCACTGCTGAATATGACCAGTGAAAATCGTCCGACAAGAGAACAGATATTTTGAAAGGACTTTCAAGATCTTGCCGTCTTCACGTGGTCATCGTCGGAATCGAATGATTATCAGATAGCCATGCTCTGGTGACGTCTGAGGGAGTTGGAACCAGAGGTTTTTTATTCACTCTCGCTTTTGGTGAAGGTAAGGACCGACAAGAGCATATGATAGTGCTGAAGAAAATGGACAAATATTGTTTGAGTCAACCGAGTGAAACAAACAACGCGATCAATGAGCATACTGACGTGCACACCCAAAGTTCCACATGGCAGATACCTTCGAGAAAAATAAACCAGAACATTCATAATCCATCCTATGCAGATGATAAAGGAGATTAGACGGAAAGCCCGGTTCAAATCGATAGGACATTATTATCAATTACTGAAAACGATTGATCGCCTTTGAACCCATGTTCTTGGGCTGCAGTGAACATTTTATAGGACACAAAATCCATAAGGTAATGTTGTTACTTTTGGAACACAACAACTACATCTCGTCGCTTCTAACTGGAGATATGATTGTGCAGTAGATTTAAAACTTGCGCCAATCATTTGAGAGGTGTTAGCGTAATGAAAATCTGGACAGCATGACCGTTAGTATTTGCCTTTTCTTTACCACTGGCTTGAAGTAGATTGTTATACGCCAAACCGGCGGTGTGCTGATAGAATCACTGTAATTTTCTAACCAATTTTCTGGTGTTGATACCACCTGAATGGCGGCTAACGGAATACTAAGATTTCAAGCAAAAACCTAATAGTTAGATACACAACACTTTTAGGGCTTTTCCGGGGTCAGCTAACTACGGACAAGGAACAGTGCAACAACCGCTATCTAGCTAAGCCAATGGATGTTATTTATCACCAGCCTTCATGGAATTTGATTATTGGGTGAGATATTCAAACCCGATCAGTTTTGGTGGTAGCCATTATACCACGCCGAGCATAGTCACACCTCATGTGTTGCTCCAAGGCAAGAAAACTACCAACGGTTCCCGTTCCACATGGTGGTGCAGTGATTCCCTATGATAATGGATACAGCACTCCAGTACGTGCACATGCTTATGCAAAAATACAGAATAAGCAGTGATGAATGGGTAATTACCTTGCTCTTGCTTTAATGTGGCTGGCTCCTTCGAGAGGATCTATCGGCTTCATGAATGTTGCTGATAGCGGCTGCTTATGTTGGGCCGTTGTTCGCAATGTCCTTGCAGAAATCGATCTGGCCGTAAAACGGATAACAATGCGTGTAGCTGACATGATCATAAAGTTCCGCCGATACAAAAGACGTCTCTAGAGTCACGCGGCTTTTTTCGAGGGCGCCCATCTAGCCTTTACAAAATCAACTGCAGCAGCTTGCTGGTTAATGTTTGCCGGTGGCTCCCTAGGAACCCGTTAGCCAGTCGATTGAATCGCATCCAACCCAGGGGTCCACACAACAGATTTTCTTCACAGCCATTAGATTATACAGTAAATCTTGCCCGCCCATCCAAAGCTAACTGTCTTCACATCCCGAACACCGTCTCACCAAGGTTTATGGACCTCGGCTACCCTCAACCTGGTTTAGCCTGGCTGTCAAGCGGTTTTTCGAGGTGTGGCCGATGATGCATGCTTTAGCGTCGTGGAGCCATGAAAGACAGCTGGGTACCTGATGGAGACCAAAGAGATGGAGTATACTCCAAAGGGGACGAAAGTCTACCAACTCAGGGGCGCTATTCCTGTCAGACACGCCATACGAATGGGTGCTACCTTATGTGATGCATTGACGCAAAGTAAGCCCCTGAGAACCAACCTGGATAGCGTAGTGGAAAGTGGTTCAACTAACAGTCGTTCACACCAAGCTTGATTCCCAGTGAGGACTCGGTGGATGTGCACTGCTAGTGATTCCTACTAGGAATGAAACAGCTGTGCAGTGAGTTTTCCGTGGATATTGTGAGCTGATTTATCTCATAACTATGTAATCGGTCACAGTAACGAGACGATTTCAGATCAGATGAGAAATTAATTAATTTCCAGTCTCTTTTCCTATCTCAAAGAATATGAAGTCCGGTAAATACAATATCTTCACTGTCAGTAAAGGATTTAAACTGGCGAAAAATTCTGTCTAAAAACGCGTCCAGCTGAGTTTTTAAATGTTTACTGTTAGCACGTTTCCCCAAACTAACTGACTGGCCTGTTTTATTTAATTCACATTGTGTTGAAGATGAAATCGAATGCGCAAGAGCCTTTCGAAAACTTTGACGCTGCACCGGAAGTGAAGAATGTGAGTTCCCCGTGATTTCTTAGTATTTCGTATACCACGGTTGATGACGTTTGTAAACTCTGCAGCACAGAGATTAATTTCTGTCCGTAGAACATCCTCACAGCATTCATTATTTTGACTGATTTCTATTCATTGATCGATTCATTGAATGTATTGATTGAATTGATTTATTTACGTTTACGCGAGTCCTTCATGTTTCATTTCGATTTTTCGAACTAATAAGCAACCAACCTTCGCTAGTGTGACCATCATAGCTTCAAGTCATTCAGTGGCTGACAAAGAAAGCGGACTAAAAATACACAAACCTTGGGTACCGTAGTACATCTGTCATAAGCCAAGCGGAAATTCAGCACAGCAAAAACAGAAAGCCAATGTTTTTTAGCGAAGAGACTAGTTAAACCTTATAGAATATTTGCATTGCAGACTGTCCCATTAACAAAAATGGCTATGTGATTTAGGACACTCTTTTTCTTTTGAACATTGGCTGCAAGATGTTTTGGAATTACGCGAAAATGGTAGTTAGGCGGACACATTTCTTTTGTTTAGTTGACTGTCCTTTGGACTCCACTTTTCACGCCCAAACCCCAGGTCATCTGATCAACCTGCACTCGGAAGATGACCTGAGGTTTGTGCATGAAAAGTGGAGTCCAAAGGACATTCAGCTAAACAAGTATGCATCAATCCCACACGCTACTCGCAGATAATTGCGTGATACATATACATATTCCTCTACCTATTTTTGTCTTGTCATAGAGGATTTGAAATTATATATGAGATATATATATATATATATATATATATATATATATATATATATATATATATATATATATAGTCTAATATGAATCACTGCTTTTTATATAACTTAACTTGGTGGGCCTCGTGTAAGGCTAATGCGTTGTGCTTGTAACTGGTAGTAAAATTCGTAATGATATCATTCCGTTTATCTGTTAAAGTATCAACGTTGAACCCTAGCGTAGCCGGCAAGCAAGTAACAAGCAAGTAGGGAAGATCGTAAGTAATGCCACTAAGTTTAGTTACATTCATACCCTAGCGTAAATTCGTCTCAGTTCAAGCGAGATCAATCGCTAAGTAGCGGGATGGACCGGCCAACAAACAGTCCAAGGAATGATGCATGACTAAGTATCAAAAGGCGTTTTTCCATGCATGATAAGGACATTGAATAACTGTTCGCGAAGTAGGCGTAAATTTTCAAACCGGATACAGCAAGCGTGCCCCACCTGCTGACTTCTAATAGGTGAACGGTGGCTTCTCCAATTCCGAATTGATCGATCTCTGGCAAAGTCTTTACTTAGCACTTACGTGAAAACTACTTTTCTAGCAGAGTAAAAAAGCGGGTGAAGAACCCTCACTATATTGGATTAGCACGGTATTTTGGGAATGGAAACAGATGTGAGCTCAGTTTACTTGAAGAAAGTTGTTGTTGCATCTCCATGATTATCAATCAGAAGAAACAGATGAGTCATAGTGGCTCTTTGTTTGCATTCCATTCACTCATTCTTCTTCATAGAGGCAGAGAGGCATCTCTCCCGTACAAACCTCATAGCCATAGTTCAGCGACGTGGACTCAGGTGTTAGTCATAAGCCACCACTTCTACAAAAATACATCTGGTATTCGGTTGAACACTTGATCGTAAGGATCTCCCACCATTTCAGGTTGCAGCACATTCCATAAGTTGGTCACCCTACGAGATAGACGGTATTCCAAAGGTAGCCCCACCGTCTTCTGTTTCTTTATAGTCAACGAATGACCTCACGTGCGGTCGTGATTGCGTAGAAAGAGTTCTGGACGCAGTCCTGGTTCAAAGTCGCATAAAATAATACGTCGTGGAGATCAGGCCACATCGAACTTTTCAATTTACCACTGAAAACAACCCGGTAATTTGCAGACGGCCTTCCTAACTGATCCCACGTAGTTCCCAAAAAGACGGCTTGCGCCCTCTGCACTCTTTTCAGCTTTGCCGCTTCTGCAGCTGTAGTTGGGAACACAACAGGTCCGCGGTATTCCAGTCTAGGTCGAACTTGTGAGACGTAAAGGACTTTGAAATTGTCGAGTAACCGTCGACCAAATGATCGGATGATCGTTCCAAGGACACTCTAGTGCACGGCTGAAAGTGATCCAATGGACATTGAAATATGTTCATAGAATGTTTTGTTGGCACGAGGGGCCTGAAGCTTATGTAATGGAAGATCCGCTTGCATTTTTCACATCGAAAAGTCGAACACCGCGAGCCGCAGCCATGTGCTGTTCGTCCCATTGGGAAGTGACCGACGAGGCTAGCCAAATGAATAAAACCAGAACAGTTGCTGTGTTCCATTGGAGTAGTGGTTCGCGCACCATCCATTATTCACACCAGACTGTCCGGACTGCGGCAGTTCAGTTGGTAGAGCATCTGTTCTGTAGGCGGAGTGTCGCTGGTTCGATTCCGACTCGCGGCGTTCGACTTTTCGATGAAAAAACGCAAGTGGATTTTCCATTACTCAAGATTTAGGCTTCCCGTGCCAAAAATACACTTTGTAAATCATGTTGGTGTCAGCATAGTAGGTTGTCTTCATTGATTTGTTCCCGGATTCGAGTGATCAGAGCCGCCCCATAACCTATCTGACCACAGATATTAGACTTATAGATCGATAATGGACAGTTTTGGCCTTTGCCCCACCTTTGTAGGATGGAGCACCAAGACTTCTTCCATTCCTGGTACAGCTTCCCGCTGATAACGACGCGGTAAACAGTCTTGTAGTTGGCTTAGTTACTACACCATCCAGCTGCTTTACCACTGACGGATGCACGCCATCAGATCTGGGCAATTGGTTTATTTTCAAGGTACGCATGGTGGAAGCCACCTCTCCCCAGTGGTTTCCTCGTACGACATACGAGGAGTGTCTATTGAAGTCTGTGGGAACGACGATGCATCGGTTCAGGAGCATAAATGGACAAGTTGTGCCTCACCAATGTATTCGCCATTTGCTCATCTGTAACTCTCCGGGAGTTACCAGACCCGTACGGGGTTGGATGGTGTCCGCAGCACTTGTCATCCGTCTTGGATAAGCGAACAAACGCTTGGGTGCATGAACAGAGTCCACTGTTAGCGTCCCCTCGAATGTGCGTGGCTTTTCTTGCTTCAGTTTGGTACACTGCTTACGTATGCTGCGATAGTGATCGTATCCCTCTCAAGTTGTGATATAGTCTCCATGCACAATTTTGGTGCTTCAAAAAGTGTCTAAGTTGTGAGTCAAACCAAGGAAGACCTTTTGCGTGCGACCTCTGTCGTAACGTTGAAGCAAAGCTTTGATATAGTCAAAGGATCCTGACGCGAGTTACTTCCCAAACTTTGTTTGTGTCGTATAGACCTTGTGGATACCACGACGCTGAGGATGCGGCTTCTTTGACTTGTTGGGACGGCACTCACCAAACTTCGAGTCAGCCCTGTGGTCCGGGCACGAATATCGGCCCCTTCTTCCAGCTGATGGTCAACAAAGCGTGGTCACTCCTACGTATAAGAGGTAGCTACTCAGTTTTTTCCACATCAGAGCATCTGGGAGACAATAGCAAGTTTAGAATAAATGTCCGAAGATGTTGGATACAGGAACAGTTCCAGCACCCTTGAGGGGATCTCACGTGAAAACAAAATCCGCCTTTGAGTAGCACTGTAGGTTTCCCCAATTGAAGTTCGGTGGGTTGAAGTCACCCAAAATTGAGAAATAATCGCCACCAGCCTGTTGTCGCACGTCAGTCCATATTTCTGCAGGATCCGCTGCTGAGGACTGATAAATAAAACAAATCGATTCAGATCCACTGGCGGTTAGTTTTACGCGACACCAAAGAGATTCTGCAAAGCCTTCGGGGTCTGTTTGGCGTTCTGAATGAAACGAACGGACGTCGGCTCGGACAATAATCAACACTCCTCCAGTGTTCTCACGTATCTTCTCTCAGCACTGTAAAGCGTGCACCCTGGGAGGGCCAGCTTTATCGCATGTCAGCAAGCCACATCTCCGTCAATGCAACCAGCGTTGGCGAATAGAACAACACCCACACCTCGAGCACATCCTGTTTGTTCAGAAGCCCCCTGGCACTAGATGACCAAGTGAGAGTTTGTCCCCCTAGGTCTTCCGCTTCCTTGAGATCCGTTATTGAACCTCCAATTCAAGTATTGTCTGGTTAGTGAGACTGAATGGCTTCCACCGAAGTTTGGGACGTCTAGTTTCACCCGAAATTCCTCGATGAATAAACCCGTTTCCTCATTGTTCAGATCTCAAAGGAGATGCACCTTCTGCCCTTCCAGTCTGTATCAACGCTGTGGCACAGAAGGCGCTTCTTCATTGAAGCCCAGGAACACTTTTGAGTGGACGTGGGTTGCCGTTCTTATTTATTTTCCCTTAACGGAAAATTGTTTTGGCCTTTACATTATTTGCTACGTTGTCCTCTTCAGAGGAGAATATCCTGGTGAATAAGTCCCGTGGGGGAAGTACGTTGCAACCCAATCGACGTTGTGCGTCGGATTCCGTTGACTCTGGAAAATGTATCACAATAAAACATTGGGTCCTGGGTGGCGACGCTGTCGGTTGTCGTGGCTTTACGGTTTTCCATGAGCTTGTGGTTTCCGACGGACTGGAAACTGTATCCCCACGACTGTACCACCTGCATCTGTAATAGTAATGTTTTGGCAGGCATCTTTGTTTTCCGAACTTGTAGCTACTGAAGCGCTGTATGAAACCGCACCCTTCTTCCTATGATGTTTCTGTGTTACTGGAAAAGCGCTGCTTATTACAGCTGAAGCAACTTTCAACTGGGACCTGGTGTCTGTTGAACTTGGTGTTGCGCCTACTTTGTCCTCCTCTACCCCAAATTCAACAGCTTTGCTGTTCCTTGCGGTGATACAATCAGTGCACACAATTTGTACAAATCTAGAACTGCAAGTTCTCAATAACTCATACGTATCCTTATCATTTTTAGTACACCTTAGGTTATTCCACTGTTCACAACAGTCACACACCAGGGCTTTGGCCCGAGGACTGATAATTTGTCTGCATACCACACATGCACATCGATCCGTAGAGCTGACTGAACTCGTATTTGTTAGTAATCCATAGAGATGAGAAACATCACAAACACAATATTTCCACGAATCACAACGGTAGAAGTCCGATGTAGCGCAGTCCAGTGCAGAACTGTACGATGTGTTCTGTTATCTCCGTTACCTTAGGTAATGCTGACATTAATAGGGCTACGACTTTAGTTGGGGATAAATTGTATCATTTAACTCCTCGGTTGAACAGATAAGTGAAATGAACCCGTGACGTCCATCAAAGTCACAGTAGCCTTTTCAAACCGAAATCGCTTCTTTTTTCTGGCCGTGAATGTGACATGGTTTGATGATGTTCAGTGCGTCTACCAGGAGGATGCGAATGACTAATCTCTTTCAGTATCACAGTGGAGAGGTATTTTATACTTTTGGATTCATTTATAACTTTTGTTATCCTCAGCCTCTCATTAAAATTTCGATGAATTTTGTTCTTCTGTTGTTGCTTATAGGCGGTGATTACTTCAAATGGTAGTTTGACGGAAAGATTCAAGTACATCGATGGGCTTCGATCCCAGAAACGACAATCAACCACGGTGCCCGTATTTGACAAAAGAGTTTTGGTGCTGGGTTCTGGTTATGTCGTTCCTCCATTAATTGAATATCTATCAAGAGATAAGAAAATCCACATGACCGTCGGTAAGCGACTGATGTGAAAATGTGATGACTCCATTTGAGTGACCTTTGCAGCGCTACTTGGTAGACTTATTAGGTACCGTTCACAGTTCTCTTCGTCTAAGGCTAGATTGTAAAAATGCACAGACAATGTACGAACTTTTCGTCCCCTCTTTTCGATTGCGTACGTGAAACATACCAGTATATATATATATATATATATATATATATATACACATATATATATATATATATATATATATATACATATATATATATATATATATAAGATACTCCTGATAAACTGCAAAAGGAAGATTTTCTCAAGGAAACACTTTTGGCCAATGGTTATCCAGAAACGTTCATCGAGCACCACAGCAAACCGCGATGCAAAACGGGGCCTATTTTAACAGCTAAAAAAGCAAGTCATTTTATTCGTCCCTTTTGAAAGTGACCACATTTTCAATCATTTACTTTATAGCTTAAGCTCCGCTCTAGGCCGAACATGTATGGCAGCCCAATTAAGCATAGTGCAGACCATTAGAGGATTAAGATTAAAGGCAGTCACGTTGTTCTTAAGACCTCACATGTTGTCTACCAGTTCACTTGCAGTTGCAGTGACACGTACATTGGCAGAGCAGAACGATACTTAGCTCATACAGTGACTGAACATATTCCAAAATGGCTTTTGCACTCAATGACTCCGTTAGACTGCACAAAACAAATTCCAAGAAGAAAATCAGCACCTGCTGTCGCGAGGGATCTACTTTCAACAGATCATCGTGTTGACCTGACCCGGTCAATCAAAGTAAGACTACGCAACCGAAATGCAAAACTGCTGGCGTTCAGAGAAGCTATGTTGATCAAGACAGAAAATACCCTCTTTGGGCACAGAAACAATCGTCGCAAACAATCTGCCTTCTCTGGCACTAGCCACGGATCTCAAACGAATTGTTATATTCCTTGGGATGAACATTTACTCATTTTCCCACTGTGTATCCCATGTACCGTATCATATTTAAACTGATGTTTCACGTACGCGATCGACAACAGTGAACGAAACGCTTGCATCTCACAATATATGTCTTCTTCTTCCATTCTTACTAACTGGATAAAGGGGACACACTGTTTCAAATGTACAAACCACTGTTTCATTACTCACATTTACGTACAGCATAACATAACGATACATACCGATACATATATAACCTGAACATCTACATCCATTCAAACATACGTAAATACATGCATACGTATTGTGAGGGTATGTTCTGATGTATCTTTTGATAGACGGCTTAGTCTAACCGGACTAGTGTGACAACACCTACCCAGTGCCGAGCCCAGGAAACCACGAGCGACAGGATAGCCGATCGATGTCGCGGGTCAATAGAATGCGAGATAACCCCTCTCAGTGGTGTTTAAACCTCAAAGTTTGGTCGTCCATATCACCCATACCAATAAGTTGTGTGCAACGACTGGGTACAGGGAAGAGCAACCTTTACATACATTGTTTTACACCAATTAAAAAACGAGACGATCTTCAAACAGAAACGATTTCTCACCAGATTTAGTGGGAGACCACAAAGCACATATATCTAAACATACAATACATACGTGCATACACACAAGCACAGACAGAAAATTTTACATCACGAAGTTCAAAAGCAAGAGCTTTTGCGCATAGTGGCTGTACACAGGTATTTGACATATTCAAATTTATATTTTTCTTATTAGAACACTGGGATAAGTGAAATGAATGTTTTGCGTAGCTGAGCTGTAAATGGTGCATGAAACCTGGACAAGGTCCGTGTAACAATAAGTTTTGGTGGTTTTATGCATATTTCGTTGTTTACAACTGAGGTGAAGACGCCTATTGTTGCTAAACAATCACTTGAGTCTTGCTTTCGGTAAAACGGACTACTAATACCTTTGTCTTATCAAAATGTTCAACAGATAGCTAAATCACCGACTTAACCCTTGAATAAATTCTGAGTGTCACTGATGAACAGTGTTTACTCAATCTATCCATTATGCTCCGGGGAATTTTAGTCTCCAATGCGGAAAAAGAATTGGTCGAGTTGACAGAACGCTTTCCTCGCATCAGTACCCGCCAGATGAATGTGTTGGAGAACGAGAAGGCGTTTGGAGAACTAATGAGTCAGAATGATTTGGTGATCAGTCTGGTCCCGTGGAAATACCATCCACAAGTCGCTCAGCAGTGCATCAAGCAGAAGAAAAATTTGCTTACGGCTAGCTACTGCACGCCGGCGTTGAAAGAAATGGAGCCCGAGCAAGTGTCTTGTCTAACGCTCTGTTTTTTCACATGTTTAAAACTGACTGTTTTCCGTGAATATCAGAATCAAAATAGGGTTTGTATTTTTTATTCCCTTGGTAAAACCTAGACGAGGAAAGATTGATTCATAACATCAAAAATGTCATTACTAGGTAAACAGTGTTAACAGTTTCTTTACAGGCAACAGATCCAACTAACCTTTCATCAATTAGTCTTAACAAATTCCTGATTCGAATATACAAAATGAGTGACGGTGGAAGGATAATCATCTTCTTTTATGGTTCCAAGCACCGATTTGCAAATGATGAAACAGGAAAGATAATCTTAAAAATTCCTAATTATTAGTTGATGTGCTTCAATTTAAATCAAAAGTGTTTTCTCAAAGGTCATCGCAACAGTATTAGAAAAAGAAAACTTTTCGCTGTACTCCATCGACCAAAACATCCAACGTCTGGGCATGAAACTGAGATCACAATTCGACCGATATTCTCATTTTATTTTTAGGATATGGGCCGGTTATGGAACAAGGCAATTCTCGCAAATATCTATGGTAGACGAGATACATTTAAACTTGGGACGATTTTCGGATGATAAGTGTTAATGCAGAGGATTGTTAAATACCATAACTGAGTGGAGGCTGGGTTGAAAGGAATTACGAATATCAAAGCGAATTGAAATGTGATGGAGTCACATGGACAAAATGGAAGAGGATTAAGTAGACAACTGCGTAGAAAATTTGGAATACAGCTTCACAATTATGATTGTATCTATTTGATACAAATAAGGTTTACAGTGGTGCTCAATTTGTGTTGGTGTTCGTCCAAATCTTTGTTTTGGATGAAGGAATTCTCAAGTAGCATATCTAGTGGTTTACGACTAGTAGTATTTGTCAGGGAGTCAGGAATCTCCCTGAAAACATGTCACCAGCTAGGCTGCAGTTCGCTTCCTTCCAACCCACGGACAGAGTGCTTGGTAAATACGAGCCAATGACAAGGCCCGCATATCCTACATAACAGTGCAGTCGTGACGCGTGTATTCATGAGCCAATCAGTCTATCACACGTCACTGTTCACACCGACCACTGACAGACAACAGGCTGCCTACCCTTCACACCAACCCGCCAGCAAATCAGACTTCTAGCATGCCGCGATCCGACTTAACCAATCACATCTACACATTACGCTGGGCGATCAATAACAACGCTGTATATGCCCATACATTCGGTGTCTTATGCTATATAAAGTATTCATTTTTGATTACCATTGAGTACAGTTTCCCCACCCATTCGTGGTTGCTTTTCCGTTGGGACTGGACGGTCGAGGAATCGCTGACCGAGGGTAATTCAGAGGTTTGCGCAACGACACAACAGCATTCATCTCAGCTAACATTCGGTTAGTATGAACTTATCGATCGTTGGGTAAATCATGTGTTGTGCAAGTTCAAAGCAAATGATGATTAGCGTTCTGTTGTTCAGTAGGTGAGTAGGTGATTCGAAAAACCTAATGTTGTGTACAGAGTTAACGGTAGCACAGTACGTAAGAAATCCATTTCATTTACACGTAAGTAAACAAGTACCGAAAATGAGCAACCAGCATTCAGTCGGCATGGCCATGCAAAGCCATCTGGTTTGTAGCGAGCTTTGGTGAATCAATCTCTGTGTGGCCAATGGGTGCTTGCTCTAGAAAAGCTAGTGCGTGTGCTGGTGTTGCTTAACATACCGGATAACTTGGTTGTTCGGTTTTTGATACACAGTTGTTCATCTTCGCTTTTGAATCCCCATGAGGGCTCAATGGATGTACAGTGCTGAGAACCCCTAACATCGACGCAACAGCTGTACACTGTTACCGTCGTTTCGCATGGTGAAGTGAGCGTTTTTATTGCATGTTGGATTACTTGGTGGGTAATTCAAATCTTGTATTACTTATACTGGTAAAATGGTTCTGTCAGATGCGAGGCGCGTGCGTACATGTGAGCGTGAGAACCAATGAGCATGGAACAGTAAGACAGTAAGAAACTCAGGCTAGGTTGATTCTGTTAACGATCCTAACGCTGGTAGTTACACAACACCCAACGAGACCATAGCTTGCATACTTGAAGAACCTGAGAAGTAGAAAGTTTGGTTCGTTTACCCAACCAATTATTTGCAGTCTTAAGGTCCCGATTACCACTATGATTGGGGTGTGAAACTAACAGGCCTGCATAAGAGTCACATTTGAGCATAACTTGGTGTTCGTTAGGTAGACACCGCTGACAACTAAGGACAAGTCGGATGAAACGACCGAGCGAACGGAATAACATTAGGGACATCACTGAACTGAAAATGACTTCCGTAACTATAACATACATTCACTGACGTTCATTCAGTTCAGTTCTGTTGATGCCTGAAGCATTACCACCGTTGACGATCATTTCATTGCTATTCTAAGTAATGCAAATTACCTGAAATATTGTTACGGGTTTGTTTCAAACTTCCTAATTCTCGATGAGACTTCAGCTATCACACTGAAAACAACTGATAGACGAGTAAAAATAGATGATTTAACTAATATTCTCTGGTCACTACCCATTAATTTCAAGGTTTATCAAGGCCGGCATAACCGCATTCATGGAGATGGGGTTGGATCCCGGTATTGATCACTTGCTGACAAAAGAATGTATCGACGATGTAAAGGAACAAAACGGGCGAGTTGTATCCTATCGGTCGTTCACCGGTGGGGTACCTGCACCGGAGAACTCGAACAATCCACTGCGATATAAATTTAGCTGGAGTCCGGAAGCAGCTATGTCAACTGTGATGAATGGAGCCCGATACCTGGAAGATGGTCAGGTAAGAACTTGAACGAGTGATTGGCCGTGTAACTTGTAGACGTTAGCTCAACAAAATCGAACATGAGGCAAGAATAGAGTTGTCTCCGAGTAAACAACGTCTGTACAACGTTTCAGTAAATGACGGGCTATCAATCAGAGGTTGTCAAAGATAAAATCTGATCAATGGTTTGAGGACTCTAAACAGAAAACATCTGTTCATGAGGTCCCTACGATAAATATTAAATCGTGCCAGTTGTTCAGCTTAAATTACGACAACAATAAGGTGTAGAACAGATGCTGGTATCCCTAAGTAAAATCTGACCTGGAGAAAAACACGAAAATGTGCGCAAAAGCGGTAGAAACTACAGATTTTAATATTAGGGATAAGAAGCGACTGTGCGAATAAAAAAGCGCCGCCGACCGTGATGCTTGGCTATGCCCGTCAAATGTGATTAACCACTGAGTAGGTAGTACATGAATCTGTTAAACCACACCATCGAAACGCTACAGGTTCTATATGACCATTCCACTTTTCAGGATTTTCATTCCTTAATTCCATCTCACGGCTTGGTCAACTATATTGGTTACCCAGTCACCAACCGTATCAGCGAAATTTTGCCCCGAGAAATTCTTCCGCGGACATGTGCAACACATATCCAAAACACCGCAGTACCCAAACTAATAGGACGTATCTAAATCACTCCAGCTGCCAGTTACGTAAACCAAAGTGGTAAGAATAACAAAGATGTGAAATTACACGTTTGTGTATTACAGAACGGATTTGCATAAATATGCTACATCAAAGAAAATAATTGGTAGACTACAAGTCGACCAATTACAGCAAGCTTTCGCTGTACCTGTTCTCTACGATCTAGATTGGCTGAAGCTCTTTAGTGTGCATAGTTACGAAGTTGTACTTGGCGATGCCATGTGTGATGCCCACTGACTCACCACAACCAGCCGCCTTCAGGAGCTCCTAGTCAATTTGGCTCACCTGTCTTACTGATATTCGAACTGGAGCTAGTGGGTGTGTTTCGGCCGCTGCGGTAATCGTCTGGGTTGGCGGAACAAGTGGGTCACTGGCGTCAACACGGCCGCCATCTGGATCTTCGGTCGCCTCAGCTTTGTGGTCGTTTTCACCGTCGACTGCACTTCCGAATGAATTTGGCTGAGGTGATGCCGATGCAATTATGCATCATCCAAGCCCGTAATCTCGGCCATAGATTGGCCAAATTCTCTGGTGATAATTCCGAGAGTTGATCGAAGTTCATTACCACGAAAGTATGTGGCATTGCTGTATTCAAGACAGATCAACGATGACCCCAGACTTCTGGACTTGAACGAAACATTCGGATTCTCTTTGGTAGTCAAATGCACCGCATTTCGGTGGTGCGGTGGGAAGTTTTTGAGGAACGCTTCCAAGTCGGACAACATTCTCGGATTGGCCGATGCTAGCGCACTTTTCATGGAGCGGACCAAGTTCCTTGCTGCACTACTGGAGTACGGGTCGCGCGGTACTGTACGCAGATGCTGACATCCGATTCTGCCGAACCAACACTTTAATCTCCGCCTCACAGAATCGCGATTCGTTATCCGTGACCAGTACTTGTAGCATTCCTTCTTGGCTGACGACGTGGTCGATAAACTCGTCAGGAACATTTCCGGGCATTTGGAATATGAGTCAATCAGTACCAAGGCGTGGTGGCGGTTTAGGAATGGACCGCAAAAGTCGGTATGGACCCCCTGCAGCGGAATGTTGCTTTCGAGTCATGGGTTCCAGTTTTTTTTGCCTCGACTGGACTTTGTGCAAACACCCATCGCAGCTCTTTACTGTGGTGCAGATACCCACATCCGATTTCGGCCACAAACACTTCTGTCTAGCCAGCGACTTCATTTAATCTACGTACAAATAGCCTTCGTGCAGTTCATCCTAAACTTCGACAAAGGACTCCGTTTGATTGCATACTGAATTCTTCTTGCAGCGCAATTAGTTGAAGGAACTGCCGCTTCACCTCGGGTTGCCACCCGTTCTTTATCACCAAAACCACAGACGAGTATCGGTGTTCTGTCTTCTTCCGTCATTCCTCCCTCGACATAGGCACGGCCGGTAAACTAAAGTGGCTTTGTTCTGCCACTGCGAATCATGAGTGTCGTGACGTGAAGTTTGCTTGCAGGATTGTTTTGCCGGGTCGATGAAGAATATCGTAGTTATGAGCAGCCAAGGCAATGCCCCATCGCTGAATCATAGCAGTCGCGGATTTGGCAATTTATTTGTCTGGGTTTTAATGGAACTGAAGGGCTGGGTGGTCGGTGATAATCGTAAGCCTAAGTCCAAACAGGTACTTGTGCAGTCGACTTATCGTCCAGAAAACGGGCTAAGCTTCTTTCCACTTCTTAGAATAACCCATCTCTGTAGTATTGAGAAGACGCGATACAGATTACTAAACATCCATCTTGTTCCAGAACTGCTCCTATCCCCATTTCGGACGAGTCGGTGATCATCACAGTCCGCTTAGATGTCGCGAACGGAGCCAATATTGGTCGGTGGAAAATGTTTTGTATAAGACCGCATGGTGTTTCTTCACACTACTCATCTCACCACCACACATCGGATGACCGGATCAAAAACAATGGTTGGGCTCGTGTCGCAATTTTTGAAGTGACTCGGGAGTGGTACTGCCGGCATCCAAGAATTGATCGTAAGTGTGTCCGATTTTTAGGTGACCCAACTCCAATCGCTGGTTTGAAACGATCTGAATCGGGTCGGTATCCGTTTGCATTACCGTTGAAATCGCGGAAATCTAATTTGGTAACATCAAAATTTGCATTTGATGGCTTTGGTCGATACGTTCGGTTACGCGAACCTCGCCAGGGGCTGTTGTAATCGGTGGTCATGTTTTCCTTTCGTAGATCCAAAATAAGCCACATCGTCTTGATATGCCATCACCCCATTGATACCCTATACAACCTGGAATATCCCGGACGACATGTGCAGACCGAACGGCGATAAGTTGTACTGGAACATGCCCCACGGAGTATTTACGGTTGTTGGTGATTTAAATTCCGTGTGCGGCTGAATTTGTAAGCACGCATCAGCCAGGCCAGTTTGTGCGAAGTATTTGCTGCCGAGCATGCATTTCACGAAGTTCTCTGGCTCCACAGTAGTTACCGCGCATCTCCGCAGCCACTGATTCGGAATCAGCCGGTATCTACTGCAAACCCGGGGTGTCTGTCCGTCACTCTTTATCTCCACCACAGTCTGAGCCGCCCATGCGGATGAAGTCACACGCGTGATGACACTGTCTTGTTCCATCCTGGTGGACACCTTCAGAACACCCTCTGCCGGGTCGTACCACAATGCTCCCTGCTTCAAGAACGCCAGATCACCGTCCGTTTCCAACTTTGCCGATTCAACCGTCATGCCATCCTTGGTACTGGAGCATTGTGCGATCAACTGCTGGGGAATAAGAGGATCCACCGGATTCTAGGAAGTCTTCTGGAGGGTTACCGACTGATCTAATGCCGCAGAGGGCTTCCAACCCAGAATCGATGAACTGTCTACTGAAAAAACGAATCGTACAGGGATAAACTCTCCATCCGAGGCATTAGCGTAGATTCGCCCAGATCAAAGGGCAATAACCAGTAACACCGTGAATGCACACGTCAGTGCATTGTATAGGTACACTGGGCCGGATCAAGTCGAACACTGATTTCAGAATGATAGACTCGCAGCTCCCAGTGCCCACAATGAAATGACGCCCCAAGCTGCTCTGGAATTTGAGTGTTTTGTATAGAAATTAATCTTATTCACTGGGGTGAGAAATAACAAAATGCACTCGAGAAAATAAAGGTGTTTTGAGAAACACCGATATGAGCCTACTGCCGAACCGACTTACCAATAGTTGTGTGACAGTAGTCAGTGCGGAATCGTAGTGGTGCTACTAAAAAACGGACGGCTTATCGATTATCGCAGCCGCAGCCTTTTTCCGGCCGAAAAGAACTACGCTCGAATCGAAAAGGAAAAGCTCGCCGTGATCTTCGCGTTGGAGCGTTTTAATACGTATATATGCAGCAGGAAGACGGTCGAATAAAATGACCACAAAGCACGTATGGCTATCATCACAAAACCGCTTAGCGATATCCTAATACGTTTACAAAGGATGCTGATCAGGCTCCAAAAGTACGACTACGAACTAGTTCATCTCCCAGTAAATCAAATGCTTACTGCATATATCTTATCTCGTGAGAGTTTCGTGGATTACGAAAGTACGTCACCGGAGTTCGGACACACTTCAGTTATTGATTAGAGTTCAGTAGATACTGCAGACCTCATCAACATGCAGAAAGTCACTGACGGCGACTCTGTCTTCCAACAACTGATGGATCTGATCTCTAACGGATGGCCTAGGACCAGAGACAATTTGCCAGTTCAGCTAGTTTAGTTCTTCGAAAGTCCTGAATTCCTCTTTGTCAACAACGGATCTATATTCAAGGAAAACCGCTTGGTCGTCCTCGGACAATTTCTATGCAAGCTGATGAAGCGACTCCATCTGTCACGTACCAGAGTTGTTCTACTAGCTGGGAATGACCAGTCGGTTAAAAGACTGCATCTCCAAATTCGAGCTATGTCCAGCCCGTAACAAAAGACGGAGGAAAGAAACGATGATCTCACGGGAATTACCTACCCACCTCTGGTAAACTTTGACCGCAGACGTCTTGAAGCACGAGAATAAACACAACTTTGTCCTGGTCGATTTTTTTCGAGATTGACTTCCTCCATACCACGACAACAACAAACGTGGTTAATCCTTGGTTTGCTCATTTACCGTGGCACGACATTCCTCAGACATTACTTTCCGACAATGGACTACAATTCATGAGTGCGGAATTCCAGAATTTCAGTCACAAATGGAAATTCAAACATCAGACCAGTTGTCTGCACTACCGTTAGTCCATTGGCAAGGTCGAGTCTATAGTGAAGATAGCGAAAAGGATGTTAACTTTGGCGGTAAAATCCGGGAATGATCCCTATTTGATGCTTCTGGAACAAAGGAACATACGGATTGCCACTGTTGAATACGGCCCAATTTAGAGAAGAAGGAATCAGATACTATTTCCGACAACTTTGGAGCCCAAGGCATAAAACCTGAGTAAAATACTATGACGCTTACAGCATAGAAAAAACACAAAAAAATTATTTCGCTCATGTAGCACAGGACTTACGAGAAATGAGTGTTGTGTGGTCCTGCTATTATTCAGACTACCGACTACATCAATACCGTCAATACCATAACGCTGAAATTATTGATCGGACGTTCGATACCGACCACTCACACACACGCATGCACGCGCGTACGCTCATCGCTGTGACTTCACTTGTAGTGAGGATTATTTGCACCAGCCAATCCAACTGCAGCATTGAGCCATACGTGTTTGTTGGTTCGTTGCTGCTGGACGGTCCTGCCTGGCCGAACTCGATCGCGTGTACTGCCAGATCTTGATCATTGTTTGCTTGCTCGCCAACTCAAGTGCATACTGATGCGATAATAAACGGATTCCTGGCGTACCTTGTTCTTCGTTGATTTCCAAGACAACAGAAAAAGTACAGGAAATACGATTTTATGACGTTCCAGAAAGGCCTCATCACTGGAGAGGAAACAGTCCTAAGATACTGGGGAAACCGACCTTACGAGTTCGAGGTAGACAAGGCAACAAAACAAAGAAGTAAAAGACATGCATCTGAAAGACCATCGTTCCAGAAAATGAGAAGTCCACAATAACCCGGTTGGACCAGAAGTGACCGTCTCAGTCAAAGAAGTGAGCAGGTGAAGGTGTTGGCTGACATATCGATAGACGACTTAGTTCCAATAGCTGACAACATACTACCTTCTGTCCAAAATCGATCGCAAAACTGTAGCCAGCAAAGCGGGTTGATAGCCCAATCAGTTTATGACGAAAAGGAACGAAACCATCTAGTCAGCCGCCAACATTCATTCTCATTGAACCGAACGAGATAAACCAATCGGCAACCGAGGGTTGTTTTAATCGAATTGAACGAAATCAAACAATCAGCGGCCAAGATTTATTTTCATCGAACGAAACGGAATCAACTAATGAACGGCCAACAGTTGTGTTAACCGTTTGGAAAGAAATGGCGATGATCCAAAACAGAACGGGATCAGATTGACTCAAACAAGCAGGCTTCAAACAACCATTCGATTGAAGAATTTGAAGCTAACTTGGATTTCTAACCTATCAAAGAGACTGGTCAACGTTTGATTGACCAGTTAAGTGCCCTAATGGATGTCTGATGAGAGTCACCCAAATGTCATATAGGATTTCTGAAAAGGACCTATCCGTTCTGGATGCGGATAAGTACTTCGAAGCACCATTGCACCCAACGGTAAGCCACTTCATGTGACCATAGAGAACGACAATTCCAGTTAAGATGTAAAACTACTTATAGCTGATGGGAGACCTGGTACCGGAATTAGATGAGCTCCTGAGGAGCGGTTATCAATACGATAGCAGACCTGACTACAGATGCCTATTAACAAACAGGGCGCACTTAAGCTCTAGGCCTGCAATTGCATTTGAAATGAGTTTGGTGACAGCGAAGAGCTGCTACAATTCGAGCACACTTATCGACACCTCAGATTGTGAGCAACCAGACCAGGGTGTAACCGATGGGACTTTAAAACACTCATTTAAAAACGGGTTGCGAGCGCACACAGACGGAGGTTGGCAATTAAAAAGGTCTTACAAGAAGAGTAGTGAACCTCAGCCTCCGTTTTCTCGTAGGGCAATGTAACAAATTGAAAAAGGGTGATATACATCGAGTGCCGCTGGGGTAGGTCAGTGATACCATAATCAAACGGACAATACAGAGGAGTGAAAAACAAAATACACGACGAGAATAATACCTGCAAACGAAAAGTTACGTATGAAAAATGTGTAAACATTTGATTTGTAAACGGATGACACAGTGGGAACGATATATAGCACTAGCTCGGACACCGAAAAAGGACGGATTCAGGCACGGTCAGCTGATCAAGACACTCGTGTGGTGCCGGTAAGAAAACCGAGTACGGTTGTCTGAGTCGACGGTGGGGGTGCATATAGACTGCGTGTCGGGAACACGGATATAGTAATTAAACTTGATCGAGCGAGGAAACTTCGATACGGAACTTGGAATCAAGAACACCAACTGTACTTGATATCTACTGATATAAGCACCTTTCGAATTGAGAAACCTCAAAACCTGAGTATAAAAGACATATGGAAGTTGATTCAAATAATTTCGTCTCATATATATATATATATATATATATATATATATATATATATAAAGAGAGAGAGAGAGATCGCCTTTTTACTTTATTTAAACAAGCTTAATAAAGTAACTCATCGAAATTCAGCCTTCAGTTGGTCTCACCGCACCACAAAATGGAAGCACCCTAAGGAATGCATCTATTTTCCCGGTAATTCGATATTCCTTTCTTTCAAAAACGCTAATTTTGACAGACTTATTAGTGAACAATAATTGATCCATTGTCTTGACAATTCCATTTCATTATTATTCTTCTTTGAATGATGAAGTTCATAAAATGGTTACCATCCTATTTACTTCCCCTTCCTACCAATTTTTAGATCAAGGAGATTCCAGCCGATGGGAGTCTTATGAAAATGGCCAAGCCAATGACCATGTTTCCAGGATTCAATTTGGAAGGCTATCCCAACCGAGATTCTACAAGATATATCAGCCTGTACGGCCTGGACGACTGCCAGACAGTGCTGCGCGGTACCATGCGCTACACTGGTTATACGGAGGCCATTTTGTTTCTGCTAAATTTGGGTCTTTTGGATGCACAACCAAAGCCCTATTTGGAACCCAATGCAGAAAAAATTACCTGGGTGAGCAATCTGCATAGAAATGGAAAAATTAGTGACACTTCTGCCATAGCAGTGGATAGGTTCAGTTGATGGACATTAGCTGCCCGACCGGTGCGATAGTCAAACGGTCATTGTGGCGAAAAATAGACCACGTGGTCCCGGGTTCAGGTCTTGCGGCCGCCAGTCATTATGTAATCACTACTTTCTTCCTGAAATATTGCACCACTTCGCTATATTGAATGGAGACTAGGAATGGTGTGTAAATTATTCTTGCAAATTTTAAGAAACTCATTTTGGACACCTCAGGTCGGTGTGATTTAACATGCGTGTACAAAATTCGATTCGTATGAAAGAATTGTTTACCAACATAACTAAAATAAAAAATTAAAACCTCATAAAATGTCACCCACTGAAGACCGAATTTAGATCAAATTTCGAGATACACTTGGGACTAAAGAAATAAAGCGAACCACAGAATATAAACAGTCACTCCCGTTACCAAACACCAAATAATGTAAGGGTTTTATCATTACTTTTTACAAAAACCAGGATTTCGCAACCGGTTTGTCGGTGTTTGAATAAAAACCCAGGACAGGAAGCGTTAACACATCCCAATTCCCACGCGTAGGTCAGATCACAGGGCTTTCCGCTCCGGCTAAATGATTAGTCCAGGAACTTCTAACGGTGGCCCTCGAGGTGTATCCGTCTGCGCTCCAATGTCACATGCGCCGGTTTTTGGTGCATGATGATTCGGCACTGATTTACGGAGAAACAGGTGTGTCGATCGGAGAGAGTGGCAGCCTCACAGGCTCAAAGTTCACTATCTCCTCACCCCCACCCCCTTTGCGCACGCACGTGACAGCACCAGCACATCCAGAAAAAAAAAAGCAAGGAGCCAAAAACAGGTTCAACTGAAGATCAAAACGCAGAATGAAGCAGTGTTAATTCTCAAGCATGAATTTACCTACTAAGTAGTAATACAGTAGTCAGTTTTCTACCTCGATCCCCGTGGGGTGCACCGGGCGTTTTGAACGCACTGTACTGGCATCCGATCGCGTCAGGATTTTGACTGAATTGAGGTGACCCCGAATTTTTCGGTCAGACTGTATGCAGTGTATAATACAATACACCACCAACCCTATGGCATTCGCTGAAGCGGATTCACCTGTTGTCCGAGTGAATATCAGTAAGAGACCGATAGTATAAATTTCCGAGACTGAGTGCTGCATTCACCTGTTATTAGGATGGACAAAACAACTCCCCAGGACAACGTCACACTAAATACAGTATTACTGCGCGCATGCACATTTTTTAGGCATTCTTGCAGGTGAGGTACAGCAACAGGGCAGTTGAAACACAGCTTACCGTCATGATTTTGTGTTTCGCTTTTACCGATAGAAAACAAGTCTGAACCCCGATGAGACCCAACAGACAGTAAACCTCCATAAGTTCTCTGCAGAGTTTGTACATCGAATATTCGTGCTATCTTGGGGACTGCATGCAGAAATTCAAGTTCCGTGATTTCCAGACCCTTGTGTGGCACATTTTGAGCCTATTCCCTTCTGTTAAATTTTGTGAACTAAAACCCAAAGGTTTATACTTTGTATCCCTCTCGTGATACGAGTATGCCACACGTAAACAGTTTGCGCTCAAATGCTGATTCGAATCCCGACGATGCTAAATACACACAGAATGCCATGGCTCCTCCCGTAGCGAATTTGAGCAGAAGCATCAAAAAAGTGACGAGGACCTCGTCTAATATAGAATTTTGTTTGAAACAGAACGCAGAGCATCTCGATGGTGAATAATTTTCTCCGACAACCAGGTTTAAGACAGGTGACGCCCGTAGTACTCTGAGCCTAATCCACCAATAATCGGATTGTTAAGAAAGGAACTTTGAATATGACGTAAATAATCAATGTCCCAACGTTATTTCGTTGATTTCGCTCGTCAGGGGTAGTACTAAATTAGGTCTTACCACGTTTCAGCCACATTAAATCGTTCGTGTTCACCTGCCGTTTCATTTTGCGCAATTATGATTCGGATGCTGCCGTTCTAATTGCCATCTCAGCAGAAATCTCGGTCGAAGATAAACACAATTCTGGGTATGATAAAAGTAAGGAAAAAACTACCTATATTATTTTAAAATAAACAAATGGTATGGACATAATGTTGTCACTGGTCGCGAGCCTAGTCATATCCTTCTTTGTCTATAACTATTGAGTGGATGGATAATGTGAACATAGTCCAGTAACTCTAGCGAGGTCCGCATTGTCAGCCAGGTTAGCATACTATTCTTCTATTTCATGAATTTGACCCTCTTGCTCACCTTTCAGTCACTACCGGCCTCAGCGACCACAGCAAGCCCAGGATATCCATTTTAGAACATGTGACTTAGTGAGCTTTAGTTGCAATCTAATGATCGACTTTGCGTATCTAACTTTCCGCGGCTAATCTGGGAACACTTTAAGGAATTTTTAGTTAAGTATCTGTTAACCAATTCACACAAATGATCACCGTGTCTATTCTTTGTCTTTTCGTCCTCTCTCCTCCCCCCCCCCACCCTGCCCGCTAACTATATTTTATCTTTCGTTGATTTGAAAGCGGGAACACATTTGTCAAAAACTTGGCCTCTCAGTCAAGTTGCGTGGCAAAGAATTGGAAAACTCTGTCATGGAGAAATTATCCGGCAATCGTATGAAATATGAATGCTTACTTGAGTGAGTGGAATAGTCGCATCGTCATCACGTTCGCATGTATAAAAACATGAATCCCTTGTCTAAATTGATTTGAAAACTCGGTGGTTGAACGAAAAATGTAGCTACATATTTTGGATTGTATCCGCTTTTAAGCTAAACTATGGCGTTTCTCTACATATTCATCGCAGTCGTTGAAAAAGTCAGCAGTTCCTCGTGGAACAGTTGGTGGCAAATTCCTAAGACTGTTCGGAAGAAGGTATTAGTGTGTGCTGTGGTCAGAAATCAGCTCCACGAAGATAGAACGAAATTTCCAATGAACTGAGCATGATCCTACCGAACCAGCCG
Organism: Fasciola hepatica; assembly: GCA_948099385.1. Classification (NCBI taxonomy): domain Eukaryota; kingdom Metazoa; phylum Platyhelminthes; class Trematoda; order Plagiorchiida; family Fasciolidae; genus Fasciola; species Fasciola hepatica. Next base: position 1,294,125 of record CANUEZ040000011.1, read on the forward strand.
GCAGAAAACTTCTGGAGAATACAAGTCACCAGAAAAATGACCAAGGAAGACAAGACCTTCAAAACGTTCCTCATCTAACAATTCATCTTTGGGTGGATCAAGGGTGATTTTGTAAATCAGTTTTGTTGCAAAAGAAATAAAAACTGAATACTGCAGGCGAATGTAGAGCTGAAAGATGGTTTTGCGCAGAATAAATAAACGGGTACTATAGTGACCGATAAATGTCCCAATACTTCCAAAATAACCACTGTGATCGAAGCGCAAAACCAAGTTGCACATGGAGGATATGGAGATAGCGCATTTTTGCACTCGCGTAGGTCCTCCAGATTGTCCACGGGGTTGCCGTAATTACTTCCAGACGATCTGCTTTATTTTAGGTAATTGGGTGACTATGCAGAATTTCTTTTTTAAAGCCATTCTGGGTAAAATTCCTTGCCTGAACCGTTTACTGATACGGTCAAATTTCACCCCAACACTATCTAGACTTGGTTTCCTATCGGACGATGAGGTGGCCTTAACAAGGACTCCACTTTCGAGCACATCTATTCAGCTATCGAAAACTCTGACATACGGTAAGTGTGAACGAATAGTAAAATTGAATTTAAATTACGTCCGTATGATTGTGTATTTCATTATGTGAATGATAGGGATATTAGTAGTTGAGCGTTCACATTGCATATCTATTTCACTTTCAATACACTAATTTATGTGCATGGTACTGTTTACCAAACATGCTTCATTAGTAATCGAAGATAATCCGAGAGAGATACTGATAAAACCAGAGTTTATTCAAAATTGTGAGTTACTACTCCGTATTCGTTTGTTTTTGTTACGATGCGCGCTTGAAATCCACATCTTGTCATTCCGTTGATGACTACTCATTGATAGCACGAAAAAAGGAGTGAATGTCTTGCCGTGCACATTCTGTTAATATTTCACATTCAGTTTGTGAGCAACCACAAAAGACAGCAAACAAATTAGAATCCAAATGTCATCAATACATCTGACACGGAGCATGCATAAATCTAGATATTCAAGGTCTGTTGTTCCACCCTACTCACGAAAGAATTTTCGATCCTCGAACATCAGTCTTTTAGAACAGTCCCATTCTGACATACGTGTGATGATATGGACATGTACGCCCTAAAAACAGAATTGTCTGTCATGATATTCTGATCGCTGAGCTTGGCGTTTAGATCGCAAACGATTCATCACCAATCGAGGTAACATTGTCAGTGCATGACGGCAATAATTTGAAAAATCTCTATAGCTGTTCGAAGTCAAGTTCGTCATGGCGTGGTATCAAGTTTGTTAATAAAACGCTCCAGCGGAAAGCCCCGAGGTCAACCCACTCGGCGTGGATAATTGCATTTGTCTGAATTTTCTGTTACGGAAGTGAAACCCTTGCACCAACCCGAAGAAGCATAATAGGTTGCGTGCAGGTGTTGCGCGCACTCTCATTGGTTTAGCCGTCATGTGGTTCTTCTGCGACCAACGTTTTCGCTGGAAGTGTTACGTGTCAGACACAACCTAGTGTACCAAATCGAGTCAGTGAAAGAGTTTTAGTTCCTTACTGGAAAATGCAGATACGCTCAATTGTTCACGCCGGTTAGGACACTATCGGAGCTTAGCTTCAAAGCATTTTATTGACAAAGTTGACATTACGGTAGGACGAACTTGAATTCGCGATACGACGACCTCGACTGAGGAGATTCCGTCAATCTTCATAACTCGAAAAATGAGCATCTGAATTCCGGGACAAACCGATTATCGGAAGTCATTATCATCATCGTACAGCGTTAAACAACACGGCAAGCCCCATTGATCACTGCCTTTGTCAACATGTTGCTCGTAGAAATAAAAAAATGAATATTCAAGATGGACGGGGAGTGGGCCTACAGGGGTCGGAAAACGAAAGAACTCCCCAGCAGCCAACACATGGAACACACAGTTTAAAGGCATAAACACACACTGATCAATTATTCTGATTCGACAGAAAGTGACAACACGATCGCCACTGTTCACGGTTCACTGCCATATTCTCCGATCTATCCAGCCAACTGGTTGAGGAATCTTTGGACCTCAACCACGAAGACGTGCGGTACCTACTTTTCCTAAGTTCGTCATACATTTTCTCATTCCCCGCTGCCACGTCATCTGTTAACCTCCGTGTGGCTGCTTCCACCCCCTAAGAAGAACGGAAAACAAGGCGTGGTACGGTAGACATGCATTTGTCATATTTAACACGTGCTCCAACCAACGAAGTCTACTAATCTCGATACACTGTCACAGAGCATTCTCTGAACTGGTACCCAACTTCAGCGAAATACCAGGTCGGCGCCACAAGTGCTTCAGTTCAGCGCACACCGCTCCAGCCTTGAATATACGCGTGCATATCTCTACTGCCGTGCTCCCGTCCGTCGTCACGCTGCTACCGAGGTAAGTGAAGCTGTCGACAATTGCTACCACCTCGCCATCGAGCATCATGTTTGGAACCGTTGGCGTCCAGTCTTGCAACCTTACTTTACATTTAGAAGGTGCAAAGCGCATACCGAATGGAGTGCACCTAGTGCATGTTGCGCGCGTTTCGTGTGCTCGAACAAACAGAAAACGTCGTGCACGTAATCTAGGTCGTATAGCTTTTCTAGTCCGACGTCCCCAACCTGAAGATTTCGCAAGGCATTCTCCATTATCTCGTCCATGACGAAATTGAACAGGAATGGAGAAATGGGACATCCTTGTCTGATACCGCTGGTCGTTTTGAATGCACTAGATAGTTCGCCGCACGAGAGTACAATGACCACAGTAGATTCACGAGCTTCTGGGACATATCTTTTCGCTGAAGAGCACAGAAAATCACTGTTCGGTCCACTGAAACAAGTCGAGAAAATCATTATTGTCGGTCAGCGGTGTGTGTGTGTGTGTGACGCGCCTCAAGTAATTGGCAAGAGTAAAAATCTGATGGATGCATTCTAAACCTGGACGGAATCCGGCCTGTTATGTGCCGGCGTTCGTCTCGCGAGCCGGTGTAAGACGATGCAGCAAAATCGAGGCTAATACCCTGGTGACTATCGGAATTAGGCTGATCCCACAATGGTTACTATGGTCATTGCGTACTCCCTCCTTGAAGATGTGTACAATTAATGACTCGCCCCATAAAAACGGAATATACTCCTCGTTCCAAATGTCACGGTTAAGTGATTTTATCAACGCACCACCACCCATTTTGAAAAGAACTGGAGGAAGTTCGTCGGAACCGGCCGCTTTTACACACTTTAGTGATCAAATGCATGACTCCACTTCTACTCCCGATGGGGGCTCAAATGATGCTCCCAAAGGAAACGCAGTTGTTGGCACAGGAGTAAGCACATTAGCGTCCGACCAGCTAAACTGCTCCTTGAAATAATCGGCCCAACGGTTAAGCCTCTGCTCTTTGCCATGAATAGGCTCTTCATTTCTATTGAAGATCACTTCACTGACCCAACGCTCATCTACATTACTGTTCGTCGTAGATCCTAGCTCATGTGCTTATTTCCGTCCATAATTGGTGCGAACTTCTGGATCAAACAAACGTTGCACGGCTAGCTGGGTTTACGGTTTATGTCGACGACCATGGAGCCGAAGTGATAATCTCATTAAAACTTAAGCAAGGTCCAATTCTACGCACATGGACCAATAGGATCTACTGTTCTGAACAGAAATGAACCACGGGTAGCTTATTGCGATTTGATCAATCTGGCACAGAGTACTTGTAGAGTTTATGTGCCATGTCACAGTGCAACGACAGCTGTGTTAGAAATTTGTACTATACAGGAATAACCGGTTGTCTGCACAAAATTGGAGAAGCCTATCCCCGTTACCTGTGCGCTGAGCGGGTAAGGCACAACGCTCACCTAAACAGGCTTCTGGAGCACTCAGTTTGCCCAAATGACGCTGCGTACGCCATTTCGTACCAAATCACGAAGACTCATCATGACAAGTCCCCTTACACACGGGAAATGCACGAAGCCGGCTCGTCCTTTCGCAGGAGCTAGCCGCATAAAAGTAAGGTAAGCATTAAAATCACGTACTAGTGCTACAATGTCATAGCCTTTGCTCCCGCGAACAAGAGTGGTAAGCTCATCATAGAACTCATCCGCATGTGTCCGAGATGCGGTCTGTCGGGGCTTACGCCGAGATCACAAACAAATTGCGCTTAACACAACTATCCTTTCGAACGTCAGATGACCCCTGGAGTTTTACAACACATAAACGACTATTGTCCGGGGTTCAGTCTAAAAGGGCAGCCTCAGCTTTGTCAGTCAAGACTATTCCTACACCACATTGACCCGTAGATCTAGTTGCTTCGTCTCTTGAAGTGTGCAGGAAATACCTTGATAAGATACCAGGAGCAGTTAGTTGAGTCATACTGCTCGAATCTTGGATATGCGTTTCACTTACGTAGCAGACATCAATCTTCATTTTTCTGAGCACTAGGCGCGCCTGATGACTGGCCTGCATGAAAGTACGCACGTTAAAGGAACTGAGATTCACAGGTTGATGAGGCTTGAGAAAATGTGCGCTTCAAGATAGGTGAGTATTCACGACACTATCTAAAAATGAACTGTTGCGAGTATCGGCTGTGTTATCAGTGGGACCATTATGGGTGGATAGAAGAGGCAAAGAGGGGTGGTTGGGGACAGAAGACAAAGGCTGAATAAAAGAGAGGGAAGTTTAGTCTACAGATTGCGTCCTTCTTCCTCTTTCAAGAAAATAAGCTAGTGAATTATGGACCCGTCCTCTTGGTCACCTGTGCTTATTAGATTGATAGACAGAAGAAAATTCAAAACATTCTGAAACAACTCTTTCGATCTCATGATCTAGTTCAAGTATTCGAGAATATTAGTCTTTGCGATCACATTGTACTGATTGATTCTCACGTCTCTGTAACAATGTTTACCAGAAAATGAAACAATATTTGAAAGGTAAGTTGAAAATGAATCTGCGCACTCTAATTTTTATGACCGACAGCTGCGTGTTACACATGAGCGTAGCAGTAACGCAAGTCAATCATCCCCGTTCCATAATTCGATCATCACTCCACGTGTGTTTCTATTTGAAGCTGTTTCCCTCCCCGACCTCTTCAAATGGGCTGAGCCAGACATTTAGCAACCCTTCCTACTGTTTTTTTATATAAATATGAACGTGAAGGCCCGAGGATTAAATCACTCAAAGTAGATATTCGCCTACAACTCATGTTACAAATGAAAGACTTATTCTGCGACTTTAATAATATTCTCTTACGTCATATGGCTGTACGTGTGTTCGGATAAATGTTAAGCAAGAGAATACAGATGCGAATTTCGCCGCTGGCTGCGTGGTGCGACAATTTCGTGACAGTTTGAGAAACTATGAGATGGAGGTGAATGTCATATCCGTGTAAGCATTCTAATATGTTTGCTTTTGCTTCCGTACAGATCTGGTGCTGCATTTCCTCATTGTTCATCGGATCAGAGTAAAACCAGCGCTTTTATCCCTGACGCGATCTTTAGCTCAAAAACAAATCAAACGAATTGACCATCAAGCGGTTTATTGTCTTCCCTGTGGGAGCTAAGTTTCGTCAGTGGTGCGCGACGGATGATGCAGGTGGCCGTCTGGCTTAGTTTCCGATCGGCTGACATGTGTACAGCCACCTCGAGACACGCTCAACCACCAATAATCAAGTACAGGTTTGACTTGGCGTCAATCGATAATACCTGTTCCACGGGGAGAACTTAAAGTACAAAAGTTCAACAGGATCAACGGGGTGTGCAAATAATCACTGTTGAACAGCGGTCAAACGGCAAACTTTCTGTCCACGGACGGACAGTATCCACTCAGCTCGGCTCAGTTCGATTCACTTGACGGTGAACCGCGCGCTTCAGTATTTAATACCTACTTGCTACCTCAAAGTACCTTTCAGTAGGGAGTTAACCGTGCGAATGATAAATATCAAGATAGACAGTTAGCTACTTCATAGAAAAATGTCAGTCAGTCACAGAAAGTTCAAATATTTCAAAAACATTTCTTATTACATGCGTGTATATGAGTGTAGTGGAAGGGGTATATACTCCATAGTCTCAAAGGCCCATTGCATTATTAGGGAAAGCCGGTAACCAGACCTTGACATCAGAAGTAGAAAACCACATAAGGTCCCAAAGGTCAGGTGGGTCTGCAACACGATAAACAGCGACGATCACGACAACGACGGGGACCAAAACGGCGAAACACATGTCCACGTCGCCGGAGACTAGCGACGAGGACGAAGAGGCTGGCAGGGTCGTCAAACATGTGTTGGATGCAGCGCTCTTCCGTAGGGGTTGCACGTGTGGGATCTGCAGGTGCACAGACAGAACGAAAACTCGATGATTCGAAGCTCAGTAAGTGTGTACGCAGGTACCAACACTTACAGTAGAGTATGAGAATGGTGGTCTACGCTAGTGCGTTACAGGACAACTATCCGGACGGCAGTAGATTACTGTCTACCACCAAAGTGACCGGCAGTGACGGGATTGGAACCTCCGACCTCCGAAGTGGTGAGCAAACATTTGCATTTGTATTTGATCAGACATCTGCGCACACAGACGTCCGCATTTCAGTCAAAAAAGATTTGCACTTGGCACCTCACCGAGTCAACGGGATGAAAAAAATGGTTACATACCAAATTTGCCGAGAAATTCTGCCGATACTCGTGCCCGGTTTGTGAGGATTCGGGCCAGATATGGAATGGTGGTGCTTTTGTAGATATTAATACGGGAGAGTATGGATCGAAAGGAGGAACGGATAGAAGAGAGAGAGTTACATTTGGATCGATCATTATGTAAAGGGTGAGTGCTGTCTACTAGGATTTTGTGAGCGAACTTTTCACGTGCGGCCATGGTTCGCACAGCTTGGCGAAATAGTTCGGTCAAGGGTATGTAAGGTACCCGACTGATAATAGACAGACCTCGGCGAAGAATTTCATTAGACCAGGAAGAATAACAGGGGAACAGTAAAGCAGAATAGGAAAAACACATCGATGAACACAACCGGAAATAACAATGTTCAACGTTAAAATGCCTAAGCTTTCGGATTTGGTAAGATGGCCGGCGTAGTTTGTTCGCACGGTTTGAAATGTGAGATGAACACTTCAAATTTGCATCGACAGTAAATCCTAAGTATTTGATAGAACCTACTCTAGCTAGTGGTGCTGTGGAAATGACAGATGGATCACAAGGATAAGAGGATAAGAGAAAGGGTAAATGTGCATTCAAAGCACTTGGACAGATTTAAATTAGACCGGATCGAACAGAGAAATCATAAATATGGAACAGATTACTGGAAAAGTCATTGAAGTCCTGGGTTACAGAAACAGCTTGACAAATGGCCATATCATCGGCATATTTAAATAAATGTGTAGGAGAACTGGATGAAAGATCACTAATGTAGGCGGAGAATTAAAAGGTGGAAAGTACAGCTCCAAGAAGCACGCCTGAATTGGTCACCAAGGGTTTGGATGTATTAAAACCTAGTCGTGTGCACTGGGTTCTGTCGGTAGAATAATCAGACAAACATGCTAGTAAAGGTGTGGGACAGCCGAAAGCTTCCGGTTTACGGAGAAGAGATCGCGGAATAGAACCAAGAGCGGATGAGTAGTCTAGAAAAGCGTATCCCACAGACTTCGCTGATCCATCCAAGGATTTGGTTACATGGTGGACTAAGGAAACGATAGCATCCACAGTAAACCTGTTCGACTTATAAGCAAACTATAAGGGGTTATCGGGAGATTTTATAGAAGCATTCAAACGTTCAGGAATGGCTCGTTCTGTAAGTTTAGGACCAGATGAAGTTAGAACAATGGGACGAAAGAGTTTAGCTGTGACACCAGAATTACAAGGTTTGGGTATAGGAATAATAGTGACTTGTATCCAGTAGTTTAGAATAGAATACGAGCACTAAGACTTGATTAAGAAAGAAGTAAATATGTCCATCTGGGCAACAGCACCAAGTCTCAAAAGTGATGACGATAAGCCATCAGGACAAAAGCGTGAGGTTCCTTCAGAGGTACGAAGAAGCCTAAATACTTTTGTATAAAAAGGGTTATGTGCACACCATCTTTTGGAATGAACCCAGCTGAAGAGCCATTTGATGGGTGGATGACTGCACTGTTGATACTGTCAACGTCCGCAGCAAATTTCACGTTTCATTTTCTTACCACACGGCAGCCGAATGCCTTGTCATTGTCGGTTACTGTTATGGCTACATAACAGTTGACTAGCACACAGCGAGTCAGTGCGTTTAACTTCTTTTTTATTAAAAGAGAAATGTATCTTACTTCAGAACTGCCTCGGGGTCAGTGAAAATATTCCTTCCGTCTTCCTAAGGATTTCAACGTCGGAGAAGTGGCACGACCGTTACGGAGAAAGTGTTTCTAAGAGGCAGCACACGTCGAAAATTAAACTGACCGTCTCTACGAAAAGTTTGTCATTGCTACTTAGCGACGATTCGAAAGAAAACCAGGAAGATACATGAAAAAGGGATTTCTGTGGGAGAAGAATGTTATCATGTAGAAAATTTCGGAGACCGATTTTGATTTGGCTGGTTTGTCTGAAAGGGTGGAAAGCAGACCGGGAGTATATCTTAGGCCTCAACAGAAGCGCACAATGGTCACTGGTTGAGACAGGTGCACACAGCTTTAGGGAGAATAATTCAGGATGATTGATGATAATCCTGGCTAAAACAGAGTCGCCTCTGGTCGGAGAAACACAAAGATCAGTTACGTCAAACGCAGTGAGGAGTTTAGTGGAAGCCTGATTAAAATCGCCTCTTATGATGTGCAAACTGTCATCTAACAAGGAAATAAGAGAAGGTAAAAAAAGTCATAGTAAGATGAAATAGTGTTCTGTGTGAAAAACGGAGCTACGTATAGGTTGGTTATGATGGCCCTCCTATGGCGAGAAAATTTAGGATGGCGCTGCATGACTAAAAAAATCAATACCGTTCATTGAGTATGAATAAACAACTTCAGACTTGCCACACCAGGTGGAGTTGACGTATGTGGCCACCCCACCTCCAGTCTTCTTGCTGGTAGAAGTCCCGTCCTGCTGGAACAGTTTGAAGCCATTTATTGACCCGAGTGAGTCAGCAACATATGGGTTTAGCCACGATTCTTGTTGGGCAAACCACACAAGTACGAACATGAATGCGAGAACGGAGAACAAGGGTTAGATCCGACATTTTCGTAAACAGAGAATGTGTGTTGGTACTGATCCAGGACGGGACGGACATCTCCGCTGGAGGAGTGCAGTTATAAGCAGCCTGCCAGCCAGCACGGATACGTTTTTCGGGTCGAAATAGAATTCCTCGACATAAATGATCCGTTAAATCAGATTGAGGGAAAGATCCAATATTCTGTTTGAGTAGAAGTATTTCTAACCGCGTATAGCGGCGTACAGTGATCATAGCGATCAGATGCCTTCAACTCGATGAGATGGTGGCCAACACAGAAAGGAAGCGCAGCCAGTCAAAGGGCGCGCATCAAACATTACACCACATGACAACCAGTGGTGACTGGATGCAAGTGCATTACTAAAAACGTAAGGGCAGCCTCAAACTGCCGTCCAGTCTGGCTTCTGATCGCAAGTGGATTTTAAGAACCCAAAAACAAGTAAAATGAGTGTACGGTTCTTAAGAGATCGCCCTTATTCAGACAGTACCTATAAATGACTAAGCACTTATGGGTTTCAGGTTCGAATATCTCCAACGCCAAAAATACCCTTCCGGTGACCTCTTACTTTTCGTGTGTTCTCTAGAAATATCATACCATTGTTGCTGATTGGCCGAAAATACTAAACAATTGATTATTAATAAATTTTGACTTCATTGCTGATGACGCCTGGATAAGGGCAACCAGTTGTACATTCCACTTTAGGGCCGAAAGAGCGAGACTTGATTGTGATGGCACATGAACTGATCATCGATTGGCCGAATAAGAAACAACGTGAGAAGCGCAATGTAAGTCTGGTTGCTTACGGTAAAGTGGGACAAGGCAAATCCGGATTGGCCATGTCACGTACAGTCGGTATTCCAGCAGCCATTGCCGCCAAGATGATCCTGGATGGTAAGTGGTTACTTCTCACCTATTAAATGTCTTTCTACCTGCAAATGATGTTCCTAAATAATTTGCTAAAAGAGGTTGCATAGTGAAGCATCTGCGTTCTGGAAAAGTATCCTTAGACCATATCCCCAGCGGATAGGCACCGAGCAGATCCATGATTACCGAAAAATGGTCGTGAGAAAACTTTGTCAGCTTTCTTTCCCTTGTAGGAACTGCTTTCTCACAACCAATAGGTAACGATAGATTTTAAAAAACAATGTTTTCCACTGAATAGTTTTTCAGTTTTTCTCAATCCAGGTTTCTGCAACAGCCTTGATGTTTTTACGCCTGGCGGCAGTGGCCAGAACTACCGTTCCGAGAAATCCTTTGCTCTACTGTAATATTTTGATGGTAGTAATATTCAAATGAACGCCCAGTGAACGTTCTATGCTTCAAAGATGACTCGGATGCCTAAATTTTTCCAATGAAATCGGTCCGTACTACGCGGCAGCCTTGCTTAACTCAGAGCTTACGCTAGAAAGCAGTATTACCTATACAGCCAACCTGTGGTGAATCAAGCGATATAGCACCGCCGCCCAAACGAACATGAGCATTAGTCGGTAGGCTCCCAAGCAGTCGTCTAAGTCATTTTGAACTCAAACATGAGTTAACTGAACAACAACAAGGAACAAAGTGCAGCTGGATCGCTTGATATATGGGACGTAAAAAGGACATATCGCTTTGCAGCTAACCAAACCGTGTTTTCAGTAACCTGATCGAACGGTTAAATTGCTTCAATCAGTTTAGCGTTCATAATAGGAAAGGGGCGGTGAACTTCAACACGATGCTCAGACCACCCATACGGAGGTCGGATATGAATAGTGGACCGTAGGATGGAAATTTGGAATCGACCGTTGTCCTCTTAAGTTAATGCTTGTGCCCTAGTCTTCCGTCTAGATCATGTCATTATTCATGCCCAATTGTTTACTCCGAGCATTATGTATGCATCGATTGCAGAAAAAGAAGCCAAGTAGTATCTCCTGAGAACCCATCGTAGCGAGAGATTCTGTTGCACATAAACTGTGTTCAGTATTTCCGTTGAAGGCTGTTTTCCGTTTTTATCAGGGGAGGGCTACTGTAAGTTACTATGAAATGGGCGCGTTTCTGTTCGTTAGTCAAAGGCAAAACATACCGTTTATCGTGTTAGGAATGATCAATAACGATGTTTTTTATTGCGTGCTTACGCATGATTATAATGGAGGGGGCATATACTCCATAGCCATAAATACCTACCATACTATTAGGAATGATCGGCAACCAGACCCTGGGACTTGGAGTAAAGAACCACATAAGGTCCAAAGAGGTCAGGTGCAGTAACAGTCCGGACGACAGTGGAATAACTGTCTAACAACGAAGTAACTGGTGATGGCGGGGATTCGAACCTCGGACCTCTGACGTGGCAATCAAACGTCCTAAACTATTCGACCACCACCGGTCAAGATCTGTGAACGAAACCACCTACACAGGCACAAAACTAAACACATACGGTAGCGAGGTTTTCGAGAGTTTCTACACTGTATCTTCCAAACTACATGCTCTGATCGTGGTGGACACCAATCAACACTGCCGAGTTTAGAGCAAAACAAATAGAGCATAAGCAACAAACAATCAGCAAGGAAGGTTATCAGTTAAAATCATGAAAACGAAGATGGAGCTCGAATGTATCCATGCCGCTGGCCCCAGCACCCAGCCATGTCGTCGAATCAATTCGACCTCTTAACAACTGGATCACGTGGACCTCAACCCGAAAACCCAACACGTCCACTGCTTACGGTTTTCATACCTTTTTTCATTTCATGGATTGACCATTTCGACCCACCGTCCAATACGTAATTGTCACGGAGAACAACGTGCATCCCATCTAAAAGCGATCTTGACCTGTTTGGACTGAGCTCTTGCTTCAGCGAGTGACTTCTGATTCCCAGCAACCCCACACCTAACCTTATTATCATTGAAACGATGTTTCCACCATATTCAAACAATACTGCGAAGGAATCGAAGCTCAAATACCGACTGTGCTCGCATATCTTCTAGCCCGAACGGCAGTGTCTCCGATCCGTATAAAGGGCCGATATAACTGCACTCAAACTCTGGCAGACAACCGAATGTTATGCTGGCTCCACAAATGGTTTAGACGGGTAAAAGTCAAATGCGCTTTTTTAAACGCAACGACACCGCCTGGTGTCCGACTATCTAGTGGCTTGTAACTGCCCAGGTAACAGAACTTATCTTCAACAACTAAGGCTTTTTCTGCTAGGACAAAATTTGCTGTGCGGCCAACTCAGTCTTACAACAGCATTTCACATCTGGAAGGTGAGAAGCGGTTCGGTAATACTTGTAAGTATATAAGCAGCGCTTAACAACTGTACGTTTTTTCTCTTCCCATCCCCAGTCGATCGAAACTGAGCGAAATGAGAATTGTCCGTACTCAATTGTTTGTCAGTATCCCTCCAATGCACTCACTCCCCCCCCCACCCGCCCATTTCTTTATTTTCCACTAAATAGGTGAAATAACTGACAAGGGAATCGTACTTCCACTTCGAAGGAATATTTACAAGCCAATTCTGGAGAATCTCAAAATCGAGGGTATTGAGGCCCAGGAAACATCCAGATATTTTGACTTGCCTTAAACAGGACACTTGAACCGTCGATTTTCAACAAAGGCGAATAAGTTTCACCTTCTTCCTAGTGATTTGACCACTCCCTCTGTTATTTTTTCCATTATCCCACTTCTTCTGGTTTCGCCGTAACACTCATTTGTACGTCCTGCATGTTATATGCATTCTCTCCGAGAGATGGTACCTTTATTCGAAACAGTAAATTCGTAAATTAAAAAAGATGCTTTTTGGTCACACCAATCATGCTGTCTATTACCAGTTCCAGTGTTATGAAACCCAACTCTTCGTATCTCCCCTCCACACACGCACACACACACACACACGCAGGCATGCACGCACGCACACGCACGCCCACACGTACGCACGCAGCAATCTGCACACACAACCGGACACAAGTTATGGGAAAGGTCGCAAAGGCGAACATGATGTGTCTGCGCTTTGGTCACGCAGATTCTTATTTACAATGCTGTATCTGACCAGCCATGTGGCATAAGGATCAAAAACGAACCAGGGGAGGAGGACGGGGATGAAATACAGAAGAAGGCATTCGCTCAGGTACTATCTTGACTCGGGAGTTTGCCATTTTTCAGTGGATTTTGTTCCTTATTAATCTTTTATTCATCAACTTGCAGAGGATTCTCAAACCCCCTGCATGATCCATACAGATAAGCTGGAATTTTTATGCAGCCTTCAGTAAGATGCTGACAAAAATCGTTGCATCAGTATGAGGATGTCCACACTACAGGCTACCCGACCAACATTTCACGCATGCACCTGCGTCACCTAGATGCCCGATGATGCATAGACTTCCATAGAACTGTCATATAAGAGATTCACCACAGCTGACTCCTCGACGTTGTGGTGATCAAGTTAAGTTAGTAAATGCTTTATGCATCCGATGCAGGATGAATTTTCAGCATACACGTGATTTACAGAGGAATTTGGAAGAAAGGAGTGTAAGGGCATATTGGAAGGTGCAGATAAGTGCGTGGAAGCAAAACGAAGCAGTATATACAACGAGGGTGAATAATAAGACCACTGATTACTTAGTTGCGATCTACGAGTAAGTGGACAAGGGATGAGGCCGTTTCTATATGTAGACGCAAGTGAATGAAGTATTTTGAATTTCGAGCGAATGGAAGAGAAACACGAAACCACACTGACTGCATTCCAGCCATCGACGAACCCTTTCATGCGTCAGTAGGACTGCTGTGTACCTCTTGTGATTAGATTACGGAATAGTTTTTGTATTCCCTGCGTGACCGTAGAATTTCTGAAAATGGAAAGAACGCAATGGAGTACCATTAGTTTCGTTTTCAAGCAATAAGGAATATTTCATGGAGGTATTTTGCCGGTGACTAGGTAGTTCCCATGGACATGTAAGAATTTGCAGGGATCTACGTCTGATACTTGATCCGGGATAGAATAGAGCCGGAAATTCCTCTTCGAGTAAACAAATGGAAGAAAAGTCACCAACTTATGTTCATGAAGCAGCAGTCGATCTTCATGCTGTTTATTTGTCGGCTGCGGTAGAACGCCTAGCCAAGCGCAGCAACGGGAGAGGAGGGTTACTTCAGACTCAAATGGAAACTCAATGTAGTTTTGACAGATGCTGCATGGTAATAAGTACTGGATCTGTGACCTCGATGAGAGAAGGCATAAAGGAGGGATTCCCAAAAAAGAACACTAACGTGACTGAGAAACGAACCTGGAGTAGGGTGAAACTTCACGCGGAAAATTATTCTCAACTGGTTAAGCATCAATTTTTGCTTAGAGATATATTATTCAAGGTTAATTTGCATGGTTTTCGCATCGAATGACCATTAGAGCAAGTCATTTTGTGATCACGTTCTCTATAGTTAATTTCAGCCGGAAGTCTTTACCATAATCACATGAGTGTGAGCCTTGAGCTTGTAGTAAAACTAAGAGAGTTCGGATGAAATTCTATTCCAAAACCCTCGTATGAACAGCTAGGGCTTTTCACTTGCTTCATGATGCTAACACCTAGCACTAGCTATAAGACGATATTTTTATCCCACACTGGATATGTACCACTAGCCGAATGGATAAGTATTCCGGGGCAGTTAGCCCAAACTTGACTGATCTGGATTCGACCCGGTTTTTTATGCGATCTGTCTGAGGTAGGAGCTTCACGAAGCCATCGACTGGTGCGGAGAGAGAAAAATTATGGCACATCAACATTTGTGTTGCTATATATATATATATATATATATATATATATATATATATATATATCACGCAATCACTTACGAAGTAGGTTTAAGATGTGGGTACGTTGGCCCCATCCTGCGGAGAAGACCTGGTCTAGTGGAAGGCTTCGCTTGGAGTTAACTGGGCAGGTACCGTGTCTCCATTCGAAGCTGTCGGGCATCTTTGGTTGTCATAGAGGTCGACATCTGATCAAGCTTACCTTGGAAATTCGGATTAGTCCAGACGGGAGCGGGGTGGTGCAGTGGTAGCACACACACCTACGAGGTAAAGGGACCCGGGTTCAGACCCTGGGTGTGGCACCACTGATGAGCTCTAACTCGAGTCTGGTGGTTCCGAGCGCAGGTGGTCGGATGACTCGAGGTTTGTGCATGAAAGGTGGAGTACAAAGGACAGTCAGCCAAACGAAAATTCGCGTTGTTGTTGAGTTATTCCAAGTGTTAAAGGTCGATAATCACGGCAGGGATCTGAATGCACGTTTTAGTAACTCGTGTGCTCCGCCAGCTGAGCCACCAGGCAACGCCAAAGGACTTCGTGCGAAAGGGAGACTAACGACTGGCATACGGAATACTTATTCTAATCACGCCTGTAAATATGTATTCTGAAGCAGTGGATTGACAACAATTTAGAGAGAGGATCGAAACTGGGCTTGATTGGGGTGCAATCTTAGCATAATTAGGTTGAGTACACGGACTCGTACCCCAACTAGTCTGCTTCAACAGTGTCAGATGTTCTCACCGCCATCAAACTGTCAATTTCAAAGTTCCACTATCATTCCTTTCAACGTATCCGACCGGCTAACGGCGAAACTTTACGGACACTAAGCGGGATGAACATAGACGCAAAGCTTCACGAATTCTCATGTTTACCATCTTGTTCGTCATCACGTTGACTGTTGAACTTCATGTGGTATCTTACCCTCTACGGTAGGAATCGTTGGCCCAGCGCTGAACCTCAGATTTGTTACCACGGATAAAACGTGCCAATGAGCTCCATCCGATTAGATTCACCATCAGAGTTCTCTAGTAACACACCAAACACCTCAATACTACTGACCACATAATCCCCTTTACGAAATTTCATAAACAGCACCTACCGAGGCTGAACCTGAGTCTCAGAAGCGTTGAACAGGGCCGGTCGAACCACTGTGCAGTATACGAGACAATTTAGTTCAAATGCATTATCTGGTTCACGTTACGAACAATTCAGTCCACGGTACCTTTCTGTACGTGGATTCTCCTCTACCAGTGGGCTACCGTCAAGCGATTGCAGAGATACATGGAGCGATCGATTATAGATATGTTCCGATCATCAGTGAACAGCCTGTGAAAAAACCGGGCACTTTCGAAATACAGTGTACATGTTAAAAGGAGTCACTGTACTTAATCCTAACAGGTAACAGCCACACAATACATTCGTCACCTAGATGACTGAAAGGATAGATAGCACACACCTAGAGAGCCATCTCGGACAAGTTTGATTATTTTCCCAAAATACAGTTGTGTAGGCCCCCTAACTATTCGCTTCAGTTATTTCCCGGTACAATGACGAAAAGCGTGGCATCAGACGTATACTCCAGGCAGTTCTAAATTCCACCAATGCTCAAAACTACAAGATGAAAAATAGTTGTTATATTCACACTTCTGTGTATGTACAGTGACATTGGAAATTACGCATGGCTCGCCAAGACATGTGAGAACTGAACCTCATCGCTTTTGTCCTGTTTGGTGCCAACAACAATACCACAAACACCACACTTGACGGCATACTGTTTGATAGGATTGCTAATCGAACAATTCGCTATGGTTTGACTTTTCATTGCAGTAAAGTCACATTTCCTTCGTTTGGCTTGAGCAGGTTTCGGATTTGATAGAGCACATGCTTCATCCACAATACAATGAACGGGAAATTTCGATGAATATTTTGTTCGAAACTTGGCATGTCTGTGTTTGAGCAAAAGGTATGGAACAAGTAAACGACAACAAAAAGAACGCTTTAGTCAATCAAGTTAGTAGGTTTATGAAAAACGGCTAACATATAGGAACGAAACTGGATAACAGTCGGGTGCATTCCCATCATAAGCGACTTCAGTACGAGAACCCACACCCCGATTAGTCTGATTGAATACTATATCAGGTATTCGCATCGCATTCGTACCTAGTCTGCTTGTCACTGAGATTCAGAAAGCCAAAATCGGATATACCAACTTTGAAAGACTTAACTTATTTGTTGCTTTAACCCTGAAGTATCGAGATATCAGAGAGCAGCTCGTGAAGAATTCAATGCTTTCATGAAACGAAATACACAGAACAAAATTCTAGGGTTCAGTTGGCGAAAAAGAATTACAGAAATCGAAGATCTTCAGAATATTCGGACTGTAATGGAATATCTACAATGCATGAATCCTACTCGAAACGAAACCACCGAACGGCTCGACATATAGAAAAATAGTTATAAAATCAATAATGACGGGCAGATCAGTAAAGACTAGATATACAGTCTCATGCAGTGTTCTCAGAAGTAACAGAATATTCATGAACGTGGAACTGGGGTACAAAACTAAACAATTAACTCACCGCCGACAACTAACGGCCAATACTGTCATACAACACGGACAATTAAGCACAGCGTCAGACGGTTTACCGGAGTTTCCGGGTAGGTGTTCACTGATCCATTGTGCATTTAATTCATCTTCCGTTTCGTCGTAAAATAAATCATCACAACTAGGTTCTTCTGAGGACGAAGGTAATTTTCAAATATGCAAAACAACTTTGTTCATCATCTGATGTATTACCGAAGCGAACGTGCCGGTTATCTTTATCTCTTATTTTGGGAAAATTAAAGCAAGTAACCGTTGAATCTAATTCACAATTCATTAACTCTTCAAATTTCTTTGCTTTATATCTCGACAGAGCACATTCAACGGGATCCGGTTCGCTTTCGCTGCTAGAAGAGACATATTTCAAAGATTATGTTTTATCGAACCTGGATGTATCAGTTTCAGATTCGCAGCCGTCATAATGGCAGGAAAACATCGCGATCACTGAGGTCTCTGAAAGCCAAGAATAATGCTTAGGAATTGGTATGTCTGTCACAAGCCGAGTATAATATCTTGCGGTACCGGACGTCAGCTTCGAATATTATATATATTATATATATATATATATATATATATATATATATATATATATATATATCCACACAACTGTTTCGTTCCGTCCCACTAGCTCTAGTGAGAACTCAGATTCGCCTCAGAATCATTCATTTTTAATAGTGAAATAAACAAAGAATATGTAGGTTGCCGTCACATGCGCCCACTCGTTGCACACAACGTATTGGTCCGACTAGTGTGGACGACTACACCTTAGGGCTTGAATGCAGCTGGCAGGATTCATCTCGTCTATCGATTCACGCCATCGATCGGTTGTCCTGTCGCTTGTACTTTCGTGGGCTCGGTAGGGGCCGGTGCTGACGTACTGTCTTCCAGTGAGATTAAACCGTCCATCGAACGATGTGTCGGACCATACCCTCACATCCTCCCTTCTTAATAAGGACGAACGCTTCTGGTTTTTCCCGGTTCATGTGGTCTTCTGTCATTCTCTGCAAATTGAGCACTTTTCTTTCGTATGTGCCTTCTGTTTCTTTGATTAATTGTCTCATCCAGCTGGACCTCGTACGGACAATTTCCAAAAAACCGTATGGCTCTCCGTCCTTTCCGTTGATGCGATATTTCTGGAATGCACTTCGCCGATATTTCTTTCCATTCATTTAGTGCTAGCAAGTTCCGTGCTTGCTTCATGTTCAAAAGCATGGAAGGTTCAGTGGATAACTTCATGTCCTTGTGTTCCCCGAGGTTGTTATTGTCCGATTTTTTCCAAAATGTTTACTCTTTTCTGTGGCTGTCATTAGATTCCTCTCCCACGAGGGCACTTGGTATATCAAACTCCGAGTGTGTGCTATCACCATCATCGTCGATAGTAATGATGGTTTCATCAGACTGACTCAAATAGTACGTTTCCATTATCTGCAACACTTTTATAGGGTCTTCTTGGTTTTAAGTCACTTCACAATAGAAATTTATCAACACACGTTTGGCATCATAACCCAGACAGTACCGGAGCATTGCTAACTGATACTCTTGTTTCTGAAGATAACCGCTTGAGAACGGCAAAATCCTGAAATTTCTATTTCCACAATAACCCGATACAAAGTATAGAGGCGTGGTGCCGTGCATAAACAGGAAACAGAAAAATAAATATGGATTTACAAGCGAAACCTTCGAAGTTCGAAGACAATTTACCGCAACATAACCACCACAAAGCACGACTTTCAGCTAACACTTCGATAGACACGGTGCCATGTCATGACTTGAATTCCATGTTTTCCTTTCCATTCCATGTGAACATCTGGGCTGAATAGTACCGGTTAGCCAGACCGAAACACAGGACTAATTTAAGGAGCCCTACCTCGAACCTTGGCCAGTGCTTCTAGCCTACAAGTCAGTAGGATGATGAGGGTCTCGCGGCCCTCTGGGAACCGGTGACAGTTCCGAAGCGAAGCATTAAATCGATTCAGCTTACTTTACTTAACCAACAACCTCGTGTTCCAGAAGAACAATACCGTCCGCGTATTCTAAGTTAGAAAGTTGACTGCCCGAGTTAAGATCGACACTGATAGTCTCATACAAGGATAGGGTTATCTCAAGAACTACTTCAATCAGAGAGTTGAGGAAGAAAGGCGATCGAGGGCAGCCCTGGCGAACGCCACTTTTCGTAACGAACTTCAGTGATAAGTCGAAGCAAGCACGCACTCGGCTTCTGATGTTCGCATACAAGATATGGAAAAGAGAAATAAATTTCCTTGATATGTCCTTCGGTCGACAGAGCAAAATATTGGTTTCAAATCAAATAAAAATAAAATAGCGGGATTATGTGCCTGTGCTCTAAAAATGGACGAAGTGTAAACATTTGGTCGATACAACCAAGACCGGATCTGAAAACGGCTCGATTCTCTCGCGTACACGCTTCATGGGCGCTGGATAATCGGTGAACAGTGATCCCGGAAAGCAGTTTGGATGCGATACCTACCAAACTAATTTTTCTGTGGTTTTCACAAGACGACCTGTCATCTAACTTGTAAATCGGTACAATCACCAATTCACACCATTCCCTGGGGATCTGTTCATTACCCCAAGTTTCCCGGAGGAGTTTCGTTAAATCCAAAACAAAAGCTTCGCCTCCACCTTTAAAAAAGAATGAAAACGAACTATCCAGTCCGGCAGCTTTGTACCTTTTCAGATAACCTATATCCAGCATAACCATTTCCGATACAGGAGTGATACCTATCTGCATTGTTTCTCTCGCAGGTATATTCCGGAGGTTAAATGCAGAAGTGAGTCAACTGAAATATTCCTCAAAATGCTTCACTCAACGGTTCAGACATCTGTGGGTAAATCAGTGTGTGTGGGGTGTCTGAGAAGAGTGGCACTTCTGAGTTGGTTGACTGTCATGTCCCTTGGGGCATCCTCCATCTCCTTGGTCCCCATCGTTCACCTGTGACTCCACGAAGCTGAAGCTTGCATCAGCCGCCACACCCCGGCAAACCGCTCGACAGGCGGGCTAAACCAAGTTGAGGGTTACCCAGGTATAAAAAACTTCGGCGAGTCGGTGTTCGGCATGTGAAGACAGATTCTTCTGAATGGGCGGACAAGATCTACTGATCCAACGGCTACGAAGAAGAACTGTTCAGCTGCCTGATCCGGCATTCCAGAGGAGGCGAACGAACCGTACAGCAAGCTGCCGGCTCCTCTGGAAACACCCCGCTGCCTTGCAGTTTGGATTTGGGTGTGCAAGGACTAGAAGTGCAACCTCGAATAAGAATGCCGAACAGTTGTGGGGACACCGCTTCGTACCCTACTCCCGCAACTCTCTGTGATTATCCACGGAACCTCATGCGCTCATCGTGCTATGGTGTCCCCGGTAAGCAACGCGCCTCGTGTCCCGGCGGTCGAGGTGATAAGACAGCAATTTGGAATTATTCGCTGCAGGAAGAGAACACACATAGCCTGTTGGAATGTCAGGACGTTTCTAGACGTCAGCAGTCAGTGCATCACAATGCGGACTCTACATGACTTTGACGTGGATATTGCTTGCCTCTCGGAAGTCCGCCTGCCCAACTCAGTTAGCCGACAAATAAAGGTCCTGGGGGTGGATACATCTTATTGGCTCTATCCCAATGGCCCGAAAGACGACTCCGACCTCTACGGTGTCGCGTTTGCCCTGAACAAAGCAGCTAGTGATGCAATGATCTCCTGGGAACCAGTCTCACCCAGACTAGCCTCGGCACGTTTTTAAAGGCTCCCCGCAAGACTGGACGGTGATTGCGATCTATGCTCCAACCAATTCGGCTGATGAAGAAATCAAAGACAAATTCTACAATAACTTGCAGGAGGTTATCAACCGGGTTGCGAGGCGCGATGTACTTTTCATCGCAGGAGATTAGAACGCCCGCACAGGTACGGCCGATGAGTCCACTCGCCATATTCTCGGGAAATTCGGTCTCAGTCAGAGCTGCGAGAACGGTGGCCGACTGATTGGTTTGACCGATGACAACAGAATGGTTGTCCGTAGCACTCAATTTTAGCAGCCCAAGAAGCACCTACCCACATGGTACTCCAGTGACGGTCACACTGCGCACCAACTCGACCACATCCTGGCTTCGTCTGTGGAGGATTGCCGAGCGTACCGAAGTGCGAGAACGGGCAACACAAACGGCAACGACCATGTCCTCCCACGCACGTGTTTCAAAATTCATCTGCCTACACGTGTTAAAATGTTTGCACCCTCCCGGATAAACGTTTCTGCCCTATAAAATCCAGAGAAGCGAGAAGCGTTGTCACGAGCAATCACAACTCGACTTACTAACGCAACCAACGCACAAGCAAACGAAGTTTCTGTGGAAGTGCAGTGGACTCGAATGAAGACGACAATCAAGGAAGCTACTTGGATAGTACTCGGGAGAACAAAAAGGCGGACAGAAGATTGGATCTCGGACAGCACGCTCCAGTTGTCAACCAAAGCACATGAAGCCCAACTGGCAGGTAGTGACGAACGCCGCAGACTGCAACCAGAGGCCACATGCTCCGCCAAGGCTGATCACAAAATATGCTGGATAGAAATAGCTGGAAAATGGAGACCGTGTCCGAAACTGGTGACTTCGGTAAACTGTTTCGCCTTAGTCGCAACGCCTCTAATAATTTCTGTAAACAAGAATCCTTTCTTCGTGACCCGGCAGGAAACCTAATATCCGAACAGAGTAAGAAAATGGACCGATGGGTGGAACACTTTGGTCAGCTGCTCAACTAGCCTACAGACCACCCGACGGACCGACCAATATCAACCCCTTCCCTCCAGTACGAAAACAACTGTGACCCACCCAACACCGCGGAAATCACGAAAATGATAAACAAACTAAAGGACAGAAAGGCTGCTGGGAAGACAGCATCCCCCCAGAAGTGAATAAAGCATGTTCATTGTCATTGATTGGCAGGTTGTGTACACTTTTTGGCTCCATTTGGCAAGAGGGAGCATTTCCACCCGATTGGGGCATGTCTATTCTGCTGCCCATTCCGAAGAGAGGTGATAAGTCAGCATGCGAGAACTACAGAGGAATCAGCCTGATCGACGTGGCCGCGAAGATCTTTGGTGCGTTGTTACTAACCCGTTTCTCCGAGGCAAGAGACCAGCGAACTCGACTGAGTCAACGGGGTTCCCGCCGCGGCAGAGGCTGTGTGGATCAAATCTTCACACTGCGCCGAATACTGGAGCACCGCTATAAGCTCCAGTAGCCGACGGTAGCTTGTTTCATTGACTTCCGGGCCGCCTTTGATTCGGTTAACCAAGAGTGTCTTTGGACCATAACCCAATCCGATTGGATGCCCGATAAGCTTTCAAGGCTGTTGGGGGGATACTACTCGACAACTGGTGCTAGGGTTCGTATGTACGCTGAAGAGTCCTGCGAGTTCGCACTCACTACCGGAGTTAGACAGAGCTGCCCCTCTCACCGGTGCTGTTCAACTACGCCATCGATTGGACAATGCGTCACGCGTTACGCGACTACCCTGGCGTTCAGTTTGGCCAGAAAACATACATCTCGGACCTGGAGTTTACGGATGATACTGTCGTGCCAGAAGACTCCCCCACTAAGTTATAACCAATCCTTGACCGAATCAATTTCTTCGCGAGGTCCATCGGATTCAATCAAAACAAAAGCTTTCACAACTTATCAAGGCCCGACAATTCAACAACTGTCCATCGATGATTAACCAGTCGAATACGTCCTTTCATTCAAATCCCTAAGCTCAACTCTGTTTCCGAACGGCCAGCCAAAAGGTGAAGTGGTATCACGGATCGACAGCGCCAGGAGAGCCTTCTTCCTCCAGCTAAGACGGACGCTATGGACTCGCAATGAAATCAGCCTAAAGACGAAACTTCTTGTTCATCATGCCGCTATCCGACTTATCTATAGCTGCGAAACCTGGCGACTACGAGCCGGAGGTTTTCGACCACTAGTGCATGCGGCACATCCTCAAAGTCAGGTGGCTCGACAGGATGTCTAACGACGAGGTAAGGAAACGATGCTCTGATGTTGATGCCTTCATCGTCCTCCTCCAACGTCAACGACTGCAGTGGTTCAGCCATACCCTTCGGCGACCCGAGTCAGAGATAATTAAAAAATACTCTGCCCCACTCCCTACCCTGGTTGGCGTTGTCGCCTTGGTGGGCAGCTCAAAACGTGAACCAGTACAGTAGAAAAAGATGTAGAGCTTCAAGGCCTTCGGTCGGTCTGTGGAGCCCGGTGGTGGAAAAAGGACTGGATCGCGATCTCTACCGAGCTGGCCTCCAACCGCCACGCGTGGTCAACAATGGTCTGGGATATCCATGGAGCCGACTTATCCTTTTGCAGGAGAGAGTCGCGTAAAAGTAAAAGTAAGTAAATAAGCGAGCTATCGTATTTCATGATCAACTCACTTACACCAGGTTTCGTGGATCGGTACATCTAACAAAACGGTAAACGATGCAATCGCTGCCAACAGCGATTTGCTCTGTTTCCTTACAGTTCACAATCCACTTTTTTATTACATACTTACGCATAAGTGCAGTGGAAGGATATATGCCCCATAGCCACGAAGGCCCACGATACTTTTAGGGATAACCGGTAACCAGATCCTGAGACTTTGGGTAAAGAACCATCTAAGGTCCCAATAGATCAGGTAGACTTCAGTGAGATTAACCAAGACAGTACGCATATTGGTAATGCATGATCTGCCAAAAAAACCGATGTTGGGACGGCGAGAGGAAGAAGAAGGGGAAGAACAGCGTTGTCTAGAATGTGCTAATCAGACTTATGGGTTTGTAACCGGAAACACGATGCCTACTACCCTTCTTATAGATGGGTACGATAACTGCGGTGTGGAGCTAAAAACTGTACGAAACTGGGGGCTGAAGGCCTCGGCCACTTTTCTGGGAGATGTAATTGGGGATCCGGCATGATCTTCGAGGGCTGGTATTGTTGGAGCTGTACTCCTTAGGCGACGCATGTACTGAAAGAAAAATGCCTTGTTGGTCCGTGCTCGAGAGGGTACTGCCCGTTGGGCTGCATTTTGATAAGATTAGGTCCGGATAACTGAATTTTTCTGCATCGCGGGCAAGACCTGTGACTTTGTACCTAGCAAAGAGGCGTGCGCGCTCCTCTAGAATGCGTGTAATGAGGCAGGTCAGGGGCTGACTACTTTTCTGCGGGGGTCGAATTCTAGGAACGAATTGCTTAACAGCTAAGGAAGAAAACTCTGAGATTATCTGCTAGCGGAGTTTAACTGACAGCGAAAAAAATGCAATAACTTTATCAAGATTGCTCTTTTTGACGGATCTCAAAATTTCGAATTCTTAGAGAAGAGGAGGCCAATTCACAATACAATCGAACTCAACGAGAATGTGACCACTTTTACTAGGAGTTGGCAAGTAGTGCACCACATCTATTTGGGGTCCTTCACTAATCAGGACCAATCTAGTAGGGAGGGAGAGTGGCCTGTGCGATATCTGGTGGGGTCCCTTACGTTTTGTACCCACGACTTCTCGAGAACGAGATCTAGAAGGGATTCTGACATGCTGTCTATTGTTTCTTAATATTATTTTTATCTCTTTTCAGCTCTTATACAAGAATTGTATCATGAATAAAACCTGATTTGTGGATCTCACTCGTTCTGTTTTCATTATCGAATCTTGCTGTTGTTCTCGTTTATGACCATTTATTCACCATACAACCCCTACAGGTGGAACAAATTTTTCGCCTGGAACGGTTCGACGTAGAACCCAGTGCACTGGACACTACCAAGCAGTGGACCTATTGGTACCGGACACTTTGTAGTCTTAAATCTGTTGAACCTATGAACCCCGACAAAATGGACTTACTAATTTCATACATTTCTCTGGTGGTACATGAACATATCATCGGTTGTGGCACACACGAAAAAGCCATGGAGACACTAACGGGCTTGTACGCTCGTCCCAAGAATGACTGCACCTTGGTGTGGTGTGATGGCTTGGGTGTCTCCATGACCCAAAGAGCTAGGCAGGATGGCTTCCTCAAGCCGGAGGTACAATCATGCCTGACAGCTCAATGGGAAGAGGCCAGACGCAGTCCCATCTCAGAACTAGTTGATGGGTAGCATCTGGTCCTAACCACTATGCTGTTGGAGAGGTCACTCCAGCGAATAAACACGGAGAGAAACAATTTACCGGTCTAAAAACCACTAGGTGGACGTAGGAATGGAGTACCTGAGGTTTTTCTCGACGGTGGGAGAAGTCATCGCACTTCATTGGGCAGCTATCGCCCGCCTAAGCTGGGCAGCCCCCAGCCCAAAGGATGCTGCCCCATCCACGTTCCGCTTGCTCTACTGGGTACATGGGGCAAAGGACTAAATCCGAAAAGCAGATCGATGGCGAAGCACCAGAGAAGACTAGACAAAACGCATGCAGTAATCAGGTCTCCCGTGATAGATCAGAAGAAGGTCCTTCACGGGTGCTTCGGTCACGTTCGCGTGCTGGGTCAACGCCAGACTGTCTAGTGGGTGAGACTACTGAATCAAAAGCTCCGGTTAGGGTTCCCAAAGAAAAACCTCTTCTGCGGTGTGCGCGGCTGCGAAGTATGATTTGCCCAGATATCTCTAGCGGTCAATTGGGAAACATTCCTCATCTTTCTGCTCTTCCTCCTTTACGTTCCAATTCTAAATGCGTACGAGCAGCCACAATGAGTCGTGACTGTGAACTTGTAGCTCTCGGAAAGGGTTGGAAATTAAAGACAGGGGAAGAAACAGAATCCATTCTCCGACCTAAACATCATTTTCACTTAGCTGCTTTTAACATTCGCACACTTTGCCAAACGGGGCAACAGGCTGCCCTAGCTAGGACTCCTGAAACCTTCAACATAGACGTGTGTTGTGTCTCTGAAACACGCATACAAGACACAACTTCAGTGTTAATACTTCGATCCCATGACACAAGCTCCACTTCTCGTTTCACTCTTTGCGTGTCGGGTGATTCGGTATATATCCAAGGACGCGTATATCCAAGGCTCGAGCGGCGTACGCTTGACTGAAGCACGTGTGGCGCCGACCTGATATTTCACTGAAGTTGAAAGGTCATGTATGCTGTCCTGCAGTGCGTTCAGTTTTGATGTATGGTTGCGAAACTTGGAGTCTGCTTGCTGAAGATATTCGTCGTCTTGAGGTTTTCGACCATCGATGTTTTCGTAGTATCGCTAAGATCAAGTGGATTAGGCGAGTAAGTAATGATGAGGTCAGAAAGCGAGTATTGGGTGTTGATTCGGGGAACGTTCTGTCACAGCGTATCCGGCTTAGTAGACTTCGTTGGTTGGGACACGTGTTACGTATGGCAAACACACGTCTACCGTACCGTGTCCTATTCTCCGTTTCTCCTAGGGAGTGGAAGATACCACGTGGAGGTCAACAGATGACGTGGCAACCAGGAATGAGAAAGTGTACGGCAAACTTAGGAAAAGTAGGTGTTTCGGATCTTCGTGGTTGGGGTCCAAAAGATCCGTCTACCAGTTGGCTGGAGACACTGAGGGATATGGCTGCGAACCGCAAGCAGTGGCGATCGTGTTGTCACTTTCTATCGAATCAGAATGTCTGATCAATGTGTGTTTGTACAGTTGGACTGTATTCCGTGTGTTGGCTTGTGGGGCTTGCCCTACTGTTTAACGCTGTACGATGATGATGATGATTCGGTGTCTAGTGCTCGTGATCAGGCTCGTGTTGGCATCGCTCTGAGCGTGCACTACTCGTCTGGATACCGGTCAGCAGCCGTCTGTGTGCAGTTCGGTTGAATGGTTCTGTGCATGTTAACAGCACTAGACTGAAGCGCCGATGCCTGTTTGTCGTTTCTGTGTATGCCCAACTGACCGTAGCTTCCCTGAGGCTAAAGACGACTTCTAGAGGGATTTGTCTCAACTGCTCCGTAGCGTGCGCTCCACGGACATCATGGTTGTTGCTGGTGATTTCAATGCTCAAGTCGGAAGCCTAGACGAGACGGAGAGGAATACGAAAGGCTGATATTGCGTTCCAGCTGATCGAACTGATAACGGTGATCGACTTATTCAACTATGTTCCGACCATGGACTATTCCTAGCGAGTATAAATTTCTCGCAAGAAAAGCGACACCAACTAACCTGGCGTCCCCCTGCGCCTTTACAGCGTTGGACTCAGATCAACCATATTGCCGTCGGTTATCACTGGCGCAGATCAATTGAAGACTGTCATTTATTTTAGTCTACGTCTGTATACACTGATCACGCTCTTGTCTGCGCGCTTCAGCTTGCGCCTCGTCAGTGGTTGAAACAAGGCCAAAGCGAACCGTCTTCCGCAGCTGCTACTGGACCAAGGATTTGCTTTCCGAACAGAATTATCTACCAGGTTTTCGATGCAGCCAAATGCCCAAGAGCTAGAAGAGCGATGGACACAGATCAAACAGGCTCTACGTGCGGCTGCTGACGCTACCCAAGGTCCAGCAACTAGACACAGACACAAACAATGGATATCTGCATCCTCAGTTGCACTGCTAGATGCTGACAGATCGATTCCTCCGGATTCCAGATACGATGAAACAGGAAGATACCTTAAACGCCAACTGATTCGGAGCCTGAGAAATGATCGTGAGCAGTGGTGGATTGCGAAGTGGAGAGAGATGGAAAAAGCCACGGCGATTGACAACAGTCGCAACCTTTTCCGTCTGATTAGACAAACCGGTCCACGTAAACTAGGCGTTAGCGAATCGATCAAAGAGGCGAACGGCTCACTGATTCAAACTCAGGAGCATCGTCTAATTCGCTGGGCGGAGCATTTCGAGCAGTTTAATTGGCCTTTATTCTTCTCAGGTTTGATCACTAGCACAGTGGGTGCAGCTCTTGTTGTAGACACCAGTCCTCCGTCAGAAGCGGAGGTTCTTTGTGAGATAAGTTATCTTAAACGACATAAGGCTGCCGGACCGGGTGAGATGCAGCCGTATATTTTTAAAGACGGTGGTCCAGCACTTTTACTGGAGTTGACAAAACTCCTCGGATTGATATGGGAGAATGGATAAGTTCCAAAAAGTTAATGTGAATCGGTGATTGTACCGATTTATAAGGGCGACAGGTCCTCCTGTGAAAACCAGAGGGGAATACGTCTGGTTAGCATCGCATCCAAACTGCTCGCTGGTATTGTTCTCCATCGCTTATCTGACGGTCGCGAACGGTGCTCACGCGAGAATCAAACCGGTTTTAGACCTGGTTGAGGTGGTTTTGATCACATCTTCATTTTTCGACAAATTTTAGAACATAGACACACCTTCCGCAGGCCCACTATCTCCGTTTTTCTGGATCTCCAAGCGGCCTTTGACTCAGTCGACCGCACAGTTCTTTGGCACTGCCTCTTGTTAAAGGGTGTACCAGAGAAATTCATTTCCATCGTAAAATCCCATTACATTAATAGACGAAGCCGAGTTCGGGCTTACGGTGATCTTTAACCCGAGTTCACCACGAGAAGTGATGTACGTTAGGGTTTCCCCCTCTCTCCTTCTCTCTTTAACTTTGTGACTAATATGGTCCTAGAGACCGCTTTTTGTCAGGTGAGAATAGCGGCATTAAACTTTTCCCGGGTGGAAAGGTATCAGACTTTGAGTATGCGGACGACATAGTTCTTCTAAATGAAGATCCAGGTAAGTTGCAAGCTTTTCCAGACAGCTTGACGGATTGCGTAGCAACGTTCGGTATGCGTTTTGCACCTTCAAAGTGCAAGATGCTGTTGCGGGACTGGGTTAATCCAACGCTAAATATTTCAGTGTCTGGGGAGACTATAAACGTGGTAGACAAGTTCTGTTATCTGGGGAGCTGCATCTCACCCGGAGGTCGGATGTTGGATGAAGTATCTTTGAGTATACAGAAGGCTCGTTTGGCACTTGCCAACCTGAGTCATTCATGACGTCGACATGACATCCGTTTATCTATCAAGGGTCGAGTGTACGCTGCAGCAGTCAGGCCCGTGCCTCTGGATGGTTCAGAGACATGGCCACTGCGGGTGGAGGACATACGAAGATTGTCGCTATTTGAACACCGATGTCGTCGTAGTATTGCTCGAATCTGGTGGGAACAGTGTGAGCAATACTGAGGTTCGGCGGAAAGTCTTAGGTTCACGGATCAAATCATTAGATGAAACACTTAAGCTCGCCAGGCTAAGACGATTGGGACATGTGTTACGCATGTCCCCTGACAGGATCCCACGGCGTGCTGTTTGCTGAGGTGGGTATCGATTAGATGAGTAAGGGTGGCCAGTCCATGACATGGAACAAAGGTATAAAAAGCCCAACTAGTGGACTTGGCCATGTGGGGCGTGTTAGACTTCCTGGGTGGGGTCCAAGAGACCCTCCCACTTAATGGTTAGATACGTTGGGGGATATGGCTAGATGCCGTGATTAGTAGCAATCTTGCATTCACAAACTTTCTTCATCGACTTAATTCTATTATTGTAGCTCTCCTTTTACTCCTTTCATACATTTCTCTCCTCTATTGTTTCCTTTTGAGGTTGCCGCTAGGAGATAGCAACCAAAGCCACCGCACCCAGCGCATGGTTAATGGCTATTTGAACAGAACAAAACAAAACAAAACGTCCTTGCAACAGAAAAGCAAGAAAGCGGCCAGTCTCTGGATCAGTTTGCACAGAAATTGGAGCCGTCGCTAGAGATTGTAATTTCAAGTCAACCACGGCTGAAGAGAACCGCGACAATGCCGTCCGTGATGCACTTAATAGCGGAATCTTGTCAAACCATATCAGACAACGCCTCTTAGAAAACGGAACGCTGAATTTTCAAGCGCATTCGAACAAACTAGAACGTTGGAAATGACTGAACAACAGTCGGTGTCTCGTCCAAATTCGTTGACTCTACCTCAAACTGCAGCAACGCGTGGTGCTCCACCTCCAGACGCCATGTATAAAGCCGCAGACGACAACTTTGTTGCCGTAGTCCGTGCTTAATGCTTTTTCTGTGGTTACGACAAACATCCAAGGTCGAAACGCTCGGTAAGAGGTGTCATATGCAAGGCTTGCGGAAAAAAGGATCATTCCCAGAAGGTTCGCCTGCTTAGAAATGATAAAACAGTACCTCTTCTGCAGTCTGCCTATCTCTCCCTTCTATTGTCACTGCAGCTGCGCCGGAATGCCTTTCCGAATCTATGATTAACCTTGAAGTAAACGGTACTGCTTACCGTGCTCTTGCAGACACGGAGAGTTCAGTCAGCTACGCTTGGGAATTTATTTTTCCACACCCACCTGATTTCAGACTGTGCCAAATAAAACAGTACAACTGGGGAGGATGGGGTAGATAGCCCGAGTCCACGTATCGGGAAGTTTCGTACGTGCCAACCACTGGATTATGCATCCTTATCAGGAACCAATACCTATGTCTCCCAGTAACTTATCTAACCGGTGGTGGTCGAATGGTTTGGAGCATTTGCTAACCATCTCGGAGGTCCGAGGTTCGAATCCCCGCCATCACCAGGTACTTTAATGGCAGATAGTAATCCGGACTGTCACCGCACCTGACCTATTGAGACCTTAGGTAGTTCTTTACTCAAAGTCTCAGGGTCTAGTTGCCGGTGGGCCTTCGTGGCTATGGAGTATACACCCCTTCCACTGCACCCATGCGTAAGCATGTAATAAAAAAGCAAGTTCAAAAAGTGCATCTACAATCGGCTCAAACTATCCGTCCTAAGTAACTTGTGTGCGGACGTGCTGCCCGGAAATGACCCTGTTTTCACAAGAGTGTTAACATATCATTTGGTGGCCAGAAACACCCGTTTACTATTTGCGTGTTTAAACCGGCTTCTGCCATAGCTCCTCCACTCTTTCAAAACCTATCCTCTGACTGCAAACCTACAGCCACCAAATCACGACGACACAGTCGAAATGAACTGTTCATACGCGAAGAAATACACTGACTTCTTTGCGACGGTATCATTGAAACCCCTATTGGATATACAGTCACCAAAAGACACTAGATCATAGTGGCGACTTGTGGGCTTCTTTACTTACTATTCGCCCTGAATTTCCAACTTTTCTGATAAAACTAACCCACGTGTACATAATAAAACGCCTCCATTATCTGAAACCGTGAAAGAATGTTTTGCCAATCTCAAGCAGGATCTAGCAAAGGCAAGTCTAGTCACTGTTTGCTCAGACCTGCCATTTGTTGTCGAAACCGATGCCTCCGACATCACCATCGCTGCCACACTCAACCAAGAGGGGTACTTGGTTTCGTTTTTCTCCAGAACGCTGACTCTAAGAGAAGGGCGTAATTTGGCGGCTGAAAAAGAGGTAAATGCTGTTGTGAAGGCCGTACGGAAGTGGAGACATACTGTTTGGAAGTCGTTTCAAGCTTTTGACTTGCCAACGATCTACTTCTTTCATATTCGGAAACCAATAACACGGTCGGTTAAGAATGATTTTACGTTGAAGAATAGATTTATCATCCCACAGTTTCGATGCCGTCTACAGGCCAGGGAAACAAACCACAGCTGCTGACGTCCCTATTAGATACTGCTGTGACGCTTTCCTTTCGGGATAATTTTTTGTTACATGCTTACGCATGAGTGTAGTAGAACGGGCATTTACCCCATAGCCACGAAGGCCCACTAACTATAAGGGATAACCGGCGGCCAGACCCTGAGACTTGGAGTGCCGAAGAATCACAGAATCCCTATAGGGCAGGTGTGGTTACGATCCGGACGATAGAGGATTACTGTCTACCACCAAAGTAACCGGTGATGGTGGAAATTCGAACCTCGAACCTCTGAGGTAGTAAGCAAATGCTCTAAACCACTCGACCACCATCGAGATTGGACCCAAAGTGATTGCACGACATCCTGGGGTCTCGCGTCTGGCTCATTTTATGAGGGTCCGAAGTTTGTTTCTCCTTTGAGGACATACGAAAAATGATTGCTAATTGTGAAATCTGTTCTGAAACAAAGCCCAAGTTCCAGAGTGCGTCGGCCGGTCATTTGATCAAAGCAACCCAGCCATTTGAAAGACTGTCCATCGATTTCAAAGACCCTCTTCCATTTTCCACTCGAAACGGGTATTTGCTGACAAACACTGATGAATATTCTGGGTTTTCCTACGCGTTTGCGTATCCCGACTTGAGTAACCAAACTGTAATCAAATGCCTGTGTCAATTGTTCTTATATATACGTTCAAACAAAGGCTCTTCTTTTAAGTCTAATGAAATCCGACATCCCCCTCTTTGAAAAAGAGTTTGCCTCAAGCCACACCACTCCATATAAATCAAGATACGGCCAAGTTGAGTGTGTGCATGGAACTTCATGGAAAACTATTCCTTTGGGACTGAAATCAAAGCAGCCCCCTGTAGAGGACTGGGAGTTCGTTTTACTCGACGCCTTACATTCTATTCGATCGCTATTATTCACGCAACGTGGCAGCAGGGAATGAGAAAATGTACAGCAAACTTAGGAAAAGTAGGTGCTTCAGATCTTCGTGGTTGGGGTCCAAAAGATCCGTCCACCAGTTGGCTGGAGACACTGAAGGATATGGCAGCGAACCGCGAGCAGTGGCGATCGTGTTGTCACTTTCTATCGAATCATAATGACTGATCGATGTGTGTTTGTACAGTTGGACTGTATTCCGTGTGTTGGCTACTATGGCATTCTTTCCTTTTCCCACCCGTGTAGGTCCACTCCCTGTCCGTCATATACATTCATACTTTCTAATTCAGCGTGCAACATGATGAGAAAGGCAGTGGTCAGTGGGGCTTGCCCTACTGTTAAAGGCTGTACGATCATCATCATCGTACAGCGTTAAACAGTAGGGCAAGCCCCACTGACCACTGCCTTTCTCATCATGTTGCACGCTGAATTAGAAGGTATGAATATATATGACGGACAGGGAGTGGACCTACACGGGTGGGAAAAGGAAAGAATGCCATAGCAGCCAACACACGGAATACAGTCTAACTGTACAAACACACATTGATCAGACATTCTGATTCGATAGAAAGTGACAACACGATCGCCACTGCTCGCGGTTCGCTGCCATATCCCTCAGTGTCTCCAGCCAACTGGTAGACGGATCTTTTGGACCCCAACCACGAAGATCCGAAACACCTACTTTTCCTAAGTTTGCCGTACACTTTCTCATTCCTGGTTGCCACGTCATCTGTTGACCTCCACGTGGTATCTTCCACTCCCTAGGAGAAACGGAGAATAGGACACGGTACGGTAGACGTGTGTTTGCCATACGTAACACGTGTCCCAACCAACGAAGTCTACTAAGCCGGATACGCTGTGACAGAACGTTCCCCGAATCAACACCCAATACTCGCTTTCTGACCTCATCATTACTTACTCGCCTAATCCACTCGATCTTAGCGATACTACGAAAACATCGATGGTCGAAAACCTCAAGACGACGAATATCTTCAGCAAGCAGACTCCAAGTTTCGCAACCATACATCAAAACTGAACGCACTGCAGGACAGCATACATGACCTTTCAACTTCAGTGAAATATCAGGTCGGCGCCACACGTGCTTCAGTCAAGCGTACGCCGCTCGAGCCTTGGATATCCGCGTGCTCACCTCTACTACTGTGCTTTCATCTGTCGTCACGCAGCTACCGAGGTAAGTGAAGTGGTCGACAACTGACAGCACCTCCTCATCGAGCATCAACCTGGGAATTGTTGACGTCCAGTCTTGTAATATCACCTTGCACTTTGAAGGTGCAAAGCACATGTCGAATGGAGCTACAGCTCTTGAGAGTCTATCTAGTGAACGCTGAGCATGTTCCGTGCATTCGAACAAACAGACAACATCGTCCGCGTAATCTAGGTAACATAAGTTTCCACTATTTCCTAGTTCGACGTCTACATCCTGAAGATTTTGCAACGCACTCTCCATTATTTCGTCCATGACGAAGTTGAACAGGAATGGAGACACAGGGCATCCCTGTCGAACACCACTGGTCGTTTCGAACCGACCGGATAGTTCACCATAAACCCTTACATGGCCAGAAGTATGAGAATACAATGATCTCAGTAGGTTCACGAACTTCTGGGGCATACCTTTTCGATGAAGAACACTGAAAAGCGATGTTCGATCAACTGAATCGAAGGCGCCTTTCAGGTCTAACAGCATTATTGTCGGTCGGCGGTGCGTGTGACACGTTTCAAGTAGTCGGCGAAGAGTAAAAATCTGGTCCATGCATCCTCCACCTGGGCGGAATCCAGCCTGCTGTTCGCGGACATTCCTCTGGCAAGCCGGTGTAAGACGATGCAGCAAAATCGAAGCTAATACTTTGGTGACTATCGGGATTAAGCTAATCCCACGATGATTACTACAATCATTGCGTATTCCATTCCTGAAGACAGGAACAATCAACGACTCACTTCATATTAACGGAATACGCTCCGCGTTCCAAACGTCACGGAGCAAGATGGTAAGTGATTTTATCAACGCCTCACCACCCAGTTTGAAAAGAACTGGAGGAAGTTCGTCGAGACCTGCCGCTTTCTCCCGCCTTAGTAATCGAATACATAACTCTACTTCTACTTCCGATGGGGGCTCAAGTGATACCACCCAAGGAGTCACAGTTGTTGACACAGGAGTAACTGCACTAGCGTGTGGCCAGCTAAACTGTTCCTTGAAGTATTCGGCCCATCGGTCAAGCCTTTTCTGTTTGCTATGGATGGGTTCTCCATTTCTATCGTAAATCGTTTCACTGACCTGGATGCACCGTTCACCGGTGTCACGAATAAGTTTGAACAGTCTTTGACTGTTACCTGAAGCAGCTGCTATTTCCATTTCTTCGGCTACCTTCACCCACCAATTTTCGCGATCATTCTTAAGGCTTTGCGTAACTTGTCTTTGCAGCTTTCTCCGCATCTTATTCATCTCCTTACGGTTCGAAAGCTGACGCTTTTGCTCCATTATACTCAGCGACTCTTGCGAGATCCAGTGTCTTTGATGGACAACGGATCGAGGACCACAGGCGAAACCTGCTGCAACGTGCATCGCCTGTTTGATATGAGCCCAATGCTCATCTACATCACTGTTCGTCGTAGATCCTAGCTCATGTGCTAACTTCTGCTCACAACGGGTGCGTACTTCTGGATCACACAAACGTTGCACAGCTAATCGGGTTTGCGGTTTGCGACCATGACCATGGAGCTGGAGAGATAATCGCAATAAAACTAAGGCATGGTCCGACTCTACGTACGTGGACCAGTAAGATCTAGTTCTGAACAGAACTGCGCCACCGGTAGCTTACGGCAATAGAGTTAGAGCGCCATGTCACTGTGCGACGCGAGCTGTGTCGGAAATTTGTGCTAGACAAGAACAATCGATTGTCTGAACAAAACTGGAGAAGCCTATCCTTGTCATCTGTACGCTCAGTGGGTGAAGCATAACGCCCACCTAAACAAGCTTCTGACACACTAAAATTGCCAACTTGTGCATTGAAGTAACCAGCTAGCACTACAATGTCAGAACCTTTACTGCTGCGAACGAGAGTGGCGAGGGCATCATAGAACTCATCTTTCTGCAAGTCTGAGCTGCAGTCCGTTGGGGCGTACGCCGAGATCACAAACAAATTGCGTTTAACACAACTATCCTTTCGAACGCCGACTGACCCTTGGAGTCCCACAGCACATAAACGATTGTTAACAGGAATCCAGTCTAAAAGGGCAGCCTCAGCCTTGTCAGTCAAGACTATTCCTACACCACGTTGACCCACAGCTCGAGCTGCTTCGTCTCCTGAGGTGCGCAGAATATACCTCGATGAGATACCAGGAGCAGTTAGTTGAATTACACTGCTCGAATCCTGGATACGCGTTTCACTTAAGCAGCAGACATCAATCTTCAGAGAATCTATTGTGAGCGCTAGGCACGCCTGCTGACCGACCTGCATGAGTGTACGCACGTTGAAGCAGCCGAGATTCAGAGGCTGACGAGGCTTGAGAAAATGTGAGTTACCAGACAGAGGATTATTCCCGACACTATTTGACAGTGAATCGTTGCGAGTATCGACCGTGTTATCAGTGGGAGCATTATGGGTGGATAGATGGGACAAAGAGGGATGGTTAGGGACAGAAGACAAAGGTTGAATAAAAGAGAGGGAACTCTGAGCAGTAGCCTACTTATCACTACCCACCCCACTCGATGCAATGGGCAGCTTTGTATTCGTGCAGTTCATGGGAGGTGTTGGACGGGTACCGCTGGGATGTCCGGCCACTGAACAGGAGAACGATTAGGGTCCTCATCCAAAGTCTTTAGTTCTAACAAGAACCTATCAGCAAGGCAGCGGGATGGCTTAGTGGAAGCCCATTTGCTTGGATCAATTATTCTTCCACTGATTTTGCCGACTGAGTTGCCAGCTCAAATCAACCCCCAACCTGGAGGACCAGGAGACTGGACTTTGTCTGACCTCTACCCATTGACCTGTCAGGTATGATTGCATCTCCAGCTTAAAGAAGCCATCCTGTATAGCTCTTTGGGTCAT
This sequence comes from Fasciola hepatica, assembly GCA_948099385.1. NCBI lineage: Eukaryota > Metazoa > Platyhelminthes > Trematoda > Plagiorchiida > Fasciolidae > Fasciola > Fasciola hepatica. The sequence goes on from CANUEZ040000011.1 coordinate 1,331,240, forward strand.
AGAGGCGCGCAAGCCATCACACCACGTCAAGGTGTTGAGAAACAGAGAAGCTTGACAGTAGCAACACAGATTACAATGATTACTGCTCTTTTCAAACCTGTGCCATTTATACTCGAACCTAACATTTCAAACATCAATGGAGGAAAGTGACATGTTGCCGTCTATTGTTTTTTAACGGTGTTTCTTAATCTCTTTTCAGCTCGCATAAAAGAATCGTACGGTGAACAAAGCCTGAGTTTTGGATCTCACTCGTTCTGTGTTTATTATCGAATCTTGCTGTTGTTCTCGTATATAACGTTCACCAAAGGTAACATCAAGGGTGTCAGCTCTAGGCCAGTCGATACTGGGTGGGTCCAAGTCACCAGTGATTAACAGATGAGTGAAGTCTGTGTAGTTTTTCAGGGAGACCAATAAGTCTGTGAATCCTAAGCTATTGGTAGAACTGCATGTGGGAGGGCGATAGACTACACCAAGCAGCCGCGTGCCCGTTTAAAGACAATCCACGGATTATCAATACATGAGAAGGTTGGAGGTTTTAATTTGGTAGGAGGAAAGATAGAATCATCATGGTATTTGATGATCCCCTCCCAGCGCGACCTCTGCCGAAGTCTTGCCTAACTATGGATTATCCCGGGATGGATATTTCAGCATCAAGTATGTCAAAGATGAGCCAGGTTTCTGTGAGGGCTATGACATGAGGCTTCTTGGTCCCCGGTGCTAGCTGCCAAAGCTCCGGTATCTTATACAGAAGACTTAGGCCATTGCTGTAAAACGTTTCAGTATATGCCCAGTTGTTGCATAACTGCTAGGGAGAGCTGATTCTGAGTTTGAGGGGGAAAGAGGGAGAGCTGGGGATGGAGGAGAAGCCGTAGGTAGTCCGGAGCTAAGCATATTGGGGGGCTGATGGAAAGGCAAACTGTTGAGCTTGGCAGGTTTTGACGTCTATTAACCTGGGAGGCAGTATACCAGGCGAATGGTCTGCATCTCTCAACTTCCGAAAAGAACGGGATGGTTTTCGGGGGTTTACCTTTGTGAGCACTGCGGGGTTCCCTGTGTTGAGTCTCCTTATCCGTGATCCCTTTTCGGATGACCGCGTCAACTGCTCTTTCTGATGCGATGACCTCCTGAGTGTGGCATTCAGCAGGGGGAGGTTGGAGGCTGGTTATAGGGCTCGGGGTGGACGATTTACATCCGTTACTACTGGCAGATTACTACTCTTAGTGCCTAGCATAGCTTTTGCAGGCGCTAGCGACTTTGTAGCATTAAGCCTACTACTCGGAGTACCTTCGGCGATGGGAGATTCAATAGCTAATGATATACCAGAAGGCGGATAGTGAGCCCGAGCCTTAAGGCGAGTTACCCGGACGACAGGCAGCGCACTGTTTGGATCGTCTTTTGGTGCTGACTGTCTCCTTTTTATGCACTTTAAGATGAAACGGACTGTCCATCGAGACTCTTCCGCTGCTTGAGCGCTTCGGCTGCGTTCTGGCCAGTTGCCCGTGGCCGATGGCTTGCTTCTCTTGGGCGTCATTTCCCTTCGGTCGGTCCGATTGTCTCAGCTGACGGCTCGATCGGCAGCCCCTCACTTGGGCTATCTTGCCGGTTGCCGGAGATCCCGCTGCTTCCTCTTTGGTAGCCCGTATGCCTCCTTTTGCCTTCTTCGGGACGCCTCCGACATATTCGTTGCCTGTTTTTCTGTCTGTGGCCCTCGTTTGGTTCGTCCATTCGCCTCGATGTTCACGCCATTCCCTCACCCCAGCATTCCCCGTTACAGTATGTCCAGTCTTGAGTGTGCCCTCTGTAGCCTAAGACTTAGGGGCAGAAATGAACAAATCACCTATGTCCATACCGGAAAGACCCTTTATAATCTTGAGAGTACCCATCAGACCACCTCGACCTTGACGACGCACTAAAGGGAAGCGATTAAGATCTAGACGCTGGACATAAGATTTCCCCCTCTAACCGGTGATCATTCTAGTTGCAAGTCGCAGCAACCCTTCTAAGCATTCCTTTACGATAATAAGCCCATCCCTGCACAAAATACCGCAGAAGGGGTCGCACCAAACCTTGCAAAATGAGGCGACTTCTAATAAGTTGCATGCCACAGAATTACACGCCCCAGTTAATATTCCTCTGGCAATATTTGCAGCCCTCTTTCATTGTCCCGAGCGACTATCACACATAGGTCTTACAACTCCGACGCTCTTTGAGACAAAATAGTGCTTGTTCTGTCTAGTTTGGGATTCAGTTCTGGCATTTAGCGAGATTCAAGGGTAAACCCCATCGACCCGCTAGTCCTCCAGCACCTCACCCTCCCTAAGTAACGCTTCGTAAAACTGGGCAACAGAACATGATAAGATATCGGAAAGAGGCTGAACAACTGCCGCATAGGTCGTACCCGGTCCGGCCGCTTTGTGCTTGCACAACCAAAGGTCGTGTACACTGTACCGCAGTGCGTTCAGTTTTGATGTATGGTTGCGAAACTTGGAGTCTGCTTGCTGAAGATTTTCGTCGTCTTGAGGTTTTCGACCATCGATGTTTTCGTAGTATCGCTAAGATCGAGTGGATTAGGCGAGTAAGTAATGATGAGGTCAGAAAGCGAGTATTGGGTGTTGATTCGGGGAACGTTCTGTCACAGCGTATCCGGCTTAGTAGACTTCGTTGGTTGGGACACGTGTTACGTATGGCAAACACACGTCTACCGTACCGTGTCCTATTCTCCGTTTCTCCTAGGGAGTGGAAGATACCACGTGGAGGTCAACAGATGACGTGGCAACCAGGAATGAGAAAGTGTACGGCAAACTTAGGAAAAGTAGGTGTTTCGGATCTTCGTGGTTGGGGTCCAAAAGATCCGTCCACCAGTTGGCTGGAGACACTGAGGGATATGGCAGCGAACCGCGAGCAGTGGCGATCGTGTTGTCACTTTCTATCGAATCATAATGACTGATCGATGTGTGTTTGTACAGTTGGACTGTATTCCGTGTGTTGGCTACTATGGCATTCTTTCCTTTTCCCACCCGTGTAGGTCCACTCCCTGTCCGTCATATACATTCATACTTTCTAATTCAGCGTGCAACATGATGAGAAAGGCAGTGGTCAGTGGGGCTTGCCCTACTGTTTAACGCTGTACGATGATGATGATGATGATTTAATTTCCTGGAGCAACTCGGCCCCACTTACGGTAAGCTCCTGAGCCATTGGCTTACTCCCCATATTTGATCCCGCCGCAATAAGCACCCGGTCCTGAAGGTACACACTCTTAAAAAACGCAAATAAAGCCACCGCCACTTTTTCACCACCAAAGGCAATACCTCCGTCGGACATTTCTAAGGTACGTGTACTCCCACGTGCCGATTTCTTTGACTGTACATAAGCGGAAAACTTCTTAGAATCTTCACCAGACGTGTCATCAGAGGCGACGTTGGCCCAGAACTACGTGCTGAGCTCCCTCTCCACGGACATGGCCGTACGAGGGGACACCCGCTATTTCTAAAGAAACTGCACTCGGTGGGCCTCCCTCTGGTGTACGGTCTATCTCGGAGGGTGACCAAACTATGGAACTCGCTGCCAGCCGAAGTGGTGGAAGAGCCCAACGACACGCTGTTCAAGCGACTTCTGGACGTATTTCTAAAGAGGTGGTGAGAGACACACATGAGTCGACATCACTGAGCTGTGGTGAGGAGGCTTACACGGGAGAGATACCCTCTGCCTCTATTATGAAGAATGAAGAATTGCTATCGAGTTTCTTCTCGTACGCGTACTTTGTTCCTCTTTGCAGGGCTTGGGCTCTATTTCTGGCGGCTCAGTAAGCCACCCCCCTTATTTCTTCGCGATGCCAACATAGGAAACTCGTCTGTTAGGCTTATTACCCGGTTTTATCGCTCTCCACCTTCCCTCCTAAGATGGCTCCGGCACTTCCGGGTACCGACATATGCTACGTGCACTTACCCTCAGTTGGTCCTCGTTCACTTAGGCGTAGTTCCGAACCAGTCTAGATCAGGGTTTGTTATGCCTTACAACGAACACAGCCAGCAGGACTCAAAGGTTGCTGTTCCCCAAAGGCTCTTTTTTACCAAAAATGTGACGTCAGTTCCACATCTGGTTACCAGCAGATCCAGCTTAGATGAACGCTGCCCGCCGCAGAAGCGTCTTGCCCCTGTTTTATTTTGTGTGAGGGCATGGGGGTGGAGCTACATCACCAGAGCATTTCCGGTACATCCCTCAGGGGCCACATTAATCGCCCCAATTTATCTCTGGAAGATTCATATCTCCTAATAAGATAAGCTCTGCGGCCTACTTAGCGCCCTCTGTAGAAGTGGGAATATTTCGGAGTCTCCTTCCCCATCTGTTTGTGGTGTTCTACAGACACGGACCATCACTAAAGGCTACCGTTCTAGGCTAACGCACCATGCGGCGGCTTGTATATTAGGTGTTACCAGTGTAAACGGGACCTCCCACTGGTTATAATGAGCTCTTTTGAGAAGAGGTAGCCATCCATAAAGTCTACCGTCTATTCTATTTTGTCCGTAGGTGGTATAGCCACGAAGCGCATGGCACTTTGTTCCTTCTTCAGCCACATCCTCATCACCGGTCCTTTCGTTCTGGTCAGGAAGTTTCCAGCTTACCCCCTAAGTTAAAGGCATTTGTGCACCATATGGCGGATACCTCTGCCACGTCATTTGCTTTGACTATGCCGTTGTGGTGACAACGATCGTGCTGAGCAAATGATCATTTTCTGGACAAAATTTCAAACTCATTTTCTCTATGAGCTTTTTCGACGTTTGGTTTCGACCTTATCATTTTGTTTGGCTGCGTACATTTAATTGATCTGGCCTTTCCGAGGTTCCCGTCGACCTCGTTTTCGAATCACTTTAGCTTTCGGTTTCTCGACGACTGTATGCGCAGCCGGTTTGCCTCCCGCCCCGCCGTAGCTCTCATTGTATTTTGTGTACTCCCCGTATTGGTAGTTTCGGTACCACGGTATATAGAATGCACTTCCGCATCTGTCAACCGACTGGATTCTTCTCTTTTAGTTTGATAGAGGGGACTTCGTTGGTAATTCGCTGTGAGACAGTATAGAATACGCGTTCATAAGCCGCACACGAGAGTCTTTTACACCGTTTAGGGCTGTTGCACGCACCCTCGGGAGTGATTCTCGAGTTGCATGCTTCAACTTCTAGTGCATCCGTTGACAGTGCATGATTAGGAACAGTCTGATCCGGATTCCCGAATGGGAAACTAATCGTCGTCTAAGAAAATAAATTGTTTGGATACCATGCCTGCTTGATACTCCCTTACTGCACCGAAACGGGCTTTTGCACATTTGAGACGTAGAGCCCGCGTCAACACGGTTATCGAACCCTTGGTCGATCAGGAAACACCTGCTGAAACTAAAGTTCAAAAAGCTGAGGTACTTGCGCGTCATTACTCATCTGTGTGCTCAGCAGAGTCAACCCCATCGGCTTTACCGGACTGTTACTACACCTGACCCATAGGGACCTTATATGGTTCTTCGGCACTCCAAGTCTCAGGGTCTAGTCGCCGGTTATCCCTTATAGCTAGTGGGCCCTCGTGGCTATGGAGCAAATGTTCCTTCTACTGCACTCATGCATAATCACGTAATAAATAAAAAATATAAAGTCACCCGGACTAGATGGTACCCATCCTGCTGCATTGCATACACTGACCAACGAACTAGCACCACCTGTGAACGATCCGTTTGGTTTATTGCTAGGAACGGGCACTTTTTCTAGCGAATGGAAAACCGCAGCAATCTGTCCACTGCATAAAGGGGGATTGCGGGAGGTACCCACAAACTATCGCCCGGTGATCCTAGCTTGCATTTTGGGAAAGGTAATAGAACGGCTGGTGTCGGTGCGAACCCGAAAGCACCTTAAGTCGCGTACGTACTTGTGTTCCGCCCAGCATGGCTTCCGTTGGAAGAGGTCGTGTATTTCATACCTGCTTTTGACAAGAGAACAGTGGACAGAGACTATGGAAGACGGCTACAACACGGATATTATGTTCGCTGATTTCGCCAAGGTCTTTGACAAGGTACCTCAGGACAGACTGTTGGAAAAGCTTGGGACGTTTGGTCTCCAGGGTCCGATGCTCGCCGAGATTTCAGATTGCCTGAAAAGGAAGACGTTTTCAGTCAGATTCACCTAATCGAAGCCAAGATGGCATGTCGCAACAAGTGGGGTCCCTCAACGATCGGTTCTTGGGCCAGTGTTGTTTCGGACCTACATCAGCGACTTGCCTTTAGTCTCCTAGTCAGCTTGCCTTATTTACGCAGATGACATAAAACTTTGGCATGTCGAGAAAACAAATGTGGACAGAGAGGTTCTGCAAGGGGATCTGGATGCTTTAGTGCGATGGTCTGACGTCTGGTCCCTACCAATCAATGTCTATGCGCGAGTACATGCCTGCTTGGAGAAGAGTACCAGATACAGTGTACCGCATCAGGAACGAAATACTACCACGATGGTCGTGCGAACGACGCCTTGGTGTTTGAGCTATCGTCGACTCTCAAGACTAGAGCTCACACAGATAAGGTCCGTGCTTCCTCCAGAGCTATTCTCGAAGCCGTACATCGATCATTTGGGCCACCCAGTCCCGAGGCGATCCAATTATTGCATGCTTCCAGTGTTCGTCCTCGACTTGAATATGCAGATGCCGCAACCTACCCCTGCACTATTGGCGAAATCGTGGAACTGGAGAAAGTGCAGTGCCTCGCCAACAGACTCTTCAGTGGCTCAAAAAGGAACCAGCTATGAGGATCGTCTGAGGTTTTTGATCTCTTCCCCGAGTACCGTCGGCGAGTTCGTGGCAACACAATTAGCTTGAGGAAAATCCTTCGCGGTGACATCGGTCTGGAACCGCAAGCGGACTTCCCTCTTAGGATGGACGACCGGATGCGATGCCATTCCCTAACGCTGCTGAAGGTTCCGTCGACTGGTTTGCCACTGGTTTATCGTCTTTCACTGAGAGCGATCAACCCCTGGAAAGCCTTACCGGCATCTGTGGTGGAAAGTTTAAAGTTTCCGGAATTAGAGGCAGTGGGCACCTCCCTTATGAGCTTCATCACCATCCACTCTTGGGTGTGGCCTAACGACAGTTATTCACGCCAACTCCCCATCAGATGTGCATCCAGTTTCTTTCTGAAAAAATTGTAGTTGTCCCCTTCCAACACTTCAGCTGGCAGAAAGTTCCACAGTTTGGTTGCCCTCCTGGAAAGACAGTAGTCCAACGGTAACCCAGTCGACTGCAACTTCATGGGCGTCATCGAGTGTCCCCTTGTGCGCGAGTGGCCACGAAGGGGCAATATCGCCTGCAACTCGGGGCCCGATTCACCCCGGAGTATTCGCCGGATGCATATCGGGTCCCCTCGCACTGTTCGATATGCCTCCGGAAACAGACCGGTCAACTCCAGCCGCCTGTCGTAACCAGTTCAGCTACGAGATGAGTGGCGGCTCTCTGCACCCGCTTCAGCTTCGCAAGCCCGGAAGCCGTACAGGGAAATTTAGCCACTTCCCGGTACTCCAGTCGAGGACGGACGAGTGAGGCATATAAAAGTTGGAAAGCACCACGAGGTGCCTTCCCAAAAGCCCGACGTATCCCAACGTAGAAGCTCCACGCCGAGGTGGACACGTTGTCAGTGTGATTCCGGGCTTTCAGCGTAGATGACACTATCACTCCTAGGTCTCTTTCAGTGGTGGGCACTCGGAGAGTAGCTTCTTGAAAAGAGTAGGTGTCCTCAGACCTCGGCCACCCTAGCTGCAGCTGGGCACACTTTCACATTAATTGGGAGAGCCCACCCGTTGGAACACTGTGCTTCATCCGCTTCACCACCAACGATCGAGTCCCATAGCAGGGCGGCGGCAGCTTTTATCATTTCAGCAAAAGGGTATGCGCCACAAGTTCGGCCCGCACTGTGGATTCTTACGGAAGAAGACATCGCGCCTCTGGTGGACGACGAGTATCGCGTGATCACTGGAGCCCAATGGCAGCGGGAGATCAATTGTATCTATATCAGAAGTTTGTGGGAAGAAAAAGCGGTCAAGAATCGATACCTGGTCTGCCTGACCCCCGGACGATTTTTGCACATGTTGATGCAAATCGAGGTCACACACTGTCTGCTGCAGACAACGAGAGAATCTGTCCGTGACTGTGTTGCACCCGCTCGACACCCAGTCAATATGGGCAGCAATAAAGTCTCCAAGATCCAGACAATGGCCGTCCGTCGCCCATCAATGCATGGAAGCCAGAAGGCTTTTCACATCGGCCGCCGGAATACGACACATCTCAAGCACTGCATAGCCACTGTTGGGAAGTTTCACTCTGCACCACAGAGCCGCCCCTTACCCACACTGGTCCACAAATGTATCACGTATGTTTACTGGTATCCCACGTTTGACATACATGACAACAGCCTCTCCACCTCCAGTATGAAGTCGATCCACTAGAAACAGCTCATGACTTGGCAGTGAGACCTCTGAGTCCCGAATATCATCCGTTAGCCATGTCTCGGTGAGTACGAAGATAACCGGGATTCCAGTCAGCACAAGTATCTCCAATTCGTCCCTTTTGTTCAACAACCCACGGACATTGGTCAAAAGCATTTTGGCAGATCCCGCCCGTTTGGTCCCTGCCTGAAAATCGTCTACTGCTACGCGCTGAGAGGGCTCACCGGAAGTAGTGGCAGCCAGCGTATCTGTAGTCCTCTCCGAACCACATCAAAATCCCGGATGTAAAGGTCTGTTTCGCCGTTTCCTCTTCTCCTCCTAATCTTTGCACAGGCTCGACTCATACTACGACGGTCTCCATGAGAAACATATTAGTGTAGACGAGCGAGCTCCCTAGTGAGGCAGTAGGACCGTTTTAGAACCTCGCTCGTTTGCTCTTGCGAACTAAGAACAACTTTCAGATTTTGCGGTCTCCTGCACTTTTAAAGCTTCCCGAATCTGAATACCATTCTGACTCGATTTGTTGCTTTCAGTCTTGCTTCATCTCCCGTAAACAGCTCATCCAGGATCAGCCTGAGTTGCATTAGACCATGGTCCAGTCTGTCCTGGGGGAAGTTGCAGTAGCCTCCGGGATGTTTAGGGCCAGAGCGCATCTATTTTATCACCCATCCCGTTCGTAACATCGGTTTTCCATCGGTTTTCGGCTTGTCTGTTCAGTAGTCGTTTTACACAGATGCACAATAAATTGACACAAAGGAAACTGAAGACATTGAAGTAAGGTGCAACGCCTGGTTGGCGTTTTACTTAAATGTATTCGTTTACCTCACCGAAATGTCCTGAAAACCTCAATATAGATTGCTCTATTTTATTCCCTCGAAATGGGTGAAATTGGGACAATAACCCGGGAAACCACCAATGAGGAGATAGAAGTGGGCGTCGTAGCATGTAATTTGGGTTGCTGAAAGGAATTAACAAAGCATATCACGTATTTCAATCGATGCGCTAAAACCGCTCCAAAACCGATCGGATGCCGTCCGGTTTTGGATCGGTCTTTTCTACTACGCCGATTGGTTTTTGGGTGGTTTCCGAATGGCTTGCGATCGATTTCCTGGACGGTTTCGGAAATGTTTCCCAGCGGTTTCTGTCAGTCGTTTGAAGTACGTCTTATGCTTCGTTGACTTGTCTCGCCAATCCGGATTACTTATTACGACGCTCTTTCTATTTCTTAGTTGGTTATTTGCCGAAGTATTGTCCTTATTTCACTTATTTCAAGGGAATAAAATAGAGCGATCTTAACTGAGGTTTTCAGGACATTTCGATGAACTAAACCAATGCATTAAGGTAAAACGCCAACCAAGCATTGCACATTACTTCGGTCGTCAATTTTCTTCGTATCAAGTCATTGTTCATCTGTGTAAAACGGCTACTGAACAGACCGACCGAAGACCGATGGGCGTAAGTATGATAACCGAACGATAGCCGGTCGAAAACCCAATGGTTCCGGAGTGGTTTCGCACCAATTTCGTTGCAGGGAATCGTTCACCAGGTGGTGAAACCCTCTTTGGGATTGATGGAACCTCGTTCCACTTGTTTGTGTCATCCTGAGCATCAACTGGTAGGTTCGGTGAGGTTGGTGGCCAGTTTGACGACCGGTCGTGGAAAATCCCCCTAAACCACTGCAGCTCCATGTTTCCTTATTATTACTCACTTATGTACACTACTGACTTGTTTTATGCACAGTTTGCCTTTACGGACCAAAGCTTGTTTGTTCGCGTCCAGAGCGTCGCTCAGTCCTATCTTTGTTTTGGACCTGCGTGACTCGCGTGCTCATTTCTCGCACGCCGCAATTCGGTTCTCGTTTTTTAGTCCCTGTGATTGCGTATTGGGTTTTGCATCTGCTTCGTGTCATTGTTCATCTGACAATCTAGTATCATAAAATTTCACGGAAAATCTCCTTGTGATTTTGGGATCCATTGCTAATTAGGCTACGCATTGCTCAAACGTGTTTTACAGCCAGGCAGCCGGTGCTTGACACAAAACAGTTGAAACAGCCGGTCGTGAAAAATCCCCCTATTTCCCTCGCAATTCAGTGTTCTTCCCAACATCACTCATTTGCCTACACTGTTGACTTGTCTTTACGAACTGGTTGTTTTTCTGGACCGATTGTTGTTTGTTCGCGCCAAGAGCGCTACTTTGGCACATCCTTGTTCAGGACCTGCGTGACGCACGTGCTGTTTGCTCACACGCTGCTACTCGGTTTCTCGTTGTTGAGTCCTTGTGATCGTATTATTGAGGTTTGTATATTTTTTATGTCATTGTTCATGTAATAATCTAGTATCGTAGAATATCATGGATAATCGTCTTTTGATTTCGGGATCCGTTGCGAATTTGGATACGCATTGCTCAAACGTTCGTTACAATACTCAATAGATCAATTTGGACGAGAAAAACACGCAAAATGCCGAGAAAAAGATCAAAACAGTGGAATCCGGACAAAAAGTAACACGGCAAGTCTCTGGGGAGGTTTTGGGTACATATGATTCTTTAGTTAATGCTAGATCGCCTAGTCCTGTCAGTGCTGGTTCATGTGTTATTGAGAACAATATTGATCGTAAGGATGTCGATTTATATAAGCTGAGAATACTAGAACTAGAGCAACAGTTACTGTCGGCTAGACTACAGGCGCAGGAAGCAGAGAAGTGTACACAGAAACAGCGAGAACATGAGACCAGTGACTTCGACACTTCCGATAGATTAGGGTGCAATAAGATAGGGAACCCCATGCCGGTCGCCGACTACAAACCACCATCGATCGATCTGCCTAGAGTGGAGCTAACGGTTTTCGACGGGCGAGCTGAGCAATACTGCAAGTTTGTCAAGCAGTTCGGGACGTTCGTTGAAAATAAGGTAAGCGACCCTGGGCAAAGGCTTCTCTACCTGACTCACTACTGTCGAGGCCGAGCAAGAGAAGCTATCGACGTGTGCACCATGCTCGACCCAGAACAAGGCTACACAAAGGCAAGGAAGATTCTAAGGGACTTGTTTGGCCAACCTTTCAAAGTAGCCCGTAACCTAATAGAGGGCGTGATGGCAGAGGCAAAAAGAACCAAGGGCGACGTCTACACCATGGCCGACCTGGTGATTAAGATGCAAAACTGCTCAATAGCCCTCGACCATTTAGGTTACAGGGCTCACCTAAATTCCATGCACACTTTGGAAAACATACTCCGTCACCTCTCTCCCGAACTACAGGGTCAGTGGGCGGAAGAAGCAGAACGGATAAGCCGAAGCGACAGAGAAGCCAACTTCGAAGACCTGACCGAATACTTGGACAGGCAAACGAAGATAGCTGACAGCAGGTTCGGCCGACTCATCCGGGACAGCAACCGGGCAAACAAGCCCAGTAATAACCAAGCCCAAACCCCTGCACGGGAACATCCAAAGTACCAGCCTTGGACCAATACACACGTCATTTCACGAGATGCTACGGCGAAACCGAATTGCAGATCCTGTGGCACTAGCCATGGCCTACCAGAATGCCCCAAGTTCGGCAACGCCACAATAGACGAACGGTGGGGAATGGCGAGGATGGCAGGAGCATGTTTTATCTGTCTCAACACCTCGCACCGGGCAGCACCCTGTAGAACAAGGAATCGATGTGGTTACGAGGGCTGTACGGGCAGACACCGTCGGCTGCTTCATCAGGCGAGAGTAACCATATCCGAGGCGAGTATCAAACCCAGCGTTATTTGTTCAACGTCACGATCTGCCAGTAAACCGGTACGTTTAGGCGTAGTGGCCGTGGGAGTAGTGACTCCGACTGGGATAGTCAAGGCGTTGGCTTTCGTTGATAGTGGATCCGACACCACTTTAGTGAAAGAGCGGTTTGCCGAAAAACACCAACTGGCTAAAGGTGCGACGTCGTTAGCAGTGAGCACGGTGGGCGGAACACAGGTAATGACTGCCGGTAGATTAAGGCTGCAACTCATCTCTCTAGACACTAACGAGGAAATTGAACCAACGGAGGCATTCACGTTAGCGGATCTCCCCATGCGAGCACCAAGGTCGGTGAACGCAATCTTGACTCGGTGGCCCCACCTGCAGGATGTAACCGTTGTAGACTGGGAAGATAATGAAGTGGATCTCCTTATCGGCTGCGACGTGCCAGAAGCGCATTGGGTGCTTGACCAGAGAGTGGGCGACCGCCAGGCACCTTATGCCGTACGCACGGCTCTGGGATGGATGTTATACGGTCCAGTAGGGGTACGTGGTTCCGTGAATTACTTATCCGCCGAAACGGACCGCATGGAGTACCATCTGCAGCGGCTGCATGAAAAGGAGTTTCATGACAATAGAGAAGAAAGACCATCGTTGTCTCAAGAGGATCACTCCGCTCTACAAACGGTGCGGCAAGGCACTAGAGGCCTCAGAAAGCAGTTCGAGGTTCCCCTCCCATGGCGCACATCAGTCGGCCCGTGGACTGATAACAGAAATTATGTTCTCCAACGATTACTACGACTGAAAGAACGCTTCATTCGAGACCAGAATCTGTGGGAACGATACGCGGATTTGATGAAGCGAACGAGGCCCCCGGTTACGTTGAAAAGGTGCCTGTTAACACCGACAGCAAAAGGGGTATCTGGTATCTGCCTCACCACCCGGTTATCAACCCCAAGAAACCTAATAAACTGCGCGTGGTTTTCGACTGTGCGGCCAAGTTCCAGGGCAAGTCGTTAAACGATCGCCTACTACAAGGGCCTGACTGGACCACACCACTGATCGATGTTTTGTGCCGTTTCAGAGTGGGTAAAGTGGCTTTGTCTGCCGACATTAGGGAAATGTTCCATCAGGTGAAGATTCCGGTAGGAGAACGAGATGCTTTGCGTTTCCTGTGGTGGGAAGAGAGCGACCGGGACAACGCAGTGGTGAATTATAGGATGACCGTCCACCCCTTCGGAGCCATATCGTCACCATTTTGCGCAAACTACGCCCTCCGAGAATCAGAGAACAAACATGGCGATTCGGTACATCGGACGGTAGTAGATAGCGTCAGCAGGAACTTCTACGTCGACGACTACCTTGGGTCATTCGATGATGTGGAATCAGCTCTAGAGCAGTTCAGGGGTCTGACGAGATTGCTGGAAGAGGGCGGCTTCCATCTAACTAAATGGATGTCGAACGCTTCAGAAGTGCTGAAGGTCATCCCGTATCACGAAAAGGCCGAAAGGGTAAGAGATTTGGACGGCTCTCCACTTCCTATCGAGCGCACTTTAGGGATACAATGGGACTCGGAAACGGACGATTTTGTTTTCGAACTGAACGTTCCCGAGCTGCCAATAACCCGTCGTGGCATACTATCTGCCGTCTCAAGTTTGTTCGACCCGCTCGGTTTCGTCTCACCATGGCTGCTACCCGGAAAGATCTTGCTGCAGCGGCTGTGCCGTAAGAAAGCTAAATGGGACCAGTCACTGGACCAAGGGTACCGATTGGACTGGGAAGAATTTTTGAACACCTTGAAGAAATTAGGGGACATAAGAATCCCACGATGTTTGACTCCTGGCCATACGACACGGACTGGAGAACTACATGCCTTTTCCGATGCATCCGAAGTCGGTAATGGGGCTGTGGTGTACGGACGATGGTGCGCAGGAGATGGACAATATACTACGAGGATCCTGTTCGCCAAAGCCCGCGTTGCTCAACTGAAGTCGGTCTCGGTCCCACGCCTTGAACTCAACGCAGCCGTATTGGCAGTCAGGGGGGTGCAAGCTGTGAAGAGATGTTTCGATCTCTACATTTGGTCGGTGAGCTTCTGGACGGATTCAACGATAGTACTTTACTATATCAACAACGTCCGGAGCCGGTTTAGTACTTTCGTTGCTAACCGACTCACGGTTATCCACGACGAATCAGCCACGAAACAGTGGAATCATGTCAGGTCTGGCGATTATGCGGTCGACCTGTGCTCCCGAGGTGCGAACAACTTCAGGCAACTAGACGCGTGAACGAGAGGGCTAAACCTCCTGCACTTGCCCAAACAGGACTAACCCGTGTTCGAATTAAAACCCCTTACGGAAGTGGAACTGGAGATCAAAGGCGTAGTGATAGCAACCAACGTCGTCGACGCAACATCCATTCTATCGCGACTGGTCAGGTTTTCTTCCTGGATGAAGACGCTTCGTTCGCTAGTTTGGTTAACCAGGTTCAAGAGAAATTTACTAGTCATGAGAGGGCTACGGCCCTCAGGTCGGATACGGGTCGGCCCTATAGGTCCCGATGTGCTACAAGCGGCAGAGTACGATATTTTCAGAATGATACAACGCGAGGCTTTCGCCCAAAAACTCAAAAGGGCGGAAGAAGTGGGGCGGACCAATAAAGACATGCCATCTCCAAGAAGCGAGCTGAAGCGTTTAAACCCCAAACTCATCGACGGACTGCTGCTGGTGGATGGTAGGCTGACCAACGCCCACCTGAACTTCGACACAATGTATCCTATACTGCTGCCTGCGGGACAACCTGTAGTAGAGCTAATGATCCAACACGTCCAAGCCGTGGATGGATATGCCGGGGAAAGTCACATGACGAGCGTCGTCCGAAAACGCCTTTGGTTGCTGAGAGGAAGAGAGACTGTAAAACGTGTAATCCGACGTTGTGTGCAAGGTGGGAGACGCAATGCCATGGCAGGCAAACAACTCATGGCCCCACTACCAGAATGCAGGGTAACTGCTGGCTGGTGGCCGTTCAGTGACACCGGGTTGGACTATTTCGGGCCCTTGTGGATCAAGTGCGGGAAAAGATTAGAAAAGCGATATGGATGTATCATGACGTGCATGAAGTCACGTGCGGTACACCTAGAAGTCGCACATTCGATGACGACCGATTCGTTTCTATGGGCCTTGCAAAGATTTATCAACCGAAGAGGCGTACCGGCCGACATATACTCAGATAATGGGTCGAACTTCGTGGACGCACACCGGGAATTGCAGCGTTGGCACAAGAACATAAACAGGGACGAACTGCAGAATCGAACCATGGCCTATGGCATACGATGGCACTTCAACCCCCCACAGGCCAGCCACCGAGGCGGCGTACGGTAACGCATGATCCGGCCCGTCAGACGGATATTGCTGTCAATCATGGAGCAGCAGCCGCCCGACGACGAGACGCTGAACACCGTCATGACTGAGGTGGAGCGAATCCTGAACAACCTCCCCCTGGTTCTAGTATTGAACGGCGACCCCACCCACCTGGCGCTCACCCCGAACGACTTATTGACGTTAAGGTCGAACGAGGGTTTCCAAGGGCCGGTGAACCTTCGTGGGAGCTACCTCCATGGATGGAGGCAAGCGAACTATCTTGCCAAGGTCTTCTGGAGGCGATGGCTGCGGGAGTACTTACCGGCTTTGCAGACTCAACAGAAGTGGCTGGCCAAAACAAGACCATTCAAAGTTGGGAATGTGGTTATGATCGCAGACGAACGCGCACATTTCAGCGCTTGGTCTTTGGGAGTAGTTACGGAAACCATCAAAAGCACTGACGGAATGATAAGAACGGTGAAGTTGAAGACAGCTAACGGAGTGCTCATTCGTGACATACGCAGTATTAACCTACTCGAGAGCGAAGACGGAGGAGCTGATAACCCTGAGGCCTAGTAAACCTTTTTCTCACCAGTAATCGAGGTGGATAACGAAACATCATATATACCACACGGTCTCCGTCAAACACGTTAAGGTGCTCGCGGTCTTTCGTTGACATTACAGAAGGTTCTTTCCGATATGTGGTGATGAATGCGATCCCATTGTACATCCCGATACATACACGCATGCACGACGCACTCTACATCCCGTAAACCCATCAAACATGTGACAGTGTTCAATGTTTTGCTTTTTGTTGACGTTACCGAATGCCCCTTGCATATGTGGAAGTAGCGGAGCTCAGGTCACACACACATGCTACATTTTACTCGTTTTCTTGCCACGCGGTCTTTTGTTGACATTGTACAAAGTCCTCCTTTGATGTGTAGTCATACCTGTGATTTCATTGTACACCCCGGCACACACACTCACAAACACACATTCAATCGAGCACATACATCCAGGACAGGACGGCCCTTTAAGAGGACAACATCTATGTGATACTTCACGCCCGCCATCGGTCATTTGGTCTTGTGGAAAATGTAGACTAGCCTCACGTCTATGTAGCCAATGGGTTAGGTGCAACCAGTAGTAGAACGTTGACGACGAGCATTAGACGAGGGCACTGACAGCGGGGCCTAGGCAAGTAGAAAGAATCAGTACCTTTATACCGAACCTTTGACTCTGCTAAGGATCCAGGAGGATTTTGGTGGGCGGTGTAACAGCCGGTCGTGGAGAATCCCCCTATTTCCCTCGCAATTCAGTGTTCTTCCCAACATCACTCATTTGCCTACACTGTTGACTTGTCTTTACGAACTGGTTGTTTTTCTGGACCGATTGTTGTTTGTTCGCGCCAAGAGCGCTACTTTGGCACATCCTTGTTCAGGACCTGCGTGACGCACGTGCTGTTTGCTCACACGCTGCTACTCGGTTTCTCGTTGTTGAGTCCTTGTGATCGTATTATTGAGGTTTGTATATTTTTTATGTCATTGTTCATGTAATAATCTAGTATCGTAGAATATCACGGATAATCGTCTTTTGATTTCGGGATCCGTTGTGAATTTGGATACGCATTTCTCAAACGTTCGTTACAACAGTTTCGGCAGTCGCAGATGGAGGATGGCCCCTCTGCTCTTCTTCCTTTTGTTTGTTTGGGGAGTGGCCCCGAAAGTTGTGGCAGCGACGGAGGCGCATGGCAACTAGGGGTTTACATTTGGTACGCATGTCTCAGCTGGTGGCGCGCTGGGGTGCACTTTGGTCGGCAAATAGCCCAATGGGGGATGAAACTTGGTCACAACACAGTTAGAACATGCGATTTTATTGATCGTACTTTCACATAGTTTCAGCCACTCATTTATGGGCAAGAATTTTGGCACAGTGAATGTGTATCCATCAATTACATCCATCCCAAAGAAGAGCTTTTGACCTAGGTCGCACAGTTTTCTTGCAGAATAAACAATCAAACATTTTACTACAATCCGCTTTATTCATCATATAATGATAATCCACGGAGAGAGAGGGATAATTATCTATAGATGACTGAAGTTGGCGGAGCTCAACGACTTAGGGTTCTCCTAAGTTAATTCAGGACCTGCTCCCGTATAGATTATAGAATCCACGGTTATCGGTTTGTGACACGTTAGCCAATGTACTCGGCAGCGCGCAAAGCAGAACTGAAAAAGCTGGAGCGGGACAAAGTGTGTATTGGAAGAGGGCAACGGCGTGCAGACGATGCACACGGGTGGAGCAAGTGGTGCACCAAATACGGTAATTGTTCAAATAAACGAATTCGTTTGTCTTTTTCATCGTGTGTCGTATCGGTAACACTACAGGGGTCTCCCCCTAGAAGGCCGACGCAGTTGGGCTTCGACCCGTGATGGGTACGTCAGCTTCGGTGACGAGTGAAGTTTTCCATGCCTCCCGCCGCTGTCGAACACAACAGAGAAGCCAGCACAAGCCGTTCTCCATGACTCACACTGGTCGCTTTGCGTCGATGGCAAAATCGCTTCTTCCTTTACACTTCATCCGATAGGGTAGATCCCGCTTTTGACTTGGCAGTGGTGATCGTGTTATAGGGTTGCCGTTGTCAGCATATCCCAAGGTTCTGTTTGCCTGTGGTTGTTATTGCCTTCGTAAACGAGCCAACGTCCGGCGTCAAATGAGTCCAGTTGTGATCCAATGAGTGTTGTGTTGGAGCCATGCGAGATCCTGGAATTCCATATGGTTCTGTCCGACGAGACGAGCTGGAAGGCAAGAAAAACAAGGAAGCCGCGCCTCGGGGCACGGACCGATATGCAACTGAGCGGGATATACCGGAGCAATTCAGGCTGCCGCTACCCTTGTCGTGATGTTCACGTGGTCGAGCATTCGTGCAAAACATAAGGAATTACAAGTGGAATATGAAGAGTAAAACTATATATATACAACTGATACACATCCGGAAAACCTGGTTTTCTGTGGCAGCTTGCGGCCGCGTCGATTTCTCCGGTTGACTGGTGCAGGTGTGTCTTCCGTGGAGTTTGGTGCTGCAACAGGCAGAGGGGGTTGTTAGTGATAGTGACAGGCCGACTTGGGACGACTAAGCGAAGGTTGTGAGCAGGTGGGGACGGTCGGGGGGTTGTTCGGGGTGAGTTTTACCTTGATGAAGGCTGGTTTGAGGCGGTCTATGCCGATGGTATCTTTCCTGCCCTCGACGTCTATCACCTATTCATTTTTCCTTCGCTGGACGACGCGAAACGGACCAGAATAAACCCACTGTAGCGGTTATCGCATCGCATCCACCCGGATAAACAAGGCTGGCGGTTGCTAGAATGGTAGATATGTAGATGCCGAGAGTTCGTTCTCGTGGCGGGGCACTCTTTAGCACCCGCATTTGGTGAGACAACCGTTTTGCATAATCCCAGTAATTAAAATTCACGGGTGGTAATGGAAAAACCAACTCACCTGGAAGTCATAGTGTGCAACCACAAACCAGTTCAGCCGCCGTAACACCCGTATCTGCTTTAACAGTGTTACGCAGTCCCAGGAGATTGGTCGGTAAAACTTTACCCCACAATGGGTTATCACGAGCACGAAGAGCAGCTCTCAGCTGCCGATGGAATCGCTCCACCATGTCATTAGCCTGAGGATGATAGGCCGTCTTCTTGTTGTGTCTGCAAGCAAATGCGTTCAGTAACTCGTGGAAGGCGCCGTCAAAATTAGAACCGCGGCCAGTGGTCACGATAGCAGGGCAACCGAACTGACTCACCCAACTAGTTAGAAATGCTTTTGCAGCTTCCTTCGAGGTAGGACGGGGAATATGTACAGCCTGTGGCCAACGAGTGAAACGATCTACACAGGTGAGGATGGAGGCGCACCCGTTGGATGGTGGAAGGGGCCCCACGAAATCCACATGCACATGATGAAAGCGTGCGTCCGGCTCACAGAATGTGCTTACCGTAGATTTGGTGTGACGATGTATTTGAACTCGTTGCCATTGAAGACAAGCGCGGGCACAAAGACGTACGTCACTTTTGACGCAAGGCCAGACGGATCGCTTGGTGACTAGTTTCACTGAGGCGGTAGACCAGGGTGCGATAAGTTGTGGAGGCTGACAAAAACTTGCCGGCGAAAACTGACAGGAACTGATGGTCGGGGTCGACCCTGTGACATCGCAAATAATAGTTACGTCCAAAGTTGGAGGGACCACTGGCACCAGGTGCAGGGGGCTGCTGTTTCTAAGTTGCTCTACCTCAAGACCTGCTGTTTGGGCTGCGGCTATTGCTTCTAGGTCTATGCCCGTGGGAATTGGGTCTTCGATATTGTGGACGCGTGAGAGTGCATCTGCTCTGGGATTGTGTGCCCCAGAGACGTGTCAAATGTCCTTGGGAAACTGCAAAACGTAGTCCAAGTGGCGACTGTCGCGTGGCGAATATCGGTCAGAAGCTGACTGGAGGGCGTACACTAGTGGTTTATGACCTGTGAACACTGTGGACGTTTGGCCCTCGAGTGTGTGCTGGAAGTGTCGGATACCCAAATAGATTGCCAGTAGTTCTCTGCTGAAAGTACTATATCGGGATTCCGCAGGCTGGAGACGCTTGAATAAGAAAGCTATTGGTTGCCATGAATTGTTGACGCATTGCTGCAACACTTCTCCAACAGCCGTGTCCGAAGCATCTGTTCCTAATGCCAGGGGAGCAGAAGGATCGGGATGTGAAAGGAGTGCTATGTTGGCTATAGCCTCCTTGATCAAAGTAAAAGCTGCCTGCGCCGTGTCCGGAAAAATGAATTTTGGGTAACCTCCACGTAAAAGGTCTGTTGGAGGCTGCAATAATTTCGGCGCAATGCGGGATGAGCCGGCGATAAAAGTTAACCAGGCCAGGAAATTGGCGCAGTTGTCGGTAAGAGTGAGGCTCAGGATAGTTGCAAATTGCCACCACCTTGTCAGGCAGGGGCAGTATGCCCGAGGCTGGGATTTTGTGGCCTAGGAACGTGATGACTGTCCCACTTAATTCGCACTTGATGGGAATAATGGTGACACCGTGTTGGCTGAGGCGCTCAAAAAGCGCGCGCAGGTGTGCCATATGCTCTTGTTTTGAAGAACTTGCCACAAAAATATCGTCTAAGTACACGTAGACATCCTTCAAATCACGTGTTGCTTCATGCATAAATCTTTGAAAGGTTTGGGCTGCATTGCTGAGCCCAAAAGGGATGCGCAAAAACTCAAATAGTCCGAATGGAGTTGTGACAGCGGTTTTAGGGATGCCAGCCTCTGCTTCCGGGATTTGGTAATAGGCTCTAATGAGGTCGATTTGGCTGAAAACAGAACAACCAGACAGGGTAGAAGTAAGATCTTGAATATGTGGAATGGGGTACCTGCCTGGGATGGTAGCCTGGTTGAGGGCCCTATAGTCACCGCAGAGGCGCCGGTCGTCATTAGGTTTGGGCACCATGTGAAGGCGCGAGGCCCAAGGGCTATTGGACAGGAGTATTATGCTTATTCTAGAATGTGTTCGAACTCAGCCTGTGCTACGCGGAGCTTGCCTAGTGTCAAGCGATGTGGTCGGCTATGTGCTGGGGGTCCCTTAGTGACAATATGGTGGGAGACGTTGGCGGTCTCCGCGGGAATAAGGCCAGACTGTCTTAGCATCGCCGTTTAAGCTGAAAGGAGGTCCGCTTGCGGTTGTTCGCCTGAGGTTCGATGTATAGGGGCGTGATGTGATTCACAGAGGAATACCAACCGGTAACGGAAAGAAAAGTCTGTCGGTCGACAACGCTCTGGCATGCGTATCAAACAGAAGGAGGAAAAGGCCAAGGAAATTGGTACCTGGTATGGGTTAGGGGACGTCTGCTACTATAAACACCCAGAGGAAGGTGCGAGGTAGTCCTAAGTTGAGCGTGAGTGAATTACGGCCGTAAGTAATATTAGGAGCACCATTGGCAGCAAGGAGTTGTTGGACTGGTGGGGTCCTTGCATCACCCGCTTCCTTCGATGATAATAATATTATATTTTGGATAATCCCGAAGCCCGCTGCAATGCAGGGTCGGAGAGTAGGGCTGAAAGCTGAGACTTATAGGAGAATTCTACAATTATGTGAACGCCATTGAATGTAAAGGAAAACATTCAAATCAATTGTTCCGGTACAGCCCGGAGAATTTAAAATCAAGGTCAGGTGGTCGAGCCGGCTCAAGGTAGGGTGTAGTTATTCTGCCGAAGTGTGAAGTCTTCACTCCTGTCTCTAACCCAAAACGCAGCAACTGCCAGACTCCTCAACCTTCATCCATTAGTCGCCCTATATCAAACCATTAGACACTCACAGCTCAACTTTCCTCCCTATCACATAACTCTAGCATTCTCCATGATTGGCCTATATAACAGTTGTTACTTAGTCAACAAAACTAAAAACCACATGTGGATTGTCCCGATGAATCACGTTGTTGGTGCTGCAAGTTGTGCCCCATCTTTGTGCAAACTAGTGTTTGTTGAACATAAACCTCATCGAATAATAGCAGGCTGTGGCTGACTCTACCTCCACCCGCATTTCCGTCTCACGTAAACGGCCTTGAAGTTCCAACTTCACGGATAAGACGAGTATTAGTGCGGTACATCTGCAAAAATCCCTAGCCGTGATGGTCCCCCTGCACATAGTTGACCACCAATGAGACATGAGCACCAAGAAGTATGAGGTTGGCATAAAAAAGTAACAAAAAGTACCCCACTGTTTTGTCCTCCAGGCACATCAGCCTTGTCACATGTAACCCATGTCTCCGGGTTTCAGTGTTGCTACGGATTGACTGGTGTGGTTGGCCCATTCCCAACGCGGCTTGTTACATGCGGCCCATGTTTCGGCAGGGGCGTGTGAACTGTGGTCACCCACCCAAAGCAGCTCCACCTTCTCTGACAGCCAGATACCTGACTGTGATAAAACCATAAAAAATGATAACACACGTCTAAGAAGCGTGCAACATTCCTGGAGCTCTATGTGCTGGATGCCAGTGGTTGTGTATCGTGCTACCTCCCTACCTGAAGCAGGCCCTTGTGCCGCCTACCATGAGCACCTAGTGTAGACCGTTGGAGTTCGCTTCCCTGACGAAAATCCGGACCCATCTCATTCCCATTTCTCACGGCCCACCAAAACCAGTCCTAAACTCGGCTCTGTCCTGCTTTGTAATAAGATAACGGCGAAAAAGATACCACGATTTCCATGCAATCGCATCTATATCAGACTTCCTTGCTCACACTCGAGTGTATCTAAGTACGATAGCACCATCGAGCAAGAGCATAGACTAACTCACGCTAACCTCTCTCGGCACGTGACCAATTACCTCTAATGCTTCACCGCTGTCGCCCCGATGGTTTCTTCTACTTTAAGGCTCCTCAGAACCTATTCAGTATAAAATAACCACTATACCGTAAGAGACAGTAACAGCATAGCGCTAGGCTAACAGTTCGCCAGACCCATTCGCTCACAGTCCGTTACTTCGAACCTGTCTTATCGCTGCTTTGCCAAACCACCTTCTGCGTAAGCAAACGGCATTAGGGTTTATCATCTCTAACTATTCTAAACCGTGAAGCCTTCGGGCTTATATTAGTATCCGAGCACTGCCGTGCCAACGTGCAAATCATAGACCGTTTTGGGATGCATGCACAGTTGCCAAACCGGTGTACGCAACTTCGTTAGCCTGTAGCAGTATAACGCAAATCCACTGCGAGCCTATTTTACCCAGAATGTGGGGTAGGTGCCGCCGACCGCTCAAATGAAACTCCTCCCATGCCCCACTCACACGAACCTAACCAGTTCGTTGTTATTGTCTTCATTTATTATCACAACTCACAGCTGGAACCACGTCCAGACTGCAATCCTCCTTTATTTAAGGCTCGTTGTCTCCCACCAGACCGGATAGTCAAGGATGTCACTTTGACTCGTACGGACAGAGGCCCAAGTGGAACTTACCATAGAAACTGGGACCAAAATCAAGCCACCCGACGGGAAATGCTCCCACTTGATTATAAGATCTTCCAGCGCTTTCTAACGCAACCGACGCAAGTTCTAGTTCACGCGCATCTTGCTAATATACCACAACACTCGGCTGATTGACCGGCACTTACTTTGCCGTGCCAGACGAAACATACCCATACGATGTTGTACATTACCAGAAATGACGCTGAATAAAGCTGAAGCCAAATGCGTCAACATATACCTATATATTTATATATATATATATAGATATATATATGCATATATATTTCTGTGAAACAGCATGCTAACGCTGAAGCCTATGTGCAGATTTTCCACTTTGGTATCCTTTACCACAGTCTATCTTTCCCTCGAACCTTAGCCGGCTAGAAAGTGACTCTGCACTTCTCGAGGACCTTCCAGTTGCGCTGTCTCATTTCCGAATGGCATTTTTTACTGACCCTGAATTTAAACTCACCTTTTTATTGACCGCTTTTCCTCCCACATCCGCCAGTGTTCTAAAGTTCACTTTCGTAAAATAGGTCTCAGGTCTTCCTGTTTCAGAACTCATCCCGTTCATTGAATCCCAGCAAATCGGTCATTCACGGTTTTCATCATCTTCATGGATCGCTATTGTCCTCGTATGCGTCGATTTTCTCCGAGTATGGTTCTTTACAATTTTTTATTCTTCCATTTTCGTCTTGTTCAGAAGTTACTCTGTTCTCAGAACTCTAGTAAGCCTCCATTTTCCTCGGCTTGCATCATCCTCGTTCGTAATGTTCCTTTAGCACTGTGTTCACCATTTTCTTGACATCTTTGCTCTGCACCGCCGCCTAGTTCAAATTCGAAACTCGTTAGAAATTGCCTCGCAAGCCATTATTAGAATGATCCATTCAAACCATTGCTGGCTATGTTTCTCTATCGCCGATACTGTTGACTTTTGTTCTTAGAATTTGTGAATATTTCATCTTGTTAATCTTTGTGTTACACCATGATCATGCACTTCTGCGTGCTTTTCGACCATGGCCGAGAGATATACAGCTATTATTACCACGCGCGGTGCATTAATTCTCTCGCCACACTCGCGAGTTGAAGCCCTTTTCGCGGACGGTCTTCTGGGAGGAGCCTTTGTAATGATCAGCCGATCAAACTCTACCTTTCACTTCTTCGACTGCACGTTTTGCGCACTCGTCAACAGCAAGCACTACTTCCGACGCACTTCCTCGTCACAAGCCAGGGTATAGTCCCTGTACTCAGGCCCTGTGAGAAAACACACGGTTAGTACTCCATGGTCTTTCCTTGTTGATTTCCTCAGCGAACGCTATCGTATTACCTGAAGGAAAGCGTCTTCCAATACTAGGAATATGGTCCCTGAGGATAGAGGTAGAGTCCGTCCGTAGTCCTCTACGACTTTTTTGGAGTTTTTGAAGGAATTAAAAAGCTTCGGTAGGAAATAATTTGTTGGTCGATAGGCGAGGGTTATCCTGCATTGTGTGCTATTATGGGGTTCTTGATGAACAGGCCATCGATAGTTGTCTCCAGAAGAAACGGTGGTTGGTGCAGGCGATAGATATCCCTTCGCTGGGCTTTGAAGCTTTCTTATTATATTCCAAGGTATTACCAGGGAATTACTAGGGCGTCCAAATATACTGCGGGATGATTTGAGTCTCCTGCGTCTCTCAGATATTTAAATAGTTTTTTAAGATGACTTAAACGTAAATGTGTTGGACAGCCGAAAAGAGCTGTTCAACAGGTTGATTCACTTGGTGGAATGACTACCGAACTGACTACCTGAAAAGTTGTACGTTTTTCGCAAAGGAACATAGAGAAGTGATTCAACCTCCCCTTGACGACTTATTCTGTCTTAACTATATACAAGTGGCAAAGTTCGATGGTATTTAAAGTATTTAACCACGAATGGGACGAGAGCTTTGGATCCCACAGAGGTCCATCCCACAGTCTTGCTTTCGAGAGCTGAAGCCACTGCAAGTAACGAGTTACTTTGTCTCGTTTTGCGCCACGTAGAGTGTGCCGCCAAGAGAATGACCACCTGGGGTTCTAGAATGCATTCATTGCAGAATGATGGAACACGGCCGTCGGCGGGAAAAAATGATTTCGCCGTTTAGAGCAAAATAACGAAGATGTGCCCTCTACAATACTATTTGCCTTATCCTGGTGAGTCGGGAGGTAAAGCGCTTCATTTTGCGTTGGTCCCTTGTCAAAACGAGGTAGAAAATCGCTAGGTTGTGGTCTAATCACACTGAGTAGTGAGTGCTTCTTTTGGGATACTTGTCCCTACGTTTACAAGAGCAGCCATGAGCAGCAAAATCATAGGCCCTCACTGATAATGTTCTTCACACAATTTTTTTAAACTGAGGAGTGTCTGAAGTGTGCAGTCTGCGGAGCAGGCTTGCATAACTATAGCTCCAACCTTTATTGACACAAGGCGGGCTTTTTCAAGTCAGCAGGCATCAGTGTGTTCTCTGCGTGCGACGGCTTGTTTGTCGATGCAAACAGAGCCTTTACAGCCGACGAGATGCCAGTGGGTGATGGACATCCAAGTTACGCAATGAATTTGAAAGACCTACAAGATTCGGATTTATGAAACTGGGCTGCAACAAGGTCGAAGACCTGTTTGGTTGCAAACTGCCGGAAGTTCTTTGTGTTCTTGATCAAAGAATCGAAGCAGATGATCAACTGGTCGCGGCTAAATCGCATGCTGGTTAGGTACGGTGAGTTCATTTTTACGGGGATTAGCAAGACAGCGTTGCGGTGACCAACTGTGTGGACCGTATGGAGCAGCTGCAAGAAATGCAGTGGCTGTATAGGGCACGCTTTGGTGAAAACAATACTGTAGATGAGGCAGAGTAATCTGGTAGAGATAGACTTCGCTTGGCCATGGGAGGAAATTTGTTGGCTATATCGATGGACGCTGCGAGATTGCTTTACCTTGGCAAAGTGCCACATTTAAGTGTCCTTGCAATGTTCAAGTGGAGGAGCATTTTTAGTCAATAGGCAGGGGACATCTGCTCAGGAATTCAGAGCCACTCTCAGAATGTGATCAAGTCACTTGTGCTTACAGGATAAAAGCTTCATGGGAACCATATTTCACAGGCGAATGTCAACAGCAAAAACTGGTTTCTGTCATGTTAGCATGTTTATATCGGAATAAACCCGGGAAAGAACGAGTGGTGTTCCAGTGCACGGCTATCCTTGAAGGCTCTTTGCTCAACAAAGTAACACCTCTAGAACGGCTTTCAGCCGACACCGAAGAGATTTTCTTGAACGATGAAATTATTAAGTGTAACAACAAATGGGCTTTAGGCCTCCTGTACTGGCCGGGTACCGATTTCAAAGGAAGGCATACGACGCGCCTCACATTGACTTGTCGCCACAGCTCCGCATCCTTGCTATTACTCCATGACATACCTGTAATAATATACGTAACTGACTCACCCCTTACCGGCTTTCCTATGGCCAATTCTTCCATCGGATTTGTTGTTCCCCTCCCTTTGGCTTGGCTCCGCCGTCATCTGGACATCAAACTTTTCCACCGTACTGGCCACTGATTCATTGCGTTTTTTCGCTGAAGATCCGTTCTGTACATCGTCGAGTTTTCTATGCATGTACGTTTCACCACTCGAGGCTTGCAACTGACTCTTTGAACTCCCCTTGATAAACTCTCCTTTTGAAAAGGGCTTAACAAAATTCTCTGACTTTCCTCAAACTTATTATTTTATGACCACTCCCGGTACAACTTATGCATGTACTCTCTCTTTCCAACCACCTCCAAATACCATTAGCTGAATAGACCATTTTATCTTGACCTTCAAATTAGCCGGGAGTTATTACCGTTTTGGTCCGCTTGGTCACCCTTCCTTTTATTCTGTGCTTACACTTTATATTCCACTGGAAAGTCTTATTTGGATCTCACATGGACCATCCGAACACACACTTTAGCATGCTTTGGGCTCATCTGAAATAAACCATCCTTATCATAATAATTGTCATTATCGGCATCACCGATAATGTATTACCGGATCTTTTATCCGTTTGGTGCAGCTCATTGCCGTTTTGAGCCAATTTGATGCTGAGTAGAAGTGATGAATAGAACGACTCGGATTTTTCTTTGTTAGCATTATCCGCGGTTATTGATTTTCTTTGTGTGGATGGTTGCTTGTTGTCTCTGTCAAACGAGGAAAGGGCCTTGATAGCAGTAAAGAATTTCTTTGCGTTCACCCAAAGTTGCGAGTTTACCTTAATAGAAGTGGCATCCAACGGTTCAAGACTGCTTTAAGAATTGGTAAAGGGTAGAAATTCGGACGTGTTCAATAGCTGCCATCTGAAAACCACTATACAGCAGAGAGCATCAGGCCTTCGATGGAACTTTCATGATGACATTTCTGTTTTCGCCTCATTGGCCTGGGGTTTTATTACCGACTTAGACAAACTACGGTGTGTCACTTCACTTCACGATCCGCTGGAGTTTGTAGTTCTCCTAAGGTTGCCTGCTTGCAAGTAGCATGATCATTTTGTCACCAGAAACTAAGACGAGATGCCAAAATAACCAGGACGGACCAGGAAAGGTGGTCAAGATGACCATGAATATTTGCTTCATGGCAACTTCGAGTTCAAGAAACTCTCTTCTATCAGAACTTTCATCCTGTGAAAATGTCAAAATGCACGTATTTTGCTATGCCTCTGAGGCGGGTTGCCGTAGGAAGCCTGAGATTTGAGGAGGATGACCAACGTGGCAGCTGCTTCTTACTAGCAAATCACTTGAGGTGCCTCAAAATGTAATGACAGTACCACTGTTTGAGTTTGAAGCTGCTGCCCTTGGACGCAAACTCAAGAATAATGTGATAGCGCAGCTGCAGTGCAAAACGGATGTCGGATTCTTGTTTTCCACTGCGTGATTGTGCATGGCTGCAGTGGAAGGTATATATACCCAAAAGCGAAGAAGGCCCGCTGCACTAGCCGGGATAACCGGTAGCCGGACCCCGAAACTTGTAATGAAGAACCACATGTAGTCCCGATAAATCAGAGGCCATAACACCCAGGAAGGTAGTGAGTTACCGTTGCGTGGAAAGACTTGACTACACTATTGAGGTGTATCCGAAGCTCATCTGCTCGCTTTGCCACGTTTGATGCGAACGGTGTTCGGATGGTTCTGAATGAATCTGACCATGAAGACATATTCTAACCATCAGGGAACCTGAAAAAGTGGCTTGCGCAGTAAATCCGGGAGCACTCCATCGGCACCATCAGCAGAAACTACCTACGGCTCTAACCTAGCGTTTAGTATATTATCGATTCTGCACATACTGACCTTACACGACGAGTACTCCCTTCCTTAGGCCTACCTGTTTCGGCCCTATTCCGTGTGTTTTCCCCTGCTCCTTACCGCGTTTGTCTCCCAGCTTATTGTCACAACCTGTCCGATTGAATATCCATATCTTCAACACTATGGATCTGACTACATCTTTCCCTAGACCACATAAAATCATTGCCAACAATCGCCTTCGCAAGAACACTGAACTCCAAAACCCATCGGGTAACTGTTCGGTTTTCCTGGTAGATGTTAATAAAGATACCAATAGAAAAACTGCGGGACTAGGCAAAAATCAAAATGGTCCTTCTTCCTGAACCGACGGTGCCGATCTGACCACCGGTTAACTGACGCGTTCAGCCTTCTCGCTTGATCCAGGCTAGCACCACACCCCAACCAACTTAC
This sequence comes from Fasciola hepatica, assembly GCA_948099385.1. Classification (NCBI taxonomy): domain Eukaryota; kingdom Metazoa; phylum Platyhelminthes; class Trematoda; order Plagiorchiida; family Fasciolidae; genus Fasciola; species Fasciola hepatica. The sequence continues at coordinate 1,360,509 of CANUEZ040000011.1, forward strand.
TGCTGGCTACGAAGTTTGTGAACACAGTTGCCTCTGAAATCTCCGGACGCATAAGAAGGCCAATAGTGCAATCGTGTCTAATATTCACGAAGGAATCTCACTTCTACCTGGTAAACATATAATCCTAAGTGCTGCAACCGCGACTTACAACCGTGCCAATGTGTTAGGCCCCGAAAAACTTCCCAGCGTACCAACTATCCTCTTCCGTCACAGTTTACAAGTGAAGTTGTCGCCGAGGTTTTCATCGACCGAAAATCCTTAGTCGTAGCCAAAACTAGCTTTGGAAGTTCCAGGTTGTTTCCTGAAAAAATCCCATTTCAAGAGAGGTTCATAAGAGCTTCGCCCGGAGTAACAACCCCAGTAACATAGCAACCAGCAATCGCCCAGAACCGTGATGTACCCATCATCGCTTTATACCACAAATCCTAATGTAACTGTAGGTTTTGACAGTAAGCCGATCCCCACGACAAATGAGCCCCTTGGCAGACGCTCCAAAGTTCATAATAGCCGAAGCAAGTCTCTAGACTGGAACAAGCTTCCCAGCATCCACAAAACCGATAAATGTTCCTCCGACTCATCCACCTGCGAGAGCATGTTCACTCCAATTCTAGGCGATTTTTGCTCCCTCCACTGGCTCCAAGTGCGGTTATTCAGCCACGCCTGTAACTAGTTGCGCCATCATCCCACCTCAATCCACTCCCAACCATCTCAATACCCCCGGCATTCTTGGTAACTCGACCAGGCTTCGGAGCTCACCCACCGCACCCTCTGATTCCCACCCGTAATTATCTAGTTGTCACCCAGGCCACCATAGCTAAATAATCTGGCAGTACAGACTCATCCTGAGAGATTACCACTTCTTTGTCCAAAGAACAAGGTCTATCAACGTAAAGCACATGCAAAACACCGGGAAATTGGGCCGTGAAGGGAGATTTTACCGGCTTCTTGTGTAGCTCCGAATCCTACCGCTGAACCTTAGCTAACTGTCTTCCTATTTCCACCTTAATTTGAATCACTCTTTCCTTCTCTATAAGCGGTTCCATTACACTTTCATCAGCAGCACCAACCGCTCCGTATCCCAACCGTTACCCAGTCACTCCCTGGGAATCAGCTCCGTGCTTCGCATAGCCTCCCACTCCCAGAAGACCTATCCACGTCCCTTGGTTCATTAACACTACCCAACAAAGGTTGCTTATTTCCTGCCGGCCCCCTCCAAGAATGTCCACAGCACTCTAATTACTCTTTTAACCAGTAACTCCCCAGCCCTCCTTCTTTAACTGCACCCTACAGGCCTCATGTTGACAGATATTTGAAGCAACTGAGGTCTCTCTCCCGTTCTCGCCATACTCATCACTCAAAATACCACCTTCATCGCCACTACCAAACCCGCGACCATCTCCCCCATTACCATCGCCACCAAAACCAGAATCATCCCCACTCTCCCTCACACTCACAAATTCCCATCCAGTACTGAGGAAAACAAATACATCCGCAGCATCGTCCATTCCTCCGACTTCGGCACTGTCACGTAACTGAAACTAGGCTGACTGATCCCGTCCCGTCAGATCAAATCTTCAAGTTGGTTGTCAGGTATTTCAAAGGAACAGGCCCTTTGTGTGAGGGAGGCTATTTAATTAAGATCAAAAAATGCCCTGCCGTCATTCCAATCTCCCACGCAACTTTGGAAGCCAGTCAGGGTTACCCGCGGTTAACAGTTCCTCTACCAAACACCCACCTTCATACTAGTTGTACCTGGTTCAAACGCCACAGATCTTACAGAGATTATTGACATAATAAACTATCTTTCATTGCCGCCCCGTTCCTGTGAATCAGGCGCTGGGACTTCAATGCGCAGGGAAATTGTTCGAAAACTCTGTCTGTCCGGAACAACCTACTGGGCTTATGCCCTACGCCGTCGCTCACTGTGGCTCTCTCTATAAGAAGGTCTAAGTTAGTGGTGAGGTCCAGCTATTTCAAAGAAAAACATCCAAAGTTATGGAACAAACTCCCGATACAAATCCGCGAGTAACTCCATCTCACAGTTCAGATGCTGGTTGTATCGTTCCCTGACTGTTCCCAGTGCGCTCCCACATACCCGCTAGGGTGCCAACGAAGGGTCGACCTTCGAAAACAGGTTTCAATACTAGGATTATAGCACCATATCCTAGAACCATCATTGCGAGCTTATTGGCAGTTGTCAGGTAGACTACTTTCCATTGCATTATACCGCACATAATCTACGCTACAGAATCTAGAGTTTGTGGCTTTTACAACTATATCAATTCTATGCCTGCCGGTTCTCCTAATTCTGGATTGTGTTCACGTTCTCCTACTGATACCGAGCCCAAGGATTCCAGCTTCTGGCGTTTCAAAATGAAGAGACCATACCTTACACTTGTTGAACTGTTCTTCCAGCGCTCTTGGCAGCCACCAGCTCAAAGTCCTACGATTCCTCGACACAAGTCAGAGCACGTTCTCTTTACACAGGCCCTGCAGGAATACACATGGTTGGAATTCCACGGACTTTCCTCGTCGACTTCCTCAACGAAAGCGATTGGTAAAGTCACAGGAGTGTCCCCTCCAACCATTGACGAGCCCGTCCCATTTATCGTTTTAATTTACTTCCGCCCAAGTGACCTAGCGATTTCACTTCGAAGACAGTTTTCTTCCCTTTCCTGATGACAAATCCTTTGTGAGAGCAAACATTTCATCAAGTGTAAAGTTAGGTAACCGGACCGGAAACTTCAAAGGCTTACGAATTTTCTCAGGCAAACTTTAGGAATACCAGCCCTGCTTGCTCCTATAGTAAACACTCATTTCCAAATAAACACGAATCATAAGCCTGATTAGGAATCGGGGCCCCATGCAAGGCACATGAAAATCCCAGATTTCATGCCGGAAGATCCGGGGTCTTCACTGCCATCCTAGAGTCTCGCTTCCAGGAGGCCTAGTTATCCAGCCAACGGTCCGGATACAATGATCTACTTTCGGCAATCTCAGACTAAATGATCCTATCAATCAGGTACACGGTACGAACCCCCCGCGGCACAGCCCACACGATACACGCCGAGGAGCTCTCGTTGAGCGCGTAACAGCTCCAGAAGCGATACGTATCCAGCACTTTCTCTCCGAAATGCAGCTGGGATATACGAAAACCTCACAGATGTTATGCTGAATGCGTTAATCATTAGGTACGGCGTCCATAGACGATGCAGTTCTGTATCAACTACGGAGGCAAGGACACCCACCGTACGCCCACGGCATGTTCATCACTCCATTACAAATCCGGAGTTCAGGTAAGGGCGCGGAGTCTGCAGACAAAGTCATCAGGCACGCAAACGCACCTGTTTCACAGACACGCGTTCCGCACCGTAACCGCTGTCTCCATTGATGCAGTCTCTAACCCTATTTCGAAAACCACTCTCCAAAATGCACTCAGCTCCAACTCTGGCATCCCGGTTGCACGTCAGGAGGTTCGCGTTTTGATGAAGTTCTTTGAACAACAAGAGAGCACACTCAAAAGGCCTTCGTAAACAAAGTTCAACCGGCCGACATTTCTCTACCTGTGCCCTTCAGCTAAATTTCAAATCGGGCTAGTGTTGCTTCAAGCGCAGTTCCGGACCTCATGCTTGCTAGAGCAAAGAGCTTTGCAGGACTCACTTCATTCCGGTGATTGCGATAAGCTCTACCGGCACCTCTGTTCCTATTTGCCTCGTTTACGTAAAAGACAACAATACCAGTATGCGTTTCTTACTCGACACGGGAGCGCAGGCCAGCATATCACGAGTTTCAAAACGGTCCACTGCCTCTCCTACAGCTTTGACACTGAAAGCCACCGAAGACACTTCAACCCCAACAAACGGCAGACAACCTCTCATCCTAGACCATGGCCTGTGTCGTCCTTTTCCGTGAATCTTCGCCGTCGCCCAAGTGCATCAGGCTAATCTGGGATAAGAAATTTTGGAAGGTCAAGGTCTACTGGTCAATCCCGGTAAGCGTCTTCTCGTAGCCCGAGTTATATCGGGCTTCGTTAGTGACTCCCTCACTCAAGCTCAAACACCAGCGACCGCCACGCCAATTGTTACGCCCGACCCAGAATTCGGTAGTTTATTCGGCGAGTATCCCAAACGCGTGCGCCCAGAACAATAACATTCTGCAGTCACTATTTACCCTGCTCAACAAATCGTGAAACAAGAGCCCTCGGTCCATGCTAGACCCTGCAGGTTGGCTCCAGACAAGCTCTGTGTAGCCCGCTCCGAGTTCCAGCACGTGCTTAACTCAAGAATTGTCTGGCCTCTCAACGGTCTGTGGGAATCACCAATACACATGGTGTCTAAGAGGTCACCTGACGACTGGAGATTGTGCTTAGATTATCCCCCACTCAACCGAGTGACTAAGCCCGACCGACATCCTAGTCCGCACTTCACGGACCTTACAGCTGGTTCAGCGGGTTAGGTAACTTTCAGTGAAATAGATTTATTGCGAGCATATAACCACATTCCAGTGGCGGAGGCAGACATTCCCAATACAGCCGCAACGACTCCTTTCGGTCTTTTCAAGCTTCTACGAATGCCGTTTGGAATTACTAACACTGCGCAAAGTTTACAACGTTTCATCGATGTGGTGTCAAGTGGTTTAGATTTTGCATTCACTTGTCAGTATCCTGATTGCTAGCCCATCTAAGACAGATCATGCGGCACACCTACGCCCCCTTTGCGACCGCCTGTCTCAACACAGGGTGACGGTCAACAAGGAAGTGTAATGGACGTCAAACCCGTCGAATTTCGTGGGCCACAAGATTATTTTCACCGGGATCATACCGGTGTAAGATGAGGTGCAGGCAATCCTGGACTACCCAAAACCAACGTTATTCAAGCAACTACGAATGCTCGACGGATTGACCAACTTCTATCGTCGTTTCACCCTTCAATACACTCGAATAATGCAGCCGCTGACAGATCTGTTAGGGGGCAAAGCGAAGCAGCTGGTTGTCACAGAAGCCGAACGGGATGCCTTCGCTAAGCTGGAACAGGCTTTTAAAAAAAAACTTCGCTATCACATATGGAACAAACTTCCCCAATCGCTTAAGTAGCCGACGCACCCTACAAGGCCGTGTGCACAGTACCACAACAATACCAAGCCGACACCTAGCAACCCGTTGCATTTTCCCCCAAAACCCACAACCAAATGAATCCGAGTATAACACCTGGGCCGCAAAATCTTCGCCAACTACTTAGGCATCCACCAACTAAGACACATCTGGGAGGGACGCGAATTCACAACCTACAACGACCGTAATCCACTAATCCCCGGATTGCGTGCCACCAAGGACAAATGCTCTCCCATAGATTTCAGATATTTGGGCTACATCTCTCAGTACACGAGTAAGATACGTAATATCTCAAATGTCGATAACCCCGTCAAAGACGAGGTATCTCTTATTGACAACCTGGACATCAGCACCACCGGTTCGATGAACATCGAAGCTACCGCATCAGCACTAGCAGACGATCCCGAGGTAGACCAAATCCGTAGCATTCCATCGCTGGTGCTCCAGTCGGTTTCCGTTCCTTCCGCCGAAGGTCGCATACTGTACAACATGTCCAAAGACGACCGGAGGTCAGTCGTGCCATCGGCTTTACGGCGACAGGTTTTGGAAACCTTGCACGGTTTGTCCCATCCACGTATAAAAGCCCCCGTCAAGCTCATCGGCGACTGGTATGTTTGGCGCAAATGAACCGTGATGACACTGCATGGGTCCGTGCATTCATCCAATGCCAACCATCGAGAGTACATAAACATACAAACCCACTGCCAAAATTTGCAGCGGTTGACTCGCGTTTACAACGCGTGCATGATGAATTAGTGGGGCCGTTGCCCCCTGCAAAGCGTAGTATATGCCTTCTTACTTGAGTAGATCGGTTTATCAGATGGCCTTTAGTCGTAGCTTTGTACACGGCAGCTAGCGAAACAGTCATCTAAGCTTTCTTAGAACACTGAGTTGCTGCATTTTGTTGTCCAGCCTTGGCTACCACAGACCGCGGCTCGGATTTTGAGGGAGCCTTCAGTGGTCTTACATCACGTTTGGACAACCATCGCATCCATACCACAGCCCACTACCCGTCAGTGAACGGGAAGGTAGAAAGTTTTCATCGGCAGCTGAGGGCAGCCTTAGCATCTCATAAGAATCGAGACTGGCGGTAATCACTACCGCTAGCATGTTTGGGTTGCCGCAAGCTCTTAGGGTCGATCTACAAACCACATCAGACCAACCCATATTTGGTTACACGACTAGATTCCTCGTAAAATTGTAGCTCCAGGGCTTATCGTCGCCTTCACCATGCTAATTACGCCACCAGGTTACCGCGGCAGTTGCGTAAGTTACACCCTCCCATGGCTCGGGAACAAAACAAGGCGGTGTACGTACACCCGCACCTCCAAGACTCTACACACGTTTTCCACGGGACAAAGGTACGCGCTCCTTTACAGTCTGCCCACACCAGCCCCCACAGGGTCCTGCACCGTCTAGAGGAAAAATTAGTCATCGGACACAGCGGTGGGAGTGAGGGGGTTACCACGGACTGTCTTGAATTGGCTTCTTTGGTTGAATCTATTCCGTCCGATCCCGCCACATCAAATTACTCAGGACCAGCACTGTAGCCTCCGAAGTTCCATACGCCGACCATTCCAACGCCGGAAATTCGGTTGGCCAGCCGCCCTTGAGCAACACTCAACGCAGGGCCGCCTCCATTGATTTCTAACCACAGACAACCGATCAAGAAACCCGTTCGTTTCACAGATACGGATTTTTATCCCAGTAGTAAACACAAGAACCTTGGACAAAAAACGCGCCCTAGGTTTGTTGCTCACAATTCAAAGTCTGTTTTGCACACTGCGGCCACTTACCATTTCTCTTCTGTCGCCAGACAACTTTATGGATGTTCTGTTCATCAATTACCTCCGGACACCATCATTAAAAGCCTGCAGTTTTAGAGGGAACTCGCGCTGCTTCGGTATACGCTTTCGCTAATGACACTGACTCGGCTGTCCCCCGCGGTAAATCTTTGCATTCATTGCTCACTGCGCTTGCAATAGGTGCTCATGCGCAGGACACAGGATTTACCAGAGAGGCCGACTTCAACATCCCTTTACCAGGCCAAACCCATACAAGGTCATCCACTGGGGTGAGCAGGGAGAGCCCTCCACTGATATCGTCGCCGTAAGCATGGAAGATCCCACATGCCGCCTTGAACCTTCGAGGTTTCTCGGGTTGATTAGCCAGCTGCTGCGGTCCTTCGCGGTGTCTCGCTTTGAGTGCGAACAACTTCATTCCACTGCGTGTAACGATCTGTTCCCCACTACGTCTTTTTCTACGTTCTTCCTTCGGGACCCATGTTGCCAACTCGTTTTTAAAGCAAATAAAATGGTTGTAATCAGTCGCATGTTTTTGTTTTCAAAATTATTCGTTCATTCCATAGTAATCTCACAAGTTCATTTATTTGTTGCAACGGGATTAAAAACCCCCCACTCAGTTGGTTTAAATCCCACCTGTAAGACGAACACCAAGTTGCCTGCTTCAACGGAAGATGTCAGACCCTCACCCGGTGAACAGCAGAGTTATCCGAGGTAATGTTCTGGCCCACTGTTGTTTTACTATATATAAATGACAATTGAAATGTCATACTAACGGGAAAATGTTCTCGTTTGCCGGCTATATGAAGACAGTCTACGAATACGAACGGGGAAACCTACCTGTAGCACTGAATAATATGACGAACGAGGTACAGTCCTTATCTTCGTGGTGGGATTGCTGGAAGGCGGAATTTTCAGTGAACAAAATCAGTTATCTCACGCTAAGCTGCAATGTTCCTCATGATGCGCTTAAGATCGACGGTGTCTCACTCCCATATTCCCCAACGATAGGAGACCTGGGACTGCAGTACTCTTACAATTTCAATTTCTCTGGATACTTCCTTCATAACCGCATGAGCAAACGAGTTCCCCGGCTTGTTGCAGAGAAATTTCCTTCTAACGAACAGTAAGTCGGAGACGTACAAAACTCACGTTCGTCCAACCCTAGAGTACCGTACACTAGTGTCCTCACGTACGCACAAACGCGACATTGAGAATGTATAGCGTCGATTTACCAGAAAACTGTTTGGGTCTTCTACTGACCCTGACCTACAGACAGCGGTGTAAACTCCTGCTGCTTGCCCCTTAGTGGCTTAGGAGAATAAAACTCGACTTTGCATGGTTGCTTAATGTGTTCCACAAACAAGCTGTATCCTCTTGCCAGGTTCAGATCGGTATAAACTCGACACATCAGATGCGCAATAAGGAACACCATATAGTGATCCCCACTTCTAGGAAATCCTTGAGGCCAAACTTCCTCCTCATCTAATATGCAACTTTGTGGAATAAATTCCCAGCAGATATCCCTTCCCCAGATTCCCTAATTGCATTCAAGTCTAGGCTGCAGGTAGCCCTGGATATCCAAAAACGGGTCGCCCTTATAAATTCTTATGTGGCTATTTAGAGAGCTTACGAGGAAAGTATTGGATACTAACCAGAACCTTCGATATTCTCCAGGATGTGCCGCATCATTCACCGTAGTTGCCATCACCTTAGCGTAAACTCACCAGGTTATAATGCCTGTGAATAGCAACTTCCGTGACTGAGGCCAGTGGAGTCGTGTTTGATCATATGAAAGGCCATTGGTTATATGGAAGATAGTATTGAAACAATTTCAGTGCTGATTTTTATTTCGTCTTTATCTCTGTCTCTAACCCAAAACGCAGCAACTGCCAGACTCCTCAACCTTCATCCATTAGTCGCCCTATATCAAACCATTAGACACTCACAGCTCAACTTTCCTCCCTATCACATAACTCTAGCATTCTCCGTGATTGGCCTATATAACAGTTGTTACTTAGTCAACAAAACTAAAAACCACATGTGGATTGTCCCGATGAATCACGTTGTTGGTGCTGCAAGTTGTGCCCCATCTTTGTGCAAACTAGTGTTTGTTGAACATAAACCTCATCGAATAATAGCAGGCTGTGGCTGACTCTACCTCCACCCGCATTTCCGTCTCACGTAAACGGCCTTGAAGTTCCAACTTCACGGATAAGACGAGTATTAGTGCGGTACATCTGCAAAAATCCCTAGCCGTGATGGTCCCCCTGCACATAGTTGACCACCAATGAGACATGAGCACCAAGAAGTATGAGGTTGGCATAAAAAAGTAACAAAAAGTACCCCACTGTTTTGTCCTCCAGGCACATCAGCCTTGTCACATGTAACCCATGTCTCCGGGTTTCAGTGTTGCTACGGATTGACTGGTGTGGTTGGCCCATTCCCAACGCGGCTTGTTACATGCGGCCCATGTTTCGGCAGGGGCGTGTGAACTGTGGTCACCCACCCAAAGCAGCTCCACCTTCTCTGACAGCCAGATACCTGACTGTGATAAAACCATAAAAAATGATAACACACGTCTAAGAAGCGTGCAACATTCCTGGAGCTCTATGTGCTGGATGCCAGTGGTTGTGTATCGTGCTACCTCCCTACCTGAAGCAGGCCCTTGTGCCGCCTACCATGAGCACCTAGTGTAGACCGTTGGAGTTCGCTTCCCTGACGAAAATCCGGACCCATCTCATTCCCATTTCTCACGGCCCACCAAAACCAGTCCTAAACTCGGCTCTGTCCTGCTTTGTAATAAGATAACGGCGAAAAAGATACCACGATTTCCATGCAATCGCATCTATATCAGACTTCCTTGCTCACACTCGAGTGTATCTAAGTACGATAGCACCATCGAGCAAGAGCATAGACTAACTCACGCTAACCTCTCTCGGCACGTGACCAATTACCTCTAATGCTTCACCGCTGTCGCCCCGATGGTTTCTTCTACTTTAAGGCTCCTCAGAACCTATTCAGTATAGAATAACCACTATACCGTAAGAGACAGTAACAGCATAGCGCTAGGCTAACAGTTCGCCAGACCCATTCGCTCACAGTCCGTTACTTCGAACCTGTCTTATCGCTGCTTTGCCAAACCACCTTCTGCGTAAGCAAACGGCATTAGGGTTTATCATCTCTAACTATTCTAAACCGTGAAGCCTTCGGGCTTATATTAGTATCCGAGCACTGCCGTGCCAACGTGCAAATCATAGACCGTTTTGGGATGCATGCACAGTTGCCAAACCGGTGTATGCAACTTCGTTAGCCTGTAGCAGTATAACGCAAATCCACTGCGAGCCTATTTTACCCAGAATGTGGGGTAGGTGCCGCCGACCGCTCAAATGAAACTCCTCCCATGCCCCACTCACACGAACCTAACCAGTTCGTTGTTATTGTCTTCATTTATTATCACAACTCACAGCTGGAACCACGTCCAGACTGCAATCCTCCTTTATTTAAGGCTCGTTGTCTCCCACCAGACCGGATAGTCAAGGATGTCACTTTGACTCGTACGGACAGAGGCCCAAGTGGAACTTACCATAGAAACTGGGACCAAAATCAAGCCACCCGACGGGAAATGCTCCCACTTGATTATAAGATCTTCCAGCGCTTTCTAACGCAACCGACGCAAGTTCTAGTTCACGCGCATCTTGCTAATATACCACAACACTCGGCTGATTGACCGGCACTTACTTTGCCGTGCCAGACGAAACATACCCATACGATGTTGTACATTACCAGAAATGACGCTGAATAAAGCTGAAGCCAAATGCGTCAACATATACCTATATATTTATATATATATATATATATAAATATATATATATATGCATATATATTTCTGTGAAACAGCATGCTAACGCTGAAGCCTATGTGCAGATTTTCCACTTTGGTATCCTTTACCACAGTCTATCTTTCCCTCGAACCTTAGCCGGCTAGAAAGTGACTCTGCACTTCTCGAGGACCTTCCAGTTGCGCTGTCTCATTTCCGAATGGCATTTTTTACTGACCCTGAATTTAAACTCACCTTTTTATTGACCGCTTTTCCTCCCACATCCGCCAGTGTTCTAAAGTTCACTTTCGTAAAATAGGTCTCAGGTCTTCCTGTTTCAGAACTCATCCCGTTCATTGAATCCCAGCAAATCGGTCATTCACGGTTTTCATCATCTTCATGGATCGCTATTGTCCTCGTATGCGTCGATTTTCTCCGAGTATGGTTCTTTACAATTTTTTATTCTTCCATTTTCGTCTTGTTCAGAAGTTACTCTGTTCTCAGAACTCTAGTAAGCCTCCATTTTCCTCGGCTTGCATCATCCTCGTTCATAGTGCGTCCTTGGCACTATGTAAACGATTTCTTTCAATATCTCTATCCCGCACCATCACCCAGCTTGGATTCGAAACTCGTTAGAAATTGCCTCGCAAGCCATTATTAGAATGATCCATTCAAACTATTGCTGGCTACGTTTTTCTATTGCCGATTTTCTTGCCTTTTATACTTAGGATTTGTGAATATTTCATCTTAATTAGTAACATGTTACACCATGATCATGCGCTGGCGCGTGCGTCTCGACCATGGCCGAGAAATATACCAATAATATTATTATTATTAGAAAAGAATGACACGAATCCTACGGAAGGAATAATGTCCTGTGGAGAACCAAACTGGATTGACGGATACATGGATATCGTGAAAAAGATACATTCCCGAAAGAGACGTAATCAAGCAAAAAACTTCGCAAAGCATGAGAGGGGTTACGATGTAAAATTAGACGGGAAAAATGGTGGCTTTACACATAAAGACCGAGAAAACCAGTCGAGGATTACGGCTGTGAAGTTCAATAATCGTATATCGGATGAGCCATGCCGTTGTATAACAAACGGTAAACAAACTGGAATGCGGTTGCCAAAGTGATGGTGAGAGAAGTGGTCTGATAAAAACATGAAGACTCTGAGCGGATTGTTCTGCTTTCAGAAGAGAGGAATATAGTGCATCAACATGAAAATGGGAAATGGCAAAAAATCTATGTGTGGTGCTCGACTACAACAGTAGGAAAGACACAGCTGGCAAAAATGATGAAGTGACGGGTAGGAGACTATCAGCTTATGTTCATTACAGAAGGTGGACCACTTATTGGCGAGGGAAAAGAACTCTGCGGTGCAAGAGCTTATCAGATGTGCATACTTGGGACATGATACTTTACAAGAAGAGGACATTGCAATGCAACAACCCTAAGTGGGTGAGCAGTGGAACTGGCAGGGAGAGGAAACAATCACAGAATCATCAATCATTGGGAATCTCTGGAGATATATTTCACAATGTCATACACTGTTTGAAAATTGTGGAACGGAAGTGAATGGCAACAATAAATGCGTTAGTTTTCGAGTACATTGGTAAAAGTAGCAGAAAGGGGTGAGCTTTATCTTGGAGAATTGTTAAGTTTACAACTAAGACCGTTGAATAGTTTAGCGTGAAACCGCTGAGAAGTGAATCGGGGAAAACGGGCCAAGAATGTTGATGGGCTTTTAAGTCTGCGATAAATGTGCACTAAGGAAATCAAATTTTGCCCGGCGTAAACAGCGGTAAGGTACAAAGAAGAACTTGGAAGCGGGCACGATGGAAAGTCCATAGTGGCTGGAGGAGACAGCAGCATACTTGCAGCTTTCTGAGTATATGAACGGTATTCTTTTTGTTTGGTTTTTTATCCGCAACCGGTGCTAGTGGGTGGGGTTGACCGTGGGCTGAACACCCAACCTGAAAAACACTTCTGGAGGTAGGAAGTGCGATCCACCAACTTATTTGCTCCCGCACGTCGTTGGAAACGTCCAGTACGCTCGATGACCACCGGCCAAAGCGGTAGATCAGACCGCGCCCCGCACCGGCGGGATTTTGCACAGGTGATGTTGGTCGAGATCACACTGAAGTGAAGATGGAGTGGTCTAGGAGATTGCGGGGGATCGTGGAATGACACTAACTGCCGCAACGTTGTCAATTAGGAACGAGTTATTGGAAACTAAATCTGGGGCATGCAACAGACGACTGCTATTATGGTCGCCGACTGCGTAATTCATCGGAATACGTCGGGATATTAGTTTTCCTGTTTGGCACCTGGGGAGGTGCAACCGGCTTCGCAGCACCGGGCCTTCTCCTCAAACCGTTGATGATATCGGCAGTACACTGATGGAGACGGGTTAACCGGGCTGTCAGGGGAAGTGGTTTTGAGACTTTCAAGTCGTTCAAAGCTGTGATAAGTTTTATAGTCTCTACAGTGAGAACAACTATGAGCGGAAAAGCGTCTGAAAGCCCGCTCGAAAGCAGTTATCAGAGAGTCCGCGGGGTATATTTCTTCAATGGAGGCAGTGGATGGTACCGTTCCATAATACTATTCGCTAGTTTTGCCGCCTCTGTGAGCTTAGGATGACTAGAAACCTCGAGCAGTGCTTGAATACTGGGTGGTGGCCACTGTACCCACAACTCTTCAAGGAGGTTTTCCTCTAAAAGTTGCCCTGCCAGCTGCCGCATTTCTCTCGGTAATGCACAAGGCTTCTTGCTTCCAACTCTGTCCCTTGCATCAGCCGTTTTCTTCTGGACGATTATGACGGCAAAATACAAGAGGTTACCGAGTCTTTCACGGCAGTGTAAGAACTGTTACTGAATACTACGTCACATATCTGAGTAGCAACGCCACGGGGAAGGCAACCGATAGTCCAGAAGTACCGGGTTTGCTCGCTTGTGTTTCTGTGATTCAACCTCTGCTTCTAACATATGAAACCATAGTTCAGGGCCATCAATAAGAAACTCAGGGACAGCTAAGGAGACCGTCAAAACGGACGGTTCTGTATTGAGTGCGCGGTCTTTGCTAACATAAGTGCAATGGTATATAAATGTAAAACAATATGTGACGATTGTTTCGGCAACCGTGAAACCTTTATAATATCCGTATGGGGAAAATATAGAAGGAATATAGTAGAAGAAGTCGGGAATTTACCGTTTATATGTTGGAAAATGTGTGTATGTAATAATAATAATAATGGTTTAGTTCGGAACCGCCCGAAGCATGCTTTGTGCATGATCTTGTTGATACAGGTGATGGAATGGACAGATATAATTCATGGAAATATGGAAACTCTCAGAAAAATATTGGATAAAAAGGCTCAGAAGGGGGAATAAAGTAGGATGAAAATAGGATAAACGTATGCACACCATAGAGATTGTGTGGAGTTTAAATGAGCTCAAGAGCGGATTTGAATGGACACCCGGTGAATTTGAAAGTCAAGGTCAGGTGGACTGAATAGCTGGTCCGGGCGTTTACATAAAAAGGCCGACTGGTAAACATGTGAAAGGCTGGAAATCGGTATAAAGAACTGCAGTAGCGAGGAAAAATGGAGAAAAAGGTGAGGTGCACTGCAGTGGATTAGATATCAATGAGGCATTGGTACTTTGCAGTGGATTGTCGGCGGACAGGACACAAAACTCACCGTAAAACAGACAGCAAGCAATACAAGACGTAGAGGGATGAAAAGATGACAGAAACGATTTCGAAGGATTGGATACAGTAGATGTGAGGCACAGATGTAGAGTTAATGGATGCCTATGATGACGGTCGTTGGGATGATAACAAGGGAAGTGGCCGGTGAGGAACTGCAAGATGCAGAGCGCGTGCACATGGATATACATGCGTAAGTTTATATATATATCTGTAGATTTATTATATATATATATATACGTATGTACATATATATATATAGGTATAAGAGAAGCAGGAGCAATAACAATGGGGTCCTAGAAAGAGATTATCAGTCATTAGGAGGAGTAGGTAATGTTAGATCAGTTGGTTGTAGAATTAACTTTGGAATATCGTGGTGGATTAACTTCACGACAAGTGCACATGGCAGTCCAACGGAGAGAAAAATAGAATGCGGAAGCACAGAAGTGATGAAGACTGTGAGGAGCAGTTCATGGAAGAGTGAAGATGAAAGACAGGATCAAGGAAAACAGGTAAGAATGGGTCTAATTATTTGATCAATGCAGGTGCGAGATGTAGTGACGGACCAGAGGAGCCGGGTGGTGACAGGTCAAACGATTTGGAACTGTAAAAGAACACCGTGACGTAACGTTGTCATTACAGTGGTGGAACATGGAAAAAGCGGACCACACTGGAAGGTACAGAAAAATGCCTGTAGCGAGCAATAAACGGATCAAGGGATGAAAGCAATGACCGAGGAGACAGGTAAGAAATCACCAATCAGATCATTTTACTGCAGATGTAACACGAAGGAGGCGGACAAGGAAGCGGGAAGCCCCGAGATAAGTGAACCAGTAATAGAACAAAAAGGCCACAAAAAATGAATGTGCAACGGAGTTGGGGCAATGGAGCTGGAGAGCTGTGTGCCGGCAGACAATTGAACTGGTGGATACTAATCATGACACTGGAAAGAACCACAGAGGAATAGCGGAGCCAAGTGAGGAAGATATGGTGGTGGTGATTAGATAATAAATACGACTGTAAAAGATGCGAAGTTTGGAGTGGCAAGTTCTAATATGCGGATTGGTCATGAGTGCGGGTGCGATTGTGCATCATGGCATTGAGCATGAGGAGGGATTTACCAGAGCGGCAGGTTTAAAGAAGCTATCAATGGGCGTTCTGAGCAGAGGGTAACATCAAGCGCATAGATGATAGAAGCCAGCAATGACGGCGGGTGGGAAAAGGGTTATTGGCGAGCGTCGACAGAGGAGAGTGGTTAGGACGATAGTGACTCAATGCAGTGTAAGTTGGTGTAGAGAGAGGCGATAGGAGGAAGGACAAAACGGGTAGGTGTGCATACCGTGGTAGAGCGACAAAAATGGGAAGTGGAAACAGATGATAAGTGCTATAGGTGAACAAGTTGTGGCGGAAAGTAGATGAGGAGCATGCAATTTTCAACCGACAGCATTGGATTCCGTAGTCCAAGAAAAGTTAGAGCGTGCCATCCGCAACCGGTGCTAGTGGGTGGGACTGGCCGTGCGCTGGGCAATTAACCTGAAAAACACTTCGTGAAGTGAACGCAGGAGGTCTGATCCACCAGTTTAGTTGCGCTCGCACATCGTTGCAGACGGCGTGCACGCCCGATGTGCGCCGGCCATAGTGGTGGATCTGACCGCGCCCCGCACTGTTGGGAGTGGCACGAGTGTTCATGGATAATTGTACAGGGGACAAAGCGACCGCGATGGGGGTGCGTGAACCAGGAACGATTGACCAAGACGTGAGACCATGGACAGGAGAGCCAACGGAAACAGCGAGTGATAGACGACCGTGTAGCAATAATATCCAGGTGCACCTGCCAGGGAGATGGTAAGTACAGTGTCCGAAGTGGTTGGCCTTCACTGAGGATCACTGGAAAGGGAAAAGGGATAGAGAAGCGCAGTCTGGGTGTGCCCCAGCTGAGAATCAACGGATACTGAGGAGAAAAAAAGTGAATATGATGGGTAAGAGATGAACGTAGGTGAGCAATGATGGCAGGAGGAAGGTTTGCTATGGATCAGTGAAGGCAATGGCCTTAGTTCGCAGGGTGTACCTAGTGGCCTGTGGCGCAGAGGTAGTAGAGTTACAGTGTGAGGCCTCTTTCAAAGGCCAGGTCGGCGGAGACGAGCTCATTGGTGAGCAATACAGCATTGGGTACTGTTAAGTATGACAAAAGGTCCGCGCCTAAAAGCGAACATTGAGGAGGCACTGCGTAAGCTAAGGGGCAGCCTATTCCAGATTTTGGAATAGGCTGACAGAAAGAATCGGGACTTCAGACAGAGATTAGAATGAGGGACAGTGAGAGAGAAGGCACGGTGCCGGATGGGGTAGGAGCAGGGCGCAGCGAATGAGATGGGATAATAGGTGTAGGCCAGGTTATGGATAAGCTTAAAGAGGAAAATCAGGTTGAGCCTCATGCGACGAATCCATAGAGGCTCAAGTTGTAGGAGCTTACAGCGCTGGCGGTATGTCAGGGCTAGGGATACGCCCAACAGCCTTTTGGTGAAAGTACGCTGAACGTTCTCAAGAGATACAGTAGAGGGACGTGGCCAGAGGCTGGAGGTAATGGGACAATATTCTAGGAGTGGTCTCACGTGTGAGAGATACATGGAGAGGCGACTGGCTGGTATTAAGAAACGCCGATTGATCAGGCCTAAGGTTCGCTTAGCCTTAGCGATTTGGAACGATGTCTGTTCTGAGAAGTTAAAGGAACAAGAGTAGCGTACGCCAAGATCGGTAACCATGGGCTGTATGGGGGTGGGCAGGCCGTCCAGACAAATTTGGCCGGGTGGTACGATGCAATTGTATGGTAGGAGGAAGCTTTTCTCCGCGGAGAATTTCATGAACCACGAGATGCACCAAGTTTGGAGGACGAGTAAGTCGTGCGATATGTTGCACAGAGTCACGGATAGGTCACTAGGGAGGAAAGAGTACACTATTTTTATATCGTCGGCAAAGAGGAAAGGAGTGCCGTGTCGAATAGAAGAGAAAATGTCATTGATATAAATGTAGAGTAAAAATGGGCCCAGGACACTGCCTTGGATGATGCCGCTAGTAATTGGTTTGGCGGAAGATAGGTGGCCGTCGACGAGCACGGCTTGTGATCTGTGAGAGAGATAGGAGGATAGCCAGGAGAGGAGAGGGTCAGTAATGCCGAGAGATCGGATTTTGGCCAACAGATGAATATGGGGAACACGGCCAAAAGCCTTAGACATGTCGAGGTACAGGACAATTACAGAGTTGCCGGCGTCGGCAGCAGACGATAGGACATTGAGAAAGTCAAGCTGGCAGGAAGAGCAGGAACGGGAGTTCAAGAAATCATGCTGACCAGGGTTCAGCAGGTTTTTAGATAAGAGATACTGGAAAATATGTTTTTTGATAATTCTCTCCATAATTTTGCAGACTACTGGGGTGTGAATAATGGGCCGATAGTTATCTGGGTCGTGTAATACGCCCTTTTTGAAGCGCGGAACTATAACAGAGGATTTCCATTGAGGCGGGACAAAACTCTGAAGCATGGAGGTGGTATACATATTAAGTAACAATAAAGGGAGGTCAGGACCGCCAAAACGGAAGAGGGCCGGTGGGAGATCATCTGGTCCCGGTTTCGAAGAAGGTTTAATGGAGGAAACTGATTTTTCAATTTTTAGATGGGTGAAGGGAATCGATGAAAGGGAGGCAGAGGTGCAGGGGTGGATTGTAGGAGGGGGAATACCAGGACAACTTATAAGGGAGGAAGAAAAATGCTCACTGAAGGCCTCAGAAATAGATGCTGGAGTATTAGCGGTAGATGAGCCGCAGATGAGGAACTTGGGCGAGGTATGATTGGAGTGATTGGACCTTTTACTAGGGAGGTTGGACAGGTAGCCAGTTTTGTTTGGGTGTGCTAGGGCGATGGCCTCTTGCTTTCTCAGATGCGAATCGACCATGCGAGGCAGCCTCAGTTGTAGCTGGCTTATGCGCAGGAGAATCGTAAAGTCGTGTGATCTAGCGAAGGTAAGTTGCAGCTTAGACAGTTTACGCTCTAAAAGTGACAAGCGTGAGCTGCTGGATTTGGGGCGTGGATCGGCACATGGGTTGGCGGTATTTAGGCAGTGTAGGAGGTTGGAGTAGAGAGAGTTCATAACAGTGAGGGGATCGAATGAAAGAAAAAATGTGTCCCAGCTAAGGGATCGGATTATCGTTGGCACTAGGGGCCAGTTACAGGAACGGTAGGAAGTCAGAACAGGGGGAGAGGATTGCATCGGATGAGAACAGCTGAAGCAGCTGAACTTGTAAAAGGATAAATGTGATTGAAGAACTTACGAGTGTCTTTGGAGGATTGAATTTGTTGTTCGGGCTCACCAGTTTAGGATTCTTTTAAGTTAAGTCAGAACCTGTTCCCGTATTGAGTATAAAACCCGTAGCTATCGGCTCGTGACACGTTAGCCAATATATTCGGCAGCGCGCAAAGTAGAACTGAAAACGCTGGAGCGGGACAACGTGTGTCTCGGGAAGCGCAACGGCGCGCAGACGATGTACACAGGCGGAGCAAGTGGCGCCACCAAATACGGAAATTGCTCAAATAAAAGAATTTGTTAGCCTTTGTTATCGTGTGCCGTATCGGTAGCACTAAAACGTCACACATCACAGGCGCAGCGCAGGTAAAAGACACTAAGTTCCATCGGCTCTCCGACATCCATCTTCAGTTCAGTTCATTTCAGTTTGCACAGGATTTGGTGTGGCTAGATCCATATTACGTGCCCAGATAGCTGTGCTGTCGGCGCGTTTCCGTAACTCCCAACACTGAGTGATTTTCCTTTTCATGCATTGTGGAGGAATGCTTCCTAGGCGTAAACCTAGAGTTCATGCGAACAGGATTATGCTAGATATTTCCCTCTGGCTTCTGACAGGAAGACTGAAGATTGAAGGAGAATTACCTTACATCACAGGGAAAATTGCCTCGTTTGATTCTTATGACAATAGGGTTATATTCATGGCGAAAAAAGAGGACGTCAGGTAGGAACATATCAGCACAAATGGAAATTAAATAAAATAGGGGAAAGCACCTGTACTCTAAAAATCTAAAACTCCGAAGCCAACGAAACGTGTAGAAAATACGAACTTACTGCCGGCTTGGCGAGGAG
This sequence comes from Fasciola hepatica, assembly GCA_948099385.1. Classification (NCBI taxonomy): domain Eukaryota; kingdom Metazoa; phylum Platyhelminthes; class Trematoda; order Plagiorchiida; family Fasciolidae; genus Fasciola; species Fasciola hepatica. The sequence continues at coordinate 1,380,094 of CANUEZ040000011.1, forward strand.
AGTTGTCTTGATGTCAGTTCAGTTAGTCTTCAGTCAGTCAGCCTTCAGTCTTCAGGCAAAGGGTAGCGGGAAGCCATCCCTTATGGGCCCCATCGTATCGCACTCCACTGACTCGGCTAGATGTCGGTGATCCGGCAATAATCCTTCAGGGTCAGATCCAATTCCCTCTCAAACTGTATCCCGGTTTCCCCTTCCACCTCCTCGGTCGGTAGAGCGTTCCAGAGATTGGTCACTCCTCTTGACAGCCGATAAATGGACGGTAAGCCGGTTGAATGCACCCTACGAAGTGCCAGGCCGTGGTTCAACTCACCGCAGATTATTCGCCTGGCAAAGAAGAAGTCGCCCCGAAGACATCGATAGGCAACGGGAAACAACTCGATGACTTCCAGGGGTTCCTCATAGCTGAACCCAAGCAGTCCGGCCACGAGGCTTGTGACAGCAATAAGCACTCGTTCCAGTTTGGCTACTTCCTCCTCCGTGCACGGGTAGACCGCCGGACCGCCACATTCCAAGACAGGATGCACATGCGAGACATACAGCAATCTGAAGGTGTCCAGGGGTGGAAGCCCAAATGAACGGCGAATGGGACCAATTATCCTCCACGCTGAAGCAAACGCCACTCAGTATGTGCTCTTGTCCCCAGATTGTTGGTGACAACAACTCCGAGGTCCTTTTCCTCCAGCGTGTAACGACCGGTCTTGGAAAATACCCTTAAAACCCTAGCGATTCAGTGTTTTTCTTAACATCACTCACTTGCTTACACTGCTGACGTGTCTTTACGAACTGTTTGTCTTATGGACCAATTGTTGTTTGTTCGCGCCCAGAGCGCTAACTTGTCATATTCTTGTTCTGGACCTGCGTGACGCACGTGCTCCTTGCTCGCACGCTGCAATTCGGTTTCTCGTTTGTTGAGTCCTTGTGATCTCATTATTGAGGTTTGTATCTTTTTGATGTCATTGTTCACTCAATAATCTAGTATCGTAGAATATCACGGATAATCGCCTTTTGATTTCGGGATCCGTTGTGAATTTGGCTACGCATTGCTCAAGCGTGTGTTACACAGCGTGTGAAAGAGTACACTACTCCCACAGCTGTAGCCGGAAGTATCATTGGGACCACCAGTCCTCATGCTGGCGATTTTAGCCCCGTTTATCGGTAGACCTCAGGTGGTCGACCAATTGACTAGAGCCCTGAGATCCTCCTGTAGTATCCCACGATCCTCCTTCGGTTGAATTGTGCACCAGATCTTTGGGTCGTCGGAGTAGATAAGGCACTGGTGTCGAAGGGTCAGTGGCAGGTTGTTCACAAACACTAGAAACAACAGGGGTCCTAGCACGGAGCCTTGCGACAAGCCAATGTTGACGGGATACCACGCGGACGGGGACTGTGCATGTAAAGTCCAGCCACCGGAACGTTCGAGCGACGCGTACCAACCAATTTTGACACAATTCAAAACAAAGTCGATTCCAAATAGCTACGGTACTATAAACATCAAATTAATTAATTTTGCAATAATCAAGCCTCAATAGTGTTCCTCCTGGGCTCTTTCGCTCCAAATTGTACAACAAATCAGCAACTGCAGCTGGGTTTCAGCAAAAAGTTAGATACAGAAGATAAGATTACCAAATACAGTCACAACGAAATTCAAGCTGAGTGACTCTCGCTCGAGGCAGCGGTAGGAGTCCGGTTTGTGACAAAGATTTAGAGAAATAAAACGAACAATAGGAATTCCAGCAAAGATAGTTCATACGAATGATAAATGTCGTTTGTTATATGGATGGTAATGCATGAAACGGGGTTTCCTGAGCTCATTTACATTTCAACTCTCACGGAAATGGTTTCCTCAACAAAGAAGTCCCCAATCCAGTGAAGCATGGATCCTGAAATATCGATGGCCCGGAGTTTCAGCAATGGCCCATTGTGAGGAACTTTATCAAACGCCTTACTCAAGTCCACAAAGATGACCTTCGTGACATATCCCTCGGCCTTGGCGTTCGAACAACTTCCACGAGCGGCCAGCAGGTTTGACAGAAATGATCTGTTTCTCCGAAAACCGTGCTGTCCTGCACACAGCAGTCGATAGCCCCCCAGATGTTCACGTATGCGAGCCGCCACCAGCATTTCCATGCCTTTTTCAGCTACGGAAGTGGGGCTAACAAGGCGGTAGTTGGCCGAGGTGGATTTTGTCCCACCCTTGTATAGCGGAACAACCACTGCTTTTTCCACTCTCGAAGTAGACTGCCAGTAGCCAACGATAAATTGAACAAGCGAGTCAGTGGTGCAGTTAGTTGGTCCACCAACTCCTTCAACGTCGACGGAAGCACGTCTTCCGGTCCCGGTGGTCTATGAGTTTTGATGGATTTGAGCATTTTTTTCAATTCCGGCTCCTCAGAATCATGCATAATTAACAGCGGCGAGCCATTCACCACCGAGATTGGTGCACCTTTCTCCGCAGAATAAACCGATAGATATTGCCTGCTAGTGTCTCAGCCCTTCGATCATCTGTAGCGACCATTTCGTCGTTGTCCATCAGCGCCGGGATGCCTACTTTCGCTCTGGTGCGGAGCTTTAAGTATGCAAACGAGAGCTTGGGTACTCGCACTGCACCACACGCAAGGGCCCCTTCGAACGCCATCCTCTTCATCCGTTTATGTTTGGTACACTGGTTAAAAATCTCACAATAGAGATCATAACCACCACCTGTAGATCGGAACAACTGCTAGGCCCGATTTTGTCCTTCGAGCAGGAGTGTGAGCTTCAGACCAAACCACGGCAAACCCTTCACCCGGGGTCTGCGCCGGTTGAGGGGGCAGCAGGTGTTCATAAGGTACAAGATACCATCACGAATAAACGCCCAGGCTTCTTTCACATCGCGGTGGACATGTGAATCCATGAGAAACCAGTTGACATCCGAGGCCGTTCTCCGGATATCCTCGAGTGGAGTGCGCCAAACGTTACGCCCATTGTGTGGTCTAGGGGATGGACACGAGCCACTGCGTTAATGAATTTTCAGCACCATGTGGTCACTGCTCCCAAGTGGAGGAAGATGTTCAAACTTATTGGCATCCGAGCTCCTGGGAGAAACCACCAGATCTAGGATGGAGCCGTGACTGGATTGCCTCCAGGTTGACTCCTGAACATGTTGGTGTAGTGCCAGTTCTTGGACCGTTGTCGGTAATTCCCGAGAGAAAGGATTTGCCCCGGCTGCTGTCCTGCCTGATGTCCAATCAATATGCGGAGCATTGAAGCCGCCCAGGACGAGGCAGTGGCCGTCGCACGCGCATCTCCTCAATAAATTCATCATATCTGGAGAGGTGACCACGGGTGTTCTATAGATGAATCCCACTGTCCCAAAGCCTCCCCGTGGTAAGTTTGACGAGACACCAAATGGCCCTACCGAATCCTTGTGAATCGGCGAAAATCACTAACTGCGCTGTTGGATTGTCTGATAGAACAGACAGTGCTACACCTCCACCCGCTTTGAGAGAGTTCCTATCGACTCGGAATGGGGTGTAGCCAGCGAGGGGCACCTCAGAGTCTAGGACACTGTTACGCAGCCATGTCTCCGTCAGTGCCAGCATAGTGGATGAGCTGGACTGCAGCAAGCGTTCCAGGTCGCCTCTCTTGTTCAGCAGACCACATACGTTGGACAACAGGATGACGGTGCTGCCTCGGCCTGCTATCACCTCCGTCTGTTGACGGCCTCCTAGCTTGGGAGGCTGACGGGGACACTGGCATCAGCGACCTCCATTGGAAGTGAGGGTGCCGCTTCTGCACCCAAAAACCCCGAATAATCAAGTCCGTTTCTCCTTGTCCTAATGTTCCCGCCTTTCACTCAAAACATTTCCATATTTCCCACCATCTGCGGGGTTCAGATCTCCGTGCAATCGCACCTGCTCGCCCTTTACCTGACAAGATCTCAACATGGAAGTCGCGGCCTCCTCAGAGTCCAGCTCTACTTTCAGTGGACGGGTGCTTTCAGGGTCACTGGCTTTGCCAACTCTGGGGCCTGATTTCACCCGCAACTTCTCCACAGTCTCCTCCTCCACGGGGACAAAAGGTTTTTCAGTTTACTCAGGTGAATCGCGATATAGTGGTCCAGAGTTGTCTGTGCCGTGGTTTCCTTTGTCTCAGGCAAGTTCACTATTGGGAAACATTGCTTCCCTAACTATTGCACTCTTTGTGGACGATCCTCTTTGTTATCCAGGCCGGTCTACTTTCATCTACGGCTGTGCTCCGTTGGCTAGGTATTGTACCAACCACACCGTCCTGTGCATGATGGGCCATATCAGTGCCAACTGGGCCCGCATTGTGGCGGGCAGGCTTGGGTAGCTTCTGGCTTTGGCTGCGCTTTGTTCCGACTGGCTCAGTGGCAGATGTTGGTGCCACCTCCGCATAAGTAGCACAATCAGGAAAAGACACCTCGGCGGAATTTCCCCCTTCTAACGGCGATGATGACGGTGAGAGTGATGGAACTGGCAAAGAAAAAGATGATGCCGCTTATTCTGCTGCTATTGATGGCGATGAACTGATTGATGGTGCTGCTGCAGATGATTACAAAAATGATGACGCTGCCGTATTTGTGACTGGAAGAGCTATCTTCGCGGACTACCTTGCCGGCTACACAGGTGTTGATGGCTCGGCGCATTTGATGCACTGCTCTCAAAGCAACTTCACACGGCATTTGTCCACGGCTTCATAAAGGTCACCACCTATTTCGGAACACCCAAGATGGACCCAACCACCACAACCATCATGCCGAAGGAATCTATCGCGTGGGCTAACAACTGTCGAGCAAACTAGGCACACGGATGCAACATTTTTGACACATTTTTGAGGCACTGTGGTCAAATTATAGCCCACTGAACGGTACAACCACAGGAAATACCACACCAAGTATGAAGCCGAAAGACTTGCCGGTGTAGCGCAGTTCAGCAAGCCGCCGACGATAGTTTGTTTTGCAAAGAACTTGGTGTGGCTAGAGCAAATCTTGTGTCCAGATAGTTGTGTTGTCTGTGCTTTTCCGTAACTCCCAACACTGCGTGGTTTTCTTTTTCTGCAAGAAATAAATTTTGTGCGATATCAGCCCTGGCAAAAAAAGGTGGAAACAATGAGTAAAGTGCTCCTAACCCTAAAAACTGATTGACATAATTCGGGGTATACTGCTGCCCAACACATGTCTACTGCTTTCTTAAGAGCCTTCACTGTTATGGCATTTATGACATTCTTCGGGAGCTTATTCCAGTAGGTTACCACTCTATTCGAGAAGTGATTCTCCCCAGTTTGGAGCACTGAGCGCTTTCTTTGTAGTCTGGGGCTATCCCCCTTGTGCCTCTCCCTGAGACGGGAGAAGGAAGGTCTTTTCTATTCATACCTGGAAGTCTTTTCACTACCTTGAAGGCTTCTATCAAACCCCTGCTAACGCATCGACTTTTCATAGAGAACAAATCCAGGAATGGAGACGCTCTGTGTAGCTAAAACCCTCTGCTCGGTCAACATTCTGGTGGCTAGCCCTTGCACTTTCTCCAGACCGTCGATGTCTTCCCGGCAGTACGGTGCTCATACTTGCACGCACTACTCCACGCGCGGCCTAACTATGGCTTGATACATTCGAACGAAAGTCCCCGTTTCTCTACACGACATAACGGATCTAACTCGAAAGAGCTCTTTCCTGACCATATTGGATGCTGCAGTGCATTGCTTCCGGGGCTTGAAGCCGCTGTCCATTAACGGCCCGAGTCTCCGACCTGCGAGACCACTTGCAAAGAACCCACACCATTTCCGCTTGCCCTTGTATCTGCGGTCAACCCCAGGCATGTGGTGAGTTTGAGTGGAAGGTCCCATTTGCGTGACCAGTTTTGTACTGCTAACACGCCAAATTCTATATCTACTCCAGCTATTTTGACGTCATCGACAAAAATAAAGGTGAGGTTTGTAAACCTGAGTGCTTGGTCGTTGGTGAAGAAAGGGAGGAGCAGAGGGCTGAGCACCGAGCTCTGTGGCACCCCACTTGTTACAGCTTCTGGCTTTACCCAACTCAACACTAAAAGTTCGCCCTAATCGAAAACTATATGCCTTGCCCTTCCAACAACTCCCACAGACTGCTGTTTGACGTCCAGAAATCTGTGGTTCACAGAATCAAAGGCACTGCTGAATTCCAAGCAACAGAGAGCAATATACTGTCCTTTGTCCAGGCCCTTGGTTACCTCATCGAGGAGCAGTGGGAAATTCGCCAGATAAGATCGTCCTGCCATAAACCCATGCTGGGCTTTTGATATGAGGTTATGTTGAACAAAATGCCCAGGGATCTGTTCCCTGAGTATTCGCCCTAGGCACTAACAGTAATGAAGTTAGACTAATCGGCCGGTAATTTTCGGCTTTTTGCCGGGGTCCACTCTTACTAATTCCCACCATTGTTGCCGTTCCCCAATCTCTCTGCCCAATTCCCTCTCTAAGTGCCGTTTCTTACAGCTTCGTAACCGGAGCCTATAGGACCTCCGCCAGTGGTTGAACGATTGCTGGATAAATCCCACCTGGTCCTGCGGCTTTATTTCTATTCAGGGTTTGCAGCTTAGCAGGCACCCCTCCTTATCCTAGAGTAAGTTTGGGTATTTAGGGCGCCTGTGGACTCTCCATTCTCTCGTCCAACATTTTTGTGAGCCGATAAATGTTCTTGAAGATAGCCAAGAGCATGTCGGCTTTATCTTCGTAACTTAGAGCCAGTGGTCCCTGTGCTCCTTCCAAAGCTGCCATGTAACACACGCTTGAGCAATGCGTAGCCAAATTCACAACGGATCCCGAAATCAAAAGGCGATTATCCGTGATATTCTACGATACTAGATTGTTGAGTGAACAATGACATCAAAAAGATACAAACCTCAATAATGAGATCACAAGGACTCAACAAACGAGAAACCGAATTGCAGCGTGCGAGCAAGGAGCACGTGCGTCACGCAGGTCCAGAACAAGAATATGACAAGTTAGCGCTCTGGGCGCGAACAAACAACAATTGGTCCATAAGACAAACAGTTCGTAAAGACATGTCAGCAGTGTAAGCAAGTGAGTGATGTTAAGAAAAACACTGAATCGCAAGGGTTTTAAGGGTACTTTCCACGACCGGTAGTGTCACTGAACGGCCACCAGCCAGCAGTTACCCTGCATTCTGGTAGTGGGGCCATGAGTTGTTTGCCTGCCATGGCATTGCGTCTCCCACCTTGCACACAACGTCGGATTACACGTTTTACAGTCTCTCTTCCTCTCAGCAACCAAAGGCGTTTTCGGACGACGCTCGTCATGTGACTTTCCCCGGCATATCCATCCACGGCTTGGACGTGTTGGATCATTAGCTCTACTACAGGTTGTCCCGCAGGCAGCAGTATAGGATACATTGTGTCGAAGTTCAGGTGGGCGTTGGTCAGCCTACCATCCACCCGCAGCAGTCCATCAATGAGTTTGGAGCTTAAAAGCTTCAATTCGCCTCTTGGAGATGATATTTCTTTGCTAATTGGTCCCACTTCTTCCGCTCTCTCGAGCTCTCGGGCGAAAGCCTCGCGTAGCATCATTCCGAAAATATCGTATTCTGCAGCTTGTAGCTCATCGGGATTCATCGGGCCGACCCGTGTCCGACCTGAGTGGCGTAGCCCTTTCGTGACTAGTAGATTTCTCGCGAACCTGGCTAACCAGGCTAACGCATGAACTGTCTTCATTCAGGATGAAAACCCGACCAATCGTGACAGAATGGATGTTGCGTCGACGACGTTGGTTGCTATCACTAAGCCTTTGGTCTCTAGATCTAATTCCGTAAGGGGTTTTAATTAGAAAACGGGCCAGTCCTGTCTAGGCACTTGCAAGAGGTTTGGCCTTCTTGTCCACGTGCCTAGTTGCCTGAAGTTGTTCGCACCTCGAGAGCGCAGATCGGCTGGATTATCGCCAGACCTGACATGATTCCACTGGTGCGTGGCTGATCCATCGTGGATAATCTTGAATCGGTTAGCAACGAAAGTACTAAACCGGCTTCGGACCTTGTTTATGTAGTAAAGTACTAGCTTTGAGTCCGCCCAAAAGCTAGCCGACCAAATGTAGAAGTCAAAATATCTCTTCACCTCCTGTACAGCAATGACTGCTAACACGGCTGCAGTGAGTTCAAGGTATGGGATCGAGACCGACTTCAGTGGAGCAACGCGGGCTTTAGCAAACAGGATCCTCGTAGTATATTGTCTATCTCTTGTGCACCATCGTCAGTACACCACAGCTCCATAACCGACTTCGGATGCATCGGAAAAGGCATGTAGTTCTCCAGTCCGCGTTGTATGGCCAGGAGTCAAACATCGTGGAATCCTTATGTCCCTAATTTCCTCAAGGTGTTTAAAAATTCTTCCCAGTCCAACCGGTCCCCTCGGTCCAGTTACTGGTCCTAATCAACTTTCATACGGCACAGCCGCTGCAGCAAGATCTTTCCGGGTAGCAGCCAGGCAGAGGCGAAACCGAGCGGGTCGAACAGACTAGAGACAGCGGATTGTATGCCTTGACGGGTTACAGACAGCTCGTGGGACGTTTAGCTCGAAAACAAAGTCCTTCGTCTCCGCGTCCCATTTTATTCCTTAAGTGCTTTTGGTAGGGAGTGGACAGCCGTCCAAATCTCTTACCCTTTCGGCACAGTATGGCCTCGAGCAATTCTGAAGCGTTCGACATCCATTTTGTTAGATGGAAGCCGCCCTCTTCTAGCAATCTTGTCAGGCCTCTGAATTGCGCTAGAGCTGATTCTATATCATCGAATGATTCAAGGTTGTCGTCGACGTAGAAATTTCTGCTGGTACTATCTACCACCGACCGATGAACTAGACCTCCATGTTTGTTCGCAGCTTCCTTAAGGGGGTAGTTTGCACAGAACGGTGACGATATGGCTCCGGAGGGGTGAACGGTCATCCTATAATTTAAAACTGCGTAGTCCCGGCCGTTCTGTTCCCACCACAGGAAGCGCAACGCGTCCCGTCTTCCTATCAGTATTTTTACCTGATGAAACATTCCCCCAATGTCGGCGGGCAGGGCCGCTCTACCCACTCTGAGAGGGCACAAAATTTCGATCAGTGGTGTGGTCCAGTCAGGCCCCTGTAGTAGGCAATCGTTTAACGACTTGCCCTGGAACTTGGCCGCACAGTCGAAAACCCCCCGCAGTTTTTCGGTTTCCTGGGATTGATGACCGGGTGGTGAGTTAGATATCAGATACCCTTTCGGCCGTCGGTGTTGGCAGGCACCTTTTCAACGTAGCCGAGAGCTTCGTTTCGCCCCGTTAATTCTGCGTATCGTTCCCATAGATCCTGGTCTCAAATGAAGCATTCTTTCGACCGTAGTAGGAGTTGGAGAACATAGTTTCGGTTATCTGTCCACCGGTCAGCATATGCCTGCCATGGGAGGGGAAACCTGGAGCTGTTTTTTAAGGCCTCTAGTTCCTTGCTACACCGTTTGTTAAGCTAAATGATCCTCTTGAGACAACGATGGTCTTTCCTCTCCAAAGTCATGAAACTCCTTTTCATACAGCCGCGGCAGGTGATACTCTATGCGGTCCGTTTCGGCGGATAAATAATTCACGGAACCACGTACTCTACTGGACCGTACAAAACCCATCCCAGAGCCGTGCGTACGGCATAAGGTGCCTGTCGGTCGCCCAATCTATGGTGAAGTACCCAGTGTGCATCTGGCAAGTCGCAGCCGATGAGGAGATCCATTTTGTCTTGATCCCAGTCTACAACGGTTACATCCTGCAGGTGGAGCCACCTAGTCAAGATTGTGTTGACCGACCCTGGTGCTCGCATGGGGAGATCATCTAATGTGAGTGCCTCCATTGGTTCGATTTGCTCGGTAATGTCTACAGAGATGAGTTGCAACCTCAACCTCTCGGCGGTCATTACTTGTGTTCCGCCCACCGTGCTTACTGTTAACGATTTCGCACCTTTAGCGAGCCGGTGTGTGTCGGCAAACCGCTCTTTCACCAGAGTAGTGTCAGATCCACTGTCGACGAAAGCCAACGCTTTGACCACCCCAGTTGGGGTCACTACTCCCACGACCACTACGCCTAAACGTACCGGCTTACTGGCAGATTGTGAAGTTGAACAAATCACGCTGGGCTTGGCACTCGCCTCGGATATGGTTACTCTCGCCTGATGCAGCAGCCGATGGTGTCTGCCCGTGCAGCCCTCGTAACCACATCGATTCCTTGTCCTACAAACTGCCGCCCAGTGCGTGGTGTTGAGACAAATAAAACACGCTGCTGCCACCCTCGCCATTCCCCACTGTTCGCCTATTGTGGCGTTGCCGAACTTGGGGCATTCTGGTAGTCCATGGCTGGCATCACAAAACCTGCAAATTGGTTGCTCCGTGGCCTCGCGTGAAATGGCGTGCGCACTGGTCCAAGGTTGGTATTTTGGGTGTCTCCGTGCAGGGGTTTGAGCCTGACTAGTACTGGGCTTGTCTGCTCGGTTGCTGTCCCGGATAAGTCGTCCGAACTTGCTGTCAGCTATCTTGGTTTGCCTGTCCAAGTATTCGGTCAGGTCTTCGAAGTTAGCCTCCCTGTCGCTTCGGCTTATCCGTTCCGCTTCTTCCGACCACCAACCTTGTGGTTCGGGAGAGAGGTGACGGACTATGTTTTCCAAAGTGTGCATGGAATTTAGGTCAGCCCTGTAACCTAAATGGTCGAGGGCTATTGAGCAGTTCTGCATTTTGATCACCAGGTCAGCCATTGCGTAGACGTCACCCTTGGTTATCTATGCCTCCACCATCACGCCCTCTATTGGATTACGGGCTACTTTGAACGGTTGGCCAAACAAGTCCCTTAAAATCTTCCTTGCTCGGGTCGAGCACGGTACACACGTCGATAGCTTCCCTTGCTCGGCCTGGACAGTAGAAAGTCCGGCAGAGAAGCCTTTGCCCGGGGTCGATTACCTTATTTTCGACGAAGGTCTCAAACTGCTTGACAAAATTGCAGTAGTGTTCTGATCGCCCGTCGAAAACCGTTAGTTTTACCCTTGGCAAATCAATCGTTGGTGTATTATAGTCGGCAATCAGAGGGAAGTTTCCTATTTTGTTGTGCCCTGATCTATCGGAAGTGTCGTAGTCGTTGGTCCCACACTCACGCTCTTTATGTCTACACTTCTGTTCTGCATCATGGGCCTGTTGTCTAGCCGATAACAGTTGTTGTTCTAGGTCTAATATCCTCAGTCTATATAGATTGACATCCTTACAATCCATATTGCCCTCAGTAATGCATGAATTAGCACTGACAGGACTGGGCGATCTAACATTAACTAAAGAATCAAAGGTACCCAACACTTCCCCAGTGACTCGCCATATTACTTCCTGCCCAGATTCCAATGTCTTCGATCCTTTTCTTGGCACTATGCGTGTTTTTCTCGTTCCAAATTGATCTATTGAGTATTGTTACACAAGTTTGAGCAATGCGTAGCCAAATTCACAACGGATCCCGAAATCAAAAGGCGATTATCCGTGATATTCTACGATACTAGATTGTTGAGTGAACAATGACATCAAAAAGATACAAACCTCAATAATGAGATCACAAGGACTCAACAAACGAGAAACCGAATTGCAGCGTGCGAGCAAGGAGCACGTGCGTCACGCAGGTCCAGAACAAGAATATGACAAATTAGCGCTCTGGGCGCGAACAAACAACAATTGGTCCATAAGACAAACAGTTCGTAAAGACATGTCAGCAGTGTAAGCAAGTGAGTGACGTTAAGAAAAACACTGAATCGCAAGGGTTTTAAGGGTACTTTCCACGACAGGTCGTTGCATGCCATTCTTTCTCTCCTATGTTTTGGGATTGCGCGTAAGCCTAGAACCGCTTTGGGTTTGTGCGGACCGACGCAGCTAACCGACGCTCGGACGCATATTCCTCTACTATTTGGCTCGCTTATGCCCTGTCCCTAGCCATCTCACAGCTGCTCCATGCCACCCGAGTTTTGCACAGCTTGGATGTTCCCCATCGTTGCCTACGAACGACTGTAGCTTTGCGAGCTTGTGACTTCCACCACGGGGTCGATTTTTACCGCTAACCACCATCAGAGGTTTTGAATAAATACACGGGTAAGAGGCTTAATCCCAAATGCTCCCGAATTATTTGATTACCTCGTTATCTGAATGTCATCAGTGAGCTGTAAGATAGTTCGCTAAATGGCAAGGCAATGGGAAAAGAGAGACGGGTTCAAAATGCAAATCTTCACAATGTTTCGCATCCGGTATTGCCAACAAAGTGGAAGATAGACAGCCAGACAATGCGAAAGGGTCCAAGACTTTAGTCTTGACTGGCTAGTAACAGTATGAGAATACCACTGCCCATTACGCATCCAGTTTTTGCTTAAAAGCAACGACCGAGTTTGCCGTCACTATGTGTGTAAGCGACTTGTCCCACTTGTTTATGGCTCGGTGGTAACGAGAACTTGCCCTGTAACACCTGCTTGCTCTTGGTCTGTCCAATTTATGTTTGTATCCCCTAAGTGCAACATTGCGAAGACGAGTATATAATGCTTCGTCGGTCACGGAGATTCCCGTATATAAATCAAAGCAATCTATCAAATCCCCCCTTTGCCTACGACGATCCAAGGGGAATAGATTTACGACTATCAGCCTTTCCGGATACGACTGCCTCTGCATCCCATTTATCATCCGAGTAAGACTTCTTTGAAGGTCTTCTAACGCCTTTTTGTCCTTTACTAGACTCCATGCCCATGCTTGAACAAGTGATGCCTTAAAGTCACCTTGTATACAGGTGGTATTACGCCGGCCTATCTAGACGCCAACCTTCGTCCTACGTTGAAAAGCGCCCTGGTCTCCCTGGCTGCTGACGGCGTGCACCGCTCGGCGGGATTGAAGCTCTGGTGCATGAGCACACCTGTGTCTCTTACCACAGCAGCGTACTTAATCCTGACTGGGACAGACAGCCCTACACACCCGTCTTCGCTGCCTCCAATGCCTGCCAGCAGGTGTTTGCATTTGGCCGCATTCAGTGGCAGCTCCCACTTTTCAGCCCACGTACTAATCCCGCTCAAGTTGGTTTACAGTGGACTTGTGTTTGGCTGACCAACTATTTTGATATCGTCCGCGAACAGGAACCCCGGGAGGTCTAGTGTGATTACTAGATCATTCGCGAATACCAGGAACAACGGTTGTCCCGGCACGGAACCTTGCGGCACATCACAGCTTGCCTGGGCCACTGTAGACCTAGTGTCCTCGACCTGCACAAAGAGTGCCCTGTTACTAAGGTAACCCTCAATCCACCTTGCAATCAGTGGGGCCACTCCAAATGCGTTCAGTTTGTCCAGCAAGAAGCGGTGGTTTACTGAATTGAAGGTCTTTTGGAAGTCTAAGTAGCATACATCTACTCGTCACCCTTGGTCTAATGTGCGAGTTACCTCGTCGAAGAACGACAGCAGATTAGTGAGGCGGGACCTTCTCTTAACAAACTGTTTTTGCTGATTAGCAATCAGCTGGTGAGTCCGCAGGTGCAGTGTTAGTCGCTCTCCGACCCGCCACTCCAGTACCTTGAGGGCTGTTGGCGGTAAGCTTACGGGGTGGCAGTTAGAGGCCACCTCCCGTTTGCTTCCCTTGTGAATGGGGACAACTTGCGCCGGTCTCCAATCGTTCGGTAGCTCCCCAGTGTCTAGAGATAGAATGAACGGCTGTGCTAGAGGTTCAGCCAGCACACTGGCTAGGGATTTTAGAATGGCTGTGTGACCACCATCCGACCCAGCGGCCTCATTGCTATTCAGCCTGCTCAGCGCCGGTTCAACCTCTCTATTACTGACGACAACTTCTTCTATGATGACTGTCTGTTGCATTGCGGCTGTCCCTTGCTGTCTTACAGTGTCCCGTCTATGCACAAGTTCAAAGAAGTTTTTCAGAGCCTGCGATTTCTCGTAAGCGTTCGTTGACTGCACTCCGTTTCCGTTGACGACGCGCCCCACGGCGACTCTTGCAGTAGCCTTGGACTGGTCACAGTTATAATAAGCCTTAGAACATGTCTTTGCCATAGCGCTAGGGCCGCTTCATACCTTGCCTGGCTATCCTTCTGCACCCTAATGGCACACTCACGGGCTCGCATATATTGCACTAGTCTCTGGTGTCCACCTGTTGACCGATAACAATGCCATGCTTAGCGCTTCGCCAGTTGCTCCTTGGCTGATCGGCCCGTCTACCATGGTGATTTGCCCAGTCTTTAAACTCGTCTCAGTGTTGCGAATTCTTCGGTCTACCTGAGAAGGTGGTCCCTGATGACGGTCCACCCCTCGTCCACTGTCTGACATTGGGCGCCCCTGTCAACCCCACCTACTGCATTCCTGGTCGTGGTGACGTACAGACTCCCAAAGTTCTTTCGCATCTTATTTTGCACCCCCGGGGAGCCCTTTTGATCAGGAATCTGATAGTTACAAAGTCGCCCCTCCCAAGCTGGGTGGTGAACTCTGGTCCACTTACTTCCTCCGGGTGCCTGGTGAACGCCGAATCAAGTACACTAGGAGTTTAGCCGCCCCTCAACCTGGTCGACTAGTTGAAGTGCTGAAACAGTGGTACGTGTTCCACCAGCTCAATTAATTTCCTACCACTGTGGGTGTTGGTCAAAGAAGACAGGCCCTTCAGTTTATCTCAAGGGAGTTGAAATCCCTATTATCAAAATCAGGGAAGCCTGCGAGACAATCATGGCTAGATATTCAAACATTGAAAGGTCTTCTGGATTAGCATTTGTGCCGCAGTATAGGCATACTATATCTATAAGAGATCCCGGAGATAGCAGGCGGCATAGTAAAGCCTGCATAGTTGGGGTATGCAGAGCTTCGCCAGATTTCTGTTCAAGGATTCCGTTTACCAACAGTAGCTTTCCTCCCCCTAACCTGCAGTCATCTCTGTCCGTCCCGTGGGCAAAACATCCCTTGGTAGGTAGCAGCCCCGTAACTGCACTTTGATGTATCTGCTTCCCCGCTATCGCAAAGCAGTCGGCTCCAACTGTTTCAACTTAGAGTTCCCTTCTCTTGTTTACTATGATGCAAGCTTTGTTGTACACCACTCTGAGTTTTCCCGTAGGGGTACTGTTCCGCCTACCGGTCGGACATTACTAACCTCTCTAGCTATCTAGCTGTCAGACTCATTGCTCGATAACCTTCCCCAATTTTCGATATCAGATTAGGGTGCTCGAGGAGGAAGGCCGGGCTGATGCTTGTTCCGCTGTCCCTACTGCGGTATTCCTGGCTCCCCGTAGGAGGGCCAGTAACCGGTGACCCTCTACCGTTCCGTATATTGCTCATCACAGGCATTTTGTGTGTGCCTTTAATTTATTCTGCTTTGCCATGTTCTACCGATTGTAAAGACACCGTTACATCAAGCTGCTCACTTTCATGTCCAAATCGTTTGATTCGCCGCTACTCGGTTCCTCTGGTCCGTTACCAAATGTCACACCTGCACTGATTACACAATCAGACCCAGTCTTACCTGTTACCTTCGATCCCATCCGTCATCTTCCCTCGTTTGTTATCTGCTCTCCATGGCTGGCATCACTCCTGTGTTTCCTGAATCTTCCCTCTCTGTTGATCCACCATGCTAACGCGTCATGAGAAAATTCGTCTGAATTTTTTCAAGTCTATCCTACACATTTCGATCTAACCCTACCTACCTCTTCCAACCACTGATGCTTTTTTCTCCTAGCACTCCTTTGCCCTCTGCTCCCGCTTCTCGAATATTCATTTATATACATATATATACATATGTATAGGCATATTCGCTCTACATGCTGCACATTTTTGCCGGCCATTTCTCATACTATAACCCCGTTGACCTTCATAATACGCGTCAATTCATTTTATATCTGTTCCTCATGTTTACCGCATCCAATTCTTTCAAACCATTTTCGCCATCTGTACCACCATTACCTTCTTCTAATGCTCTCTACCTGTTCTGCAATGAATTTTGGGCCCTGTCCGCTGACCATCTACTGCAATGTAGCAAGGCTTCATTGCTATTTAATCCCTAGCAATGGATACTTCTTTTTTCTCCACCGCCTGCAGCTACCACAGTTTATTTATCAATTTATAGCCTCTTTCGTGTATGCCTGTCAGTTTTCAGATATCCCCGCTTGGACCAGTCGGACTCTCCACCCGGCTTTGAACCTCAAATCGGCAGGGCATATATTTGAATCCGCCATTGGGTTCTTTTGAACCCTCCCTTTTTTTCTTTGGTGTACATACATTTGTCATACATCTATCTCCCTCCCTAACCTACTCATCCCACTTTTTTCGTGCATATTTCTACGTTTTTATGAATTTTGCTTGCCCATTTAATCGCTTAGAAAAACGTGATCATGCGTCTAGCATGCCCCGGGAGTCTCCAAAGGAAATCATTATCGTTATTATTATTATAAGCTTTCTATGATGGTTCCAGGCTAGCCGACTCTCGGAAGCTCTGTAATGTTTCTAGCTGCGGTTTATTTGTTTCTTGGCCTTGGCCATCTCAGCCTTCCACCACACAGGTTCGCCCTCCCTACAACTTGGTTTCACGGGTGCGAACACTTCCTGGAGGACAATCAGGATGAAAGACTCTTTTGAGAAATGCTCAGCCAAACTCGAAACGGATCCTGAAAATCAGAACGCGATTATCAGTGAAATTCTACGCTGCCAGGTTATCAAATGAACAATAGCACAAAACACATACGAACTACAATTATGCGATCATACGAGCTCAGAAAGCGAGAACCAAATTGCGACTTGCGATAAAGAAGCATGTGCATCACGCGGGTCCAGAATAGGATATGTCAGAGTAGCGCGTCGGACGCGAACAAACAAACGTTGGTTCCTGAAAACGTACAGCGCAAAAAACAAGCCAGTAATGTATGTGAGTGAATAATGTTAGGGAAACATGAAATTGCTGTGTTTCTGGGGAACTTTCCACAACCGGTCGTTAAACAGAGATCTCTCTATGACCCACCAGTACTCCTCGAAAGTAACCCCCTCTGCCTCATCCCACGTCAGCCCAATCACTTTAAAGCGAAGCTAATCTGTGTCCATACCACCGAAGTTGCTAACCAGTCCTGGGGGTACTTTGGGTTGCCCCAGGCATAGAGTGATTTTGACACACGCGTGACCGATACTGCCCAGCGGTTCACAGTAAAGCAGTTCAAAAGCGTCACTGGGGAGATTTGTTATTGCTAGATCCAGCAGGGATGGAACTCATCCAGCAATACATTTGGCATTTTCCTTAATATGCTGGTGCAAAGCATTTGCATGCCATTCTCAATAGGTTTTCTCCTCCGATCCCAGCACACAGACTTCAACCATCGGCCATTGTGTGGGGGTTGAAGTCACCCACTATCAGCGTCTTTTGTGCGTCCCTAACTAGTTCCGTCAGGGTCCGCAGTAAGCGAATATCCTAGTCACCTTTCGTACTTGGTGCCCTGTAGACACAGAAAACACTAACCTTTTGGCTTGGGAGGATGATGGTAACTGCACACAGCTAGACATTGCGAGTTCACATCTTGGTCTGAGACGGAAAATGCATTGTGCCTGGCCTAATGGCGGTGGCTACCCCTCCGCCAAGACAGTCGTGTTCTCTGTCCTGCCTATAGGTTGCAAAACCGCTGCTCATTTGCCCCGACACGTGGTTTTTCAGGAAGCCCTGCTTCCGTAACGGCAATTACTGACTTGTTGTGCCCCCAGCAGCTTTGTAGAGTTCTGTCCACTTGTTTCCAACACTACACGCGTGGATGCACAATACCACCGCTTTTTCCCAATCACTTAAGTGCCTTTCATTGTTCACCTCCTTCTGGTTCCCAGGCGCAACGCTCTAGAGGATAGCCAGTTGTTGCCTCGGTCGTCCCCACTGATGCGCCCGAAGCCGGCTTATGATTTAGGATTTCCGATGACCCCCATCCACCTCTTGAGAGTTGCAATAACATTCAGGCTGACAGGGGTCGCGCTGTCCCCCACCTTCAGACATTATTACCAATTTTCATCCTCATCCAGTCTCTCAACACGGCTGTTTCCGACCACGCACGCCACTCTCCTACTGCTGTCAGGGCGGGGCCCGAGAGCCGAGTACCGCATTTTGCTGTACTTGGTGGTTTCTTACAGGTGCCCTCGCTTTTCCAGCAAGGTTTCCACTCGGTGCTAGACCTCCAGGCCTTAATTCATACCCGTCCGGCGCAGTTCCGACACCCACCCCTGCTGATGTGGGTTATCATTGCTTCCATAGCCAGCCGTTCATCTCGGGTGGCCCTACCAGAGAACTCTACCAGTATTGGTCTCACATGACTCTGGTCTAATTTCGCAAGTGGTGACTTCCATGTCCCCATCCTGTCTTGAAGTCTTGAAGTAGTACGCGGGTTCTACGCTGGAGCCCAAATGTTCCCAGTTTTTGAGGTATCTTCTTATCTGCGGCGGTCTTTCGGCCGAAATAAATAGAGCTGGACAACAGGGAACGACTACGAGGGGCATATGCGTCAGAGGGTAGCATAGATGTTGATGCGCAGTGACCAGTAATCCGAACTGGATATAGCGCTCACAAGCTAGAATTGATGTGTAGTATGCAAGGATCAGTGTCTTTCGTGGGGGTGGTTCGTGCTCTATCTGGAAAATGCAAAAAAAGCGGAAAACTCCGTGAGAACGAAGGCTCGGAAAGCGCATCAACAAGATCCTACCATTATATTTATCGAAAACTAATGTGGCTGCCGTCAGGCAGCTCACCACAAAATCGTAGAATAAAACGGCACAACGAGACTGCAACGACTGTTCATCAAAACAGACGAAAACGCAACAGCATGTATTTTATACTTCGTCCTTTTTCCTTTTTTGATCTTCGTACTTGCATATATTTTTGAGGGTGGACAGTTTTTATTCCGTCCCACCAGCTCTGGTGACAAAAACTGTTCTGCCTTCCAATCCTCTCATTTGCCGTGCAAAAACAAACCGTTTTTATGGACCACTAGGACATCAAAACCAAGGTCACAGTACGAAGCCCATTAGCACGGAGCTCTTTTCCGAACCAGGTCTTCTGAATGGCTATCTCGTACAATTGTCCGATTGGCTGATTTCTTTGAGATCGGTTAGAACAACTGCTGGCTGGCAATTTGTCGCTTTTTGTGCCGTTTGATTAAGATACCTCTTGGCAGCTGTTTGGTTCAGTCCGCTGCTTCCACTAAAAACAATTTCTGGCCGTTGATTCATCAACTCCGCTCGGTTCGGTAAAGGCAACTGTTCACGGCTGATTGAATGGCTTTGCTGCGTTTCGTCACGGACTGACTGAAACATCGACCCGCTCCGCTGACCTGAGGTTTGCCACCGATTTTGGAAAGGTGAATACGTGCGGCCTGTGAAAGAAACTAGACAGTCTGTCAATGCGTCAGCAAATACCCTTACAGAAGGGGCACAGAAAAATAGGCCGGTTTAGGGAAACTGGAGAATGATCATACAGCGGTGGAAATGGCAGAGGAGGAACAGTTAGCCCTAGGAATGTTTCCAAAGCCTTTAAAACGTTTCTTGGCTCGGAGAGTCGGAAACTTCCTGCGTTGAGTTTTTCCAAAGCGGGACCAATCTGTGAGTAAAACGTTCTTGAGGATATTTGCACAAAGAAGAGGCCTGAATGTTTTCTTAGATTTCCCTTTGATGGTGTCTAGGCTCGAGAGCGCGAAAAAATGATCTGCATGCTTTGTAGTGAGAAGGTTGTACATTTGGAAAACATTTCCACTAAATCTGCGAGTCCCTGAGGAATAAACTTCTAAGCTCATCAGCCGTAGTCGATAAGAGGTGTGCGAAAATCAGCGAACTAGTTCCGTGACTTTCCTTTGTGAACGTTCAAAGACGTCAAGGTCGTTGACGAGGCCATAGTGTACAGTCTGACTGCCCTATTCTAGGGGAGGTCGGATTATAGCCCTGTAAGTAATGTGCAAGTCTCTTTTCACAACCGAAGAACAGTTTCGTCCTACCATGTTAAGAATGCTAAAGGAAGACCTGTTGGCCAGATAATGAGGTAGGTGAAAAGAACGATTTGTTTAGCCAGAATCCCAAGACCTTATGCTGTTCCGCACCCGGGCTTGGTGAGGCATTAGTCGTCCAGAAAAACTAAGCCGGGGAATTTCCAAATGACATGCCCACACGTCTGTCGTCATTGATTGGTAGGCTTCAGTGAGCAGACCACTGATTGGCGAGGTCCATCGCCAACCGCAATTCTGCGGCCTTGCCGCCCCAGATCGCAACGTCGTCAGCATAAAATACAATATTCACTGATATCACTTGGCAGGTCACTTATACGAATGGGAAACAACAAAGTGCCCAGCACGGATCTTTGGAGACTCCACAGTGTGTTGAGGATGGTTCCGAGAAGAAAATACCCGCTTGGACACTGAATGACCGACTAGTGAGAAAGCGGCGAAGAAGACAGCAAGATGCCGGAAATTCCGTAGGATCCCACCTTTAGTCCAGGAGGAATATGCGATACCCTGTCAAAAGCTTTCACGAAGTACAAAAAGATTGCGTGCGGAATCATACCTTGGTCATAGGTCCGAGTAAGACTATCCGTGACGGAGAGCAGACTCGTAGTGCTTGACCTTTCCGATAGGAGGCCATGCTGAGCCCGGGAGATAAATCCCCTCTTGTACAGGTGTGCCAGCGTGACACGTTTGATCATGCTTTCGAAGATCTCGCTGGCCCTAATGGGTCTGCAGCTCCCTGGTTGATGGTGATCACCCTTTTTGAGGGTGAGGCCGATTGTAGCTCTCTCCCAAGAGGTTTGGAATGTACCCGTGTCTAAGCCTATCTGGAAGAGCTCCACGTGGATTTCCATCAATATCACGGACGTTTGTTTAGGAATTCGACGGTGGATCTCATCCTGGCTCATCTAACTAAATAAACAAATTTGGCGTAGGTGGCTCTCTACCCCCTGTCTTTTGAAGATTGCAGTGCGTTAGTGTTGCTCAGATGGCACATGTGGGAGTTCCGGATAGACAGTGGCAGGTGGTGGGGTTTAAACCGTGTGGAAAAGTGACCTACACTTTTCTGCCACTTGAAAAAAATGTTGCGGCTAAAGTGCCATCCCTAGAGCAGGGTGCAAGTGGAATGAAGCCTAGCTGCTTAGCTTTGCACACAGACCCGAAAGAGCGGATTTGTTTGAGTTCGTCCGTGCAAAGATAGCCCGTTTGCCGTTCAGTAAAGAGCTTCCTTATTTTAACCTTGCGAACACTGTGAACGCGTTTAACTTCCGCAGCGTCCGGTTCTAGTCCTGTGAATTGAAGCCTGGCAAAACTCTCAGAATCTTCATTCAACAAAAGTATGACAGATTGTGGCCGCGTATGTTTGCCGTTGACCGTGGCTTATTTTCTTGGGACGTGAAAGTGGTCGGCCTGACGGATAGAGCTCTAAATGCAAGCGTAGAGAGTTTCTGCATCAGCTTGTCGGTCTCAAGTGCAAACGTTTTGCGCCAAAAACGACCCGAAATCATCGAAGTTGGTTCTCCCGAATGCACGGTTCAGCATGCCTCAGAAGACTTCAGTTGGTTAGCAAATTATATGGTCAAATTGGAGGACCGCATGGTCGGTTTTGTCTGAAATGGGAAATGAGTTGACAGTGTCTAAATGATGGTTCTCTTTGGAGACCATCAGATCTGGTGGTAAGGGAGCGTGCTTTTTGCGATGGCTGGATGGTTCGCCGGTTAGCAGCGACCAGGAGAAATCAGGTAATAGATCCTTTGGTGTGTAACCAGAAAGGCTACCGGCAGCATTTCTCTTCCAGCTGAGACGTAGCTTTAAAATCACGCAATAGTAAGAGGCGGTTGAAGCGACCTTTGGCTTTCAGAACTTGCAGCTACCCCGTAAGATAAAGAGATACGTTTGAACTAGTGCTTGGAGGACGACGAATCACACACACTGGGAGAAATTCTGAGGAATAAATTCCAATTCTAGAGAGTGAGGAGTCCGTGGGGTAGCTAGGGAAGAGGATAAATGCAGCGGGAGGACAGACCATGGCTGAGATACAGATCCAACCCATAGTGATAGAAATTTCACCATCCAGGTTAGGTGGAGCGAGCCAAGTTTCCGCTGCTGCCGGAATGTGAGGTTTTCAGTCCGCCACCAGCTGCCTCAGTTTTAGTATCCTATTGGAGATGCTCACATAGTTGGTAGAGAGGCTTCTCAGAGCAAGCTCAGAAGGCGGAGGACCGTGGTTGGGGGAAAAGCGCCAAGAAGTTATCTTTCGGGTATTCTTTCCTGTTCGGACCCATCAGTGGAGCCATTTGCGGAGGCTTTGCCTTTTTTGAGGCTGCCATTTCCGAGTTTGGTTCCGAAGGACGGGTCACTTTTGAAGATGGGCGAAAAAGAATTGGAAAGGAGAACGAAGTTTGGGCCGTTGTAAGGTATATGGAGAGGAAACCTGCATCTGAGGTTCCAGCCCGGGGACATGTCGGTTTGTGGAATAGAGGGGCCGAGGAGTTACTGGTAATGGAAGGTGCACAGGGATTACCCAGTGAGTCTACATTTTTCCGCTTCAATCCCAAAAGCTCACGTGTCACAATAACAGGGCTGAGAATGGCTGGGCCGGGAGTGGTGCTTTCTTTCCTGCCAGCCTGTTATTCTGGGGCATTTTGGACTCTGGTGTTATGTCTATGACCGTTATCTGCGGCTCGCTGTAAGATTAGTTCAGGTAAACGTTTTGAGTGCTGAATGTCAGAAACTCGACCATTGCCTGAGCCGCAGTGAAAAGAAACGCTAAGCCTCTTCGAGGGGGAGATAGGTGGGTTCCATTCAAGTGGACTCAGCCGCTGACTTGGGCTCTGGTTAGTCTTCCAGTCTGGTTATGACAGCACGGAAGGAAAGAGAAAGCTTAGGGTAGCCACTTTCCCTGGGGACTTCCGGTTTCCCGAATGACTGCCTTAGTCCTGCTTTCGTTCTGAGCGGACATGAAGAGGTTCGTCTTTGAGACCCCGCCGACACGCTCGAACGTCTTTCTTAGCAAGCTTCTCTGTGTGATCGGACCCTGGATAGAATTCCCAGAATTGAATTCGATGATTAGTCTTGGAATCTTTTTCTCAGGTTTCAGAGGAGGGCAAGATGCCCTTGATGGGTTGAGAATTTACATGGCTGTGGTACTAGGCAGAGTTTTAGTCCTTCCCATCGGGACTGGAGATTTCAAAAACCACCCAATACTATAGCCCTTTTTACTGCATTGGATGTCTTGCTGGTCGTCAAAGCTGTATCCGGAATTATCTGCTGGAGGACTTTGTCTGCTTGAGTTGCAGCAGCCCCTGTTGGGAGCGATGTCGTGGATAGAGCTTTTAAGTGGAACGTCTCTGGTTCTAGAATGGACACTCAAGCCCCTAGTTCACCTACCTCGGTCGCTGGTTGGTCAGAACAAGGCCTGGCTAGTGTCAGAGCCATTAAGCACGGGAAGGGTGCACTCGTCCGAATTCCGGATCAGTATAACGCCAAACATTTATTGCGAGACGGAGTAAGAAGAAAGTACACCAAACCGAGCTTGAAGGGGCAAAAATTGCTGGCAATTCACGGTTGAGCGGCGATAACACAGTGCAAGGCTGCACAATGAGGGCAGTTCGTATCAAAATTTGCAGCCAAGGTAGGTTAAGTTTCGATTTTGAAACTTTAACCCAATAATCCAGCTTCTTGATGAGGTCTTTGATCGTCTGTGGAGTCACCGAGATGAAGTGGGAGTGTAGAGAGGCCGAAGAGTAGAGGTGGAACAAAAAGGAGAGTGTACCGAACGACTGGAGGTCGGCACCATTTGCCTCCATCCTCGGAGGAGGCCAACGAAAGGTGGCTTTCAACTGCCTTCCCGTAAGCTGACCACTAACCGCACTCCAAGAGCCGGGGGCACGGGTAAGAGACCGGCTGAAAGAACGTCTACGGGCCACCAGCCGGTTGCTAACCAGCAACAAGGGTCTTTTGAGGAAAGATCCTATATTACAAACCTGCTATCATCTATTGACGAGTCAACCGGCGAGTTAGACCAATGAAAACGAGTGGAGGTGTGCTACTTGGACTTTCAAAAGGTCTTCGATTCGGCGAACCACTGTTTCTTGTTGGTCAAACTGAAGGCACTTGGAATGGCCTCACAAATTGTGAGGTAGATCGAGGGTTACCTTAGTAAAGGAAGACTTTCAAAGGAGATTTTCTCGAATGATAAGCGGGATGCAAGAGAGGTCGAACCGGGAAAGCCTAAAAGCCCTAAACATGTCCTCTGCGGATTGTCGTAAACAATGGGGGGATTTGATAGAGTGCAGTAAGTTACATAAGTGAATCACTACGGCCGACATACCATTACTGACTCGTAGACACAACCTTGCACTAAGGGGACACAAGCATAGAATGGACAAACCAAGAGCAAGCAGGAGCTAGAGGGCAGGCCCCCTTTACCACCGAGCCACAACTGAGTGGAACAAGTTACTTGCACACGTAGTGACAGCAACCGCGGTTGTGACTCTTAAACGCAAACTGGATGTGTACTGGGCAGGGGTACTCGGAGACTATTACTAGCCGATGCAAGTCACTTTTTATTTTTATTGTATTCCGTCGTTTTCTATGCCCCCCGCCCAGACCAACTATCTCATACTGCACCTCATCACCAGTGTTTCCTAGCTGTACATACATCTGTCACACATTTTACATCATCCTACCCATTATTATTCCATACGAACATCCTCACATTGGTCGAGGACTCGGGTGTGTCACACGAGGACAGCCGTGAGATGTGGCGCCTAAATTATACTAGTGTGAGGTTGCTGTTCCCAGAGGAGAGCGTATTTGTTTGCTTTTCTCCTCACCTAATACAAATACCGAATTATATTAGAGACCTGGCTGTAGAAGCGCAAAAAGAACTCCTTGAGCTAACAGTGCAAAAAACTGAAAGTTTATTAGCTCAAGCTCCATGTTCTGTTACATGAACTGGCCACAACCTACCTGAAGAAGCAGTGTCGCGATCTCCCTCCACCTATTTCAGATCCTGCCGGATACTGTTTTATCCATCACAACATCCGGGTGAAAACCACAAAGACAGCATGGTTTCGTTCTGGCCGATTCTACCATGGCCAAGGAGTACGGTCTGACTTGTGTCGGGCAAGCCTTTACTGGAGCTCTTCATCTGCTGGCCAACTTGATCGCAATCTGACCGAATGGCATAAAACCCCTTCCGACAGCTTGCCATTGGATTGAATGGAGTCTCTGACAGATCTTCCCCAGCTGGTGTCCAAATCCGACTCTGAATTTATAAACCGCACAACAACTACTACTGTCCTAGGAACCAACGTCCATCGTTTTCAACCGAGGTGGCTCACCAGTTTCCGCTGTTCACGTAGAGAAGTAATTAAAAATCTCTCTGCCCTTGCACCATATCCCTCACTCCGAAGGGGACTATATTCACGGGACAATATGCAGCGCCTATAGCAGTCACCCGCTGATATACTTTACATGGGTGCGACCTGAATAAAGAAAGCACCCGAAAGGCTGTGAGCCACTTTCACTTTCAATGCCCTGCTTGGGTGCAGAAAAGCACCAGGAGACACGGTGAATTAGTTTACTAATCATTTCAGGAGTTGTCTGGCCTAGTCCAGGTAAACACCTTTATCATCTCTTCTGTAATAATATTTTGTTCCTCTTCGATGACATTCCTCTTCACGATTTGCTCTTCTTGTCGTGGGACTCCATACGTCTACCGCCGGCCATGAATTCCCAATACTGAACGATACTCATTTTTCCTGGTAAACTATTCACTATTCTTGCAGTGTACTGACCCATTTTTATTTAAAAATTTTCCCATGAACACCACTTTGCGGCCTCTGTCCGTTTACTCCGTCCAGTGGACTGGAAGGAACATTCTTCATCACCTTTGCGTCACTCATGCACATTTTGTATCTCCTGCGTCGCGCGACAGCGTTCGTTTCAAAGGCTTCATGTCCTGTCGGTTGTTTACTACTGCCGATGATTTGCTCGAAACCGACTCGCATTTTGCCCTGTAAACCGTTATGAATAAAGTTCGTTTAAACTCGACCCAGTTTTATTCTTTCTTTGCCAAGGTAGCCGACCGTACTCTTAAAAATTTGTAATTTCCTTTTTCATTGAGCGACAACGTTCACCTTGGTCATGCTCCTGTGCGTGCTTCTCTGCCTAGGTCAATAAATATACTCTTACCATTATTATTATTAAAGGATCCGAGTAGTACAAACGTGGAGGAGTCATGATGTTGTGCAGGACCGGGATAGATCAACTTGGGGGCACTGCGTAGGCCAGCTACTGAAGTGACTGAGAAAGCATATGATCACTAATCGCGCTGCTGACTGCTGAAGGACTATGGATTATACTTCAACAAACAGTATCATTTGACAACTGTGATAGGGGAGGGAACAGCAACAGTTAATGTGCCACCCAATGAATAACAGCAGCGAGTTCTGTCATGGGGAATGGAGGAGTTTACGGATGGGACAGGACATTTATGAGACGCGAAAAGCAGGAAATGCAGGCACTAACGTGCTTGCAAAAACCGGCGACTATTCATAGAGGAAATTGTAATAAGCCAAGCGAAGGAAGGGGGGTGGAGATGAAAGCTGCACACTATTAAGTGCATAGACGGAGTAGTAAATTTTATTCCCTGGCTGAATGCGATTGCCCTACAACCGGTTCTGTTTATTGCCGTTCTTTAACGAGCTAGAAATGTGCCAGAGTCGGAGCATCGCTGAAAGAGCTCCGCGCAGATCCCCGCGAGGGTTACGGACGTCTCTTCAAGAATTCCAAGGTGAATCTCATCTAAGCCCATGAAACTGAAAGGGTCAGTTCGAAGTGAACTGTATATTTCTTGACCGTGGTCAATACACATGCACAAGGCAAGATCAGAGAATACAGCAGTACATGTCAATGTGAGGTATTCACAATTTCTAAATTTATGGATCACACAGCAGCCGAAATACACCAGTAAAGTCATGTAGTGTTTGAATGAACCAAAGTGGTAGTGGTTGGAGTGGGAATTGCAAATCGGTTTCTAATTCGGTGAGGGCGGTGTGGGTAGCTAGACAAACGTGAGATTGCTGGTATAAGCGATAAATGGTCGGTCACTAACGAGTAACAGGTCAAAAGAGATGCCAAAGAACAAGACTGAAAGTAAAGTAAGCATGAGGCTGTCAACGAGCAGTCAAAATTACCAGCGAAATATAGAACACTGATCCAGCAATGGGTAACCAACCGCGAAGAAAGCATGTGAAATGAATGCAAGTGAGTCAAAAGTGATAATGAAAAGGACCTTTCGTCGGGGTGATTTCAGTGTTGATAATAACAGAATTGTACTCTCTGTCTGGTAAATTGCGTGGGGCATATAAGCTGTTCAGCCGACAGACCTGGGAGTTCGGCATAGCCAGATAGAAGTAAAGTTACGGTAGCAGTCTAGAAATGCGACGTACTAATTCTTCCATGGGGGATAAAGTCATATTTTGAGTGCAAACTGATTATACTAGTAGTTTGCCGATCATGACCGAGATGCGGGCGCAAATGCATGAACATGCACGAAATTACTCAGCTTGGTGATATATATTCGAATCTGAGGAGTGAAACTCGGACACGGAACAACAAAGCCAGCTACAGGATGAGTGAATCAAATTGATAGTGGTTTGCGCGGCATATATGAGCCGTTTTTAAGTTCATGTTCGTTGTGGATGGTTCCCTGCTGCACCACACTAATGGCTATTCTCGACTGGTCAGAGAGTAATTTTTGCTTGGCACTTTGTAAATCAAGCAATATAATTGGTGCAAGAAGCTTTATAAACCGCCGAATAATGGCGAAGATTGAGATTTCTTTGGTGCACGATTTACCAATATACTGATTGCATTTCCCGAAAAACGGACTTTTGAAAAGGTGATATCGGAAATTGATGTGAAATGCTGATATCGAAAAAATAACCGCACAATCGCCTGTAGATCTATCCACCGGCTCATTTTGAGATGGAAGGCAAGGGGCGATTTGGTGACAACTAAAGGCCGTGACAAAAGCAGTGAGAAGATCTCCGCAAGCTGCTGGATATAGAGTGCGAATCAAAGAGGTGCAGCTTGCTCTATCTCGTCACACCATAGGGCAGGCCGCGCCTTGCATCATCACGGACCTTTCATGTGATTCCGGTGAGGACAGTGGTGACTGAATATACGCTATGCTAAAATCAGACAGACATTGTCTTGGTGAGCGCCAAGCAACATGTCGGCTTTTTGTTTTGAAACAAACGATAACAATATTATTGTTACCGGTATATTTTTCAACAGCAGCCGGAAAACACACAGGAGCATGACCAGAGTGTAGTTCCGATCAATGAGATGGAAAAATACAAATTTTCAAAGAGAAGCCGGCCACTTTAGCTAACAGGAGTATAAAACTGGGCCAATTTTAAACGAACTTCGATGACAACGGTTTACGAGGTATTGCGGGTCACTTTCGATTTCATCATGGGAATTAGTGAGGAATCGACAAAACAGGAAATGGTTGAAACGATCTATGTCTTCGGATGCGGAAGGTATAATATATGCAGGGCTGATGCACATGTGATGAAGGATGCTTTTCCAAGTTCACTGTACGAAGTTAACAGGGAAAATTGCAAAGTGGTGCGCACTAGAATTTTTATAAATATGGAAAAAACTAACATACTGCGAACAAGGTGAGATGATCACCAGGAATAATGTATTTTATTCAGTGATGTAAACCCACAGCTGGCGGGAGAAGGACGGATCACCGAGAAATAAAGAATTTACTGCCTAACAGAATATCGTCAAGGAAGAAAAAATAATAAAAATGGCGGTATATTTTTCGACTGGGATCATGACACGTGCACGAAGTATGATCCCTGAACACAAGGTTAAACAGCAGTATAGAGTATCCGCAAATTTCGAGTCAGATTCGTACATTTCGGCAACAGAACGATAGGACCGGACAGAGTTTAAATTAACTAAGGTGAGGAGGGCTAACGCGGGATGTGCAAAGCCCTTTCAATTTCGGGAGCCGGACATTGCGCAGTTTGCGAAACATAAAGCTGTTCATTCAAGCGTAAGTAAAACGTGGGAAAAATGTAGTATATACGATAATGGGTAAGCCCGTGGTTCAGCGGGAGATCAAAGAAAACTTGGGATGTATAGAAAGAAATACATGGATTCACCGGCTGGTTGGATGATGTATCCATATCGGGAGACCGGCGGGAGATTTCTACCAGCGAATATCCAGACACGGTGGAGAGTAAAACCAACAGCCAGTTACCAGTCAATAGTGTCGGTGGCGTATTGGGTGGTTTGTTTACCCTGATGTTATTCTCACAAATCACTGGACCAGGGGGCGGCGGCTGGGAAAACCTAAACAGGGAGGAAGCCCTTGGGGTCAAATAAGTTTATTTTTGTTGTCGCGTTTCTTAAAAAAGTGCTGCCATATTAAAAGAACGCCTTTTTGCTTGAAGGTACGCATGAGGAGGAAAACTAGACAAGGAATATAAGGTGCTACCGAAGCAGCGCGGACGGTGGCTGGGGGCTTAGCTAGAGATCTCAGAATGAGGTCACTAAGGAAGCAGTCAGATGGGACCAGAATAAGGGGCTGACGCATCAAGGCAAAGTTTAAGGAGATGATGGGGAGAGGTGAAATGTGGCCACGCAAGTCCTATGGCAAGTGGAAAGGCGGACCAGAGGAGACATGGGATATTGTGTAGGAATTAAGGACAAACCTTTCTGTATACACAGTAAAACAACGCAGAGGTAACTCTCTACCAACAGCCAGTGGCCGGCATTTTGTTTCATAAAGTTCATATGTGCCACGGACAGTAGGTCACGAATTGGGCCGAGCATGAGAGGGCTCACCAGGTGCGACTGGCTGTTCATGGGGAAAATGACTGGGATAGTAATAAGATGGACTAAAATTGCTTTGGTTGAAGAAGTGGGGGATGGAAGGTTGAAAATGCACTAGCGACGGTAGAAATCCACCCATGATTTGGGTTCCACAAAGCAGTGTGAACGACCAACTGGAGGGTGTACTGGGAGTAATTGTTGGGGCTGTGTGTAATGCAGTTTGGTGTCGAGTATCCGCCTTGCGGCCCGGTGACACAGTCATGGTGGCTTGTAACCTAGGTTATACTATTTTAGTCGCAATGGCGTGTGATGTGGAGGCTCAACAAAGCATCCGCCAGCCTGGATATAAGTTTGAGCCATGGGCGCTCAACTCGGAGTGTAGTCCAGTCCGATCAATCAGTATTCCGAGAGTAGCGCCTAGTAGGCTGACGGCTATTCAGGTAACCGGCATGATCTGACAGAATGATGGAGATGTGACAGCCTGGAGGAGTTCCAGCTGGGTGCTGTGATTAATGTATCAACAGAAATTCAAAATCTACAATTTAAGGAAAGTAATCAGGGCCGAGATTAATTGAGGAGATCAGCGATCTGGAAGTGGTTCCAGCGGCGGGGTACGATAACCGATGAAGGCAATATATGATGAGCTAAGAGTATTCGTATAAATACGGCAAAGGGTAAGGCTGCCTTTTAGGGGTCGGTGGCACAAGCTTTATGCCATAGACAGGTCTATGAAGTCAAGTGTTTACAGCGAAAGCTTAGAGGGAGTGTGTTGACGCTGGTAAGCCATAGTTTTGACGGTTTATAAATGGCTTCAAGCTGATGAAGTCACGATATATTTGGGTACTTTATTCGTGACAGGGTCTTGTTACAACTTCGGTGCCTCGACAATTTTCTGATGAATGAGCTTAAGGAGGTTGAGAGATGAATGATTGTCCTGGGTCATGGTGACAGTCAGTTCATAGTTCGACAGCTGGCTACGGTCATCTGCCAGATGGCGAGCATCATGTTATAGGGTTGTTTTGATTCGCACCCTTTGTCGTGTGCCTGCTCATTTAAAGGTGTAGACAAATGTTTTGGGGGAAGACTGCTGGGTTAGGATTTGAAATCATCTGGAGAGGACCGTAACAGTGGACACCTGTACCAGGCCTCACTGCCTTGGCAAACTGGTCAACACATTATTTCATCTGGTCTCCTGGGACCCTTCTTTAGCCGTACTGGGCATTAAAAGTGAGAATGGCTTAGAGCACTTTGGGTTCGCGTGCCCACCATGCTGAGACTCTTTGGGAGGGAGAGCGTAGCTGGCCTATTGTGAAGAAAGGTTCTATCGCATGGTTGTTGGTCATTCAGAATTAGAAAGGTGATCTTTCGGCAGGGCGTATGATATCAGCGGGTGACTTCAATAGGTACCGCATATTACAAAAATAACGATTCATCTCGGAAAAGCCCGAAACACGCCAGGTGCAACATCATACTTTTACCAGCAATAGAATGGACAGACTTTATTCGTGAAGATGTAAAAATATGCATAACAAAACGATAGGTGGGTCCAGAAGGGGGACCGGAGGAAAATAAAAGCATGGTAAGTGTATGCACACCAAAGAAAAGTGTAGATAGTTTAAACGAACCCAAAAGGGGATTCAAATGGATACTCGGTGAGTGTGAAAGCCAAGTTCGAAGGAAGGCATTCAGTTCCGGTACTCCGGCGGGGAAAACCCCCAAAAGGCGCCGTCTGACTGCGGTGAGCGATAACTCATACCAATTTCAGGAGATTGTTCAGCTCGGGATAACTGGCGAGGGTACAACTGACGCTGCTGACGTTGTAACAGCTGGCCGTTATAATTACTAGTGCCTTGTGTAAGAGATGGCACGAAATAGCTCTTATTAAAGATAAACGTGCAATAAATGGAAGCTAAGCTTGAGCTTAGGTGATAGGTGGACGGAAGGGTCACGGGTTGAGGAGTCTAACTCCTAAAAGGTGCCATATTTTTAGAGTTATTGCGTGGAAAATGCACCACTGCCCTTAAAAATGATGGGGTAAACACCTTATGCTGATTACCTTACGTCGGATGGGTACAGTCTGAACTGCTGTATTTCTGAATAAAGTCGTAAGTGAACGCGGCAAGTAGGGATGACTGATTCCCATGGTGCGATGGAAAACCCTGTTCCTTTAAACCGCATTTGTGATGAAAACCACCGGCTTAATCCCCTTTTTACACCGACCTGCGTCTTAACTGCGAGCAGGTGCGCACACGGCCGTGGATGCTACCTGAGTGGGAATGTGTGACTAATATACCCATTAGACGGGAGTAGTTGGCCGTTAGCATAATCCCACCCCTCTGCTTGGCGGCCTAGGGAGGGGGCAACAAGCCATGAGCTCCGAAGATAGCTGTAAGTCGATGAAAAGAAGTTGTTACAGTTTGTTTAATGTGTGCTATAACAAAAAGAAATTACAAGCCATTTTGGACACCGTAGCAGAGAACAGCTACTGGACCTTCTCGTCAGACATCGTCATTCATACATGAAAAAGAAACGTACGATTAACATCATATACAAGTAAACGGAAACCAATGAAAGTTTAAATGGACTTTATAATGTAGCGAAGTAAATATAACATGAATGATACATTTTATATGATAGGGCGATATAAAATGAACACAAATGTATATGAACATAAAAATCGAAACCGGAAAATGAATTCCTACGCATCATCACAAATATATATATGATTCGTATAACTGTCTGCAATAGGGAAAGACAGCAAACATTGAAGAGTTTGCCTGTTGCATCACACGCCATAAGGACATGTTAAGCCTGTGCACACGGTAATCTATATTTTAATATAATTTTACTCAAGCATGCAGTGCCATCTGCGGACCTCCTCAGCCCTCCCCACCCCCTAGAAGAGAATAACTTTGGAGACCCCTCCACCCACGCGAGGGTGTGCCGTGCGCCCGCCACCTTCGGCCAAATGAATTTCGGGTGACACCGGTCACCTAGGGGGCCATACAGCGGTGCCACCATCCACCCGTGCAGCCGGTAGACGAGAACTATTCCACAGACTCAGCAACCTCCTAGCCGACCCTCACCTAGGTGTCCGTGTTGCGTTATGTTTGAAATGAAGTAAAAAGATTACTGCTAGCGGTAGTTGAATGCGGAGGTCGCTTTTGTACGCAAGGGTTCTTCAAAATGAAATGTGCTTCTGTTTAGATAAACAGTGGACGCATACATAATTTTCCTGGTTGTCTTAATTGGCACGCTTGTGGTGCATCCATCGGTCACGAGTGCAGCACTGGACCCAGATAGTATTCTTGTCTATGTCGGCCGATGTTTCCTCCATTCGGGAAATGCTGCACACTTCTTCCCTGACTGGGAACCCTCAACTTCCAGACGCCTTCGTTTGTCTTTGTTCTTATACTCGGCTAAAGTCATGGTCTGGAGCCGCCGAACTGTACGGGTTGCACTTAGTGGCCTATAATTTCTATGTGTTTTCTCATCAGTGTTCTTAATGTCAATGGCAGCCCTCCGTTTTGAAAACGAAGGCTTTATCATTTCAGTTGCTGTGGTGGAAACATGTTCTAAAGGTTGGATCAGCAGCATAACCCCGCGTGCAGCCATGCAATTCCATAAATACTACCGCGCTACTCTGTCTTTTGATAAATCCACAGCGGTCTCGGAGGGCCTAACGTAACACAGGATGTCCACGTCCCTAACGGAACCAATTAGCACAGCCAGATTTCTCAGCTGGGGCAAACACTCCATGGAAGTCCTGTGTCCCAAACTGCCTAAAGACGCGGCAATATCATAGAGAACATCATCACATAAAGCAAACTTCTTACTTGGGCTTATCACGGGTGCATCCTGAACAGCTTCCGGCTCCGTCGCTGGAGGCGGTATGCTTTCCCATGGGCCTTCATCCGCAGGTAGCCTACGGGTATTGTACTTAATCACGTCGCTCATCTTCAGTACATGCCCGCAGGAAAGTAGCCACTGTCTGCTGAAGCCACAAGAACACTGTGGGTTAGCACCCACTTTAACCCTGGCAGTGTGACCGCCTACATTCTGCCACCCAAAAACCGTACATGGGGCCACTGCAGCCACCACATGTGTACAAACGTGTCCATCAAAGGCTGAACGCGCGTACTTACTAAGCCGACTAGGGAAGCCAGTATACCTCTCCATCCCTTGAATAGTCTGTAAAGAGCCTTCCGTCAGCTTACCAGGCTACGGCGCCTGCTTTCCTCCAGGTTGTGCGTGCGCTTTATAATGCGTGTAAATACATCAGTTAAAGATGACCTGTTACATAGTCCCACTTTCAAATACCTGTTTTCTATCTCCACCCTACTGATAGTTAATACTCCTAGATTGATGACAGATCTGACAATATAACCAGCCCACATATTCTCGAAGGGTTATCACGCCCGATCGAGATAGTGCGTCTAAGCAACATATCGACCGGCAATGGCCACCTTTAACCGACCAAACTGCTCTTTCGTAGAGGAATGAACCAAACATCGCATTCAAAGATATAGACACCGTTTCCATTTATTGACAAACCAATGAACTGAAATCAGTGCCGCCTCATGCCCTGGAAAACATGAAGCCGGCAAAAGACTACTGCGCTGTCAGGATAATGCCCCCTAATTGCAATATACTGCGATACACTCCAATCAACGACCATGGTCTTGGCACATAGAGGACCGGGTAACCAGTCCCTCATTTCCCCGACGGCACGTTGATAATTTACTCCACTCTAGTTCTTGGGAATGGTACAAAGAATGGACCTACTCGACAAAATTTCGTCTGTATTTACTGCTTGCCACAGAACGCACCCTCCACAGTTGAGCTGACGGGTCGAATCAGCCAGGAAGACTTCACCTAACTTCTTCACCAAGGGAACAACCTTTCATGGAGTGAAGAAGGCTACCGCACTAGTCCTCCCCGGTATACCAAGTGCAGAAAGCCCTTACCCGCAGTGCACCTGTCCGGCTGTCCAAATTAGTAGCCGTCATTCCGGTGGTCCGCAAGCCCGCCACAGTAAGCAACCGGTTAAATTTATCGACAGCACAAGAAAAAATTTCCTGTGAGCTGGGGAAAGTCTTCGTCGACAAGCCGATGAGAGACTCTTGATCAGGAGTCAGACGTCTATTCTTGACACTCCCATAAACAAATGAAACACGTAGCAGACGGTGAAATACAACCATGTACTGCGCCCTAACAGCTCGAACCACGACAAACACTGGGCAATGGATATCCTTGTATTTAAAATATCATTGAGCAATTCAGTCGCAGTGCTTACTCAGTCGCGGTCTGCTTAGGGCGCCCTCTATGGACACAGCAATACTTCCCTCGATCATATGGAAACGATCTTGGGAATGCAGCAGGGTGGGTGCTAACCCAATTTTCACCACTGACGCTTGTGTAAATATAGAATGACGTCAAACCAATCCGTTGTAAAACTCGTAAATCTCCCTCAAAGGTTTTGCAACAAGAGAGCGTTCCACGGACAGTCCGACAGAAATGTCACTGTCGTCGACTTTTGCACTGGAAGTTGCAGCGGAACCAGTGGGGGCAGCCATAAAAGTTAGCGCAGAAGAACTGCTACAACCTTGGACAGAGTTGTTTATATATTGCTTTCAGTCTGACTCAAACAAAATTCCGATTGACATTTCTTATACTATTTTCATTTTTTCCAGGACGGAAGCCATCATTTGAACCCGTTTCCCAATGTGCACAACCATAAAAGCAATATTACTGCATTTAAGGGTGGACAATACATGACCATCTCGAATGGGGAGCCAGACTGGTCCAGGTAGGGACATCTGAAAGCCGACAGATATACATGGGGGCTATAAATCGGTATGAGAAGCTTTGTCAGCGGGAGACGATGGAGAAAAGAGTAGGATGCACTGCAATGGACAAGTTGGCAATGGAGCATGAGCACTCTGTAATAGATGGTCGGCAGACAGGGCACAAAACTTATTGTTGAACGGAAAGCGAGCAAGGCAAGGCCTAAAAGAAGGATCAGGTGAAAAAATGAGTTGCGAGTATTGGATACGGTAGAAGTGAGGCAGAGATGTAGAAGGGATGGAAGAATATTACGACGGCCGGCAGGATGATAGCATGAGAAATGACCGTTGAGGATGAGCAGGAAGCAGAAAGAATATATGTATATGAGGGGAGCGAGGGCAATAGCAGTGGATTCTTAAAAAAATGCCAGTGATTGGAAGGGGCAGGTAAGGTTAAATCGAGTGGTATAGAATCAACTGAGGTATATCCTGGTGACTTTTCTTCATGACAGGTGAATATGGCGACCAACAGAGAGAGAGATGGAAACCATAGAAGCATAGAAGTGATGACGGCTAGGAACAGCAGCGGTTATTACCACTGTCAATATAGCTCTTCAATGAGAATCCTTATCACCATTGGGCGTGAAAATATTGAAGTATAAGCGATGGAAAAAGTATAAGAAGAGACAACCTGATTTAAACGTCAATCTGACCTTGACCTGCGAATATACCTCTCCGTCAGGGTGACAGCTGTGTTGTAAAGGCAGAATGATTATCAATTACGTCTCTACGTGAACAGCGGAAACTGGTGAGCCACCTCGGTTGAAAACGATGGACGTTGGTTCCTAGGACAGTAGTAGTTGTTGTGCGGTTTATAAATTCAGAGTCGGATTTGGACACCAGCTGGGGAAGAACTGTCAGAGACTCCATTCAATCCAATGGCAAGCTGTCGGAAGGGGTTTTATGCCATTCGGTCAGATTGCGATCAAGTTGGCCAGCAGATGAAGAGCTCCAGTAAAGGCTTGCCCGACACAAGTCAGACCGTACTCCTTGGCCATGGTAGAATCGGCCAGAACGAAACCATGCTGTCTTTGTGGTTTTCACCCGGATGTTGTGATGGATAAAACAGTATCCGGCAGGATCTGAAATAGGTGGAGGGAGATCGCGGCAGTCTGGAAAACTTTCCAGCTGGGAATTATGATAAACTTTCTAGCGGCCGATAAGCGTGGGTGAGATATGATAATAGAGAGGAAAGAGATTGGCCGGCATGAACACGTAGAGAGCTCAATAAGCTTTCAAACGACTCAGGCACAAACAAAGGAACCATAGGCATAATTGGCGGGCAGAGAGCGCAGCCGTGGGGTATTTACTGGTCGATTGCCGGTGACTGGTGTCTGGCATTTCTTCGCAGGCTGCTAACAATTTGGGCAGCAATCCCAGTAGTGGGTTTGTTGCTAGGACTCGTAAAACGTTGATATTTCACAAAAATGAGGAACAATAAGTAGTTAGGAGTGGAAAATACGTACGGTTCTTCGTGTTCATCCCTTGTGGACCTAAATGAGGCAGGTTTTTGTCATCTTTTGCCTTGACATGGTGCCCAGGTCGGTGGGCTGAAAGTCTAGGCTACGGTGGTGATTATAGTTGGCAGGAGGAAACTAGGATTTACCAAGTACCCAAGTGGCAGTTTGAATGACTAGTCTGACGGCTATTTGACACGTGCAGCCGTAAGGTATTTACGGGTCTGATGCGGTTGGCTGGTGTCAAGTGTTGATTTCTGTTGAGTAGGGTTGCAAACCTAGGCATACCTCGGACGCCAGGATATAGAGGAGGCCACATTTTAATGAAGGTGGCGGAAGATAGAGGAGTATGAATGGAAACGGTGCAGGGTTTCCATCACGTCCGTTTTACCTTACGCCCCATGGGGCGACCTTGGTGCAACGGGAGTGCAGCCCCAAGTTTTTCAACAGTAAGCTTGAGGAAGCCTTAGGTTTGCCCCAGATTTGCCGCACGTGGACCCCGCGTGGCAAACTCGGGTCGTGCTACTTGGGATAGTAATCAAATCCGTTTTCGTGGGCCAGCTCTTTGGCGACGCTCCGGCCGGTAAGAAGGACCACGTCAGGGACGGTCAAGAAGTGTTCCAGCGAGCCCGTGAAACGTGGATAAGGAGGCTTCCGTGGATGTTTATCGGGAGCTTATTTCATTACTTTGAGTATTTCATGAGGAAGAATTAGGGTCTCAACTTCATCTCTAATCTGGAGGCAGAGAGCTGCGGTGAGCGATGGCGTAAGGCATGATTCGTGGAGGGAGCAAGACGAATGGGTTCAGTACATGAGAAGGCCATAGGGTGGTGTTGCTTAAACAGCAAGCACAACTCGAGCTTCACGCCACGCAACCACAGAGGGGCAAGGCCGAGTGGGGTGCATCGA
Source organism: Fasciola hepatica (assembly GCA_948099385.1). Classification (NCBI taxonomy): domain Eukaryota; kingdom Metazoa; phylum Platyhelminthes; class Trematoda; order Plagiorchiida; family Fasciolidae; genus Fasciola; species Fasciola hepatica. The sequence continues at coordinate 1,418,148 of CANUEZ040000011.1, forward strand.
TCCTTGTGACACGGACTGGAGGAGGAGGCCTGGCGTGAGATTTGTAAGTGAGCAGTTTGCAATCGCTTAACCGAGAAAATCTGGAAATGAGACCACCGGTTCTTCTTGTCTTGGCATTACGGGGTGGAACATGCCCAAAAAACCTAAAGCTCCAAGAATAATGAAGACCCAGATCCCGAACCAACGGGCTGTACGAAACTAGAGGGTAGTGGATAAGCAGGGTTCCGGGGGCCACTTGACACCTGAAAGCCGTGCAGCAGCTGTGAGATGTTGAGAACTGTACTGGCCTCCGTGCCCTTTTAGATCACTAGAAATTTCATCCAGCTTAGTGTTGACGTTCTGACCAGGAAACTCGAAGGCAACCTTCGTGTCATCAACGAAACTAAATGGGGTGCAGTGGTGCAGGATGGGAAGTATATCATTCACGTAGGTGAGAAAAAGCGAGGGACCGAGTACACTTCCTTGTACGCACACACTGGTAACTGGAGCAGATAGTGAGAAACATCCATCAATGGAAACCTCTTGTGAGCGATCTGAGGGGTACGATGTTAGCCACGACGAATGGGGACCGGAAAGCCTTTGAGCTTTGAGACTAATTGGTAATAAAGAGTGAGTGACACGGTCGAAAGCCTTGGTCATATCAAGGTGTGTAATGACGATAGATTTATTGTTGTTAGCCGCCGCCGTTATGAAGTTAAACAGTCTTACTGGCAAATGGTGCACAAACGTGACCTTAAGAAGCCGTGCTGCCCACTATGGATGACTTTATGAAACAGTGGGAGATCGGACACCCGCTGTTTGATGAGGCATTTCATCAACCTAGAAGCAGATGGAATGTGGCCGATGGGGCGGTAGGCGTAAGAGTTATGTATTGGTCAATTTGTGTGAATTGAGATGATGATCGTAGTCTTTCACCGTGAGGGAAATAAACCAAACTTGATGGATAGGTATTAGACCTTCAATGGTAGGGCTGCAACTTTGGTTCCTCCAAGATGTAGAAGTGTGGGTGGAACACCATCCTGTCCGCGGTGTGAGGACTATCGGACACGGATGAGCTGGTTGGTCACCTCATTAAGGGTACACTCCAGGTCAGATATTACGTGCTTGGTGACAGGGTCTATGCATGACGGTAAAGTGAGTGGGTCCAAAGTCATGGAGGCGGCAAGGTGGGAATTAAGCGCCTCGGCTAACACCGCAGGTAAGAAGGTGTGGTCATTGTTTGTTAAAATTGGGGGGGGGGTTATTGTCGGCCTGCTCTGCTTCCTGTTTTTTGGTAAATGTGCTAACTTTGCGAAAGTATTATGGCATTGCGGTGCAGATACTTCTTGTCTATGTGCGTGTTGTCAGTCTTGACTCTGAATGCTGCCGAGAGTCGGAGCTGCAATACTGAAGCTACCTAACCGTCGGTGTCATACGCCTTCTGAGACCTTGTGTGCCTGTTTTGCATTCGTGTCAGGAATGAACTACGGACTCGGTCGCATAAGACAAGAGGGTTGGCGGTTGCGGACAGCAGGTTAGATGAGCTAGAATATGGTAAATCAATCGCCAGCTTAGCGTCGCCTCTCAGGAAGTACACTTTCCAGGTTAACGATCGAAGCCAGCGAATAGGGCTTTCCCATTTGACTGCTGTAAGGGGATGATTGTGTGTGAAACTCATCAAAGGCTCGCGGAACTTCAAATGGGCAGAACACCGTTCTAGTATCAAAGCCTGGAAAGGGGTCTAGCCTTCTAGCTGAAACATAGGATAAGTCAATATGGATGATAGATCAGACATATGGTCTCCTCTGGTTGGAACTGTTAAATGTTGGATCCAAAGCCCCCGCGGATGCATGAAATGAAGTCCAGTAATTTGTTTGAGAGAAGTAGAGTGTTTCAACAAATGTCCGGGGCGTTGAAGTCCTCAGCAGCGAGTTCAGAGGGACAGGGCAGCAATGAAAGATAGCTGAATGCTTCGATAGTCTTGGTGAAATCCATAATGCTGAAAGTCAGGTGGTTGATAGATGAGACCAACACGGGGTTAGGAGTTACGTAAGGAAAATGTGAAGCTTAGAGAATCCTGAATGACCCCAAAATTGAGTAAGAGACCGGTAAAGCCAATGGGGCTTTACACAGAAGGCAGATGAAATTTTTGACCTTTCTGGTGAATTCAAGATTACTGGCACGATCGTGCAAGTTTCTCTCCTGACAGGAAGAAAGCCCTGTGTGAGACAGTGATGGGATTACCGAAACTCAAGCTTTTGAAAAGTCGTTTGTGATTCCAAAACTATAATTCCAAAGATGAATCGACATCTGTTGCAGCGAGGAAGTGTCATAACAACGCACGGAGGCTTTGAATGTATCAGAATCACTTGGTCTGTACAAAATAACATCAGAGACATGCACAGTGCCAAGGACGGAATGTCACTTTTGTAGCAGACTACGCTTTGTAGAAAGGGACTACTGTCCATCCTTGGGAAAATGTGTCATCTGCAAGATGCGTATGTCGTATCACAATTTTTCATGGAGACCACGTTGAACAGAAAACAAAACTCTCAAAACACAAATCGGGTTGATGGAGTGCAAATGCCGGCAAGGCGAAAGAGCCTCTTTGCCAAGATAGTCGTGAGGGCAGAGGGGGTAGACTTCCAGTTGGACGGGGCAGCACCGATTAATATCAAGCCTTTGAAGGTTCTGCCCAATATTGCATCAGTACCGGTACAGAAGAGATTCCTCATATGAAAAGGTGACAAGGTTCACCCAAAGGTTGAGGCAATGCTGAAAGTCGTCAACCTCATGAATGGACAACCATCACCCATAAACTTCGTTGTGGTCGATTAGGGTTACGTTCCCATCCTTAGATGCGAATCTGGAAATATTTGGGCTTAATATCATTTCACTATGGCTAATTCGTTTGCCATATACCCCATAATGTTGAATATTACTTGGAAAAGTATGACTCTGTCTCCCACTGGAAATCGGAGAGGCTTCCGAGGGTGGCGAAGCCCGCAGAACCTGTGGTAGTACCAAGAGCACCCGTTTAGTGTACAGTTAGGGGAGGTTTGAGAGATAGTTGAACAATACCGAATCGGAAGACCTCCTGGTCAAATTTGAAGAACCGACAGAGTAGATGAGTCAAATCGTGATCGTTATGAAAGCTTTCGGGAACTTCGCGTTTGCACTGATCTCAAACCACCAAACAAAGCTCTTAGGTGACAGCATATTTTTGATGATATTCTTCCTAAATTACCAAAAGAGCACTGCTCCACAAAAGTTGATCTGGCTTCGGAGTTTTGGCATGCACAGCCGTGTAAGGCGTCCATTCATTTGACCACTTTTGGCACCTCAAGGCAGGTACCGTTGAAAACGACTGCATTTTGGTGTGGAGTTTTCGAGCAAAACATTCCAAAAGAGGGCTCCCCAAGCAGTGAGAGGCTTGTCTGGTTTGCCACGCGAAGCAGATGATATTTGCAATGTCGGCAAAAATATCGAGTAAAACAACAGTAGGTTTGATTCTTTTCTGCAGCGACGTACTCGTGATGGAACCAAACCAAAGCGAGACAAATCGAAATTACGTCAGACAGAAATCAAGTTCCACGGCTGCACCATCACGAGCACAGGGATCAAACCGGACCCAGAAAGAGTGGGCACGATGGTAGACGTGCCGGTGCCAACCGATTTGAAAAACGTGTCACTTTATAACCGGATGATCAACCATTTGAACAGGCTTGCACAAGAGTTAGTGAAATCGATGGAGCCGATCCACCAGCTAACACACAAGGGAGACACGTGGAAGTGGGCAGCTGAATAGCAACTAGGGTTCAATCGCGTAAAATAGCTTTTCATGAGGGCCTTAGTCCTAGCATGATATGATCACACCTTACCTCTATGCATACCACTTGATGGCAGTCAACATGGTTTGGGAGCCGTTTTGTCAAAAAGTGAGCACCGCCTGATTATCGTTGTAGGGCTTTAACAAGTTGTGAACAGAAATATGAGCAAACCAAAAAAAACTAACGGCGATCGAGTAGGCCGTAGGGGAGTTCGGCGATCACACTTTCAGATGACTTGCAGGCATATATTCAGGGCACAATCTATTACCGACGATCGTGGATAAGCCAGGTCGTCAAGCTGCAGGGAGACTTCGAACTCTGTTAGCATGTCCTAAAAGTATAAATACGAACTACGATAACAGCAGGGAGGACAGATGTTCGTAGCTGACACACTCACCAACTACTTTATTGAATGCGGAAGACGAACAGAGAAATGAAACGGTGAGCATTAAATTGGCTCTTACTGAACCTGAATCATCTCAGCTCCGGAGTGCCGTGATGGCAGATCGCATTCTACAATCTCCGGAAGAAGTTATCGTTCGAGGTTTGCAGGTTGATGAAAGAACCTTATTGGCAGTGGAGTCATCTTCAGATTCCGTGGCTAGCTGACAAAAAAGGATGGGCTGATTCTTCGAAATGAGCGTTTGACGGAACCGCAAGCTTTTCAAAAAACGCTCTACTTTGGCTACATGTTTTGCCCGCAGACATCAAAGAATGTATCATCAAAGCCAGACGATCATACCACTGGTCCTATCTGGTAGAATGGGTTGAACATGTGGTAGAAAATTGCGGGCTATGCAGAAAAGTGTACCAATGACAAAGGAAAGAACAAAAGGGGAAAGCTATCAATAACCAACTCTCCTTGGAAAATTGTGGCTTTAGATATCCTTTACCACGGGAAGGACGGTTTCCTAGTGGCCACTGGTTACCATAGCGAATTCCTAAAAGTAGACTTCCTGCAAACAAAAACAACCGCATAAATTATCAACAAACGGCGGGCCAATTTCGCACGCCACAGGATCCAGGTTCTAGAGACTTCTGAAGGTGATTCTTGGTTTCACACCTCGGAATTTCAGCTTTTCTCGGGGAAGTGACAGGTAAGCCATCGCCTTACCAGTCATTACCACAGTCGGTCCGGCGGCAATAGAGGGGGTGCTGTCAAGCAGGTGAGATATATAATCAAAAATTGAAAGGCTGAAGGTGACGATCCGCTTATCGCTCTGCTTGAGCTTCGCAATATGCCCTCCGCGGCGACGAGAATAAGCCCGACGAAAAGCCTGGTTGGAAGACGAGCAAGCATGGTCCTGTCCGTTTGTGCTGGTCTACTGAACCCAGGTGTCGTGGAGTTTTCAGTAGTAAAACCGAAACTGCATGAGCGAAAGGCTGTGCAAAACATTATTTTACTAGCAGGGCGGCAAGCTGCTGCATTCGCCCAAGCCGAGTGGCATAGTCAGTAGAACCGACAAAAGGGCTCCGGGCGGAAGGAGAGATAGTATCACCAGTACCAAAGAAATGCTACCCAACAAGCTTTGGAGATCTTCGGATGAGAAAGAATAGGGTTATTCTGAGATAAGCCGAAGAAGGTGCTGGTGAGGGAGAGAAAGTCAACGGAAACGATAAAGAAGGAGAACACAAGGAAACCAAGAATGATGATGAAGAGACCGATTCAGATAATATCATGCATGCGCCCATCGGACAGCTGCATTCACCTTCTATAAGTAGGGGTGAGCAAAGCTACCAGCCGGTAGGTAGGTTGGAGTTTCTCAAATAAGGAGGAATTTGTGGGATGATTTTGTCTTATCACATCAATAGAGTTTCCTGGTAGGCCAGAAAAAAAGAACTTTTTCTTGGAACATCGTAACTCAAGCAATATGTTTGGCGCAAGAGGCTCTATAAATCAACAAGAAATCGACAGTTTTCTCGATTCTGCTGATGCACACTGTAACAATATACGGATTGCTTTTCTCGAAGAATAGATTTCTGGCAACTTCGGGTAATGGCAACCCGTGGATATGTTGAAAACAACTTTATTGAGGAAAGCTAAAGATGCAAAGCATACAAACTGTTGCAAGTTATGGATGAAAGAAGGATGGTCGGGATTCAATAAACTAACTGCTTTTTGAAACAGTTAAACGGGAATAAAACTGTACAAAGTACGCCGGGGATCATCGAAGAACTCGGAGAAGAATAGCAACCTAAACGAAAGTGAATATAATTCCAAGGTCAATAACCCGCGTCATGCAGGGTAGGGAAGGCGCAACTGGGAAAACCTTAATAAGTGAAGAATAGGTCTCAGGCAGGATACTGTGAGAGGACAAAAATATCTTGCAGTAGAAACCAGGATGAAAACTTTTCTTATAGGCTCAGAATTCACTATGCTGGTAAGCTGACAAATATATCATCTCACTGAGACTCAGTCATTTACAAAGTCAGCATTGGAAGGCACAGATGAGGAGAATAGGGGACCCCGAGTTAGGACGATGTATCGAAAGTTTAATAATAACGAATTTATCTCGTGTTCCAGCCGAGATATCGTTTTGTTTCAAGTAGGATTCTGGAAAAACCAGGAAGCGGCCGTCGCTGACGATGTTCATCATCCCGTGAGCTCGGATCTGATGAATGTTAGCAGCTGGCTTAATAGTAGGTTGCGTGTGAACTGTCGTCTGTGTGGGCACCAAAAGCGATATCGGTAGGGGAGGCGTTGCTTCAGAAGAGGCTAAACAGCCTACCTAGATGCAATTCGGAGTATTTCAATTCTGAGGGTTGATTGCAACCCCAGTGGCTGTGAGAGGTTCAAACTGGACATGAATCGTCAAGAATCATAACTTGATTCTTTGTCATCCAGTGCGGTCACCAAAGCGGAGGGGGAACCAGAAGTAATAATGACCGGAAATAAATGGAGTTTTCATTCTGGATGTGGTTCCAGCTACAGGGCAAGATAATAAACGACGAAAACTTTACAGCAACATGCTAGGATTTATATAAGTGCAGCATAGGTAAAGCTTCACTCAGACAATCAGTGGCGCATCTCCCATACGCTGATCGAGATTCCAAGTTACTGAATTTCACTAGGGTAGGCTTGGTTTAGTTATTGACGGGGATTCAGCCACGCTGCCACAAGCTGGAAAAGTTGCGGACGTCGGGTATGCCCTCTGTATACACTCTAGAAGATTGATGGTTTGTAAGTTGGCAGGGCCATGCTAGCATTCTTAAAACCCAAGGTTTTGCACGTATGAGGAGTTAGAACTTGTTACCCCAATACCGTATGCTTCTGTACAGCAGAGTCCAGCTCTGGGGGAGGGGGTAAAATAGGTTCGAAAGAATAATTTCTGAGTGGATGGGACTGGTACCCTGCTAGTATAGTGCTATATTTGTTACTATCACTTCTGGCTTAGTGGTTATTCTACTCCGAGAAAGACCAGAGCAAGATTGTAGAAGAGACTGCTAAGAGTATCGGTGGTGAGGCATTAGAGAAACTTGGTCTCGTGTAGGGAAAAATAGACGCGTAACCGGCTGTGCCCCGACCCGACGGTGTTTAAGTATTAGGAATATGCATCTGTATGGGTAAGGTACTCTTATGATGTGGTGATTGCTTAGCTCGCACGATTTTTTTATGTTCCTTAGCATACTGCAAAGCTGGACAACACCAGTGTGAGGACGGTTTCGGAAACACCGAGGGCTGGAAACAGGAGAGAGCTGAACTTCAATTGGGGACTAGGAACCCAACGGTCCTCATTCGGAATTCGTGGTAAGCATCACTGGAGCCTGCCCAATATAGGAATAGTCACGATTCACATCTATTACCAACCAGTGTGCAGTGCCTTTGTGTTGATCAACACTTTTTACGCGTTTTTTGTGGTTTTGTCACGGCCAGATATCTGGCTGTCAGAGAAGACAGAGCTGCTCCTGGTGAGTCACCACAGCCCCCACACCCCTACCAAAACATGGACAGCATATGGAAAGCCGAGGTAAAGTTAAGTCATCAACACCAATCGTCTAGCAGCGGAGCTGACGTCCGGAGATATGTGTCGAACATGGCAGGGCAGGCAGTTGAGAAGACAAAACACTGGGATACTTTCCCCCCAATTCTTCACGCCAATCTCCTGCTTTTTGATGTCGACGTCCTCTCATCGGTGGTCAACTCATTGCAGAGAGACGGTCTTAGCCAGGAGTGTTCACAGATGTGCCGTGGATGCAGCCACCATTGCCCTAAATTCCGGAGTGCCACGGCGATTTACGTGGGACACGGAACGGGGAGGTTGGCAAAGTCCGTCGCAGCCTGAGATCAGTTGAAAGGATTCATACTCACTAAAACACGACTTCGCACAAAGATGAGGCAATACATACAAGGCTGACGACATAATCAACAAACTCGATGAGTTTGGCGGGCTTAATTAAGGTGTTTACTTGAGATGGACTGGACACCGAGGTCTGTGGTCACTAGTATCTGGAGGCTCAGGCCCATATATGCCACAGATCCTTGTGCTGGCCTGTCCAAAAGAAAATTTTTATTGGTGGGGAATTAGACATCATTGGTGTATTTGGCCGGTAAAGTAAAACCACCGAATCCCGGTGTCATATACTGAGTAGTTGTCGGCAGGGGGCAAACCATATGTAAGCCTAATTGGGAGTGATACTTTTGAATTAGAGGTTTGCTTCATCAGTCCCATAGTCCTACATAAAAGGCCCGAACCCTCGGAATATAGCAGTAGCACTTCCTGATCAGCCTGTTTACCTTTGCGGCTACTCTAATTTTGTGTATAAGAGCCGCAGGTGATGGTGGTAAAGCCCGAGTGCTTTGCGGCAACTTGTTTCTCGTCGAAGGCTACCTATTAATAAAATTTGACCTCAGTGCAAGCTTGGACAAAAGAAGGAAACCAAGAAGTTTGTGTTGCTCAGGGAACAGTTAGAAAAGTTTTCACTTGCTGGGCTGAACTGCATGGTCTGCTCTCAAGATTGTGCAAAAGAAGAGAAGGTAGAATCTCAGGCGGCGTAGCTGTGAAGGAGTGAAGCTCAGCAGACCACAACGTTCCAATAATTTTAGGGGTAAGTGAAACCCAGGAGCTGTTTGACGGAAGCACATTGTACTTTCTCAAATGCCATTTGATTTCCCCCTCGCATGTTAGAACAAACGACTGGGCTGTATCCCAAGGTGGGCGACAAGTGTGACTTACAGACGCTTAGTTTGACTGCCGGTGTCACGGAGGTTTGATGTATGAGCCTGATAGTCCCGCTTGCTTTAGACACTTTGATGGCTGCGAGCTCATGATTGACAAACGTATACGAATGTTGTAGGCACGAAATAGCGTACTTGAGAGTTAGTCGGCTTGAACTGCCCATTGTTTCTAAATTTTGCAGCGCAGGCATAACACTTATGCATCAAAATGGTGGGCTCTCACAGGAAACACCCATCCTTCAACTATTGCTTCAAGATCTGTGAGAAGCCAACTCCCTTGCGGTGTCATCTATGGTAGAGGCTAGTTCTACCGACTCAAAAGTGTAAACGACTCCAACGTCATCGGCGAACCTTAAGGGAACTCCCCGCTGGGAGGTGTTAAGTATATATCATTTACGTATAATAAAATGTGAGGTGGGCCGGGTGCACTATCTTGTATCACATCATTAGTTACAGTTTCGACTATCCCGATGTCTAGGGCTGTGAATCTAGCAGTAACTTAGTTGCACTAGCTACACGCACGATATGAGCAGAACACGATTACAGGCAGCAGAACAAATTCCAATCGAATAACCGTGTTTATCGATGATTCGTGGTTCTAAATAATACAATAAGCAGAAATATACAGCAAATAAGGGACGTACAGCCAGGTGAGAAACCAAGAGTAATGGGCAGTAAGCTTCCAAAAATCGGCACAGCGCAGAAAATGAAAACGGTCCACTTAGCAGGCAGCTGAACGAAACTGTAGCGCAGTTCGGTTGCGGTACAATCAATAAATCAAGAACGTTTATCGTCAAAGATCAATAAATCGATTACAAACGCGTGAATTGGACTGTGGTTGCAATGGTAAAAAGTGTCATTACCAAATAAGTACAAATAAGCTAAGCCTGTGGAGTAAACAAAGGCACGTGTCAACATGAATAGGCGAATCCGGCACTAGATCTGTTAATGCTGTTGACGTATGAAGGCCAATAGTGGAGTGCACTGACAGAAACGATAAGACTGGGAGTTCGAGCCTCCGCTCGGCAGTACAAATGAAACACTCGGAAAGATTATATAACAGTAAAAGTGTGGACCTCCGGGAAAACAAGGTTATGAACAAATACGTGAACTGTTCATTAATAAGTACCATGAAACTCAAGTATAAACTGATGTGATACCTTAGAAACAGGGAAAATACATTACGAACGTCCGGGGTTCACGATGCATGTACTCTCTACTAATAAGTAGCTAAACAGAAGACAAAGGGACAAACTCTGATTGCGATTCGTAATTAAAACTGCGCTCGGGGTGGGGGAGTGTCACGAACCACACTCATGAGCATAAGTCCGACTCTAGAAGACACAACTGTCGTATGTCTCTCCGGTGAACACCGATGGCTGTGCGTACTGCAGCTTCTCTGATTCGTCCATCGCTTCCCATAACCGTTTCCTCAATTATCCCTCTGGGCCACGCCCCTCTCCGTGCGTGCGTGTCAGCTAGGAGAACCAGGTCGCCTACGTTCAGCTTTCCGCCAGGCTTATTCCACTTTGATCTTGTCTGTAGTGTTGGCAAGTATTCCTTCAACCAGCGAGCCCAGAAGGCATCTGCCACCCTTTGCGCCCGTCGCCATCTTCGGTTCAACCGGTTGTTTGATAGCTCGGAAGGAAATGTCGCTGGTATACCTAGTAGGAGAAGAAGGTGATTGGGTATTATCGCGTTGAAATCATCGGGATCATTCAATATTCTGGTTAGAGGGCGAGCATTAAGTATTCTTTCTACCTCGCAGAACATCGTTACTAATGCCTCATCTACGACCAACTGATCAGCTAGAAGTGAAAGCAGAGTTCGGCGGACAGATCGTATGATACGTTCCCATACACCTCCGCGATGACTTGCCTTCGGTAGAGACAAACGCCATTCACAGTCTCTATTCTCAGGTGTCTTTAGAATCTTGTCTAGGTTCCAAGCCTTCAGGCACCGCCTCAAGTCTGCTTCAGCGCCTCGGAAATTCATTCCATTGCCACTGTAGACAACACTGGGACATCCTCGTCTTGCCACAAACCGAGAAAATTCAAAAGGGAAATAATCGGTGTCTAGGGTGTAGGAGACCTCTAGGTGTACGGCTCTCATGGACAGGCAGGTAAATATACACCCGTGACGTTTCTCGGTGGCTCTACCGCGCTTCACCAGGAAGGGACCGAAGTAGTCTACTCCGACAGCAGTAAACGGGTTCTCGCTGAATAACATTCTGTCCTCAGGGAGTGGTGCCATTACTTGACTTTGTGCCTGGGAATGCCAACGTTTACAATGAAAACATTCCCGTAGTATATTTTTAACTGTAGAGTAACCGTGTGTAATCCAATACCGTTCCCTCAATAGTGACAACACATGTGCTGCACCAGCGTGGCCACTCACTTCGTGATAACGTTGCACTAAAAGTTTGGTGATGAAGTGATCCTTCGGTAGAATTGCAGGATGTTTTGACTCGAAAGGTAGAGGGGCCTATCGTAGGTGACCTCCCACTCGTAGTAAACCACAGTGTTTAAACGGATGGAGTTTTTGCAATCGTCCTGAGACTAGCAGGGACATGTTCGGGACCACTGATCCTTCGGAGATTGTTCTTAGTTCCTTACTAAAGCAATCCTTTTGCACCAAACGAAGTAAGGATAATTCTGATGACTGTATTTCTGATGGTTTCAACTGCTTGGCGATGTTCAGCTGACTGACACCTGTTTCATGTCGTTGTCGAATCCAAAAACAAAACCGCCTCAACCAAGCAATCTGTCGCAGCAAGCCTAACAAAAATTTGGTATTGCGGAATCTTTGTATCCAGCCGACTGTATCTGATATTTGCAATGCGTACACGCGAACCGTTTTGACCAATTCAATATGAGTGGATACGGTGGGACCAGGCTGTGCTGACCACGAAGACACTTTCTGCAAGAGAAATCGTGGGCCATTAAACCAAAGTGCATCTAGCGGCCTTCTCGGGCTGGTACCTCTCGAAGCTAAATCAGCTGGATTGTCTTTGCTGTTCACGTGGACCCACTGTTCAGGTTCCGAAAGTTCACGGATCACCGCCAGACGGTTGGCCACAAAGGTTTCGAAACGAGACTTGGTATTTCGTATCGACTGCAAAACAATTGGCGAGTCTGTCCAGAACGTAGTCGAGCAGATAAGTACGGAAAGTTCTTCTTTGGCAAAGGCGACTAATCTTACTGAGACAACAGCAGCCGCAAGCTCCAAGCGCGGGGGGCTACACGAGACTTCGTCAGTATCAGAGAACAGTTTATCATCCCATCTTCGGCAACAGATCGTAGATAGAGTGCTGCTCTATAACCCAGTTCTGAAGCGTCACTAAATGCATGTAGTTCCAATCGTCGGTCCATTTTCTCATCCATCGGACGTATACAACGGTCGATTCGTAGATTAGATACTGCTTGAATTTCACTGAGACACACAATCCATCGGTCGATTTCTTCCTGGGTTATTTCCTGGTACCATTTGGCCTGTCTTCGACCTAGGCCCTGAAAAAGCAATTTAGAAGGCAACAAACTTGGAGATACAAGCCCCATGGGGTCGTAAATTGAAGCGATATAGGTAAGTTAACCTCTCCGGGTATATTTTTCCTCCCAAGGTGTAAAGTCAACAAAAAGACTATCGTGATTTGGCTCCCACCGCACTCCCGGAGTTTGCTTAACTCCAGCTGGCTGTCGATCAAGGAAAATCGGTTTGGTTTCTGCTTTCGGCAGTTCTCCCAAAGCATGTGGCACATTACTGGAGAATTTAGTCAAGTTGAAACCGCCTTGCAGTAGTGCATGCCGAAACGTTCTTCCCACTCTTCCAACTTCCTCCATTTTAGGTAAACTCATCAAACAATCATCTACGTAGAAGCTTTTCTTGGCTTGATTGATCAAAGCAGCACCGTAAATTGCCATATTGCAGTCGATAGTATTCTGCAAGGCTAAGCTGCAGCATGACGGCGACGAGGTGGCCCCAAATGGATGAGACGTCATACGATATGCTTTTGGTTTGTTGGTCACGTTACCGTCAGGCCACCAGAGGAACCTCAGACAATTGCGGTCGCTTGATGGGACCTTCACCTGGTGAAACATAGCTTCACTATCGGCTACCAAATTGTACTTGTACTAACGGAACCTCAACAGCACCCCGCACAAACTATTGACAAGGTCTGGTCCCCTCAGTAGTTGTTTGTTCAGTGATGTTTGATTAACCTCCGCAGCGCAGTCGAATACCACTCTTGTTTTGATTCGGTCTCCGTGTTTATATACGTCGTGGTGCGGAAGATACCATACGTTGAGGCCAGTTAGGTTTTGTTCAGTCTCGGGTACCATCTCAGAGTAACCCTTTGATATATATTCGTTAATAGTTACGAAGTACTTTTTCTTCAATAACTGATCGTTTTCAAAGCGTTCTCTGAGAAACAGCAATCTTCTGAGAGCCAGATATTTATTATTTGGTAGGCATGGACTGCCGGGTTTCCATGGCAGGACAATCTCGTAATGGCCATCTATCTTACGCATAGAATCTGTCATGTGACGTAGAGCCAACTTGTCATCCTCTGACATTCTCCGTTTGACACAGGCCGCTTCTACGAATTCGAAATTGAACATACCTTCCAGACTTTTACCCAATTCGGTGGTATTGACGTGGTGCACGTGGGCTTTCGGTTTTTTCTGTCGTTGTTGTGAAGTTGGCCCCAGTATGACCCATCCGAGCGGTTCTCTCACGGAGTAAGGGTCGTCGGGACCACCAGTTCGTTGTTCCAAGACCCAGTGAGCCTTCGGAATGTTGGCCCCAATTAGTATACAGATATCGAAGGCCTTTATAACTGACAACGGTATTTCAAATGCTCCCACCTGCTCAAATCTTGCAGTTGAATAAACGGCTGTAGCTTCGGAAGGGTTTCGAATGCCCAGGCTCGATGGACCTGGATAACCTCTTGTCCATCGAGTGAGGTTATCGCTAGGGATACTGTGCCACCTTCTGTCACGCAACCCCCAGTAACAGTCTTGACAGTCAGGTGCTCTCGTTTTCCCTTTAAACCCAGTTTCTTCATCAGCGAGGCGTCAATGAACGTTGAGTCTGAACCGTTGTCAAGGGAACTATTGACGGTAACTTCTCCTAATGGACCTCGGAGCCGGACCGGTAATATGGCGGAGGACACTTTCTGGATGGTATTACTGACGTTTGCTGAGACATGACCAACCGATGCAGCATGCTTAGTTACTCGAATACTCCGGCTGTTACCCTCTGGGGTTTTTTGTCTGCGTAACATTGGATGGTGTTGAACTTTGCAGTCGCTCAGACCACAGGTTCCGGGTGATCGGCAATTCTTAACGACATGGTTTGGTTTCAAGCATAGAAAACATAGCTTCAGTCTCTTTATTCCTTCGTTTCTATCAGCAACACTCAAACCCTGAAAGGCAATGCATTGGTATACTTAATGTGGTCCCTTACAAATAGAACAAATTGGATTTAGCGAGGCTTTCAGACTTGCTGCAGCTACATCAGTCTCTGCTGACATTACTGTAGCCACTCGATCTCGGGAGCCTTGACTAGTCATAAGCCGTTGGGATTCTGACCGGGCGTGGACACGATTATCTTGATGTGTGATATAAACGAGACCGGTTATGGCGGCATCAGCTTGATCCGAAACGAAGCCCATCAGCTCACAGAATGTGGGCTCACGTTTGGTCCTTAAGATATGAAATGCCTTTTCGAACCATTTGGACTGAATGTGATGAGAAAGCCGTTGCATAACTGCTGTAAGAGTGTGACAGGCATTTAAGTCTGACTTATAATTCAGCCTTTTTAACGTGGCAGAATACAACTTCATTTCTCCAGCTAACTTGATTAGAGTTTTAGAGTCTGAAGGCTTCACGGTTGGCCCATCTGTCAGTTCGCTGATGCACTGTCTTGCAATCACATGGGGCTCACCGAAACGCCGTTCGAGAATTCAAAGTGCTCCTTCGTAGCCTTCCTTAGGTTTGAGGATCTCCGGATTGATTCAGCAGCTTCGCCTTCACAGGCCGAAATTAGGTAATCCAATAGACAAGCGGGGTCGGAGGTGTATCTGGCCACTGTAGTTTGAAAGCTGCGCATGAACCTGAAGCAATTCATTGGGTTGCCATCGAACTTGACCAGTTTTCGGACTGGAAGGCTCATGCAAGCTTGAAGTAGCTAAGCGGTTTCAAAGACGTTGCTTGCCGCTGGTTGTTTCTGAGTCAAAACATGAATTCCAGGTTCCTTGAAGGATATCGGGTCGACAGGTTGAGCATTTGTAAATGGGAGAGACTTAACATAGTTTTTCACTCGTTCGAGCTTCTCAAAAGGCTGTGGGGTAGTTGGTTGAGAGGTCTGGACCGACAATAATGACCGTTCTTCAGCTTGTAGATCGCTAATCATCTCCGCGAGCTTCATTTTGGCATCACTGATCTGCTTTGCACTTTCCAGCTCAAGCTCCAACCGTTTTATCTTTATTTTTGCCAATTTAAGTTCTTGATTCAGCTTTGAGTCTGGGGACGGGACTTGTGGTAACTGACGATCGCCGTCGGAATCTTGACGGGACTGCATTTGACAGAATTTCCTTCAATTCCGATTCGGGCAGTAAACCAAAGCGGTTATTTGGTTGATCTGGCTAACTGTTGCGACTATCCCGATGTCTAGGGCTGTGAATCTAGCAGTAACTTAGTTGCACTAGCTACACGCACGATATGAGCAGAACACGATTACAGGCAGCAGAACAAATTCCAATCGAATAACCGTGTTTATCGATGATTCGTGGTTCTAAATAATACAATAAGCAGAAATATACAGCAAATAAGGGACGTACAGCCAGGTGAGAAACCAAGAGTAATGGGCAGTAAGCTTCCAAAAATCGGCACAGCGCAGAAAATGAAAACGGTCCACTTAGCAGGCAGCTGAACGAAACTGTAGCGCAGTTCGGTTGCGGTACAATCAATAAATCAAGAACGTTTATCGTCAAAGATCAATAAATCGATTACAAACGCGTGAATTGGACTGTGGTTGCAATGGTAAAAAGTGTCATTACCAAATAAGTACAAATAAGCTAAGCCTGTGGAGTAAACAAAGGCACGTGTCAACATGAATAGGCGAATCCGGCACTAGATCTGTTAATGCTGTTGACGTATGAAGGCCAATAGTGGAGTGCACTGACAGAAACGATAAGACTGGGAGTTCGAGCCTCCGCTCGGCAGTACAAATGAAACACTCGGAAAGATTATATAACAGTAAAAGTGTGGACCTCCGGGAAAACAAGGTTATGAACAAATACGTGAACTGTTCATTAATAAGTACCATGAAACTCAAGTATAAACTGATGTGATACCTTAGAAACAGGGAAAATACATTACGAACGTCCGGGGTTCACGATGCATGTACTCTCTACTAATAAGTAGCTAAACAGAAGACAAAGGGACAAACTCTGATTACTATTCGCAGTTAACAGTTACAGATCTGGGTTTCAACGAAGTTTAGCCCACATTTTCTATCCGATATCCAGCTGATAATTAGAAAGGTGTGCACGCTAGCATTGGGTCAACGATTCCATGAGTCTTGATCTTCTGCAGCGAATTGCTGTGAGGTAACAGGTCCATAACTTCGGTCATGTCAAGGAGGATCACGATGGTCGACTTTCCATTATTGAAAACCTCCGTGATTAGGTTGGGGAAGTCCATGAAGCATGTTGCGCATGGTTTGTATCTCAGGAAACCGCGCTGACCTCCGTTGATTAGATTACGGTGGAAACGATGACGCGTCAGCCATCCCTTCTTCACTCTGTACATGTTGTAACAGCCGGTCGTGGAAAATCCCCCTTTTCCCCTCGCGATTCAGTGTTTTTTCCCAACATCACTCATTTGAATACACTATTGACTTGTCTTTACGAACTGGTTGTTTTTCTGGACCGATTGTTGTTTGTTCGCGCCAAGAGCGCTAATTTGGCACATCCTTGTTCAGGACCTGCGTGACGCACGTGCTGTCTGCTCACACGCTGCCATTCGGTTTCTCGTTGTAGAGTCCTTGTGATCGTATTATTGAGGTTTGTATATTGTTTATGTCATTGTTTATTG
Source organism: Fasciola hepatica (assembly GCA_948099385.1). Taxonomy (NCBI): domain Eukaryota; kingdom Metazoa; phylum Platyhelminthes; class Trematoda; order Plagiorchiida; family Fasciolidae; genus Fasciola; species Fasciola hepatica. Next base: position 1,435,229 of record CANUEZ040000011.1, read on the forward strand.
TAATAATCTAGTATCGTAGAATATCATGGATAATCGTCTTTTGATTTCGGGATCCGTTGCGAATTTGGCTACGCATTGCTCAAACGTTCGTTACAATACTCAATAGATCAATTTGGAACGAGGAAAAACACGCAAAATGCCAATAAAAGGATCTAAAGCAGTCGAATCCGGACAGGAAGTAATACGGCAAGTCTCTGGGGAGGTTTTGGGTACATATGATTCTTTAGTTAATGCTAGATCGCCTAGTCCTGTCAGTGCTAGTTCATGTGTTATTGAGAACAATATTGGTCGTAAGGATGTCGATTTATATAAGCTGAGAATACTAGAACTAGAGCAACAGTTACTGTCGGCTAGACTACAGGCGCAGGAAGCAGAGAAGTGTACACAGAAACAGCGAGAGCATGAGACCAGTGACTTCGACACTTCCGATAGATTAGGGTGCAATAAGATAGGGAACCCCACGCCGGTCGCCGACTACAAACCACCATCGATCGATCTGCCTAGAGTGGAGTTAACGGTTTTCGACGGGCGAGCTGAGCAATACTGCGAGTTTGTCAAGCAGTTCGAGACGTTCGTTGAAAATAAGGTAACCGACACTGGGCAAAGGCTTCTCTACCTTACTCACTACTGCCGAGGCCGAGCAAGAGAAGCTATCGACGGGTGCACCATGCTCGACCCAGAACAAGGCTACACAAGAGCGAGGAAGATTTTAAGGGACTTGTTTGGCCAACCTTTCAAAGTAGCCCGTAACCTAATAGAGGGCGTGATGGCAGAGGCAAAGAGAACCAAGGGCGACGTCTACACCATGGCCGACCTGGTGAGTAAGATGCAAAACTGCTCAATAGCCCTCGACCATTTAGGTTACTGGGCTGACCTAGACGCCATGCACACTTTGGAAGGCATAGTCCGTCACCTCTCTACCGAGCTACAGGGTCGGTGGGCGGAAGAGGCAGAACGGATAAGCCGAAGCGACAGAGAAGCCAACTTCGAAGACCTGACCGAATACTTAGACAGGCAAACGAAGATAGCTGACAGCAGATTCGGCCGACTCATCCGGGACAGCAACCGAGCAAACAAGCCCAGTACTAGACAAGTCCAAACCCCTGTACGGGAACATCCAAAGTACCAGCCTTTGACCAATACACACGTCATTTCACGAGATGCTACGGCGAAACCAAATTGCAGATCCTGTGGTACTAGCCATGGCCTACCAGAATGCCCCAAGTTCGGCAACGCCACAATAGACGAACGGTGGGGAATGGCGAGGATGACAGGAGCATGTTTTATCTGTCTCAAAACCACGCACCGGGCAGCAGCCTGTAGAACAAGGAATCGATGTGGTTACGAGGGCTGCACGGGCAGACACCATCGGCTGCTGCATCAGGCGAGAGTAACCATATCCGAGGCGAGTGCCAAGCCCAGCGTGATTTGTTCAACTTCACAATCTGCCAGTAAACCGGTACGTTTAGGCGTAGTGGCCGTGGGAGTAGTGACTCCGACTGGGATAGTCAAGGCGTTGGCTTTCGTTGTTAGTGGATCCGACACCACTTTGGTGAAAGAGCGGTTTGCCGACAAACACCAACTGGCTAAAGGTGCGACGTCGTTAGCAGTGAGCACGGTGGGCGGAACACAGGTAATGACTGCCGGTAGATTGAGGCTGCAACTCATCTCTCTAGACACTAACGAGGAAATTGAATCAACGGAGGCATTCACGTTAGCGGATCTCCCCATGCGAGCACCAAGGTTGGTTAACGCAATCTTGACTAGGTGGCCCCACCTGCAGGATGTAACCGTTGTAGACTGGGAAGATAATGAAGTGGATCTCCTTATCGGCTTCGACGTGCCAGAAGCGCATTGGGTGCTTGACCGGAGAGTGGGCGACCGCCAGGCACCTTATGCCATACGCACGGCTCTGGGATGGATGTTATACGGTCCAGTAGGGGTACGCGGTTCCGTGAATTACTTATCCGCCGAAACGGACCGCATAGACTATAGTATATTTTTTGACCGTGGTCAATACACATGCACAAGGCAAGATCAGAGTATACAGCAGTACATGTCAATGTGAGGTATTCACAAATTCTAAATTTATAAATCACAGCAACCGAAATACACCAGTAAAGTCATGTAGTGTTTGAGTAAACAAAAGCGGTAATGGTTGAGGCGGGAATTGCAAATTGGTTTCGAAATCGCTGGGGGCGGTGTGGATAGCTGGACAGTCGCGGAATTGCTGATATAAGCAACAAATGGACGGTCACTAACAGGTAACGGGGCGGAAGAGTATCATCTGCAACGGCTGTATGAAAAGGAGTTTCATGACATTGGAGACGAAAGACTGACGTTGTCTCAAGAGGATCACTTCGCTCTACAAACGGTGCGGCAAGGCACTAGAGGCCTCAAAAACAGTTCGAGGTCCCCCTCCCATGGCGCACACCGGTCGACCCGTGGACTGACAACAGAAATTATGTTCTCCAACGATTACTACGACTGAAAGAACGCTTCATTCGAGACCAGAATCTGTGGGAACGATACGCGGATTTCATGAAGCGAAACGAGACCCTCGGTAACGTTGAAAAGGTGCCTGTTAACCCCGACAGCAAAAGGGGCATCTAGTATCTGCCTCACCATCCGGTTATCAACCCCAAGAAACCCAATAAACTGCGCGTGGTTTTCGACTGTGCGGCCAAGTTCCAGGGCAAGTCGTTAAACGATCGCCTACTACAAGGACCTGACTGGACCACACCACTGATCGATGTTTTGTGCCGTTTCAGAGTAGGTAAAGTGGCTTTGTCTGCCGACATTAGGGAAATGTTCCATCAGGTGAAGATTCCGGTAGGAGAACGAGATGCTTTGCGTTTCCTGCGGTGGGAAGGGAGCGACCGGGACAACGCAGTGGTGAATTATAGGATGACAGTCCACCCCTTCGGAGCCATATCGTCACCATTTTGTGCAAACTACGCCCTGCGAGAATCAGCGAACAAACATGGCGATCTGGTACATCGGACGGTGGTAGAAAGCGTCAGCAGGAACTTCTACGTCGACGACTACCTTGGGTCATTCGATGATGTGGAATCAGCTCTAGAGCAGTTCAGGGGTCTGACGGGATTGCTGGAAGAGGGCGGCTTCCATCTAACTAAATGGATGTCGAACGCTTCAGAAGTGCTGAAGGTCATCCCGTATCACGAAAAGGCCGAAAGGGTAAGAGATTTGGACGGCTCTCCACTTCTTACTGAGCGCACCTTAGGGATACAATGGGACGCGGAAACGGACGATTTTGTTTTCGAGCTAAACGTTCCCGAGCTGCCAATAACCCGTCGTGGCATACTATCTGCCGTCTCAAGTTTGTTCGACCCGCTCGGTTTCGTCTCACCATGGCTGCTACCCGGAAAGATCTTGCTGCAGCGGCTGTGCCGTAAGAAAGTTGACTGGGACCAGTCACAGGACCGAGGGGACCGTTTGGACTGGGAAGAATTTTTGAACACCTTGAAGAAATTAGGGGACATAAGAATCCCACGATGTTTGACTCCTGGCCATACGACACGGACTAGAGAACTACATGCCTTTTCCGATGCATCCGAAGTCGGTTATGGAGCTGTGGTGTACGGACGATGTTGCGCAGGAGATGGACAATATACCACGAGGATCCTGTTCGCCAAAGCCCGCGTTGCTCCACTGAAGTCGGTCTCAATCCCACGCCCTGAACTCAGCGCAGCCGTGTTGGCGGTCAGGGTGGTGCAAGCTGTGAAGAGATGTTTCGATCTCTACATTTGGTCGGTCAGCTTCTGGACGGATTCAACGATAGTACTTTATTATATCAACAACGTCCGGAGCCGGTTTAGTACTTTCGTTGCTAACCGGCTCACGATTATCCACGATGAATCAGCCACGCACCAGTGGAATCATGTCAGGTCTGGCGATAATCCAGCCGACCTGTGCTCCCGAGGTGCAAACAACTTCAGGCAACTGGACACGTGGACGAGAGGGCCGAACTTCCTGCAATTGCCCAAACAGGACTGGCCCGCGTTCGAATTAAAAAACCCCAAGGAAGTAGAACTGGAGATCAAAGGCGTAGTGATAGCAACCAACGTCGTCGAAGCGTCATCCATTCTATCGCGACTGGTCAGGTTTTCTTCCTGGATGAGGACGCTTTGTTCGCTAGTTTGGTTAACCAGGTTCAAGAGAAATTTACTAGTCATGAAAGGGCTACGGCCCTCAGGTCGGATACCGGTCGGCCCGATAGGTCCCGATGAGCTACAAGCGGCAGAGTATGATATTTTCAGAATGATACAACGCGAGGCTTTTGCCCGAGAACTCAAGAGGGCGGAAGAAGTGGGGCCGGCCAATAATGACATGCCATCTCCAAGAGGCGAGCTGAAGCGTTTAAACCCCAAATTCATCGACGGACTGCTGCGGGTGGACGGTAGGCTGACCAACGCCCACCTGAACTTCGACACAATGTATCCTATACTGCTGCCTGCGAAACAACCTGTAGTAGAGCTAATGATTCAACACGTCCACGCCATGGAGGGACATGCCGGGGAAAGTCACGTGACGAGCGTCATCCGAAAGCGTCCTTGGTTGTTGAGAGGACGAGAGACTGTAAAACGCGTAATCCGACGGTGTGTGCAATGCAGGGGACGCAATGCCACAGCAGGCAAACACGTCATAGCCCCACTACCAGAATGCAGGGTGACTACGGGCTGATGGCCGTTCAGTGACACCGGGTTGGACTGTTTCGGGCCCTTGTGGATCAAGTGCGGGAAAGGATTAGAAAAGCGATATGGATGTATCATGGCGTGCATGAAGTCACGTGCGGTACACCTAGAAGTCGCACATTCGATGACGACCGATTCGTTTCTACGGGCCTTGCAAAGATTTATCAACCGACGAGGCGTACCGGCCGATATATACTCAGATAATGGATCGAACTTTGTGGGCGCTCAACGGGAACTGCAGCGTTGGCACAAGAACATAAACAGGGACGAACTGCAGAATCGAACCGTGGCCTACGGCATACGATGGCATTTCAACCCCCCACAGGCCAGTCACCGAGGCGGCATATGGGAACGCATGATCCGGTCCGCCAGACGGATATTGCTGTCAATCATGGAGCAGCAGCCGCCCGACGACGAGACGCTGAACACCGTCATGACTGAGGTGGAGCGAATCCTGAACAACCGCCCCCTGGTTCCAGTATTGAACGGCGACCCCACCCACCTGGCGCTCACCCCGAACGACTTATTGACGCTAAGGTCGAACGAGGGTTTCCAAGGGCCGGTAAACCTTCGTGGGAGCTACCTCCACGGGTGGAAGCAAGCGAACTATCTGGCCAAGGTCTTCTGGAGGCGATGGCTACGGGAGTACCTACCGGCTTTGCAGACTCGACAGAAGTGGCTGGCCAAAACAAGACCATTCAAAGTTGGGGACGTGGTTATGATCGCCGACGAACGCGCACATTTCAGCGCTTGGTCTTTGGGAGTAGTTACGGAAACCATCAAAAGCACTGACGGAATGATAAGAACGGTGAAGTTGAAGACAGCTAACGGAGTGCTCATTCGTGACATACGCAGTATTAACCTACTCGAGAGCGAAGACGGAGGAGATGATAACCCTGAGGCCTAGTCAACCTTTTTCTCACCAGTAATCGAGGTGGATAAAGAAACACCATATATACCACACGGTCTCCGTCAAACACGTTAAGGTGCTCGCGGTCTTTTCATTGACATTACAGAAGGTTCTTTCCTATATGTGGTGATGAATGCGATTCCATTATACGTCCCGATACATACACGCATGCACGACGCACTCTACATCCCGTAAACCCATCAAACATGTGACAGTGTTCGTTGTTTTGCTTTTTGTTGTCGTTACCGAATGCCCCTTGCATATGTGGAAGTAGCGGAGCTCAGGTCACACACACATGCTACATTTTACTCGTTTTCTTGCCACGCGGTCTTTTGTTGACATTGCAGAAAGTCCTCCTTTGATGTGTAGTCATACCTGTGATTTCATTGTCACCCCGGCACACACACACACACGCACTCACATACACACTCAAGCACGTACATCCAGGACCGGACGGCCCCTTACGAGGGCAACGTCTATGTGACCATTCACGCCCGCCATCGGTCATTTGGTCTTGTGGAAGATGTAGACTAGCCTCACGTCTATGTATCCAATGGATTAGGTGCAACCAGTAGTAGAACGTTGACGACGAGCATTAGACGCGCGCACTGACAGCAGGGCCTAGGCAGGTAGGAAGAATCAGTACCTTTGTACCAAACCTTTGACTCTTCTGAGGATCCAGGAGGATTTTGGTGGGCGGTGTAACAGCCGGTCGTGAAGATCCCCCTTTTTCCCTCGCGATTCAGTGTTTTTTCCCAACATCACTCATTTGAATACACTGTTGACTTGTCTTTACGAACTGGTTGTTTTTCTGGACCGATTGTTGTTTGTTCGCGCCAAGAGCGCTAATTTGGCACATCCTTGTTCAGGACCTGCGTGACGCACGTGCTGTCTGCTCACACGCTGCTATTCGGTTTCTCGTTGTTGAGTCCTTGTGATCGTATTATTGAGGTTTGTATATTGTTTATGTCATTGTTTATTGTAATAATCTAGTATCGTAGAATATCATGGATAATCGTCTTTTGATTTCGGGATCCGTTGCGAATTTGGCTACGCATTGCTCAAACGTTCGTTACACATGTTTCTGGACACTACCGGGGTGTGGTTCACCGGCCGATAGTTAACCGGAGCTAAACTTGATCCGTTTTTTGCATAAGAATACCGATGGAAGCCCCCCAATAGGAAGGAGAAAATACTGCAGCCCAGTGACATTGGATAAGCCCGTGTTTGCAATAAATAAGCTGGGAAGTGATGGCTGAAAAGCTTCCTGACCCGGTCTGTAGGAAAGTCTTGTTTTGGCTACCAGGGCTGAAAACCCATCAAAGTGAAACACCACCGCTGACAACGCTACTGGTTTCCCCCTATTTAGAAAAAAAGTGGATGCGGTATCGCGCGTCATTGCGGAGGAGACGAAATAAGTACTGAAAGCCTCCGAGATCAGTGAAAGGTGATTAAAGTATGGATTTTAATAGTTTAAGTACAACTCGCTCAACTAGACTGACCGTTTCTGGTCCTCTTTAGGCTGGCCCCGTTTGGGTAGCCTGAGGCAAAAAGCTCTTCTTTTTTCCTGAAAGAAGCCAAGTGTGCTTTTACCGTGTGGGATAAGCGTATGATTTGGAGGCATAACAATGGCCCCTCGTTTTAGCGAAACTTTGGTGGAGTTTTGCTAGCCTATAATTGAGATAATCCAGGGAGTTCTGCTGTTTGAGCCCTATGAGTACCGGAGATGTAGGAGCTTTGTGGAGGGAGCAATCACGGCCAGGACAAAAATGGGCAAACCCAGCCTCTGAGTCATCAGAATGCAAGGGTTCATCTTAGGTTTGGAAGGGAACGACAGAGGATAGAGGATTCCAGTGGGCTCTCTCATGTTGCCTATTGGTTAACGGAAGATATGGTCCACCCGGCTTGCCGTTGTGTGGCCAGAGTGCCGTGAAAACGCAGGATACTATCTTATGGTCACTATCAGTGAAGTGACTTAGGATTTAAATGCCAATATTCACGATACCAATAGCGAAGATAAGGTCCAACGTATTTTCCCCCGAGCATGGGACATATCATTTGATGTTCAGTTACGAACACGGACACACTAAAGGAAATCATGGGTTTCGAGAAATGGACTTTAAGAACGGCCTGCTGATTTTAGGCATACTGAAGTCACCAGCTTAGATTTGGGAGATTGTAGGGAAGTCAAAGACAGACGAATGCATCTGATAGGGATTTCGGTTTGTGCATGTCCTTTTTGGACGGATGGAAACTGCATTCTTTTAGAGATCAGAGCGCAAATGGGGTAGATTCTGGCACCCTGGTTCTGCGCGTAGACCTGAAAAGAGCTGGGCTAACTGGAGCTTGCCCCTACGAGGATAGCTATTTGCCATTTAATAAAGAAAGTCTCGAATTTAGCCTTAAGAACATTGCAAATGCTTTTAAACTCTGCCGCTTTCGCTTCCAGTTCAGTAGACTAATGCCGGCAAATCGCCCTGATTGCTCCTCCAACAGGCCTCCGATGGATGGCAGCAGTTAAGTTTCATTGTTGTCCGTGACTCTTTTCCTAGGGACATAAAGGTAGTCTGCGTGACGGATACAGCCTTTAAGATAGCTGTTCAGAGCTTCTGCTTCAGATAGTGGACCCAAAGTGCTAATCTCTGATTCGGAAAAAATTCCAGGTCATTTAAGTTGGTTCCTCTCGTCGTGTCCCGACTTCGACAAGCAGGAAGAAGACACGCTTGTACGAATGCAGGTGTATTCTGTAGCAAAATACGCTAAGCAACAGTACGGGCAAGTACTCGGAGGAAGCCAACACGTTACAGGCGCGGGATCCAGGGCTGTATGCAATCCAAAGAGCGAGAAAGCTGAACAATCGGATTAGGCTGCTTAGGATCGTGCAACGCGTGATGCGATCTGACCGGAAGAAACACGATAAAGGTCAACCGTGTACGTGTGCAAGTTTGTGGGACTGTGTCCATGATTGAATGGGGTGTCGTTCACGTTTGCTTTCGAGCATTTGGCTGCGTGAGCCACAAGCAACACCGCTGATTACAACAGAGACTTCGCATTGCTATTAGCTAGCTGGTCGGCGAATTATGTAGTCGGGCTGAACTCCCCGTGGCCACTCTGGCCTCAAGGGGGGATAACGTTGACCAATTCTGCTTTGTCAATCTCCCTGGAGGTCAAAAAACGAACAGTGAGGTTTTGTGCCCTATACTGTACCTAACTGGCCTACTTACTTGTTGTGACCAGGAGAGCTCAGCCACTTGTCCTGTTAGTGCTCGGCCAAAGGGAGTTCCAGTGCGGGTTCTCGACCAACTAACACCAGCAGAGTTGAAACCCGCTGGTAATGAAAGGTGGCCAGATGGCGAACTGGCTTCCAGACCCCGCTGCTGTCCAATGAGAAGAACGGTTTCATCTAAGCTGGTGTGTGGAGGACGACAAATCACACCCACTTGGAGAATATTCGAAGAAGAAGTTCTAATCCTCACCAATAAGGAGTCAGTGAAGGGAGTGCGCAGGAAAGAATAAACGAGAAGAGAGGGAAGGCTATAGCTGGGGTACTAAACCGCACCACAGGCTTTGCGCCATAGTGAATCCCTCTAGCCTAAGGTGAACCAGTGACACACATTCTAGCATCTAGATTATTACTTTTTACAGGGAAAGTAGAGGCCACGACTAATCCAGCGTCTAGAACTTCATTTGGTATCATGCACGCAAGTTATGCACCCACAGCGTACTTTGTTGAATCCCGGTTAAAAATAGGAGGGGAACGAGAAAATTCATGGCACATCAACAGTAGGTAGGAAGTTAGGGGTGGAAAAGGAAGACGTTAGGTGGCTTTGACAGAAATATATAAGAGAAGTGGAAATAGAATGAATATTGATGAAGTTTGGAGGAAAAAGTTGAGAACGAAATAAGAAAATGCCGAAGTCAGTGGTGAAATGAGGAGCCACAATGGTAGCTATATCAATTTTGACGAGACAGCTTTAAGCGAATAATACTTTGGTCGGTTGCCTGTCTGCTGGTTTCAGAAAACTACCGTACCAGCAGTGGCCATGAAAAGTTCCAACCCGCAACTATTTCAGCGGGCATCACTTCCATCGGGGGAAGGTCCCAATTATTAACAACTCTCACGAAGAAGGAATTCCCTCTCCGTAAACTTTAAACTTCCTCCTCCTTCAACTTCAGCGGGTGCCTCCTGGTGCCGGTACGATCGCTGAGTTTCAGTAGCGGTTTACTCAACTCCTGCGGATCAACACATTGCTCGGGAATCTTGAAAGCGTCTATTACGTTGCTCCTAAGCCTCCTGCTCCGCGAGGGAAAACAATTTCTATGGTGCGAGCTTCTGCTCGTAGGCAGGTCACCCAGGACTTGTGAACCACCTGATTAAGCGCAGCTGAATCTGTTCGAGAAGCTTATTGTCCTTTTCAGAAGGGCCACCACGCCTGAATAAATATTATGGGTGCGGCTTAAGGAAACTTCTGTAATACGGCAGCAGAACCCATGGTTTTCTGGATGCAAAGATTCCCCGAAGCCGGTAAATTTCCTTGGGTGCTTTTTGACTGGCCGCCCGGAACCGCACTCCAGGTCAGAGGCTGTGAATTACGATTGGCCCCGGGTTCCTTTGCTTTTGTCACCTTCGTCGTCCCAGTGCGCTCATTCACATCTCCCAGTCAACTAGATGGCTGAGGTTCCTCACCATCTACTAAGTGGACGCGCTTATTGGCATCTAGTGGCAAGCCTAGGCCACCGGCCAGGGAAGTACTGATCAGGATCTTAACACTGGTATTGGTTGCTGGGGGCCAACCAGTTTCTCGTCATCTGAGATGCGAAGCATGGGTCTTGCAAGCCAGCGGCCTAGCAGTTTATGAAGAGGATGAAAAACACGGGTCCAGGGACAGAGTCCTGGGGCGCGTTGCCCAGCGAACACCCTCCCAGGGAAATGCTGTCCTCCGCTTTGGCCTGACTAATCCCACTCGTGATAGACCTATGGATCCAAGCAGTGACTTAGGGGACAGACCGTAAGCACTCAACTTCAGCAGAAACAAACGGCGATTAGCTGCGTCAAAGCCTTCTGGAAGCCTACGTAGCAGACTTCTGCTCTATCATCCTGGTCTAACCTTTGAGTAACCTGGCCACCAAACCAGATGAGGTTTGACAAGAATGATCTCTGCCGAACGAAACCACGCTGGTTTGTCGCGATCAGCCCGTGATCAGTCACGTAATTAGCAATCCTGCCTTGCAAAACCGGCCCCATCACCTACAGCTGTACCGCCGTTGAACTAGGGGCCTTAGCTGAGACAAGTTTCTCCATCCCCGGCTTCGTGGATTGGGGTAAAAGCTGCCTTGAGCCCCTTCAGCGGTAAGCACACTGCTTTGAGGGTTGGGCTTAACAGGCTGGTCAGTGGCTGGGCCGAAAGCTCCGCCAGAGACTGGACGACTTCCGGATGGATAACATTGAACACCGCCGCCTTGGTCCTTACCATGCGGCTTAGAAACCTGGGCGCCTCTTCCCCTAGGACGGCCTCCTCTGACACTAGGGGGCGGCCACGACGAAAAGTCGCGAAAAGTCTAAGGCCCCTTGTCCGGTCTATTTACCTACCGAAAGTGGTGCAGAATGGATTCTGCCTTCTGCAGGTTGTTGGTGGCTGCTCGACCCTGGGCATGTCCTGCATTTCAAACGGCCGCTCCTAGAGTCGCCTTGGACCGCTTGTAATTGTGTGTACCTTCAAGTTCACGTTAGCTGTTTTGTCCTAAATCTCCTGGTACCTTCCTCTGTATGCGTTACGAGCCTCACCCGACTCATTTTTTCTGCTAAATACTGGAGGTAAAGTCTGTGGCCACCACTGTTCCGCCACCTGGCCCAAGTGGATTCCTTCCACTGGATGGCCATTCGGGCGCGACCAGGACACCTTGGCTGGGCACCTCGCTGACGACCCTTCCCTGGAGGAAATACCCCGTTGAGTAGTGACACAAGGTTATACCCAGCGCGCTTCCAAGGTTCTCACACTGTTCAACCTCCAATGAGATAACAGCTCCCAGCCCTTTCAGCAATATCTGGTCTGACAGGTGGTGGTAACGCCCTTCGTTGTAGAGCCTTTTAGTCTGCCCATATTCAGTGTATGGTGGAGTAGGCCGTGGCGAGTACTTCCACGCCGAACCTCCATCTGTAGGTCTGGAGTGTTTTGTGCGTACCTTGTTATCACAAGGTCCAGGGAAGGGGGATGTTACCTTCCCTCGATCTAGTCTCCTGGGCTGCTGGGCAATACATTTACTATGCACGTAGCTAAGCGGACCGTGGCCGAACGATTCCCCTGGAGCTGCTCCGTTTGCCCATCCTACCTCTGGTGCGTTGAGGTCCCTTACTAACTGTGTTTACCCTTAAGCCTGTGATAAGCCCAAAGTGCTGCATTAGCCGGTCGTCTTCCTTCGCTGGAGAAGAACGGCTGCGGTACACAGACAATTCTCAGTTCTGCGCGGTAAGCCAGGAGTACAACCGAAGTGGCATATGCATGGGGAAGAAGCTTCTTGGATCCCCCGCTGGTGGGAATGCTCTCGCAAGAGAAGCAGCATCTCCAAGCCCCTCTATTGGATTGGCCCGTGGACGCGGATGACTGCAAAGTTAAGAAGTGTTTGGTATGTGAAATCCTCCTGGGGTTGAATTCAAGTCTCGGTGACCCCAACAGTACCTACTTCTAGCGTGCAGCCTTCAAGAACAAACCGCCTGTTACCTGCTGCTTCTGCGCACGAACCTGGACGATGCCTGGTCTCTTGCCCATTATTTGTGTTCTCAACGGACCCAGGCCCCTCGGAGCCCAGGCCCGAGTGGCTTTCCCGTTCCTTGGACAGACGTTCTAATAACCCCTCGGATTCTGCTTACTATCACACGTCACTGTGGCACACGGAGGTCATGCACCTGGCACGACTGGGCCTACTCCGTTCTCCTTTGGTTTTCTCTTTGTGGTTAACATTTTTCTAAGGCTTCCTCTGGACAAGCATATGCCAGCAAAAGCAGCCGGGGTACCCGAACTCAGCGAGAGGGAAGAAAAGCTGCGTTGAAGCCCAATGGTGCAACTGAATCGAGTTGTCATCCATTCTCTGGCTCGAATAGATGAGTCACCTTGCTAAAAGACGATTTCACCCGTTTTAGCACTCCTGACCTCGTGCGCAGCCGATAAAAATTTATTCCGGTCCCTGGGATTATCGAACCCCACAACAACCGGCCCAGGCCCCGTATCCTGCATCCCCTGGGGACTCTTCCATTTGCCACTTCGGAGGATGCATTTTATGACCACATGGTTTAGCATATTCATCATCCTCAGGTAATTAACTGCTCATTCAGCTTGTTCTCCATCTCGCATGACAGGTTCAAGGTCCCTCTAAGCGCCATATTTCTATCCCTTTCGAGAGCGACCTTATTCTCGACTTGGAGTTTCGCCAGAGACTGCATTTTTTCTTTTTCCCAAGCTCGGAGACTCTGTCACATAAGCGATCGAGCTCATCTCTTGAAGCGGCGTCAACAGAGGCATCAGTTGTTGGCAAACCATTTTAATCTTCTTTGATATTTTGACATACCTTAACTTCAATCTCATCTTGGACCCGGTACTGAGCTTGAAGGTGGGCCGAAATGGGTCATCATCTTTGCCCATCCGGTTTAACTTTTCGAACTGACAGTGACTTACTGGAACCCTTCAAAGAGGTCCCCGTTCCCGAGCTTCACAGGACGGCCAATTTGGGGAAACAACCAAATTCAGCGACAATATTGGGGTTCTTGGTGTTTGAGGTGTCCTCCTTAGAAACCTCACTCTTGGTGAAGCGAGATACTTTTATTGTGGCTCCCCGCGTCTCACCGTGTTTTGTCTTCTTGGGATAGTTTCTTGTGTGCCAGTGGATGAAAATCCAATTCAAGTGACGTTTATCGGGCCGTAGTCGAAGGAGAAAGCCACAGCTACTTTTTGGATAGAGTTAAGCCCCTAGGACCAGCTTGATCAATCGTCATGGAAGCCTAATCAACCAAATATCAGCTCCTTTTTAAAAAAAGAAATGTAGAGGGACCAGGAAGAATCAAGATGCGAGTGAAAAATCTGTGGAAAAAGAAAGAAAAGTAAAGAGAGGGGATCGTTACTGAACTTCTTCTGGTTGCTCTCCACCTTCACACAGGCTTTCCAGAAACCCAATGGTTCACTCCAAGTCCAAAGCCTCTTTTGGAAACGATGACAGCCCTGCTGCCTATACGTCTACAGATGGTTAGTTCCAGCCGCTTGTTACTTTGTGCGAGAAGAACTGATCTCATACATTCCTTTGGCCACTGGCTTAAAGAGATTCAGCTAGTGCCTTGGGGGGGTTGGGTACCCGTCACGGACAAACAATGGCTCATCCATTCTTGGCAAACGTTTTACCTCCTTCCTTGTTCCCCCCAGGTCTCTCTTCCACGTCCGAGCTTCATTGAGAACAAATCTAATGATGCCATTCTCTCCTCTTACGGCACCACCCTTAAGCCGGGGATCGCTCCTCTTAACACCCCTCCCCTGGACTCTCTCCAGCGTGCGGGTTTACCCGACTAACTGTGCATCTTGGGTGTTGGCTACCTACCCCAGACGATTGTGGCTCCAAAGCAGTGCAAATCTGAAGAATCTTTCCAGGGTCCCTTGAAGACACCTGTCTGAGAAGTTGTTGCATCGCTTTGTTTGGCCTGTTAGCCTCTGGCAGACACTGCACCGACGGCTTGGATTAGCATGCTAAAATTATCCGCAAGTCCAGGATTTCCCGCCCCTAAGCCATTCGTTTCGGGTGGTCCGGGTTAAGGTAGCGGGTTCCCCCGGACCCCTCCGCCAACATTCGTGTACCTATTTTGAGGTTCAAGAGTAGGTCTTAGGCTAATGTCCGGTTTTGGATAGCATCCACGCCATCCTGAACCTGGTTGAATTCAAAACAACCCATCTTTTCGGCTTCATGCACGAACAGGAAACAAGTTGATCAAGGGACTCCTGCTGGGTCATTCACATACACCAGGAGGAGTGCTGGTCCTAATAACCATCCCGGAGTTCAACCACCGGATGCCACGACCAATATGGGCTTAAAGTCCTCATTTTTGACGCATAACCAAAGATGGCTCAGGTGGGCTTTTAACTAGCCCACCAGCCCTGTTGCCAATCTCAGCTTACTTAACTTGGCAAAAACAGCCAGTGGCTCACTCGATCGCAGGCTTTGGGCAAGTCAAGCTAGCAAAGTCCTACCTTCTCACCCTGGTCTAGTCACCTGGTTGCCTCGTCAACGAGGCCCAGAGCACTGCACAGGTAGGAAATTCCTTTTTTAAAGCTATGTCAATCCCCTGCCACCAGGTTATTCTGTTCCAGGTGCAGCATTATTGTAGTTCTTTTAAATCTCCCCACTACCGTAAATACTACCAATAGCTGACTGATAGGCCGATAGCTCGCCGCTTTGTCCGCTCCACCTCCAGAAGAAATGACACGACTTCCGCTACCTCCCATTCAGCAGACAAACACTCATCCTTTGGGGGATTTCGTTGAACAGCTTGGTCAAAAGCCGCACCAGTGTTTTGGCCAGAAGTACCAGGACTGAGGGGAGCACACCGTCTATTTCAAGGGCTTTCCTCCAATCGAATGCTTCCGGGGCCAGCAGAACGTCTTCCAGTGGTACCACTGTCTCGTTTATCGGACCAAGCCCTGGTCACCCCAAAGGCGACTGTGGCCCACCCACGAGACACTTCCTGAAAAATTCCGCCTTCTGCAAGATGTTCTGAGCTTGGCACCCATTTTCAACTCTCACTCCACCCGCTGCAGTCCTTGTGGCTGCTTTAGCCTGGGTGTAGCTATCGAACACTTTTGGGGGCTCTTCTACTCCCTTAGCGGAGCCCAGCTCACGCGCTAATTTCTCAGGTCTCTGTTGCTCCACTACTTGCTTGCCTGTTCTTTTCTCTGGAGAAGGCGTCCATGTCTACTAGATTACTAGAATGGTCACCGTGCTTGTTGTTTACCCTTAAATGCCCTCTTTCTACCGCTTTTCTACTACCGTGGTGGACCTTTTTTCCAAACTCTCCGTAATATAGCTACTTTCATTGGCAAAAAATGACTAGTGGCTTCCGTTGTCCCTCCACATTCCTTCTAGGCTGCTCTCCGTATCCGAAAATTACAACTCTGCCATCGTTAGGAGAACCCCTCCATTCAACCACCTGGAGGACCTTGGCCACTCATCCGGTAGTTTTCCCCTAAGACCGACGAACAAGAACCTGAGGATTCCGTGGTCACTTCCCCCTAGGGAGGCATCAGTTCGGACTTCATCTACTCTTGTGCAAAATTTAACAAACCGCCAGATCCAACGGGTCTGAGGCCTGACCCCCCCCCTCTCTCTATCTAGTATTCTGGTGGAAGTGCCGTACTAATGCCGTGTCCACGGTGTTGCCAAGCAGCTCTAAGCCGAAAAACCCCGCCGGTTCCCATATTGATTGCCAGTCTATCACTCAAGTGTTGAAACCTCCCAGGACAAAATATCTTACCGCATTTATGATCTCCACTGTTGAATATTCTAGCAGACTCTCAGTTTCCTTCGCTTCACAAGATTGGCTCCCGGGAAGAAACGCCAGTTCCAATCACTCATTTTGAGTTTTATTTCTGCTGTAACTGACGGTACACTGGGAGTCACACACTTTATACTCCTCTTCTGGGTTATGTTCCTATGCTCCCACCTTCGCAGTCGGCATGTTCACAATGAGTCTCTCCGAGCACGATGGATTTAATCTATCATTCTCAAACAGCCATACATCGGTGATCACCATGCATTCCAGCCCCTTAGATTCGGCGGCTAGCCCCCTATTTATCGCAGGCACTGCTAACAATACACTACACCTCTTCTTTCCCCCCTCGTCTTTGCTCCTTCCGGACAGCTCTGCACCCGTTTGGCTCTAGAACCGTAAGCCCGGGTGCTCCCTGCTGTTTGCTTCACTCGGGCTCCTGAGTTGTTTTCCACTGACAGCGCCGCTCACCGCCAGTTTTTATGAGGCATTTTCCAACAACTGATTGCTCCTTGGGTGATGGGTTCCTACGTGCGACCGTCGGTGTAGAATGTGCTATGAGAGAAGACGATCAAGATGTCTGTGTCTCCTTCGATGTTTGAGTTGACATGGAAGCTCTTCTTTCTCAAGAGCCTCTTGGGACATTCCAGGATACAGATTTGTCCCGTTCTACTCCAATACCTTCCTGGAATTCACACTGGCTTCATCCTTCGCGGAAGGAGAAGCTTCTCGGTATCCGGGATCCGCTAACCCCATAAGGGTAGACCTCCCAGGCGCTTGCCCGTAGTCCTTTAGTCTCCACAACTCCAGGAGGAGTACCCTCGCAATATTTGCACATGGGGGTGCCAGAACTTAATAGGTCGGTGACCGGTCGCCGTAACTCTCTGCGGGAAGGTATTTTGTGTCTCTTCACAGCTACGTCTGCGTTACTTTCCCGTGCTTTTCCGAGTTGTCTTTATTATAACCGTCATATAAGTGGGCTTAGGTCTCAGGTTTTCTATTAGACTGGCCTGAAATTGAATCAGAACAAACAAGCTTTTCGCTTTTAGTTCAATACAGTTGTGGATAGCATTACCTGAACGAGCATCTGATGGACCTCCCTCCTTTTTGCACAGAATGACGGTTTCCCCAACGGTCAGCGTCAGAAATGAGGCCCCCGCTGTCCTTTCTCGAGAAAAGGGGCTGGATTTGCTGGTTTGTGCCTCTAAGTGTACAGTGTTTTCTGCAGTTCCTTTGCCAACATATCACCGGGCCCTGCTTGATACCTCCTTGGAGTGCTCCTGCTCACTAATACGAGACCTGAGCGTATGCAGGTCAAATCATCAAGGCTATTATGGAGCACCAAGGCCAATTAGACAAGAGGAAGCAAACGTCGTAGCAAACGCCATCATGGGTGTCCAAAGAACATCACCCTTACCTCATAGAAAATCCACTTCCACCTTGGGCTTGGCAGATCTTGGAGACACGGCTAGTGGTTACTAGGTGCCATGTTCGCGAGCATTCACGCCTTCGGAAGTCCACTTTGACTTCAGCTACAGAAGCAACAAAGTCAACCAGTTACTTTGACAGGAAACTACGGAAGTAGAAGGAGGAATGTGGATAAGATTGCAAGTAGGTCTAATCGAGAGCTCCTAAAGGTGGGCCTAACTGTGAAAATAAGAGGCTAATTAGGAATCTGACTAAGCTTTCTCTAGTGCCACCTAGAACTCACCCACACTTCAGGCCCACAGTCCATAGTCCCCGCTTCATATAACTCCTTGAGACAAAAAGCATGGCTAGCCTACACGGAGACTGTTTAGAACAGACGAAAAACTTCGGTCAGTATATATTTCAGACGGACCATAGTTTCATTCTTTATCCGCCTGGTAAAAGTACTCAGAACCCACTAGCAAAACAAGTTTCTTCCAATTGCCATTCAGAGCCCTCTTGAAGCACCGGACTACCTGCAGTTCTGGTAGTCTGCCAGGCAGACTAATCCAGTTTTTGCTACCCCGTTGTCAAAAATGGCAACCTGGTTATCCTCCCAGCCCTGATATTTGTTAGCTTCTTTTCTTATCCCCTGGTTCGGGGTTCCATAGCCATCAGGTACAGGCTACACAGAATAAGACTAGGGAAACTCAGCAATACCTAAATCGTTTCCATAAGGTCTCCCCGAAGTCTACTTCTTCCGAAAGAGAAAGTTTAGAACTACAGGGCCCCTCACCCTACGTTTTCCCCTCTGCTTTTCAACCATTCACGTCACAAGACTTTAGACTTTCTCCGGGCAGGCGCTGTCCCTCGAGCAGATGGGTGACCAGGCCCACAAGCTACCTTCTAGATGAGGTCACACTCAGGCCACGAAAGTCGGAGCGAATATTTTCGGTGGCCAGCAAGACAATATGGATAGAAGTCTGAAGAATTCACTACAAGCATTTTTGCATCAGCAGTGCACTGGTCCGGCCATTTAAAGTCACTGGTCACGACGCCCCGACGTCTTCGACATCACTTACTGCTTCCACGTTGAACGGACCCTGGTCACGAACGACGGTTGGGCTTCCTGTTAACTACGACAACAAGCAGCTTCTTCGAGCGTTGAGCAGCAAGTCCCATTTGTGTGTTCGGTCCAGGACGGTCACTACATCCCTACCTAGATGGCCCCTACCCTCGGACCCCACAGCCTTTGTGTCATCCGCCACTATGAGACTAGGTGACTTGAGGGTGGTTTCCAGGCCGTTAACAAACAGCACGGACAATACGGGACCAGGGATGGAACCTCGATGCAAGCCACCGGAGCAGTTTACCAAACCACAAAGCCTGTCTCCTACTATGCCGAAAAAGGTCCCGTCGGAAACGAAAGCCGCCAGCAGCCTACATATCTACTCACCGCTGACGACCTACCTTAACTTGTTCAGCGAATGAGTATAAGTGACGGAGTCAAAGGGTTCGCTCAAGGGAGATGATAGGCTTCGATTCGTTTACCTCCAGCCAATCATCGACTCACTTCATTGAGGAAGCCCAAGAGGAGGGCCGGACAAGGCCTCTTTAGGAATCCAAACTAAGCTAGGCTCAGCAGGGAGTATTCTAGCAAGAGCTGACAGGCGTGAGCGGTTAATCTTTGCAAGCACTTTACTCGGAGAGCTTACCAGCCTATACTCACCCACGGCCGATCTAGGTGCACCCTTATGTGTTACCACGGCTGTCTTACTTTTCCAGTCACGAGGCACCTCACTCTGGTCCATCATGGACCTGTACAGCTCACATACCAATAAGGCTATAGTACCCACAAGCGCCCTGGAGATACCCGGGTTGGTGTCATATGGGCCTTCTGACTTATGGATAAATAACCCATTTGGATGCTTAAGCACGATTCTTTCCGCAGGATTTAGTTCTCCCAAATGCGGTGGAAGGCGTGCAGGCGCCAAATCGACTATTACTTTACTATATACTCTGTTTATTCGACAGAAGCATTCATCCAGAAGGTCTGCTCTGTTCCAATCATCAATGGAGATATCGAGGCCCGCAGTGAAGAGTGCACCGTTCCCCTCTTTTCCAGCCTCTAAAAATGCTCAACTTTAGATTTCGTTGGCTTTCTTCTCACGAATTTGGTAAATCTGGAATCTAACTCTGTCGTAGAAGTTCGCAGAATGCGCATCTTTTCATTTATGAAAGTCGTCTAAAAAGTCAAAATCTATCTGACTGTTGGAAACTTCGTAAAGGTTTTATCTGCAGTTTCCACGTTTGGTTGTACTGGGTGTGGCAGTCTTCCACCCTGTTGGTTTGCCACCCCACGCCCCCCACCGGCTCCTTTGATTTGAGGGCCCAAACTCTTTCTGGAAGGCATCCGGAGATCTTTTTACATTTTGGTGTTCTTTGAAGGAGGCTTCTTTTACGGTATTCCAAGCTGGCTGAATCAGTCTGGTTCAAAGCCTGTCTGTGAGTACACTAAACCGATTTCTAACCACTCCTGAGACCACTTCGGGTTGTCGCTTGCACAGGGTGATTTCAACTTGCACGTGACCACTTATGCCTAAAGCTGCGTGGTACTGCATTTCGAATACTTTACTGAGATAATTCTTTGCTGCCAGATCAAGTAAGGATGGCACTCATCCAGACCCTTGCCTGGTATCTCGCCTAATATGCGAATGCAATGAATATGCTTGCAGCCTCGAACCCGCGTAGTATGTGAAGACTACTTCAAGACACCTCAAGACAACTTCTAAGCCTTTGAAGTCAAAACTGGGGAATGGGGTCCTCGGCTAAAGAAAGTCCATACATGACCACAAAACGCCAAACACCTTGAGGTACCCTGCCTAGCCACAGTCTACTCATTTCGTACAACCCGTCGGATCAAGGCCTTCGCCTTCATTAATCACATAGCTTCCAGTTTACCCGGTATGTTCCAATCTAGATCCGTGGAACAAGAAGAACCACGGGTCCCATCACTGTGACTTTTCGGCTAAAGGACTGGAAACCGATAGCCAACTAGAGCCACTGGAGGCCTAACCTTGAATACTGTCCCACTGTCCCCACTAACATGTTGAAAACGGATCGCTTTTCTCTGAACTCCATACAGGACTGTATCACCAAACAAACAGTGGAATTCTGCTCCAGTTTACCTAACAAGGATCGATGCATCCTACCTAATCTTGATTCCTTGTGGCTGCTCCAAAAGCAGCCTTACCTATGCCCCCGTTCTAACTATACCGGCATTTTCACACACCAAACCCATTTGCCACACCCTCACCATAATGTACACCCTACTCCATTGCTTTTTGCCTTTTCCCATTCCCAAGTCGAATTGAGCACCAAGACTTGGCTTTTTCTTCTAAAATATTCAAAGATGTGGAACAAAGTCCCCATAAACCTGCGTGGAAGTCTCCATTTCTCAGTTCCAGTGACTTCTTGAATGCTTCACTGTCGTTTCTTGAGTGCTCCTGCTTACCGATCAGAGTGTTACTCAGGAGCTGACCTTCGAAGACGAGTTTGATGTCAAGATTAAAAGATATTTTCTTAGAGCTTCTTTTACCCGCCCGATAGAAGAGCTAATTCAACTTTTTTCTATCACATTATGCTGCACATAGTCCACACGGCACTGGCGTAAAATTCGTTGAAATCCGCAACCATAATTGTTTATCTGGTCTCCGGCTGTCGCCATTCTAAACGGTGCTTGCGTTCCCATGACCACTAGCTACGCTTGACCCTGCTTAACCAAACTCATCGGCCGGCGCTCACAATTGCAGCTGGATAATCGCCTCCTCCCCCTCTTTTTACCATTAAATTCGCAATAGCAAACAATTCCCCTCTGATCCCTTGATGCTCTTCTCCAGCCCCATTTAACTAGGTGATGTTAGATCAAAATAATTTGAGTTCCTTCAATCGATACTTTGCTTCTTGATGTTTCTGAACACCTCCGATATATCATGACCTCCACTTTCCTCCATTATTTTGCTTCAAAGTAGCCTACCCCAAATGTCCATCCCCTGATGTCTGCTTGTTGGCTTCAGTTTCCTTGTCTTACATTTTCTCACACGAATGCTGCTGTGTCGTCCTAAATCATGAACCAACAACCCATCCACTGCTACTATTATATTCTCCATACTTACAAAATCATCCCTCACAAATGCATCCAACCCATTCTTACCAGTTGATCACAAATGACCCGTGGTAGTCCTTGGCACGATCGGTAGCTGCACAAGACCGAAGTATATATGTGAATCTATGCTTTTCAACATTCATTGTCCTATTATTACGCTTTTGATCAAAGCGCAGTCAATCAACACCCATACCGAAACCAAAACAAGATTAGTTCGCCGTTTTTACGATGCTAAAGTAATAAACCGTCGACATTGCAAAATGCGCATGGACCTCAATTATGCGATCCAAAGGACACCAAAAGAGAACCAAGTTCACAGCATGAAAAGCCGAACACGCGAGCCACACAAGCCCAAACGAGTCACGATAAAGAAGCTTTTTGGAAGCGAATAAACTAAAATTAGTGCACAAGACTATGGGTAGTATGAAGCTTGCAAACGAAGTATATACTCGAATATTTTCACGAAGTCAGAGTACTGTGGCACCCCCAGGGATCTTTCATAACTAGTTTTTACACTGCCTGTCTAAATCCGTCCCGTCTTGGCAAGGTCAAAGGCGTTACTTTTAGGCCTTGATCCTTCGCACCTACTTCGGCTCGGTTGTCGGTGCACGCTTCCACCACCAAAGGCATCTTGATTCTGCCCGCGTACCTGTGGAAAAAAGTCACACTGAATTCAGTCGCGAGGTCGTCTATTTGTTCTTTCCCAGCTAAACGCAACCTTTTTCTCGCCCTTGATTATTAGTCAGCACAGTTCGTAGGAGGCTGTACGTGTTCACGAGTGCAAACGAGGAAAAGAGCTGGGGTTCCGGGTTTTTATGCCATACTCGATCAAACAGTTGTTCAAGCTCATGTGCGTGGGTGAGCTAGCGTGCGTGAAAACTACAATCACCACCGGTGGAATAGTTCTTATAGACGGCTAACTGAGAATGGGAACTCTCGACATTATTAGGACTCAATGGAAATCAGTTACAAATACGTCAATGGTTTACAGCGCGTATCCTTCAACCAACGTTGACGTGGGTGTACTGTGCGAAGATAGTTGTTAATATGGGTGCACTTGCCACGGTAATGTTGCTTGTGCATGCACCTCCCAACTTTTAAACCTGAGGTTTTACGCCCCTAGATGGCTGAGTTCATGGTATCGAGTGGTCCGCCTTGGCCCCCAAGAAGACTAATACCACTAGCGTTGACAGCCAGTGTCCCCCTGATGGTCCTCACCTTACCGCCCTCATCTACCCGTCGGAACCCATAACGATTTCTTGTGCAACGCCCGAAGGCCACGAACTAAGGTGAGCCTATTCGTCAGAGCTCATCAATACATCACCCACTTTGGAGGTTTTTTCTTGTTTGTCCCCCTTGGCGGGCTAGTAAGATCGATAGGCGCTCAATCAATCGTGGCTTCCAAAACACCGTGGCCAGATAATGCACTTGTTTTCACCGGTGTAGGTAGCTATCCAGGAGCTCCTCTGCCCTTGGAATCCAATGTTTGACCTCAGTGCCAACAAACTACTTGGTGCAAGCGTCGGACAAGAGGGGTCGCTGAAGGAGACCGAAACCACAGGCTGGCCACCCAAGGTTCCCTCTGCCCTAGTCATAACAATGTTCAACGTCCTGTCGTCCGGTGGCTGCTGTTCGACTGGAGACAGCATTATCCCTCCGGCTGAACTGATTAGGAGTTCTCACACCGGACCACGGTTGGCCTGTTAGGATGGGAGTGTCACAGGATGTTGTATGTCAACGTTTAGTTACGCAGTTCATCCGGATTCAGACAGAGGTCTCAAAGCAGCGATTTGCTTTGGGAGCCCACGAAACTCGACCCGACGTTTGAGCTAACCGCCGATGGCATACCTCTTCTGCTTGTAAAGCTTTGTGGGGCTCGGAGGAAATGGTTGATCTCCATCAGTTGCACAACTCCTACGTGCCCCGCCCGAGGTTTCATGCATTTCATGATAAGCCCGTATCTTCCTCCTTTATCCTGTGTCCGACCCGCAAAGGTTCGAAATAGTCTAGTTCGGAGGCCCTGAACATCCACCCCATCGAGTTACTACTTTGAGACAAAGGAGCCCCACAAAGCTTGCCCGCGACAACCGGGGGTCTTCTGCCAAGTATATAACGTTGGACGGCACACTTCGCGCCACCTCCTCCTCTCAATGTCCAAAATCAATTCCGGAGGACATTTATAACGTGGTACTCTCCGTTTGGTACACCTATAGCGCGTATTCGCTCAAATAGCAGGTCTTTTTCACGGGGTTTTGAGCAGGTGGTATTTTTCCGTGTTCCCTATCAATTCGAAGGTTTTGTCAGTCTACCATCTGCTCTCAGCAGTCGGTCGATGAGTCCCAAGTTCAGGATGTTTTAAATTGATCTTCGAGATCAGTGCCTTTCCGTTGTTTGTTCCGCACTTCCAGGATTCCAAATCCCTCGGGTTAAAGCCGTGGACTGTACTGCCCTGAGGGGACCCTATTCTGCATAGCTTAAGGCGTTAGCAGTTACTGAACCCACGAGGACTTTGCTGAACGGGAGAAGGCCCTTCGTGATTAGTAAATACCTCTTGAACCTAGTCAGCCACTCGGGTTAGCACATCGCCTTTGCCCAGCGGGAAACCCTAATCAAACATTACTGAGTAGATGTTGACTAGACGACGACTACTATCATTGCAGTGCTTTCGATTTCCATTTTCTATAGAGGAGGTGTCCTCATTTCGTAAACGGGCTCGTCACTTTCGGGCACGTGCACGAATCTCGACCGTCCTGTCAGTGTTTCTAGCCGCCGGAATTTGGTCGCACCTATGAAACGTAATTCTGCTTGGCTGCCGGAAGTCTCAACATGCCGCCACTGGCCTGCAATCGTTTCTTCGTGTATAACTTTGAGCCTTTTGGCTTTGAATTTCATGGAGCCGCTCTTGACGATATTGGAATAGTGCAGCATGGTCTTCGAGTCTGTCCAAAACCTTGCTGATCGGCCATTGGAATCAAGCACCTCTTCATTGCTTGTACCACCCCACCAGCCAACACAACTGCACTGGGTCTGAGACGCGGGACGGAGACCGACCTTAGAAAGGCAAAGCGGGGTTTGGCAGACATGATCCTCAGTGCGTAGCTTTCATCACCTGGACACCACCGTCTGCGCTCTACCGTCCCGTAACCAGCTTTGGAAGCGTCGAATAAGGCTTGCAGCTCTTCCATTTTGTTCGCGCCTTCCGACAGCAAGCAATGAGGCATTTGTATGTCCCCCAGGTTTGAACATGACAGTGAACCCCCCTTATTCCGGTCTGTCCTCCGGTTCAGGTGGTTGGCCCCATTCGACGTTCTTCATGCAAAGCTGCAGCAGTAGGTTTTTCTCGGTCAGCAACCATAAGGGGAATGCCTACCGGATCAAACTGGAGACGGCTGGCAAAGTTTTTGTGCGCTTAACGGGCTGATCGAGAACATTCGGTTCATAGGCGAATTCATCCGTCTCAAAGTATTCTTGGAGTGCCTCCCGTTGACAATAGAGATCTACTGAACCCTCTGACCCCTTCCACCTTCTCGCTGTCCGGAACAGCGTCTTACACCCTCGGAGCGCTTGACACCCACTTCGTGAGCTGTGAGCCACCTTTCCTAGGTAATTCTATCAAAAGCTCCAGGTGGCTTACGGTTGCGTCAATGTCGTCAAACGAAGCAGGATTGCCGTCAATGTAGGAATTGCGGCTTACTCTATCTATTACTACCCGGAAGACCGGCTCTCCGTACTTGCCTGCAGTCTCCCTTTGGGCTCTGTCAGCAGAGAAGGTTTATGACACCTCCCCGAGTGGATGAGTGGTCATATTGTATTTCGCCACAGGTCTGTTCATGTGGTTTCCGTCCAACCACAAGAGTCGTGGAGCCTTTCTGTCTTGCGCCGGTACCTTCACCTGCAAAAACCTTTTCCTTTTATCGGCTGACGTCGCCACCCTATCTAGCCTGAACTCGCGATGGACCTGAATATGTAAGGTTGTCCAGCCCGGCCCCTGTAACAAGCCGCCATTCAGTTATCTTCTCCGGAAGTGGAAAGTGCCATCGAAGACAAAACGGAGCCTTGCAGGCTTCCGAAGACTGAAACCGGGAGGCATGGCAAGTACCACTTACCTTCTCAGACCTAAGATTGAGCAGATCCCTCTTCTAAGTAACCAAGGGTTTCACTGCGGATTATGACATCTGAGTACCGCTTCCAAAAGCGTTCATGTGACCAAACCTCCCCTTCAATTGTGGCACTTTGGCGGAGAATGTGACTGTTATCCACGAAGCGATCAGTCTGCGTACGCCACGGAAGAGCTGCTTTGAAACGATTTAACAGGCCCCCTGTCGCCTTCAATACTGCCTCCGGCGTAAGATGGCCCTCTCGAGATAATGACAAACGTTTACCCCTGAGGTCGTCAAACCCACGATTTTAGAGAGCGCAAATGTTGTTCTGTGTCATTCCTTTCCCAGGCAATTTACTAAGCTGCTCTGCCTAGTTGATCTGAATGGTACGCGGTCCAATTTCGCTTTAGTCTTGCCAGGCATTATTGTTATTTTATTCCTTTCAAGCTTTCCTCGTACCCTCTTATAAGCACACACTTGCTTCAGCTCCATGGAGGCTGATTCCACTGTCACTTGTATCATCCGATAGTGCACAGCTACCTGTCTCGGGCTTCCAGAATGGACCATATTCAGCATCATCGCCTTTACCCGGTGCCCCTGGATCCTTCATGGCAGAGGTTTTTCGAGCTCGTGGGGGTTACCTGAACCCAGGTTTTGCGGGGCTGGTGCACATTAGATTACGATCGTCTGCAAGCGCAACTGCCAGGCTAAGGAATTTAGGATACTGAACACGTGAGGCGTCATTCAGGCCGGATGTTACACAGCAGTTACTCAGCTTTTCGAAGACACCGGCATCGCGTGCAAACAAGCAGCGGGTAGAAATTAGCCATGTCTTCAAGGTAGTTATGGAAACAGCAGTGGCTGTAAGACGGACCCAAATGGAACCTTACTACCCGGGCTCACGAAGAATCAGTTGGATCCGTCTGATCAGAAGTAAATTGCAGGTTTTTTCAGGCAACCCACTAACGTGCCATCACTGCGGGCTCTGTATGCAGTGCTCATGAATTAAAAATAAGAAGAGGGTGGTCCACTTAGTCAAAAGCCTTTTGGAAATCTGGGTATCACATCTAAACCCGATCAGCCTCATCAAGTTTTTCTGTGACTTCATTTGGGAAGTATAGATGATTCGCGAGTTACGATGTACTTTCGACAAACCCATAGTGCTCCACTCTCAGTAGGTCATAGCTCTTTAAATGACAGCAACCCCTTGCCTGACGCATTCCACCACGACATTTATTACACTTGGTAAGGGACGGCCAGGTCAGTTCTTCCACCTTCGTAGATACTGGAAGCCTAGGCCACTCTTCAGTCCTCCGGGGTCTCCTTCTCTTCTACGGGGAAGCTGAATAAATCCGTCAAGTGAGGCACTGTCCTGAAGTCTTGAAGTATTACGCGGGTTTGATGCTCTCGGCCCAAATGCTTCGGTTCTCGATGAAATCTTTGGCCTTCTGGTGAGTCACGGAGCAAAATTGAGAGTAAGGAAAGGGTTAGCGGCGAAGCGGAAACCAACCAAAATATGCGTGATGTCATGCAGTTTGTCACTGTGGGCGGTCCCTTAAGAGGAATGAGTGTGCCACAATCATAGATATACAGCGGAGTGGAAAGGCAATAAAACGCATCTGATGGCCTTGTTCTGTTTCCGGACAAAGAGTTACTATGGGAGAATAGGGTGGATGTCCAAATTCTTTCACGAAGATAGCTTTCTCCTGCAAGGGGACTTCATATTCCAGAAGGACGTTCCACGGCGCACCAACCTGGAAGTGACCTTTTCTCCGGGACGACATCATTAGCACCTACAAGCCCCGCATCAAGTTGTTGCTTGAGTTTTGCCCAACAGTGTTCTTCAACATGTCAAAACCTGACAGAATAACGCTAGAAAGTACACAAAGGCGCTTTACGAAATAACTATTTGTTCGGTCCACGCCATTTAAATACAGAGGGCGGTGACAACATGTAAACCTCGACCCGCTCGGGTCCCGCCGCTTGAGATCAAACTTGGTTCTTAAGCATAACTTGCCGCATAACCGATATTTTTCCTTTGACCGCTCAGTTTCTGTGGAACCTTTTACCCACTTCAGAACGAGCCTTTTACTGTCCGTTCTGCCGTGGACAAGTCGGCCATACGGTCACATATTCTCCATCTTATCGACGCTAAGTTCCAGACTAAGTTGTTTATCATCGTCCGAGAGTCTTGTACCAAGTTTTGGATTCTATCTACACTAATTTCATATCTCAACGTTATCTGTGAACCCCAGTTATCTAGTATATGCACATTCGAGGACACAGTGTGCGGGAGGGGCTCCCACTTCCAAGTCCGGCCAACTCCTTAGAAAGCCCTACATCCGTCAATTTTGGATACGATCAACGACAAACGGTTTCACCTCCCTAAGAAAGGTCTCGAGGCTTGACTAGTCTCGGCCATTCCCACACTGTGTAAATGGTACAGAAACACCATTACCTGCATTCACTCCGCTTCCCCCTCCTTCCATAGTCACACAGCCTCTTGCGCTTTGTCCTTTTTTGGTCCTATTTGCCTCCGTTAGCCATTGATTCCCAGCTGGGGCACACTCTGACTCTCGCCATGTTTTCGTTTTCCGCTTCTCCGCCCATGTGCATTTTACCCTCACTGTCGGTCAACTGAGAACTTCCTAATAGGAATCAATGATGAGAGCCTGGTGTAAGGCGTCATGGATCCCAGTGGACTTACCGGGATTTCCATCTGCTCCAACTCGGCATATCTGAAGTGATGAATCTATTCCGCAACAACATAAACCGCCACGTTGATCAATTTCCCAAGATTTCTTCTTTGGTCTGGCCAAATGGCTATATTCCTGATGTTTCATACCGAGTTTTATTCAGGATTCTCAGCTAAACAATAATCCGCCTTTTCCCGGAGAGTTCCGTACATTATCTGTCTGCTCCACCGCATCTTGTCTTGCTCGGCGGGCTGGAGAAAGCATCGGTCAACCATTGTCTCTATTGTTTTTGTACGCAAGCACTGTCAGCAGTCTAGTATGCCTCTCTTTTATCAGTTCCATTTTCCACCACTTTATGGCTCTCCCGTTGCCAACTTTGGAGCTGATTCTTATTTACCGAGCAACCCAATGTCATTTTACTTCATACAACACCATCCAGATTTATTCCGCCGTTGGTTGATTATGCTCCTCTTCCTCCTTTAATTTGGAAATATTTCATCCCACTTAGTAATATTGTGCACTTCGATGGTAGGTTCATGCGTGCGCCTCGACCACGACTGGAAACGTAGTTTTACTTATTCATGTTGAGTGTCCAGCGCACGGTCAGCCCCATCGACTAACACCGGTTATGGATTACACTCTACCACTGCCGTAGCCCTGCTGCGTCCAACAAAACCATCTGCGGGTGACATGCCTACACCGTTTCCGCTCTGCTACGATAGGCTCAACTGACGATTATCCCATGTTTGTAGTTACTTCACGTTGTGATCTCCCGTAGGCGCGCCGAACCACATTGTCCCTATTACTATCGTCGTCGTTCTACCACAGTTTTCACACATCCATTTCGCCCCCACTTCTACGGTTTCTCATTACCAGCCCAACCGGCACCCAAGCCATATCCCCTAGTTAGGACTGGCCGATCTATCTTTGTATCTATAATAGCCACATCTACTATCAACTCATAGTTCAGTTTTCAGCTATCTCCACTTGGATAAGTTAGCTCCCGACATCTGACCTTGACGTTCAAGCTTTCCTAGCTCTAATTTGAATTAATCAATGGATCCATTTCAACTCCCTCGATTGTGCTTTGGTGCGCACACATCCACCCTGCATTTGTCTCCCCTGAGTAGATCTGTCCCACGTTATTAGTGTATTCTTATACACTATCGCGAAATATCCGCTCAAACTTTCGTCTGCTACACTTCACCATGTGCCCAATATGCATCGGGCATCTCCGAAATAAACCTTCATCAGTAAAATTACTGACAGTTCGTAGAGAGGTACGTAGTCTCGGCTTAAAAACTCCTCTTCTGTGACCACCGACAGAAGAGGAAAGACGAACTGAGAAGTATCAATACTTTTATCTGAATAACAAGGTGAAATATCAAAAACAGATCACCTCTTAAGCTTAAGTTAGGGACAAGGAGGTAGAGGATTGATAGACAGACGGGATAGGGTAGAGGGACAGACCGTATTTTACTTCGATGGAAGACCACTGAGTTTTTTCCAGGATCTGGCAATCTCGGACGAGACCTGAGTGCACTACGTGGTAAACTTGCTCCAGCGAAGGGCGGATGCACGTGCCGAAAATTACCGAGAGGTCTTTCCACGTAGTGCGCGCAAAGGACTTTCGAAATGCACATTACCCCACAATTCGGTGGTAGTGGGAGAAGGATAGGGTACAACCTAATCAGAAACCGATTTCCAATGTCGGTCAGCCGTTGGCGGTGTGGTCGCTCCGTTGATGGAGAAGGTGTGACCAGTCCTTCTGCTGAATGCTTACTTATTTGCTGTCAGCAACCGGGAGTTCTCCTATCTTCAAACCAGCGTTCCGTTTCATCAACTGCAGTATGCAGGTGCTCAAAGCCTGAAATTCGGGGGGATATATCACCCACATACAAGGAAATGTTTACTGGGAGGGCTGTTGGAAGTTTATCTATGGAGGTAAGTACTAAAAGGGGATTAAAGAATCATCCTTGTGGGACACCAATTGTTACTGTTGCGGGTGGAGACAAAACATTCTCCACCATAATTGAAAAGGTGTGGTCCCAAAGGGAGCTGCTTAGGATGTCAAACATAGGGACTTCAACCAGGTTTTTCCGCAGCTTATAAGAGGAGTCGCTTGTGGAACCTTGCAAAATGCCTCAGCAGAATCTATGAATGCAGCTTGTGAGAGCTGGCATCATTGCAGCCTATTGTCAGGCAGTAATGTGCATTCGGCAATACGTAACCAAATTCGTTCGAATCCCGAAACCGAAGCATGAGTGATCCGTAAATTCTATGATACGGAATCATTGAATATAAAACGTCATAAAATATGTGGAAACCCCAAATGTGCGATCATACAGACATCAAAACGTATAACCAGATCCAAGGAGTGCGACAGGCAAGCACACAAAACAAGCAAGTCCGAGATAGGATATGAAAAGTCGGAGCTTTGGAAAAGGACAAACAAAGGTTAGTTAAAGGAAGCGTAAATTGTGCGAAACACGTGAATAATATATGCCAATGAGTAATTTCACGAAACCAAGATGATATAGCTCCTTCGAGGGACTTTTCACAAACTACCCCCACTCGGCCCACCAAAATCCCCCCGATACTAGCAGGGTAAAAGTTTTGGGCCGAGGGCACCGAGTCTCTCCACCTAGTAAGGCCTTGCTATCAGGGCATGCACCTACTACTGCTGATATCCGGAATCTACTCAAATATGTGCACAGTAGCAAGTGATTCGGTGGCCATGCCAACGGGTTTTTCACCTACTTTGCCAGCGAGGGCCGCTGCTCAGCATCGGGCATAAAGAGAGAAGACATATGGAGACTCCAAATCCTTGTACCTTCTTTGAAGAAGCAGTCACGTATGTGTTCATGCGAGCGTGTGTGTGAGGGAGCCACAATAGTGAGCACATATGGAATCGTTTCCATCAAAGTCAATAACAAAGCAAGAAAGCATGAGACAATGTTGTGCCCCCACGAAAGCATGGGGCGATCTGCCTTGCACGCTAGTGTGTGTGAGTCTGAGTGAAAGTGTGTATGTGTGCGAGGTTACCACGGCCATCACCACAAGCGGGATCGACCCCGACAACGAAACTGTAGCTCGTGATGCGGCGTCATTCCCTGATAGGAGTGTGGGAGAACTTTATTTCGCATGCATGCGTATGTGAGTACCAGTGGAAGCGTACATGTGAAACCGTCTCGTGGATGGCACACCATAGTTAGGCACTCAGAGCATGAAAATGATCTACTGAAAATCGGTGGTAAACCTACTAAACAATCATAGTGTGATTGTCAACTAGTGCCAATATGTTTGTGTGCATGTGCAGAGAATTGCTACTGCACGAATGTGTGCCATGATAAAGTTACTTGGGTTTGTTACCTTGAATTGAAACTTGCGGTTTGCTGCCACGCGGGGACTGAATCAGTGGCGTCCATCAATCCGTCTTCACCTTCCAGAAGACTGATACGAAACAGGCAGCAAAGCAACTTTCCCTGGACGGTCCTGACCTTCACCGTTCTTAGCAGCTTATCGTAATTGCCAACGACTTCCATGACAACAGTCGGGGGTCACGTGCTAAGGTGAGTACGTTCGTCGAAGATCATGACCACGTCACCAACCATGAACGGCCTTTCTTTGATGAGCCACTTTTTCCGGGGTTGCAGGATCAGTAGCTACCCACGTGAACATAGCCTCTACCACATCCTAGCCAAGTAGTTCCCTAGTTTCCACACGCGTAGGTAGCCACCACAGTGGCCCACTAGCCCTCGGGTTCCAAAGCTCGAAATTAAAGTCTACCTATACTCCGGTTTAGTGCTAGATGGGCGAGGTCGCTGAAAGGTGCTGGAACGACAGGGTGATAGTTTACCATTAACTTTATCTCGATTTTCATGGCGCTCAATCTCTCATCGTCTGGTAGTAGGTAACCAATTATCAACAAGCATATCCCCCCGGTGGACATATTCAAGCAGTCCCACGCTCCACAGCGGAGAATAGCCTGCTGAGTATTAAAGTGCCATTGGATTCCATACCACGGTTTGGTTTTGCAGCCGGTCCCGGTTTATATTTTGGTGTCAGCGCCGCAATTCTCTTAAGGCACCTACAAAATTTGACCCATTGTCTAAATTCGTGTCTTTTTGTCGCTTGACCTCGTCCCTTACGGACTTTCGAGCTCATTGGGGCAGGCCCCCATTTGTATCATCTTGAGTAGATCATACTCTGTGAATCGTTGATCATCACAAGTTATTGGACCCATACCTACACAGCTGAACAGATGGATACTTTTCATGATCATTAAATGTCTCTTTAGCCTGGGCAGCCATACCAGTGATCGGAGCGTCTCCATCCGAGAGAAAAATCTAACCAACCGTGACAAGATAGATGTCGGTTCGGCGGCTGCTACTGTCGTTACAGCGCCTGTGATTTACATTACCGATTTTAAAGGTTGTTTTCTTCCGTAAAGGGGCCAGTTCCATTCAAGCTCCCACAGGAACTTCGGCTCTTACGTCCATGTGCCTAACTGCCGAAAACTGGTCGCACCTGGGGAACATAAGTCGGCTGGGTGGTCGAAGGACTTAACATTATGCCAGTGATTTACAGTAGTTTCGTCATGTGTGATCGTCAGCCGATTGGCGATGAAAGCACTAAAAAGGCTCCTGAAGTTATTGATGTATTGCGGCACTACTTTTGAGTCCGTCCAAAGTCGGGCTGACTGAATAAAGAAGTCAAAACACCCCTTTATTGCCCGTGCCGCCTTTACGGCTAACACGGCTGCACTGGGTTTGAGACTCGGGATTAAAACAGATTTCAGAGGGGCAACGCAAGCCTTGGCTAACAGAGACCCCGTAGTGTAGCTTCAATCTCCAGGGCGCCACCATCCACAAACTGGTGCCCCGTACCCAAATTTGGATGCATCAGAAATGGCATGCAACTCTGTCGTCTGTGTTGTGTGATCAGGGGCAAGTTTCTTAGGATCCCTACGTCATGCAGTTTCTTCAAAGTGACCAAAAACTCTTCCCATTCTGGCCTGCCCTCTTCGTCAGTTGGCTGGTCCCAGTCGACCTTCTTTTGACAGGGCCGCCGCAGTAGGGACTTTTCGGGCAGCAGCCAAGGAGAAATAAAAATCCTGTGGGTCGGGCAGACTAGACACGGATGACGGTATATCCAGGTGAGCAACAGGCTTGTTAGGGATGTTCAGCTGGAAAAAGAAGTCGCCCGTTTCCGAGTTCCATCGTGTTTCCAGGCTACCTTCCGTTGAGAGCGATGACCCACTCGGGTCTCAAACCTTTTCTGCCCTCTCATCGTACGGAATGGCTTCAAGCAACTCCGGTGCGTTCGATGTCTATTTTGTGAGGCAGAGGCCGCCCTTCCCTAGCAATTCTGTCAGGCACCTAAATTGTGTTATGGCCGAGCCAACGTCATCAAATGATCCAAAGTAGTCGCCGACGTAGAAATTTCTGCTGACGCTGTCCACAGGGACCGGTGAACCAAAGCTCCATACTCATTTGCGGTTTCTCGCATGACGTAGTTCGCACAAAATGGCTGTGGTTTTGCTCCGAAGGGATGAACTGTCGTTCTTTAATTTATCACAGGTTTGTTCAAGTTGTTTTCGGCCTACCTTGGGAATCGCAAAGGATCTCGTCCCCGTTCTGGTATTTTAACCAGAAGAAACATATCTCTAATGTCCGCTGACAACGCCACTCTAACTGGCCAGAACCGACACAAGACCTTAGTCGGCGATGTCGTCCAGTCGGGCCCTTGCAGTAAAGGATCATTTAACGACTTCTTTTTACACTTGAATGAACAAGCGAAAACCGCCCGCAATTCTTCGGGCTTCTTTGATGGAGAACCCCGCAGTGAGGCAGATACCGTATCCTTTCCCAGTCGTCGGTAGTTGCTGGCGCATTTTCGACGTAACCAATGCTTTACTTCGCATCATTACCTCCGAAAACCTTATCCAGAGATCCCCACCCCGATCAAAACGTTCTTTCAAGCGCAGTAATCTTTGGTAAGCGTAAGTCCTGTTGTCAACCAAAGGGTCGATTGGTGTACGCCACGGAACAGGTTCCTCGATCTGGTCTTTTAAGCCTTTTGGTCCATTGCAGTACCGTTTGCAGTGAGAGATGGTCCTCTAGCGACAATGACAGTCGGTCATTCCCAATGTCACTAAAACCTTGTTCGGACAGACAATGAGGCTGATGCTCTATGTGTACTGTTTTTGCTGATACATAATTTATGGAGCAGCTTCCCCCGGCTGGGCTGTATGTTGCCCGTCCTTGTTTCATGCTTCTGGAATACTACAGCTAGTAAGAAATTCTACTTTCTCATCCTTCCAGTTTACGGCTGTTGCTCCCCGCAAATGAGACCATCTAGATGCAGTAGCACTCACCGACTTTGGAGCCAGCATCGAGGGGTCATCCAATGTGTAAGCTGAGGTTGACCCTATTTGTTCAGTGGTGTCCAGGGAGATGAGTTTCAATTTCAGCCGACCAGCGGTTATTACCTGGGTTCCGCCCACCGCACTCACAGCTAACGACGCCGGGCCTTTTGCGAGTTGGCGTTTATGGGCAAACTGCCCCGTCACCAAGGTGGTGTTCGATCCACTGTCGACGAAGGACAACACTTTGGTCACCACATTCGGGGTCATTTCCCCTACAGCGACCACCCACAGGCATATCAGCTTGTCGGTGAACCGTGATGTTGAATAGATCACCGTGGGCTTCGTCCTCCCATCTGGAGTAACTTCCTTTGCACGGTCTAGTTTTCCATGGTGTCTACCCGGACAACCTTCGTGACCATAATCGGCCCTCTTTCGACAAGCTTCTGCCTGAAGTGAGAGATTAGTGGTAATTGTAATGGCGATGATAATGTTTTATTTCTCTCAAACGGGCGAGATGCACGCAGTATGCATGAGCCGAGTTTACAGGTCGTGCAAATATATAGAATCGGGCAAATGCGTATCGGCAGTGTACAGGGCAGACTAAAATAAAAGGTCAAACTAGAGTTTTCAGTGCTTGAGGTTTTTTGAAGATTTACCCTGTAAAGTTGGGGGTCAAGGTCATTGCAGAAAAAATCACTGAGTGGGGGTCAGCTGACTAAAAGTCGAATAAAGCAAGAAATTGGCGTTAAAAATAGTTGAAATGACCCAATAATGAGATATATCCAAACAAACTATGATAGTAAAACGATTTCGGGATAACTGCAGCCAAAAGCCTATCAAATCCAAAACTGGTACGAGAGATAATATGCAATAGGACGAGTTTACTGTTTTCCACTCGCAGGATTGCCGGTTTTCGTTCTGCGGAAAGTGGAATGAAATTACCATTGAGAAATGTCACGCTTGGATTAGTGGGAAGACTCAAAAAAATCCCGTTGGATTCTGTGGAGCTGAACTAAGGATCGAGCTGCAACGCGTGTATATGTTGGATAAGCTAAAAGGCGTCCATGAACATAGATTTTTATGCGTTTCGAAAAATTATTTTCATGATGTTTCAGCAGAGCTACAGCAAAAAGCAAAGTTTGTTTGCATGGTTTCTGCAAGATATTTTCCCTATCGGATTGAACAGAGGGTTGGAAGTTATTATGCACAAGTCAAGCGGAGCTTGAGAGGTGATGAGGACATTATCAGTGGTACGTCCCGAAGAGTTTTGGGTATTGATTCGGAAAATAAATCAGGCTGTTCGTTTACGAAATCCGTCTATAGTTCAGCAATTTTCGCTGTCATATGATTCAAGATGCCAGTAATTTGGTAAATACAGTTGAAAGGAGATAGTAATATCTTTGCAGAGCTTTGAGCGGCCCAACAGCACGAAAATTCCTTTGGTATTCGACGTTTATCAAGATCCAAATGACAGAGCTAACCTGGAAGAAAATCGAAAAAGGAGAAGTCTGGAT
The DNA here is from genome assembly GCA_948099385.1 of Fasciola hepatica. Classification (NCBI taxonomy): domain Eukaryota; kingdom Metazoa; phylum Platyhelminthes; class Trematoda; order Plagiorchiida; family Fasciolidae; genus Fasciola; species Fasciola hepatica. The sequence goes on from CANUEZ040000011.1 coordinate 1,471,625, forward strand.
GGGTTATAGCTGTAGTTACTTCGTTTACGGTGTAAATTTCATCAAAAACCTAGACCAATTTCATAAGCCCTATCCTCCGTGATATAAGGGTCGATAGTATGGATTACTTTAAGCACTACTAAGAATTCATCTACCTTCTTCTTAAAAGCTGATGGATGGTAGAGCGAACGAAATTCTAATGGCATTGCATTCCAAAGTGGAAAGGATTTTTTTTTGAAGAAATTAAACCGCAGACTTGTCTTCAAACTTGGGACAGTTTCAGAGAAACTGCCTTGCCGTAATGAGTACCGAAAATCAGTAGGTAACCTGAGTTGTGACGATGAACCACAAATCTGACTTTTAGTGACTTTACGCAAGAAAAGCATATTAATTTTTAGTCTTCGTAGCCAGAGGGGATTTAGAAGTGGAAGATTGAAGCTTTGCTTGTAGTTCAGTGTTGTAGAATAGCGTGGTAATTGCTTTGTGAATGTTCTTTGTATGTTCTCAATGAATATTCGGTCACACTGTAGCATAATGGAATAGACTATTGACCTATGCTCCAAAAAGGGTTTGACATGGTTCTCACAGACACTGAGCTTCCTTGCTTTTATTACAAATGTTCTTTGAAATAATCCAGTCGGCCTTTGAGCCCTCGAAACTTGAACAGCTGTGTGTTGCGAGAAGCCAAACGGGCAAGAGCATTGACGACCCAAGTCTCGTGACGATGAATTGTTTGCAATTATTTTACCATCTACGCTAAGCAGTCCTGGTGGTACAGTGCAATAAGTTGGAATACCACTTTACTCAGCGGAAAAATCCATTAACCAAGTAGTCCCCCGAGTGCTTAGTGAAGTGAGGTCCAGCAATATGTTACTAACGATAGCGTTCAAAGAATTGGGGTCAAAGGTACACAAAATTTTCTACTCCATTGGCAAAGAGAAAGGGAATTCCGCGACGGATTACGCCGAGTATATCGTTTATATACATGAGGAAGATTACTGGTCCTAGAACGCCACCCTGAACGACTTTGTTAGTTACAGCTTTCGTCAGTGATACTACGCCATCTACGTTTACCACGTGATAGCGCGAAGAAGAATAAGACAACAGCCAAGGATATAAGGGGTCATTAATCCATAAGCTTTACTTTGGCCAAAAGTAGACAGCGACAAACTCGGCCAAAAGTTTTAGTCATATTAAGCAAAGTGATAATCGTTCACTCGCCGTTGTTAACAGCTATCGTTGCAAGATTTAAAAAATCAGTCACACAAGTAGAACACAAGCGGTTTCCAAGAAAACCATGCTGGGCTGTATTTGCAAGGTTATTTCCAAGAGGTGATTCGTAAGCTCAGCTTGAATCATTCTTCCCATGATCCTTGAGAAAACTGGGGGGGTGATTGACGGGTCTGTAGCTTGCTGGATCTTGTTTTGATCCCTTTTTAGAAATTGAAACAATAACTGAGGATTTCCACCGGCTGAGATACAAACTATACTGCACAGATAAGTCAAATATGTTTCACAATAAAACTGGAATATAGGATCCGCCTAACCTGAAAATGGCCGTGGGTAATGCATCAGGCCCAGGGTGGTAGGACAGTCTACTACTTGTCAACAAAGGCGACATATCTTTTGGGTAAAAAGGAGGCCTCAATTGAATTTTCGAGGAATCAAGTGTCAGAATCGGACTAGCTGCAGGAGACTCGTTCGTTAACGTGGATGCAAAAAAAACACTGGAAGCCTCAGATAAGCCTTGTGCTTTGCTTACGCATGTATCATCGTAGAAAAGAGAAGCAAAGGTTGAAGTAGATTGAGCGTCTATACGTTTCTTTAATTTAGCTAAAATCTTTATTCTTCTTGGAATGCGCAAAGCATTTTGTTCTTGGTTTTTCTTTACCCATTCTGAATAAGAGATGATATCTCTAGATAGGTGAACGGATTTTACGTATAATGGGAAATTTCTTTCTTTGATGGAGGTGCTTTATAGTTTCGAGAACCGCTGTTTCATTCGGGATATTTTATTTGGTTTTTCACGTTTAATGCAGTCCTTTTTGGGAGCCAGCATATCAAGATAGCAATTTAAAATCGAACAAAACTTGTCCGTTACCTTTAGTGGTTCGCAAGATAGGACAAACCGATTCCATTTCTGGGCACGTATAATCAAAGGCAGTTGGTCCCTTTTAACATGATGAAGGCAAATAAGACACTCTTTCATCGTCCATGCCATCTCCCGGCGTTCATTTACCGCAGCTTTGGGGAATTTTGGACGGTCTGATTACCAGTAAGTGACGTCGCAAGCCTTGCAGCTTGGGCAGGCTACGCCTCATGTGAAATGGCTTGCCTGCTTATCCAGGACTGTTTCGGGTATTCCCGTACAGCACCAACTGGCGCCAGTTCCGTTTGCTCTGTTGCTACCCCAAATGGGAAGCAACCTTCCCCCGTTACAAGTTCGACCACGAAGGTCAAAAACACACATTGCGCCATGCTTCCTGGGTCAGTTCGCTGCATCTTAGCGAAGTTCATACTGCAGTCGAAGTGATTATTATCATAGCAAAGTACATGTACGAAATGTTTGTGAACAAAGGCAAAAGCACATGAAGCACACATCCATACATGTCTATCGGATAACCACACAAGAGTTATAACACTCCCTCACCATACCGGTGATAAATTGATCACGAGTTCGCGTTGTTTGCACAGTTCAGGTTTGTGCGCACTGACCGACAGAGCCTCCATATATCTTTATAGTTTCATACTGATGGTCGAGAAGATCAACTTGAAGGCTTGACTTGCGTTGACGCAATGATCAGTCTCGTAAAAATGCCGAGCAATCAATGATCTGATCGGCCTTTGTCCGGTCGACGATGCAATTGTGGTGAAATCGCTGATCATTGTCTTCTGAAGCCACACTGGAAAGTGATTTTGCCCGTTTACAAACATTTCGTTCACTTATTTTACTATGAAAATAATCACTTCCACTGCAGTAGGCACTTTGTAAGGATGCAGCAGAATGATCCAGGATAAGTCTTGCAATCTGTTTTCGATTTCCATCTAAAATGAGTTGATCGATTCTGTCGTCAGCTATTCTTGCTGGCCTACCTGAAAAATCGGCCAGGTCCTCGAAACTGGGCTGCCAGCCACCATGACTTACGCGTTCCGCTTCTTCCGTCCAAAGTCTCTGTAGTTAGGACGACAGGCAGCGAACTATCCACTCTAAAGTGTGCATCGCGTTAAGACCCGCCCCGTAACCCAAGTAATCAGAACCATCGCAAAATTCTACATCCTAATGACGAGATCGGCCATTGCATAGGCGTCGCCCTTTGTTCGTTTGGCTTCTGACATCACGCCCTCTATCAAATAGCGAGCAACTTTGAACAGCTGACCAAACGGGCCCTTCAAGAGCTTCCTCGCTCGTTTGTAGCCTCGTCCTGGGTCCAGCATGGTACACCCGTCAATGGTATTTCTGGCTTCTCCTCGGCAATGGCTAATCAAGAGAAGCAACCTTCGTCCCGGGTCGGTTACCTTATGCTTGATGACGGTTTTGAATTGCTCAGTACTGTTCTGGTCATCCGTCAAAGGCCGTCGCCTCCACTCCCAGTAAGTGGGTTGTTGGTTCCATTGGCGTCAAATTTTGATGACCGGCGTCGGACCTCTCATTTCAAGTTGCCCTGGTCTGACGAGGGGGTCGTTCTCACTAGTTCTATGCTCCAGCTCGCTGCGCCTACGTTTTCCCTACGCGTCCTGAGCCTGTTGCCTAGAGGATAGCACTTGTTGCCCTGGTTTTAATGTCCTCAACCTAAACAAATGGGCACTCTTGCAGCCAATAACACCATCAGCAATGCCTAAACTGGGGCCAACAGGGCTAGGTGGGCTAAAGTTATCTTTGGAATCAAATTTATCCAAACTCCCTCTTGTGACCTGTTGAGTTACTCCCTGTCGGGTTCCGACTGATGTATACCTTTTCTGGTCGTGCCGCGTGTTTCCTCGTTCCAAATTGACCAGTTTCTTTTTTTATAAGACGCCTTGAGCAATACGTAGCCAAATTTGTACGAATCCCGAAACCGAAATACGACTGGTCGGTAAACTCTACCAAGCTGAGTTGTCGAACGGGCAATAGAATAAAACATAAAACCTCAAACATGCAATCACTTAGACCCAAAAATCAGAACCGAGCTTACGGCATGCGAGAGACAAGCATGTGCGTCATGCAGGTCCAAGATGAGACATGATGAAGTAAAGCATTCGACGAGAATAAACAAAGGTCAGCTCATAGAGCTATAAAATGTACGGAACACGCAAATAGTGTATGTAACCGAGTGGTATCACGACCTCAAGAGGTTGTAGTTCTTTAGAGGATTTTTTACGGTTGATCGGGACACTGAGCTCTTCCGACTGTGATCACCATTGTCTTGTCGGAAGCCGGAAGTATTCGTGCCCATTTACGTGGATATATATTACGACCTCACTCAGCTGGTAGCTTACAGGCATGGACACCCCTCCACCTTCCTCTTGTTGCCTACGGTAGCAGAGAAAGCTTGCGAAGCTTAAAGTCTCTCGCGGTGCGGTGAGGGCTGCGTAGCTGGCGTGCGTACCATCGAAAGAATTCTGGACGCTCGATTAGCCGTGGCCACTACCTGTCCTGTGCACAGTGCGCTATTACTGGAGGGCACACTCCCTCAGCTTCTACGATAAAACTCGTCGGGGAAGTCAACGAGACTAGACCGTGGAGTGCAAACCACGTGTAGTCTCACAGGGCCCGAGTAAAGAGACCGCACTCTGGCGTGTACCGAGAGAAGGTGTTGCAAGTAGCGCTTGCAGTGGCTGCCTGCGCGAAAGGTACGGTCAAGTAAGTGATAGACAGGGTGAGCTAGGCTGATCAATATAAAGGCCCCCGCTTAGATTACTGCCTACCAAAAGGGCTCTGATTTTGGAGTCTGGTAACAGAACGGGTACGTCTCCTGTGATAACTCTAGAGAAATAAAAAAAAAGCAGCAGTTCTTTGTGACTTTGAAACCTCTCGTGGATTCGAACCACAGCCCCAAAGTCCCCCGATCCGGTGAGATTGCCCGCGGATAAAATCCTGTCACCTGACGGGCAGAGAAAACATGGCAACGAAAAGTGAGTGAAAAGTAAAGATAAACAACCGATTGAAACCATTTTATTGAGGTAAAAATGAACTGACAACATAGATCCTTCAAGGAGGAAAATATAAGAAACAAAAAGCCAAACAGAAAAATACATGAGGTAGAATGTGGTGGGTGGCACTCGAAGTGAGACAATGGGGAGAGCCGCCGTGACTGGCTAACCAACTCGAAAAACCTCGTAGGGTCAGCGCGGAAGGTGGGATTTTCGGGCGCCTAGGGCGGAGATGTCGGTGGAGTTTTCTCTCCGCCCACCACTGTGAGTGACCAACTACAGGTTCGGCTTGGTAAAAGAGTGTTGTCGTCGGTCTTCTTGGTGATAGATGCATCTAGCGTATGGGCCCCTGGTGCAAGAGCAGTGGACGGTGGATGGGAAGACTTAGGGGGGACAACCGGCACCTGTCGTTGGCCAACGCGTATTTTAAACATGCTGAGTGTCCCTCTAAAACAGCAGGCTTTTGGTGAAGGTGTCCGGAGGTAGTGAATGAGCAGAACATCAGCAAAGTTATTTAGCTATGAAGAAAGAAATGGTGAATAGCCTCAGAGTGGGAAACAAACCTCGAATAAGCAGCCACAAAAGTGGATGAAAAATCTTCACATTCACTATTTTTAATTTATTTCATTTCTTTTCTCACGGGATCCAATATACCATATCTGCGAATCGAAAAGGTTTATACGCACTACTCGCCCGCAGTAGGAAGTCAATGGAAGTGGTTGTGTGTTACGAGCCGAGTTAGGACGGCCAGGTAACTGGGCCATGGGCTTGGTAGGGACGGCGTATGGTAAGCCGGGGACGTGGGTGCCGGTCCTGAAGAACCCAAATGGGTGACATCGCACGGAATGGGCTCGAACAAAAAACTGGTTTAAGTCGGACCGTGACAACCGTTTCCCTTCTGCCGTTGTGGTCGATGATAATTGTTTTCTGTAGGCGGCGTAGGACCCTGAGGGGGCCGAAGTAGGTGGGTAACAGAGGCGCACGTGCCTCTGTCCCAGGGAAAGCGTGCGTGCGGTCTTAGAGGTTTGGGCGTGCGTGAACCGTAGTGTTCCGTTCGCGAGCCGCGAGGAGATGTAACTTACGCATCTGATGCCTTAATTTGGCTGCGCTATTGGCGTAGTCAAAAGTGATGGTGGTCTTTGAGGCTACCAAAACAATCGAATGTGAGTTCGGCCCATGTGGTTTGTAAATCGGCCTAAGGACCGTTGTGGCAATCCAAAAGTACCAGCGGTAGTCATTCCCACTAGTCTCGATTTTTTTTAGCTGCTAAGGCTGCCTTCGGTTGCCGACGAAAACGTTCTACCGTTCCGTTTTCTGACTGGTGGTAGGCGGTGGAATGAATACGGCTGATGCCTAAACGTTGTAGAAGACTACTGAAGGCTCCCTCGAAATGCGAGCCGTAGTCTGCGGTAACAGCTCCTTAGGGACAGCCAAATGCTGCCACTCAGTGTTCCGATAAAGCTCGGGCGACTGTTTCGCTAGCAGCATTGCGCAAATGCAAGGTTAACGGCCATCTGGTGAAACGATCTACACGAGCAAGAGGATATATGCTGCCCCACCAGATCGGCATGTAAGCATCGGAAAAGTAGGTCATCAGCTGGGAATGTTGATAGTGGGCTTTTTTGTGTGCCTACGTACCCTCGACTGTCGACATTGGATTCAGGTACGGGCCCATGGAGTGACGTTACGGTTCGTATTGTGCCAAACAATGCAGTCACCGACGAGTTTAGTAGAGGCCGTTATACCCGGGTGGGACAAGCCGTGTAAGGTTTCTAAAAACTGTCGCCTAAAAGCCGACGGTACCACTGGCCTAGGGTCGCCTTTGGACATGTCACACAGTGTGTGACCCCCGGCTGAAGGAGTGGGAACGGCCTTGAGCCGCAGCCATGAGGTGCTGCAGAGCTATTCCACCTCAGGATCGTCTACTTGAGCGGATGCGATGGCTTTGAGATTGATCGACCCGGGGGCGCTGAAGTCCACGCTGCGATTGCGAGATGGCGCTTGCACGACACGATTATCAACGCCCGAGTTATGACGTGCATCACCCGTGTACTAAGTGATGTACTTCGGGTTTCTTGACTCTGCGGCGGGGTATATGACCGCGGTGGCGCCGAAAGCTTGGACGATCGGTGTAGACCGTGAATTCGTTTCCCTCTAAGATGTGTCCTAGTTGACGGATGCCTAATTAGACAGAGAGGATTTCGCAGCCAGAGGTGCTGTACCTGGATTCAGCCGGTTGTGGTCTTTTGCGGAGGAATGCGACGAGTTGCCAAGTTTCAGCCAAATACTGTTGCAGCAAGCTCCCATGGTTTTGTCTAATGCGTCGTTCACTAAAGTAATAGGGCAAGTTGGCTTTGGTTGTGATCGCGAAGCTATGTTGCCGATAGCCTGCTTCAGCATAGCGGATATATCTCGTGCGGCTTCTGTGAAAATCAACGGCTGTCCTTGATTCTTAACAGATTGGTGTGCGAATGCATGAGATGAGCGCATTGTGGAATGAGACCCTGATAGAAGTTGATTAACCCGTCAAAATGCCTTGGTTGCGTGAATGACGCAGGTTCTGAATAATCCAGGGTTGCTTGCAACTTATCCTTCAACTGTATGATCCCTGTGGAAGCAACCTAGTGGCCTGGGAATTCGATGGCTTTGAAGCCTATTACACAATTACTCGCTCTGATCGTGAATTCACATTGAGATGGGCGGTCGCAGAGTGTGCGTAGATGAGCTGGATGTATCAGACGAGTTGGCATTCAGGACATCGTCCAGATAAGCGGACGCAAAATTCAGTAGACTACGTAACATATCGATAAACGAGGGAGATTTTTCGCGGGTTTTCCAAGCCCAAACGGCATTCGTAGAAACTCGAAAAGACCGAAAGGAGTCGTTATTGCTTTTTTGGAGATAACGGCCTAGTGGTTTCACTTGCGGAAGCTGTAAGTGCAAGGCTGTTCACATTTACGCGCTTGAGATCCGAAAAGGCGACGATAATAACACTCGTCGGATTGTGCGTTTGCTCTCGGGACGTTCGGGGTGGAGCGGCGACGGCTTTGGCTTCGTGAGCGCAGGTTGTTGATGGTGATCTGGTGCTGTTCGACCGCCTTCATTAAGCGGAGCGCATCCTGGAACAGTATCCGAGTGTCAGATTTGCTACTGAGTGCGCTGCTTTGGGCGGTTGTTATGCGGAGTTACAAACGGGGTCTGGTGAAGTAAAAGTTACGTTGGCGAAAGCGTGGCGCTGTGAGGCAAAAGCACATGCTTGCTTGAGGGTCCTCTCTGCGGCCTCTGCGCAGTTAACCGAGGAATAAACTTATATCAGAACGGCCACTATTATTTGCGTATGTGGTGGAGGCCGCCGCATCCATAGTTGACGCGACGCCGCGTCGTCCATGGATGTCGCGCCTACCAATCAACGCAATTTCCGCAGCATTTATGACGTGGTCGTGTCTCCCAGCTGGATTTCAAGCAGAACGTGCTGGATGTTACGAAAGTTTGAGCAATGCGTAGCCAAATTCGCAACGGATCCCGAAATCAGAAGGCGATTATCCGTGATAATTCTACGATACTAGATTATTAAAATAAACAATGACATAAACAATATACAAACCTCAATAATACGATCACAAAGACTCAACAACGAGAAACCGAATGGCAGCGTGTGAGCAGACAGCACGTGCGTCACGCAGGTCCTGAGCAAGGATGTGCCAAAATAGCGCTCTGGGCGCGAACAAACAACAATTGGTCCAGAAAAACAACCAGTTCGTAAAGACAAGTCAATAGTGTATGGAAATGAGTGATGTTGGGAAAAAACACTGAATCGCGAGGGAAAAAAGGGGGATTTTCCACGACCGGCTGTTACACCGCCCACCAAAATCCTCCTGGATCCTTAGCAAAGTCAAAGGTTCGGTATAAAGGTACTGATTCTTCCTACCTGCCTAGGCCCTGCTGTCAGTGCGCGCGTCTAATGCTCGTCGTCAACGTTCTACTACTGGTCGCACCTAATCCACTGGATACATAGACGTGAGGCTAGTCTACATCTTCCACAAGACCAAATGACCGATGGCGGGCGTGAATGGTCACATAGACGTTGTCCTCGTAAGGGGCCGTCCGGTCCTGGATGTACGTGCTTGAGTGTGTGTGTGTGTGTGCGTGTGTGTGTGTGCGTGTGTGTGTGTGTACCGGGGTTACAATAAAATCACAGGTATGACTACACATCAAAGGAGGACTTTCTGCAATGTCAACAAAAGACCGCGTGGCAAGAAAACGAGTAAAATGTAGCATGTGTGTGTGACCTGAGCTCCGCTACTTCCACATATGCAAGGGGCATTCGGTAGCGTCAACAAAAGGCAAACAAAGAACACTGTCACATGTATGATGGGTTTACGGGATGTAGAGTGCGTCGTGCATGCGTGTATGTATCGGGACGTATAATGGAATCGCACTCATCACCACATATCGGAAAGAACCTTCTGTAATGTTAACGAAAGGACCGCGAGCACCTTAACGTGTTTGACGGAGATTGTGTGGTATTTATGGTGTTTCTTTATCCACCTCGATTACTGGCGTGAAAAAGGTTTACTAGGCCTCAGGGTTATCAGCTTCTCCGTCTTCGCTCTCGAGTAGGTTAATACTGCGTATGTCACGAATGAGCACTCCGTTAGCTGTCTTCAACTTCACCGTTCTTATCATTCCGTCAGTGCTCTTGAAGGTTTCCGTAACTACTCCCAAAGACCAAGCGCTGAAATGTGCGCGTTCGTCGGCGATCATAACCACGTCCCCAACTTTGAATGGTCTTGTTTTGGCCAGCCACTTCTGTCGAGTCTGCAAAGCCGGTAGGTACTCCCGTAGCCATCGCCTCCAGAAGACCTTGGCCAGATAGTTCGCTTGCTTCCACCCGTGGAGGTAGCTCCCACGAAGGTTTACCGGCCCTTGGAAACCCTCGTTCGACCTTAGCGTCAATAAGTCGTTCGGGGTGAGCGCCAGGTGGGTGGGGTCGCCGTTCAATACTGGAACCAGGGGGCGGTTGTTCAGGATTCGCTCCACCTCAGTCATGACGGTGTTCAGCGTCTCGTCGTCGGGCGGCTGCTGCTCCATGATTGACAGCAATATCCGTCTGGCGGACCGGATCATGCGTTCCCATATGCCGCCTCGGTGACTGGCCTGTGGGGGGTTGAAATGCCATCGTATGCCGTAGGCCACGGTTCGATTCTGCAGTTCGTCCCTGTTTATGTTCTTGTGCCAACGCTGCAGTTCCCGTTGAGCGCCCACAAAGTTCGATCCATTATCTGAGTATATATCGGCCGGTACGCCTCGTCGGTTGATAAATCTTTGCAAGGCCCGTAGAAACGAATCGGTCGTCATCGAATGCGCGACTTCTAGGTGTACCGCACGTGATTTCATGCACGTCATGATACATCCGTATCGCTTTTCTAATCTTTTCCCGCACTTGATCCACAAGGGCCCGAAATAATCCAACCCGGTGTCACTGAACGGCCACCAGCCCGTAGTCACCCTGCATTCTGGTAGTGGGGCCATGAGTTGTTTGCCTGCTGTGGCATTGCGTCTCCTGCATTGCACACACCGTCGGATTACGCGTTTTACAGTCTCTCGTCCTCTCAACAACCAAAGACGCTTTCGGATGACGCTCGTCACGTGACTTTCCCCGGCATGTCCCTCTACGGCGTGGACGTGTTGAATCATTAGCTCTACTACAGGTTGTCCCGCAGGCAGCAGTATAGGATACTTTGTGTCGAAGTTCAGGTGGGCGTTGGTCAGCCTACCATCCACCCGCAGCAGTCCGTTGATGAGTTTGGGGTTTAAACGCTTCAGCTCGCCTCTTGGAAATGGCATGTCTTCATTGGTCGGCCCCACTTCTTCCGCCCTCTTGAGTTCTTGGGCGAAAGTCTCGCGTTGTATCATTCTGAAAATATCATACTCTGCCGCTTGTAGCTCATCGGGACCTATCGGGCCGACCGGTATCCGACCTGAGGGCCGTAGCCCTTTCATGACTAGTAAATTTCTCTTGAACCTGGTTAACCAAACTAGCGAACGAAGCGTCTTCATCCAGGAAGAAAACCTGACCAGTGGCGATAGAATGGACGACGCTTCTACGACGTTGGTTGCTATCACTACGCCTTTGATCTCCAGTTCCAATTCCGTAGGGGGTTTTATTTCGAACACGGGCCAGTCCTGTTTGGGCAATTGCAGGAAGTTCGGCCCTCTCGTCCACGTGTCCAGTTGCCTGAAGTTGTTCGCACCTCGGGAGCACAGGTCGGCCGGATTATCGCCAGGCCTGACATGACTCCACTGGTGCGTGGCTGATTCATCGTGGATAATCGTGAGCCGGTTAGCAACGAAAGTACTAAACCGGCTCCGTACGTTGTTAATGTAGTAAAGTACTATCGTTGAATCCGTCCAGAAGCTGACCGACCAAATGTAGAGATCGAAACATCTCTTCACAGCTTGCACCACCCTGACCGCCAACACGGCTGCGCTGAGTTCAAGGCGTGGGATTGAGACCGACTTCAGTGGGGCAACGCGGGCTTTGGCGAACAGGATCCTCGTGGTATATTGTCCATCTCCTGCGCACCATCGTCCGTACACCACAGCTCCATAACCGACTTCGGATGCATCGGAAAAGGCATGTAGTTCTCCAGTCCGTGTCGTATGGCCAGGGGTCAAACATCGTGGGATTCTTATGTCCCCTAATTTCTTCAAGGTGTTCAGAAATTCTTCCCAGTCCAGCCGGTCCCCTTGGTCCAGTGCCTGGTCCCAATCAACTTTCTTACGGCACAGCCGCTGCAGCAAGATCTTTCCGGGTAGCAGCCATGGTGAGACGAAACCGAGCGGGTCGAACAAACTTGAGACGGCAGATAGTATGCCACGACGGGTTATTGGCAGCTCGGGAACGTTCAGTTCGAAAACAAAATCGTCCGTTTCCGAGTCCCATTGTATCCCTAAAGTGCGCTCGATAGGAAGTGGAGAGCCGTCCAAATCTCTTACCCTTTCGGCCTTTTCGTGATACGGGATGACCTTCAGCACTTCTGAAGCGTTCGACATCCATTTAGTTAGATGGAAGCCGCCCTCTTCCAGCAATCTCGTCAGACCCCTGAACTGCTCTAGAGCTGATTCCACATCATCGAATGACCCAAGGTAGTCGTCGACGTAGAAGTTCCTGCTGACGCTTTCTACCACCGTCCGATGTACTAGATCGCCATGTTTGTTCGCTGATTCTCGCAGGGCGTAGTTTGCACAAAATGGTGACGATATGGCTCCGAAGGGGTGGACGGTCATCCTATAATTCACCACTGCGTTGTCCCGGTCGCTCCCTTCCCACCACAGGAAACGCAAAGCATCTCGTTCTCCTACCGGAATCTTCACCTGATGGAACATTTCCCTAATGTCAGCAGACAAAGCCACTTTACCCACTCTGAAACGGCACAAAACATCGATCAGTGGTGTGGTCCAGTCAGGCCCCTGTAGTAGGCGATCGTTTAACGACTTGCCCTGGAACTTGGCCGCACAGTCGAAAACCACGCGCAGTTTATTGGGTTTCTTGGGGTTGATAACCGGATGGTGAGGCAGATACCAGATACCCCTTTTGCTGTCGGTGTTAACAGGCACCTTTTCAACGTAACCGAGGGCCTCGTTTCGCTTCATCAAATCCGCGTATCGTTCCCACAGATTCTGGTCTCGAATGAAGCGTTCTTTCAGTCGTAGTAATCGTTGGAGAACATAATTTCTGTTGTCAGTCCACGGGTCGACCGGTGTGCGCCATGGGAGGGGAACCTCGAACTGTTTTTTGAGGCCTCTAGTGCCTTGCCGCACCGTTTGTAGAGCGAAGTGATCCTCTTGAGACAACGTCGGTCTTTCGTCTCCAATGTCATGAAACTCCTTTTCATACAGCCGTTGCAGATGATACTCTATGCGGTCCGTTTCGGCGGATAAGTAATTCACGGAACCGCGTACCCCTACTGGACCGTATAACATCCATCCCAGAGCCGTGCGTACGGCATAAGGTGCCTGGCGGTCGCCCACTCTTTGGTCAAGCACCCAATGCGCCTCTGGCACGTCGCATCCGATGAGGAGATCCACCTCATCATCTTCCCAGTCTACAACGGTTACATCCTGCAGGTGGGGCCACCGAGTCAAGATTGCGTCCACCGACCTTGGTGCTCGCATGGGGAGATCCGCTAACGTGAATGCCTCCGTTGGTTCAATTTCCTCGTTAGTGTCTAGAGAGATGAGTTGCAGCCTTAATCTACCAGGAGTCATTACCTGTGTTCCGCCCACCGTGCTCACTGCTAACGACGTCGCACCTTTAGCCAGTTGGTGTTTGTCAGCAAACCGCTCTTTCACTAAAGTGGTGTCGGATCCACTATCAACGAAAGCCAATGCCTTGACTATCCCAGTCGGAGTCACTACTCCCACGGCCACTACGCCTAAACGTACCGGTTTACTGGCAGATTGTGAAGTTGAACAAATCACGCTGGGCTTGGCAATCGCCTCGGATATGGTTATTCTCGCCTGATGCAGCAGCCGATGGTGTCTGCCCGTGCAGCCCTCGTAACCACATCGATTCCTTGTTCTACAGGCTGCTGCCCGGTGCGTGGTGTTGAGACAGATAAAACATGCTCCTGTCATCCTCGCCATTCCCCACCGTTCGTCTATTGTGGCGTTGCCGAACTTGGGGCATTCTGGTAGGCCATGGCTAGTACCACAGGATCTGCAATTTGGTTTCGCCGTAGCATCTCGTGAAATGACGTGTGTGTTGGTCCAAGGCTGGTACTTTGGATATTCCCGTACAAGGGTTTGGGCTTGGCTAGTACCGGGCTTGTTTGCTCGGTTGCTGTCCCGGATGAGTCGGCCAAATCTGCTGTCAGCTATCTTCGTTTGCCTGTCTAAGTATTCAGTCAGGTCTTCGAAGTTGGCTTCTCTGTCGCCTCGGCTTATCCGTTCAGCTTCTTCCGCCCACCGACCCTGTAGTTCGGGAGAGAGGTGACGGACTATGCCTTCCAAAGTGTGCATGGCGTCTAGGTCAGCCCTGTAACCTAAATGGTCGAGGGCTATTGAGCAGTTCTGCATCTTGATCACCATGTCGGCCATGGTGTAGACGTCGCCCTTGGTTCTCTTTGCCTCTGCCATCACGCCCTCTATTAGGTTACGGGCTACTTTGAAAGGTTGGCCAAACAAGTCCCTCAGAATCTTTCTTGCCCTTGTGTAGCCTTGTTCTGGATCGAGCATGGTGCACCCGTCGATAGCTTCTCTTGCTCGGCCTCGGCAGTAGTGAGTAAGGTAAAGAAGCCTTTGCCCAGGGTCGTTTACCTTGTTTTCAACGAACGTCTCGAACTGTTTGACAAACTTGCAGTATTGCTCAGCTCGCCCGTCGAAAACCGTTAACTCCACTCTAGGCAGATCGATCGATGGTGGTTTGTATTCGTCGACCGGCGTGGGGTTCCCTACCTTATTGCACTCTAACCTATCGGAAGTGTCGAAGTCCCTGGTCTCATGCTCTCGCTGTTTCTGTGTACACTTCTCTGCTTCATGCGCCTGTAGTCTAGCCGAAAGTAACTGTTGCTCTAGTTCTAGTATTCTCAGCTTATATAAATCGACGTCCTTACGATCAATATTGCTTTCAATAACACATGAACTAGCACTGACAGGACTAGGCGATCTAGCATTAACTAAAGAATCATATGTACCCAAAACCTCCCCAGAGACTTGCCGTATTACTTCCTGTCCGGATTCGACTGACTTTGATCCTTTTCTTGGCATTTTGCGTGATTTTTCCTCGTTTCAAATAGATCTATTGAGTATTGTTACGAACGTTTGAGCAATGCGTAGCCAAATTCGCAACGGATCCCGAAATCAGAAGGCGATTATCCGTGATAATTCTACGATACTAGATTGTTAAAATAAACAATGACATAAACAATATACAAACCTCAATAATACGATCACAAAGACTCAACAACGAGAAACCGAATGGCAGCGTGTGAGCAGACAGCACGTGCGTCACGCAGGTCCTGAGCAAGGATGTGCCAAAATAGCGCTCTGGGCGCGAACAAACAACAATTGGTCCAGAAAAACAACCAGTTCGTAAAGACAAGTCAATAGTGTATGGAAATGAGTGATGTTGGGAAAAAACACTGAATCGCGAGGGAAAAAGGGGGATTTTCCACGACCGGCTGTTACACTGGATACGTTCCTATTTCGACTCTGCCACGCGCCTAATCAGAGCTTCCCTAGGAGTGTCGTACTGATCGTGGTCCGGTGGATTCATAACGGAATCCCGGGTTTGTGGGACCATACTAGCTGGGATTGCTGAAAGCAGTTTTTATATTTGGATTGCTGACTAGGTGTGCGGGCCTCCTGGAAAAGATACTCGAGGACGGAGGCGAACACCCCTGGAAAGTCCTGTAAGAAATCCGGTACTTTCGCGTGTGCTGCGTGGCACTCTGGTTCATACTCGGGCTTAGACTCTCTATTCATTGTGAAATAGGTTCACTATGGAAATGAACTAGGCCGGAATTCCGAAAGCTTTTTGGCAACGCCTGATAACGGAATCTCGGAATCAATGGGAAAGAAAGCTGACCGATACAATAATGACAATCGGAAACGGAGGACGCAGCATTCAGCCAGTGGAAGATTCGAGAGACGCGTACCAACCAATTTCGACACAATTCAAAACAAAGTCCAAATAGCTACGGTACCACATACAACGAATTAAGCAATATTAAAATAACCAAACCTCAATAGTGTTTCTTCTGGGCTCTTACACTCCAAATTGAACGGCAGATCAACAACTGCAGCTGAATGACAGCAAATGGTTAGAAACAGAAGATAAGATTACCGAGTGCGGTTACAACAAAGTATTCAAGCCGGGTGACGCAGGATAGCGGCGACGGTGAAAGTCCAGTTTGTGACAAAGATTTAGAGCAATAAAACAAACAATCGGAATTTTGGCGAAGAGAGTTCATACGAATGAATAATGTTGTTTGTAATATGGATGCTGATGAATGGAAGGGAGTCTCCCAAACTTCTTTTGCGCGGACCCCCAAAGTCCGACCAGGATTTTTCTCGTGCACCGGTAAGTGAGGTCGGCCACATGCATCGGCTAGCCCTACGGTTCTTCAATACCTAAAACTGGTCACCGGTAGTAGCAGCTTCCAGCAGCAGGAGTGGATCAACTCTCAGTGATCCCTCCCGGTTCGTTAGATCCGAAGACCCTCCTCCCTATTGGGCAAAGCTGGCTGTTGAACTTATGCCACGAGTGTCCGGCTCACCTTCGATGAGGCAAATGTTTTGATATTACAGAGTACTAATTCTTCACCGGTAGGCAGTGCGGCTGTTCGTACTAAGCCATCATTATAAGTTGACGTGCTTTCAACAACTCCCATTGGTCACCAGCCATGCGGCAAGTCCCCAAATCCAGTGGCACTGCGTCATTCTGTCTGGAGCTGCTTTCTCCAGCTATCCACTTCTGCCGCTGTTGCAGTAGTGGAAGAAATCCCTTGGCCCACCTCTTCCAAAACACGGAAGTAAGCTAGTTTACCTGCCTCCACTGGCGAATCATTCTACCTTGCAACAAATTCGTCGGAGTATCTCGTGGGTTCGCCCTCCTGGTAAGAAGGTTACTGGGCGTCAGCACAAGCAGACCACGACAGTCCGAGGTTACATGTACTAGCGGTCGTCCACTTACTATCAGTTCACTTTCCGTGATAAATATCAACAATATTTCGTCAGCCATCAGGTGTTCGTCACAAATCGAAAGAAGCGCTCTCCTAACCGAGCGCACCAAGATGACTAGTATCTGGGGTCGAAGAGCCACTGCACCCCCTGTTGCAAACGTCTATCAGCAATCTTATCACCAGACCAGGTTTCCATTAGGTCCCTCAATTCCCTTTGAGCCCGAGCAAAGTTTGTACCATTATCACTAAAAATCTCGGGCGGTGTCCCTCTCCTCGACGTGAAACGCAGTAGTGTCATAGTGAACGCACCCGAGCTTAGAGAATCAGAAACTTCAATATGCTCTGCATGCATCTGGAAGCAGGTGAAGCGGCATCCATATCGTTTCTCCATGCTGCCACCATGTCTAACTGAAAAAAGATCAAAATAACCTATTCCTACATACTTGATGGGAAACCAACCTTGTCGAATTCTAACGGCAGACGGAGGAGCCATCAACTGTCTGCCTACGATTGCCAAGTGCTTTTGACATTTCCAACATTCTCCAATGACGCGCTCGATGGCGGCTCCATTCTGTACAATCCAAAATAGTTTGCGAAGCTCCGCGGATAACTGGAGTGGCTCTGCGCATCCTTCCATTGCGTGATACCGTCAGATTATGGAGTCCACAATCGGGTAAGCCTTGTGTCGCATCACCGGATGTTTCACTCCTTGAAGCTGACTAGATTAGTTCATTCGTCCACCAACACAAATCAGTCCATTTATTGAAACTGGGTCAAGCTTCAATAGAGTCTTGTTTGTAGGAGATCTGTTAGCGAGCAGGGTATTGTTCCTGTCTCGTAACTATTTTAACTGTTCACCAAGTGTCTTGGCTTGCATAATCAGAATAACACTCTCCACCGCTTTAGTAATATCTTATAACTTCAACGGCCCGGTTTCTAATCCTAGATCTGCACTACCCCCTCTCACGACTGCAAAGCATGTTTTAAACGAGTTAGCCTCCCTACCGATCTCAGCAAACGAAACCAACTGAAGTACCTAGCCAGAATGGCGTCCGTCCATGTATCCCGCAGCTTTTTGAAAATCGTATTCGAAGGCTGCCTCAGCTCTAGGTTTGGCAGTGTTGTAGTGACCTTAGGGCCGGTCGTCCATAAAGCTTCATCGTTCATCAAGGAGCTGGGGCCTTCAAACCAGCAACTGATATCACTCGGTGACGCCGTGCCCCTTGAAGCCAGGTCGACAGGATTAGCTTCCGATCTGATATGACGCTGCTGCCGGGTTTGAGACAGCAGGTGGGCTTCCGCCAAAAGATTTGCCAGGTATTTATTAAATCTCTTGTGATTGTTGTTTACGCAGTGCAAGAATATAACAGAGTCCGTCCAGAATTAAGTTTTGTCAAATTTTGTCCGAGTTTTTTCTACAAGAATCCGAGAGACTTTAGTGGCCAGTTTTGCTGGGGCTGACTCCAATCGAGGAATCGTTTCGGTCTTCAGGGAAGTTACGTCTCACTAGGAGGAGAAAAGGGTGAAATAGGAGACTGCTTTCTTTGAAGCTACTCTGGAATACTCCACCTCTCCATTGCCAACTTCAGAAGCGTCTCAAATCATATGAAGCTGAGTACCTTCGTTCAGTGGGTCACCTCAAAGGATACAAGGCTGAATTTTCGGCGAGCAAAGTTGTTCCATACTCCTTTACCACTCATTCCAGCATGGAAAGGGTTTCTCCAATTGGGTCGTCCCAACCAAGCCTCAAGCAACGCAGTGATTGCAATAGGACCTTGCATGGCAGGACGAAAGATGAAACTGACACCAGGGAACCGAACACGGATGACACAGAATTCTGTCCGTTGGTGGGCCGACTGGCTATATAATAATAATATGTTGGTTTATTTCGGAAAAGCCCGAAGCATGCCATATGCATGACCTTGGCAGATCACAGCCCTCATGAACGATTAGTATCCTCAAGACGGTGGGCATGATATGGAGCAGGACGGGCCTTTGGCAACAGGCTTCCCCGAAATCTTTTTAGGTGTTGAGACAGTGGGCATTACGTTGACATGAGCAGCAGCAGGCACAAAATGGGGCATAAGAGGGGCCAAGTGGGTGAGCATTCATTTGATATTCAGCCAGATAACCACCCAGTTGACCACTTTCCCACCAAAAGAACCTCAGTGCTCCTCTGTTTCCTGTCGGCACTCGAACGTGCATAAACATTTCTTTAGTGTCTGAAGCTAATGTAACAGATTCCCTTCGAAAACAAAGCAACACTCCTACTAGGCTTGCCATCTTCTCCGGTCCCTGCAGCAAGTAATCATTCAAGGAAAGTCTCTGGAATGCGGCCGCACAGAAAAACACCACTCTCAACTTGCTGGGCTTCTTAGGGTTTGTTAATGAGTGATGTGGTGAGTACCACTTGGGATCAAAATCCATTTTTAACCGCATATATGGCACTAACTGGGCTTGGCCGCTGCCCACATATCCCTGTATTATTGTAGAATATTTACCAAAGAATTCAGGGTGAAGCGCAAACCTTTTCCTCAAGCCTTTCAATCTACCTTTGATCACAATATAATTACTTGTAATTCTCTCCAAAGGATTCTTGCATGGAAGTGCAAATTCATAGTGTCCGTTCAACAAGGTTGTGGCATTGGAAACCAAAACAGCAGCCTTTTTGTCTTCTAATGAAAGAGAGTTTCCCCATGCGTCTCCACCACAGAAATCGGCGTTGTGCAGTTGGTCAATCTGGTTCGCTTAGTGATCGATTCCCATATCAATGTGGTTTACCGTCCCCATGAACGGTGGTTCCTGTTTTATCGGACCAAGAACAATCCATCCTAAGGTCGTCCGCAAGGCCTAGGGGATATTTTCTTTTTCCGAATCTTTATTCTAGTGCCCAATGTGCTTTCGAAAAGTCGGCACCTACCAGGACTCGCACTCTCGAATCTTCCACACTCTGCATTTGGACTCAAAATGGGTGGGGCCGGGATAAAACGTCCGCATCTGGGCAGTACGGGACTGCTTGAATTGGTAGCCTATCAACAAAGAAGGCTCGTTCTATACTCATGAAATCACTTCCTAACAACGAGTTTAGGGGCAGCTCCGTTATTCGCGAATTCAAAGTGGTAGTCTGAGTTGAGGCCGAAATCGAAAGTGAGGTAGGAGATGCCTTTGGGCCCACCAGCTTAATAAGGTCCCTCTGTATTAAAGTCATATAGAACCAGCTGTCCAGCATAGCACAGGTCTCCACAGGGCCCTCCGGTCCGTCCACTAGAACTTGCAGCACGCCTAAACTGACACGACATTGTGGCCTAAGAGTAGCCGCACAGTTACTGGGGCACTGGCCAAGTATTACTGCATCGTCCGCACTCGGCTTATCCAGATGCAGTCCGTGTGTTGAAACGTGCATAACTCTGCCGGCAAATTGCTTCTGTGCACCATGCAGCACAGGATAGTGCCTTTTTTTGGCAATCTGATGTCGAACACGGTTTGGAAACAGGACAGTTGCTAGGCAGATATCCACACTTGAGACACGAAAAACGAGCCCTGATTTCTTTAACAAAAGTCCAACGGCCGGGTTTATCACGAGATAGGAAGCGCTTAAATTTCCAAAGTACGTGTGTTCCATTACATCCCGAGCACTCTTTAGCCGCGACCAGCAAAGTACTATCCTTTTTGCATGGAAAGTGTCGCTTCTTGGTGTGGTTTTCGTGCATAATTCCTCCAGCTGGATGATCGGTAATACCCTTGAGTCTTGCTATCGGTAGACAGTCTACCCAAAGTACTTCGAGCTATACGTGTCTCACGGGAAACTAAGTTCTGCAGATCTTGGAAAAGGGGTTCATCTCCCCTTCCCAAGATATCATCAACGGTTCTAGCCCACAAATACTGTAGACGTGAAGGTAGCACTCGAATAATCCGTTCCATGTTTTGCAATGAGTTCAGGTCCGACATGTAATTCATCAGCTTGGGAACAAATTCACAGTTGAGCTTTTTCAGCGACAACTTAATCATGGCATCTGAATCTTCCACCAGAGGCTTCAAACCTTGCAGTAAGCCGTCAGTCAGTGAACGAGCCACTACATGATCTTGTCCATACAGTTCCCTTGGGATTGCTCTAGCCCCATTGTACTCCAATCTTAGAGGCAAAACAACACATTGGGAAGTCGCATCCCTTGCTTGGCCCCTGCAGTAATGCATCAAATAAAGTAGGAGCAAACCCTCGTCTGCAACCCTGCCTTCGACGTAATATACAAACTGTTTCACAAACCTCCACTAAGTTGACGAACAGTCCGAAAATGACCCCAGTTCCACCCCGGGTAAATCCAAACCACGATTCACTGCAGGTTCCGCCACTGGTGGTGCATCTTTCAGTGTGTGGCAATCAGCCAGGAAGCGAGACAGAGGTTCAGTGGCCATTGTTTCACACTTGACATCATCTCTGGTGAGTAGGTTTGCTTCTTCCTCAGCGAGCTTCAAACGTAGTTTCGTCTTTTCCGTCTCATTCTCCTTCTCGAGCAGCCTACGTTTTTTATCTAACTCTAACTGTTCTGCAACCCACTTCTCCTTCAACCCAGCTAACAACAGATCAGTTCTGGCTCTATGGGAAACCGAAGCAAACCTAGAGCAACCTAGTATACTAGAGCCTGAGCAAGAAACGTGGGCAACACCTATGGGCAAAAGGGTTCGGTTCACTTTCTAGGTATCGTCCTTTTATTCCGAACGGTTTGCCGAGTTGCTGCGTAATTTCATTTCCCAGCGGTTGCCAATGATACTGAGTACAGTAAAGTCCAGCCAGTGGAGGGTTCGAGAGACGCGTACCAACCAATTTCGACACAATTCAAAACAAAGTCCAAATAGCTACGGTACCACATACAACGAATTAAGCAATATTAAAATAACCAAACCTCAATAGTGTTTCTTCTGGGCTCTTACACTCCAAATTGAACGGCAGATCAACAACTGCAGCTGAATGACAGCAAATGGTTAGAAACAGAAGATAAGATTACCGAGTGCGGTTACAACAAAGTATTCAAGCCGGGTGACGCAGGATAGCGGCGACGGTGAAAGTCCAGTTTGTGACAAAGATTTAGAGCAATAAAACAAACAATCGGAATTTTGGCGAAGAGAGTTCATACGAATGAATAATGTTGTTTGTAATATGGATGCTGATGAATGGAAGAGAGTTCCCTGAACTCTTTTAGAAAAGATGAAACGGTTGTGCCAATCGAAAAAAATGTACGTGATTGATAGTGATCAGTGGGGATATATATACTCGATAAAATAATCCAACCAGTGTTTGACCGAATATATTGCCGACGAGGTGAAGGGAAAACCACCGTAAACTTGACCTGACTTAGCCACTTCGATGGGAATAATCAAAAAGTATAAATGGGAAGGGTTCACCAATTATCGGAGGGCACACTTCCCCGGCCTCTCAGACCTCGTTCGTTTGGGAAGTCAACGAGAAAATACGGTAGAGTGCAAACCGCGTGCTGTCTCAAGTGGCCTGAGTACACAGACCACAAGCCGGCATATATCGAGGGACTGTGTCGCCGGTAGCGCTTGTTGTTACCGTGTGCGTGAAACGTACAGTCAAAAAAGTGATAGACAGTGCGTTATCGGCTGATCACTATACTGAAGATGGGGCTACTCGAACTTACAGATGAGTTCGCACCCCTGATGGTGGCAAGCAGCAGAAGTCTACCCCCATGGTGGAAGTCGAAGGTCCGCAAGGCCATAGTTATTCGTAGGCAACGATGGGCGGCGTACAAGCTGTACAGAACTCAGGGGGCATGGAATAGCTATAAGATGGCTAGGAACAGGGCTCAAGAGATCCAAAGAGTGGAGAAATATGCTTTCGAGCGTCGGTTAGCGGCGTCGGTCCGCACAAACCCAAAGCGATTCTACGCCTACGTGCAATCTCACAAACGTATGAGAGAGAGCGTAGCAACTTTGGAAGGAGCACAGGGGCGACTAGCTCTAAACGACGAAGACAAGGCTGACACGCTCTTGGAATTCTTCAAGAGCATATATCGACCAGAAAATAGTTTGGAGGAAAGAATGGAGGGCCCACAGGCGCCTCCAATACCCGAACTTACTGTAGGAGAAGAAGAAGTGTACGCGGAGTTGCAAACTTTGAATAGGAACAAAGCAGCAGGTCCAGACGGGATTCATCCAGCAATCGTTCAGCCTCTGGCCGAGGTCCCGAAGGCTCCGGTGACGAAGCTGTATGAAACGTCACTTAGAGAGGGAACTGTGCCGGGAGACTGGAGGAGAGCAACAGTGGTAGGCATATACAAGAGTGGGCCCCGGCAAAAGGCGGAAAATTACCGGCCGGTTAGCTTGACTTCGGTACTGTGTAAGTGCCTGGAGCGAATAGTCAGGAAGCAGATCTCTAGGCATTTGGTTCAACACAACCTCATATCAAATGCTCAGCATGGGTTTGTGGCAGGGCGATCCTGTCTGACGAATCTCCTGCTGTTCCTCGATGAGGTAACCAAGCGTCTGGACGAAGGGCAATCGATTGCGGTCTGTTACTTGGACTTCAGCAAGGCATTTGATTCCGTGAACCACAGATTTCTGGACGTCAAACTGCAGTCCATGGGAATTGTTGGAAAGGCCAGACAATGGATAAGTAGTTTCTTAGCAGGGCGAACCTTTAGTGTTAAGGTGGGGAACCATGTTTCAAAACCGGAAGGTGTAACGAGTGGGGTGCCACAGGGCTCGGTGCTCGGCCCTCTGCTCTTCCTCATCTTCATCAACGACCTAGCACGTGGGCTTACAAACCCCACCTTTATGTTTGCCGATGACGTCAAGATAGCTGGAGTAGATATAGAACTTGACGTGTTAGCAGTACAAAACTGGGCACGCAAATGGGACCTTCCACTAAACCTCACCAAGTGTCAATGCTTGACCACAAATACAGGGGCTAGTGAGAATAGTGTGGGTTCGTTGCAAGTGGTCTCGCAGGTCAAAGACTTGGGCGTTATAATGGACAACAGCTTTAAGCCGTCAAAGCAGTGCACCTCAGCAGCCAATACGGCCAGGAGGGAACTCTTTCGAGTTAGATCCATTATGTCGTGTAGAGATCCGGAGATATTCGTTCCGATATATCAGGCCATAGTTAGGCCGCATATGGAGTACTGCGTGCAGGCCTGGGCACCGTACTACCAGAAAGATATCGACTGTCTGGAGAAAGTGCAAGGGCTAGCCACTAGAATGGTGGCTGGGCAAAGGGGGTTTAACTACACAGAGCGTCTCCGTGCCCTAGACCTATTCTCGATGGAAAGACGGCGCATTCGCGGGGATTTGATAGAAACCTTCAAGGTAATAAAAGGACTGTCAGGAATAAGTCGAGAAGACCTTTTTTCGCTGATCCCCGAGAGAGGCACAAGGGGGCATAGCCTTAGATTACAAAGGAAACATTCGAGGCTCCAAATTAGGGCGAAGTACTTCTCAAATAGAGTGGTACCCTATTGGAATAAGCTCCCGGAAGAGGTCATAAATACCACAACAGTGAAGGCCTTTAAGAAAGCACTAGACCTATGTTGGGTGGCGGTATACCCCGAGTTATGCTAAGCAACTTTTAGGGTCAGATGCAATTTACTTATTGTTTCCACCTTACTCTGCCAGGGCTGATACTGCACAAAATTTATGCCTTTCAGAAAAAGAAAATCACGCAGTGTTGGGAGCTACGGAAACGCGCCGACAACACAACTATCTGGACACACGATTGGCTCTAGCCACACCAAGTCCTGTGCAAACTGAACTGAACTGTTTCAACGGACGAGACTCACTCATCCTTGAGCCTAGACATGAACCTGCAATCTGTTTCTACTGAAAGAAGCAGTGAGGAGGTTAAAGCACCAGATAATATATCTGGTGCTGTCATGAAAAATAAGCTCTTCAACAAGAGAACTCAGAATAGGGCATCAAGCAGTGCGCAGAAGGGCAAACCACAAAACGCAGCCCACCCTTTTCGGAGACCGAAGGATGTAGGCCGTCCACCTGGATTGATACCCCCCAGGTTACTAGACATCAAAACCTACCGGTCCCCCCAGCAGTCTGCTTACCCTCTAGCCCCCCAATATCTTCAGCCCCCGACTCTCCCAGGACCTTTCCATCCTCAAATCCCCCTCTTTCCCCCTCCTCAAACCCAAAACCAACTGCCTCTGGCGATTCTGCAACAACTCCTGAGCATGTGCTCAAGTGTTTTTACAGCAATTGCCTGAGTGTGTTGAATAAGATCCCGGAGCTTCGGCAGCTTGCAGTGGATAAGGAGCCTCAGATCATAGCCCTTACAGAAACCTGGCTCACCTCTGACATACTTGATGCCGAAATATCCATTCCGGGATACTTCACAGTAAGGCGGGACTCCAGTAGAGGTCGTGCCGGCGGGGTAATCATATACTACGATAATTCGATCCCTCCTCCCACCTTACTGACAACACCAACCTTTTCATGTATTGATTGTCTGTGGGCCGTGTTTAACCTCTCTAGGACAGATACCCTATTGCTCGGTGTTGTCTACCGTCCTCCCGCATGCAATTCAACTGACAGCCTAGGTCTCATAGACTTATTAGGCTCCCTGAAAAGCTATACAGACTTCACCCATCTGTTAGTCACTGGTGACTTCAACTCTCCCAGTACAAACTGGCAAAGAGCTGATGCCCCGGATATCACTTTCGGTAAACCCCTCCTTGATCTCGTACTGAAAAACTCATGGGTGCAGAACGTAAGAGATCCGACTAGATATCGCACAGGCCACGCCCCGTCCCTACTAGACCTGGTCATCACCAATGATCGGTTCCTAATAGATGTGGTGCATTACTTGCCGCCCCTCGGCAAAATTGATCACATTCTCATTGGATTCGATTATATCGTGAAATGGCCTCCTCTTCCGTCAGAAACTAAGATTTTGAGATCCTTCAAAAGGACCAACTTTGACCAAGTCTGTGCATTTCTTCGCTCCCAGCTAAATTTAACTAACCCAGGTAACTCTGCGGATGAAATGGCAGAGAATCTCAGAGAGTTAATCTCCTTAGCTGATAGGCTTTTTGTCCCCAGAATTCGTCGCCCACAGACCGCTAAGCGACCACTCCCTCGCCCCATTAGGCGCATTCTAGACGAACGCGCACGCCTCTTTGCTAGATATAAAGCCACAGGCCTTGCCCGTGATGCAGAAGACTTCAGGATCATAAGGAACATATGCAAAGACAAGATTAGGTCCTATCAGAATGCAGTCCAGCGATCTGTACTTGATCGAGCACGGACCAATAAGGCATTTTTCTTTCAGTACATGCGCCGTCTAAGGGGCACAGCTCCGACGCCATTAGCTCTCAAAGATAGTGCCGGATCTCCAATCACTTCCCCTAGCCAAGTAGCCGAGGCATTCAGCTCCTACTTCCGTACAATTTTCAGCTCCTTTCCCATATCATCCCACCCTACTATGCACCCGTTATCTCTGACCACTACCCTTAACCGCGTAACTATTCCCATTGGTGCAGTCGCTCAAGGTTTCCGACGGCTCAACCAATATTGCTCCATGGGTCCTGACCTAATCCACCCCCGTATTCTCAAGGAAGCCGCGGATACATTAGCTGCTCCTTATGCCTCGCTTTTTCAGCGATGTGTTGACGATGGAGTTTTCCCTCGTAACTGGAAAAAAGCAGTGATCGCACCCATCTATAAGAAGGGTAGTAGACATCTTGCTTCTAGTTACAGACCCATAAGCCTCACTAGCATCCCAAGCAAAATTTTTGAGGGAATTCTTAAGAGTGAGATTCTTTCCCATCTTCATAGAAATAAGATCCTCTCCCCGTCCCAACATGGGTTTCTTCCTGGCAGGTCATGCATCACCAATATGCTTACTGTCATGGATAGTCTAACGAAAGCCTATGATGATGGCCAGCTCTCACACGCTGTATTCATCGATTTTGCTAAGGCCTTCGATAAGGTCCCCCATGCCCCTCTTCTTTATAAGCTGCAGACGTACGGGATCACAGGCTCCATGTTGGCCATCCTACGTAGCTTCCTTACCGACCGCACCTTTGTGGTTAAAGTCGGGAATGTTTTGTCTCAACCCTCCCCAGTAACAACTGGGGTCCCCCAAGGGTCGGTCTTAGGTCCTCTTCTTTTCCTGATCTATATAAACGATCTACCGACAGCCCTTCCTGCGAACATTGCCATGTACGCAGATGATGTAACCCTCTGGAGTTCAAGCGTTGAAGACCTGCAAATTGCAGTTTATGAAACAAAACGCTGGTCCGAGGATTGGAACCTCCCAGTTAATGATGACAAATGCGTGAGCATGTCTTTCGGCAGAGAGACTGGTCACACGTTTTCCATTAATGGAGCAGCCACTCTGCCAAGGGTTGACCGACACAAGGTGCTCGGTTTCTGGTTAGATTGTAACTTATCCTTCTCTCATCATCACGAACTTGCGAGCAAGTCTGCCTTTCGAGTTCTAAACATGATTCGAAGGTCCTTCCCGCGCATATTTAAGGATGATTTCCCCATAATTTTCGGCACTTATATCCGACCTCTGCTGGAGTACGGTAGTCAGATAGTGCACTCTGGTCTTGTCCGAGACCGTGAGATCCTAGAAAGGGTTCAGCGGGCCTCCACCAAGGCAGTAAGTGGTCTATCCCATCTACCTTATCCCGTCCGCCTCTCACTCCTCAACCTCTATCCCCTTGACGTAAGACGCGTAAGAGGTGATCTGTTTTTGATGTTTCACCTTTTTGAAACAGGTCAAAGCGATTACTTCTTCTCCGTCTGTCCAGCCTCCTCTCTCCGTGGTCACAGCAGGAAAGTTTTCAAACCGAGGCCACGCACTTCACTAAGGATTGACTTTTTTAGCTATAGGGTTATTACCATGTGGAATGCACTTCCGGAAGATATTGTTCTGTCGCAGGACAAAACTATCTTCAAGAAAAAGCTAGACATCTACCTGGGTCTCTCCCAATAATTCCCTTTGTAAAAAAAACAAAAACAAAATAGTTGTCTTTTATCGCATATATGTTCATGAATGCCGCACCCCCACTCAGCTTAAGGCACTGTCCACAGTGTGACACTGAATGAGGTTATATGTATCTTGTTTTCGCTGCCACCCCCGCCGCCCCCCCCCCCCGCTTCTTTTTACTCTCGTTTCAGCTCGGTGAATCCGACAGAAGATCAAAGATTTCCTAAGGAACCGGGACAATTGGGCTTAAAGCCTCGAACCCGTGTAGTACTTCAAGACTTCAAGACAACTGAACTGAGCTGAAATCTGAAGGCCGAGGCGCTGAAGTTGACAGATTGCGGATCGCCATCGACGTGGCCTTGAGTCTCGTTGTAAGGCGTTTCGTGTGTTGTTCGCGCTTACTTGGCAGTCACGCCACACCTGCAACCCTCAGAAGTGTTCACGAACGCGGAGTTGTATCCATGCCACGATAGAAATACAGGACTCAACTCACGCTTTCCATTTCCGCGCACTCCACATGGTAAATGGTGGCTTTCGTCTTTCGGTGAATGTCGTCACGGCATTCCACCCACGCAGCGCGGCCGGACAAAACATTTGTTCTGGATCTTTTCATGATCATGCTTTCTGGGGGCATGGCAGACTCGATTAAGCCTTTTCAGTTTTCAACGTAATAATCAATGGCGTAGTTGTATTATTTTGCATAGCCATCTGCAATTCCCCTTTCAGTGGCACTACGATCGTACGATCTGAAACGATTTGACCTTACTCCTCACGATTAAATCTAAGCACCAACCGCATTGATTATCTTTT
This sequence comes from Fasciola hepatica, assembly GCA_948099385.1. Classification (NCBI taxonomy): domain Eukaryota; kingdom Metazoa; phylum Platyhelminthes; class Trematoda; order Plagiorchiida; family Fasciolidae; genus Fasciola; species Fasciola hepatica. The sequence continues at coordinate 1,500,191 of CANUEZ040000011.1, forward strand.
TTGGACGGAAATACACGTATTCCTACCTTTGTCGCACCTAGGCCGTTCGTAACATCGGTTTTCGGTCTTGTTCAGTAGCCATTTTACACGGATCAACATTGATTCTATACGAAGAAAATTGATGACCGAAGTGATGTGCAATGCTTGGTTGGCGGTCTATCTTAATATATCGCTTTATATCATCGAAATGTCCTCAAAACCTCGGCATAGATAGCCCTTTTTTATCCCATCGAAATGGGTAAAATAAGAAAAATAAATTGGAAAATCATAAATTGTGAGATAGAAATGAACATCGCGATACGTACTTTGGGTTATTGAAAGAAATGAAGGAAGCTTATCACATTTCAAACGATTGGAACAAACCGCTCAGAAACCGGTAAAAACCGCTCCGAAATCGATCGGTTTTCGGCCGGTTTTTGAGCGGTTTTAACTATTACGCCGATCGGTTTTCGACCAGTTTCCAAGTGGTTTCAGAGCGGTTTGTGGCAATCGTTTGAAATACGTGGTACGTTTCCTTAATTTCTTCCACTAACCCAAATTACGTATCACGATGCTCATTTCTATCTCCTAATTTATGACCTTCCAATTTATTTTCCTTGTTTTTGCCCATTTCGAGGGAATAAAATAGAGCAATCTATACTGAGGTTTTGAGGACATTTCGATGAAATAAAGCAATACATTAAGACAAAACGCCAACCGAGCATTGCACATTACTTCGGTCATCAGTTTCCCTCGTATAAACTCAATGTTGAACCGTGTAAAATAGCTACTAAACAAACCGATCGGCGTGGTAGTAAAAACCGATCGGTTTCGGAGCGGTTTTGAACCGATTTTGCTACAAGGGTAGTTAGTCATAGCTGTCAGAATACTTCCATGCACATGTCTTCACGAAAATTTATGATTTTACATTGCAGTCGTCATACGTTTGAAAGTGACCTAACATGTGACCTATTGTAACCTTGTGATGTTTCCCTCCAACTTTCTGCTTAGTCAACACAGCAGTCTCGAAAAAGTCCCCAAAACAGTCCCGATTTAGTCCCGTTTGAAACACCCCAGGGGTGATTTTGAGAATAAGTGCTCTTTTTTTTGCTGACCGGGCTGGTGAACTAGTGTTTTCCAATGAAGTGGAATTGTTTTTCAATCTTTTAGACCTTCCCAAATCTGATGACATGAAATACTCATCTAAATTCGCATAATAAACTGTCCCTCATGGGACCTTTTGGGGACTAATTTTCTACCCGTGCTGGCTGGGTAAACCATCAGTTCAGGTCAGGTCACAGGACTTGTGGCTTTGGTCTAGTTGTCAAGTTCAAGTTCTTGCATCAATGAACTTCAGATGAATCCCGGCGCACTGCGACAAAGAGTACTTCCATAATGATCGTTTGGTTTAGTGATTGGTTCACCTGTAGCGATAGAACAATGAATCGGGCTTGCAGTTGGCAGAGGTGACAGTCTCAATTTGTTTACGTGGTCACAACCCCCATGTGTCTCCCCCAGCAGATGACCTTCCTAACGTCAGGTAACTAAAAGGGCAAGGATGAAGGCAGTGGTAAAAAAAGCAGCGGAGGGAGAAGGAGGAGAACAGAAGTAAACTAACAAAAACTTAACTAGGGATCAACATCCGGTCGACAAGAGATAGGGACTGGAAACAGATGGAGACTTACGGTTAGAAGCAAGCTAAGCGGGTTGATGTTAACAGCAGTTGGGAAATTTCTGACTAACTTCGTTCTAGACGAGCTTTGATGCAGTTTGGGCCGCCGTCATATCCCGACGAGACTGCACCTTAACGTGGTGTGATGGCTTGCGCGCCTCTATGACCCAAAGAGCTATCCAGGATGGCTTCTTTAAGCTGGAGATGCAATCATACCTGACAGGTCAATGGGTAGAGGTCAGACAAAGTCCAGTCTCCTGGTCCTCTAGGTTGGGGGTTGATTTGAGCTGGCAACTCAACCGGCAAAATCAGTGGAAGGATAATTGATCCAAGCAAATGGGCTTCCACTAAGCCATCCCGCTGCCTTGTGGATAGGTTCCTGTTAGAACTAAAGGTTTTGGATGGGGACCCTAATCGTTCTCCTGTTCAGTGGCTGGACACCCTAGCAGTACCCGTCCAACATCTCCTATGAACTGCACGAATAGGAAGAATTCCATACTGCATCGGTCGTCGCGCAGGATGATCAGGACCGCGCTGCCCATTGCATCGAGTGGGGTGGGTAGTGATAAGTGGGCTACTGCTCAGAGTTCCCTCTCTTTTATTCAACCTTTGTCTTCTGTCCCTAACCATCCCTCTTTGCCCCATCTATCCACCCATAATGCTCCCATTGATAACACGGTCGATACTCGCAACGATTCACTGTCAAATGGTGTCGGGAATAATCCTCTGTCTGGTAACTCACATTTTCTCAAGCCTCGTCAGCCTCTGAATCTCGGCTCCTTCAACGTGCGTACACTCATGCAGGCGGTCAGCAGGCGTGCCTAGCCCTCACAATAGATTCTCTGAAGATTGATGTCTGCTGCTTAAGTGAAACGCGTATCCAGGATTCGAGCAGTGTAATTCAACTAACTGCTCCTGGTATCTCATCGAGGTATATTCTGCGCACCTCAGGAGACGAAGCAGCTCGAGCTGTGGGTCAACGTGGTGTAGGAATAGTCTTGACTGACAAGGCTGAGGCTGCCCTTTTAGACTGGATTCCTGTTAACAATCGTTTATGTGCTGTGGGACTCCAAGGGTCAGTCGGCGTTCGAAAGGATAGTTGTGTTAAACGCAATTTGTTTGTGATCTCGGCGTACGCCCCAACGGACTGCAGCTCAGACTTGCAGAAAGATGAGTTCTATGATGCCCTCGCCACTCTCGTTCGCAGCAGTAAAGGTTCTGACATTGTAGTGCTAGCTGGTTACTTCAATGCACAAGTTGGCAATTTTAGTGTGTCAGAAGCTTGTTTAGGTGGGCGTTATGCTTCACCCACTGAGCGTACAGATGACAAGGATAGGCTTCTCCAGTTTTGTTCAGACAATCGATTGTTTTTGTCTAGCACAAATTTCCGACACAGCTCGCGTCGCACAGTGACATGGCGCTCTAACTCTATTGCCGTAAGCTACCGGTGGCGCAGTTCTGTTCAGAACTGTAGATCTTACTGGTCCACGTACGTAGAGTCGGACCATGCATTAGTTTTAATGCGGTTATCTCTCCAGCTCCATGGTCATGGTCGCAAACCGCAAACCCGATTAGCTGTGCAACGTTTGTGTGATCCAGAAGTACGCACCCGTTACGAGCAGAAGTTAGCACATGAGCTAGGATCTACGACGAACAGTGATGTAGATGAGCATTGGGCTCATATCAAACAGGCGATGCACGTTGCAGCAGGTTTTGCCTGTGGTCCTCGATCCGTTGTCCATCAAAGACACTGGATCTCGCAAGAGTCGCTGAGTATAATGGAGCAAAAGCGTCAGCTTTCGAACCGTAAGGAGATGAATAAGATGCGGAGAAAGCTGCAAAGACAAGTTACGCAAAGCCTTAAGAATGATCGCGAAAATTGGTGGGTGAAGGTAGCCGAAGAAATGGAAATAGCAGCTGCTTCAGGTAACAGTCAGAGACTGTTCAAACTTATTCGTGACACCGGTGAACGGCGCATCCAGGTCAGTGAAACGATTTACGATAGAAATGGAGAACCCATCCACAGCAAACAGCAAAGGCTTGGCCGTTGGGCCGAATACTTCAAGGAACAGTTTAGCTGGCCACACGCTAGTGCAGTTACTCCTGTGTCAACAACTGTGACTCCTTGGGTGGTATCACCTGAGCTCCCATCGGAAGTAGAAGTAGAGTCATGTATTCGATTACTAAGGCGGGAGAAAGCGGCAGGTTCCGACGAACTTCTCCCAGTTCTTTTCCAGCTGGTTGGAAATGTTTTGATAAAATCACTTACCATCTTGCTCCGTGACGTTTAGAACGCGGAGCGTATTCCGTTAATATGAAGTGAGTCGTTGATTGTTCCTGTCTTCAAGAATGGAATACGCAATGACTGTACTAATCATCGTGGGATTAGCTTAATCCCGATAGTCACTTAAGTATTAGCTTCGATTTTGCTGCATCGTCTTACACCGGCTCGCGAGAGGAACGCCCACGAACAGCAGGCTGGATTCCGCCCAGGTGGAGGATGCATGGACCAGATGTTTACTCTTCGCCGACTACTTGAAACGTGTCACACGGACCGCTGACCGACAATTATGGCTTTCTTAGACTTGAAAAGCGCCTTCGATTCAGTTGGCCAAACAGCGTTTTTCAGTGTTCTTCATCGAAAAGGTATGCCCCAGAAGTTCGTGAACCTACTGAGATCATTGTATTCTCATACTTCTGGCCGCGTTAGAGTCTACGGTGAACTATCCGGTCGGTTCGAAACGACCAGTGGTGTTCGACAGGGATGCCCTGTGTCTCCATTCCTGTTCAACTTCGTCATGGACGAAATAATGAAGAGTGCGCTGCAAAATCTTCAGGATGTAGACGTCGAACTAGGAAATAGTGGAAACTTATGTGACCTAGATTACGCGGACGATGTTGTCTGTTTGTTTGAATGCACGGAACATGCTCAGCGTGCACTGGATAGACTCTCAAGAGCTGTAGCTCCATTCGGCATGCGCTTTGCACCTTCAAAGTGTAAGGTGATGTTACAAGACTGGACGTCAACGATTCCGAGGTTGATGCTCGATGAGGAGGTGCTGTCAGTTGTCGACCACTTCACCTACCTCGGTAGAAGCGTGACGACAGATGAAAGCACAGTAGTGGAGGTGAGTACGCGTATATCCAAGGCTCAAGCGGCGTACGCTTGACTGAATCACGTGTGGTGCCGATCTGACATTTCACTAAAGTTGAAAGGTCGTGTATACTGTGCTGCAGTGCGTTCAGTTTTGTTTTATGGTTGCGAGACTTGGAGTCTGCGTGCTGAAGATATTCGTCGTCTTGAGGTTTTTGACCATCGATGCTTGCGTAGTATCGCTAAGATTGGATGGAATGACAGAGTAGGCAATGCTGAGGTCGGAAAGCGAGTATTGGGTGTTGATTCGGGGAACGTTCTGTCACAGCGTATCCAACTTAATAGACTTCGTTGGTTTGGGCACGTGTTACGTACGTCAAACATACGTCTACCGTACCGTGTCCTATTCTCTGTTCCTCCTCAGCAGTGGAAGAGACCACATGGAGGTCAGCAAATGACGTGGCAGCGAGGATTGGGGAAATGTACAGCAGACTTGGGAAAAGTAGGTGCTTCACGTCTTCGTGGTTGGGGCCCAAAAGATCCGTCTACCAGTTGGCTGGAGACATTGAAGGATATGGCTGCGAACCGCAAGCAGTGGCGATCGTGTTGTCACTTTCTATCGAATCAGAATGATTGATCAATGTGTGTTTGTACAGTTAGACTGTGTATTCCGTGTGTTGGATACTAGTGCATTCTTTCCTTTTCCCTCCCGTGTAGGTCCAGTCCCTTTCCATCTTGTATATTCATACTTTCTAATTCAGCGTGCAACATGGTGAGAAAGGCAATGGTCAGTATGGGTCTCCTACTGTTCAAAGTTGATGGTGATTAAGATAATTGACCACATTCGTATTCGGTTCGTTTCATCAGTCTGTCACTTCAGAGTGCCCTTGAGACTATATCCTAATGCTGCCCATAAGCACTGTCGGGATTTTCATACAGACTTGGGTTCTACGAAGAAAAACATACAGAATTATGCATTTGGGCACATGACGAGGAAAAAAACTTTGTCACGTTAGCCGCTTGTTCACAGTTATATCACAGATTTAAAAGTGTCTTTGAACTGTGTTATTGCTCACCAGTAATTGGCTTTCTTTTTGTTCTTTGTTCAGTGATGGCTGCAGACCAAGTTTGTTTTACATTGATTGGCCTTTCCCCGGAGGCTAAATCATGGTCAGAACAGCAGTTAAAGGATGATCTTCAAAGTAACAACATTGACATCAAGCGAGATGCGTTGAAAGAAGTGATTCGCCTCATTGTAAATGGTGAACGCTTCTCAAATCTCCTCATGACTGTTATACGTTTTGTCATGCCGTCTCAAGACCATATGGTAAAAAAATTGCTACTGCTTTTCTGGGAGGTCGTGCCTAAGTACGGTCCAGACGGAAAGCTGTTGCAAGAAATGATTCTTGTTTGTGATGCATACCGAAAAGACTTGCAGCACCCAAACGAATATATTCGTGGTTCAACTTTGCGATTTCTCTGCAAACTTAAGGAACCGGAACTCCTGGAACCACTGATGCCTGCGATTCAGCAGTGTCTGGAACATCGACACGCTTACGTCAGACGGAACGCTGTTCTGGCTATATTTACGATTTATAAAAACTTTGATCACCTCATCCCGGATGCACCAGAGAAAATGTTACGGTTTTTGGAACAGGAACAGGACGCTTCATGCAAGAGAAACGCTTTTATGATGTTACTTCATGTAAGCCAAAGCAGCGCTTTGGAATATCTGGTTACCCGCTTGGATCAAGTACATAATTTTGGAGATATTCTACAGTTAATCATCGTAGAGTTAATCTATAAGGTAAGTTGAACCTCATAGTATGCAAATTTAATCCTCTTCAAATCAGGTTTGCCACACCAAACCTTCGGAACGGCTCCGTTTTATCCGCTGTATTTACACACTGTTACAGTCTAGTAGTCCGGCGGTTCGATACGAAGCAGCCGGCACTTTGATCACTCTTAGCGCAGCTCCGTCGGCTTTGAAAGCGGCAGCAAGCTGCTACATTAACCTGATCCTAAAAGAAAGTGACAACAACGTGAAACTTATTGTTCTCTCTCGACTGAAAGACCTTCGACGTTACCATGAACGCATTTTGCAAGATTTGGTCATGGATATTGTTCAAATCCTTGGTGAGTTATATCTGTTCGGGGTTACAATGATTATGAATCATAGCCGCCTCAGACATGGAAATTCGTCAACAAACTTTGGATCTTACAATGGATTTGGTCACTTTGCGCACTGCGGACGAGCTCGTTAAGTTGTATAAAAAGGAACTACTCAAAGCTTGCAGTGGTACTGATCGTGCGAACGCGCAGCTTTCTGTTTCAGACGCAAATGGAGAAAAGACAAACAACACGAGCAATAATTCGGATGAGACTACCTACAGATACGCTTTGGTACATACCATCTACGACATTTCCATTCGATTCCCTACAACTCTAGCAAATATCATACCGACTATCTGTGATGTAAGTTCAATTTTGGAATTCTTTATAGTCGCGCAGTTCATGGGAGATGTTGGACGGGTACCGCTGGGATGTCCAGCCACTGAACATGAGAACGATTAGGGTCCTCATCCAAAACCTTTAGTTCTAACAAGAACCTATCCACAAGGCAGCGGGATGGCTTAGTGGAAGCCCATTTGCTTGGATCAATTATCCTTCCACTGATTTTGCCGGTTGAGTTGCCAGCTCAAATCAACCCCCAACCTAGAGGACCAGGAGACTGGGCTTTGTCTGACCTCTACCCATTGACCTGTCAGGCATGATTGCATCTCCGGCTTAAAGAAGCCATCCTGGATAGCTCTTTGGGTCATAGAGGCGCGCAAGCCATCACACCACGTTAAGGTGCAGTCTCGTTCTGATGGATCTACACGGGTGGGAAAAGAAAAGAATGCCCCGTGTGTTAGCTGCTAGGGCACTCTTTTCTTTTCCCACCCGTGTAGGTCCACTCTCTGTCTATCTTCTGTATTCATACTTTCTAATTCAACGTGCAACATGGTGAGTTAGGTAGTGGTCAGTGGGGCTTGCCCTACTGTTTAACGCTGTACGATGATGATGATGATGAAGTTCAATATTTTTGACGCATTTGCCGTACTCATTTCGCCCACCAACAGTATGCCTCTCTTGTTTTTGGTGATGTTGTGCCGGGGTTGTTTTTCCTATTTTGTTTGATGGTAGGTTGTTGGTTGTTCAAGTCAACTGGTTCTGAAGTGGTATCTTGCTAAGAGCAATGAATTCCAATATATTTCAGTATATCTGGAATAATATGGAACGATTCGACTTACAGAATCTACAAAAATCACCATTGGAAATCCGTAAGTGCGATGTACGGCTGTTTAGTCTTTGTTAGGAACCATCAGTGCGCATTCGTTCAGTCTCAACTGAGGCTCGGGCTCTACATTTTATTTACTACCTGCTTGCGCATGAGTGCAGTGAAAGGGGTATGTACCCCACAGCTACGAAGGCCCACCGCACTACTGAGGATAACCGGTGACCAGACCCTGAGACTTGCAGTGGAGAACCACATAAGGTCCCAATAGATCAGGCGCGCTAAAGAGCAAGACGACAGTGGATTATTGTCTATCACCAAAGTAACCGGTGGTTCGAACATTCGAACCTCTGACTCCCGAGGTAGTAATGGAATGCTCTGAATCACTCGACCACCACTGGTCTGCTTGCATCATTGTGAGGGTCGCATGTTTACCGTCAGGCAATCCGGATCGGTTCTCAGCGCCTTGTTTTACTGCTTAATTTGTCGTTTTCCCGTCGTTGGCTCGATACGTTTACACCTTGTCACCGGTACAGTGGTCGACTTCAATAATACAAGTCTTGTCAGTGGGAGTATAAGTGAAACAAAGGCAATGCAGCTCTAATAACCGAGTTGTTTAAGCAGTGTAAGCTACCAGACACTTGGATTCTTTGTCTCTAATACGGTCGCGAAGGCAGTCAGTTGTTTCTTTGAGTGAGATTTTTTTGGACGTGCACGAAAGTGTTGTCAGATTGATCAGCGTATTTTTCAGCTAGATGAGCAAGCCACAACAGGGTACATCGTTAAAATTCCATTCATTCTGGGGCGAAGTCACACTGCTATTTGTTCCTACTAGAACCAAGTTTATTCTATTGAGGCTGTTCACATGATAAGTAGTAAGAACGACTGATGATCCCTTTGGGTTTGGTTTCATCTCACCCCATAATAGGATACGTCAGCATTACTGCCTCCTGATTCACCACAATGCCCGGCCAAGAAATACCATAGGTAACAAACGCCACTTGAAGCCTCAAAACTAAAATGGCTACTAAAGCGGACTCTGTGTAATCGATTATATCTTTCCCGCTGAATGCATAGTTAAGCACGGAACTATGTTTGTACTCTTTCTGTCTGGTTTTGCTACAAGAAAAGCAAAAAGTTCGCATCAAGTTTGGTGTTTGTGGACGTAAACATTTTAGCTAGAGTAAACTTACATTAGTAACTAAACTAAACCAAATTTCAAATGGTTTCGTTGATAGCGGATTGTTGGCGAAGCCGCGTTGACCTATGATTTCCGTAACAGTCAGATCGTTGAGGTTTGATACTTAGTTCTAGACTAGTGGAAAAACTACTGGATATGGTAGAAGTCGTTACATTTCATTTAGAAACTGTCGCACGCCAAAGTCGGACAGCCCCCACTTCAAAGTATGCTCCTCTGTTCACATTCCGGTTGCTCTTTTTTGGGTGCTTCGGGCAGAGGGCTAAATCTAAAAGTGGGTTGATAATTATTTCACCAACACAGAACAGAGAAACAACTACCAGGTCTCACTTGACAAACCGGAAAAAGACCCATCCTTCGGCCAAGATAACGTTCCGCTCCCTTGCGGGTCAAACTTCAGTCGAAGGCTCCGGTTAGGGTTTTCGAAGAAAAACCCTTTCTGTGGCACGGGCAGACGGGAAGTAGAATTTGCCCAGAAGCCTCCAGCCTCATTCCTGTGAAAGGCTTCACAAATTTACTTCCACTTAATTCAAGGTTGATGCAAGATGCCACGGGTTATTGCGGCGAAGACGACATGTCTAATTGGTACAATGGTTAAAAAAAATCAAACACTTCTTAAGCGCAACTGAAGCTGAGAATTGTTGAAACTCTTGAAATATTTGTATGTTGTGTCTCTAAAACACGCATATAAGACCGCGTTTCCGTGATCACGTCACATGAAACCTCGGTCCCTCCTTGCTTGCCGAGTGATCCGGTGTTTAGTACTCGTGGCCAGGTTTACCTCGGGATTGTGTTGAGCACTAAAACTGAGTGTACACTGCTGGATCTGATCCCAGTTAGGAGTCGTTTATGTGCATTTCGGTTGGACGGTTCTGTACGTGTCCACAGCAACAGACTGGATCGTCGATACCTGTTTGTCGTTTCTTTGTTTGCTCCAATTGACTTTAGGCTGCGAGTTCACAGCGTTGTAGTCGAATCTACCATATTGCCAATCGTCACTGCTGGTGTGAATCGGTCGAAGATTATCGCTTATTCTGGTCCCCATATATGAACTTAAATCGCGCATTGTTACGTGCCCACTTACGTTTACATGTTGTCTTTTATCGCATCGTCACTAACGCCCTGCTTCTCGCACAGTTGCTTATAGAGAATCACATCCATTACGACGAGACTGCACCGTGGCATGGTCTGATGGCTTGCGTGCCCCCATGGCCCAAAGAGCTACACAAGATAGCTTCCTTAAGCTGGAGATGCGGTCATGCTTGGCAGGTCGATGGGTAGAGGTCAGACAAAGTTCGATATCCCTGAATCAGGTTTTAGGCAAAACCTGCCCCTGGAGAGAACATCAGCGAATAATTATGAAAACAGTTTATCGGTCAAAAAAACACTAGATGCACGTAGGATTGGAGTACCTGGGGTTTCTCGCGACGGTGAGTAAAGTCCTCGTACTTCATTGGGCAGCTATCACCCACCGAAGCTGAGTAGTCTCCAGCCCAAAAGATACTGTCCTGTCCACTTTCCGCTTTCTTTACTTAAAAAAATAATCAGGTCTCACGTGACAAACCAGAAAAAGTTCCTTCACTCGTGCTTCGGTCACTTTCCCGTGCTGGGTTATCGCCCCATTGCCTGGGTCAGACCGTTGGGTCAAAGGCTGCGGTTGGGGTTCTCAGAGAAAAAAACCCTCCAGTAGTGTGGACAGCCGCGATGCACGCGTTTAAATGTATGGTGAATAACCTGTGTTCCGGACTGGATAGGGCTGCCCTCTCCGATGTTTTCCAACTATGTAGCCGACTGAACAATGAACAGAGCATTGACTGGTGACCTCGGTGTCCAGATGAGTGCGACGGTGCACATCTCGAGCCTGGAGTTTGCGAACGATATTGTCATGCTCGGAGATTCTCCCGCCACACTTCAGCCAGTCCTGAATCGACTTGGTTGTTCACGAAGGCTACTGACTTCGAAGTCCATTCTGCGAAAAAGGAGACGTTCGACTTTTGTTGCACGTAAAGTGGATTATAGCATAAGGGATAAACCCTATAATCAAAGGACACCGTAAAAGTGGGTTTTGGGCGGGGGACATTCACGTAAGAACCAGTTTATTTTCACCATAAATTCCCTGTACATGAATGACCGGAACGGAGTTCGGGCTCACGGTGATCATTCACTTGAGTTTACCACAAGAAGTGTGTGCGTCAAGGTTGCCCCCTTTTCCTTTCCTCTTTAACTTAGTGATTGGTACAGTCACAGAGACCGCCGTTTTGTCACTTGAAAACTGTTGTTGAAATTTTCTCATGAAAAATTGTCATTAAGTGGTAGACAGTGATCCACTGTCGTCCGGATTGTTACCACACCTGACCTATTGGGACCTTATGTGGTTCTCCGCCACTCCAAGTCGCAGGGTCTGATTGCCGGTTATCCCTAATGGTGCAGTGGGCCTTCGTGGCTATGGGGTGAAATGCCCTTTCTACTGCACTCATGCCTAAGCATGTAATAAAAAAAGTAGACACATTGTCATCTAAGCAGCTGCGGGTCAGCTGGTGGTCGGACATCGGATTAAGTGTTTGGGATTTACCAACCTGAGTCATTTGTGGCGTCGACGTGACATCCATTTTTTCTGTCAAGGGTCGACTGTATACTGCAACAATCAGGCCAGTTCTTCTGTATGGTTGAGAAACATGGTCACTGCTGGTGAAGGATATGCGAAGATTGTTGGTATTCGAACACCGGTGTCTTGGTAGCATTGCTCGAATCTGGTGTGAACGCCGTATGAGAAATGCTGAGGTTCGCCATGGAGTCTTGGGTAGAAGAACCAAATAATTCGATGAAACACCCAAGCTTGCCCGGTTAAGGTCGCTGGGATGTGTTACGCATGTCGCCGGACAGGATTCCTCGGTTCGCTTTATTCGCTGAGTTGGTTAATAGTTGGAAGGTGAGGAAGAGTAGCCAGTTCATGGCATGGGAGAAAGGCACGAAAAGCCTAACGCGTGAATTCGACCATGCATGGTGTGCAGGTTTCTGGGTGGGTTCCAAGAGATCCCCCCACTCATGGTTAGATACGTTGGAGGACATGGCTCGGTGTCGCGACCAGTAGCGCAGTGTACTCACAAACTTTCTTCGTAGACATGATGCTTCTATTTGTATATCTCTGATTACTATTTTTACACTTTTGTTGTTTCATTATTTCCGATCAAGGTTACGGCTGATAGATAGCAACCAAAGTCGCCACACCCAGTGCATGGTTATTAATTGTGCGTGCTAAGATGATCATTGACGTTCTGTCTATTACGTGTTTGCGCGTGAGTGCAGTGGAAGGGATATATCCCATAGCCTCAAATGACCACCACACTGTTAGAGATGAATCGCAATGAAAAACCCGAGAGTTAGAGTGTAGATTCACATAAGGTCCCACCTGGGCAGGTGTGGTAACGTGCCGGACGACCGTTAATTACTGTTTACCATCAAAGCAACCAAGTTCAGCGGGATCCGAACCTCTGATCTCCGACGTAAGCAAACATTCTAAGCCACCCGAAAACGACCGGTCGAGTTTCCAGTGCATTTGTCGATGCAGTTAAATGTCTAGAATTCCAATGAAAACAGACAACAGACCAAAGAAGCCTTGTACGTTTCTGCCATGGCCGCACAAGACTGCACTTCAAACAGGCCTCAAACTATGGATATATTCGACATCAGTTGCTCTGTTAGATACCCACAAGTCCGTTACTCCTGACTATATATATATATATATATATATATATATATATATATATATATGCACTGTGACTCAGTAGCATAGTCGCAAACTTGTGCGATGTCGTCTGCACAGTCCAGGTCTAAAGGTCTGTTACTAGGTAAGAGCTCAATGCCTTCGTGCGTTTGATTTTCTTGTGTCTCTCTTGCATGACCAAATGCAGAAGCCGCGGCATCTCTGGATAAGCGCAGAGTCAAAGCATGTCCTGAGGACGTATTCAGTCGAACTACGATGGGGGGCCCTGGATACGAGTCTCGGACAAGCAGCAGACGTCAATGGCCAGTGTCTCGAGGTTGCGCGCTAGAGCTGCCTGTTGGCCTATTTGCATTAGAGTGCGTACGTTGAAGGTTGCAAGCCTCAGTGGCCCACGCGGTCTCAGTAGTGGTTTCGATGCATCTCACTTTCATGCCCAAGGTCTTCGTCAATGGTGGCCTGAAAAACACACGGAATATAAATATTGCTATTATGTTTAAAAGAGCGGATGAACAGGGGTGGTGTGGTAATGGGTAGTTGGTTCTGCCCGACCGCAATCACCTCGGTCATATATTTTATAGCTTGAGTGAGTGAGCAAAGTCGAGCGCGAGAACGAATGATCATATATGTGTGGAAAATTTCATGTGAGCTTGTGGGATGAGTATTAACCCGTTGCCCAGACTGAAGTAGAGGGTTGAATTAATGACCCTGCCACGAGCTTTAATCAGGACGTCTAACCCACAAAGCAGCAGGACGATAGAAGGATCTCGTAGCCCTCTGGGAGCCAGTGACTGATTGTTCAGTTCATACACCTTTCTTATGAGGCTAGATATCCTGGGTGCCCAGTACACCCCTCTGTCACATATGCCGGTGAGCGTAATGTTGTTCTCTTCATACACCCTGCGTGGTTAGTTTAGCCATCTCTAGACTGATTATCAGCCAGTCACCCAGGTGGCGATCGCCGAGAATTCGTCTTCGTCCTAACACTTTGGTAAGAATGCCTCCACCACGAGAAGGCAGTGAGTAGGACTTCCTTAGTAGAGGTTGTTTGAGACGCACTGTCACTTGAGGGCATTTCGAAAGGTATCCATGACAAGTAGCCATCTCGGAGCCTGAGACATTCACCCCGACCACACTAGGGCAGTCGTAGACCAGTGGTGGATCGCAGAGGCGATTGGCAATAGTTGTTTTGTCAGAAGCACCGGTTCACGGAATCCAGGTTGAAGTGAAGTGATCAAGGACTGCGACGGCCCACTAATTCCCCCTCAGGAACGTCGTCCAGAACGTTTGTTGATACGACTTAAGGGACATTTCCGTCGTCTCCTACAACGGACCTTCCGATAAGATAAACAATACTGGTTGATATCGCCCCACCAGCGATGAAGTTTACCCGCGAGATAGGTTATCTAAATGCTGTCAAGCTGCTAGACTGGATGGGTTGTCTGACCATTTTTGAGGATAAAGGCAATCTTTGATATCGCAGTTAACAAAATTCCTCCGGGTAATCTGGGGATGTGAACAGGTTCCCAGAGATTGATGTGAAACGGTGACTGGGCCGATTTGAAATAAAGATGACGGGTCTTCTTGTGAATGCCACAGACGAATTACCCCTAGAATGTATCGCATCAAAGCTGCTGCCCGATATTATTCTTTCCCAATTGTCAAACGCCCGCGACAGGTGTGCGTGTGAGAATCAAGCCAGTTTCATGCCCGGTCGGAGCTGTATCAATCAGATTTTCACCTTAAGAAATTTTAGAGCACAGATACCTTTCGAAGACCCACACTGTCTCTTTCACGATCTAAAAGTTTCATTTGTTCTATTCGATCGCACAACTATCGGGTGCTGCAGGGAAATTCGTCTCGTTTTTCAGTTCTTGTGCGCGAACAATTAAAGCCGAGTTCATGCTAATGGTTATGTTTCACATGAGTTCACAACGAGAGGTGGTTGCCTTCTGCCACCCTTTTTTCAACTTTGTAATTGAAATGACCTTGGAAATAGCCCCATCTTCGTGTGAAAATAGCGATCTCGATCTGTGTTCAGGCAGTGAACTGTCTAACCTAGAATACACGGACTATATTTTTCTTCTGAGTGAAGATTCAGGTAAGTTGCAATTTTTTTTATATAGCCTCAAAAACAGTTTAGCGATGGTTGATACGCGTTTTACACCTTCAGAGTGCAGAATGTTTCTGGAGGGCCGCAGGACTGGATTGGTCATGCAGCAAACCTTATTCTTTCAGGGAAAGCTCCGATTGATAAAGTTAATTTTTGGTACTTGGACAGTTACATTTCACCACGTGGTAGGATATCGGATGCAGTTTCGTGGCGTATGCGGAAGGCATAATCTGAGACGCGTGGCGTCGATGTGACATCCGTTTGTTTATCAATTGCTAGTGTGCACTGCAGAAGTTAAGTGTGTGTACGGTTCAGAAACGTGACCGTTAAACATAGAAGATACGCGATGACAGTCGGTGTTTGAGCACCGATGTCTTCGAAGTATTGCTGGAAGGTGATGGGGAAGTCAGATTAGCAGTGCTAAGTTTGGGCGTACGGTTTTGGGGACCAGAGATCAGTCACCCAAGAAAGCGCTCAGTCTAAGTAGGTCGATGTAGTTCGGTCATGTGTTACGTATGTTCACAGATAGACTTCCTGTGTGATTTGTTCTCCGAGGTGAATAGCCGTTGGAGGATGAGTCGAGCTGGTCAGTCTGTGACAAGGAAAAACAATATGAAAACTTCGACCAGTTGACTTGGTCGAGTAGGGAGCGTTAGGCTTCCGGGTTGGGGTCCTTCGTCCTTCGAGTTGTTTGAGGCTTAGTGATATGACAAAGTTTGTCGGTCCGCGGCTTAGTTGCATTCAAGCTCGTCCTTCATCTACTTGATCCGAAATCTTACCAGTCAATCAAATTTGGTGTTAGGTAAGTTTCGTTTTAGGTGTTTGATCAACTAGAACATCTTACTATGGAAAGAAACTAACTATTCTCCAGTAAACAGTAGTCCGCTCTGGTTCGGGTCATTGTTATGCCAAACTGGTTGTCTTTATGTTTCTCCGCACTCTAAGTTTCAAAGTCATATTTTTCAGTTCGGCCTATCAGTTCAGTGATCCCTTATGTTTAGGAACTATGTCTCTTCTGATGCACTCATATATAAGTACAGAATAAGGAGTGCAGGTCAGTTCATAACAGTCCATTTCTTTTCTGATTTTTACTCCACTGATTTATGTCTTGGATTACACTCCTACATTCTCATCACATACCGGTTTCAAACCAACTAGATTTTGACATACGAGGAAGTTGGTGATTCTAAAGCTGCTGTGGAAGCTTGTCGATTCATTCGCGAAGTCTTGCACCGTTTCCCACAGCGGAAGTCTGAGGTTTTGGAGAAGTTAATGCAAGTGTTCCCTAGTATCGCTGGACAAGAAACATTACGACACGTGCTATGGATATTCGGAGAGTTTTGTACCACTCTGGAGGAGATCAACACGTGTATCACTCTTATTCGACAGGTGGGTTCTATTTGGAAGTCGGAAATGTGTTTTTCTGTATCTTGTGTTGGTTATCGCTAATGCGCGTTATCTCTTCACATTTCACGTATATATCAACTGCCGCGTGAACAGATTACTTTAATCCATTAAACAGGTGTACGGAGAATGCAAAAGAAGCGTTCGGGCTTCTTTCATTCATTAATCGTTCTCTTCCATCGCGTCGTACCTCTTTTCTTCTGTTTTCTGCTGTGTTTCTGTCAACGTTGTTGCGTTCGCACCAAACTTGATTTTGAGCGAGTGATATATATATATATATATATATATATATATATATATATATATATATATATATATATATATATATATATATATATATATATATATATATATACTGTACGGTGCCGATTTTTCGGAATTTGTACGAGCCACTAATTCCAATTTTTTAGAATCGTTTGTGACATATGTTTGGATCTCACTGCTGCTCATGATATCCGTTTTATATTCCATCTCAGGTGATTGGGGATTTGCCTTTGGTGGACGAGGAACTTCGTAGACAGACCAGAGAATCTGGCGATGAGACCCAAGAAGGCGTATCTGCATTACTCTCTTCTGATGTCTCAGTGGGACCCAATCCTGCTCAACGCGTTACGGCTGATGGAACATATGCTACTCAAACTGCACTAACTTCCAGTGAGTACTTGATATAAAAGATCGCCGGAATTTTTTCTCCACTTATTAATGAGTGATGCTTTCGTTGCACTTTCGTTAGCAGTCTTCCAGTAAACCTGACTTCCACATGACGGCATCTTTGGAAATGGCGCTTTTGTCACATCTCTTCGGTTTGTTTGCTTGTCGTCAATAATAAAGGAGAGAATAGTTAAGGAGTAAACCCCGTGGTCCGAAGACGTACTGCTTACCAATTAGGTTGTTCGGGAGACAAAAAGGAAAGATCCAAGGTGACAAAAAGCAAAGTGGTAGCGATAAACCCCATAACCCGGCTATTGGCCAACGACTGCAGATGGGATGTTAGGGTCCACACAGGAGGTTTTTGCGTCTGGTCGCTCACCTCCGTCATTATGGCCCGTACAATGGTATATCTAACCTATTCACTTGCAATTATTATTATTACTAATAGTAACGCTGGTAGTATCAGTAGCACCATTATTCACCCACCCTAGGCTTATCCACTTGCACGCATTTATTATAGTTTCTCTACTCAACGTTGAATGTAATTTTTCACTCCATGTTTGTATGGCATACCCGAAATTTCACAAACGGGCCAAGAAAACATGGACATCGAGTTCACTGCTGGTGGTAGATAGTAATTCACTGTCACCCGACTGGTTACCACATCTGACCTTGTGAGACCCTATATGGTTCTCCAGTCCAAGCCTCAATTGAGTTTAGTTCAAACGACCATTAACCGTGCACTATATGGGATGACTTTGTTGCTATCTCCTAGCGGCAAACTCCATCGGAAATTATGTAATATGAGTGTGAAAAAAGTAAAAACATATATACCAAGTCGATAAAGGTGTGTGAATGCAAGAGTGCCACTGATCGTGACTAGTTTCCAAGTCTCATTGAGCCCGCTACCATTGACTGATGCCCTCCTTCATCATCAGTCGAGTTCAATATGCGGATTTAGCTTGTACGCTCGAGTCCCTTGCCATCGATATGTGTTACACTCAAGAGACTCGCATTCAAGACTCCAGCTCCATCATTCGATTGACTCCCCATATAATACTTCCTTGAAATTCCACATACGCCCTTCTAGGGGCGCTTAGGCTGCGGCTTCTGGTCTTGCTGGCATTAGCATTGCTCTCAGTGAAAGCGCTGAAGCGGTGCTGCTAGACTAGATCCCAGTCGACAGTCGTTTATGCGCATTGGGACTCAGTAGTTCGTGCTAAGTGAGCAGTTGGCGTTCCGATAGACGCAATCTGTTTTTTGTTTCAGCGTTTGCACTCACCGATTGTAGCCGAGATGCAACCAAACAGCTTTTACCAAAAGCTCACGATTTCTCACATAAAGCAAACCGGGCTGATATCGTGATGTTGGCGGGTGATATGGATACTAGATTCGGTTGGCTGTCATCCAGCGGGGCGCATTCAGGAGGCCCTTTTGTGCTAGATTCCCGTCGCTCGGAAAACGGGAAACGGTTGGTGGCCCTGTGCTCGGACCATCGCCTGTATCTCGCCAGTCGGGACTTTGGACGCTCTAATCGCTGGTACGCCACGTGGCGTCCGCCCTCTTCAAGTCCGCAGTGAACCCAGATCGACCACATCGCTATAAGCCACAAATGGTGGGGTTGCATACAAGACTGTCGCTCACACTGAAACACCACCCTTAATTACACCATGACGAGACTGCAGCTTGGCGTGGTGTGACAACTTGCGTGCCTCCATGACCCAAAGAGCTATGCAGGATAGCTTCCTTAGGCCGGAGATGCGAACACACCTGACAGGTCGATAGGTAGAAGCCAGACGAAGTCTAGTCCCTGAACCAGTTGACGAGCAACATCTGGTTTCATCCACTATGCTCCTGGAGAGAACACTCCAGTGAATTAACACGGAGAGAAGCAGTTTACCGGTCTAAAAACCTCCACTAGATGGACGTAGGAGTGAAGTACCTGGGGTTTCTCTCGACAATGGTAGAAGTGATCGCACTTTACTGGACGGCTGTCACCCACCGAAGCCGAGCAATCCCCAGCCTAAAGGATGCTGTCCCGTCCACGTTCCGCTTGCTCTATCGAATGCACGCGGCTAAGGTCTGAATCCGAAAAGTGGATCGATAATGAGGCACTAGCGAACTCAAAGCAGAATACGTACAACAATCAGGTTTATAAGACAGACCATAAGTAGTTCCTTCATGGGTGCTTCAGTCACTTTCCCGTGCTGGGTTGACACCCCACTATCTTATGGGTCAAACTTTAGTGTTAGCGGCTCTTGTTGGGGTTTCCAAAGAAAGACCCCTTTTACGGTGTGGGCAGCCGCAAAGTATAATTTACCCAGAAACCCTCAGCATCTTTCCTGTAAAGGGCCTTACCAATTTCCCCTTCTTTAATTCAAGGTTGATGAAAAACTCAACGGGTAATCGCGGCTCTATGGAAAGCAATAATTCAGGAGTCGGGCATAAATCAACCGCACTTCTTAAGTCTTGCTTGGCTGCCTCCATTGTCCGCTCACTATGTCAAACAATGCAACAGGCCACTCTCGATAGAACTGTTGAAAATTTTAAAATAGATATATGCTATGTCTCTAAACCACATACAAGACCTCACTTCTGTGATCACTCTTCGCACCCCAGATACAACTTCAGTCTCTCACTTTGCTCTTCGTATGTAGAGTGATCCGGTATCTAATGCTCGTGGTTAGGTCGGCGTTGGGATTGTTTTGAGCATGAGAGCTGAGTATGAACTACTAGACTGGATTCCAGCCAACTGTCGTTAGTATGTAGTTCGGCCGGACCGTTCTGCACGTGTCAACAGAAGGTAAAATGGAAGTATCGTTGCTCGTTCTTCATGTCTGTGTATGCGCCCACTGGCTGCAGTTTCTCTGAAACCAAGACCGAATTCTACCACGATTTGTCTCAACTGCCTCGAAGAGTGCGTTCTACGGACGTGGTGGTCATTGCTGGGGATTTCAACACCCAATTTGAATACTTGAGAGATTCCGAAAGGCATATTGAAGGCCCATTTGCCATCCCGGCTGATCGCACTGACAACGGCGATCATGTCATCCAGCTGTGCTCTGACCACGAGTTGTTTCTGGCGAGTACAAACTTCTGCCATAAGAAGCGGCACAGGTTCACGTGGAGTCCTCCTAGGTCTTCAAAACGCTGGACTCAGATTAACCATATTGTCATTGGTCACCGCTGATGTGGATCAATTGAAGACAGTCGTTCGGTTTAGTCTATGCCTGTGAACTCAGATCACGCTTTGGTACGTGCTCACTCCTGTTTACCTCGTCTGTGTTCGCACCCACGCCAAAATCACCCGTCCCTGTGATTGCTTCTGAGTTATAACCGACGATCTGCTTTCCAGGCGGAGCTGTCTACACGGTTATCGATGCTTCCGGATGTTCAGGACCCAGATGAACGCTGCCAATAGATCAAGGAAGGCTTATATGCCGTTTCCAATGCCACACAAGACTCCGGTTCAAGTAGGTCTCGAGATCGATGGATGTATTCGACATCAGTTGCTCAGTTGGATGCCCGAAGGTCCGTCCTTCCGGGTGCCATATTCAATGAATTCAATAAATCCCTGAGACGCTAATTGACTAGAAGCCTGAGAAATGACCGCGAACAATGGTGGATTGCGAAGTGTAGAAAAATGGTGAAAGATGCGTCTATTGTTAGAATCACCAGTCCACGAAAGCTCGGTGTAGTGGGTTAATCAAGGAATCCGACGGCTCACTGATTCAGTCTCAGGGACATCGTCTAAACCGTTGGGACAGTTCAGTTGGCCCACTTCAACAGTGCACTTGCTGCATATACCTACCAGATATCACTCCTCCATCAGAAGAGGAGATTATGCGAGCGATAGACTACTTGAAAAGGTACAAAGCCGCTGGACCGGATGGGTTGTTTCCATCTTTTCAAAGATGAAGGCGAAGCTTCGGTTTCGGAGTTAATAAAACTCCTCCGGGTAATCTGGGTCAGTGAACAGATTTCCAGGGAATGGTGTGAATTGGTGATTGTGCCAATTTACAAGAAAAGTGACAGATCTTCTTGTGAACACCACAGAGGAATTAGCTTGGTAAATATTGCCTCCAAACTGCTCACCGGTCTTATTCTCCGGCGCGCGCGAAATGTGTGCGCGTGAGAATCAAGCCGGATTCAGACCCAGTCTTGGCTGTATCGACTGAATCTTTACTCTTGGACAAATCTTAGAGCACAAACAAATCTTCCGTAATCCCACATTCCTGGATCTGAAAGTGGCATTTGATTCAGTCGACCGCACAGCTCTCTGGCGCTGTCCCTCATTGAGGCGTGTGCCAAATGAATTTATTTCTCTTTATCAATGCTTGTATGCAAATAGCCGAAGTTGAGTTCGTGCTTACGGCGATTTTTCACCCAAGTCCACCACGGAGAGTGGTGTTTGTCAGGGTTGTCCCCTTTCGCACTTCCTCTTCCATTTTGCAATTGAATCGATTCCTGAGATAGATCTATCGTTGTATGGGATTAGTGGCATCGGCGTCTGCTGAGGTAGTAAACTGTCTGACTTGGGATCTGTTTTATACCGTCCCACTAGCTCTAGTGAGAACTCAGTTCTGCCTCAGAATCAACTTTCTTTTTATTGGTACAGAATACATTGTTTATATAAGATATGCGCTCGTCATAAACAAAACCGTGCAAAAAAGCCCATTGGTCTACTGATAGACCTAAACGGCCTATCTGGCTGCGCCCGGATTGGTTGATTTGGCTCTGGTCGAATGTTAACCGCTGATTGATCCATTGATCGCCTGACTGGCTCCGATCTTGTCATCCGATCACGTGCCGTCTGCTTCATTGAACCAAGCCGTCTATTAACAACGAGCTGGGCACATTCCCTCACAGGATACGCAGACGATATTTTTCTTCTGAGTGAAGATACAGGTAAATTGCAAGATAGCCTGGACAACAGTGTGGCGATGTTTGGGATGCGTTTTGCACCTTTAAAGTGTAAGATGCTGCTGCAGGACTGGGTTGGCTCCACGCAAAACCTTTTCTTGGTAGGGAAAGCTCTAGCTGAAGTAGACAAGTCACATCTCACCGGGTGGACGGATACCGGATAAAGTGTGATCGCGTATACAGAAGGCGCTAACCTCAGTCGTTTATGTCGTTGGCGTGATATCTGATTGT
Source organism: Fasciola hepatica (assembly GCA_948099385.1). NCBI lineage: Eukaryota > Metazoa > Platyhelminthes > Trematoda > Plagiorchiida > Fasciolidae > Fasciola > Fasciola hepatica. The sequence goes on from CANUEZ040000011.1 coordinate 1,522,454, forward strand.
CTGTTAAGAGTTCAGTGTACACAGAAGCGGTAGGTCTGTTCTTTTACACGGCTCAGGGACATGACCGTTAAGGGTAGAAGATAGGCGCAGTCTATGGGTATTCTAGTACCGATGTTTCCGTAGCATTGCCCGAATATGGTGGGAACACCGTATCAGCAATGCTGAGGCTAGACGTAAGGTCTTGGGCACAAGAAGTCAGTCTGTGGATTGAGTACTGAATCTAAACATATTAAGTTGGCTGGGGCATGTATTACAAATGCCGACCGATAGACTTCCTCGGCGTACACTGTTCTCTGAAGCTGGTAGTGTTTAGAAGGTAGGCCAAAGTGGTCAGTCTATGACACGAAAGTAGGGTATGAAAACCTTGAGCAGTGGGTGGAGCGCTTTCAGACAATTTAACTGGCCTTCAGTGTCAGTCTCTCCTGTAGTTCTTCCGGCACAAATCGTGGTCCGTTTCGACTGATCTACCTACTGAGCCGTGGATCTACACGGAAAACGTAAGCACTAGGACGTTACAAAGCTTTGAGTTCCGATGGTCTTCCTTGAACCCTGTTTAAGGATGGCGGGGTGCAGCTCGTTAAGGGACTTTATGTTCTGTTCTCAAAAGTTTGGAATTCCAAGCAGGTTTTTTCCTTTCAAGGAAGTCGATTGTTGTCCCCATTTTTAGGAGAGGCTCATCTAATGACTGCGCTAACCGTAGGGGTGTAAGCCTTATTCCAATAGCGTCGAAGCTGGTTGCATCTGTCACACTCCGCAGGCTGTACCTAACGCGTGAAGATCAGACTTGCGAGAAGCAGGCTGGGTTTCGTGTCGGTCGTGAATGTATCGATCAAATCCTCACCTTCCGACAGCTGGAGCACCGTCACACTTTCCGAAGACTAACGGTCTTTGACTCTGCCGATAGGACTGCACTATGGAATTGTTTGTTGAGAAATGGAGCACCGGAGAAGTATGTCCATCCTCAAAGAATTGTCATACCTCGAGTCAGGTTAGGGCCTATGGTCGGCTTTCGCCTCTTTTGTCGTCTCCAGTGGAGCACGACATTTCTCTTTAACTTTACCATTGAGGATGTTCTACGGAATGCTTTGTCTGGTCTCCTAAACCGTAAAGTTGAACTCTCCCAGGGGACGGATTTTTTGACTTACGCCAATGATATCGACTTGCTGAATGATAATGCACAGACAGTGCAACATGCTCTGAAGCTCGTGGTGGTTGAGATATCCAGATATGGAATGCACTTTGCGCCTTTCAAGTCGCCAGAAATGTTATATCGCACAAGACATGCAATTGATACAAAAGGTCTCAACTTACTGAGACTCGATAACACAAATTAATTGGCGTTAATATGTCACACAATGATAGCTCACGGCTAAGTAGACACACAACACAAATCACAATACGGTACCGAATGAACGAGCTGTACGGAAAACACAACACGAGGCCACGTAGACTCATAGCACAGAACATGAGACACAAGCCAAATAGGCACACGAGACACAGAACACAATCAGACGATGAGTGATGTCTGTGGCCTCGTAGGAATAATAACACAACTAATTGTTTGGCCCCAATCTCCTAGACCCGTAGTCGCACACCGAAAATGGCCCTCGGCTGGCCCACTACTGGAACAAAAGGCGCTAACATCAACGATGCTAGCCCACCCGCTAGCTAGAGTGAGAAGCCAGACACAGCAGGACACCACGTGTTTATTGGTGACGACCAAACCAAGTCAAACTGAAGTGTCAACTGTACCGTTTATATAGTCTGTACAAGCGACCTTGTAGAAATCATGCATGGACCAATCAACGAACTTACGTGGGCAGCATAAAAGCAACAATTGGAGGTAATCATGAAAAATATCCAACTGGCGGGAAGATAATTTAAATTTTTTTTAAATGAAGTGGGAAATATTCAAAAACTAAATAGCTTTATGGAAAGGTAACGCCAGGATTGAATTCTATGGGTCCGAATGTGTACGAAAAGTACCTTTTTCTAAATGGAATGTCGCCCGAACATTTGTTGAGTGACAGTGCACAGGCAATGCAACATGCTTTGAAGCACTTGGTGGTTGAGATATGCACTTAGCGCCCTTCAAATACAAATTGCTTTTGAAAGATTGGCAGGAGCCTTTGCCTGCACTCGCCCTTTGTGGTGACCAGCTAGAGGTAGTCGGGAGCTTGATTACAGCCGGATGTTGGGGAAGAAATCACATCACAAATAGCGAGAATTAGAGCAGCTTTCAACAACCTGCAACACCTGTGGTGCCGCCATGATATCCAGCTCTTAAAGGATGGATGTTCGTCGGCGAGATCTGTAGTGTTTTACTATGCAGCTTCGAGACCTCGTCACTTCTCATTGAGCATACTCGGCGTCTTTCTGTATTCGACAACCAATGTCTCCGAGGGGTTGCTTGCGTCTGGTGGGAACATCGAGTGAGTAATGGTGAGATGCGCCGTCGTGTGTTGGGCGCGGATAGTCGCCCTCTTAACGAAGTAATCGCTCTACACCGCCTCCGGTGCCTCGGTCATGTTTTGCGACTGCCTGCTGATCTTCTACCTTTCTGTGCTCTGTTCGCACTGGCCGGTCCAGCATGAAAAAGCGACGCGGCGGTCAGGCTATTGTAGCGGAAAATGCTGGGGCAACAAGACAACACGAATATCAAACCGGTCGGGCCAACCGATCGAGAGCCGCGGACAAAAGAACGGACGACGAGTACGTTGGAGGCATTCCGAAGCAAACAAGGAGGCACACTGACTAGCAAATGAGAAGCAGCCGGATCTCATGCAACCACCAAGATAGCCCAGATGAGGGGCTACCGATCAAGCCGTCAACCGGGACAGTCGGACCAGCCAAGCAGAAGTGGTGCCCAAGAGAATCAATCTAATGGCCCCAGGCAACTGACCGGAGCGCAGCACGTGTCAAGTGAGGAGTTGACAAAGGGCCTATTTCGCGTCCGTAGCGCCATCACGTTCTCGGCAAGTTTGTCGTTCGGATTATATGGAAGGCTCACTGATTTGTCATCAGACCCCGAGGCTCGCCTAACTACTGTAATGAGTTGTTATTATATTTATCCAGAACGTAGTGTTTTTAAAGTCGTGAAAATGTTTTACAGATTTGCCTGAGTCCATTTAAACTACATTCTGCACTGGACTACTTTCATGCCTGTCAGTAGACAAATTACTGAAAAAATCCGTTTGGGATGTGAGCGTCGAGCTGACTGCACAGATCGTATATTTGCATATTGACAACATTCTCGCACATGAAAGCTGCGATGAAACCGAGATTATCGACGGATAGTTACCAACATGTAATCAAATCCTCTGAAGTCCACAAGTTATGATGCCGGTGGTCCAGGTTGCTTTCCGACAGTCTTATTGCATGCGGTGATTAGTTAATGTTATTAATGTCAATTCCTTTTGAATATAACGAACAGTTAACAAGTTGGATCTGTCGCACTAGTGGCAGAATGAAAACTACGATACGTGTGGTGCATATAGAATTCCTCGAAGGCATGTGAAACCTTATTGCAAAAGATCCCTGGTGTGAACCATAATGAGTATTACCATTCCCACGGCAGATCAGATACTGTAACCCCTCTAAAGTCGTAATTTTTTTCTGTTACTCATCGCTAACCGTGCAGTACCGTAATGTTTTAAATGCTAAGCGGGTAGATTCAGCTTTATCAAGCCGTCAAACAGCGATGGATTACTTTTGCTCGTCTTTGTGGAATATAAAGTAACTGCGATTATTGTGAACACGATTATTTGCGCGTATAATGTAACAAATAGCATTATTCGCGTTATTTCTTTATTAGCACTAGAACGCTAAGGGAGTCCAAGGGGACACTGGCTCGTAGTAAAAATTGAATGACTTCAATTTCACATCAATTTGTTGATTTCTTTTTGCTTTTCCTGATGTTAAGTTTCCCGCGTTTCTTCACAGTTTCGTTAAAGTGGTGTTTCACAGTTGAATTCCATTTGATATATTCAAAAAGATCTTATTATTGGCTTTCGAATTTGGTCCGATTAGTTTGTGTAGGGCATTTTTTTCTGGTGTTATGAGACAAATTGTCCGCACGGACATATCGCCATTCTGTCGAGGTTTTCCCCTTCGTCTTTCTAGTGTGGCAGCTTTTCGCTTCTTATGGTAAAGTAAACATATCAGGGAAATTGGCGTATCTTTGACGTCTCGTCAATCTTTATTGGAGTTTGTTGTTCCTTAACTATTTTTGCCGGTTTTCTAATGAAAGATTTTGCCATTTCAGAAAGGTCCATTGAAGTAATTTCGCGATTTAATGTTATCTTCCACCTTAAATTAACCGGTTTCCTAACAGTGGAGCACTTCGCTTCATGCGGCAAACCGTGCAGCAATACCACAATTTGACGTAACTTGACAAAACTGGAAAAAGTTACAATCAATTTGCGTTAAAAGCAAGCAATTCTAGTGAACCACGTAGTCGCCTAGATTTCTGAATAACAGCAATTTGTTCTTTAATTCGACCATATCGGTAACTGTACAGCATATAGAAATGCATGAAATACGTTTGGTAGTGACACAGATCGGAAGTCAGAAGACACTATCGAACAAGCTACTGCCCACACCCATTCATCTCAATAAAGACGCGCTAAATACTGTTATTCCTGGTAATTCACCACTAAATCAGTCAGAAAGCTGCTTCAAATGTGAAATAACTTGGAAGCGAGACAAGTGGTCCATATTTTGTTATCAATTTTGATCACCCACTGTATTACAGTTCAAATTTAAACGACTAACTAGTTCATCCAGACCACTCCACTTGTAGATCAAAATTTTTTGGTAGTGGCCACTACCTTTGTGCGTGCGTGTGTTTAGATAGATTGTTACATCTCTCACCACTTAATCGGCCTTTTACTTATCGCCCCATCTAAATCAGACTGATCACACACTATGCATTAAGCTAGCTACATGTGCGGCGGTTCTCTTTTCCAAATGTCCTGAAGTGACGACATTGAAAAATAACGAGTGACAAACAATAGTAGGGACAATCAGGTTGTGTTGGTCTTCAAAAAGACCGTTTGATCGTTCTCCGGCTCTAAAGATAACAGAAATACACTATATTTAATCTTAGAATGAGATGCACGTTGTCACTATGTTCGAACGCATGGCCCAGCAACCCGTATATTCGTTGTGCGTTACCAATAGACTGAGGTGATTCGAAGACAAAGGAGTCTTCCCACTAGAGTATACTGATCATTCGGGAAGGCTTAGTGAAATGGGGTGGAGACACTCAGAACACTACAAAGGGTTACGTGAAAGATCACTTTGTTCATAATAACTCACAATGTTTTGAAGCTTATCAGATAGGTTATTTATTCCTCTTTGATACAGCATGGCAAATACTTGCGACGTTAACATACTATCTCTAAGTTTCTGAGAAGCTACATGAGAGGTAGCTTACATAATGAGGTGGCTCGAACAGCTTGTTTTTGTGCCCTGGAAAGTGGATTAGAGGTTTTCCTGGAGTATGAACCGTTTACGAGATTTCAGCGGAATTTTGAGGAATAGCACAAAATTTATCAGTTGAAGTCTCGAAATTTCAACGAACTGCTACAAAAACCAAGTTACTCAATTTCCACAACCAGCCAGTGTCTCCTTGGACTCTTTCGACCTTCTAGGGCTAATTAAGAAGCAACGCGATGTATGTCAAAAGATACACCATACGCACAAATAATCATGCACACAATAATTGCAGTTCTGTTGCATTCTACCAGAACTTTTTCAAAGCAGTAAATCTAGGGAAGTTGGAAGGGAAAACCACCACGTGTGTAGTGATTATAATCCATCCCGATTTTACAGTTAAATGAGGCAAGTCCCCCAATGAGTGATAGAAAAAAAATTATAGCGTCAGAGAGGCTACAACATCTGATTCGCTCTTTGAATGATAATACTCCTAGTGGTTCACATCAGGGATCTTTTGGAATAAAATTTACATGCCTTCAATGTATTTTATATGTACCATATGGATCGTGTTTTTCGTTCTTTTATAAGATCTACCGATTCAAGTTCCTAATTTTTTAATGTATTCAGACGGAATTGGTATTGACAACACTAACTTGCTACCGCCTACAATGCGACTATCAGAAAGCAATCTGAATCACTAGCTTCATAACATTTAAACTAAACTAACTCCTTGCAGAACACCGAGAAATCGACTACATGCTGATATTTGCCCGTCGATAATCTTGGTTTCACGGCAGCTTTTACGGGCAAGAATTTTCTTCCAGTGTGCAAATTATACAGTTTGAGCAGTCAGACTGGTTTCGCTAAGCTCAAGAGGATTTTTTGGAATTTTGCCTACTGAGAAGCATAAGAGTAGCCCAGTGCAGAATGCAATTCAGGTGGGCTGGGACACATCTCCAAAAAATTTTCACGATTGTACATGGTCAGTGCGGTTGCGGGATAAGCTCCCTAACAGTTCGATACGCAACGCGAGAAGAAATGCAGACACGATCTTGTTTCATGCAAAGACAGACCGTAGTGCTAACGCTTGGCTCAACAAAATCTTATTCGATAGCCAACAGATTTTTGCTTCAGTTCACTCCAATTTGTTTCTTTCCGGGTCCTTTCCTCACCGAAAATCGATTTTTTTTCGCTTGATACGTTTGGCTAGATTTTATTTAAGGTGTCAGAGGGGACATGAATTTGGATGCCGATATGGTTGCCAGCAAACGAGCGGACAAAATACTTCTGTATGTTTCACTTGGCACCACCCGGTCCACGCTCGCGTAATCGTGTATGACTGCGAAATTCGAATCCAAGTCCGTTTGAGGGCAACAGAACTCCACTTGCGTTATTAGTTTACGTGGATGGTTGTGCTTCACACTGTAGGACATGTTTTACAGAATTGTGGCAGACGATCAATAATCGATTCCGGAATTATACAATATTGGTTAGTGAACACGCAGGACAGGCGTGTTTCATCAGTATTGGATAAAACCGTTATCATTCGTTGACCAGCATTCTGCATTAGCTATTCGTCTTGAGTGGTTCCTATAGAATCTGGAGTCCTTCAAGTAGTTTATTCGCGAAGAGATGATACCAATGAGTCTCCGTTTTGAACGCTATCAATGTACGGTATAACAGGGATCTATGTGCCGCGTCTACCCACCCAACATACTCGGGAATTTCATAAAGACTGGGTTGATTCTGACATTTCGTTCACTATATCAAGTTTGTCTTCAGTTGTACTTCGGTGTCCCGTGCACCGATCGCTATTGTGCCTTGTTAATAGAACCGAATAGTTAGTGTATTATGATATAACCATTCAGCATGTCCAAATAGAAATACCGAACTTGTCATTTGGTTATTTTTGCAACCCGGGAGTTTTCGGAACTCCAACTTGCCTACTAAAAGCCGTAGAATAGTACGTTTTACATTCCGACTTTAAGTTATCCAATAATAGTATAGAGGGAGTATACCTCAGAGCCAAAATATCCAGTGTACTATCGGAGTGATCCAAAAATCATATTTAGTTTGCAAAACAACATCAAGCTAGGTGACCACAATCTGGGTGACAATTTCTGTCAGTCGTTAAGCCCTTCAGAATAAAATTGAACAAAGTTTGTGTTGGTACACCTGACAACTGCGTGGAGGGACTATTTCGGATAATCACTGTGTCGGGTTCTGAGCTATAATGTCCTGCCTTTAAAACCAGATAGCCCGTTTGTTGGACTAGCTTTTTCAGTGACCATGACTGTTGATCTTCGTGAGACTTCCTCGTAATATCTGTGTGATTATTTACTTGATCATCATTTTATTTTAGATATAATCTTATAACACTCGACCAACTTGTTTAAATGCAGCTGAATAGTGTTCGAAGGGAAATTTCTTGCGTTCAGCTTTTACTAAACGACACGGTCCTAAGTGTTAGCAATGAACAATTGGATTATACGCCGTCCTTCAACATCCGACATTGCTTCTTTCAATATTCGGAGTTACTGAAATTCACTGATAAACCATCAGATTGTTATTTATTAGTCTCATTCAACCTTCTGCTTCTTTTATGCGACTGTCTCGTGCTAGAGGATGAGTTGGCTCTATGAATATCTCGTATCATAGCTGACCCTGCGCGGCGGTTGTAAACGAGTTTGGCGCAGATCGCGATCCAGTGTTTCTTCCATTGACGGGCATCATAGATCGACCGTAAGCCTAGGGACCCTACATCCTTCGTGACAGTGTTGATCCAGGTTTTGAGTTGACCATCAGGACGACAATCCCATCCAGAGCAGGGTTCGGAACGAAGTGTTTGTTTGGTTAGTTCCGTCTCGGGATGCCGTAGGATATGACCCAGCCACTGCAGTCGACGACCTCGGAGGAAGACGGGGAGTTCGTCAGTTTCGCAGCACCTTTTCCTAGCTTCATCGTTGAGTAGTCTGTCGCGCCAATTTGTCTTCGAAATAAGCGGCAGGCAACAGTAATCAAACACCTCCAACTTTCTAGTATCCTCGACTCTCAATGGCCAGGTTTCGTAGACGTAGCTGATTGAGGATCGTATAGCGGCACGGTTGATACGCACCTTGGTCCAAAAGCTGATTTCACTGCGGGTCCACAACACCCGTCGTAGCTGTATAAATGCTTTTCTGGCGTTGTGTATCCAGAGTATTACTTCATCCTTCACCTGACCGTTTGAAGGCAGTGTAGAGCCTAAATACTTAAGTGATGGAACACATTCGATCAGTTGGTCATTGATGGACAGCTGTTGAGCTGTTGACCCTGGGCAAGTTGACATACTTTTGGTTTTCGTAGTGTTTATTTTTAGCCCTTTGGAATTTGAGAAGAAACCGATTCGATCAGGGACTGTTTGGAGCGTGACGGGAGAGTCTGCTAACACAACAATGTCATCCACAAACTCTGGGTTTGAGATGTACATCTCCCGACTTAGTTGGATACCGGAATAGTCAGTCAGTGTCTGTCTCATTGTCCAGTCGATCGTGTAGTTGAACAGCACCGGTGTAAGAGGACAGCCCTGTCGGACGCCAGTGGTAAGTATGAACTCAGATGACTCTTCACCATACATACGGACCCGCACCCCAGTGGACGAATAGTATCCTCTCAGAAGCCTTGCGGGTTTACCGGGCATCCCTTCAGATTTCATTATCGCCCAGAGACGCTCCCGGTTAAGTGAATCGAAAGTCGGCGAAACAGGCTACTGTTGCCTGCTGGAATTTGTAGCGGTGCTCCAGTGTTCGATGTGGTCCACGCAGCCTCTACGACGGCGGAAAACTTGGCTCAGTCGGACGCAGCGGTCTCTCGTAACTGGGAAGCGGTTGGATATCAGCACGCAGAAAATCGTCACAGCCACGTCGACCAGGCTGATCCTCATATAGTTCTCGCACACTGATTTTATCCTTTCTTTGGCATGGGCAGCAAAAACGGACGTGCCCCAATCAGTCCGAAAGACTTCTTCCCGCCATATGGAGCTAAATAGGGTTTATAATCTGTCGATCGATGACGAGAGGCAGCACTTGTAGACTTCAGGTGGAATGCCATCTTCTCCAGCAGCTTTTTCGTTCTTCAGCTGATTGATGACTGTGGCGATTTCAGTTGTGTTCGGAGGATCGCAACTGACATTGTGCGGTTCTGTATGAACTAGGGATTGCAGGGCCGTTGTGAGTTCTGATGGTCGGTTGACCAAACGATCGAAGTGCCCTACCCATCGCTCTGTTTTTTCTATTCTGCTCAGGTATGAGCTGATCGACTGTGTCGCATGAACGACTCCTACGTGCAGCGATTACCTGACGCGTTGCGAATGAGGCGGAATAGTCTGCCAAAGTCACTGATCCCTGCTGCAATCCCCACTTTGCCATCTACTTCTATCTAGTGCCGTTTACAACCGGCCCTAGCGGAGCGCGATACCTCGCGTTGCAATCTGCAGCGTTCGCCACTTCCTGATATCCGGGCTTCGTGTGCTTTAGCTGACGGTTGAAGTGTGACCTCAGAGATCTTTCGGTTCTCCCTAGTTCTTTCAAGGTAGCTTCTCTGACGGTCGATTCGATTATCGTCCACTGTTCTTCTACTGAAGTTGAATCCGGTGAAACATTGGTTAATGTGGCTAATCAGGCTACAACGTTTATACGAGTCGGGGGAGAGGCCTTAAGGCGCGTGAACGGATGGGTTCTAAAGCGTGCACGAACAAGAACGTGGTCTGTTTCGTTTGCGTCTCCCGTCACTGCGCCGCGGTACACTCGACGGTTTCCTACAGACGAAGCCCAACGAGACCTCGCTAGGATATGGTCGATTTGATGCGAAGTGCGACCGTCATTTGAGTATCATGTCAGTAAGTGCTTTTTAGGGTGCTGAAAGCTACCATTTTGCTAGAGTTGGCCACAATGACCGGGCGGTCATCATTCTCACAGCGTTGACTGAGGCCAAATTTTCATAGCACGTGCCACGCTGACGAATCCGACGGACCTGTGTGAGCCGTGCAGTCCCCGGTGGTGAACAGAATGTCACTTCTCTGAACCCGATTGATTGATTCTTGTAAACTGTCGTAGAACTCATCTTTTGTCTCGATGTCCGCCGCGTTGGTCGGAGCATAGACCGCAACAACCGGTAATTTCTGAGTAGAGCCTCTGAGAAGTCCTAGAGTAAGTGTTGGTGAAATCGGCCCCCAAGCGATCATTGCGCTATTCACTTTATTGTTGATGGCGAATGCGACGTTTTGGCGGCCGGAGTTGTCTGTTGGGCCGCTGTGATCAATCCAGTAAGTTGTCTCTTCTGAAACTTTTATGCACCGAGTGCCGGAGTTAGATATGCGGACTTCTGAGAGACAGGCTCTGTCGATGTTGTAGTTGTGTAATGTCTTCATTGTGATGCTTTGGCTGCCCACGTCTAATAGCGTCCGTACATTCCTATTCAGGAGTATCTATCTTCGCAGGTTTTTAGACCGTGGTTACCTTCAACCTAGTTTAGCCCGTCTGTCGAGCTGTTTGCCAGGGTGTGACCGCTGATGCATGCTTCACCTTCGTGGAGCCACAGGTAAGAGCTGGGCGAATAATGGAGACTGAGGAGATGGAAAATGCCTCAAGGGACACGACAGTCTACCAACTCCGGGGTAGATACTCATCTTAGATACCCCTATACACCCCATTCAGCCCCTGTCCTTTTGGCCTGAAGGTTGCTCATTCTTTTTCTAATCTTGGTTTGTTGCATGAACGTATCCTCGGCGTGAACATACTATGATATATCGAGGGAGTTGGTAGTCGTTTTTCAATTCACTGGTATTTTTGCGAAACTTTCCAACAACACTAAAGGCGAAGTTGAGTATACTGAGCTGTGTCAGTCTTTTGGTAAGCTATGGTGCCTATTCCAGTAGTATTTTCATTCGCTCCACAATTTTCGTTCACTCTCTTTCAGTCGTGACCAAAGCCGGTTTTGGATTTAAAAACTTCAAACGCCCAGTCCTACAAGCCGCATTGTTCGATGTCCACTACTTACCTGGAGTGGTTCTTTCCGTGTGTTTAGTGAAGTTGTTCTACCGCTACGTGCTAGCTGTCACAGAGAAAGAAGGCTTGTTGACTGATTCGTCAAAGAAAGTTGAAACTCGTGAGAATTCTTTTGCTGCCGAATGCATGCTTGTTATTGCCAGTATGTTACATTTGGCTCAGAGTGGTATCTTATCTCATCAAGTCAATCCAGATCACGTCGATCGAATGTGGATTTGTCTGAAGGTAAGATTGTTGACTGTCAATTTGTATACATTCAGTTTTGACTACTGATGTCGTATTGGGTAATAAACTGTTATGTACACTAACAGCCAGTGAAAATAAAGTATTTTTTTTGAAATCTCTCATAAGGTACTGGCGGATCGTCGCATGGAAGTCCTTGAAGCATTCGATAAAACCTCCAGAGCATGCCTTGCCGAATTAGTCACGTATCAGGAAACCGAGCGCAAACAGGCAGCGAGAACTCGCAATCAAAGTCTCGAACAGCATCATCGTGAAGAGGCCCAGCTTCATCGGGCAGATGCACCAGTGAGGTTTTCACTTCTGGTCGGTCAGTCAGAATTCGGAGATCTGGAGGATCGATTTGATCTGACTTTGAGTCAAGCACTTGGGGCCACCGTAAAGGGAGGCTCCGTAGAGGATGCCTACGCAACGTCCAAATTGAGTAAGGTAAGTCATGCCATATCATTCTATCCCTCATTCACATGTACTTCTGGTCTTGGCCCCTCTTGATGGCACACACAATCGCATGTGTTGTAGTAAAAAAGTCTCAATTTGCTTGTTGTTGCGTACTCAGTTCGAGAGGTAAATTGAACACCCTTGATTTTTCTCTATGTTTATGAGAACTGATGTGACTCAAATCCCCTTCGGTGGTAATTCATGTTGAAGGACGAAGGCTGGCAGCAATCAATGGTGCACTAGTATTGCTCAAGATAAAGTGCACCATCGTAATATCTCTTCGTTACCTACGTCCGTGATTAGTGGCATCAACTCATGCTATGTAGAGCCTATGTATTGCAGTGGGGATAAGTGAATCTCACCAACAAGCTCCAGCGTAGTTTTTGATAACTTGCAGGATACCCTCGCGCTGAAATAAATCGAAGTCTTGTTGCATTCACATTACTCAACTTCATCGAGAATTTCCATTGGTGGAATGCAACTATTGATTAATTAATTCGACCGACTCTTAAGTCACATCCAAAAGCAATTGCATCATCAGATCTAATCGATAGTTTCGTGATTGACTACATGCTTTTTGCCAACAATCTTTACGTCTTTCGAGAAACTGGTTAGGATAGTTAATCCCGGTCGATGTTGTTACCTTACTGCGGTGATCGGGTTTGCATGCTACGATGACCCCGAGGTTTATACCAATTGAAGTGCAAAATACTACTTGAGGTTCTTCCACATGGGATAAATAGAGGTCAAACAGACAAACAAGAGCAGAGCAGCGTTGTTAGGAGGCGTGGGGGTTTTTCGGCCTGGCAGTAAACTCTACATAAAAGCCACAGAAGCCCGCAGACGGCAACGTGATGGGCGCGAATGTGACGTCACCAAATATGGCCATTACCTCTTGCCTTTTACTCCACTATTCTGAGTGGGGTAAGATTCACTACGACGCGTTAGACCTACAAAAGGCGCATAAACCGCTGTTTCGGTCAATGGCTCCTGGCACACAAACTTCCTGTTACCCGACAGGTAACGCTTGGTTCTACTCGGGCTAGAGTTGCCACTTCGGACAAAAGGCCAAAGGACGCTTCAGACGCAACTTCGTGCCAAATTCCCAAAACTCTTTGTGAACAGTTCGTCTACGCACAGCGCTTATGGCAAGTGCCATTCGAGACATCCATGAAACCGACTCACCTTTTCGCAGGAGCCAGCAACGTAACAGTAAAGTTAAAGTAGATAATGCATCTGCACCTTTCTCTACTCATGAGTAGGTATTTCCATATCACAATTTTATTGCTAACAGTATACATACTGTGCAATTGGTCGTTATCTTTTGTCTTGTCAACGGATGATTCTCGTACCTCAGAAATATACCAATATCCGCAGTTATCTCACACCAATAGCTTGCTCTTAGTGATTGAAATAGACCAATATATGCGTAACTATGTCATTGCAACCTCCCCTCCAGAGAATGTTCCTTAAATACGCACTGTATTTAAGACTTGACTCCTACACATGTTCCCAGTGCGTCTACTCGATGTTCTGTATCATCCTCTGATTTCCACAGGTACGCCAATTGACAGGATTCTCAGACCCGGTTTATGCAGAGGCCTACGTACATGTCAATCAGTTCGACATAATGCTGGATGTCCTAATTGTGAACCAGACACGAGACACGTTACAAAACCTCACACTGGAATTATCCACACTGGGCGATTTGCGACTGGTCGAGAAACCAAGTCCACTGACCATTGCACCACAGGACTTCGCGAACATAAAAGCAAACATCAAGGTAAGCAGTTATGCAGGTTGACGTTACTGACGTCTTCACTCATCATCTCCTCGTATAGTTAACACCCGATCGGGACACGATCTTTCTTTTATCGCTTATAGTTTTGCGCTCACATGTTCAATTAGCGCTAACCACTGAACCAACACCACAGCTGTTCAAGACAGCCATCTTTGTTTCAGCGCACCAACAAGAACAACAACACTGACACCTACTACCGCCACCAGCAACACCGCATGTGAACAAGTTAGTTCACGCTACTCCGGATGTTAACCGCGCCGGTTAATCGGGAGGCACAAAATGCCATTGAGCTTTATTCTCCTAGACATACCTCGTCACGTAAATAGGCTGATTGTACTGAGCTTTTCTGGGTGATAAGCGTGTCGCACATCGCACTTGTTATCAATATGAAATAAACAGGTGCCTTGGCTTATATGAACTATAAGTTATTATGAGGACACCATTACGACTTCATGCCGTACGGATATTGAATTGATTACTTCACGTTGTTGTGAACCGGAAGTGAAGCAGCACCTTGTGTACAGAGAAAATAACAAAAATGTCACAGCTAGCATAAATTGCCTTCCATTCGAAAAGCGAACAAACCTCTTAGATCTTCTTGGCTTTCATTTCAGCTCAAAAATCGTCGTAATCGGTGCATGAGAATTTTGTATGTTTTGAGGACAACTGTAATGCATTTTTTTACAGACCTGGTAGACGACAGCAGCCGTCACTCGACTCGTGACCACATCGACGTATTTCCTTCTCATGACTTTTTAATCCGAATTTCGCGCTTTAAAGTTGCCGATGGATTTTTGTGGTTATGTAGTGTGCGTCTTTCACTGCACTCGAGCATAGGCTTGAAATTAAAATGAAACAGATTTTTCAAGTTAAAAAAGAATTCATGTCAGTCCTCTTTTAGACTCCGCGATACTCCAACTCAGCGGTCTGAACGGCGATTTATCAGGGTATTATTGCATCAGCAATGTCTCCATCTTGAAAACCAAGCGAAATAGTCAAAATTTGAGCTTCTGATATTCATTTGTCACTGAGAAGTGCCGAAACCTCTATATGAAGTACTCAGTTCACAACCGAAATATAGACATGATCAATCGCTTCTTGTGTCACTTCATTCTATCGCCATGTTATTTCCGGTATCTTACACAAAATGTGATGTCACTTTTTTGACAGAAACTACACCTATACAAAGGAGGATCTACGTTCTGCAAAGTGTTGGTCACTCGTAAACTGGTTTCGCTCTTAATGTGCTTTATTTTGTGCACCTTTACACTGAACAAATAAGTTATATGGCCAATTTTCGAACCACCATTGTTGGTATGCCTACTTTTACTTTACCGCGAGGATATCCTGCTGGGGTATGAGTCGACTCCATGAACAACAAGTATCATAGGTGGACCGTGCGCGATAGTTGGAAGTGAGTTCGATGCAAGTCGTGATTCAGTTTTTCTTCCGTAGACTGACCGTAATTTAGGCATTCTTCGTCCTTCTCGACAGTGTTAATCCATGTTTTAAGCTGGTCACCGGGATGAAAGCGCCACGCAGGACAGGGTTCGGGTAGGAGTATTTGTTTGGTTCGTTCCATCTCGGGTTACCGTAGGATATGCCACGTCAGATAGAGTCAGAAGTCAACAAATCTTTCTTTCATCTCGCAGGTTTCTTCCACAGAGAACGGGATCATTTTCGGTAACATCTCCTATGATGTGCGTGGCTCCACTGGAGAAACTACGTGTATTGTACTCAACGACATCCACATTGATATCATGGAGTATATTCTACCGGCCACATGTTCCCCGGCCGAATTTCGTCAGATGTGGTCTGAGTTTGAGTGGGAAAATAAAGTGAGTCTTAGTTTGAAATGTTTGTCGCTCTTTCCGACAACACTGTTGACCCTAAAGTTTGATCTTTGGTTTTCGAAACCCCGTTGATCTTGCTTTACATATGTGTCAATAACACATTTTGCAAATCGTTGGTGCAGTCATGTAACCCAAAACAGTAAGGGAATTTTGTATTTAATGAACATTGATGAAAAATTGAAAAGTTCACCGTATCATTTTGTTTTTGACCGTATTGTGGCAAGTGGTAATTTATTGTCGCCTGGTTCGTTACCGCCTTATGTGATTCTCCACCCAGGGTCTGATTGCTGGCTATCTTTAATAGTGCACTGAGTCTTTGAGAGGCTACGGGGCATACCCATTCCACTGTACTCATGTGCAAGAATATACTAATAAAAATGGTACCTGAGGTACGGGGTTTTCCTTGGACTCTACTATTCCCATTCATTTCTCGACGGAAGATGATACTAAGTGATATGACCAAGTTCACTGGACTTGAACATTCGTTTTGCGGCTGATTATCTTCGCTTGCTTCCTAATCCCATGAACGTCTTTGATTACGTTCTGTTTAAGCGTGACTAATTGTGGGGAACTGAATTTATTTATGAAGTGGTTCACAGTGCAGTATCAATGCTCAGCTTTTATCATTTAGTGGTAGACAGTGATCCACTGTCGTCCGGATCGTTACCACACCTAACCTATTGGGACCTTATGTGGTTCTTCGCCACTCCAAGTCGCAGGGTCTGATTGCCGGTTATCCCTAATGGTGCAGTGGGCCTTCGTGGCTATGGGGTGAAATGCCCCTTCTACTGCACTCATGCGCAAGCATGTAATAAAAAAAGTAGACACATTGTCATCTAAGCAGCTGCGGGTCAGCTGGTGGTCGGACATCGGATTAAGTGTTTGGGATTTACCAACCTGAGTCATTTGTGGCGTCGACGTGACATCCATTTTTTCTGTCAAGGGTCGACTGTATACTGCAACAATCAGGCCAGTTCTTCTGTATGGTTGAGAAACATGGTCACTGCTGGTGAAGGATATGCGAAGATTGTTGGTATTCGAACACCGGTGTCTTGGTAGCATTGCTCGAATCTGGTGTGAACGCCGTATGAGAAATGCTGAGGTTCGCCATGGAGTCTTGGGTAGAAGAACCAAATAATTCGATGAAACACCCAAGCTTGCCCGGTTAAGGTCGCTGGGATGTGTTGCGCATGTCGCCGGACAGGATTCCTCGGTTCGCTTTATTCGCTGAGTTGGTTAATAGTTGGAAGATGAGGAAGAGTAGCCAGTTCATGGCATGGGAGAAAGGCACGAAAAGCCTAACGCGTGAATTCGACCATGCATGGTGTGCAGGTTTCTGGGTGGGTTCCAAGAGATCCCCCCACTCATGGTTAGATACGTTGGAGGACAAGGCTCGGTGTCGCGACCAGTAGCGCAGTGTACTCACAAACTTTCTTCGTAGACATGATGCTTCTATTTGTATATCTCTGATTACTATTTTTACACTTTTGTTGTTTCATTATTTCCGATCAAGGTTACGGCTGATAGATAGCAACCAAAGTCGCCACACCTAGTGCATGGTTATTAATTGTGCGTGCTAAGATGATCATTGACGTTCTGTCTATTACGTGTTTGCGCGTGAGTGCAGTGGAAGGGATATATCCCATAGCCTCAAATGACCACCACACTGTTAGAGATGAATCGCAATGAAAAACCCGAGAGTTAGAGTGTAGATTCACATAAGGTCCCACCTGAGCAGGTGTGATAACGTGCCGGACGACCGTTAATTACTGTTTACCATCAAAGCAACCAAGTTCAGCGGGATCCGAACCTCTGACCTCCGACGTAAGCAAACATTCTAAGCCACCCGAAAACGACCGGTCGAGTTTCCAGTGCATTTGTCGATGCAGTTAAATGTCTAGAATTTCAATGAAAACAGACAACAGACCAAAGAAGCCTTGTACGTTTCTGCCATGGCCGCACAAGACTGCACTTCAAACAGGCCTCAAACTATGGATATATTCGACATCAGTTGCTCTGTTAGATACCCACAAGTCCGTTACTCCTGACTATATATATATATATATATATATATATATATATATATATATATATATATATATATATATATATATATATGCACTGTGACTCAGTAGACCAACTACCACTGCTCGCTCTGTCGAAGGGGTGTCGGGAAGCGGTCACATTTCCGCAATATCCGTCCCGAAATAGAAAACGTGCACGGGGTCATACGTGAACTGTCCATCAACACAAAAATTGCTAGGTGTTTCGTTAGGTTATCGGGCAAGGAGATTCCATTATTCCTTTCGGCTTCTCGCTGGTAATTAGATTGACTTTGTTGCTGTTCATCTCACCCTCACTGTTGACAGCGCGTAATAAAGTTTAGGTGTCATAGCGTTTGCAGCGCATATTTCTTGGTGCACATGCTCAAAGAATTGAGCACAGTGCTCACTGTATTCAGTTCATTGTTTCTTAAGTCTGTAACTGCAATTGGGTGCATTTCTGTAAAATAACGCAATAGCCAGATGACTAACATCTCCTACTGACAAGCCCATATCACTAATGTTCGGCAGTAGGTTTACACAGGCGCAAGAACGTAATGCCAATGGCTTTAGCAACGTAATTGTCAATGGAAACGACTGCGAGCCATATCTGACAAAGTTTTCGACCATGTATGATGTGGATCTCGATGTCCCCATAAACGTTAATATGAGGGCCCGATAAAGACAAGTCTGAAGGTCAACCTTATATATATATATATATATATATATATATATATATATATATATATATATATATATATATGTATATATATATATATATTTATATATGTATATTATATATATATATATATATATATATATATATATATATATATATATATATGTACGTGCGCTGTACCCCAGTAGCATTGTCGTAAACCAGTGCGATGTCACCTGCACAGTCCGAGTCTGAAAGTCTGTTACCAGGTAAAATCCTAATGCTTTGGTTCGTTTGATTCTCTTGTGTCTCTCTTCGGTCGCAAAGTTAAACAGGAGGGGTGAAAATAGGCAATATCGACGCATGCCGCTTCCAGCTGGAAGTTAAGGTGACGATGAGTCATATGCTTGTACTCAGCATGAAGTCTGATGATATGGTGCTTGGATGGTTTTGACATACTTATCAGGCACTACATGTCTGACAAGACAATCCCGGAGGATTATTGAAGCCAACAGTATCTTCGCAACTGAGATCAAACTTGTCCGTCGATGATTGGAACAGATGTTTCTAGTCTTTTTTTGTATACAGAAATGGTGGATGCACAGTTCCAACTTTTTGGGATACATTCGTGGAGCCAGATTTCGGCAAAGAGGTTGGTCAGCACCTTCGAGAAGGGCATCCCACTATATTTGAATAGGGCCAAGAGCTTTATTGCACTTCAGGCTACTCTGTGGAGACGCTGCTGCTGGAAGCCAATTAAACTGTTTCTCAAAGTGCTCTGTCCATCGATTCATGCGCCGTGAAAACTGGTAGACTGATTGATCGTCTGCTTCGCAGATCAGTTCTCTCACTCCAGGCTTCTTGTTCCCTATGGATCTGATGAGTTGGGAAAGTCTCCGAGCATTGTCGGTGGCTGCAGCTTGTTCTATTTCGGCCGAGTCTTCGGACCACCAATTCTCTCGGTCTCTGTACAAGCTTCTCATCAACTTTCTTCGTAGTTGGACGCGAGCACCGGTTTTCTCTTCCGGCAGGGATGTTTCGGGGCTGTCTACCATTCTCAAAGAAGCCGGTGAGATCTAGTGTCTGGCTGCATTCCATGCTACTAATTCAGAAAATGTGGTACTCGCTACTTTTGTAGCATCTTTGATGTGTTACTAGTGGTGTGACAAGTCATCGTGTGTGTGTGTGTGTGTGTGTGTGTGTGTGTGTGTGTGTGTGTGTGTGTGTGTGGTACTTAGCTGGGCCGTAGACTCATTCTGATATCTCTCCGAGACCGAGGTCCTATCCGTTGACGGCGAAATTTCAGCTTGGTGGAAATCCGTGCTGTGAACCAGTCACATTTTGTATTCGCAATCCTTATTCATCGACTTGGTACTAAGGGGAGAATCCTCTTTTTACTCTTTTCATACTCTGGTTTTGTTTGAATTCCCGATTGAGGCGCCTGCTGAAAGATAGCACACAAAGCCACCGCACCCAGTGCATGGTTAATAATTGTTTGAACTAAACTAAACCTCTTCTTATCATTTTGGGATGATATATACACATTCTCAGTTTAGTGGGATGTTCTTGTGAACCCACATCCCACAGATGGTGTTGGTGAAGTGTAGATGAGTGACGCACTATCATTCTTTAAAGGAGCCTAAGAAAAACCATCGGGATCAGGTACCTTATGGCGCCTAGAGAGTTTTAGTGCATGAGCGATCTCCTCTTCGATAGGTGAGACCGTTCAAACTTCCAGTGAAGCACAGACTGGTTCACTAAAGCGACTGTGTTGAGACACCGACGCTGCGAGCCAATTCACTTCTTGCTCGAAATGCTCTACTCGGTGCCTCATACGTCGTCATAGATTGGCTGTCCATTTTCCTTGCAGACTAGCTCGCTCACACCAGGCTTGTGATAGACAGTAATCCCCACTGTCGTTCAGCTCGTTACCACCCGTGAACCATTGGGAACTTATTTGGTTATCCACTTCGAGCCTCGGGGTCTGCTGGCCGGTTATCCATAATAGTGCGATGGGCCTTTGTGGCTATGGAGTATACTCTTCCACTGCACTCATGCACAAGTATTTAATAAAAAAGGCTTCTTGCTGCCCTTGGATCGGACATGTCAGAAAACCTTCGGACGTTATCAGTGGTCACAACTTGTTCCACACCGGCTTTGTGTTGGGACCACTAGTTATCATGCTCTTGCTGCCTGCTAGTTTTGTCCGTAGCTCATCGTGAATAGTGTGAATATTACTGCAGCTGTGATATGCCGGCGAGTGTCATGAAACTAAAGAGATGTCGGTGGGTTCAACTGGGTTGTAGCTCAGCGTAGCGCTGATCTACAAAATATGGTGGCTCTTCAGGAATATCTGTCGGTCGATTGTGGCGGAGTTCACAATGTACAATATCGATATTTGTCAATCGTGCACCTTCCTCTCAATTGGTTATGATTAGATTTCTGCGTACGATAGACTAACTCAAGCGTTTGCAAATTGAACTATCAGTTTCACACAGTTGAACTAAGCTATGCCCGCTGATTGTCAATAGTTCGTTTCACGGCAGCACGTGAAATCTGTCCCTCCCTAACGTTTAACACAGCACGTCGCGAACGTTGGTAAATCCCTATATGTTTGCCTTCGAATAACGTACCTGCCGCAATTTATGGGGCAGTAGTATTTGTCTGCTGTACACGCCATTGAAATGGTTTGACTATGGATTTGTTCATTATAGAGTTCAATTCCTTTTTTTCATCTGAAAATGTGGGAGTGGATGACGTTTTAGGCTATGTGAAATGCATTGCGCTTGAATCCTGGTTCGGTATATGATAAAATCGAATAGTCCAAATAGTGATGATGTAGACCTAAAGTTGCCCCCCCCCCACCCCCCCCCCCCCCCCACGTGCTAACTCATCACAGGTTACCGTCAATACTCAAATCAAAGACTTGTTCGTCTATCTGACTCATATCACGAAACATACCAATTTACGATGTCTCACTCCGATGGAGGCACTCCGGGGCGAGTGCGACTACTTGTGTGTCACGCTGTACGCTCGAACTATTTTCGGTGAACATGTGCTAGCCAATTTGTGTTTGGAAAAAACCGAAGTTGATCAACCGGTGACCGGACACGTTCGAATCCGTGCGAAAACACAGGGCATGGCTGTGACTATGGGGGAAAAGGTAAGTTGGTTCTCATCCGTATCCGTTTTGCTCCTAGCTTTTACTTAACCGTCGTTCATATACCGTATCGTTCTCTGTATTTTCTTATCCAATCTCGTTCTTCAACCTGCCGTCATCATCGTTATTCCATCGGTCAAACTGATGCGAAGTGAAGATACGATTGGTTTCGGTAATAGCTTAGTGCCATATTTTCAGTGTTCATTTAACATAATATAAGAGTATTTGAATCACAATTTACTAAGTCATCGAGGACTCGCCCCTCCTAATTTTCCTCAGCTTTTTTTGAACCTGTCTATCGTACTTTCCAAATAATATCTGTTTGTTCAGTTTAAGACCGAACAAAGCTATGCCTGTCGAACGAAAACATTTAGACAGGATATCGGAAGAGAACCTTGGGCATAGGGGCAGTAGTAACTAGCTTCGAAAAATCAGGAAGGGAGAAAGTGTTCAAGAAGAAACTGGGGAATATGTTGTATTAGTGAGGCTTCAGGCTTAACGCCTTAAATCTACTGAGGAGACACCATCGGGACAAACAGGCGAGCATAATTTTAACGAAGGTGCAAGTTTAAAGACCTCCTGTTTTGAGGGATTGGGGTCGACCGTAGCCTCACAATATATGTCTTATTTCTGTTCTGATGAGTCAAAAAATTGTGGCAACATATAAAGTCAAACTGATGAATGAATGTAGCATTATTGATATTGACGTCACAATTTTCTGTCGGTGATTTTGATTTCTTTCCGCACAGACTTTTACTGTTTTTGGTTTGCAGAAACTGGTCAGCGAACGATTCATTGGATCGTCTAATTTCAGCTTCGATCATTTCGTATAAATGCTTGATGGCTGTAACATCTTGATATTCATAAGAACGTCTCCTTCACTTTCTCAGTAACTCCGGCAAAGCGAGACTGCAACCCCATCATTGCAGATAAATAGGGTCTCATGAAGACACCAGAAATCACAGATGACATTCGAAGTGTAGAGGCGTAAAGGGGAACCAAATGGTAGTCGACTGGTTTAGAACGCCTGCTTACCACCACAGAGGTCAGACATTCGAATCTCGCCACCGCGGATCACTTTGGTGGTAGACAGTAATCCATTGTCGTCCGTTCCATTACCACACCTAACCTACTGCGCTTTTCACTTTGAGTCTCAGGGTCTGGTCGCCGGCTATCCCCAATAGAGTGTAGTGAGCTTTTAAGGCTACGTGATATATACCCTTTTCAGAGCACTCATGCGCTGCATGTAATAAAATCGATGACCAGAGAGGGTTTTTAACCAGAGAAGTATTGTCTGACAGTCAGTTACAAACTCGGATGTTCATCTCAGTGTTTTGTGTGAATAAACGGCGTGGACTTCTATAACAAATGTTGGGGTAGGAGAATAGAGTAGTGACAACGGATTGGAACAAAATACCTACGATTGTTCGTAATAACTTAGTCTAAAACAAAATTTTGCAGTCAGTTAAAGGCTGAGGTCTGTCAAAACAAAGATGAGAGTATATATTGGTGCGTGGCCTACGGCAACTGTCAAGCTATCATCTAACAGTGGGGCTCAGTGAGGAATAAACTTATTAACGAAATATATATAATACCGGCTTTGAAACGCAAAGGAGCAATGTATAAACTGTCTATAATAATACTACTATTTTCTGAAATATCTAGGATGAAATTAAACGGTGAAGCAGTTAGTAGTTCAGAAATCATCAGTAATTGTAGACTTGCTACTTGATAACACTGCCTGCAGAGTTTTCCTCATTTTTGATTGTTCCCGATTCTTTCGATAACATTTGAATGCATTTATCCGAATTCTAGTCTTCAGATATGATTCTCACTTTCAGATCACACGTGTGATCATGAACCGCCAGTCAAGAGTGCACCGTAATTCTGATATCTTCGTGAACTAAGGCTAAATGTTTGTGTTGAACATTGACTGCATAGGCATCATGATGGAATGGGGTAACCAGTTTCAGCATTCCAGTTGACGCTCTCGCGCGTCATATATTGCTTGCCGTGCGAGTGAACAGGTATTTTGGCTGTCATTGTCCTTTCTATTGTCATCCTTGATCATCCGGTTAGCGTTTACGCAGTTGCGGAAAATAATACTGTTACATTTCTCGGGAATTATGCAGTTTTGGATGATCGTGTGTCCCGATTGATTTTTTTCACCGGGCTTACTGAAAGAATATCAGTTAGTTATAGCTCATTTGCATTTCATTCATTAAGGCGGTGGTCTGTGAAACCGAATATCATGAATGTTCGTTCCTCCACGTTTGCCCTTATCTTCCAGTTTAGCTGTACCGACGTCTCGTCTTTCCAGCTTTCTTCGTTTTTTTAGGGTATTTGACGTACAATGCTGGTGATTTTCAAACCGAAAAAGACTGATATCCGATCAGTTCAGTCCACAAGACGAATTCGTGTCCCAGCCTAATTGTCAGACCTCTGATTTGGATTGTTGCCTGACAACTTCTCATTCAAATTTTGCTGCTATATTATACTGCATTCGTTTACAACTTTTGATTTTTTGTATCAGGTCAGTACTTCACAAAAGAATTGGTCCGGTACTGGATCACAAGGGTTTACACAACAAACCCATTTGGAAACGTCGATCAACAAATTCGGACACGATGAGGATGCCGTCGGTGTGATGCGATCCCATTCTCCAGCACCGTTGATTGACACACAATAATGCCTAATCCGGTTCACTCACGCCCTCATGTTATTTCACTCACAAAAAAAACGGTTAGACACCTGTGGGAAACATCCGCCGGCTGTTTTTGTCGTTCCTTTCTCCTGCGACATGTGTGTATGTAGCCTTTGATTTTAATTTCTCGCTTACTGCTCTGTTCATCATTTTTCGACTTGCTAGACTCGTGATCAACCCGTCCCACCTTGCACCATTCCACTCCATGCTGTCTCGCCTCTGGCTCTTTAGGCGCTGACGTTTGGCGCCCGTATTCTGCTGTTGGTGTCCCTGAGTGAGACCGTGAGCTGTGCGGGTTCCGTTTCAAACCGTCCTCGAATTGAGCTTGCAAATCAGTTCGAACAGTCGTCTCGGCTTTTTTTCTTGCCAATTTATTGTTCCACCTCGTTCAAAGTCAATCTTGTGTGCACTCACCTTTGTGGAGTGGGTGGTTGTTCATACACAGTTTGTTCAAATTCAGAACGGCGCGTCGAAAAAAAACGGACGTAACACATGTTTCAATGTCGCCTTGTTAAACCGGTTTCTGTTTCGGAAGCATCAACGGTAATAAATTATACACTATTTTGACTTTTTAATTGATTTTCGTTGTCCCAGTTCAAAGCACCAAAAAGTGGAGATGGGATACGGAGCACGGAAGTATTTCAAATCGTTCAAAAACCAATGCCTTCATTTATCTCGGCGGAAATTTTTCTAAGCATTCCTAAGTACACACCTCGAGTGAGTACAGTATTTGGCATACTGAGCTAAATTTTCAGAGAGTTTCCGTGGCTTTCTCATTTTTGGGTGAGTTTTATCATAATATGAAACTGTTTAGATCTCGCGATACAGTTAGATAATCAAGATGGAAAGTGTCTGGCACTTTGCCAACGAATCTTTTGAAAGCGCTTTTTGCAATGCTTACTGATTAACTCGATTCCGATTAGAAGAAAAACTACTTGGTGATTTGGTGAAGATTGGAATGGATGCACTAATCGACAGAAGAACTTCTATACGCTGGCAGTCCATTGTTCTTGGCACGTATTCACACATGCTTTCGACCCAGTTTCAGTGTGTGATAATTAGGTGGCTTCAGGAATACCAGACGCGCAACAGTTGTCTGGTCTGTTTTAGTAACCCGAGTTCGGCAGACCGAAGGCCGGTATGCACTCACAGTTGGAAATCCATGGAATCGTAGTGCATTCTATGAGAATATCAGCAGTGGATCATCACTTACTTGGATAATATGTCAGGCGACTATTTCTGCCGCTGTTCTTTCAATGAAACCGCTCATATGTGGGTCCATATAAATCCTTTTCAACGGGACAACAATTTTATTTAGTGTAGCGCTGACATTCTGGCAATTCTCTAAGTGGCATCTCAGTTGGCGAAGTACTGAGATTAGTCTCGTTCTTTAGGGTTCAAATACTCTGTTGAAGACTCTTAACAATGGAACAGGAATTTCTGCATCCTAGAAGAAGTCACGACAACTTGCAGGAAGTTAAGTTGAGTTTCACTCAGAAAAGTGTTCAGTTATTGACGTACCCATTTTGGTTTGCTTGATAAACAACAAATGGAAAATTCCTCGCGTACCTCTGCGGTTATATCGATTGTGCGAAGAAAATAAACAATACTTTTTTTCCACTATTTCCTCATACGCTTGATTTAGACTGCCTCACTTGTTCAGCTGCACGTGCTTTCCCGGAAACATTTCACTCTAAGTTCCATGAGTTCTAGCTTTGTACTTTTCCGCATACCAGTGTGACTTGCCAGCTCTCTATTCGCTTCATGTTGTGGCTTGATTTAATCGGCACTTGGCCAGTTACCGGGATAGAAACAGAACATGAGTGTACCCGGTGACTGGCACGTGCGTTCTGCAACTCAGCTGAGACCATTTCGTTGTCAGTAGTTTCCAAGTGGAGGGGAGAGTACATTCATTTTCCGCACTCCAAAGGATTAAAAATGCAATTTGGATGTACCATTCTCGGCATGCTGTTAACGGTTTGCCAGTGCTGGTAAGACATTTCAAATCAATACAGAAAACGACTCCGGCAGATAAATTGAACCTAAAAAACTTTTCGACGGTAGGTAGAGTATCAATCTTTGACCGAGTATCTTGTCTATTTGACACTTCACAACACAGGTAAATTGATAACTGATGGATGTCTTAAAAAGCCAATCAAACGGAGACTCGATGCATAAACCGAGTCCATTAGAATCATCTAGGAAATTGGTGTTATTTTGCTGTCAGAAATAAATGTAATTGATTAAAAAGATATTTTCTCATCGCTTCGCTGTAGTTTAACTACTAGATAAAGTGGCTTACCGCAGTCTCTAGTTTTTATTCAACTGAAACTGTACTGTATGCATATGGGTGAATTGTATTTCACACCAGTCTATCTGGGTTGAATTTGAAGAAATAAAAGTATGGTTCATCATAGACTAATCACAACTACTCTTGACTGGATGGGGACGATTCTCTCGCTGACACTAACAGACAAAGAGCGAGAGAGCCACAGAATACCACATTCCGTTTCAAAATCACATCAGTCACATGAACCAATAGAAACCACCTTGGCACGTTCATCCGCCTGTCACTGAGACCAGTTTTATGTCATTATTTGTGCAGTCGGCTCGACGCAGCATACATACACAGTTGCTCAAGCGAATTCACACTAAGATAAACCAACTGTAGCAGGTGAGCCTAATAGTTGTCTGCGATTATTTCCCCGTTTGATTAGCGCACCACACTTTTGTAATTTACTTTGAAAAAAAAAAACCGTGGGATATTTCGGTTTAAGCAATAATTCGCATGAATTCGGATCAGAATACATGTTTTTTTAGTAAAGATTCATTAGGTCTGGTCAAAATTGATTGAATTTCATGTATTAGATGCTTGGGGGTCGTTGTGTGAGTACCTGGTTTACCGAACGTGTTGAAACAATTAGAGGAGGCAATTTATTTGACCATCATTTATCATTATTTGAAACGAGTGAATTACCCTTCGTGTTGAGAAACAGAAGAATGTATGACGGGTATTTAATTGTGTATTTTCGGTTTTTAATGGATGTAATAAGTTACCAGTATGTTTTGGGCTCTCTCAAACGCGTAGAAGTAATCAGTTTTACCTCCTACCAAAGTTTTTTTACAGTTCCCGATTACCGCAATGAACGGGCTTGGTAACTGCGTGCGATTTCCTTACCTCAAGAAGTCTCTTTCTGTAGTTAACAAAGTAGAACCGTGATCGGAATCCCAAGCAAATGATGTAGATCATCCGATTTTTTAGCCATCAGGAATGGAAGTTTGCGAATCGTAGAATTTCACGCATGTTGTCGACTCGCTTACCTACCGATTAGACCAGCAAACGGTTTGGCGCCACTCCAACGGAACCAGTTTAGATTTCACCCGAATTGCTCATTGATTTGCCTGGGTAATTTGAGGGTCGGATCAAAATGATCTCTGTTGGATTCACTGGGACTTGTGACAATTTTGTTAGACGAATGTGTTCATGATGTCCACAAAAGGCGTCGTGAGAATTTACTGACCACGTTCGTTGTTTTTGTCATCACTCGGTCAAGGACAATGTTTTCATTCAAGAAAACCCGGATATTTCCACTCACAGACAAGAAGGAACTGACGTAACCAACGAACTTGGTCCAATATTCTCTCGCGTGTGTAATCGGACGGCGAGCAATTGTGCTTCGCAGTAACCCCCTGTTGCATCTTCGGTTATGGAACGGAAAAGACCACACACGTCTTGGCTTTAGTTTCGGTTGCTATAAACTAATAGTGTTGAATGTTTGTTGTCGAGACTGATAGCGACAATTACCGGGAAGAGTAAAACGGCGGTTGATTCGAATATAAAGATATACCCAGCTAGTATCACAATTGATTCTTCAATCGAACTGTGCAAAGATATTTGAGAAACAGTATCTCTGTTAGGGAAGGATACGGTAACTGGTTACCTCAGCTATACGAATAACAATTGTCATAACCACATGCCCATTTTGGTTAATTAATTGGTTTGATGTAATCCAAATATCTTTCGAAGATGAGGTCATATGGCAACATCTTCTGCCTTGTATAGTTTACATTTCTTTATCTTTCATGCATGTACCATTGAAAAAGAGGAAAACTTTGAATGTCCATGACGCTTCACTTTTCAAATTAGGGGGATGATCTCCTTTGATCAATTAAGTTTGCCCTCAGAGAAGAACTTGCATCTTTCTGAGAGTTCGAAGTGATACAAGCTGATCAGTGTTTATTCAAAACAAATTTGAGCATTAAGGTTGTGGGAACAAAAATCCGTCGTCCTCTTGTTGGTCAGACCAAAGATCAATTCCTAATTCATTGCCAACTAGCACCGCATTTTGCAATCCGAATTATTTTCAAAAAGTTGCATATGGTGTTCACTTTAATTGTAGTAAGCAACCGTACATTTGATGCTCTTTTAGGTATGGCAGCATCCGTACCAAGTTTAAAAAGGATGTTTGTACAGGTTTCTCATCTACTTTGTTCTTGAACACCAGAGCCAAAAGCCGGTAACATGCTGGTCCACTGGTCAAAAAAGAATTGGAACTGGTAACAGATCGTCAGTATTCATCGTTTAGGATACTGAAACAGGTAATCATTACCTCAGTAATCGTAGCACATGCGGTACTGAGTTTCGATCGATATTAGCAAGACAGAAGTGTGCCGTGTTGTGGAGACTCGTGGTATGCGTTGGGTTACGCTACTGAAAAACATCTCACTGGTTCAGACCTTAGTTTGAATAGTACTTTGGCACACTTTCAGTTGATGTTACGAACCCATCACATCTGTTCCTGGTGGACTATGAACCTGCCACATCAAAAAGCACTCAATGGAATTTTAGCTTGCAACTTGTCAGGAGAGTAATTCACTTCAGCTATTTCAATCAATAACCTAAAAATTCACGGCCTGTTTTTGGTAGTTTCTTCTTAAAGTTACCAAATAGACGGTGAAATATGTCCCCCAAAAATGAGCAGGAAAGAAAGGTGCAAGTGGAAATTACGTAAACGAAGAAAGAGTCTGAATACAATCATACTATTAACAGCGGAATTCGGCCATGTCGCCTTATGTCTCAAGTCATCCGGTAGGCGGAATTCATGCATCCCAACCAGAACGGCTAAATTGGCCAATGCGGACAATTTGATTGGTTAGGGTTGTTATTCTTTTCTGCCTCATCATCGACTAACCACATCTACACACCGTCCGTCCACTGGCTATATCGAAGAGCAACGGATACCGAAAGATTCTATCGTTGGTCATGCGTAACGCATACTAACCAACGTAACTGGGTCCCAGTTGTATGGGTGACAGGTGTAGTTGTATTCAACTTCAACCATGGAAATCGCAGTTAGGAAAGATATACTGACTTAAAACTTGTTTTGGTTTTGTAATTGAAATTACCACATACAATCAGCCCCAAAATTGAATGAGCTGTGGAGTGAGCTAATGTCGGCTGTGCACGTAAAATGCGTTTTTTTTATGGGCTACTCAATACTAATATGTGCGGCAATCAATTTCCATGACCGGTCGGTTTTTTTTGGCATGCTTTTGCATAAGAATAATGCTGTTTATATGGGGCTTTAATGAAGGAAAGAAAATCAAACCCAAGTTGCCTGGATGACGACAGTAAGGATACAAATAATAATGGTGATAATAGCAATAAAGGAGAGTGCCCGGATGCCCATCGTACGCCATGTGGTCACGCCAACTACGGGTATACCTTCTAGAAGCATTTCGCAGCTATTCCACTCTTGGAAGAATTACCAGCTGCATACCTTATTTAAGCACAGGGTGTTAGGTAGAATCAGACGCCATGTACCAGACAGAAAAAACAGGTGATCATTTCATGCAACACAGTTCACGCATACATTATTCAGCAATTCAAGTAGGCGGGTCAAGTCCAAACAACCAGACAGTACTGCCACAAATTTTCAATGATGCGCAACTTACACAGGAGATGCAGACGAATAATGAAGAGAGGGGGAGGGTTGATTAGGATATCAATAACCAGAATAAATAAATCCATTTGTTTGGGCTTCAGAATATACGAAGAGTGGGACGGAAATCGTGTGATGTAATCCTCGTTAGAAATGGTCGTGTAGACGGCCAGGGAAGTAAGAATAAAACAAACGACTACGATAACAACGGGTAGACTTCGTGAGTTGCGATCTTCATTCTAATTCGCAAAGCATCCTATGTTTATATGGCAAAACCACGTAGAATACATAGAGACCGCACGGTTCTTGTCTAATTTCTGATAAAATAAAACCTCGATTCTTGGAAATATTTTCCTTACTCCATTTCTCATGTTAGATTAACATATCAGTACATATGGAAATGATTATTTCAGTTCCTCCGCTTTTATATTTTTCATTTATCTTGTTATAACGAGTTTAAATGTATGACTTTTGCCCCTGATCCAGTCGGGAAGTAGAATACTGTTATCAAATAATTGTCCTTTTAAATTGCACAAGAGAACCAGTACTCAAAGAAAGTGTTAGACTTGCTAGCTGATAGGCTATTTAAAGATAAAGTCCTTACATTTGTCTCGAAAAAGCTGATTAGGAAAACTTCCATGATCCGGAAATAGCTTCACGAGAGTGCAAGTTACTTACAAAGTGAATTATATCACGGAGCGAGATTGCAAAAATCCTATGAGAACTGTCGATGATATCATGACATTTAGACTTGCGGACACCATGAGGGTTAAAGGTTAAAAAGTGACATGCGATACGTAGAATATTGCCCTCTAACTGAATCTTGTTCAACACTTCCCCTATAGTACACACTCGATAATAATAAGCAGTAACTAGTGAGTACTATAATATGTAATATAATATAATATATTATTAAAATTGGGCTCCTTTATTTCATTGCTAAGCAGCAGGCAGACGACAGCGGCTACTACATTGGAAACTATTCACAGCATGATATTCATCCCCTTTCATGGGTTAAAAGAGCCAATCGTAAGGCATAAAACGTCATTTCAAAATACTTCATCGGCTCAGTTGTGAAAATACCTCTATGTGCTAGTTAGACACTTGCGAGTCTTGGAACAGTTGTATCACCACCACCAGAAGCAGATGGCATGCGTGGTTGCACAAATAACTAATATGTGAGCCACAGTCAGTGTTGAATTTCAAACGAATTGACAGGTAACACAACAAGTGACGATAATCGTAGCCTACATACCCCAGCAACGAGTTCTGTACATACGCACCGTTAAGGGTAGCCAAATGGTTCATCTTGGTCTTTAATATTGACTGACACATTTATGTCTTACAGATGCCTGCCGTGCCCGAAACTAAACTATGCCGCCCTTAAAATATATTACAGGTATCGATCTAGATATTAGAGAGTAAAATGTGAAGAAAAGCAAGGAGAGAGACAGAGATAGAGAAGGAAAGAAAAAGAAAAATGGTTTCTGAGATTATTCACCTCACTGTTAGATGGATGCCTTGGACCATGGTAATGTAATGCAGTCCAATCGTTAATTTGCACTGATAAGAAGTTTTGCTGAGGTGGGGTCGGTCGATTGGAATTCTATCGGGCCGTGGGTTGTGTTAATTTACAACGTGACTGAGGGTTTGAGTACACAGTTCTCTCACGGCCAGTCCCTATTTCATTGGTGAAATTAATAATTCCATGCATTTCTGTTCCCCGTTTATAGTGCATCCATGTGATTTGGTACCTGAAAATAAGATAATTTGTCACCAACATCAGGTGAGGAAGAAAAGCGGCGTTATTTCTTGTTGAAATTTAAAACCACGTATGCGCAAATCTTAAGGTAAAAGTCGTGGCTAGAAAAATGGTGAAAAAGCTCTTGTGCGTAAAATCAATGAAAATAATGTGATGCTGAGCAGAAATCACCGTGATTGATCATGGGTTACGAAACGATCGGTTGTGGTTACGGTAACGCTTACCCAGAATCAGGCGTTGGCAGCTTAATATTATTGCATCATTGGTCTAATATGGTCGCCAACGAAACAAGTGGAAATAATTCTCTTCAGACTCGGTGCAATTCCAAACCAGCACACACGAACGAGGGACGCTGGAGGCATTCACTCTTCACCCGCGTTTCACGAGCCCAAATTTAATTCACAATCTGCTTTTAGATCTTGGAATATGCATATTGTGACATCAGAACACGTTTTCAGAGACAAATAATTGTTTTCAGTGACTCATTCTCAAGTCTTTACAAATCACATAGGAGATGGTTGTGCTGAAACGGTCAAGGGTCATTCGGATTAGACATAGTTTGTGGGGGGGGGGCGGGTAGGGATTAAATCGACGTGTCGATCCGCACGACCAGGTCGTGACGGTCACATGGTTCGGAGTTGAGTGACTGGGGTGGGTTGGTACACTTGCGGCCAGGGTAATTGGAGAGCTTGGACGAACTTCTGTGTACACAGAGCAGGTGCGAAAAGACGGATTCCAATCGCCTCTGCAGTGGCCAGTATGTGTTTGTGGGGATTGGGGAGCACTCGATAGACGATTTTAAATGCTGACTCTGTGCTTATTTGATGACCTGAGTCTACCAGGTGCCCGAGAATGGCACTCCCTATGGTTCCTGTTCCTCCACGCTGTAGCCACCGTGGACAATATTTCTTAACTCTTTGGGATAGTTGCCTTGCCGTTCGGCCAATGTAGGTTGCCTTTGATTTGCACCTGAACAAATAGATTACCATTGAGGTGGCCACCATTGGCAACACATCCTTATTAGAATTTCGGATAATCGGAGAGCTTGCGAATACACAGGAAACACGAGTCGAGTTGAATGTTCCACTCACCGCACGTGTTAAATGTCTGTTGACAAGGTCCGATAAGGCGTCTTTTTTGAATGGCATACGGATAAACAGTTTCTTCTTGGGGACGTCACTACTTGGAGCACATCTGGGTCTATCTCTCAAATTTTGTTCCTTAAAGCGCTCAGGGTGACCGTTTTCCCTGAGAGTGTTTTTCACTGAGTGCAGTTCTTCTTCTATGGTCTCCTGTGAGCATAACTTTCTTACTCGTGAGCCTAAGCATTAGACTAGGTTGTCTTTTATGTCGTATGGGTAAAAAACTGAGAAAGTTGGTGTACTGTCCAGCCCATGTTTGCTTTCGATGTATCCTTCTTTCGACTGTTCCATTGGTGCTCCTGCGTATGGAGACATCCAGAAAGGCCAGTGTGTCTCTCTTTTCGGTCCCCACCGTGAACTGAATGGCTTTATGAGCATTGTTGAACGTCTGCTTTGTCTTATCTACATCGGTGTCTTTATTCCTAAGGCAGAAAATATCATCCACGTACCGCCGATATAAGTTCATGTCTTGGATCTCCTGTCTCAATGTCGTGCTCTCTAATTTTGCCCTGAATATGTCCGCTAGGACTGGGCCTAATGGCGATTCCATGGCTACACCATCACAATGACGATACAGTTTTCCGTTAAACAGAAATTGGACGTCGAAAGTACATCTGAGAAGGAGTTCTTTCAGGTCCTTCCGTGGTACGTTTATTGGCACTTGATTAGTTTCAATGTAGTCACAAATGAAATCAATAGTCTCTAAGATGGGTACGTTGGTGAAAAGCGAGGTCACATCCAGAGAACATTGGATCATTTTTTATGTTTCGGTGTTCGAGGGTTTCAAAAAATTCAAATGAATCTTTGAGACTGTATTTGGCGAGACACCTGCGCATGGGTTCCGGTTTAGCTGCCAGCCATTTGGCTGTTTCATGATAAGGCGAGTTAATCATTGAAAGAATCGGTCTTAAAGGTGTGCCTATTTTATGAATCTGCTCCTCGCTTACTGGATGGTGGACAAACCAAATGATAGGAAACACGGCTGCAGTCGGACCACTTACCACGCGTTAGAAATTTCGGCCTAGTGTTGTTGACTTCGCTAAGCCTCGGAGTATACATCATCGGGCTTGTCCCTAACAGCACGTGGGCCCTACGTGATTCTGAGGTTTGCCTTTTGCATGACACAGGCGTAAATCATAAATTAAAAAACGAACCTTAAACGGAAAACGTCCTTCGTCCTGGATTTCCGTCTTTTAGTGATCACTAAATCTAGTCCTTCTGCTCGTAAAGCTTATCCGAGATTGTCGAATGCATAACTACGGCTGAACTAGAAATCTGGGCGAATCACGCATAGTTCAAACAAGATTGAGTTATGGACGGAAGTTTTTAGGCATAATGGTCGCAATTCGATGACTGGGTTCCATAAAACTTACACGTTAGACATTTTGAACCTTCGAGTTCCGTAAAGAATAACTGATGTCCACTTTTAGTAAATTAACTTAGGAAAAAAGCTATGGGCAGGCCTTAAACTTCTTGTCCTCGAATCAAGACGAACAGACAGATCAGTTGCAACGTTCAGTTAGAAACCAAGAGCAGTCAGCGTAGCTTCTGGCACAACAATTTATGTATCATTTCCTTCTTTTTATTTACTTTTATTTTCCAAGATGTAATAATGGTGCAATATTTCAGGAAGGGAGTTGTGACCAAATAGTCACACCGCAGAACCTTGTGCGATTCAGACCACACCGAAACCTCCTGTCTCACTTATCAAGAAGTCTTAACCGGTTTTGAAACCGGAATACACTACATAGCTCCAGGGACATTCACCTGGGCTACGACCGTTATCTTGAGAAAAG
This sequence comes from Fasciola hepatica, assembly GCA_948099385.1. Classification (NCBI taxonomy): domain Eukaryota; kingdom Metazoa; phylum Platyhelminthes; class Trematoda; order Plagiorchiida; family Fasciolidae; genus Fasciola; species Fasciola hepatica. The sequence goes on from CANUEZ040000011.1 coordinate 1,557,475, forward strand.
GATCTTTTAAAAAAGCTCCAAAACGAGTCAGTCAGCCGCCGCTTCAGTTAGACCAACGGACACCATGATTTCTTTTTCGTCCATAATGAAGTACCTGCTAGCGGGTCACTATACATCGGCTGGCTTCAGTGCACTTAGGCTGTACCGATCCGCAGATGCAAAGCTCCGTTTTAGAAACGGCTAAAAGTTATATCGGGATCGTCCGAAGTTTATCCAGAAGAAAAAAGGGCGGAACCAACTTATAGTGTAAAGCTTTTAGCTATTCGGCTCAAAAGTGCACGCTGTTTAACGGGGGTGTATGGACTGCGTATTTCACGTTTGTATGTCCAATGGCACAGGCCATCGTTTACCTGTGACCTCCAAACGTCTATCACTGATCCTGCTAACGAAGTCGAATTTCTACGGTTTGTTTCAACGCACTGAACACATTGACAGAGAAAGAAGTGATCACAACTACCAGCTGTATCGTTCAATATTATAAGTGATTTTTATAAAGAAGAAATAATGCCATCCACAGAGAAACCTTGCATTTCGCTTTTCCTCCTGTCGGAAGCTTCTTCTATTAGAAGCATCTTTGAATCCAGGCTGACCGCTGATTCTTCCCATCACTAATCGGTCATCGTCAATGTCACAAGGAAATCGCGCTCCCTATCCCTCAAATGATTATCGGAGACAGTCAAGTAATAACGCTCCGGCAACCGACTTCTAATCAAGATGGATCGGAATTTAGTAGATTAGTTACTGTTATTCTTTGTCTGTTAGCGTAACAGGGTAAATTAGGTTACAGAATAAGCCCATCAATGAAATCAGAACACGAGTTGTAGGCGAACTTTCATCTTCGGTGATTGCACTCTAAAGCCATAACAATCACATTTATTTTATTGGCCATCCCGCTCCCGTCCGGGTTGATTCGAATCACCGAATTTGGTTTTTTCAGTGGTAACACACACGCCTTCGAGATGGAAAGGCCCGGGGTCAAATCCTGGATACGGCGGAGGGTATGCACCACTGGTGAACTCTAACAGGAGCGAATTTCGAGTCTGGTGCTTCCAAGTATAGGGTTGGTCGGATGACCTGAGGTTTGTACGTGTAAAGTGGGATCCAAAGGACAATCGGCCAACGAAGTACCGTCAATCCTACACATTACTCGCAAATAATTGCGGGATATATATATAATCTTATTTATATGAAAATGAATTAATAAGAGGAGTTGGAAAAATGTCATTGAGTCGGCATGGAGAAATAAGAGTGAGGGGTGACGGAAACACGTGCGGATGACCGGATTATGTAACTGGTGATAATTGGGTTACATTAAATTAGTTGTCACAATCGGAGGCTTGGATCGACCTCCCTTTTCAGGGGTGACGTGGCCGACCTTAAATGCCGGCATTTTTATCTCGCCGGAAGAGCATAATTTCACTACTGGGACTAATTGGTCATACCAAGTCAATGAATATCAAGCTGCATGATGAATCACATTATATAGAATATCACTAAGTCTGAAAAATTCCCTGTTTTAACTCCAGCGTAGGCGAACAGTCAACTGTCCGAATTTTTGATGATGGTTAGATCTGATGGGGTGTTCATGTGACCGGAATCGCTACTCGACAGTATGGTTGCCTGATCGAAAGTTGTTCAAAAGGTGTAAACTGAATTAAGATTTGAACATCATGTTCTAAATATGGATCGATCCAACGGTAAAATAATTGGACTGTCTGTGGAATGATTTGCCGTGCACAATCAGTTATTCAGTTCAGCGAAGTAAAAATTGTACAGCTGTTCCATCTTATCCTCTGGCAATCGCCAACAGCGAGCGCATCCGCACCGAGCTCCAGCGTGGATCATTACGAGTTACAAGCGGTAACTGTCAGGCTACGTGGATTGGCTCTCACGTCGGCATTACGTGATGTAATTCCAGTTCCCACAGTGGATATGTTCTCGCCGTTACAGTTTGGCTGATCTCTTTACGGCAGCATGCGAACAATCTGTCCTCGCCACGGAACAGTTCAAAGAATTCAACGATATTGGTTTTCAAAGGATAAATTGTATTCCGGGACACGATTTTATTAAGCAGATTTTAGAGTTAGCCACTGGACGTTTTCCGACTAAGAGGTACACTTTAGACCACTTCTCAATTGGATTTCAGTGGCGTAATAAGATTTACGGTATAAACACAACTATGAGAAATTTGTATGTAGACATAACTATGAACAATCGGATATCATCATAGACATTGATGGCCATATCCCAGTACCGTTTGCTCTGATTATCCTCTGTTTGTGTGTGCATCTCACTCGGCGATGGAACGGCATTGTTTATTTTTCGGTCAGTTTTATGTCTTCATATGCGTGGATTGTATATACAAAATCGTTCATTTGATTGGAGCCAGTGCACTGTGAGAAAGTGACAGGCTGTTTTTCATCGGAATTTAGTTTGTCGATTTCATGCCTGATATTTTCAAAGAATTTAGCGTTCAGTAACTAGTATTCGATTCATTGTGTCGTGAAATTAGATGCATCATTTTATCAGCAATAATGTGATAATCGTGCTATGATTGCAGAAAGTTCCCATATCACGGATATAAGTGTGAGAGACATTGTGACTGTGAATATCGGAGACTTGCCGTCTAACTGGGTCTGTGATCTTCGCCTTTGGTACACATGGATTAGTAGTATTATCTGATCTCAGTTAAAGTAGTGTGTCCCTGGAGGCAGCATGACAGAGCCAATTTCCGTCCTTTTGGTGATCGAAATTATTCACATAATCATCAGTGTCCAGTGAAACGCTCGGAAGTCTGGATGCGAAGCTGTATATTCTGTCATACGTAGCAACAGGCAGATCTGATACTACACAGCTCGAAGTTATACGGCATTTGTTTCCATCCACACATCATCCTAGTGAAATTCACATAGGCAAAGCTGCCAGTTCTCTCATATCCCATTATTCATTTCGTAGAATGAAGCTGTATCAAACAAAACGCCTCCATAAACTGAAACCAATCAAACCCGTACGAATAAAAACCGAGGATTGCACGATCCATTCAGATGACATACAGACCAGAGTATAAGTACCGCCGAAAAAAGATAGCAAAATATCCACTAACAAAAGACTCTTGGATGGAAGACTGATAACGGGTAAATCAGCCCGTCCGGCACATGTTGATTTGAAGAAAGATACTCTTAAAAGGTGTAAAAGTCACATGTGGAAGACTCCTTCTTTCAACTCCGAAAATATCTGTCGTCACTCTGTGTCAAGCAAATCCAGCCAGCTTAGTTGTAAACTAATATTTGGGTGAATTTTTCAATCTATCTTTTTACAAACATGCTTCAAAGTTACAAATCTCCTATCTCGCTGATATGGTGACCACGCTTTACGACGAATATCAGCGTCCCACGGAAATATTTCAAAATTGAAGCGGTCATTTAAATCCAGAAAATTAGCCGAACCAAACGGATGTTAGCTGTTCAAATGGGATCCTCCGTAATTTGGCCGAGAAAAGCTTTTGTAGCTTTCGTATAGATCTATTTGAATTGCGCTTAGAACCAAAGCGAATACAGTCAAGAATGAAGACGAATGCGGTGCAAATACACGTTTCTATCGTAGTGTACATGAATGAGATAAATAAAAGTGAAAAGCTCAACAGTTATCAATTCTGGGACCAAATCACTTGACCAGGTCAATCGTCCGACAAGCTTTGGAGATCAACGGCACAGACAAAGGCATAAGCAAATCGGGGTGTGGGGGTGTGTGGTCACATTGATGCGATTAAACTAACGGTCACTGCGGTGCGCACCATAGTGAAGAACATACAAACAAACTGAGTCATGGGCGAAAAAACAATAACTGCAGGGTAAATACTAAAGAAACAAGAACAATGAGGACCGAATCTTCATTCACACATCTGAAGGACACTGGACTTTTTGGTTTTAGTTCCATTGTGGCTGTTACTGAGATTAGCGTTTACAGTTCATCCCAGATGACTTTATCATCGCAAGTTGTGAATGTAGATCCAATATATGAGCTAGAACGGCCATACGCTGATTTGTCTGGTTGACCAATGATCAACCTTTTGTCTGAATAGGGAAACACGTGGTCCCAAGGCACATGCTTTTTGATTTCCACTTGCAGAATAGTACGGCTATTTCGAGGTGATTTCATCCAATGATTCCAGCAAATGTTACACCTGCCTTAGTTTGTCTATTGGGACATCGGTAACCGCGACACTACTCTGTCCCGTCACGCATGGTTACCAAGGTTTTGAGCTCGGATTCCATAGCACGATTAGGTCCACGGTTGTCCTTGGATCACAGATCGACAGAAAAGAAAGCGCAGTCACTCAACCAAATTTGAAGTCCGGACAATTTTGACATATTTCGTAAGTAGAACGTGGAATTTCGTGGTGGGTACAGTTTTACTATGGTTAGGCTGTGGCATACGAAAACAGTCCGATTAGTCACAAGTTAAAAATTAATCAGATATGACAACTACCACACGTTTCTTTGCTCGGGACTTTAAGTGAGCTGTTTTATGATGTAATCTATTTCATACGGTAGCGTATGCTGTATGTCGATTAAGAGAAATATGATTAATTCTTAATTAGAGAATCTCCTGGTCGCCGAGAGGGGTTTTTAACTCAAGGACGTGTCATTACCAGTCGAGCTGCTTCCATGTTGGTACCTCAAAGAGTGATGAAATGATTGAGGTCTAAACGCTCACCTCAGAGACCTAAGAATCATTGGAAAACAAATATGATTCGACAGAAATTTCGCTAAAGGCAATCAACACAATTTCACCGTATTGTGTGCCATGCGTCCGTGTAATCCGTAGTCAGGGTAGCCAATATGATCTTTTTCGAATCGCCTGAAGTCCCGGGTGTGGTCTTAAAAGTCAGCTAGATCACGTGCGTCAGTAATGTGAGTGGTATCAAATCACACTGTTTGGACCCGTTCAAACAAAAACCTTATTCACAAACCACATAAATACAAAATTTGTGATTACTGTGGTAAATGATAACCGAAAGAAAACAAAATATGTTGAATGGGGGAGCATTAGCTTTATCATAATTAAGAACAACACTACATTTTCAGGAACAATGGTGGAGTTGAAAATTGAATTAGTTTTGCCATTTCAATGCAAGAATCTGTTATTTAAATTGTAGGCTACGAAACGTAGTATGGTGCGCAGAAATTCAGTCGCTTAATTCATACTTTCACTTTCCTGCAAAATGCTTGAAAGTAACGAACAAAACTATTGCTGTGCCAATTAATGTGGCACTGTTTGCACCGTTGCTGCTGTTCATGACTTGCATGTGCTAACGAATGGAGTCAGCTAGCTCTTTCCACCTGATCACGAAGTGTGAACACAGACCACGGCTAAGGCACCTCGAGTCTGATCAAAGCGCAAATTTGCCAGTTGTACTTTGGGTCACGTGTCACCCAGCATCGAACAAGTTTTGCCTGTGTGCACTAATTTTCGGGTGTCACATGAGGCCCTTTCACACACTCCGTGAACATTCATTATTTGTGTGTTCGAGAGAGAGAGAGAGAGAGAGAGAGAGAGATGAGTAGCGGAAATGGCAAATGCAACAGTTCACTCAATATGCCGAAAGTCTGATCTTATTGTTCGGTGAACTACGTATTTGTATTATTACGTGAATTTTAGGCTCTTGGAAGGCCCCATTCACGATGATTCCAGTCGAGTTTTTTCCTGGAAATCACACTTGGTGTATAAGCTTCAATATAAATTCCATTGTGGATACGTTTCTACGGTACGTTGCATGATGGTGAGATGTTTATCCGTAATGAGAAATAGATCAAAGACTATTCACTGCCTTGGGGAAAAAATCGACGGTTATAGCAATCTCAGTCATAAGTCGATCACAGCCTGCTGTGAATTTTTTTTCATTTCTGATCTCTGCCAATCTGATCACCAAGCGTCTCACAACTCACTTGATTCACCAGGTGCTCCAGTATTTCGGTCGGCATTCTGTCCGCAGCAGAAGGTGTTTGGTGCAAACTTCGAAAGAGGCTATTTGAGGCACTTCAGTTGTCTCAATTCATTAGGAAAACGAAGAGTTTGTTAAGCCAGCTCATGGCTAATAGGCTTTGCTACCCACTTTCGCCCTCTCTCTCTCTCGTTAGCTTGCTCGCTCTCCGCCTTAGTTCCCGCCGCTGAAAACCAAAAGAAAGAACAGTTGAAAAGTTTTATTTTTTATTTCTTGAGGTATCTGAGACCAGAACTTTGTGAAGTCGTCATACGAGATTGTGCTGTTCTGTGCTAGCATTCTTTCTTATGAAATTTACCACCTTTTCACTCACCATTTTCTTGGTCAATCTTCCTGAAGGTGACTTGATGGTTAGGTGTTCTGTTGCTTCAAATCTCTGTTCAAAATATTGAGCTGTTGTCCTAACTCGTGCCGCATGACCGGAAGGTAGCTTAAAATTTTGGCAGCATTTGGCACATCTCCGGTGCCCTACCGAATGGCTAACTATAAGCACTATCGACAATTGAAAACTCACCGTCACCAACTGCTTCCGTTGTATCGTGATAATGGAACCCCATTTATCTATAAATAAAAAAGTACAGTAAAAAACATTATCACAGAAATAAGGCCCAACAATCAGTGAATTAAATTTAGTGTTTAAAATGATTAGACATAGAAACAAGTGAAATGATCTTGCCCAATATACAGAGCCGAAGACTTATGAATCGCACCATAAATGTATTCAAGCGAGGAAGCCAAAATACAAATCGCTGAAGATGATCTGCTATACTCAGATGAGATTTCTGACTCTTGGAATTGTTTAACTCATCAAGGGCAACGCAAACTCATATTTTCAGCTGCTGTAGGCTTGAAGTTCAACCCCGATCCAAAACCAATCCACTGATTAGGTGGACATCTTACCAGCGTGACCAACGTACATACTATTCATTTTTTTCTGTTGGAGATAACTGGTATACATCAAACTCTCTCGCGTTGGACTTAATTAAGGTGGAAGGCCTGACTCAGAGGTGTCTGTAATATCAAAGTAATTCGAGGAGCTTGTAGCCCTTTCCAAGGCCATTAAGGTGTACACGCAACGAACTAGCTTACGGACTAATGTGAGTGTGAACCCAACACGTGTCTGTAGATGAAGATATTTCTGGGGCTTACGCTCCCACGCCTTTTCCGTCGTATTCACATGCAAATAAAATAAGGAACACGACTGACTCATAGACGAGCTGATTAAACGAGGACCTTCGTCCACCCCCCCCTCCCCGCCCCCCCCCCCCCCCCCCCACGTTCGTTGTTCGTATACGAATGCGAGTGTAAGGGTTTGAGAATGGAATCACCGAGACCATGTGTTTATTGCCTTGCTTTCTGAAAATGTCTATTTGTTGAGGTGTGTCATGATGCTATGAGGATAAAATGCTTGTGCATTAGGGAATGATATCGATAATGATAAATATTCGGACCGACCGGAAACCTGGGTTACGTCTCTAGAGCAGTTTATCATAAACATACAGAAAGATTAATCATATCAAGGTGGTGACACTGCATTTCAGTGCTCCGGGTGAGAATATCCTGTAACTTGCAGAAATCACAAATGCAGCAGGTGTGCGGAGGGGGGTACTGCCCAATCAAATGGACGAATATTTTCTGTATTTTTATTTCTCTTATCTGCACTTACAGATATCGTAAATTAGCATGCAACCTAGAAACGGTGACATTTTCTCACGAATCACATGTGGCTATCTGAAAACGGACCTAAAGTCGGCGCCAGAACATATAGGCGTTGAATATAACTCGAATAATTTTCAGTGAAAATATTCCCATTTCAATGCTAGTTACCGTGACCTTGAAGAATGTAGTTTCTCTTGTGATTGTAGATAGGACCTAATTTTCACCCAGCTCGTTTCCACACCTGATCCATTGGAGTTTGATGTGATTCTCTGCTCCAAGTCTCAGGATCTTGATTGGTGGTACTCCTTGATAGTGCGAGGGAGTTTTGAGGCCACCGAGTATTATTCTTCCAATGTATCCATGGTCCACCACTTTCCTAATAGAGAAGAGAGTAAGCTAAACTTCCTGATGGTTGTGCAAAAACAGGTTTGGAGTCCGTGTAGCGTATTCTGGGATGAGCTCGAAATATCTGCTCCACAATGGTGGCTGCACAAAACTTCATTTCGTTTCTGTCAATTAAAAGTAATTCATTTGACAAACGATACACCACTTGATATGATGAAATAACATTTATTAATCATTATAATATTGCTATTTCTGCCTCAGTTTTGTACATTTCTGTTCTGGATTTTGTTTTTTTACGTTCGTTCACATTCTAAAGACATTTTCATATTACGGTGCTTTATAAAGACGGCTGAAAATACACCGAAATAGATTTTTACTGATTGCGCTGTTCGTGCATACATGTGTTCCTCACATTCATTTTGAAGTAGGACTATATAATAATGACAGCATTTTGGAACAACACATGGAATTATTTATGATTACAATAAGAGTGACCAAACGTGCTGAATTCAGAGAGTGGTCCTAACAATCGAACCACACAGGTACCAAAAGTTCTTTTTGCAGTATTGAGAAGAAGAGGAATGGGCAGAATCAACAAACCAACAGGTTGATGAGCATTTATTCATCATTAAACGGGTGGGGGGAAGTACGACTTGTTCGTGAGCACAGCTGGAATAAAATTACCTCTTTGTTGGCACACCACTCAGATGATACTCAATTCTTGAGTTTTGCCAAAGACGGAGAGATGGTAGCAAATCAGGTAGACTGATGAACCGTTACTCACTCAGACAGAGGGATACTCAGGTGAGGTTTGACTTTGGTAATATAAAAGCCAACAATACATTCTCTGAATATATTTCAATGTCCGATGGATCACGTTCATCAGTGTGCTGTTCGTCCCATTGGGAAGTGACCGACGAGGCTAGCCTAGTGATTAAAACCAGGACAGATACTGTGTATCATTGGAATAGTGGTTCGCGCCTTATCGGTTATTCAGAGGCGTTATTCACACACCTGACTGTCCGGACCGCGATAGCTCAGCTGGTAGAGCATCTGCCCGGTATGCGGAGGGTCGCCGGCTCGCGGCGTCCGACTTTTCGATGTGAAGAATGCAAGTGGATTTTCCAAAAACATAATATGAAAGCATTGATGAACTTGGTCTCCAAAGCAGATATTGTGTGCGTGTGTGTGTGTGCGTGTGCGTGTGTGCGTGTGTGTGTGTGTGTGTGTGTGTGTGTGCGTGTGTGTATAACTGATCACAGTTTGACTGATTATGGTGGTAGATTACCGATCGATTGGGTAAAGAATACACGTGTGAATGAAAGCGAATGAATTTACAGAATCCGGGGATGTTTTCGATGAAGCTGGAAAAAATAAACAGCATGACTAGTTTGGCTGAAGAATACTTTCAAACTTCGCAGGTTCCTAGACGTGCAAGAATCAGTCGACCGTGTTGATCGATTTGGGCAAGCGTTTTCAGTGGCGTAACTTTATAGGAATTATTGGTGACCAAGTGAATTCTTCTCGATTTCAAATGCCGACTTGGCTGTCATAAGAGAAGAAAAGAAATGTCATTCGGGTAAAGCTACAACCAATCTGTGATGCTATCAACCGATCATAAAGGAAAGTTGAATCAGTGCTGATTTACTTCAAGTAGACAAATCGACTAAACCGCAATTTTTTCGATAAACTCAACTTGTCAGATTCTTGCCCGAGCTTCATAGTTTCATTCGAAATTTGCGCGTGATTGAGAGGCACTCGATTAAGGTTTCACCTCATACATTCCCGCGTACTGGAAAAAAATCTCACCCACAGGTGATGGGGGTGGGTCAAATTTAACTATATGGCGTGGTCAGTGATTTACCGATTTGTGTTGCCAGTGCAGTACTTCTTGTAGGTTGAAGGTAAACTGTGTGCAATTTTCGTCATTTAGTGCAGTTGGTTTCATTGAATTCCAATACTTTTAGGTTTACTCTAATGTAAAACTGTAAATAGTGCACACAATACAAACCTGGCATAGCCAGAAAGAGTGCTACGGTTTCTGCATTCTTCGTGGTCATTGTGTGTATGGACATGTGCGTGTGTTGAATAGTACCTGATGAAAAACCAATTTTGGATAGTCACCAAAGGAACGACCGTCAAAGTGAAGTTCGTGAACATTTTGATTGTGATCATAAGTGTGCTACAAATTCCATGGATGGGTGAACTTCTACCCTGAATAACCAGGTACCGGAGTCTAAAGAAACATAACAAATTCGATGGAATTTGGTTTCTACCCATAGAACGGCGTGTACCACGGGCCCTGTCAAACGGGGAAAGGTTTAAATGCTGACCGATATGCATACGGTTGTGAAAATGTCTATTGGAGTTAGTGAAGGTAGTCCTTCGCATACTTTTTCTCGTGGCGTTTTTGGAGATGGCTTACTTTTCCCAAATATTAGCTATGAACTACAGTTTGAAAGACTTCGACAAATGTGGAGTAACTTGGCTGAACGCTATTAGTTTCGGTATTGGATTGTGCAACAACGTTTTGAAGTGTTGGGCCGCGTCAGCTTTGAGACTTTGCATTGTTGTGCGATCCAATACCGAAATCAGTACTGTTCTGCGAAGAGATTATTATCATGGTGCATCAGCCAACGCTCTGTGAAAAAAAAACCGATTGACCCAAAATGTGGAATTAGTTCACTCGTCGTAACGCATGCATGGATTGTAATATACATGTGGGCGACACAAATGCTCTATTACTGCTTGCTAAATGAACTACAGGACCATACCGTGGGCCTCGGACAATTCGAAAAAAGCTTATATTGGTTCTCCATCCAAACTAAATGTGAACGAGGTATTCATCACGCTGAACTTGTATTTTACCTGCCTCAGGTAAGATTTCCCCTATTTGTCAACCCGTGTCCATCATTTGGATGCATCAGCTCGATGGTCGTACTTTTGTAAAAAGAATTCACGAACACCTCAGATACGCGTAACACAATCCAAAAAACGCCAGACATCCAGTTATGAGTTTCAATACGGTTCTTTATAAAACAATCATACATATACAGAAACTGTACAAACCTCAACGGTAACGGCTCCGTGAATTACAGTCAGCCAAATGCAAACAAATTCAAGATCGCTTGAGGTTCAAGCGTTCAAGTCCACGAAATTTCTATGGAAAACGTGGGTACAAGGTCATGGGACAAAATCAACGCACGCACCAGTCAGTGGTCACTTAAGATCAATGTTCGATGTATGGTTCAGCGAATAAGCAAGTGTGGCGCAAAAAGTTAATGGAAAAATTAAATTTGGGGTGAGAATAGGGGTCAGATCGATCTTGAGTTCGAGCCTTGAGTTTGGTTGTTTTGTCGATTACAATGGGTTTCATCTAGTTAAAACTGCTTACTGCTGGACACCTTTATCCAGTGAGCCATTACGACATCTCATGTGAATGATATATCTGGAGGAATCAGTTAGTCGTCTTCTTCCACCCGCTAATCGACCGGTGGATACGAGGTAAAGGAAAGTGGTGATGTGTCGGATAAAAGTTTAAGCGAACTCTTACAGTGCCAGCACAACTATATATATACATTATATATATATATATATATATATATATATATATATATATATATATATATATATATATATATATATATATATATATATATATGACAAGACTCATAAGGGATGAAATCAAGCGAGGGAGTTTTAGAGACTAGTGTTCACGCCTATCAGGGCGCAGGTTAGTCCGAAGACTAGATGCGAACGGGTTATCACATGCTGAACGTGTAAGCGATCGGACGGTCTGGGACCTGCCGGCAGATGGTGAGTGGGCCGGGGTAAATTGAGTGCATGAACAATTATTTTCTCGGCACACAAAGAGGGGTTGTTATGTATCTTGTCATAGGTACTGGGTTAAACTGGCATAATATACGTTCATCATCTGTCGTGGCCACTTGTGTAAGTAAATCGCACCTAAATGTCCAGTTTAGTTCACATTTCCATGGTTTAAAGGAACTCATCCATCTCAAGTGGTAGGCGAGATCTAGTTTACGTAACGAATATTCGTGGAGTATCAACGGTCAACCCTTGGGTGAAAACCAATTGAGAATTGAACCTACACGATTTCGAGTTCCACATGTTGTCAATAAGCTACACGGTATGGTTCACCAAGGTTTACTTTAAGTCAACACTGCATGCTACGGTGCTCAGTAGTCAATGGCTGTTGACTCAGCCGGCTCGTGGCCCGAACAGAGACTGACTATTAAACCCGTCCTGTTACGTATATATATATATATATATATATATATATATATATATATATATATATATATATATATATGTCTAAGTAAAGCAAAGGCATTCTGAAAGTCATACAAAGCCTGGCTACTTGATCCACGGTTTCCAATTATTTTCTACAGGGATCATCCTGAGCCACATGACAACATAGCATTTCGAGTGTGATTAGGTAGCTCAGAAAAGTTTTGAAGAGGTGTTCACAATTGATCCACAAGATGATAGCAAGGTGAAATTGCTGTCAATGGAGCTCTGATACGATGTGGTCACATGTGGAGGTTAAATAATCATGAGAAATATATTTTTACGCAATGCATTTAACGGCCTTGATGATACCCATATTGTTTGTGGTGACAGGCAAGCCGTACCAATAGTCCCAAGGGTTTTGAATACTGATGTTGTTCGTTGCTGGGGTTGTTGATCTTCATGGGTTCTCGACCTCCGAACTTGGCGTTTGGGTCGCATACTTCACATCACCAGCCAACGTGACGCCATCAGTGTGTAATCTAACACGCCTAATATGCAGCACCGACTGGCCATTGTTGGCGTCCCGCAGTCAGTACTAAACAGGGCGCCGCATACATGTGTAGTATGCTGGATGCAGTATCTTACGTGGGGGTTGCGCGTGCATGATCCGCAAAGACAGAAAGAAAACTCGCTGAGCCATAGCACATTAAGAACATAAGCGAGCATCAACACTTACACCAATGAAGATGGGCGTGGCGATCTGTCTGAGCGCGTTACACATGCACACGTAATCTATTTCAATGTCAACTCGGAAGCGTGACAATTCTCGAGAGATTCCCTCTGGATTTTTATCATGTCCTCGAATATGACCTTCTAATATCTATACCCCAATGTTCTTGGTCTTGTCTGAACGCACGCATAGGTGACGCGGAGGACCCAATAGCACTTGTACAGTGTTTATTAAAATCTACGACTGTTCTTGTTGTTTAGTAGGTACTGGTGCTCGTTAAGTAGCATGCTGCTGGTAGTGTATCGGCGACAGCCTGGGCATCCCCCGCGCGAGTGAGTTTCACGGCGCAGTAACTGGGCTTGGTAGCCTTGCATGAATCCCGTGAACAGCGGTACACCCGGTGAATAATCATCGGGCATCACTTTCCAAGTTATCAACCGAATGACTGCTTCAACATCCGAAGAAGTTCCCGCGCAGAGAAATTATAACATCGACCTTGCGAAACGAATGTAGATTGGGATCGCAAGCGGAAGGTCATCAGTGATGAAGACCTAAGAAGAACTATTCGATGTTCACGAAAAGGCAACGAATAAGAACCTCTTTCTCCTCATCTTGGAATCAATAGCGAAATCCCCAGAGCCATCAAAAAACTGGACACGCAATTAAGCCCTAAAATGTAAGTGGTCTGATAAATATTTCCGGAACTGTGCTTATTCGTAAGGGAGAATCCAGTGATCAGTTTGAGCGGGATGACCAGAAGGATGGAACTGATATACCCCAACCTATCCATTAGTTTATCCTGTTTGGATCGCCTTCTTGGTGATTATGGGTACACGATCGGTCGAGCGAAAAAGAAATAATGTTAAAGACGGATAATTTCAATGCGCATTGTGGTCACTAGAGCACGGCAGTTCTGTTTAACATTATTACAGAAATGAAACCAAATACAACATTTGGCACTTGTGGACACGAGGGTGAGCAGTGAAGGACAAACCCAGCATCAGGAATTTGCTATCAAACAAAGGTGCAAACCTCATTGTTGTTTTCCGACATTGGGTATGCTAAATGTGGGAACTTTCTCTTCTGTGAGTCGCACAAGCCTACCAAGCCCACTTACTGTGCTTGGAAATTTATGCATGATGTGAACTTATTCTGTATCGGTGTTGCCGAAAGGTTCGGTTACCGTGCCTAGGCCGACGTAGATAGACTACTAACAGTGACTATTGAACGAGCACCAGTTACTACCAGGCGATCGATCATGGATACTAAGCGACCAATAGTGGCAAATATACGACAGGAAAACCTGTAAAGACCCGCAAATGCCCATTGTCCATCGGTACGACCGGGCACACTCTCTTGTCCCGCGCATTCTAGCTTATTCCATGACTATGGACACTGAGCTGCGTTTAAACCACTCTAGCGACTGTGAAGTAGCCGGTTTCAAGCATATCGTTGCCGGGTTGGTTTCTTGGACTGCAGGTGCATATGCAGATCTGAATTTGCCCAATTATAACTGTCCTTTGGAATTATCCCGAAAGTGACCGCGGCCCATTGACCCTGGCGGGTCCATGTAGGAAAACACTGTTTCAGCTCCTATCGGTCTCCGCGGTCAGCTTGGTAAAATCTATTTTCTCGGTTCATGTCCTCAAAAGAAATCAACTTCAAAAAGCTGAACATCTTCGCGCTGGAATTTCTCGAGGCCTAACGCCAATCAGGTATGCTGGTAAACAGACATGCTGACCCATTTTATTTACAGTGTCTGATAATTTGGACACATTTTTGTGGTCATGGAACTCTCGGATTGCTTTAAAGTCCAGCTGTTACCCTTCCTAGTCACAGGATGATACTTATACACCATATAACAATTTAAATGGTTCACAGTAATATACTGCCGAACTCAGTGAGGAAAAAACTAGTTCAGCATGTACTCATGATTTTATTTTGGGAAAATCTAATCAATCCCGTTTATTTCCTTTCCCTCTATTTTATTGTTGTTGTGGTTGTTGTTGTGCCCTCAGCTTGATAAACGGGATCAGTAAAAATGTCCAAGTTCAGTACTCTACATCAGGTCAACCGAGTCATTCGAAACCTACTCGATTTTCTGGCCCTATTGTATCTGCTTGACGTGTTGACATTTTACGTGTGCAGTGATGTGCTCTATTTCTTCACGCGTATGATGTTGCACGCGAATCGATGGACTTTCCTACGATGGATATTTATCGTATATTTGTGTTTCCGTGTTGGGCGTTTTGTATTCTATCGGCATCGAATAGAGAACCGTCTGAAGAATAAGCAAAAGGATTTGTTGGACAAACATGGTCTACTCAATCAGAAACTGAAAATGGGCGAAGTTCCTACGTTGAGCGCAGATGAAGCCACTAGTATGACCATGCCTGAGTTACGTAGCAAACTGCGTGAGCGCAAATTGACCGCGATCGATGTGATTGATGCGTACCAGCGAAAGGCTTTGGAGATTTTCCAGCGTCATCCCGGGTGTATTGCGGAAATCGTGTTCGATTCCGATGTTTATGCAATTCTGGCGGATACGAAATTGGATGCCCTGAAAGAATCCGATTCCAAAGAGTCCTATCCTTTGCTAGGCATCCCAGTTAGCGTGCAGGAATTGTTCCCTATTCGTGGCTGTGATCACACAATGGGTTATACTTGTCGAACCAAAAAAGCAGCCGAAGATGATTGTGCTCTTGTGGCAGCACTCAAAGAGGCTGGTGCGATTCCTTTCGTGATGGCCAATGTTCGTCAAAAGTTAATGGGACTAACTTCGGAAAATCCGATTTTCGGTCGGACACGACATCCGACCCATCCTCATCGTGCATGTGTCAGTGGGGATGCTGCTCTGATTGCAGCCCACGGCAGCTGTTTGAGCTTTGGAGCGGACATGTTCGGCGCTGGTCGTTTGACGGCCGCCTTCTGCGGTCTAGCTGCTTTCAAACCAACCACGGGACGCATGAGCCAAAAAGGGTTGAACTTGCCTATTCGATTTCCCGAAAGACTCGGAGTGGTAGCTACACCAATTGGACGGACTGTGGACGATATAACAGATGCTTTTCGAGCTCTGTGGACCTCAGCCTTATTCAAACAGGATACATCCCTTGCTCCGATTAATTTTGACGAGTCCCAATTCACCCGTGGAAAAACTGAGAAGCTTCGCATCGGGTACTACCATGGTTTGGAAGATCTACTCCCAGTGTCACCATCTGTGGATCGGGTAATGGAACAGACAAGGCATTTTCTGGAAAGCAAGGGTCACGAACTTGTCGAATTTTCCTTGCCAGACGCAGGTCAAGCCTACCAGTTGATCATGAGTCTTGTGAATACGTGCATACAGCCGGAATCATTAAGATTGATCTACCGCGAAGGAAACGGAGATGTTCTTGT
Source organism: Fasciola hepatica (assembly GCA_948099385.1). Classification (NCBI taxonomy): domain Eukaryota; kingdom Metazoa; phylum Platyhelminthes; class Trematoda; order Plagiorchiida; family Fasciolidae; genus Fasciola; species Fasciola hepatica. The sequence goes on from CANUEZ040000011.1 coordinate 1,573,863, forward strand.
AGACTACAAACAACGTGCAGTGCATGCCCTGTACGCATTGCCAACGTTGTTGCGGAAAAGCATTTGTCATCTGCGTGCCGATGCGGTGGAATCAAAGTATCCGGTCACTGCGCTAGCCTTGCGTGCAATGGGCTGTACAAAATCGTACGCAGACCTGCAAATCGAATGTGATGCCTATTGCAAATTGGTGCACGAAAAGTGGAACGATTGTGAGCTAGATTGTCTCATCTGTCCTGTCTCACCAATTCCCACTCCGTGGGATTATTCATCATTCTACTCAATCAACTCTGTGCTGATCTTCACTTCGTTGTATAACTTGCTCGGATATCCCGTGGGTACGGTGCAGGTCGGACAAGTTGAACGGGATGATATTGAACAAGCACGGGATGCAATAAAACCGGGAGAAGATATGAAAACATTGCTTATGTTTGCGCAACAAATGGACGGATCCGAAGGACTACCACTAGGTGTTCAAGTGGTAAGCAAACCTTGGAATGATGAGTTGGCTTTGGGAGTGCTGAAAATTCTGGAGCAAATGAGAGCCTAACCGGAATGTGGGAAGAAACACACACACACACACACACACACACACACACACACCTCACCTACGCAAGCTAAACAGGTTACATCTGAATCCATTTTTCAATCACTCGATTTTCTCATTTTTCGATGTGCAACGATAAATCAGAAAGACACTTGCAGTTATTATTTTGATCATGTTTCTTTTCATATACCCGTACTCACGCACCTTCTCATAGTTTGTTGATACTAGTTATGTGCAGCTGTATTCTTCAACCTGATACAGAGACGAAAAAGATTTTTTGATATTCGTTGATTCTTCTGACAAAAGCAACTGCTATACAGGAGTTATCAGAAGTAGCACTTTATGTGCATCTCAAGAAAATGGCAAGGAATCGAATGAGCGATTTTAAAAGACTGAAACCTCGAAACAAATTACTCTCTCCATTGCTTTGTCAATAATTAACTGTACTCTGATCGAATCCGATTTGGTTTACGGGAGTTCAGTCCGTCAGTATCAGGATGTTATCACCGGAGTAGACAAATGAAGTACAAATCTCAGGTTATTATTCACAGAACCTCAGATGAAAATAGTTAGTTTTTTGTATTCTTCCGGGCCTAATAACAAACCGAAGGACACTCCAGAAATAGTATTGCAGAAGTTCGGCGAGCTAGCCGACAGTTCAGTCATCACCATGGATCATTTAGGAATTCCCGAAAACCTATTTGCAATCGTCCAAACCAAGAAACCGTGTAGGTTGTTTGCCCCACATGTTTCTTGGTGTTTTCATAGTTGGATCGAACCATCTGCTCTATTCGTGGCATCAATCTCCGCAGATGAAATAAAGCAAGATGGGTATTGGCATTAGCTTAGTATTTATTTTTTGGTCAGAGTTATAGTCGTTAGTTATGCTAAAAATTACGTCAACAGCGAGTCTCCGAAACGGGTCGTTTGCTGTGTCTTATCCATCAGTTTAAATAATCGGTAGTTTCCCACGTTCCTAGTGTAGCCCTAATATGAGTGGACCATGGAAACCAGTCATATTTCACAGCTGTGTTGTAAGTGGTATTCCTGGCCTGGTTATCCCAGTCGGAAAGAGGACGCGAGTTTCTGGACTTTGTGCCCAGGACTCAGTAAACAGAACGGAAGCACATGCACAGCAGAACTTGTATTCCGGACCAGCGTACTGCACGCGCAAGCGTAAGCACGTGTCAATCGGACGAAAGCGGTTAATCGATATTAGTCGCACGCGGAGTTAACTGCGTGTGATTGGTAGAGAAGGCCAGAGCAGAGCGTAATACAGACAGGCATCGAACGTGCGAGCGCAAGGCGAATGTGGTTGGAATGAGTCACGAGGGTAAGTCCATGCTACATGAATCAGCGTCACAACACAGGACTAGAACGATGTGCTGAGATTTCTCTAGGGCGTGGTTTTACAAGGCTAATGCAAAGCGAGTACAAATCAATAGAAATAGTGGATTGGATGATGCGTGCGAAGGCGACAGAAAAGGAAGACCAATCACGTGCGGCCCGATAAGTATGAGCGGGCATCAGTTTAGGCATGAAGCGGACTGATCCTGCACGTTGAACAGGAGTCAAACGCCGCATTTTCTGGTGGTGTCAATTAAGTGGGTCCGGAGACGAATACTCAGCTGGTACACGACCACTAGAATGCCCAGAAGAAAAAAATCTGAAAAGCACTATTGAAAGGGGGCATTCAGCGTAACCCCTTTCCCTGTGCTTTTGTGACGATTTTCCGGTTTAAAAGGCATCTAGCAAGGTGAGGAGTTGTAGGGATTTATAGGCTTTGGTGCGGGAAAGCAAGTGTTTATAGAGACATAAGACCTAGGATATGGATAAAAAGGACTTGACCGGCTAGCCTGTTCCTCCAAATAATCATTCAGAAAGACATTATGGTGTTGGGATACTATTGGCTAGGTGGGCTGGCGATAGAGAGCATCACTTTCATCGAGAAACATAGGTGAGTAGTTGACGATGAGTGTGGAATCTTTAGCAAGCATCCAGGGGAACCACATTGTGTTATGATAAATGCCATTACATAAAATTCAACTGAGTGGAGTGAAGTGAAGTAGAAAAGGATCTCGGTCGTAGCACGTAAATGGTTAGAAATCTTATTTTTGAATGTGTACATGAGTCATCCAAAATCACCCCTACTTTTAGTGAAGGAATAGGCTGAAACCGTAACGATAGGGGAGTTTAGTTTTCGAGCAAGATGTCGCAGTTCCTGCGTTTCTGAAATATCATTGAGGATTTGTTAAGGCTCACAGTCATTTCTTCGGCTACTGATAGAAAGCGGTTGGCCGTTTATCCTGTGCCCGTCGGCCAGCTGATAGATGCCTGGTTCGTTGCTCGGTGAAACGTAGTTATCTATGTAAACACAGCATTTAGAACGTCACTTGTCCTGTTGCTACCTGACAAATGAATGGATGTTTGATTGGAGCTCTTTACCATGACGTTCGCTGCTGGGTTGGCTACACGGTTTTTGTTCGTCAATGTCGGATAGCATCACGTTCGAGGAACGATCATAAGAGACAGGGGAAGTTGTAACGATCTTATGTATACGTGAGTCACCCATTGAATTCAGTCTCTCAATAAGTGTGAATAAAGCATTCTACAAGTTCGAAGTGAATGATGTAGACTGTTTAGTTGTTGCTTCCCGAGCACAGCGGTGGAAGAAGGTGTTCGACATCATAATTCCTCTCACTTCCATCAATTTAAAAAGGTCTGGTTAACAGTAGAGAGACGATTACTCATGTCCTGTCTTCGAGCACGTTTGATACGAACTGAACCATGTGATCTGCAAAAACACTTGAAAAACATCCAGTTTAAAGATTAGTCCGGTGGGGAAAATCCGTTATCCTGTTTCCTGAACCGAATCACTTGATCTCAGCGTAGAACACCCTGAGTCAAAATAGTCACACAGTGTGTCCTATTCGGTTGATCATGAACCACTGGCAGCAAGCTAGTGTGATACATCTGGTTTTTGATGAAGTCTGTGTGGTTTTTGACGTGAATGAAAGTGCATGAAATTTAGGAAATCAAAGGAGAATGAAAAATAGCTTTCTCAGCTATATCTAATCATGCCACTAGGCAAACCCGTATTTTTAATTCTTGAATGGTTTTGCACCCTTTCAAAATCATAAAATACTGTTATCGTTAACAATAATAACGTAACTATGTTGTCAATCCAGGTGTACCGTTACCACCAACCTGAAGATGGTTGGAAAGAAGACAACTTCCACATTGATAATTGTGGGGTTCAGAATTCATAGAACACAGTACGCAATATGTCCGTTTGTTAGCACATCAGTGAACACGTGCCTAAGTAGGCAGGCGAGCAGACAAGTGGATCATCCACTGGCAAGCACAAGCATGACAATGTGTCAAGGGAACAGGAACAAAGAATCAATGTCAGTTACACGTGCACCTAACCGCATGTGATTGGTAAAGTGGAACAATGCACAGCGTGGGATAGACGGGCGTCACGCACGCAAGTGCAAGGTCAACGGGACCGAAGTGAATCACGCGCGCGTGTCAATGACACATGGGTTGGTCACGCAACAATATTTGAAGAATGTTTCATTCTAGTGAGCAGTTTATCTAGTAGAGCATTTAGCCGTTCACGAAGCCTTGTGGCCCAGTCTTCTTCAACTTCTACGAAACATGAACAGTGGGTCCAGATCGACCACATCGTCGTGAGCCACAATTGGCGGGATTGCATACAAGACTGCCGATTGTACTGGAACACGCATTTTAACTCCGATCATGCACCAGTTTGCACTAAGCTGTTCGTTTGCTTCAGTGGGCGCCCAAAACGCACACTGCTATGGTAGTAAGACTGCGATAAGTTTTCCGTCACATCTCGCCTATGCGTCTTACAAAATGCGGTAGCTGAAAAGCTAGAATTCGCCATGCGTGATAGCATCAATTAACACTGGACGCTTATCAAGATTACTTGGCAGTCCTCGGTCTAGTGAGTTGTGGCCTGTCTTGTCGCATCTTGAGAACCCGGATTTCTGCTGAATCGTTGTGTCTAATCGACGCACACCAGTCAATCTCGGCGGAAAGGGAGCATAAAACGGTTCGTTACGAAACGCGTACCGAACACAAGTCCACGCAGAGATCGCGAAGTCTGGTGGTCCCAACGTGCAACAGACATGACGCGATCGGCAGACACAGAAATGTCCCGCAAACTGTTCTCTCATCTAAGTCGCCGGTTGGAAACCATTAGATGTGGGAAAAATCATTTTGAAGCTGACGGCCTACCAATTTACAATCAAAAGCGGCGTCTCGAACGCTGGGTGGAGCCCTTCCAGACACAGTTTAGCTGGCCCTTTGTGTCATCTTCGCACAGATGTTCTGGCACACGTCCAGTGGTCCGTCTACCGATGCAGAGATCCATAAAAAGCCAAGCCTTAGTGTCCAACAAAGTGTCGGGCTCCTATGATCTTCTCCCAGGCTTGTCTAAGTATGGTGGAGAAGAGCTTATTAGAGAACTTTATATGTTGTTCTCGATGGTTTGGAATTTAGAGCAAGTCCCATATCCTGAACATAATAGACTCGTCCCGATCTTTAAGGACAGCTCGTGTAGTGATTGCGGTAGTCATAATGGCATCAATCTTATCCCGATAGCGCTTGTGTCTGTCATACTTTGCAGGTTGTACCAACTCCCGAAAAGTAGATTCGAGAGGAGCAGGCTGGGTTTGGCGCCGGTCGTTGGTGCATTGACCAAATCTTCACCCCACTACAGCCGATAAAGAACCATTATACCTTCCAGAGACCAACAACCATTGTGTTCTAGGATTTTGCTCGACCTTCGCCTCTGTCGGCAGGACTGCACTTGGTAAGTACTTGATCAGAAATAATGTGCCTGGTGAGTATGTGTCCCTCCTCAAAGAATTGTGCCGTGGTGGTTCAGATCGGGTTAGGGCTTACGACTAGCTGTCGCCAATCTTTGTCGTCTCCAGTGGAGCACGACAGGGTCATCCTATATCTTCATATTTCTTCAACGTTGCAAAGGAGTATGTCCGACTGAAGGCCTTGTCTGGTCTTCCAGCCGGTGGAGTTCAACTCCTCCCAGGGAAGTGAGTTTTCGACTTGGAATATGTCGATGATATCGCCCTACTAAGTGACAATGCACAGGAAGTTCAACACGCTCTGAACAACTTGGTGGAGGTATCTTGAGGTATTCTGATATGGTATTCACTTTGCACCTTCCAAGTGCGAAGGGCTTCTATAAGACTGACAGGAGTCTGTGACTGCATTCATTCTGTGTGGTTATCAGCGATAGTGAGTCGAGAGCTTTAAGTACCTTGGGAGCTTGAATACAGCCCGAGGTTGTGTTGGTGAAGAGATCAGTTCACGAATAGCGAGAACCAGAGCAGCCTTCGCCCGACTGCGACTCATGTGATGCCGCTGTGACTTTGAGCTCTCCCTTAAAGCACGGGCGTATGAAGCTGCAGTTCCTAGTGTTTTACTCCGTGATTTCGAAACCTGGTCGCTGCATGTTGAGGATGCTCGGTGGTTTTCCATATTCGACCACTGATGTCGCCGAAATGTTGCTCTCGTTTGATGGGAACATAGTGTGACTAATGATGAGGATCGCTGTCGTGTTAAGTGCAGACAGTCGCTCCGTGAAACCACGATCCGGTTCAGCAGCTAGCTCCGTGTTTGTGATCCTGTGCCCAGACTGCCTCTACGGCTGGACAGTTTGAGGACTGTATGAATGACCGGCGGTTGTAAAGTGGTCATCACTGAGGGATTTAAAGCTTTCGTTCCCGGGTTCCAATCCCGTCGCTGCTGCCGGCCACTCCCCAATTGGAAGCCTCAAATCAGCTGTGACCCTTTTCCTATAATATTAAAATAATATTATATAATAAAAGGAAATTAACAAAAAAAAGAATAAGAAGAATCGCCACACTACCTCCTGTGACTCAGATGTGTTTTGCGAATGCCGGTATACTGTCTACCTTCCCGTTCCCTTTGTTTGGAAATATATGGCCAGACTAGAAGAAACGACGAGGAGTTCAGTGTTATAGCCTGAATTCCGTAGATAGGACGAAAGCACACGTGTACGGGGAACGGGCATACCGAATCAACGAACGGCAAGCACACGCTTCGGTACGAGAACAAGAATGACCAAGCAAACCTAAGCTGTCAATCAAAGTCTGGCACGAAGTAATCCGGATGTGACTGGTGGAACAGAACAGTGCAGATCGTATTACAGACAGGTATCGGACGCACAAGGGTAAGACGAACGGGACGGGAGAGAATCACGAGCGGAAGTTCACGGCGAGTATGTAAGCCTTACCGCATTGTGCGACCGATTCAACCATACAGCATCACCTCTCCCGTCCCGACGAGGTAATTCCATAGCACAATGGGGTAAATTAGTTATTGTACTTATAACGACATTGGCAACAACAGTAGCAATGGTAGTGGCGTTTTCAGTACCAGTGCAACAAGGACGACAAGACGGGGTAGGAAACCTGTATTCCAACGGCCAAACAAGTCAACTCCATGAAACACATACACTCGTTTATATAGGCCATTTTCCAGACTGAGCTGCGCCAACATTGCTCTTGCGGCTGCTTGAGTGCTTCGACTGCGTTCTGGCCAGTTTCCCATGGCCGATAGGTTGCTTCTCTTGGGCATCATTGTGGTGATTCAGCAGCTGTCAGTCGTGATACGGTCAGGTACTGCTTCGTAACCACCTACACGGATCAGCCTCAACCAATCAGGATCATCGCGGACAACTCCGACAAAAGCTCCCTGTGATTGATCATCTTTGAGTCTACCAATTATATTCTCTAATTTAACATATTATACGAATCCACTCTGCAATACAACTAACGTGCTGTTTCGCGGCCTTGGTCTTCTTGCTATTTCCGTTCACGTAGTTCTGGGTGGGGGCAATTTCAATGCGAACTGTCAGTTCAGTTCAGTACGACTATTTCAATTGGCGTCGTGTCATGGAGCTGCCCAGTACTGAACAACTGAACCTGCATGATAGTTTATCTAAAATTGAAAACTGGATTGAGCGTTTCTAGTTATGGTGTAGCATACGAAAGGGTGCCAAGAAGGAGAACCAGTCTGCATTCTTCTTGACAGATGGCGGCCTTTCATTGTTTTCGTTGGTAAAAACCTTGCATATCCGAGAGCCCCTGCTGCAGTTCCGTTCGACGAGTTGAAGGCTCTACTGCTAGGCCACGTGGTTCCGGTCAATTTACAAGCAACCGAGCGTGCCAAATTTCATTCGCTGGTTTGTGCTGCCAACATGAAGATCCGTGAATTCATTCTGACACTTCAGACATAAACTGCTAAGTGTAATTTTGGTGATCATTTGGAGGCTCAGTTGCGTGACCGCCTCTCCGCCGGCATAAATCATCCGGAGTTGCAAAAGAAGCTATTGCTGAAGCCCGACCTTACGTTATCCGAAGCCCGGTCAACCTGCGAACAATTCGACAACGTAGCCGATGCGACGGTTGTACATTCCGTAGTGCACTACCTACACGTTTTCCCCTATAAACCAGTCTCTACAAAGAAGACGCCTCAACCGAAGCCTGCTAACAAAATGTTTCCTGGACGCAAATCAGTACAGCCGAATAGTTGTTCCTCGTGCGGCAAATTTCACTTGCGGTTCCACCTGCCGCTTTCGTAATGCGGTATGCCATTCTTCTGGAAAGCTTGATCACATTCTCAAGGTATGTCGTCAATCCAAGTGCAATGTGACGAGTGCAACCCCCTGAAGATCCGAAAACTGATGGTAGTCCAGTATAAACACTGAAGAATTCTAGTGAATCAAACCAATACCTGTACAGATCAGTCCCATTCGAATGCGGCTTGAGACATCAGTTCATTGTGGATATCGGGAGCTGTGATTCCATTATTCCGAGACCAGTGTTCGACTTGATTTAGCTCAGTGTCCACATACACCCCACTGCTGTGCGCATTCACGGTGTTACTGGACATCGACTTTCACAGCTGGGTGAGACTACACTAATGGTTCGGTTGGGGGGCGACTATACCCTAGTACGATTCCTTATTTCCGTAGACAGTCCATCGATTATGGGTTTGAAGGCTCTGCGTGCCCTGGAGGAATCGGTAACCTTCAAAACGACTTCCGAAAATCCGGTGAATCAGCTTGTTCTTCATCAGTTGATCGCACAATGCGCGAACAACAGAGATGGCATGGTGGTCGAGCCAGCGAAGTTTGAAGTGTATGGTGATCTGGTATTCTTGAAACGCCGAGTGTTGCCGCACGACCAGGAAGAGGGCGTTCCGAAGGTGCTTACCAAAATGGAGCAAGACGGTCTCATCAGGCGTGTGACTTGATCCGCTTGGGTGACCCCGATTGTGACAGCGATGAAGAGTGACAGACAGAAACCCCGGAGTTTTGGTGATTACCGATTGATCTTGAATCCTCGTTTTCGGAAATGCGCGGCAACTACGGTGGAACTTGATGACTTCATGAAATGCATGCTCGGTAGCAAGTTTTACTCAAAAATTGATCTGGTTGATGCGTACTTAGAAACTCCACTGCACATGGAGTCCAAACCACTAACTACTATTAACACACCATGGGGCATGTTCCAATACAATTTCCTACCTTTCGGTTTGCATGTGTCATCCGGGATATTCCAAGGTGCAAAAGATGAGATGATCCATGAAATCGAGGGGGTGATTGCATATCAAGATGATGTGCTCACTTTCGGATCCATGAAGGATGAACATGACCATAGATAACAAAGAATGCTGAAGAGGTTCGTAGAAAGAAATGTATCGATCAAAGACCCGAAGTGCAAATTCGGTGTCAACGAATTAGATTTCCTCGGTTTCACTGTCAATGCAAACGGATACCGACCCGATCCAGATCATTTCAAACCCCTGAGTGGCATCGAGTCACCGAAAAATCAGACACACTTACGATCAATTCTTGGGTGCCTACAGTACTACTCCAAGTTCATTCCAAACTTTGCAACAAGAGTCCAACCATTGTTTCTAGCTCAGTCGCCCGACTTGTGGCAGTGGAACGAACAGTGTCAAAAGATACTACGCGGTCTCATTCAAAATATCATTGACCGACCACTACTAGCGCCATTTGCACCATCTAAGAGGACCATGCTGATCACTGACGGGTCCGAAGTAGGGATAGGAGCAGTTCTGGAACAAGATGGATGTCCAATCATCTGTATCTCTCGTCTTCTTAATACTGCAGAGATGGGTTATTCCCAGACCCAGAAGGAAGCTTTGGCCGTTTTCTGAGCGGTACGTCGACTACACAAGTACCTATTTGGAGTGAAGTTCAAGATTGTCACATACCACCAGGCCCTTCAGTTCCTGTATAACCCGGATAAATCCGTCGCCAAATCAACATCTGCTTTGATCCAGCGTTAAAGCATCGCTTTGGCAGCCTATAACTATGACATCCTGCAAACCCCTTGCAAGACAATCCCACAGGCGAACTTCCTGTCCCATTACTCACGATTTGCAGCGGCGGACCAATGCCATTTCATTTCGCCGACTGCGCCTGTGTCGAGGGAAGAATTGAGCAAGGAGACAAAACGATACTACTCGTTTAGGATTTCGGCGATCAGAAAGGGATGGCGACCCGAGGTGAAGCGGAAGTTTCCTCAGTTCTTCGCACTGCGAGAGCAGTTCAATATCCAACCCGACGGCGTCCTTTGTCGAGGTGACCAACTTATCATTCCACCTAAATTGCGCACGTCAGTTCTGGATGAACTAAACAGAGGCCACTCGGGCATGGATAAATAGAAGTCGTTGGCTCGACAGATGTGTTGGTGGCCGCAATCGGATGCGGATATTTGCACTACGGCCAAGAACTGTTATGTATGTCTGCACAAAGTCCAGTCGAGGCCAAACAACTGAAATCCATGGCCCGAAAGATACATTCCATGGCAGAGAGTTCATGCGGACTTCTATGGTCCATTCTTGAACCGGTATCACGCCCTTGTACTGATTGGCTCCTACTCTAAATGGCTGAAAGTGTTCCTGACGAAATCACCAGCCACCTCGTTTGTAATCCAGGTGTTACGGAAAGGCTTCAGCTGAGAAGGAATCCCACAGGTATTAGTCACCGATAATGGATGACAATTCTGTGCGGCTGAACTGAAATGCTGGCTTGAGAGAGTCGCGTGTCGACATCTGCGTACGGCGTCATGCCACCCATGTTCAAACGGCGCAGAAGAAAACCTGGTGCTTTCTGTGAAAAGTGCAATAACATCAGCCGACCCTAGAACGTTGCGCGACTTGGAATCTTTCCTCGACAATTTCTTATTGCAGCACAAAAACAGTGCATAAAACCACCAAGGAGAGTTCTCTTCAAGTCCAGAAGACTTTGGTCATCGATGATGTGTCTTGACTCCAGTGATGTCACATACTTCCGTGGCAACGATCTTCGACCAACTCGTGGTATTATCACAAGACAACTTGGTCAATCTATGTTCGAGATCACGGACTTGGAAGATGCATCGGTGCATCGGCGCCACCTCAGCCAAATCCATTTCAAAGTAACGACCGGCGATGTAACCAATGGCACGGCTGAGACGACCGAGGATCCTGACGGGAACCGTGTTGACGACTGTGATACATCTATTCAGCCTCCTCAAACGACTGGTGCAGCGGCCGAGCCACAGCCACCAGGTCCAGTCCAAAGATCAATACGACAGGCGAGTCAAATTGACGAGGAACTCTTGAGGGAGGAAGGTGGTGGTGATTCAGCAGCTATCACTCGTGATACGGTCAGGTACTGCTTCGTAACCACCTACACGGATCAGCCTCAACCAATCAGAATCATCGCGGACAACTCCGGCAAAAGCTCCCTGTGATTGATCATCTTTGAGTCTACCAATTATATTCTCTAATTTAACATATTTATACGAACTCACTCTGCAATACAACTAACGTGCTGTTTCGCGGCCTTGGTCTTCTTGCTATTTCCGTTCGCGTAGTTCTGGGTAGGGGTAATTTCGATACAGACTATCAACTCAGTTCATTACGACTATTACAATCATTTCTTTTCGGTTGGTCCGGTTGTCTCAGTTGACGGCTTGATCGACAGCCCCTCGTCTGGGCTATATTTCAGGTTGTCAGAGATCCCGCTGCTTCCCCCCTGGTAGTCTGTATGCCTCTTTTCGTCTGCTTCGGGAAGCCTCCGACACATTCGCCGTCTGTTCTTTTGTCTGTGGCCCTCGTTTGGTTCGTCCGTTCGGCTTGATATACACGCCGTTCTCTTGCCCCATCATTCCCCGTTACACTCGCCCTTCCTTTAAAACATTCGGTCCGGACGTGCCAGGGTGCCAAGTTGCATCCGTTGACCCATTTGCCATGTGGTCCTTGATCGATTTTGACTCTTGAATTCTTCCTCTCTAGTATGATGTAGGGTCCATTCCATCGTCTGTGGAACGTTCTGGCTCCTGGACCGGGGGTAGGGGTTGCAGTTTTCCACCTCCAACAACATGTCTCAAACAAATTACTTTGTCACGCGCAATCTGGCACTTCTTTGCATTCAATTTCAAACCCGCCGCTTTGATTCTCTCCAGAACTGCGCTTAGTCTGGACACATGGCCGTCAATCGTCTTTGAAAACACCACAATATCATCCTCATACACCATAACACCGTCCAGATTTTCCAGTACCTGCAGCACCGGCAGTTGCCGATAGCCTGACCTCAAGTCGTTTGACGACAACACCTCCGCGTCATGAAGTTACTCAAATATTTCTTCGGTTAGTGGCATTGGGAACGCGTCTTTAATTGTGACACGGTTGAGTTCCCGGAAGTCAACACAAAATATATACGTGCCATCCGATTTTTGCGTTAACAACACTGGCGAGGAATATGTGCTAGTGCTTTCCTGAATTATCCCCTTTGATAACATGTCTCGAACTTGTTTCTCCACTTCCGGTACGAATTTCTGCGGTACCCTGAGATACACGGGTTTGTACAGTGCACCCGGGACCAAGTTAATCCTGTTCTTGCCAATCGCAAAAACCGTACTCGTCATCTGGTGTCGAAAATAACTTCGCATACCTCTCGATACACTGCTCGACACACGGGATTGGACAGCCTGGAACAAAGGAAGCTTTTTTCACCAGCAATGCGGTTCAGCGGGTCCCAGCGGGATTGCAGCTCGATATCATTCTTCCCAACTTGCAATCGATGAGTTTTAAAATCGATTTTGGCTCCTACGCGTTCCAACAACTGTATCAGCAACCCCTTCAACCAGTAACATCTCATGTGTCACACGAACGTCGCCGATCTCAGGACCTCCCCTCCGACCGCACGCACTTGTATTTCACATGGTCTCACCAAAATTCCCTGCACGCGAGGTGTCACAGATACCCCAGCCCCCGTATCTACGACTGCAATTTTATGTTCGCCCCCAATTATGATCTCAACCACGGGCATCCCCTTCGACTTGAATGTGGATAAAGAAAAATAAGACGAGAAGCGTTTGTCTGGACAATATCGGGCAAAATGCCCTGACTTGCCACATGCAAAACACCCCCTTCGTGCTCCATACTTCAATACTTCATTCTTGCGTTGTTTGTTGGTTGAGTTTCCGTTTTAACTGTGCGATTTCCTCGCTCATCTGCAACGTGGGTTCCCGTTCCGATTGCTCTGATCGGGAAATTGTCACTTCTTCTTGGGCTGCACGAACAATCATGAACAGGCGTTCTGTATCATTCACGCCGCACGCAATTGCCATTCTCAACCTGTCTTGGACATTCGGCGCCATGCTTTGAACGAAATGATCACGACCAAGGCGTGCCCTAGTTACGCCCCTTGCTTCAGGCAGCCCGATCGATAGTTGGCGCAACAGGTACTGAAGGTGAACAACCGGGTTTTGGGTGCTGTCATAACGAGCCATGCTGAATCGGACTATAGATTTCTGGCGATCACCATCTTGTGTGAACTCCGTCACCAGCCCAGCACATCTCGATGAGTAGGACTTGTTTTTCCTCCCATCGTCAGATTATGCACCCCCTTGGCACACACAGCAAGCAATGCCTGGCCAAAAACGTCCGACGCAAATGCTTGCCACAAAAGTTTTACGTGGTAACGTGGTTTCCAGTGTATTGTTTTCCCCAATAAAATCAGCAGACTGGATTCAGTGCACTTGTTTCCGCATACATACATGCTGGTAGAACTGCAATGCATTTGCTCAAATGTATGTAGCATATTTTAGTTGAAACCTCGGTAATTGGAAAATCATCCGTAATTAGTTAGTTGGTTCGGTAACAAAATTAAAGGTGTCCTGAATATTTGCTTTTGGAACCATTCTGGGATATAACCATGAACGTGAAAAGGGAATCACATAGTCTGTTCGTGTTTTGTCTTGACGGCTGCAAAGAAACCAGGTGTGCAACGGGGCCATTCGGTAGCAGTTTCAGTAAACTCTTCGAATGTACGAATATTATATATATATATATATATATATATATATATATATATATATATATATATATATATATATATAGATATATATATATATATAGATATATATATATATATATAATCAGAAAGAAGAATGCTTTAAATCCGTTGTATGCAGTCTGTTTGTTTCTTTGATATGCATACGTGAAATTCTTGAAGTTCGTTGTGAGCGATGATTATTCCCAAAAGACGCACAAATCGAGTACTGAAACGATGCACTACGAATCCATCTACTCTTTGGAATCATCACCGCATTCTAGGATTGCCATCAGTGTCCCACGCGGCCCACCTTGGAATCTGCCGAGGACAAGATAATTCATACACTGTGCCAGTTAACACCGCCATACTCTTAGAAAATGTCTTCAATAGGGCAATAGAACAGCTATAGAGCGCTAGCCGATGTGAGGACATCAAAAGCTACCAGCTGTTGAGAAAACGACGCAGTTTTTAGCGGCTCATATAACGTATATGAAATCATATTATTGCTGTTAAAGTTTGACCAAGAACTAATGCCACGGGAAGCTCAGCTGAGTCCAGATTTGTTGACTTCAGGAAAGCTTTCAATAGGGCAGTTCGAGGACATTTGCTCTATAAAATGTTGACCCTCGATTATGAAAATCCATTGCCTCATTGGACTGATCCCTTCATGAACGCAAATATGAACTCCATGGTAGCAGTAGAGCCGTAGTCACCTTGGTTTGCTACTTCCAGTGGTGCAAGGAATCGGTCCTATGTCCAATTGTTGATTCCGCGCGCTTTTCTGAAAGAGTCTTTAAAGACTGCCAAAACCGAGACACCTCACGATTTGGGAACTATTAATTCTACGAACGGAATTAGATGAAACTGCCCTTCCGTCAGCATTCGAACGGTTGAAATACGCTTAAAGCCCCGGATCAAACATAATGAACACCCAGACTGTTGTGCCAGTGGCCGCTCACTCCGTCAGAAAGTAACAGGCGCTCAAAATCCCTACCCGTGTCCATATCTGGATAGGCGGGCACCTGCTCTCGTCTCGAAAACGTAGTGTTCGGTTCTACGGAAACGTGCTGACAACGTAACTATCCGGACACACGATTGGTTTAAGCCGTCCAAGTCCTGTGCAAACTAAATCGAACTGAATTTACTATTAAACAATAATCAGTCATTAGAGTGATGAATGATGCAAACCGCAAATCGTGAATAGAGAAGAGATTACAGTAACGTCGCGCAAAAAGGAAACCAAGAAGGCGGAGAAAGTCAGGTGCATGCAAACGAACCGGGGCGAAGAGCAAAGGGTCCGTGGATCGTCAGGTCAGTTGTGCTTGTGTGTGTGAGTGTGTGTGTGTGTGTGTGTGTGTGTGTGATGTCAACTCGTGTTCGACAAGCCAGGTGAGAACGGCGTTCCGGGTATGGCCAAAGGTAGGGTAACATCCCAACATAAAGACCCAAAGTTTCTCGGGATAGGCTCATGTACTCCGTTGAGAAGACGGCGTTATTTTCATCCTACCTATCTTACACCACAGGTCCACTGGAAATAGTAAATGCAATTGGAGCTGGCATGAACGTTCGAGCGGTTTAAGTAAGTGCAATTGAGACAACGATAAGTCTCAGGTATTATCTTTAAGTTGGTCGCGTGGAAGGTGCAGTTGACCTCTGTAATGAGTCGACCGCTTATTCTGGTCAATTCACTCTCGTCTTTGAAAGGTATACGGATAAAAACGTCCTTCTTCTTCGCTAGGAGATGCCTTACTTTGCAATTTAGAGTGGAATTATTCTTTTAGATAAATATCATTGGGCAATCACTGTCTATGAGCGCATTCGTCAGTTGCTTTGTTTCGCTTGGCAAGACGTCAGTGCTTCACAGTTACTGTGTTCGCAATTATCGGAGGACAACATGCAACACATCCGTTCATTAGCGCACCTCAAGCACTTAAGCAAGCGAGGAAGCAAGCAAACGAGTAAATTATCTATAGGCAAGCCCAAGCTGTACATGCGATCGAGTGCGGTAAAGAAGGGTCGCTCAGCAGTAACGAGTCAACAGGCATGTATGGCTCAATGCCAAAGTCAGATTGGTTAGAGCAAGCCGCCCCTGACATGAGTGAAGCCACAGTGATTTGCGTACATGGGTGCAAGCGTGTGCATGTGGCCGGTATCGACTGTCCGATCAATAAGTTTGCCGCCATTATAATGACGCAGTTAGCAGTCTGACCAATAGTGAGACCATAATAACAACTGACGTAGTAGGTAAAATAATGCTCTTGTCGGTCTCCGGAAATTTCAGTGCTGTCCGATTCAAGTTGGCTTGTGGTATGTATGTGACTGCAGTCTACCGTATGGCAACCAGCTGAGAAGCAGTTTTCAAAACGGCAACTTGGCCTCGGCTTCGCATTCTAGTGTAAATTTGATATTGGAGTTTAATGAATTTAGATTTACCAGCAGCACGCTGGTATCCGCTTCGTTTTTAAAGACTACTCAACGTACCGATGATACAGTAGAACCAGATGAACTCAACTACGATGCTGACATGCTTTCATAATTATTTATCGATCCACGTGAACTCTCCACAAATATTCCCTCTAATTTTTTTTATACAACTTTCCATTGAAGGAGAACTGGGTATCACTGACACATCAAGTGAAAAATAACCCACAATACTAGCGTGTGTGGCCTATCATCTTTCGTGAGGTTGTGCGTCCAAGGTTAGTCTATCAATCAGCGCGCTTACATTTCCTAGTCCAGCTTCATTTCGACCAACTTGCACAAAACTGAATTGTGGTTGATGAAACAGTACGTGATACCTCTCTAAACCGAGTGAAAGTTTCCTTCGAGTAGCGGATTAAGGATGACATAAGAACAATTCCAATTAAAAAGTTAAGATGGTTAGGATATGCGTTATGCACGCCCACCCACAGGCTTCCTTGGCTAGCGCCGTTTTCCGAGGAAGGTGGTGATTGGAAGGTAGGTCGAGGTGGTCAGTTCATGACATGAAACAAATGTGCGAAAATTTCGACCACTGGACTTGGCCAAGTAGGACGTGTTAGACTTCCGGTATGGGGCCCATGAGACCTGCCTACCAGATGGTTAAAGACATTAATTGTCAGGGCTACGTGTTGCGGCCAGCGGCCTGGTCGCATTCTGGTTGTTTCATTGTTTTTGTGATTTCTGCTCATTACTTTGTTTTGGGCTTTAATACCGACTCATACCAAGCATGTCAGACATCTCTAACTTTGTTATTGACTTCCACCAGAACCCTCCCATGGATGACGTCGTCTCCTCGGACGTATATAAGAGATCATTGGTCTTCATTTAAACAAAGTAAGCTACCCAAATAGCCTACAACCGATCCTGTTAAAGGAATATGAGAGTATATTATGTCCATACTGTGAGGGTTTCAGCCGACATGAACAAAGAAGTCCTGGTTCGGTGATCAGTCAGCACTGCTTTGCCTGTCCAGAATCAGGGACAAGGTTGGACTCCGCGAAAATCAAAGATTTGTCAAGCAAGCAGTACGTCATCGCTCGTCCAGAATCGAGAAGATTGGGACCAACGAAGCCGAGTGATGGACCAATCAGGGGCCAACTGTTATCTGAACCGACCAGATCCGAACCAACCAATGGAGTTGCAACCAGATCTGCCAGCCAGGAGAGGTGCTCGTCAATGACCTTTGAGCCAATATGTTCGCAGGCGATGATTTGGTTACGGTCATCACCTGTTTCCTATAATTGATCTGTTTTGTACCAATAAACTGAGATTGTTCGAAGGTTGCGAAGTCTTCTCTTTAGAGTTAGTGGGATAATTCGGAACAAATACCTCCTGATCTCTGTTGCTTATTGTTAGATAGTAAAATTAATCACAATCGTTGGAAAGTGATTTCTATCTCTCTAGAACCCAAAAACGTACATCTGAACTAAGCCCAATAGCTCGTACATCGGTAGCTCTTGAGGTGTTGCAAAAATATTATACTAGAAAGACAAACTACACAGATTGTGTTGAACTCCAATCAATTTACATATTACCAATCAAGATCAATTCTCGATACTCTGGCTTCTCTCACTCGCTCTACTTAACCATCCCCTGATCACAAAGTTGAGTAGTTAAGGTCTGTTTCTCTGATTATAGTGACACAATTAATTGCGTCGATGGTTCAAACTCACTCCATTTACTTGCTGATTCTGACTTCGGCACTTGTGACATAAATATTTTGTCTATTTACTTCCCAAATAGACAACAATTCACACATAGTGTGACCAAACTTCTCCGATGCTTCCCTTTACATGAGGTTGTCGTTTTTTGTTTTCGGTTTATATATGGTCCATACCCTTGTATGACGACTGCCTTCTCATAAGCATGCAGATGATGTTATTTTCCCTTTTACAACGAAGCTTAACTCAGTTCGTCAATTGGTTTTCAAGTCTTAGCTGTTGCATTCGTTATTTACGGAGAACAAGGTTAGCAACAAATCCCTTTCTTAGCATATCAGTAGCCACGTACGCAGACGAGCAAGCAAGCAAACGAGTGAATCATCTATAGGCAAGCCCAAGCTGTACATGCGATCAAGTGCGGTCAAGCAGGGCCGCTGAGCAGTAACGAGTCAACAGGCATGTATGGCTCAATGTCAATGTCAGATTGGTTAGAGCAAGCCGCCCCTGACATGAGTGAAGCCACAGTGATGTGTGTACATACGTGTATGCGTGCGTGTGATTAGCCGTGTCAGCGAACAAGCATGAATGAGTAGTCAATTAGATTATAGTCATCCTGTTATCGAACCAAAAGTCAATGAAACCACACAACATTAACCTAAGGATGAATCCCGCAAAATGCTGTTATTCTGCTTTCTCTTTGAAAGTAATGAACACTCCGACTCGATAGCATCCAAACCAGAATTAGTCTTCAATAGAGAACCAATACGAAGAATACCCTCTAACAGGTACCTCGGTTTAACCGACAACCTCGATTTCATCTGCACAGATCATGTCGCGGTCATCTTTCTAAAAGTCCTACGACTCACCTTTTACTTCATACTTCGGAAGTCATTCCCTATTACCTTTCACTAAATCAGATGTATTGCTTTTTCAAGCATCCTTTCATACTGGCTTTATTCTTACCCCATCATATCCTCCGGGCTGCTTGCCAAGGATTTAAAATTATCGTCAGGTATCTTAAACAAATGTCTTGACATAGTGGAATCACTAATGACTTGTTCATCCACTCTATCGCAGCCCAGCATTACGAGGCATATTCGACTTTCTTTCGTAAGATTTTGTTGGACAGCGCATACCTCTTTCATCCCGACCATAGCACTTGCATATCAACATCTGTCACTCGATTCCAGTACAAACATCTGTTCTCTCGGAATAGAGCTTTTAAGTACTCCGTAATTTCTTACCTCGCTGGACTCCTCACCAACCCATGTTCTATCACCACCGATTTTCTTAACTCACTACGGTAAACACAAGTTTTTATCGATCATTTTTTCAATGCATGGGTTATGTAGTAGCTGAATAACCACCCTCGAATTCATAAAGAAAGTACTTGACTTGACTTGACCAGATAACATCCGTGCCTGTCAAGATCACGATACGTATTTGGGCACCTGGGAGATAACAGGGTCGTTTCTGGTGGTCCGGTGTACGTCTTCTGCGGTGAAAAAGGGCACCAATGACATCCTACAATTTAGTTCAAGTCAAGTAAATGTTTTATGTACTCCGAGAGGTGAATATTCACTCGTCGCATAATTACGTAACACATCATGAATGAGGAAATATAAAAGAAATTCGAGGAAGCATGGAGCTTAACCAAAAATTGGTTTGATCAGGCTTGTTACAGAATCGAGCAAGATAGAGGATATCAGAACATTTATAAACTTTTGTATGAGCGGAAAACTGTTCGTAACTTGCCCGTGTTGTGTGTTCATTGTGTGCATGCATGCGTTCGATCGAGCGTTCCACGTGATCTGTCTGCCTATTTTCCCCTGTGTTTATGTACAATGCTATGATTGAGAACAAAACAGTGTGGTGAACAAGCTCGTTTTCAGTTATTCGTACTCATACCAATACATAACATTAAATATGACTCAAACCAACAAAGGGGATTACCATCCAAATCTGTCTGTGCACATGTGTGTGTGTGTGTGTGTGTGTGTGTGTGTGTGTGTGTGTGTGTGTGTGTGCATGTGAAATTGATCACAGCGAAGAATGTTTGAGTGGTTGCACACGTGTTCGGGAACAAGAAGTGGGCCATGGAAGTTTAAGTGCTTGCACAAATTGTTTCTGAGCGCACAGGGGAGGATTGTAGAGTCGAATGCTCACGGCTTCGGCTGTGGCTAAGATGCGACACTTGACAAGTCTTGATTGCTTGCCCCGGACTTTGTAAATTGTGCGAAAAGCGTTTATCACCTCTACGGAATGGTTTGACTCAACAAGGCGTGAACACACAGCACTCGTAATTGTCTTAATTTCTCCAGTGTTCAACCAAGCCGGGTGGTGTTCACGAACACGTTCGGATAAGCGCCTGGTCGTGCGGCCAACACACCTGGTTCCACAGGAACAGGTGAATGAATACACACAAAAAGATGCTGCAGAATCTGACACTTTATCCTTCAGTCGAAAACACACGATCGGTTTAGACTCGAACATAATTTGTAATTGTGCAGCGTAGAATGTTCTACTGACTGCTCCTGTTAGTCTTCGTTGAATAACTTCAGTTTCCGTATCTCCTTTGAATGGTAAACGGACAAATACGGGCTTCTTTTCGACTACTGTCTGTCTTGGCCTATCTTCATTTCGTTGCATCGTCTTGTCAATGAACCGTTCAGGATAGCCATTTTCTAGGAAAGCACTCCTCAGAAAACGAAGTCCCTTTTCTATTGTGTCTTATGTGCAGATTTTTCTTGCTCTATTAACCAGGCAACGCACTAGATTTCTCTTCACTTTGAGTGGTACGAAACTGTGAAAATGAATGTATTGACCGTTCCAAGTTGCTTTCCTGTGCACTGACAACTGAACGGAACCATCACTTCGACGGCTTACGCAAACATCTAAGTAAGGTTGACTGTTATCCTTTTCTTGTTCCAAAGTGAATTGAACATTTGGATGAGCTGTATTAAATCTATTAAGTGGTGCATTTGGATCAACTTTGGTATCTACTATACATACGATATCGCCCACGTACCGTTTGTATAAGGTGCACCCTTCAATTGTTGACATGAGTTGGTTATTTTCAAGTTTTGCCATGAAAATATCTGCAAATAAAGGTCCCAAAGGTGACCCCATTGCGACCCCGTCCTTCTGACGATATATTTCACCGTTAAACTGAAACTGGATATTATGAGTGCAGACAAATAGTAATTGTTTCAGTTCATCCAACGAGATGCCCGGATCGAAACTGTTCTCGTGCATGTAATCACATAGATAGTTGGTTGTTTCAGCGATCGGGACATTGGTGAACAGTGAGGTAACGTCTAGTGAGATCATTTGCTTGCCTTCAAAGTCTAGATTTCCCACAGTCTCTACAAAATGAAATGTGTCTCGTAGGCTGTGTCTGGAAATCATGGTTCTTACTGGTTCTAACAATGTGGCCAACCATTTCGCTACTGCGTGATACGGCGAGTTGCACATATCCAAAATTGGTCTCAAGGGGACACCTTCTTTGTGTACCTTCGGTAGGCCGTACAACCCAGGGATCGTCGTCCCAGTTGGTCGTATCCTTTCGAAGGTTACCGCATCGATCATGCCTTTCTGTTTCAATGATTTCACTCTCGCAGAAATTGACTTTTCTATTGGAATCGTCCTGTCCTTTTCAGTTGGGGTCTTTGTAAACTTAGAGACATCATTCAATATCGTCTTCATCTTCTCTATATAATCCGATTTATTAAGGATTACAATACCCGCTCCTTTATCTGGTCTTGACAACATTATTTCTCTGTTAGCCTGCAATTCTTTAAGACGGTTCAGGTGCTCAAACGTTACTAATCCTTTCGCCGATGGTCTATTTTCACGATATTGATAACACGCGTTCACAAGTGTGGATTTGAGCTTCTCTAACTCCTGTGAGGAGGACGGAACGAGACCGGATAGTTGATCAAATAGGCTCTCAAATTCAACCTCCATATCCAATTGTTTGGTTTTACTGGTTGGACAGCAAAATTTTGGTCCTAGCGACAAAACCTCAAGTAATGTCTTATCCAGACTTACAGACGACAAGTTATGGACCAATCTTTTCGGATCTGAAGGGAACTCACCAGCCGGTTTTCTCAGGTTGACTCGCTTCCGTAGTTTGGCACAAACCTGCTCGACTTGCCTGTCAACTATCGACTGAACATAAGCAAAGAACTCATTCGCACAATTTACTAAGTCCGGGGCAAGCAATCAAGACTTGTCAAGTGTCGCATCTTAGCCACAGCCGAAGCCGTGAGCATTCGACTCTACAATCCTCCCCTGTGCGCTCAGAAACAATTTGTGCAAGCACTTAAACTTCCATGGCCCACTTCTTGTTCCCGAACACGTGTGCAACCACTCAAACATTCTTCGCTGTGATCAATTTCACATGCACACACACACACACACGCACACACACACTCACACACACACACACGCGCACACACACACACCACACACGACACACACACACGTGCACAGACAGATTTGGATGGTAATCCCCTTTGTTGGTTTGAGTCATATTTAATGTTATGTATTGGTATGAGTACGAATAACTGAAAACGAGCTTGTTCACCACGCTGTTTTGTTCTCAATGTGTTCTGTGGGATTCTTCGTACATTTGAATGCTATGGTTAGTTGTTCATGTCCACTCAAAAGTTCACTGTATATTGATTGGTTGATTTGCCCATGACGCTCGCGTAGTCTAAGTGTGGCACAGAATACATACATGCTTGTTTACGTACGCTACGAGAGCTCTGTGTTCTGGTTTACAATACAACAGCCCGAGTAGAAGAATTTGAAACGAATTTGATGAAACCGCTGTAAAGTGGATGAGAGGCGTTAGCAATTATTTTTCCAATCTGTTTGTAAGGTCGCTAGACCTTGCTTCGCGGTTTCCTTATTAGGCGCGTTCTTCGGTCGTTTGTACTGCGTGGACCACTTGCTGAACATAAACTGAAACTTCTTCGACTACATCTGGGAGGTGAAGGACGAAAGCTTTTTGACGCATTGGGTGTGAGTATGAAAATGTCGTTGAAGGATGCACCGGAAACATTAGACAAACATTGGGGACCCCGTATAAGTTCCTACGTGGCACGTTACAAATTTTCACTCATGAAGCAGCACCCCGGAGAGAAAGTTGATGATTCCATATTTCGGCTTCTCTGTGCGGTATGCCGCTGTGACTACAACTCCGGGTCAGCAAAGAAATTTGAAGAGGTGCTTCTTATTCAGCAACTTGTTTCGGGCGTTTGTGACCAAAAAATTCGTGAAGCTATACTTTCAGAAAATTCCCTCAAACTCAATTGGGATAGTGCATGTGACACTGCATGTACGAGAAGTGATATTAAGGAGCAGGTGAAACTATTCCATTCCGATGCAGTTAGTACGGTTATTACTCGCATCAGAGCTGTCGCACCGAATACGAATCGCGTCTTCAAACAACGTGTTTATTGCTTTAGATGCGGAAGTACCCAACACAAAGCTGAATATAAACTTTGTCCCGCGTGTTGTGTTCACAAACTCCGTAAGAAAAGGAAGGCGCACACGTATGGATGAACGTATATTTCCGTAGCAACGTACGGTGAGCACCGGTGCAGCCAAGCGCATGAAAACGCAAACGAGTATGCCGGTGCGTGACTCAGTGACGTATGTACTCGGAGGGGCAAGACAACTGTACAATCGGATCGAGTCGTACAAGGTCGTGCAACGTGTGATACGATCTGATTGGTCGGTGCTGCCAGGGATGAAGCACAACAAATGTCAACTGTGTACGTGTGTGCACGATTGCAGGCGTGCGTCCATGATTGCACAGGATGTGGATCATGCGTGCGTGTGTGAGCACATGACTGTGCGAGCCAAACAAAAAACCGCGGTAAATGTCCAGTGCCGCATTAGCGGTAAGCATGGTCATTTTGCTCGTGTATGTAGTAAAGGTACTGTTTCTCACGTATGTGACATGAATTCTAGTGCTCTATGTTCCGCAAATCAGCCTTCCAGTAACATTTGCGCCTTGATTACTTGTTCACCTGGTACAGCATTGCATAATTTTGAACCTAAATTGCCTTTACCTGATATTCGTACGGTCTATTTCGAACATGATAATAATGTGCATCCTCTAAAAATGGAACTAGACTCATCTTCACCTATAACTGTAATACCTTACGATTTTTACCGCAATCATTTTACCACCTTACCGATATACCCGTCATCGTGCAGTTTTGGCAATTATTCAAACAATACAGTGCCCATTCTTGGTTTTTTACATGTAACGTTATTCTTGAACGAAAGTTGTAAGTGCCGGATTGCTGTGTACGTGCCCAACAGCGACAGTAAACCGCCCTTGGGCCGAAACGCCATGGTATCGCTACGAGTTGTCCCATGCGTTGACAGGATTCTTGTCGCAAACATAGAAGCTTGTGGTTTCCAGGCGAAATATCCCATTTTGTTTGAGGACGATATCGGGCGAATTCCAACTGGACAACACAGAATACGACTGCTTTCTAATGCAACTCCATTCAGCATACACCAATCTCGACCAATACCACTTGTTAAAAGGGAGGCGGTTACTACATCACTTCGGGAAATGCTCGAGAACGATTTAATTGAACGATTACAGTGCTCTGAATGGGTACACCGTTTGGTAGCGGTTCTCAAGAAAGATGGATCTGTACGAGTCTGCGCTGATTTACGCATGCTAAACAAGCATGTCATAGTATACAAATTTCCGTTGCTAACTGAAGACGAGCTAATCGTAAAGTTAGTCGGTGCTAAGGTATTTTCGAAGTTGGATGTGAGAAGCGCCTATTTTCACATGCCACTCACAGTTGATTCACGACCTTTGACAGCCTTTCCAAGTCAGGATAGACCCTTTCAATGCGAAGTACTTCCTATGGGACTGGCTAGTGCATCAGCAGCCTGGCAGAAGTTTGTGACACTTTCTTTTGCAGATCTGAAAGGTTGCGTAGTTTACATGGATGATATTTGCGTGTTTGGCAAATCTCCCGAAGAGCACGCGTCTAACCTAAATACCGTATTGTTTCGGTTGAATGAACTAAATTAGCATTTAAATTTACGAAAGTGCCAATTTGCTGTGTCAGAAATTGAGTTTCTCGGTCATGTCATTTTGTAACGGCCAGATTGGAGGCCGCTATCTCACTGTTCGTTTAGTGTAAGTCTTGGTGCCGTTGATACACTTACTGGGTCTCGGCTTATGGAGTTTTTCCTTTTGTGCTTTTGCAGATCACACACGTGCTACCCTGGTCTGAAGGGCATTGTCCCTGCGTGTTAGAATTTCATCGGCTGGAGTGGAACCTAATGAGGAGAATACGCGTGCTATCGTGAAACGCCAGAAGCCAGTAACAGTTGAACAAGTAAAACACTTTTTAGGTATGTGTACTCACCACCGTCGACATATTAAAAATTTTGCAGCCATTTCGGAATCATTATGTAAACTGACACGAAATGGATAAGGATTTGTTTGGAATGGTGAACAAGAGTGTGCTTATAGTTCCATTCATGAACTGGCTGCTTTAACTGTCACGGTAGCTATTTTTGATAAGCTGTTCTACGTACGTTTCTACAGAAGCTTCCGACGTTGGGATTGGAGCTGTGTTACCGCAGTAACAAAGTGGTATGGAGAAGGTAGTTGCTTATGTGTGATATTCAAGATTGTCTCTTTCTGTTTTACTTTACTGTATCCTGTCCGTTATAATACACGCTTGCACAGCATGTGATACCGCGCATACGAAATATCGCGCTACATCCTTTTCGGTGTTGGTGTTCTTAATTCTCGGTAGTTCTGTGCGGGGTTAAGCCCATTCAATCCATTTGATATCACATTTGACGTCGCGCAAATGAGTTAAACTATGATTGCTTCTGAAATGGAACCTCTTAATGTAAATTCTACATCCCGACAGATCGAGAACTACATGGAACGCTTCGACATTTGGTGTTCGACCCGAAACCATTTGGATGATGCAAAGAAAACAGCGTTTTTCATTCATTTCATTGGAAATGACGCAAACAGTCTCGTGAAAAATTTGTCTTTTCCGGATCCTCCCATCGGTTTGCCATATGACAAGCTCAAGAACATTATTCTACAACACTTCAAGCCAGTCAATTTCGTCGCTGCTGAGAGAGCTTAATTTAACTGCCTTACTAGACTTGAAAACCAATCAGTATGTGAATTCATTCTTCAGCTGCTGACACACTACGGTCCCCAATCGGAAGATGAACTGCGTCATCGCTTGATTGCAGGAATGAACTTTCCAGATTTGCAACAGAAGCTGTTACTTTCAGCCGACCAGACCTTTCATCACATTCGCCACATTTGCGAACAGAATCAGGACGTAAAAGCGGTAACTGTTGTGTCAGAGTCCGTATTGTTCAATTTCACTAAACATCAAGGCGAGCGACGCACTCGAAAATTGCCGCATTTGAATAAACCAATGAATTATCGTGGCAACCAGCCCCCACTTCAGCGACCCATTCACTCGAAATCTAACCATACAAGTTCTAATTTGGGCAAGTGTGTTTCATGTGGTCAGTTAAATTCTCGTTTCACACGTCTTTATCGACGAACTACGTGTTTTGCCTGTGGTAAGGTTGGCCACATTAAAAGTGTTTGTAGAAGTCGCCCTGTATGTCGACTGACGATCCACTCAGCATCATCTGGCACTTCTCCCCTTGGTACCAGTTTTTCGACAATTGCGTTAGCCGTTTTGCCAGAGAAAGTTTCACCTGTTATCCAGACATTGCATAACGCAGAGGGTGGCAAACACACTTTTATTGTTGACACTGGGAGTGTAGAATCCATAATTTCATGTCAGGCTTTGGATTTCTTTCTATCTCATTGCTAAGATTAGTCCTACCAGTGTGACTATTCAAGGTATTACTGGACACAAACTCCCACTTGTCGGTTCTTGTATGGTTCCAATCCAGTAACGTGACTCTGACCCCTTTGAATGTAAGTTTTTGGTTTCTGATTCAGCACCTTCAGTTCTTGGTTTGAAAGTTCTTCGTAGATTGCATATTGATGTGACTTTTTTTAACTTCTTCCCCTGATTCGTTGGATTTACAACAGCTTGTTTTAAAACGTTCCAAGGCTTCTGGTGGAATGCACATTCCTGGAGTAAGGTTAGAGATATTTGGAGATCCCATTTTTCTAATACGCAGAATAATTCCTTTGGTTTGAGAGAACCTGTCCACCAAGCATTACAGTCCGCGTGCGAGCGCGGAATTATTAGCCCTGTGGAGTCGTCTAACTGGGCTACACCGATTGTCACTCAGTTAATTGCTGATGAAAAGACACCACAGATTTGCGGTGAATACCGATTGACATTGAATAAGTGCTCATTACAGTGTGCATGCACAACTGAAGAGCCCGAAGACTTGCTTTACAAACTAGGGAAATCTCGAAGATTGACCTAAAAGATGCGTACCTGCAAATACCCCTGGATAAGGAATCCAGCGCGGTAACGACCTTCAACACTCCTTTCGGTTTATTTTGATACAAATTTCTGCCTTTTGGTCTCAACGTCTCGCCTGCTATTTTTCAACAGTCTCTCAACCATATTGTTCAAGGTCTTGAAATTGTTGAGTCATATCAAGATGATATTGTTGCCCATGGGTCCCCTCGAGCTGTACATGATTGTTGTCTTCGTTGTTTGATGAAGCAGTTCATCAAGTTCAAGATTTCTGTTAACCCAGACAAAGTTTATTTTCAACGTCTCTGGGTTTTCGTATCTTGGTTACATTATTATTGCTAAAGGTTGCTCTCCGGACCCAACACGCTTAGCCCCGCTCATCGACATATCTTTACCCACAAACATTCGTGAATTACGTTCTATTCTTGGTGTTCTTCAGTATTATGCTCGTTTTATTTCAAATTTCTCTCAGCAAGCCAGTTGTCCGTTTGATATTCTGTCCACCAATTCCTTCTTTTGAAATCAAGCTCATGAAAAGACCCTTCGTAAGTTGCTATCTTACCTACAGTCCTGCGTTGTTCTAAAGCCGTTTTCTCCGAAAGATCGTTCAGTTGTTATTACTGATGCATCTCCTACTGGCATAGGTGCTGTTCTTGAACAATGCGAGCGACCAGTCATTTGCATTTCAAGGAGGCTCACTAAAGCTGAACAAGGATATTCACAAGCACAAAGAAAAGCCTTGGCAGTTTACTGGACCATCAAGCGTTTGCATAAATATTTATTAGACCAAAAGTTCACTATAGTTACCGACCATGAGGAATCGCAGTTCATTTATCATACGCATCATTCATTGTCGAAATCATCAACTGCAATGGTTCAACGATGAAGTATTTCGCTTAGCTCATATGATTATGATATCCTGCATCGTAATGCCAAATACATATCACATGCTGATCTTCCATTCCGAATGCCATATTCATTTCAACCATCAGTCACTCATGATTGTTTGTTGATACAACTACTACCAGTGCGGTGTGAAGATATTGTGAAGGATATAAGAGCGTATTTTTCCCCAATCATTTCAACTCTACGTCGGGGTTGGACGTCGAACGAAAAGCGGCGACCCCCTGATTTCTACTCTCGTCATGATAAGTCGTCCATCACTCCAGGCGGATAAATGTGCCTTAATCACCGTGTGGTCGTTCCTCCAGCATTCCGTTCTGTTATATTGGCAGATCTCCACTCAGGGCATTTGGGTATCGACAAAATGGAGCCACTGGCACGGCTTACTTGCTGGTGGCCGGAACTGGATGCCGACATAGTACGTACAGCTAAAAACTGCAAGCAATGCTTACATAAGATACATTCAAAACCCTCAAGGTGGCTTCCTTGGCCTGTGCCCTGTGAGGCGTGGCAGCGGGTGCACGCAGACTATTGTGGACCCTTCTTGGGTAAATTTTACGTTCTTGTGGTCATTGACGTTTTTACCCCGCCGGCTAGAGGTGTATGTAACGACTTCACGTACAGCTGACTTCACACAGACTGCGCTCAGGAAAACATTCAGCAGAGAAGGAGTTCCGTTTATGCTAGTCACTGACAATGGCACACATTTCACTGCTAAACTCTTGGATGAGGGTTAAAAAGTCTTGGTTGCAAACATGTATACACTGCTCCACGTCACACACAGTCTAATGGCCTTTAAGAGAACTTTGTACGCACCCTTAAGAGTGAAATTCATTCTGTGAATCCTCATACATTTTTTGAACTTGATCGTGCCATTGACAGTTTTCTTATGCAATATCGTAAAGCTGCACATACTACTACTGGCAAAAGTCCTTCTCAGTTATTTAAAAGCCGTAGTTTGAGAACCAGTTTTGAGTGTATGTTGAAAGCTAATGTCAGTTATTTCAGAGAAAATGATTTACGACCGGCGAACGGAATTGTCGTTTCACGCAACGGCAACCGGAAAGTCACTATACTAGATCTGGGTGATCTACCTAGTCATAGACGTCATGTTGACCAGGTACAGTTCAGTGAAGAAGGTCAGTCAGATGTCATTTCACCTGTTGTTGCACAAACTGATAATTCTGATCTAGATACATTTGAATCCGGGAAACCCACGGAACAACAAAGTATCCAGAGATCTGAAAGAATTCATTTATTACCACGAAGAGATTACAAACATCTCCACTTCAGTTCAGCGTGTGGTGGATGTGATATTCAAGATTAACTCTTTCTGTTTCGCTTTACTGTATCCTTTCCGTTATAATACACACTTGTACAGTACATGATATCGCGCATACGAAATATCACGATACATCCTATTCGGTATTGGTGTTCTTAATTCTCGGTAGTTCTGTGCGGGGTTAAGCTCATTCAACCCATTCGATATTACCTTATGCTTCACGGTCTCTATCTGCCACGGAGCGAAATTACTCTACCGGCGAGAAGGAGGCTCCAGCATATGTTTTGGGCATGCGAAAAGTGACACATCTACCTTTTTGGATGGCGTTTTGTTTTGCGCACTGATCGCGCCTCTTTGACCACCCTACTTTGTCTCGCCCCCTATGCCCCAGCCGCTGGTGCGCACGACTATTGAATTACGATTCTGACATTGTCCGTGTTGGTGGACAAAACAACGAGGTAGCTGGCATGCTTTCTCGTCTTCCTTTGGATAATGCATTTCACGAATATCTGCAGCAAACAGCACGGGGCACCGAATATCCAGCCG
Organism: Fasciola hepatica; assembly: GCA_948099385.1. NCBI lineage: Eukaryota > Metazoa > Platyhelminthes > Trematoda > Plagiorchiida > Fasciolidae > Fasciola > Fasciola hepatica. The sequence goes on from CANUEZ040000011.1 coordinate 1,604,152, forward strand.
CGAACGATTTCTGGTTGAGCGGTACGTTTAGCTCAAATAGATAAGAGGAGGTGGTGCTGTGTTCGGGCTTGAACATGCATATGCTTAGAAAGACAATCTCGCACGCACACACACGCACGTACACAGCGGACGTTTGTCGTACTCCGTCCCGGACAGCATTGACCAATCAGATTGTATCACATGTTGCACGATCTTGTGCAGCCTAACCCGATTGTACAATTGTCTTGCTTGCAGACGTGTTGGCTCTCTCACGTGCTCGCCAGTACTTGTGCCTGTCGTACGTCTGAACCGAATACACGTTCACTCGTACACGCGCGCCTTCCTTCTGCTACCGAATTCGTGATTTTGGCAGTTGTGATTCTTCAGTGAAATATTCTGAGGAGCACTCACTCGCACTCCTGATTCCCAAATTAGATTGCTGTGAGGCAAAGCATATTGTCGTTTTAAGTCAGGTTTTCATAGGGATCTACTCGACAGCGAATGCCGAACTGTGATGTGGAGACTTTTTCGATCCGTACACGACACCCTGATCTGCTCAAACGAAATGAGCTTGTGATCAGTGTTTCACTGTCTTGGCAAAATAAGTGTTATGTGGTTATCCAGTCGGATATTTTCCCAAACGTTCACTTGATTCGTTTTCAAGTAGACTGCAGTATGTGCAGGATGTTTTTTGACGCCATGGCAGTTTTGCATTTCTATTTTGGCTACTAGCAGGATTGACAGTAGTTGAGTTTTGGTGTTTTTCCCTTGTCAGCAGAGTGCTTTTTTGAAATGAACATCAGCTACACCGGTATTTACAAACCATGAATTCAAAGGTGCAAATATTAGCCTCAAAGTGATGGCACAAAGATTCTGACTCATTCCGACAATCCTGTTAGGGGTATTTCCACAAATGTGCTTGTTTAGTGATTAAGCTGGACAACCCGAGTCAACCTGTGCATTTGATTGTGGTCCCGCCTTAACCCTGGCAACGAGAACTTTACCAGGTTACAGAATTACCCAACAACGTTGTGTCACTGAATACCGGAAAACCAAGTATAGCTGACGGCCTTCTTTAGTTTTCGATTGTCAGAGATGTAGAACAAACATCGGTAAGTGTTTGAATTTTGTCAGTTAGGACCGATAAGTTTTGAACTAGTTCAGCTAAAATACACATTTATTGCTATGATTCGTTGGTATTATTTACCTTTTCTAAGGTACTTCTAACAAACAGCACCCGTTCACACATATGTTACACCGGATACTCATATCGATGACATCGGTCAGTTCATTATTAGCTTTACCAGCTATCATAGTACTTCTTGATCAGTCATTGTGCCCTTTGAAATCAGTATTATATAACTATCCAAACTGGCAAATACAGCCTGTTGCATTTGTTCAATAATGAGATAAGGTTGCCGGAGGATTCTGGTTCACATCCTCCATTTTTCTTCCTCAGAATCGTTATTCGTATGGGTTCCTATACCGTCGCAATCCACGTGGGCATCACAAACGGAATGACTCCAGCTGCACGCTTTCTCGGATGAGTTACTTGCTGAAAACATCTAAGTGGGAGTTACCAAAATAGTATGTGCTTCTCACATTCAGAAAGATACGTTATTGGTGAGCTGCCATGAAGAGCAAGAGCTTGGTAGCAAGTCCAGTTGACATACCAGAAGAGTGACTTGGTAGCAAGTCAGATTACCTAAAAAGGCCTGAGATTTAGTTAACAGCCTCTGTGAGAAAGGATAAGATAACAGAATTAATCATCAGTGTCCAGACACGTTTTCTTTCTTCTCACTTACTCCTTTGAGAAAACTTTTTTATTCCCAGACCATTTCAATCTACCGCGAGCTAGTGTCTCTTTGGACTGCCCTTTTGTTTAGTAGCCATTGGCGATCGTTTAGCTACTAAGCGATGGGAAAAGCTGCAGTGTTAAAGAAAGCAGTCTAACAGCTTTTTCAGCTGGCCTGAGAAAAACTCGAAAACTAACTACTGTCATCAACACCAGTAGCCAAAATAGGAATACGAAACTGGAGGTACGTCAGGAGTCTGAACACCATGCACTTCGTAAATGTGGAGTGAAATGATCCAGGACACATTGTTCAGTTTGTGTTGTCCGATTTTATTTGCATCTCGTATAGTTTGGGTGCCGTGAATTATATCAGCTCCGTACGTACCCGACTTTTCAGTGAATCTCTTTTCCGTAACAAACCAGTTACTTATGTCTACAGGTAAGTTATGCAGAATGGAGAAGCCGACCCTAATCAGCCGAAAACGTTTTGCTCCCAGAGCAATTTTCCACGGACATTGAACTGAGTCTGAAAAAATGACAACACACGAGATGTTACCCGGCAGCTAAATGTACGTGTTCTATCAATCCACGGTTTCAGTTGCTTTGTGTATAATTGGGTTTTCGATGGAAAACACTCAAACATCCCGCAATTAAGCAAAACATGTATAACGTTTACCAGAATACATATGTAGTCTTTATGATCACTACTAATTACCCATATTAGCTACATTTCCAGGAACAACATCCACCTATCTGGCTAATATTCCAAACAAACTTATCAGCGTATCATGTGTTGGTTACATTCATACGTGCTGTTATGGAATAAACCTACTAATTTGAAGACCTGTGCCGAAGCGGTTCTGAGTTCAAAATAGATACTTCGCCTTATGTACTAGGTAAACAAGATGTAAATAGTGCACGTAAGTTGGAGCCGCCTACACCAAAATAGAAAATACAGAACCAACCACTCTGGTTGCTGTTATCGTTATGGGCCCAAGCCATCTAATCAGCCGTTTAATCCCAATGATATTTAAGAGTACGGTTTCTCTGCGTGAATATTTGTCCTGTTTGTTGGTAAAAATTTGGGATATTCTGTAGCGCATTTTATTGTTCTGTATGGCGAATCTCGGCAAATGATATTCGGATTTGTTTTCTTGGATATTCTTTGTTTACTGAACTGCAAGGTGTCCCAAAGATTAGTTGAACACAACTAAAATATGGGAGAACAAGTTACATAAAAATGATACAATAGGTGTACGGCTCATTTCAGCGATTTCTCTGTATTCGATATTTGTATTGGATGGTGTCACCTTTTATTCAGTTCACTACCAATTTGAATTTCGTGCATCAAGCGAAGGACCATTTCGTCTTGGTATGGTTTACCCACCACTTGAACTGCCAAAGGTAGTCCAAAACTTTCTGACTGCATGGTTAACAAATGCTCATGGTATCTATCCTTGGCTTTACCGTGCTCCTTAGCCAATTCTTTCGATTGTTCCACATCTTCTCTAGTCACCTGACCTAAGGGGACGGATCCAGCTGGGAAGTCCAACGCATTGTACAGGCCTGTATAGATCATGGGTGGATTGCTGTAAAACGAGGGAGTGTTTTTCTCGTAGGCCGGGTATGCCCAGACCGGACAGATTAGAACATCTATGTGGCCAGTTTGTTCCATGGACTGGAGGAATTCCCTCTGATAGACACGGAGTTGGTGCATTACTTCCAGCAAATCGCGCGGACGATTGAGCTTTTGCATCATTTTCGCCCAGGCTGCTGGCGCACCCACGTGGTTCCGTACCATCCCGTCCAAGAGACCACGTAAGCCATCCGGTACAGTAACTGCAGAACGCATCGCTTGCGTTTGATCACTCAGTGGTTCGTTACTCAACAGACGTAATGCTGTCTGGCCACCGTCCGGGTTGACAGCGCGCAAGATCAGTTGTAATGCATCCAATGGTCTAGGTGGTGAAAATGGTATCACGTGATGTCCGGCATTTTTGACAATTTCCACTGCCCGAGCCACAGCACGACGAACAGAAGGGACTGTTTGGGCAATACTAGGATCATCTATTGTGTCATAATAGCCAATGACCAAAGATTTCCTATCTTTTGCCTCGTACACATCACTCTTGAAAGGGATTGGGGGAACGATCGGATCCATGTCAAACATAGACGATTCGAACAGCACTTGCATGACACGAACCAAATCCACAACCCGTTTGCCCATGGGACCAACCGCGACACGAAATGGGGGCAGTACATTACGGGGATCTAAGTCGACCACACCAATTGTACTTATTCGAGTAGCTGTCGGCTTAAAACCACATATACCACAGAATGCGGACGGGATACGGATGCTACCCAGCAGGTCTGTTCCAATTCCCACAGGGGAACCGCCCTGGCAAATTAGTAAACCTTCACCAGTGGAACTGCCACCTGGCTCATGCTTCTCGGAAACTGGATTGTGCATGTTCCCGAAAATCGGATTGAATCCGTTAGTGGTCAGTGCCAACTGAGAGGTTGCGGTCAGCACGAATGGTACAGCTCCAGCTTTACGAAGCACACGAATCACCACACAGTCCTCGGATTTTGGCTGACCAATTAGTTTGATCAATCCAATTGTACAATCATATCCCCGAATTGATAATAGCTCTTTGACACTGACTGGTATACCGTAGAGAGGAGATTTCTTATCATCAGATCTGGGATTCTCTGTCAACTGCCGAGCTTCATCCTCAGCCTCGCTGATAAACTCGCATATTCCCGAGTTCCCACTGTTCTTTTGTATCTCTATGACTTTTGACTGGAAGGCGTGTAAAACCTCCAAGGGAGTAACCGAATTGTTTTGGATTCCAGTTGATAATTGGTCTAAAGATAGCCGAGCTATTCCGCTCAATTTTCCCCGTTCGGCATCCGTCAGTTGCTTTAACTTATTCTCAAAGAAAGTGAACCTAGAACTCAGTTCACATTTTTTATCTAGTAGCTTTTTATTGATCGAAGGAGAGGATAGAATTTTCGGTTGGGACATCCGCCTGATCGTATAATCCATCTAGTTGAAACGAATGATCAATGAAAATGATAGCGAGACATATGTAAGTATTATGAATGTCATAATAAGTGAACAATGCAATATGGATACTAAAAAGTATCATGTTATACAGTCCCTCTAAAAGAAGCACTAGTAGTGGTTTGTTAAAAGCTCGGTTGTAAGATTATATTTGCGCTTCACGAGGAATCCAAGTTCAGAATTAGAAGGAAGTTTCAACTTTACATCAGGAAAAAAATTCGTTGGCAAATCAGTTAGAGGTTGTACTCTATCCTGACATACATGGGAGTACACGCTAAATTCAAGTAACAGATTGGCAAACAAAGCAGCAACTATGTCAACAATAAAAACGCAGACATAAAAGTATCGTGTAGCGAATCAGAAGGTCATAACTCCGAAAATTTCACAAGGGACTGGACTCCTATTTGACAATCATCAGCTTCAGTTTCAATTCAGTTTATTTAACCATCAACCTCGCACTTCTGTGTTCTGCTTTCGGTTGCTACCTTCATGCAGCGTCGAGTAAAGGGCAAAATAATAGCAGCATAAATTGGAAAAGATCCGAAAAGTCGAAGTAATAAGCGGAAACCAAGAGAACAAAGTAAGAGTCCGAATGCAACTACACGAAGACATCATTTTACCTCTTCGCTCTGTTAGATGACAGTCTGTACGTCACACTAACTGATTCCGATCATGATTCAGCCCAACCTCTCACTGTGTTTCGTCTAGCTGATCTTTATGTTTCTCCAAGCAGAGGAAACCCAGTTTTAGACAGAATTGTTATCAGTCATCCAGAATTATTCACCCTTTAGTGACGTGCAGCTGTCTCAAGCAGTGACTATTGTCCACTTCGTTTAAGGTCTAGGATATACTCCTGATTTGCTACTGACTTTTGCAGGCAAATCGGCCAAACAAAAATCAACTCCTTCAAACTTAACATGACAACATCCTTCTTCTACAACAATCCTTTTCCTATGCGTCTTCTGGAAGTTTATTCGAATCGTCACCGAGCAGCAGAGACAAAACTTTTATTGAAGATGGTCAGTTTAATTTCCGTCTTGTGCTGCTCCCTGGAAACCCTGATCTTCTGTAACTGTGGTCCATTTCCTTCTACGTTGAAATCTCCAAGAAGACAGAAGGGACGTTTCTACAAAGACCAAGAAATTCCAAAAGCAAGATACATTTCTGTTTCAATGAAAACGAAATCAAACACCCTGACAAGATGTATATCAGTCAACTCCTACGCTACCATTACACTAATAGCAAGACGTTCAGCATCTCTGTGGCAAGAAAAAGAACCAAGTGAACTGTGCTGTGGAAGTTGATAGTTGTGCATTCATCTACCCACCAAACAACTCTTCAAATTCAGTTATCCCAGAAGAAGGCGTGCATATAACCACTTCTTTTTTTTTTTACAGAAGAAGTGTTTAAACTACTTCGTACATCCAAAATAACCTCAGGTATTGGCCCTGATGGTCTATTTTCATCAGGTTCGAGACACCATGCCGTTGCTCTGACGGATGTATTTACTTCTTTTTAAGAAGACTTCTTTGTGCTCGCATTATATTCCCGCCTGTTTTCGTGAACTCGATCAATGTAATATGATTCTTCATGCATCTTCGACGCTCAACTCACCATTGAAAACCATGAGAGCACACGGATCAAACGGATCAGAGGCACAATATATTCCGTCTCACCATCCACAACCGGTTTTTATGAAAGCTGACCAAGACCAGGTTGGATTAGGAAACGCAAGTACGCCGGTTGGCCCATTGCCTTAGTCGCGCAACCCCATGGGAGATGACTGTTCCCTCACTGGTCAGTTATGTCATTCGGTCTTTGTCTGAAAAGATGTCTTTTCTATTCGATGTCTTTAACTCTTGGGACTAAGACGAACCTCTGTGTGATCTGTATCCAAGAATCTTGGTTAAATGAAAGTACTGAAGACGAACTCGTTCTCCATGAGAACTTCGAGTGCTTTCGTCGAGATAGAAAACAGTGCAAGAAGAGAACAGGTTGTGGTGGTATGGTTACTTACATCAATTCCGAGTGGTCTAGAGAAATTGAATTTGTTTTCACCTTATCTTGTAGAGGTGTTGACTGCGTGGTTGTTACAAATCATCCTAAATTCTACCCTTTTCTTGGTACTGTGACCAGCCATCTGTACTTAGCTCCCTTTTGCGTCCAGAGGGACGTCAACCTGTTATTTGACGCTTTCTTACCCGTTCCGATTCCATTTCTATCTGATTATTTATGCATTGTTGTCGATGATCTTAGGCATGGGCCTATCTGGTCAAACTAACCTCAGTCTCATCCCAATTCAGGGAAATGCAGTTTCAGGCGGCTTTATCATCAACCAGTCCGAACATTTTCGCTTACAAATGAAAGCTCCTGTTTCAACAACTGACCACACGCTCATTATCATCAAATCCAAAATTTATTCACGTTCAGCACACTGTTCACTCGTCAGGACAAAACAAGTAAAGGTCACCTCTAAAAATTGTTACCCACCAACACTGTCGTTCTTCAAGGATCCCCTTCCATTGTTTCTTCGTGGTTTCATTCCGATTAGTCTCGTCGCCCACCAAACTTACTTACGAAGGGACAGAGTGCCGTATCTGATTCGTGTTGCTCTATGGAGACTGTATTTTTAACAACAGCAGAATAACTTCTCCAATGCTTGGATCTCTGAGAAGGCAAAAAGGAATGAATTTATGAACTACACGATCGGGTTTCTGTGAAATGACACTCCATCCTTATTAAATGAGAGATACAATGACCTAGAACGACATTTTCCCACCAGTTCTGTACCACTAATAGAAAACTTCTCTGGCACGGAATTCGGCTTCGATGTGGACAACCGACCCCTTCAAAGAACTACAGTATAGATGTCGACAACCTGAATTCTGCGTTCATTCATCCTTCATCGAATACTCTACCATCCTATTCTCCTTCTGTTCCCTCAGATATGAAAATATTTTCCTCGGAAGATGTCTTCGAGTTACTTCGAACCTCGAAATCAGATTGTGCTATGGGTCCAGATGGCTTATTCTTTACCGTTCTCAAATGCAGACCAAGTCAATTATCTGAATTCATGACTTCCCTCATGAATAAATCTGTTGGTGGTGGGGTTATTTATGCCTCCTGGAAACCCGTGACAGTGGTACCTATTCCCAGACATTCCATTTTCAACATTTTGTCAAAACGTTTTCATCCCATCATCATCACTTCTTGTGCGGTCAAGTTGACCGAGTGCACTACTCTTAGCCGATTGCGTTCCTATTTTTTTGTTCCAAATGACCCTTATCAGTTTGTGTACACATCCAGCAGATGCACTCTGGATGTAGTTTGTCATTTCATTTCAAAGAACTAAAATTGTCCCATGAAATCCGACTATTCATCTTCTTTTAATTTGGTTCTCCGTTTCCCACTTCTTCAAAAGCTGTATTCTTTTGGCTATCGCACTTCTTTACTCTGGTGGCTGAAAGACTACTTTCCCAATAGAACTCAACATGCTAAAGTTGGTACAAGTTTATCGAGTCCCTTGATGAACAACTCACGTGTTCTTCAGGGTGCCGTTCTATCCCCTATTTTTTCATCACATATATCAGCGACTTGATCACTGCATCACATGCACTATATTTTACGTACACCGATGACGTAGTACTCGGTCAATCCATCTCCATTCAATCGGACTTTAACTCTTTTCCCAAGAACTTACACAGTATTCAGAAATTTTCATCGCTTTCCGGACTACATCTCAACACTTTCAAATGTTTTGATTGTACTCTATCCATTCCTCGTTCCTCTTACCGTAATAAGCAATCAGCCGTCAACATTGTCCCCGTTTCCAGAGCTGACTCGGTCGAATACATAGGCGGACCCCGCCCATCCCCTGTAACTTGACTTATCCGCATGCGGTTCACTCCCCTTCAAACATTTTGCATCTAGACTTATGCCATCCCGCGTAAATGCCTATAGCAACTCTACAGCACGTGCTCTGGTTGACAAGAGGAAAGTCACAGAAGAACTTCGCGTGAACTTCGGCGGCTGAACCAGTTTTATTTTTATACCTGTTTCAGAGTGACAAGGATCAGTTCCCCTTCCTTTTGGCTGAACTGTGGGTCTGTTGATTTGCTAAAGCCCTCAGTACAAACAATACCTTTCACTACTGTCCCGATACCCAAATCTTGTTATTCCCGTTTCTTTGATAAACGCTTTCGTTCTATGGCTCTTAGTAGTTCTTTTGGTCTTAAACTTACAAAGCATGCCATTCTTAAACGTCTGTATTCTTCCTTAAATTCACCCGACAATCCCTTACAATTTATCCATAAATCGATCAGATCACTTGTGGATACTATCGCTTCCCTAGTCTGTCATATGACCAAATTCTTGGACGGATTAAAGAAGTCTATCGGATGCGCTTTTCTACACTACTCATCCCATTCCAAGCCTATTCTGCTGTCTTTCCTCCTTCGTAAACTGGAAGATTTTGGCTGCCCCATCCTCTTATTGGCATGATTGTCTGATCGTTTTACCCGCATTAGCCAGTGCACACAACTGGGTCTTAAAACGTACAAACTTTTCATGAGTGCTTCAGGCAGCTGTCCGTTCCCCCTACTTATTCTCGTCCTAGATCAGTGACCTGTCAGCCAGTCATCCGGTACAGTTACGCTGATAATGTGGCTTTCCATCAATTAATTTCTGACTACTAGGATCTCAACAACTCTTCTATTAGTCTGTCTCATATCTGTAGTTTCTCTGTTCAATCCGGTTTAAAACTTGATTTATCCACATGCTTTGAGTGTATATTTACCCCTTCTAGATCGACTTATCCTTTTGGCCCATTCATCATTTTGGCAAAGCCACTAGCTAGAGTATCTTTCGTCTTTTTTTCTCTTTATTTACTTTCTTTTGTTATCTGATAATGATACCATATTTCAGAAAGGGTTTGCGGCCAACTGGAGGCCGTCAGTTGTGCAAAGTGACCAGCAGTGTCGGAAGCAGGACTCGAACCCTCGAGGCAGAAGGGATGAAAGCCCGTCAGTGACGACCCTTTGACCACCGCCGGTCTGTCAGGCATTTCAGAATCACCATGGTTGGAAATTTGAGATGATAATCTCACGTTTCCAGCTGTCGAGAGAGAAAACGCGAAGGCTACCGTATTTCCTCGATAATAGAACCTATACAAGTAGTAAGCAAGATTTTCCTGAATAATCTTAATATAAGCTCGACCAAGAAAATAAGCCCTAGAGGAGACCCTCGTCCACCGAGTGACTTGACAAGGCGGGAGCACACTGATGAGCACTGTGAGATTCCAACTGCCAAAGCTATTCGACGGTGGGGCAAATGCGATTTTATTCGCCGAAACCTGCTCAAGCGGCAAAGTATGATAACAATGTGCAAACCGTTTCACTTACTGATTACCCTATGCAGCAACTGCAATAGGACTCGACTACTTTGCTCTGACCGTTTCTTTGACCGAGGTCCCCAGGTCTAACACTTTGCTCAGCGTGAGCAACTCGCACGTCCCAGTTATTGCAAGATGGACCTATCAAAAGTCGATATGGAGCGTCCAACCAGAGTAAGTGCAATTTGTCACCGTCTGTTAGATCCATCTTGAAATAACTGAGACTTGTAAATTGTTCATACCGAGCAAACATTCAGGCCTGGCTTCCTTTGCTCGATTGAGCAGTCCGAGTTGAACTACCACTGGCACACACTTGACAATGGTTGGTTGTGGATTATGATTCAATTGACCACTCCGGTTAAATAAATAAGTTCAGTTCTATCACCGGGAGTTTCTACTAGCTTTTGTGTTTGTCGTCAAAGCAATATCGTTGAAAAAAGAAAGCGCTTCTCCGTCGAGTACAAAAAAGTAACTGGTGAAGACTCCTGAGCTATGAATTTCACGGCTTTCTTTAAAAAGAAAAAGCCTACGGTCCGAATGGTCTGAAACTGCAGAGCCGTCAAATCGAATGGTAATTTTGGATCAGGGTTTCAACCATCATTTTTTAGACTGGAAGATATCATCTGTGAATAAATTATTGACAAGAGGTCAAAAACCTTGGCAGTGTGCTGGGCTGATATTCCAGTACTTGCTCCCTTAATGAAAACACATTTTGAAACATCCCCGAGAGAATTTTAGGCATACAACACTGACTTCATGGCTTCATTCTGTGATATAAGTGGTCTCTATGATGATTATCCACGCTGTTCAGGCAGATGGTGAATTTGCCAAAAGTGCACTTGCATCGAAGAACTTTACTGATGGCGCAGACGTTTCCAAATATCAACTCCCCGATGTGATTCACATAGATGAAACTGCAGTATTCACAGTCCCAGGATTGTGGACGACATTTGATGAGATCAGCTTCTCTTCAGTCCAAATTTCTTCCACTGGTTGCTTAATTTTCTGCTGAATATCTGGACGGAGGGACAGTCCCACTCATATTCACCACTAAGGTCAAAGAAGATGACATAGAACGCGTTTCAGGTATTTATTTTCTGGCAACCGAAAAAGCCTGGCGCCCACAAGCCACTAAAACGAAGTGCGCCGGTTGATTGCTGTCTCTTGCTTTACAAGGTGATCAACAAGGTCATCTAACCTGCGATTAGGCCAATATTCATCACGCCAAAGGAGAGAAGAACTTCCTTGCAGATAGAAAGAGGTCAAATACTGATTCCCGCAGGAAGGACTTCACATCTCCACTGTCTTTAGTTTGCAATAAGCAAGCCTTTCAAGGACTATTAGAGCATTTAAATCAATGACTAAATTGAAAATAAGACGAAGAGAAATCAACTTCAAAACCTTGCAGGGCCTAGCTGGAATAAAGCACTAATGGTCTAAATCACTGACAGCTGTTTTATCAATGCACTACAGGCTACATGAACACTGGGTACCCATATAAGGAACGCTGTACTGCTGAACACGAGAGACCTGGGCCAATGGTTCTGCAGAAATGGAATTCAGGAAAAATCTGACCCGAACTCGGGATTTGGAGACCTATGACGACATTGCAGATGATGACGTGAATGAATTTCACTTAACGTGGAAATTCGGCACATGGATAAATGTAGATTTTGATATCCGAGAAATAATACATCCCAAAAATGAGCCCTAGTTCAGTCTTTGAAGCAAAAATAAACTCGAGACCGTGATTTATTCTAGGGGAAACATGATATGTTATCAGATACGAAAGCCATGACCTTTCGACGTTAAACCGAGTACCACTTCCCCTTTCGTTTACCCATGACTTTCCAGCTCTCTTTTACTGTTCTCCTGTTATTTTTACTGATCTGCCAAAGAAATAGTTCAAAATTCTTTGACAAGAAATATCGATTTTTATTCGGATAACCTTTTTGCTGTCGAATTTACTATCGGCTATTTGTGTGAATCACACTTGGCCGCAAATAAAAAGCTAACCTAGGAAAACTCTTTTGATTCCACTCAGGTGCTGCTATCCCACCTCAACACCTTCCTCTTCTCGATCCATACCGTCTCGCACACATGTGTTTATATACATATATACATTGACAGCAAGTAGTATGTAAGCGCGAGGGTACCCCCCCCCTCCCTTCCCGGAAGCACACGACCAGCCTCGCGGCCGTTGCCGCCCATCAGGTATACGCACCCGGGGCCCCTCTGCTCACTTGTCTTCATACTTGTGCACTCCGTTGTAATATGTATACTAGGATCTAATTTGAATCGTCTGGAGTGTGAATGGATACTCTTCATTGAAGAGCCCTGGTAGTTATTCGTGTCTGGGTCACTGCTAACTCAACGAACAACGAGGCTGCATACGCAAGCCCTCATATTGATAATAATTAGCATATAAACGTGTGGATAAATTAGATCCTAGTGAACATATAGCATCAGAGTGTACAAGTATGAGAACGAGTGGGTAGAGGAGTGCCGGATACGCATACCTGATGAACGGCAGCAACAGCGAAACCGGTCGTGTGCTTCCGGGGAAATTTTGTCCACTCCTTTACATACTACTTACTATCAATATGAACAGTTGCACATACAGCCTCGTTTTTTCGTTGGGTTAGCAGTAACCCAGACACGAACAGCTATGAGAAATCTCAATTGTGATTCATTTTTTGGCTCTTCAATCAAGACTGTCCGTTTATACTCCGGATGATTCAAATTAGATCCTAGTGTACATATTACATCGGAGTGTACAGGTATAAGAGTAGGCAGAGAAGTACCGGGGTACGCATACCTGATGAGCGGCAACAACCGCATAACATGTTCGAGAAATCGGAGGAGATGTATAACGATCACTTGGGATAAAAGGCTGCTATCAGTGCCCAACATAGGAAGAGGCATCTCTTCATTACTCCCTCGATGTTCCCCCCAGAAGCAATTAATTCTTCAGGGACATCAGTAACCAAACTCGGAAAGCCACAGAGTATTCTCAGTGCTAATAGACCAGATCTTGCAACCGTAGAGTAAAATACTACGAACCGCGGCAATGTTTATCCATCCTTTAAGGGAGAGCTAGATGTCATGGCGGCACCACAGTTGCCGCTAGTTGGTGAAAGCTGCTGTATCTCTCGCTATTCGTGATGTGATCTTTTGTCTACCACCAACCTCGGCTGTAATCAAGCTGCCAAGGTATTTAAAGTTGCTGAACTACTCTAGATAATGACCACATAGGTTGAGTTTGAGCACAGGCTTCTGCCAATCGTGTAAAATTATCTTCACTCAGAGAGGTGATATCATCGGCATATTCAAAGTCGAAAAACCCTGTTCTTTTGGAGAATTTTAACTTCGCCGGTTGGAAGACCAGATAAAGCATTCCATAGAAAGTCCTCTGTGGCAAAGCTGAAGAGAAACGAGGATATAGAGCAACATTTTCGTACTCTATTGGAGACGACAAAGCAGGACAAAAGCCGGCGGTAGGCCCTAACCAGATCTGAGGTTTGACGGTACAGCTCTTTGAGGACCGACAAGTACTTACCAGGTACTGCATTTCACAACAAACAGTTCCATAGTGCAGTCCTATCGACAGAATCGAAGTCCACGCGAATGTCTTGGTGATGGTGTGATGGAGCTCTGTCAGCTTTCGGAGGGTGGAGAATTGACGTATAAATTCACGACCGATACAAAATCCAGGCTGCTCGTCGCGCTTTTGGTGCAACCTGCAAAGTATAACAGACGCAAGCAGCTTCGATATTATTGGAATAAGGCTTACATCCCTATGGTTAGCGCAGTCACCTCGCGAGCCTTTCTTATTTTTCGATGCCTCTTAAAAGAATAGGTCGCTCTGAATTCCAAAACCTTTAGAATAAAGCGTGAGGTTCTCTGGCACCCAGTTCTCCACTGTCTTTCAAAAAGGCTGGTAGAAAGCCATCGGTGTCCGGCGCTTTGGGACTTCTCGGAGCATGGGTTTCCCTTCGGATCTGAATAGATGGATCTTCAAAACGGGCCACTGGAGGTGCGTCGGAGGAGCTGCAGGAGAGGCTGACACTGAGGGCCAGTTAAAACACTTCTGGAAGTGCTCCACTCAGCTTTCAAGACGCCGTTGCTGATTTAGAATAGGCTAGCCGTCAGCTTCACATTGTTTCAATCACACCTGGTGGCTTCCTACCGGTGACTCGAATGAGACAGAACAGTTTGCGGGAACTTCCCATGGCAGCAGCACTTTCCGTCTTTGATGCACCTTGCGAGCACCCGATCGCGCAGTCCTTCCGAAGACTTGAGTTTAGTGCGTGTCTCGTATATTGCAGTGTTTCATTATACTCGCTTCCAGTCGGGATCGACTGGTGAGCGTTGAGAGGGCGCAGGGATCTATCAGAAGTCCAGGGTCTTAAGGCACAACAAGACAGATCACAACTTACTAGACCAGTGAAATACAAAGCATTATTGATTAGCTACCAACGATGGGTTATGTGACCAGGTGGGGCTTCGGCTAGCAAGTTACGGAAGACCGATAGGTAAGACGGATTATAAGGCTTATTGCAATCTCTCCGTCGTTTCAGCTTGCTTTTAAAGCACGCATTGAAGCACACGGAAAGCTTAGTGAAAACAGGTGAGTAGTTGGAGTCAAGTGCGATGGTACACTACGGTCGACGGTCTAGTAATTAGTACCGCTACGTGTGGCTGATTGATGTGTGATCGATCGGGGTATACTGCTAAGTCGGAAAGAGTGAACGCCGCGTGGCGTATCGGAGATAAGAGCGTTGAAAATTCATACTGACGAGCAGCAGAAGATGGTTAGAGCACAGAATCGAAAGCCTTTCTCTGTTTTCTGAACTAAAGGAATCTAGCTCAAAAAGACCTTCTAACTGAGTCCCATTCGATGACCGTCGATCTTCTATCGTTTTCTCATCTCCTGTCGGAATCACAACATTGGCCCGGTTCGCTTCGAGCAAGAGGTCTTGTAGCCTTTGGTGGAAATCATATACGATTGTATTTGAGCTACAACTGGTGGGTGCAAACACTGGGACCATAAACATGTCACACCTATCGGGAAGACGATTTCCCACTTCGCACGGAACCCTAGGTCTAGTTGCGCATAAACTACGGTCGACTGAGATACAGTTTAGCAGTACCACTTCAGCACTTTCACCGGGAGTATTGCCAGTTTTTAAGAGCGGGTGAAGAATATCAATAAGTTTGAACGTACATAGTTTCAAATGGGCAAAGGTTATTAAAGCAAAAAATCAGATAATCAGTGATATGTCCACGGTTAGGGTTGGAAAACACGGGAAAATTGGTTGAGGTAACCAGGACCCTTAACTTTACCAGGTTGTCAGGTTAACATTTTCTCTGATTCGTTGTTATAGATGGTCTTCCTGACACGGTGTACCAGTTGTTCTCACTATATATGATCGGAAATATTTTCAAGCTACAGTGTTCACGGTTGTTCAGGGGTGAGAGATTATGAACGTTAAACAATTATGGCCCATTTGTCAAAACTAAATCTAGTTGTACTTCGAGTCTGATGGAAAAAAGTACCAATTTTATCAAGCCAAGCGTTATGAGAAAAGTAAAGCAATGCCTGTTAAAGCACCGACAAATACGCAAGGGGATTCACTCATTTGTGCAATTACCGAGGTAGACAGGAGATCAGAAAATATGTTTAGCTCAGAACGCGATGCACTACGTGCCTTATAAATATTTCCGATGAGCATCGAGTGAAATTCCCCCAGAAAATGTGGCTTACACTCTAAGATGTGACAGCTAATCTTTTCAGTTAAGTGAGGGAAGGCCAAACTACTTGACTAGCTACATTTGTTTTTAACTTAAGGTCATGGAAATCTGAATTTCCCCAGTACTACATAGCTGAAGGCCAGCCTGCCAGCCTACACCGTGTTTCTTTACCATCGCATCACGTTTATTGATAATCCGTTTGAACATTTCAGAGTTTGTTGCCATAATTCACAATAGGTTCAGTATGTGCCAGAACACGTGACGATTTCATAAACGTGCACTCATACGACAACTTTGGTGAAATTCACTTTAGCACGATTACGAGTATCGATAGAAAACTCAGCAGAAGAAAGTCACTTGTGGCGTTGAACCATTCCATTTTATTGTGATAGAACACATTTCACATGACGCATCGATTTTTCGATACCCCCTGAACCGATCTGGGTAATGACAGAACACGGTTTAAGTATGATGCCTAATGACCGCATCCAAATCATCGTACGAAGAAAGTTACTTTAGAAATAATTTCCATACCTAGGTCTTCTGACTGAGCCATTTACGTGCAAACCCATGTAAGCTATTTCATCCCGTTCGGTCGAAACAAAATTTGGCACCGATTGGCTGATTTCCTTCTGATTTGTCACAAACTGATAGGGCCATCGATTCACTTTGCTGGCTTCAGCTTTGCTGTCGATCTTGGACAGGCGATGACGTATTGTCTGCAAGCGGAACTAGGCTGTCTACCGATGATACGTCAGCCCATAGCCTCATAAAATTATTTCCTTTTTTCGGTATTCACTTTCTTCTACCTATCTAGTAATTGTGTAGTATTTCAGGAAGGGGTCACGACCAGCTAGAGGCTGCCATTTAAAGAAGGTGACCGGCCACGGCCGAGGCCATATTCGAGCCCGGGACATAAGCGTCTAAAGTCCGACAGGATGACTATGTAACCGCCGACGGTCCAATTTTGTCAATCCTAACTAAATCATTGTTTGCTCGGTCTGTTTCGCCTTTGTGGTCAAAGCAGGTGCCACTATAGCCTATGGTTCGATAACAGGTGTGTCTACTCAGAAATCATAGCAGTCAGTTACTCAGGTACCAAATATTATTTAACTCTGATCAGTGAGACATTTTCCGTCGTCGCCTATCCTGCAGAGGTTTCCAGTGACAGATGAACACGGAAAAGACGGCCATCCGCTGTTTTCGGTTTGTTCACATGGAGACTGGCCATCGGAGTACAAAAGCTGCATCACTCGAGGCTGCACAATCAGGGCAGATCTAGTTGATCGGCGATCCCCCAAAATGGATGCTCATCATTAGACTTACGCTGATCTATTCCTTTAGAAGTTCCATGAGAAGAAGCATCCGAATTTTTCACAGACACACTAATTATGAACTTTAAAAATCATCATAGAAGTTATTTTTTTTTTACAAAGAACAACTAGATAGAACAGAACTTTTCAAGAAGCAGTATAAGGAGTCGTCCAAGTGTGACTTTGAAAAACGATTCTTGCAATTTAAGTGACCGAAATATTGGGAGGGGCTTAAGGTTTATGTACATATCGAAACTGATGGATTTATGTAGAGCCGAACTCACGGTGAATACTCCGTAATTAGGCCCGGACGAGTTAGTACTCAGTAAACCGTTAGTTTTCGATAAATTGTAGAAAAAGTGCATCTTTCGGAAGTCTATATTTACCACTTTTTCTCTTTCTGAAAACTGTCTAATTTAGTCATCCCCTCACTTCTCTGGTACTGCCTTCCACTGCAACTAAGAGTCCTCTGACTATGAAAGACTGGAGCTGAATTAGCACCGACAATGATCAGTGACCTAAGGCAACAAAGGACCCAGTGCTTGAAAGGGCACCGCTCAGGCTGTAAACTTGTCAGGTGAAGTGCCCGGGGTTGTGGGCTACTAAGACAAACCACAGACCACGTGTTCAGCTGCAGCTGGTATTGAAGTTCAGCTCACCCGTCGCCTAACGGACTGGCTGTCCTAACGATCACGGAGAAGACAAGTCTTGGTTGAACACTGAGTGACTGGGCGTGAAAGTCTTTGTCACTGTGCTCGCGAGCACAGGCTAATATCAGTAGCGAAATGAATCGAGGCTGGCTATCGACTGTTATTGGGCCGTTGATTGGAAACGCGTCAGTGGGGCAACAAAAAGCAGCCGTTCTTGATCGCAAAGATCCTAGGTACGATTAAGAGAATTTAGCCGGTCCTGCTCTTTATCGAGAATACGCGGAACGATTTTCAGTCAACCTTTTCCCATTACGAAGAAATTTCATCTACTCTTCACCATAATCGCAATAAATTTGCGTTTCACCTAAACTAATTCTTAACTCATCAGTTTCAACCGACAAAATTCACAAACATTTGCGGATATTAGTTTTACACCTCTGACAATCATAAAACTAAGGAAAACCTTCAGCTATATTCAGTTATCCGGTATTCACTGACACACCGTTGTTGCGTGTTCTTGTAATCTGGCGAATTTTCCGCTCCCATGGATGGGGCGAGTTTACAATCAAAAGCAGAGGTTGACTCGGTAGACTCAGCTTAATCACAATTAACGAGCACGTATTTGTAGAAATACCAGTAACGCGACTGTCGGAATGAGTCAGCATCTTTGTATCGTCCCTTTGGGGTTACAAATTACACTTTTAAAGTCATGATCCGTCCGCACCGATGTCGCCGATTTTCATTTCAGAGAGACAGTCTGATGGCTTTTTTCGTCTGACATGGGAAAACTCACAAACTGACTATAGTCAATGCTATCAATAGTCAAGATAGAACTTCGAAACTCACGGGGTTGGCTTGAGAATTATTGAACGCATTGTGCAGTATGTGTGTATGTGAGTCCGACAATAAAAAATGTCATCACCGAATCTCTATAGTTTGGAGGCTTTCCTAGACTCTCCTCCTCAGCTGACTTTACCAGTACCAACAGGTCGCGGACGTTCTACTAGAATATCCAGGCGGATGGTCATTTTACAGGAGGATGAGAGCTAACCGGAGCCGAATTCAGCCACATTTCATACATGAACGAAGACGCAAAGAAATAGCAACAGGCTAGCGGGCAAGCTTTAGCAATGTGTTGCTTTATTTTGTCGATTGTCACGTGGTTTCCCCGGCCACGGATCTTCTTTGAGTGTTAACCTGTGCGTTGGTCGTATCAGTTCCCTTGATCCCTGCAAGGAGGCTTTAAGCGCACGCTGTACTGGAGCACACGAGGTGTCCGTGTTTGTTGGTTTGAATCTCATCGAAACCAAACACAACTGTCCCCCCTCCCAGATGGCAACCTCCCTGGTTGAAATATCTTTTTTGCAAGAAAATCCGCTTTCCGTGGGGGGAAGGGGTGATACAACTGTACTGTAACTATTTAGTCCATTTTAGCTCATGTTAAATCGTCCAAAACCCCAAAGCGTATTGAGTGGCACAGGCATCTATGCTACGATAGTCCCTCTAGCAAGAAACGCTAGTCTAGATCGCTTAAACTGTTTCTTGCAGGGAGATATTGTGTCCGGAGAGGGAGATGATGAAAACGAGCTGGTCACGTAAGCCGTGTCATTTTCAACGTAGTGTTTGCTAGCGATACACATTTTCTGTCTTTCATCTATTTTACAAAGTGAACATAGCCGGAAGGATTGCCTAATATCTGACTTACTCATCTTCGGCTATAGAAAAGTTTTTGTGTAACTGTAATAACATAATCTACGCGATATCCGATTCTCATGGAGGTTGAATAACATCTAGGAACCTTTTTTTTCTTTTCGTCAAAAAGATGAAGAACCGGTAGCTTTTTTGCGAAGATAAGTCGTCCCTTAAATCAAGCGGCATCATGTTCATATACCGATGGGAGGTAACAAACCGTTGGAATATCTTCCCTTCAAGATAGGAATACATGCATACTCGGTGGATAAAAATCTTTTGTTGTAAACTGCTACGGTTTTACCATTGTTGTTTGGCTGAGTCATCTTTCTGTAGAATACGCCGTACCTGAAATGACTAACAGCCGTTAGTTCGGCAATCTTACGATAGCCTTCCACAGGATCATTCAGTTGGATCTCTTTTACGTTTTGACTGAATAAAAACAAGTACCTGCTTTGTGAACCCATGATGCAAGTGTAGCTTCACAAAACCGACCACATCATAACTTTGTTGAACCGATAATCCTAAAATCAACTGAGCACGATTTGTGAGCGAAACTGGTGAGTTTACGACGAATGATCTAAGTGTTAACCAGAAATTGATACAAAAGAGGCTCCCTAGCATCACAATTACCCATCACTTTATCAGTAATGGTGTAGATAAACGTCTAGTCGAGTCACTTTGACAAGTGAACAATACTGAAGTCACAGCCTGAGGCAGGAACCTTCTCACCCTTATCAGCTGAACCAGATAAAACATGGTCTACCTGGTTAGGGCTCCCAATACACACAGTGGTTTAGCAATCTCTCCTGACATCGTATCCGTAGTCAAACTTGCTACCACCAGTTTTCGTTCAGAACAAAACTGCCGAAGAAATATGACCCGAAAAAGTTTTTTGTTGGGGGGGGGGGAGGGGGGGGGGGGGAAGCAATGTTTTATTGTTGGTTTATTGAATACTGAGGACCCGGGTCGATCGCAGATCTGTCGAGTTTCATGAAGCCTGTAGATTTATGAGATTTGCGGACACATTTTGCATCCAGTCATTCGACTGACGTGCTATATTACTGGCTTATATGCGTGTCATGCTTAAGTGCCGATCAATGATTTTACCGAACGATGGCTTGGTCTGCCGGTCGGCTGGCCATAAATAGACCAACCATGAAGTCATGCGGATCGGAATGATAATGCTTCAAACCACAGGCTGGAATCCCGTGTTCTATTTGCTATTTCCTACAGACGGCGTGTGCAGACCATCTCCACTAGTAAGTCCAACCATGAAGTGATAGCACGGGGTGTGAGGGTGTCAGTATATCGTACTACGAGTCAACACATTATTTAAAGACTGGTGTGTTCAATAGGCCCGTGGACATCGAGGGAAAGTCGAAATTCATGAGTGGCTACTACATTGGTTGATAGTAGGCAACTCTGCACAATCACACAGGCTATAACTAGGCAGATGGATTTCATATATTCGCGGACGCTGACACATTCCGACTGTCCTGTTAGTAATATTCCTACGAATATGAGCGCATATTTTGTAATTAAACTGAATCAAGTGAAGTTTCCGTAACTGCGTGTAGTCTTTCTCGAGACGGGTTTATAATCGAATACACAGGTTTAAACCGTACGGGGTCCGCCAGTGTCCATCGAGTAAAACTGCATCAAATTTTTAAGAGTAGGCACACGGAAGTGCAGGTTGACTCAGATGATTCAGTTTAGTTCCAACAAGTGAGCTCATGTTCGTGTGAATTCCACTCACAGGCCAATCGGAAGGCATCGACGTGTTTATGTAATGACTTTGGGGTTACCAATTACATTTTTCAAGTCATGACTCGTAAATAACGATATTGTTTATCTTCACTTCAAGGGGATAATCTGACAACATTTATCAGCTGAAATAGGAAGCGTGCAAACACTAACGGCAGTCAATGCCGTAGTAAACAATATAAAAATTTGAAACTCTCGGAGCGTGCTTGGTGTTACTGAACATCCTGCACAAGATTCAGGAAACGTAGTTTGTAACGAGAAATCTACCACTAACCCCTTCCCAAATAACTTCTCACTTATCTTTTTATGTATCACCGCACAACTTTGAAGAAATATATGATAACTGTGCCTATGGTGTAATAATTGTTGGGTTCGTAACAAGGTTTGCTAGATGAGCTTATTCAAAACGAGAAAAGAATGGGGAGAGGTAATTGATTCAACGAGAGAAATGGAATACTCTATTATCTTTCAAAATCTAAAACTGGGCATGATCTGACGAAATATCTTAGTCATACGTGCATTCAAAAATGTTTGGACCATTTCAAATTTGAAACAATCCGGAGGTTGTATAAGCCCGATGCTAAAGCACATAATATAAGATGTGTTTGGTCTCCATCTATGAACTTACCTTGATAATGACAAAAGCTTCTCTAAATGATAAAGAAGACCGAAGTTCCTTAAACCACCGTTCAGAACATTTCTCTTCAAAATGTTTCACAACCCCAAAAAAGCAACCAATCAAATTTATTACCACCAATCACATGACAAGCATATTTATGTTTTGCGTCAACTCGTTTTAACTCACTGGTTCAATCCAATCATATTGTCTAGTATAGAAGTTATTATCAATCTTACTAAGACAGGATTTTGCTAATAATCCGCAAGAATGCGTGTGTGTTTGTGCTGACCTGCATTGCTATTTGTTTGTTCCAACTCTGTCACGTGATTTTAAGATGAAACAAATTGTCGATTGAAAATCCGACGGCGTAACGAGTGATGCGTTACATCTGGGAGTACTGCAAATTTGATTTCGTTCTCCGCGATAGGCAAATGCGATTGGTTAACTATTCCCGCTGAGGAAGAAAAACCAGTGTGCCTCTGATGCTTTTAATGTCAAGTGCTATGTGAAAGCCGTAGGACGGGATGATACGTGAGCTTTCTCTATGAATTTCGTAATTAAAGACTGTTAAAGGAAAGTGAATTATTATTATTATTATTATACTAGTGCGTGATGATTAGACGAAGTTTTGTGCGGATTGCAAATATACATGTAGTGTCGACTGCGATGCATACAAATTTTACCCAGTATATAACTAGATTCATGACTTTATTGAGGTATATCAGACCACTGAGTAATGGTACGGATTTATTCAGTTTTTTCTTATTTACTTTGGTTCTTTGTTGCTCTGTGGGTAGTTGAATGTGTGCCCTTGGTTTCCAGGGTAAAGGGCTGTGAGAAAATTGAACTAAAATGCGATAAGTTACGGAAATATAATTGAACTGCTCAACAGGATCATGTAAACTATTCTAGGTTATATTTAGATTAGATTACCACATAAATATTTCGGTTTAAACCGCATCTTCGGCAAATACAGTTTTCATGGTTGCGCCCATATGAGAATATCAACGGAAATTATTTCATAATTTGGAAACTTCCCGTTAAACGTGCTTTAAAACTGCACCCTAACGGTAACCTTCAAACGTTCCGAAGAATGAGAATTCCAGTTCGCGCCAGTGTGAGCGTTGGCATCAAGGTCATTTGAGAGCTCCTCCTTAATCGCTTATTTTGTTAACACGATGGCGATGGAAAGATCCACTAAAACTAAATTCTCTCGGAACATCCGTAAGGGGCACCCAAGCAGAAAGGAAAAAGCCTATTAGTCTGAATCTTCTGTAACATAACTTGCTCAGTGTTCTGATGCGAATGAGAGCACCAATTATCGGACAAATCACAGGAAATCTATCACAGATACACATTTCAGAGGTAGGCTCTCAAGCAGATTGAATGATTAGGATGATTTTACGTACCTTACTTTCAAAACCAGTGCCGGGAAGCCCTGTTCGTAATCTAGCGCGAGAATATTCCCAGGCACGGTCAGTCCTCGTTGGACTTAAGGTCGCTACAATTTTCAATGCGGCTAATATCACGTGATATGAAGGCTTGAGTGCAAGCCCACCAAAAGAGGGCTCGTATTAACTCCATCAGAGGATTCAAATCACGCCGTCTGTCGTTTTGGCGATGGGTTTGTTTCTGATATGAGTGCATGGTATATGCTGAGCCGTGAAGGGTTCAGAAAAAAGTCATTCAGGATACGAATTTCACTGGGAAAGTTATCCTGCCAGATGCTGATATGTCACACAAGCGAAAATTACTGATTTTCATCGGAATAAAAAGTGTTCAGATTTTTTGTTGTGATTCAATTACCCCCCCCCCCCCCTCGAATGGGGGAGGGGGAAAATCGTCACCGTTATGACTGAAAATTTTGCCGAATTCAACTAAAAGAAGTCGCTTGAGAAGGTTATTGTTTTTCAGGATAACGCTTCATGTTATATTATGTTATGTGAATTTTATGTGAGCTTTGTGTAGATAAAGTCATGCAAGACTATTTGTCTGTTCCTTATTCACTGTAAGATACGTAAAAGCACGCGCAACTTCAAGGTCCAATCCATACAGTCACCCTATAATATCACTGGTTAAAACGTGATCGTAGAAATCTCTCTTCTCTGATCAGATTAGTCAAAGGGTTACCTACACAGAGGCCACCGGAGTCAAAAGTACGGCTTGCAATGAAGCATAAGATAGAAAATTATTTCATCAACATGATGAACCCTAAGTCAATGAGACGGCGAAAATTCTGAATAATTAATGCAGACCAGATGTTCGATACTGAATTTGATATCGTATTCTGTTCTGTCGCACTAGCTCTAGTGAGAAAACTCCTTTGCCTTCGAGTCATCTTGTTTATTTCACAAAAACAGACAGTTTATATAGAATACTAGGTGACTGAAGTCAAAACCGTGGTACGAAGTTCATTGGTTCAGAGCTATTCCCATAACCGGGCCTTCTAAATGGCTATTTAGTTCAAGTCGCCGATGGGCTGATTCACTTGCGGTCTGTTAAAACAACTGTTGGCCCCCGATCGGTGGAACTAGTTGCGTTCCGCCAAAAAAAATAAAACGTTTTGGCCTCTGATTGGTTGACTTCGCCCGGTTCGTTGATGGCGACTGTTCGCGGCTGATTAAGTGGTTTCCTTCCTTTTTGTCGCCAACTGACCGGGTCATCTACCCACCTCGCTGGCCTGAGCTTTGTCATCGATTTTGGACGGATGAAGACGTGCTGTCTGCTAATAAAAGTAGGCCGACTATCGATGCGTCAGCAAATACCCTTACACATTATGTTCCTAATAATGTTTGGGTTATTTCAATGTAAAAAGATCTTGTTTAGTTGCCCCTCATAGGCTCATATTCCGTCTTGATTGCCCCAGACCGGTATCTGCTAAAATATGGTTTCGTCTGCATTTTTAGTATAATTGTTCACCACAGGCAAGTAGACCACAAAGGTTGTTGTTCTAAAACCTCGCCACTACTTGCCAGTCACGGTACATGAAAAATTACGCGGTTCTGCAACAATATGGTTGTGTACGAGTACTAAATGTTCTTATCGGACACCTGTAGGTGTCGGTTTCGATAATAGCTGAATATATAAATATATATATATATATATATATATATATATAAAACACCAAGAGACTTATCATCTCGCTTATACGACACGCCATCGGTAGCCCCTTTACACGCCCAAGTCAGAGGAGTTGGAACAGGTTAGGCCTTTGCTAACTTCTTTGGTCGATCGGACACTCCGAATACCCGACTCGTTATCTCTTTGGACTGGCTTAATTACTGCACAGCCCTTACACGAGTCTTCCATCCAACTTTACGATTCATTCTACTTCAGAACGCTTGTGATAGTTAGGCTCTTTTAGTTTTCGTCAAGCACATTCAAGTCTTTTGGACTGAATAGAGGGAAGGTAAGATCGCGGGTCGACAGGTCATTTCCAGTAGCACCGTTTTTGAGGATGCCTGTCTTCTTGCTGGATGGCGTGAACATTCGATACCAGTTCACAGTAATACTGAAATCGAAACGTGTTGGTGTCTGTCAAACTTAGCATAACAAAAGCGACATCTGTGCATTAAAATCACTTTCATAGAAGCAAACTGAAAGGTCTACGGTTCAAATGAAAGATTTTGTTCGTCATCTGAAAAAACAGTGACAGTACAGAAAGAAACCCGGGCATGATCTCATCATGTTTATGATTTCCTTGTGTTATGACAGATTTGAAATCAGTTTCGATCCCTAGTCCGATGTTTGTGATTATAAGCCTTTTTGATGAAACTGCTGGTCGTTTCTATATAGCGATAACAGCTAGCAATAACTTGCGTGCCACAATTACAATTCCTCTGTCCATAGTATGCCCCTTTATGGTTCACAGATGAGCGCCGTTTGAACGGGCTGCTCTACTATAGGATCCTGCCATTAATTTTATTCACTTATACTCGCTTGAGCTGTATACTATCACGCGGGCTCCCGTTTGCGTACCGCAAAGAGTTCCTGCTGAGACTAAGACTTAATTCAAAAAATTCCTGTATATACTTCGAAAATTAGGGTCAATAAATTCAGGAGCTCACACTTAAAAAGAAGCAAGCGTGTCGGATGGCAGACAACGCTTAAATGCACAAAGTCAAGTGATATGACAGCGTCAAACATTCTGTTCGAGGGTGTGAGCTCTCTTGTTTATCAAACCGAAAAGCTGTTGTATTCGATCGAGTCACATGCCTTCTGAAATTATGAATAGACAAAGAAGATGAAAGGTTTGAGTTGAAGATAAACAATTGTTTATTATACCTCAACAACGGGATGAACACCGAGAATAAGATGTACCACAGAGGTGTCAATATAATCAGCCCTCAGTGATTTTGAATATAATACATAAAATGCTGTTAAACCCAACCTATTTTTTGAGACTACAATTAAGCCGGACCTCTTATACGTACCAAATTTAGTATGTTAACCCACTACAATACCAAATGTGTGCACGGAATTTAAGCCTGGAACAGGTAACTGAATTATCCCGGAAAGAGTGTCTCGGAGGATACGCAATGCTGTTGAACTCACCCACTGGCAAATGTCAAAAACAACCAACTGTTTAAGAAACACAATGATTTTGTGTTAATGGTTGAAGCACAATGTCCAGTCATGCTTCCAGTTATATTCAGAATGGCCTCAAGTTCTAAGCTGTCCGGTTCACGGGGAATGGACAGAGTTAATTTGAGCAAAGTGCCGAAGATTCTTCCATATCCATAGACTCGCTTTGGTAACAGATCTCAAAACTTTTCACTCAGGTTCATATTTGAATCTTGAGCGGGCTAGTCCATAGTTCTAATGTTCTGGTACAATAGCCACATTATGGTGAGTTTTGTCATATGCATGACCCGTTGTCAAGCTGAAAGATAACTGGCCTCAGAAGTTTTTCCGGAATCACTGGCAGCAAAAATTCGTTCAGTGTTGTGATGTGGAAGCCAGTCGTCTTCTGTTCAATAACTGCTAGCTGAGATATTCCGTCCACAAAAATAGCATCCCAGACTGTCACAGAGCCACCACCGTCGGTGCCAGTATCACATAATTCTATCGGAATCATCTAAACTTAACCCCTTTTATCGCTAAATAACACATTATCTTGTTTAGCATTCCAAGCAATATGACTTCTGGCCCATTCCTCTAGGATTTCAAAATGACAACCAGTCGTCCAAGGCCCTGATCTCGTCTTTCTGTACTGCAGACGTGGTGCAGACTGCAGTTGTGGCACACTCCGAAAGCCCCCATTCATCGGCAAAGACCTCTGTAGCATCGATGTATTCACAAGTTGGTTAAAAGCATTATACAAAAGTCTTCTCCTGATCTGCTTGGACATTTTGTTCGAATTCCAAGTTTTCTGCTAACTACATAATGACTTGGATCCTTCGAAAAGTTACGAACAACTATTATAGGTCTGGAAGTTTTCCCGTAAGTCTGGTGCTTGCGTATCCCCAAGTCTTAGTAAGTGAATATTTCTCTTTGTTTTAGCTCAGACAGCCTTGGATCTAGCGCCATCCCTTTAATTTGATAAATGAGAGATAAGTACTTCCCATCAGAAAGTATTGCTAGAGTGATCTTTGTTCACGAGTCACGTGTGACATGAATACCCTTCAATAACACGTTCCTGAATATTGAAAATGAGTTATTAGCGACCAAGGTTGTTGTATTTCCAAGCCAGTTTGATATTTCATCATTCTTTCAGGGGTAGGTTTAATAGTATTTCATACCGTTTTTCCGGAACAAGTTGATTTATCTGTGTCTTGCTCAAAATTCATGTGTATTTTATTGTAGTAGTGGATTAGCACACCAGCATGCAAAATTTGGTCTGTCCAAGTGGTTTGGTTAAAAGGAATTCGCAGGAGAATAGGGTGAGTTTAATAGAATTTCTTTCACTACACGGCTGTTGTTTATAGCCTAGGTTGATGTTTTGTATGGGTTGCTGATCGCTAAGCTTGGCAATCAGGTTGCTATCAGCCAACCCATACAAATAATCAAATCTAAGAGGCATGTTTCGTCGTATTTTCTCGTTCTATGAAAATGGGATTATTCGCATATCTACTTGTATGATACCATCTGGGACTCCAGTAGCCCTTTCTTTAACTCACTTTTACCCTCCGTGGTTTGATAAAAATCTCTTCTGCCCGGGTAGCTTTGATCACTCTCCAAGAAATCCTTTTTTTATATTAAAAACTCAGTAAGATTCGCCTTTCTGCTAGCCATGGCAACTCCCAGTTGGGTTACATCTTAGAAAAAAACGCGTTTAGATTATCACTCGACTTTTGGGCCACCTTCTTAGTATTAGTATCGGTATCTTACAACGACGGCCCACACTGTGATCATACAAGGACCTCATATCCCTCACACACCTCTTTCGTCATCAAAACCTACTCAGAAAACCTCTCACTTCCTAATCACTGCTTCACTATTGTATCCAAACCTCTAAGATAACTTTCTCCGAATGTCACACATAACAACTCGTCAAGTCAGCTGCACTTGAACGATGGTCCGATTTCAGCTCTACTGGACCAATGATTACTGCTACCAAGCAAAGATATATAGGGCAAAGGACACTTTTCTTAACAACACTGAAGCTTTCCCAGTTCGCCCTGTTCATCTTTCCAGACTTTGTTAATGATCTCACAAACACACCGGTTTGATTATCAGTTCCAACGTCCTAGACTTGATACCCTTGCTTACGTAAGCTATCTCATAATGGCATTTGTAACCACTAATGTAAATCCGCTCGATATGCCGTTCCTGACTAAACGTCAGCACTCGGCAGTTTATTGGTGATCCATCTCACGAGAAAACTAGGATTTCTCAACTGTCTCATCTGCGTATTCAAACGGCTAGGCGATTAGTGTTGTCAAAGTTTACTAAACAAGCCTTTTCTTTGTAACTGATTGCACTTTCCCGGATCTTTCGTAGCAGATCGCAACACACGGTTGGTATATAAAATTCTGTAGAAATTGGTGTCATTTACTGTAGTTGTGCTGCGATTTGTTGACGAAAAAAGTTAGCAACCTTAATCATCACGGTAAATTAGTCTGAATTTCAAGTCTGAAATTAGTTAACGTTAAAATATAGCATATCGTTAAACCAACGACGGTAGAATTCATCAAGTTTTGGTGCATATCATCGAGAAACACATGCTGATTCCACTAAATGCTTTTCTTTCTCCGGAATTTTTTGCCATATTTCTGCCTAACAGAAAGAAGCAAAAACGAAGCAAACATACTAGGAGAATATTATATTGTCTAACAGCTCAGCAGCCAACTCACAGTTAACGGTAGCCTAACTAGGGGAAAAGTTTAGCTTTATTTCGAATGGGTGACTTGGATTACAGAGTCGTCTGAGGGTGACCGTTTAAATATCCATTTTTTGTTTTTGTCAAATTCGATAAATATTTGCTGAAAACCGGAAGATTTCGCTAATTTATCAAATGAAGAGAGGAACGACATTGTGTGAGCCTACTAGACGGCTGTTCCTGTGATAAACGTGTTTCCTATTTTCTTGTGAACGACAGCACATTTTTCTTATTATTCCTGTGAAAACCGGTAGCATAACTCAACGTGGTATCCAAATTACGGAAACATCCCACTTGGATCACGAAGCTGGCCGCATTGCGATAAAAATTGCAGTTGGGGAGCGATACGTATTCAAATTAGGAGACTTGATTAAAAAAACTCATGCACCTTTGCAAACATGGGTAGAAAAAGTCAATTGTTTCAGTCTTCAGCCTATCGAAACCCAGTATTACACGAACAACAAAGGTGACCAAATGTCGCATCCACTAAAATATTTAAATGGCATCGTAAATCGTTTTTATCAACGATTTACTTGGAACGAACTGCCTAGGCAGCCCAATTGGACATTCGACCGTCACTTGAATGTTCCTTAACGGACGGTAGAGGAAAATGACTCCAATGTACCCAGAAACATAAAATGGACAAAAATATCTGACAGTCAGTCATAAATGTGGAAATTTCACCATGAGAGTATATAATAAACGATATTTTGGCAGAGTTAGTTGTTTGATTCCAGCTGGCTTTGAGCACGGAAATCTCTCTCTTTGTGAAAGGATAAAGATTTCAAAGCTAATGTTTCATAAATAGAAATCGTATGAATCACATACAGTCACTTTCCTAGACCAAGTTGTTGTGCATGAGAATTTTAGATAATCCGTTCGTTTTAATGAATTCCTATTATGGCTGACAATTTTGGGCGATATTCGTTTGATGTCGCTACTAGTGGCTCCTCATTTGGCAATCAAATGTGTTTGGTTGACCTTTAAACTTGTAGAAGTCCAAATCGGCGAAACAATTGTTTTTCGGTAATTCATTCTCAAACCGTTTACAGATTACATAGTCATCATTAGACAAAAGATCATGAACATAGACATGGAGTAAATACCAATCATGGGCAGGGGTTTGTCAGTCAGATTATCCTTATCATGTGATTGGTTTATCTAGCTGATGCCTTCTAGGTAACTGGACGTTTAAACTTGTATTGTGGGTAGGCAGTTTGTCTGGTCGTCTTCTGTGATAAAACTACCATTCTAAACTGGAACTGATTATTGACTTTGACCAGTTGGTACGTAATGTATGTGATTTGTAATTGCCCTACGTGTTCCACTGTTTTTCGATGGGAATAATTCTATCACCCCCCCCACCAAATTGTTTCTGTATAAAACTCCAGTTAACTCTATTATTCGCATGAAAATCACGTGTCCTAAAGTGTGTGACTACTCCAGGACTACAATCCGGAGCCGAATGGGACAGAGCGCAGTACGTATATGCAGGGAATCCGCTATTAGCTTTACTCAAATTGTGGCTTTTAACTTGGAAATTGTGAGCAATATATCATTGATTTTTCCAGTGGTTTTGCTACAGTAACATTTTACAGTAAATTATTGGATGTACCGGTATGTTAGATGTACAGTCTCGTGTTAGACATGACCTGGTACATCATTCCACAGTAAGATATTTTTATTTGAATGACTCCTGGTATGATGGACTGGGAACCCATATTCTATGGGCATGGTGAAGTTCGCGCTGGTCATGGCATCTTACAGAACTCTCCGCCAACGAGGTTCACAACGTTTTAGTGCAGTTTGAGTGTTACTAAACGTAAAAAGGATATCTGCGAGGGCAAACATGGTGCCAGTGCGTTCGTGCACTTAATGCATTGCAATGTTTCTGTGTGCCCTGCTTGGGAATTTAACAGACTAAATGAAAAAACCGAGGATCTTTCATTTTACCAGAAAATGGTAATTCACTCTGTCAGTGATTATTTTGGGATCGATAGTTACAAGTCCTTCTGGCTACGGGAGTAAAAACTGCTGGTCATTGTGTACGTCGAATTCCACGCACCCATTCTGGACTGCTTTTTGGATCGAATGAATTGGAGATGAGTTTAGGGACAACCATAATTTGCGAATATGAAGATTTGCACAGTAACCATTGGTAAGATTTGTGAAATATGACATTATCTTTCCTATAAACAGACGCCGTCACAAAAAGTAAGTTTCTTGGAGCTGCTATCAAAATAATACACAACTCTGGATGAAAAGATCCAGACCGGCTGTCGCAGCCAACAGCAAATCATTTGCAGTGTCGCCGTACGATCACATGGTTTATTGGCGAGTAAAAATTTAGGATGTGTTACGGTAATGCAAAAGACCGAACAAAATGATAATTTTCACCATCTTTCAAAAATGACCTCTACTTTTTCCACTGTATTTCAGAAAAGGCTAGTTGGAATGCCTTGCAGAGACGAAGCACGATAGTTCATTTTCGTAATTGAATGTACACATATAAACGTACTTTTCACTATCTAATAACCATTTTAGTGAATCAGGTTTTTGCATGCAGACTTATTATTAATTCCGCCAAATGGTGTACTCGGAGTTACGGTTAAAATTATTATCACACCGGTGGGGAATTTCCTTTATCCAATAGAATAACAACATATTATTTGGGAGGTATAGATGTACTGAGGTGGGCTAAGTCAAACAATTAATGGGGGTAAAGGAGTCTTTTCTGGTCAACCTCGGCGACTGTCACCTGAGTGTCCCCTAAGTGTCCCAAAGGAGACGCGCACGTGACGGTCAGAGGATGCACAATTGACGGTCTGGGGACAATCATATGACTTTCATATGAGGCTTTTGCGATGGTCGTACTACCTGAGTGTGGTGAGAATCAGGAGGTTCACGAAAACTTCTGTCGTAAAAAGAAATTTTTCGAAGAAACTCATTTTAATGTCTGTCATGTCCTAAAACTCACCACTCCGGTTGACGTGGGTTGCAAAAAATTACAATCAACCTTGTTGATGGAGCCCTGTTAAAGATACCCTGAACAATGTAGAATTCTCCGTGATTCAAATATAAAAGTTCCCTGTCTGTTAGATCAGAAGTTACTCCAGAAAAACTGCCTTATAGTAGAACGATGATCCAGGTCATGTCTTACACGAGGATGTACATCTTATAGACGTGGGCAAATCTATCCATTTGGTACAAAGTTTTATAATAGCCGAACAACGGGAAAACTGAATGATATAATTTCCCCAGTTTGCTGCTAGAAGACACGATTTGAGTAATATTAGGAATTTATTCCTTGTGTAAAAGGAAGAAGTTATCACAAGTTTCCCATACAACTTCAATTAACAACCGTGCAACGAAGTGTGCTTGAGGTTGATTATTTCGAACTAACCCTGATTGTAACTCATCGAAGTGAAAATTTGTGCAGACCGCTGAAAGGCGACAACGGTGTCCCGAACGGCTCTGCACTTTTTCTGTACTTGTTCTCAAACCAAACCAACAATTTCACTATTTTGTCACTCTACTCGTCCTTTCTCGTATGCAGATAACAATAATTCGGCTCAGGTGGTAATTCCTCCACAAGATCTTCACCTGATTGCCTTTCCTGTCAAATTATTTTAAACCTAGACCCCAGTTTATAGAGAAAGTTGTGTTTTTCATCTAGAATCCCACTGGATTGAATTTAGATGGTTTGGTGTTATTGTGCCGGGCAGATTCCTTCGCTACCAGCAGTATATTAGGTGCCATGAGAAAACTTCAGCCAAGTTGCACAAAGAAATTCTTTAGCTATTTATCATATCATGAATGGCATAATCAACAAACTACTCTCATTCCACGTAATCGATCCTCACTTTATCACGTTTATTTGGAGATTCATGCAGTGCCACATGGTGAGGAGAGTAGAATCTTTGAATCCGTTTGCGTAAAAAAACTCCAAATCTTTTTACATCGCCAGGCCACAATGTTACGCATTTAATTGCGAATGAGGCAAAAAGCAGCAGGTTGACTCCCATCTCTATTGCTATTCGCAATGAATTCCATTTCGATAACAGGTATATGGACAAACCCCATAGATCTTAATGAAAGTTCAGGCATCCTGGTAGACACATTTGTCCTTTCGTAGGATGTAGATCTTTTTCGTGACAACCGAAATTAACAAACAACGCTGTCGCTGAACCTCTGATTGACAGCATTCAACACGATTTCAATCGCTGAATAAGTGCTTACTGGACATTTTTGACTACTGGAAGTAGTATCGGTAGCATAAATAGGAATTCGACTGTATGTCGGGTGATTCCGAATTTTTGGACACTGTACATGGGTCGTAGTACTGGGTAAATGAGAGTATTCGTGCAGCTGTGGATAGCGATGAAAGAGTGAGTGTACAGAAACTTTCCTTGCTTGCATTGCAGTGATATAATATCGCTCACACCACGGTTACAAAGATTATTGGACTGAAACTTATAGCCGAATTACAGGATTTGGTGCGTACTCACTCATCCACTGTTATTTATAGCAGTACGTATATTCTCATTCACCCAGCACTATATAGGTGAATCCCGGAGGTGATTTATCGATTATGGGTTCCTATGCGTAACATGATTTTTCATGCAGCGAAGGTGTTTCAGGGCTCTTAGTCAGTCATATCCTCTGTCGTGCACCAGTTTACATTCCCTTAGTTTTATACTCTTCCCTATTTATTTTTCTGAATTCGCTAAACTGGGCCTCCTCTGCATGCGCATCTAACGGCAGCAAGCAGTACATAAGAAATCCGTTTTATACGCACGTAAGTCAGCACGAGCATATATTGTACGTGAAATCAGCACAGTCAAGCAATGCCATCCCGTGCGCAGCGAAATGTGATAGGATGACGTGAATCCATCTGTGCAAAGGTGCATGCGAGTCTTGGCGTGGCGCCCAGTGAACATGGACCCGTAGGACACAGTAGTCTTCCCTCAGACTGCAGCCTACCTGAATGCAATAATCTCTCTGCACTGCACACTTTTGCGATGCAAGAAAAGTTTCTATAGAAAACCTCCCACTATGCAATAACCCATCCCCTCCCAGAACCGAACAAGAAACACTTTCATTGGGATCTTACCCAAAAAGTAAACATTTTTGGGGCAAATGCATTTGCGAAATTTTCCGAACTGCTTTGTTATATACTTCTGCCTAGGGATATGGCATCAGTTGGCTGACTCGTTACCACGCCTGACCTATTAGGACTTTATTTGGTTCTCCACTCCAAATCTCGGGGTCTGATTGGCGGCTTTCCCTAACAATGCAACGGCTGTTTGAGGATATGGGAAATGTCTCTTCTTCTGCGCCCCTGAGCAGTAATATAATAAAATAAGTTAGAATCATTAGGCTCGTGGGTTTAGTGAGTTCTAATCATGCTGACCGAGTCTTATCGGGGCCAGTCAGCAATAATATCAGAGATTTGAGTTGATAGCGATTTAGGAATTTCCGTCTTATTCTAAGACGTCCATACTGTTCACCCATCAGTGTAACCTGGACACTGATGCAGGATGCTAGTAAGCCTTTTTATATGAAATTTTGATGAAATTTCATATCATGAATCACAACATGCTTTTCACATAGTTGTTCTTGTTGCGCTGCAAAGTATCCGATGTAAAATTAAAACCTATAATCATCTGCAAAAATGCCATTCCGAGGTGTTTTAAAATAGACCGCAAGTTGGAATTGATTATAAGAGCGAAGCCAGCGCTTGGATGGGGAGTAGTATATTCGAAAGGTAGCAGATACTCTGGTTTGATACACTGACTGCGAAGGACAAGAAATATTTTATTGTTTGATTATTGCAATGAGCTTTCGGCGTCACATTTTAGCCACATTTTTACCACTCTCCTTATCACATGTAACCTTTATGTGAAAGTGACGTAGCTTGTTTCAAGGGACTACACACCTTAACAAGGGCTATTCTATCCGAATTTTCGCAAGAAAAAATAAAGAGATTCTAGGACTTTACCAGACCTTTTTTCCGAACGAGTTACTTCGTAGATGTTGTTACGTTTATTCCTTTTGGCTAAGTCTACTTTGTGGAGTGGTTGAACGCGGAGAAATGTATATCATTAGCAAACTCCGCGATAGAAATGATACCACTTCTGTGACTACTGCCATCCGTCTAACCTCCTTCCAGAATGTATTACTTCTCGACAAGAAAAATTGTGAGCTATCTCCGCTAGTGTTGCTTGGTTTGGGGGGACTACTTAATCAGAAAGTTAGACTGGATTAATTCTGTCGTCGATCTGAGCACTGATAAAGCTATGGCTAGTTTGGTTTCAGACTTGAGCTTGGAAGTTCTCATGCTGTAGTCACGTTGCGTAGTCAGCCAGTTCTGCCCAAAAATGTTCTGACTTTACATGTGGTTTTACATTATTTAGGCCTTTTCATGCTTAAAATATAACTTCAGGAAAATCCTCCAATTGTCTTCCTAGATTGCGTCTTAGCCAACATGGATTTGGTGTTGTCAGAAATAAGAACCTTTTGGGAGTTTTGATGGTAACTTTGTGTTGTCTGTAAAATGCGTGGGGATAACAAAGAATTCACACATGAAGCTCTTTGATATCTCAGTATAAGATAACCTACATATATCCACCGTTGGTCTTTATCATTTGTTTATACATTGCACCTATTGTGGTTTGATTCCTGTTTATTTTCTTGTCCCGGAAAATCTTGTTTACGACAACGTCATTTCTGACAAACTTACACATTCGT
Source organism: Fasciola hepatica (assembly GCA_948099385.1). Taxonomy (NCBI): domain Eukaryota; kingdom Metazoa; phylum Platyhelminthes; class Trematoda; order Plagiorchiida; family Fasciolidae; genus Fasciola; species Fasciola hepatica. The sequence goes on from CANUEZ040000011.1 coordinate 1,640,245, forward strand.
AGTTCGTCTTAAGGTGTCTTCTGAATCCTGCAACCAATACCTTACGGTAGACCCTAGGACCAAAAATGTCTTAATTATACACAATTTTTGGTGTAATTAGCTTGGCACAACGTCTGGGTGTTAGGACAAAATTTCCCCTGAAGCACGCAACCGGTTTCGCGGTATTTGCCGCTCATCAGTTATGCGCACCGGTACCCTCCTGTCCAGTCATCCCTATACTTGAGCACTCCACGGTAGGCCAACCTCCTTCATCTCATTCGATGCTTTAGGAGCTTGCACGGACGAAGAGTCCACTTACCCGGGTACAATACCATACTAATTACACCAAAATCTAAACTTCGGACTGTGTCCTCGTTCTGAAGATTAACCTTGTTAACCGATGAAACAACTTTTGGAGAATCAACTTGTTATTTTGGAAATGGACTTCTCGTCCATGCACACTCCTAAAGATTCAAGTGAGACTGAGATGATGCGTACTTTACACTTTCACGCAAAACGATAAGGTAAAGAACCATCTTCAGAACTTATTGTCAGACAACATTTCACTTCCTACACGTTCGCTCACTTATCTATTTGACCCTTCGTTGTAACATAACATCATTAATTTCATAGATTTCGTCAATACTGTTCTTGGCTTGTATTGCTCTTTTGAGATAACACAGCCAGAATTACTTTCCGACTGTTGCAGTCACCGTTAGGATTATTTTTTTGGGATGCAGCCTTAGTATTTGAACAACTTGCTCTTACGTATATTCGCATATATCTCACAATTACTTGCGAGTAGTGTGTGAGATTGATGATACTTTTGTTTAGCTGGCTGCCCTTTGGACTCCACCTTTCATCTATAACACTCGGATCACCTGATTAACCCTACAATCGAGAGCACCACGCTAGAGTTTTCCACTTGTTAAAGATCATCAGTGGTGCATATCCTCCGTCGTACCCAGGGTTTGAACCCGGGTCTCTTCATTTCGAAGGCAGTGGCAACACACTCTGTTCGAACTGGTCCTCAGCGGTTTCCGCATTTTACAACTTTGTTTAACTGCAGACCACGGCCTCTAACCCTATCCGGTAAAATGGGCAACCCTAAATCCTAGCCTGGAAGAGGAGAATAACACTGAACCCCGGTGGAACAGGCATCATAGTAAGTTGGACGAAAGCGGGTCTCTGCTTATCAACAAGGCTTTAATTAAACGTCTTAGTGTACTGTTCGTAGACCAGATGACGCCAGTCAAAAATAATAAATATTCACGTAAAGGCACGGAATTTCAGAAAGGAAGGAAACCGGTAAGACAGGAAGATACAGATAAATTATGCGGCTCTACAGGCTGCTACGTCCCCCTCATTTAATACAATCACTTTAGAACAACTTTTCTCAAACGCCAAGTCTCACCATTATATGCTTTCGTTAACATATCGGTCAACTTGAGTAATATTCAACAGCTGATCACTAGTTCTAAGAAAAATGCTACCTTTATATAGGATACGTGGTGATCATAGCCAAACCTTGATCCTTTACGTTATTGGTTCACCGGGTATTAATAAGTTTTCCCCTTACACAGTTTGACATGAGTTCCTTCGTCCAGCTGTTTTCCTATCTTCTGGTCTTAAATTGACCGAGTGCTTGGAATGAATCATTGATCCTCTATGATCTTCGTCCACTTCGTATCTATCTGTGATCGGTAATCACCTTCTATCCAGAGCTCCATCAAGTATCATAGAATCCTAATTTATACTCTTCCAGGTTTATTCCTATAATCTATTTTGCGTAGATAAATTGAGGCTGTTACTAGTCAGGTTATCCAATACAGATAATTCGGAGATAAACAAACTGTCTTTTTCTGTTGATATTTAACAGATATTTCATCGTATCCTACTTCTCTCCTGTTATTCAGTCGATCTCCTGAAGAAGGACTTCATGACACTCAGTGTGATCCGAACATTCGGGTGCTGTTCGCGTAGCTCAGGTTAATGTTTCTTATATGTCCCGGATCACGATTAGCTTGGCGCTTAGATCACAAAATCTCATCACCAGCCATGAGGTGATGACATCGTCACCCCTGTGCACGGCTCAACGTTCAGGAACCCACAACAACTTCAAGGCGCCCTGGGACGTAACCCATTGGCCATCTGTCAAGCTTCGCTATTTCCAGTAAATTATGCAATCACCCAAAGAAGGTGGACTTTATTTACGGTTACATGTCTGTGAGTGGCTTGCTGGCACAGAAGAATTCCGTGTCTAGTTTATTCACCCTCTCTCAATCATGCACTCAAATGATGAATGCCATTTTACTTGAAAGGTAAGCACCAGTTTACTAAGGGTTTTAAAGTTCAATACAAATGTGAGACTGTCACACTGAATGAACTCAGCATACACACAGTCAATGGGTCCGAACAGGCATGCGTACACACACACCAACAAATGTGATCAATACATGTCTTTTCTTCTGTACTTTCTCTATGTGTAGCACGCCACCGGTGGACATACATAATACAAACTACAATCACTGACAAAATACAGGAATCAGCAAACATTTGTGTGATAGTTATTCAGCCAGTCCAGTGAACCAGATGAAACTGTTTTATGGAATCCTGTTCAGTAAATATTCTAGGAACGGTTGGCGTACAATGGATACTTTTCCTACCAACTAGTTTTTTTTCAATTTACCTGCTTGCGTACTGCTCTTTTTTGTTTTCACAGACCACCCAGTGTCCTTCAGCTAACGTGGAATTTGTAGTTAACTTTCTCCAACAGAGCACATAGGTTGCTGTTACATTTTCATCCCCATTTCTGGCGTAAAGAAATAAGCTTTCCATTCCTCCTCTTGAATTAGGTATAACTAGTGTATAGGAATACGCCGATTGGTGTTATAGAGCTACCTACTCATATCGATTGACTCAAAAGGTGTTTTTGTGAACAAATGATAGGCCAGTGCAGCCAAGGTGGACTGATGGTTTCCGCGAGGCACTACAGATTGTTCACTGATGTATGTGTTTATTCTAAATCTAGTTGAACACATGAAAAGATTTTTGATGTTAAAGCATAAAATAGTGAATTATAGAAGAAAAATTTGATGTAATTCAAGAGAACCGATACACTCTTTCGCCGATTTCAACAAAAACAAAAACTTATTAGATCTGAGCCGTTTCAACAACCAACTTCAGCCGAGCCAACGCTCAATCACTCGCACTATTGTCACTTGTATGATCTGTAGGCGCAACATTAGGTGTCATTGAAAAAGAATTGTTTGCCCTTCAGTATTTTTCCTCCAACAGAAAACTGTTTCCTACTGAACTCATTTACCACAGCAACAACTAAAGAGAGCCTGTACATTTTTTGCGTGCAAAGGAAAACAATAATTTCCAGTACTAATAAAACGGATGGCAGACGCATCATCTAACTTACCAGCTGATCCATTCAGTTGCAAGGTGAGAGTCGCACGAACGAAGTAGTTGACCGGTTTTTGACTCCGTCGTGAGCTGCCGTTGCGCAGCTGTCTTCCTTTCTTCAGGTCAGCTCGGCGGTCTGAAAGTAACAAGGTGGTAACTGCCAGTCGCTAACCGATTGGTTTATTGCAGTCCGGATTGAAGAACTGACCTATCACACAATCGAACTATTTGTTTCTGATCTGTGGTTGTTTGCACGATAACTATCGATCAGTATCCGGTATGAAGTACCACGACAAACTTCGCATACATCATTCACATAATCGATGGTAGACACTTAGCTGTATAACGTGGTTCACTATCGTTGGAGACAGAAGGAGATCGGTATCTCTTTTCGCAGCACTCTGTGCTTCATAGTTTCGTATTCAACATGCTTGGTTATTTATAAAAGCCCAATTCTGTGAAACGATAGTTTTCCAGAACTTCACTTCCAAGCCATTTACAGAGCACGTAAGAAACGTCAGACAAAAAGGTTATATGGATCGACAAATAGCACAATCTTGGCGCGTCTGGTTTACACCGGACATCAGGCAAATCTGGACATTGTTTTCAATGTTGTCTATCGTGTCCGGACAAACAAATGAAAGGCTGAAAAGTGCTTTACCTTTGACTCATTTCAGTAGAGCAAGAATGATGATGTGCCCAGAAGTGCTGTCAGTCAGCTACTAACGCAAATTATGCACTATTACATAAAGTTTACACAATACCGCGTGACATCTAACCCGGTATCTGGGTGGAGGCAACTGGACACAGACAAACAAACATCAAGAATCATTCACGCCAAAACATGCTACTCAATTAAGATCAAAAAGGAGTGCCTAATATAGCTTCTGTCCACATTATTCTTCTGGCTCTAATGAAATGTAAAAGTGTTCAATGGCACATTCTAGTGACAGCCGAGGCAGGAATAAGGAAGGCGACCCCTGACCTTTGCGCCCAAACGCGTTTGGTCCGGGCTCTCCAAATTCCGTGGCCCAAAACTGACGGGTCTTCAGGATTAGAGGTAGTAGCACGCTTCTCGAATGACCCTAGTAACTAACAGCTCCGGACTTTGGATCCAAGGGGAGATCCCAGCCACTTCACGCTTAGGTAAGTGTCTAACTTTGAATAGGAACTCTTCTGGTATCTCTCCTCCACCAAGTCAGCTGACAGGGAGTCCGTCCAGTTAGTCATCCTTCTGAAAAGACGGTATACAAGAGGTAGTCCAGTCAACTGCATCTTCTTGAGAGTCTAAGAATGCATCTACATGCATTCGTGATCCCAAAAGGGAAATTCTGCTTCCACTTTAGGTCCCATATCACCCCGGATTATCCGCCGGATGCAGATGCGGTCGCTACTGCCTTTCGATACGCCTCTGCAAAGAGTCCTGTTACCGCATGTCGTAGCTAGTTCCCTGTAGTCTAATGACGGGTCGGATGGCTGCTCGCTGAACTCCCTCCAGCTTTTGCAGCTTAGTGGCCGTACACGGATAAGCAGTAGCTCCACTGGCCTCCGGTGGTGGACGTATGTAGGCGGTGCACTGCAATCCGACCGCATCATAAGATAGCCTCCCGAATGAATGTCGGATGTGACCGAGCAAGCTCCAGACTGAGGCAAATATCCTATCAGTTTGGTCCTTGGGATTTTAGCACTGAGATCACTGTCACACCTTGTTCACGCTCACAAGTGGTTATCAGAATAGCCGATTCCTGGAAAGTGCCGACAGTATTTGGCCTCGATCTCCCTACCTGGATCTACGAACACCTTTGGGTGTTGACTGGAAGGGCTCAATATGCAGACCAGAGCGAAATGGAGTCCAGATCCGCTTGCAGTTCATGCTATTCTGCTTCTGTCCTGATCAAACGCCAGAGGCTTGGGTCTTCGGCATAGATCAGATAGGGGGGCTAAATCCTAAAACAGCAGTGGGCCCAAGACAGAGTCTCGTGGGACACAAGTGTAAGTTGGTTGCCACTCAGAGAAAAACTGTGTAGCCGTCACACAGGAGGACCTCCCTCCCAGGAAGTCCCCGATTCAAGTGGTCAGTGGTTCTATCACTCTTAGGACTCTCGGCTTTAGCATCATACAGTTATGGGGTACCTTATCAAACACCTTACTGAAATCTACGAGGGGGAATTCTGCATCGGATTCCAATTTAATGCTTGAAAGTACCACTCAAAAACAAACGTGGTTCAGCTGTCTGGGTTTTCCACCTGTACTTTCAACTTATTCCTGGAGGTCACTTCACATGTCTTGCCATCGCCTCTCCTATGTTTGCTTCTCACCCTTTTACCTGGATCTGGGATTGAAGCTGAATCCGACCCAGCCCCGTCAATCTCGTGCGCCAACTTACTCTTGTACTCTCTGAGTGGTATGATTACAAGCCTATATTTCCATGTAATTCGTATCTTTAACCGGTGCCTGTGGTCGGCCCATATTTTGGCCTTACCTGACGGCTCATCTATAAATGTACAACCCAACGTTGTTATTGATTGCATACTGTAGTTCCCACCCATGTGTTTATTCTTTCTCACTCACACCGTGTCACTTTCTGATTGACGTATTTCCCCGTTCGTCTAACCGATGCAATAGTCTACTTTGTTGTGTCGATTACAGCTGAGCACCGATTTTCGAATTAACCAATCATCATTCGTTACTCTCACCGTGTGTCCTTCTCTGAGCCACATTCGCTCTCTCTCCCTTTCTCCATTTGTGTCCAGCGATTTGAACTGCCATCTCACACTGTCACGGCCCAGTGACTGTGATTGTTTATCCTCTTCCATCTGTTCCATATAATTTTCTGCTCCTTCGTTTATTGTTCGACTTCGCTCTCCTCCCCGCCTGTGTGCGTCTGCCACTCGTTTTTGACGGAAGATTTGATCTTCATAAACTGGTCTGTACAGTGTGGCCGGATAAACGTAGTTTACGGACTTCGCATTCCCTGGCTAAGGACTCAGGGTTCTTCCCCTACGAGTCACTCAACCACTGGACTAGAGTCCTGCACAACGGTGTTATCGTAGTCCTCAGCTTTAGATTATGTCCACTGTTCGCCAGCCACCAGAAGGTTAGAAGGAAACCGTGCCAAAGGTGGCTCAGAAGGTCATGCTTTTTGAGATATTCTTGTAGCTGTGTCGAGACTAATCTTTCCATAGCCTTTCCCATAACATACATGAGGCTAACAGGACAGTAGCTTGCAGCTTCTGCCTTCTTATCGCTGTTGGACATCTGGATAACAAGAGCATTTTCCCACTCGGATGGTAGCTTGCTGTGTTCTATCGAGTTCTTAAACAGTCTTATGAGTGAAGACGCGATAACTTCAGCTAGTTCCCGTAGGACCAGGGGCTGAATCCCATCTGGCCGAGGCAACTTTTGAAGACAGAGGCCTGAAAGAATAATGTCTTCTCTTCCACCTTAAAAGCTCGCGACGTCATGTCTGGAGAAACTGAGGCGAAAGTGACAACTCCGTGGCATAAACCTCAGCATAGTGGAACGCCATTAATGTTGCTTTGTCGCAATCTGAGCTCCTGATTACTACATTGAGTGGCAGTGTGAGGATGCCTTGGTGGAACTTCGTCTTCCTTCTCAGATCTGCAAGCAGCTTAATCGGTGCGGTGACGGAGTCATTCACAAGTCGCTTTACAAATCCACATCTCTTAATCAACCTAGCATTTCCATAAATGGCTTTACTGGCTCATCCGCTAAAGCAACAAGCGCAGCATGGCCGGTGGCGGCCGAGTGCTTAGGAGTGTTTGTCTTCCATCCCGGAGGTCAGAGGTTAGAATCCTCGTTGTCACTAGTTACTTTGGTGGTGGACGGTAATTCACTGTCGTCTGGCTTGTCACCAGACCTGACCTATTGGGAACTTATGTGATTCTCCAGCACTCCAAGACTCCGGGTTTGGCTGTCAGTTATCCCTAGTAGTGCAATGGGCCTTTAAACTTTGCGCGTGCATGTAATAAAAACTAAAAAAAATCATAGTCGACTTGAGTTTCCGATTTCTTTGCATATTTTCAAGGTCTCATGAGTCCACCTTCTTGTCACCTAGAAGGCGTAAGCCAGATAAACGAACCATGACAAGGATAAGTTGACTGTGACAAATATCTGCCCACAATCAATGTTTACTCTATGTTTATTCCGATGTCCGTTGTCTGGTCTCTCCTATGTAATCTTGTTCTCTTACGTTCCACTACCCTCACAATATGTGAATGGACTGGGAATGAATCACTGGAAAACAATTGTTTCGCTGAACTGAACTTTGGAATGATATGATGGATATTTTCCATGCGTATCCACCACAGCTGATTGGACATGCAATAAAGAATACGACAATAACAAACAATCACAGCGCAACAGACTGGTTGACCTTCATCGGCTTTCTATACAGGTCGGGTGCTTCGGAAGCAGTCAGAAAGATATTTGGCATCTAAGGCTTCTGCGTGTTCTTTCGGATAAACAACACATTGCAAAGTAATACTACAGGACGCTCTCTGGATATAAGACCGGATGGGTAGTATTTACAAGATTAGCTGCAGGATTGTCCTGCCGATTATCTCGGACATAAATACGGGCAACTGAAATTCAAGAATTTGCAACGTAAAAGAGAAATCCAGGCCGGCTGACAGAATGACCTTCACGAAATTCAAGCGTGACTCGGCCGTCGCACTCCAGATTATAGCCGGAAACCACACCTTTGATTAAGATAAATTCGATCAAGCCCAAAAGGAAGTACAATTCAGATGTAATCTCATTTGAATCGAATGGAGCGTGCATGGACGGGGAGTCCATTTTTCGAATAACAGGGTGATTCTTCCAAAGTTAATTCGTCGGTTAACACGGCTGACCTTCAGAAAGAGGACACATGGTCCCAAGTATAGATTTTCGATATGGGTAGTATGGGATTCTGTGATTCTAAAAATGGACTCCCAGTCCATGCAAGCTCCATTCGATTCAAATGAGATTACAGTTGTAAATCAACTGTGGAGTGCTGACGTATAAGGATGATTGGGCTGAAGAGTACCGGGTACGCATACCTGATGAGCGGCAATAACCGCGAAACCGGTCGTGTGCTTCAGGGGAAATTTTGTCCTGTCATCCACGCACAATGCCATACTACTCATCGAAGTAGAATTCATACTGGGAACAGAATCCATGAATGGTCTGCCATTCCTAGATGTATTCCTGTCACGGCGCCCAGATGGCTTACTTAAACGATCAGTCTACCATAAGAAAACTTGGACAGGTCCATCTACACCATACCACAATTTTGTATCAATGCAACAGAAAAGGAACCTTACCCAGTGTTTGGCAAATTGAGTCATGAAGACTTGTTCTGCGGATACCGTTTACCATGAATTTAAAAGAGTGAAGCAAGTTTTTCTCAAGAACGGATATCCCGAATGTACCCTTGATGAAGATTTAAGGAATAACAGAATCAAACCTAACCATAAATAACGGAAAAAAGAAGACCGTCAACCTACCAGTAACTTTAAGGGAAGACCATGTAGCAGACGAGGTAAACAGGCGAATTCAAACTGCTGTAAGAAATACGTATTTCCCGGCTGAACTTCAAATTTTGTTCACCACTCGGTCAGTTCTGTATTTGGACGAAAGACAGATTACCCTTGGATTCCATCTATCACTGTGAGTACCAATTCACTTTCACCAGTGGAACAATTTACATAGGTCGAAATACACGGAAACTATCTGGAGGCAAAGGGTGCATCATTTGAGTTGGCTGAACGGGGGACAGACAGCCGTAACCATCCGCTTGAATGAATCGGATCATTTGATCACTGTTAAGGGGGCTTTCCGTCCTATCTACACTTGCGAGGGAAGATGAACAAGGAGTAAGAAAGACCGGAACTTGGCCGCCGTTGAGGCAAATTGCGATCGGTCTGAACAACTCCCCCTGTGTGCCCAGAAACAATGAGATCTATTCTACATTGGCCATCGACTCAAGACAACGTGATGAAATCACTAATCCCGTGCAACTCCTTGACCATATTCAACACATCTCTCGCAACACCCGTAGCACTATAACCATATGGACAAGAAATTTTCATCTGTTGTTACCATGACTACTAGTCTTCTTGTTGCGTTTTCTGTTATCATAATTTCAGTTTCTATAAAATGTGTTGTACTCGGCCAGTTGTGAAACGGCGAAAAATAGCTAGTTCGCTGCAGAGTTTTATGATTGTAACAAGACTAGAATCCTCCACTAAGGTTCCAGTATACACACTGACAGCCTACATGCTGAAACTTTGACAGTTAGCGCCCACCCAGCAAGCCTCGACCGGAACGATGGAGCCTTGATTTCAGGCAAAATGGACGTCAGTAACATGGATGAATAGTCGTCCCAAAAGAAGGAGCATCTTGTTGATCTCAAATACATCTCCCTCCCCCCCCCACCCCACCCCCGAACCACTGAGGAATAGAGAACATTAGAGCAAGAGCACACATACAAAAATCCAAGTGCACGTACCGTTTGACACCCAATGGCATTCCATTATAATCCCAAGATTATTCGCTTGCAAACCCGTGACGAGAAAAGTTATTTTATTAAATGGAAGACTTCAGCAAGTTAAAAAATATCATATTTCAGCCAAACGGAGGGAAACTGATCATGGTCACTCTGGAAAAAGCATAGAAAATAAATACTGTAGAAGTAAAACTGGTTCAGCCACCGAGGTTCATGGGAAGTTCCTCTGTCACTTTCATCTGGTCAACCGGAACACACGCTAAACAAAATACTGTAGAGTTGTGATAGGTATTTATACCGTAGGGGATAAGTCTAAATTTTGAATGTGTGGAGGGGCTCGAACGGTATGCAGATAAGTCATGTTACAGGGGATGGATGGGGTCCGCAAGAATCTTCTTGGCGAATTTTCCACAGGCTACAATGTGCGAATCATGAGCTTTGGGGATAAGAGAGCTCATGGAAATCAAAGGAACACCACTAATAATGGCCAGACAGCAGTGTAGTGATAAAATCTTTCTTAAATAGACCAGGAAAGATTACCGGAGAGCGGTGGAGTAAGACTGGAAGAATCGATTGATAAACAAAAGAAAAAAAACGATAGATTTTGTGGCATCAAGCTGCCTCACCCTCTGAATTTGAAAAGACAGCCAACAAAGTTTTTCAATAGACTTCAGAATATTGGAGGACCACTTTAATTTGGTGCCAACTGTAAAGCTTAATTAGTCGACCTAGTCAGCTCTGGAGATGGGCACATTGTTGATGACTTATTGCTTACTATAGTAAGAAGAGCGAGGAAGGGATAGAGGGCACTTAAAACATTAGAAAGTGTTGAGATGCATTCCAGAATGGAACGAAAAATCCTGAATACTGTATGTTTTCTGAAAAAAGTTAAAGTCTGGTTGGATGGAGACAGATTGACAGTGCACCACGTCATTGGCGTACATAAAACGTCGTGCAGGTGGTGCAGCGGTCCGGTCCCTGAGGTATGTGATGATAAGATAAGGGAGAGAACGGTACCCCGAAGAAAACCTGAGTTGTTCATCAGGGGACTTGATAAACTTGTATTAACTATAGTACTTTGAACCCACTGGTGATCGCTGAGCTTGGATTTTAGGTTACAAACGTTTCATCACCAGTCGAGGTGACGTCATCAGTGCGCAGGTGAGGTTGCCCGTTCTCCTCTGTGTACTCATGGAGCTGGCTCCGGATTTGACCTTGACCTATCAGATGGCCTTGAACTCAAGAGGTTGCCAGTTAAAGATACTTAACCTCTTGACCGTTGAGAACAAACTTTCGAATTTAGTACTTTAATGCTTTGAGTATTATTGGAAAAGTAGTCTTTCAACCGCGAGAGTACAGAAGTGGTACAGCCAAAAGACTCTAGCTTTTGAAGAAGTGGAGAACGGAGAATCGAGTCAAAAGCGGAGGAATAGTCGAGAAATGTACAGCGCACGGATTCCATGGAACAGTTTCAGTTCGTTCAAATGAAACGGCAAAGTAAAGGAACAGCGTCCTGCGTGTACCTGTTGGGTTTATAAGCAAAGTATGCGAAGGATAACATCACAACTGAACTTGTTTGATCCCAACCAGTTTGACTATCGTCGTACATACTCCTTTGTGGAAGCCCTTGCCTATCTGTCGCAGTACATTCTGTCGTCCTTAGACAAGGAAAGCAAAAGTTGTCAGAATCCTTTTTTTTAGATTACAGTGACTCTTTCAGCTGTATTGAGAGGGGGAAGTTACTTCGCGTTTTTCCGTGAGTGGCAATGAAACTTCCACAATTGCATTTTGATCTGATTACTTGGATAAGCGTCAACTATTTACATGCTACCGAGGTGGAACTTCTTCCCTTGCAACCTCAGAGATGGGTGTTCTACAAGGTGTCGTTTTATCAACACTTCTTCTCTACCCACCTATCTACAATGCTACTTCAGACCACTCGATGATCATTAAATATACTGAATATGTAGTACTTGGTGTACCCTACCCCAATGACTCTTCTTTTCCTATTCTGCAACAAGGTGTCTCAAGTATAGCCGAATGGTCTTCGAACCACACCCTGACTGTTAACCTTTCCAAATGTGATGATTTGTTTTTCTCTCTTCTAAAAGGTGATAGTTACACAAACCTTGTAGAATTTACTCAACCTATACATATTACCGGGAGCAATATTCCCTAAATCACGTCGGTAAAGGATCATGGAAGGAAGCTCACATTTTATGTGCACCATCTTAAAACATTCCGCGTGCCACTTCGTTTGATTCTACCGCTTCGCGAATGCCTATATCCTGCCACTTCAGCTTTATGGATCCCCTGTAATCTTTTACCGGGCTGCTTGTAAAGGAATTTTAAACTTATCTCCAGGCCTCTCGAAAATTTCAAGATGCAGCAGAGTACCACAAGAGCACCTTTCTCAGTATTCGATGACGAAACACTTGCACACTCACACACGACAAACAGCCTGAAAAAATATTAGCTCACGCCACTCATCCACTTTACTGCGATCTTGTCAAATGAGTCTCGCAATTCTTCCACTCAGGCTCGTTACAAACACTTATTCACTTGTACAAAAGTTCATAGATTTACTGTTATCCCCTAGCTTGAAGGATTCCTTAACAAGCCTGACCAAAGTTTCTAAGTTAAAGGCCATGCTTTTTTGAATATCTTTTACATATGATCACCCAAAATAAGTTGTGTGATGATGTGAAAGCTGAATATTCACCTCTCGAGGTGAATAAAGCACTTACTTGACTTGACTTGAAATTGATGACGGTCACAGTGAACAACAAGAGAGCAACGCAATCGGCTAAGAGTAGTGCACTCGGTCAACTTGACCGCACAAGAAGTGATGATGATGGGATGAAAACGTTTTGACAAAATGTTGGAAATGGAATGTTTGGGAATAGGTACTACTGTCACGGGTTTCCAGAAGGCATAAATAGCACCAGCATCAACAGATTTATTCATGGGGGAAGTCATGAATTCAGATAAATGACTTGGTCTACATTTGAGAACGGTGAAGGATAAGCCATCTGGACCCATAGCACAATCTGATTTCGAGGTTCGAAGTAACTCGAAGACATCTTCCGAAGAAAATACTTTTATATCTGAGGGAACAGAAGGAGAATAGGATGGTAGAGTATTCGGTGAAGGATGAATGAACGCAGAATTCAGGTTGTCGACATCTATACCGTAGTTCTTTGAAGGGGTCGGTTGTCCACATCGAAGCCGAATTCCGTGCCAGAGAAGTTTTCTATTAGTGGTACAGAACTGGTGGGAAAATGTCGTTCTTGGTCATTGTACCTCTCATTTAATAAGGATGGAGTGTCATTTCACAGAAACCCGATAGTGTAGTTTATAAAATCATTCATTTTTGCCTTCTCAGAGATCCAAGCATTGGAGAAGTTATTCTGCTGTTGTTAAAAATACAGTCCCCATAGAGCAACACGAATCAAATACGGCACTCTGTCCCTTCGTAAGTAAGTTTGGTGGGCGACGAGCCTAATCGGAATGAAACCACGAAGAAACAATGGAAGGGGATCCTTGAAGAACGACAGTGTTGGTGGGTAACAATTTTTAGAGGTGACCTTTACTTGTTTTGTCCTGACGTGTGAACAGTGTGCTGAACGTGAATAAATTTTGAATTTGATGATAATGAGCGTGTGGTCAGTTGTTGAAACAGGAGCTTTCATTTGTAAGTGAAAATGTTCGGACTGGTTGATGATAAAGCCGCCTGAAACTGCATTTCCCTGAATTGGGATTAGACAGACGATATTAAAACTAAAAGCAAGTGAGAGATCAGTAGGCGTATGATTAAAATCATCCACAACAATATACAAACAATCAGATGGAAGTGGGATCAGGGCGGGTTGAAAGCGTCAAATAACACGTTGATGTCACACTGGGAGCAAAAAGGGCTATGTGCGGGTTATTGTTCACAGCGCCTCGAAATGGGAGGATTCAGGATGACTTTTAAAAGGCAGTGCACATCGCTGCAAGAGAAGGAATGACAACTTTAGTTTTGCCAGACTACTAGGAATTGATGTAGGTAACCACTTTATCACCTTTTTGTCTCTTCTTGCACTGTTTTCTATCTTGACGAAAGGACTCAAAGTTCTCGAATAGTGAAAATGAATGGGAGGGGATGGAATTACTACAGTGTTATATCTAAGTGATAGGACGGAATTTTCTCGGAGGCACACGAAAAGTGTCGGCCGACTGCCATCAGTTCCTACAGAGAGGGATTCCAACCTTAAGCGTTTATGTAAACTTGGTTGAGTTGAGTACAACAGTCCCACCCATAAAAAATCACTAGCCGGAATCGCTTACATTATTTCTTGTTGAGGTATTACATTCTGCGACGGCGTTGGACAAAAGGAAGTGGTCACATAAGCTGTATCGTTTTTAACGCGGAGTTTACTACAAATATGCATCTTGCCTGTTTCAACTTTTCTGCAAAACAAATTTGACCACAGGGACCTTTTATTATTTGGCCTCCTCATTTTCCATAAATGAAACAGTGTCGTGGATTCAGTGTAACAACTTCTACTCCGTAACTGATATGAAAATGTCTGAGTAACGTCCAAGAATCTTTTCGTTTTTTCTTACAAAAATTGAGATAAAACCTTCTTTGTTGAGGTCTGTTGTCTTTTAAAATAAGCCAAATCATGTTCACGCATAGGTAAGATGTCATAGGGAGAATGATAATAATATGGTTCCGAATTCTCGTTGTAGTTATCCGACAAACGAAGAAATTATCGGCACTTGGCATCCAGCATATGGTCCCAGCCTATCAGCCGTCGCTCGACTAAACTCCTCCCAAACCAAGAGCTAAGTATGTGCACATAAACAACTCCAACACGAGGTCCACTTTTAAAACACCCTTGATTGCATTTTCGTCAGTGACTAAGGGTTATCATTATTAACCTGATGCACTGTAGCACAAAACGATCATCTGCGAAGCAACGAAGTGCTCACATGTTAAAGGTTTTCCTACAATTGACATTCAAAGGTGACGCCGTTTTGCAGATGGCTTTCTACAGAGTGCGTCAGAATAAACTGTACTGGATATTCGTTGGACTGTAGCTGTGTGATTAGCTTTTCATTCTCATCAGGTAACGTGCCTTCTATGCATAGTTCACGTTTCCTGTGAAGCAGTGCTTGGATGAAACCGATGTTGTATTTCATAGGTTCGAAGCTCGTGAAGTATAGATATCACTCAGTTCATGTGTTTTTCCGGTAGAATGATCTCCTAATTGAGCAGTCCTGTCGGTTAGAAATGTCTGTGTTCAGAAAAGAGATGTGACCATTTTCTACGCCATGGCGAGCCACTCTGATGTTCGGGTGGACACTATGGAAACGATCAAATAACATTCCGATATGAGTAGTATGGCGTCGTATGTGGATGACAGGACAGAATTGCCCCGGAAACACGACCGATTTGGCCATTATTGCCGGGGGAATTTTGTTCCATCATCCACATACAAGGTCGTACTACTCATATTGAAAACCTATACTTGGGACCGTGTGTCCTTGTTCTGAAGGTTAGCCGTGTTAACGGACGGATTAACTGGGAGAATCGCCTTGAGATTCTAAAAATGGACTCCCGGTCCATGCGCGCTCCATACGATTCAAGTGAGATTACAGATAATCAGAATATACGCGCAGCTAAAGATAGCAGAGAGTGAGTAAGTGTGCAACAAATCCGGTAACTCGACAACATGCTTCAACTTGATGAATCTTGTTCGTTGTGTGAACGACAATAAGTGTGATATGTGTAACCAAATGGCGTGAAAAGACAGGTGTGAAAAACAAAGGTGTGAAAAAAGAGGTGTGGGGCTGGGGAGAATTTGTACATGGGAACCATAGGAAAGTCACTTGTTACGGCCACGGCAACAACAACTGTTGCACGAGGTTACGTTGCATAGCAATTCGACTATTGAAGCCGGATTTGTGTAAGCAACGTAACCTCGTGCAACAGTTGTTGTTGCCGTGGCCGTAACAAGTGACTTTCCTATGGTTCCCATGTACAAATTCTCCCCAGCCCCACACCTCTTTTTTCACACCTTTGTTTTTCACACCTGTCTTTTCACGCCATTTGGTTACACATATCACACTTATTGTCGTTCACACAACGAACAAGATTCATCAAGTTGAAGCATGTTGTCGAGTTACCGGATTTGTTGCACACTTACTCACTCTCTACTATCTTTAGCTGCGCGTATACTCTCTTTTACCCAGTACAATATATGTCAATGCCTGAAGTGATATATCGAAAAGAAATTTCTTCGTGTGACATGTTTTTTCATGAATCGATGGGCATATTCTATGGAAAGAATAGAAGAGTTACTTACGAGGCCTCTTTTTTAGACAGAATTTGCAACTGACTGGAGACACTCTCACACAGGTTGGTAGATTTCTAAATAATAACGTTCCATTGAGGCTCTCGGTGCATAAATACTTCCAACTGTTCAGAGGTAAACTTATTCCTCATACTGTTGATATCATGTCAGTTTCATTGCTCTGCTTTGTTGTCTGTTCTCTCTAATCCAGAGATAAGAATCGAAACATGAGATGCTCATCTCTTTCATCAACAGATTAATGTAGCCCTACTGAACATCGATAAACCTCACCACAGAATATCTGTCACACGCGTTCAGACTGACCGAACGATGGAAATCAACAACTCGATCGAATCCTGGTTGCTTCCCCTCAGACCCGGTTTCCCCGTCGTCTGCTGGGCTGCATGCGATTTCTTAGCCATTCTGAAGTAAGGCCTGTGAACTGGAAGCGGTGACCCAGAGGATCGGCAGAGTGGTGTCACATGAAGCTCGCCCAAACGTGATTCTCGTGACAATCGACCACAGAACATTTATGCTTAGCGTATTGAGCCCCACAGCATTGGCTCAGACAGTGCGATTTCTACACCTCTATCGGATCTCGAAGTGACAGGTCGAAAATCTGATATAACTGGTTGCTCTCATCTATCCAGTCAAATTTCCCAGTACTCCGATCCTAAGCGGACTTCAGTTCTACCAGACAGTACTCACTCTACCGCTCTTGGTCCGACTGTTACCTCGCAGTATCACCAAGTGGGAAGTACAAACAATTGGAACATAAAAACCTGAAAAATTATGTTCACTTTATCCAATCATGGGAACGGAAAGAAGACACGTTGCAGGGTGCAAGTATTCCGTTCACTCTTGTCCATGGCGTACGTGAAACATCAGTTTATATATGATACGGTGCACGAGATACTCAATGGGGAAATGAGATGTGGGGTTTTGTGGTTAATACCAGGGAAGGCGGATCGTTTGCAGTGATTTTTTCTGTGCACGAAGAGGGGTTTTTCTGTCCTAATAAGCATAACTTTACTAAACTCCAGCAGTTTTGTAAAGATGCTTCCTGTCTTCGGAGATTAAAACTTCCATCAAACAACTGAAAGCGATGAATGAATTGATGTTCTCGGAACCAGATAATGGCCCAGGAGTGATAATCATAAAAAAGGCTATATTGACAAGATGAACACCATCCTGTCAGATAAACAAAGATTTGTGTTCGACGAACAACCAAAGAACAGTACACTCATCGAGAAATAAATGTAGAAACACAAAAATTCTACTGCTACGCAGGCTCTTATCGGAAAGCGTGTAGCGACAGTCATCTCCGATCGTGCTTTTAACGCGTTTATTGTTTAACTGAAAGCTGACTGCCAAGCGCGGTGGTCACTTGACCGTCGCCCGTGCGCAATCTACGCACGCTTTCGCAATATACGCTAACCACACTCTCCCTACCGATAGTGTTCTCCTTCTCATGAGTTGTGGGGAGCATTTATCTGGTGATTGTGATAACGTAGCGCGGAGTGCCACTGTAACTGACTAATGGTCCACGCGTAGCAGGAAGGACTAGCGAACGCGTATAATGAGGAAACAGCTTGGTAAGGTTTAACCGTCCTTATACGTTTAAACGTGGTTTGGTCGTAATACTTTTCCTCAGGGCCCGAAAAATTTGTGCTCATGATCACTTTCAAAAGGAAGATTTTATCAACGGTTATTTTAAAAATTTCCATGAGCATCACAGTAAACCACGATGCAAAACGGAGCTCATTTTAATAGCTGGAAGAAAGCAAGTCATTTCGTTTGTTCCTTTTAAAGATGATCACGTTTCTAATCATTTACTTTATAATTCAAGCTTCGCTCTAAGCCGAAAGTATGCTGCAGCCCAATTACGCATAGTACAGGTCACTAGAGGATTAGGACTAAAGGATCACTTGGGCAGTCACATTGCTCCCAATGCATCACATATTGTCTACCAGTCCACTAGCAGTTGCGGTGACACAAACATTGGCTGAACGGAACGATACTTGGCTCGAAGTGACTGAACACATTCCAAGATGGCTTTTGCACTATATGACTCAGTTGGACTGCACAAAACAAATGCCGGAAAGAAATCTAGCATCTGTTATCACGAAGCGTCAACTTTTAACAGGTCCTCGAGTTGACCTGACGAGATCATTTAAAGTAGGACTACGCAACCGGAATGTAAATTGCTGGCGTTTAGTAAAGCTATGCTTATTAGGACAGAAAAACCCCTCTTCGTGCACAGGAAAAATCACTGCAAACGATCCGTCTTCCCTGGTATTAACCACAAAACCCCACATCTCATTTCCCCATTGAGTATCTCGTGCACCGTATCATATATAAACTGATGTTTCACGTACGCCATGGACAAGAGTGAACGGAATACTTGCACCCTGCAGCGTGTCACCTTCCCGTCCTTATTAAAGAGGCATAAAAAGCAAAAACAACGATTGAAAGGATTCAAGCACAAATGCGCCACTGATTGCTGTGCTTGCGTGGTTTTTCCAACCTTCCGGTAAGCGGATCTCGTAGACCTGGAAGCCTAACACGTCCTACTCGGTAAAATACACTAGTTGAGCCCGTCATATCTTTCCAACTTGTCATGGGACGACCTCGTCAATTCATCCTCTGGCCACTACTTACCTCGGGGGACATAGTTTGCCGAGGGAATCCAACAATGGGCACACATAGCGCATATCCCTAGCATCGCTAACTGTTTAGATTAAGCGCTTGTTCCGGCGACTTACCTGTGGTTTCCAAAATCGGTGGATAACCTTAGCATTGCTCTAATGGTATCCCTACTCCATACTACTACTTACTTTACTGCGGCTGTCTCCATGGAGAGGGCAAGCCGGCTTCATGAGTGTCTGTGATCGGCGCTGCCCATGCTGGATGGTTGGCCGCAACCGTGGCGTGGACAACAGAGCGTGTCGATGACATGGCTATGAAAGGTCATGGGTGTTTGATACAAGAGACGTCCCCAATGTCGCTATATTCTAATGTCTAATGTGAAAGTTCGAAGAGTTCTAGCTAGGACAGCCTATTTTCCTATTTAACATAATATGCAAACCTTGAAGTCAGCCAATGGAAGTGAACATCTGAACTTGATAGGTCTGTGTCCTACTATCGGCGGGGCGTTTGAATTTGCCCGTGCTACTTTATGCTCTTTACTACTTTGGCATTTTTATTTCACAGGATTTTACAGTTTTTATTTTCCACAACAACGTTGTGTCCTCGACGCTCAAGTACAACGCGCATGTTTTCATTTTTGTAAAAGATACCGCTGAACAGAATAGAAAATCGAAATCACGCCATTTTTCTCATCTCGTGAGGAATAAAGTGAAAAGAACCAAACAGCATGCAAATGGGAAATTTCGTAAATATCGAGCTAAGCAGGAGGTTGCTTTCTCGAAGAGGAATGTTAAATCGGTGTCCCGTTGATCTTGTCGTCTAATACCCGTTCAGTCACGTCGACAATGTCTGATATCAGCTACTTGCTGAAATCTTTGGAATATGCGAGCCGTGTTGTTTTATTTCAAGAATCGTGGTTTCATTCGGTAATAGATGACGAGTTATCGAAGCTTGATGAATTCACCAGCCACAGGCTGGACAAACAACCAGGCAGGAAATCCAAAGGTGTTATTACCTACGTACGTATGTTTCGTGTCGCTCATCTTCATGAATACTTACATACAACGAACAAGATTTTTGCTATCAAACCACTGAATACAAGACACGCTTCGTCTCTAGACGCTCTTTAGTTGTTATGTCTAGCCTGCACGTAAACCCAGATCGTAGTCCCATGGAACTAGCCAATTCCTGTATTCATTCTATTCGTCGATAAGAGAGTGGATTGATAGCTCACCCTTTATTGTGGCTGGCGAGTTCAACAACCCCGTTTTGACATCGCAGTCTAACAGGTCTTTTGCATCAGAAATTCATTCGATCGATTGATTACACAAATTACGTGGAACCCTGAGTGAGCTGAGAAAACCCCGGTACTTTCATCCGGAACGTGTTTACAAGGAATTTAAACCGAACAATATCAATAAAGCCTCCGGAGAGATGTCATCAGCCAGGTCATTCTGAAAACTTGTGCTACCGACTTGGCTTCATATTCATTCGACGCCTGTCGGAAGTCAAACTCACTGACTCCCGGCGACATGTTCGTATCACTCCAATGCAAAAGAACGAAAAAGGCAGATTTCGTCCCATCCCACCCACGTCAGTCTTGCTTAAGATTTTCGAGCGGATGGAATTGACGACGTTAGTCCGCCATTAATGTTTCCCATGTAGACCAACTTACCTACTAAAAGAGCGTTCTACTTTGGACGCCGTCAGCTGTCTTATCCACTCAGTAGTGTCATTAATTGACCGGAAAAGCAAACTTATTCACGCCTGTTTCCTGGACTACACAAATGCTTTCAGTTCGCTCAGTAGAGAACGTATACTATCTATTTTAGGTCATGAACCGATCTCAGTTCATATATCTTAATGGTTATAGATCTCCCACAATCTCTAAAAACACTGGAGTATTGCAAGATGCTATCCCGGGCTCGAATTCGTCGTCCACCGCCAGTCACTCTCCCCAACTGGCAGCTTCAAATTACCCGCGACCCCCTTCCTGGAATTGTGTAACATTATTTTATAATAAAAGGAAATAAAAGATGAGATAAAGATGTCGCCATTTTTGTTCCCTTGATCTCCTCTCTAATTCGTCATCCTTCACTTTCGAATACATTGACAATATTGTGGTCGGTTCTGCTTCCCGGAATTGTGTTAATATCAATCCACTTCAGCAGTCTATTCATAAGGTGACGTAGTGGTCCAGGGCTGTCAAATTAGCACTTAATCCAAACAATAGCGCAGAAGTACTCTTTGCAGCTTATTGCAAATTACCCAACCCTCTAACAGGAGGTTCAAACGTGGAAGTAGTCCAATGCAAGAAACATCTTGGTATACTTACCTCATCAGATCCTAAGTGGACCCAACATGTACACGATATTTTTTTTCAAGGTAAGAAGGCTGACATCTTGCATCTCTCATCTGAAGTCTCTACGTGTACGTACCCATACCATATTCAAGTCTATCCATTCTTGTGTATTATATCACTGGTTATACTGCTCCCGTTATTTTCCCTGATTTGCTTGTCAAAGACTTTGTGTTGATCAAGCGCTCCCTTAAATATATTTCCAAGTGCAGTAACATCTTAATCTGGGTTATTGAGTTTCGTGGAAAAAATCCATTTTTCTGCAAGCGAACGGTTTTAGAGCTTCATACTTTTGATGATACCCACTCTTACTTGGAGTATTTCCCACTCTACTGCATATAGTAAATTTAAATTGACACATTCCCGAACTACAACGTTTCATAACTCGATTTCTTTTCTAAGAGAACAACTTGCAAGAAAAGCCTGATTAGTCACGATTGTTCTCTTCCCATCAAATTCTTCATTGACGAACACGGCATGCTGATCAGTGCGATCCAATCATCATTGTTTTTCTCCATCATGTGTTGATTGCTATTGTCAAAGAAAATAACTGATAATTTTTTACCACAGACTTGTGTCTTTCGGACAAATAAAGTTTACCCTTGACTTGACTTGACTTACATTAATCACACCCGCCGAGCCGCAGTTTTCCATGACACAGCATCGAGTTTACATTAGGGGAATGGAAATTAGAAAGGCTTTTTTACAGAACGGGCGCTGTGGGTTTCTGGCCCAATAAAACTCAATGAATGCTCACACAATTGGAGGGGTTTTCATCTGGGAACCTTAACCGGTGCCTTGGGTTCAGATAGTAGAACAGTGAGGAAGCAGGAATGAGAACGATTTTACTTCGGCTACCGTAATGAGTATTTATATGCTACGTTCATATTGCTTTGTTGATTATATAGTACCCGGCTGACATTGCACTATGAGGATATAAAAGTTTCGTATTTGAAATTGCGTCGTGGTCGTGGTTCATACAGATTTGACATGGTTACTTCTGTTCGTTAACTGATGTGATTAGGACATCCACAGTTTTCATCTCATAAAAGCTGTTGCATTATAGTAACTCTAAGTGGAACCTTCGACTCAACAATCTGATCCGGAAGGTAGTGGGCTGTTTTTCTAACGTCGGAACGTGACCGAAGCGTAGGTGTAGGACTTTCTCCTAGCCTGCTATAAGATAGATTGGCGTTTAGCTTACGTTCCTCGGTGTTTAGATCGTCGGTCCGCTGTTCGGATTTAGTCCTTGGCCCCACGCACCCACTGCACTAAGCGGGACGTATTATGAGCTGGGAAATGCCCAGATTTGGTGGTCAATAGCCGTCAAGATAAACCCGACACCGCACTCCTACGTCCCGTTAATCTGATTATGTAGAATGCGATAGGTAGTGGTTGCTCACGCAAAACCGGCCATTGACCATCAACCATTTTTGTGAGACTTACCGTCGTCTAGTTTCTACCTATTAACCTGTCAACCATGACTGCATCTGTCGCTTGAGGGAGCCACTCCCCAACTCCTTGGGTTTACCAATGCGTGCAAGTCAACACAGCATGCCGAAAATATCTCGGTGAATAATAAAATTTAATTGGAGTCTGAGGAATAAAATGGACCCAAAATTGATTCTATTGGGCAAGAATAACTAAACATTTTCCTACCTCATAGAATATCAGAAGCCTAGTGCCTGAATTTTAATTGACCGAATCGGTTAAAAAGAGTTGCCGCTTTCTTATCGGCAAATCAAATATGGTTCTGTGAGGAGTAGCACATGTATCAACATGGGCTTATTCGCTCAAACACTTACGGTCGACCGTCAGTTTTGATTTGACAGATATCTGAATTCATGGTGTGCTGAATTCAGCAGTTACTTTTTCGGAAGTCGCCTCACTAAGTCAACTCAAACGGTATTGCTCATTTGTAACTAGGCTGTGGCCACTTGCCACTATAGACAATTGAGACCTAATTTCATCACATCTAATGTTATACTTAATTTGTTCACACACGTTGTTACGCACATACTAGTCCGACATACTCACCTACATAATCTACATCAAGCCCACATGATAGTGTTTTTATTAGTTTCATCCTTGAAACGTTAGCTTTAACATAACAACTATTGAATGTCTTTACTAAGGAGTAGGTCGTGGTATCGAGTTTCGAAATACTGGTAATCGCAGTTAGTTTAACGAGGATTATCCATGTTTCCTTGACGGCTCTGTAACACGTGTTATCAGGCTAGTCTTTGATGGGATCGAAATTGAAGAATTTGCCAGCAAATTGTGTGAAAGAGTCTCTCCACGAGAAAAAGCTACCACAACGTGTACAGAATCAAGCTGGTCAAAGTTCCCGGGATCGTTTCTCGCCGTCAGTTATATGGGAAAACGCCACCAAGTACGAATAACTGAAACCAAGCTTCGATTTGTGACCATCGCTCATTAGAGTTCATTGATGGAACTGCTGTTCGTCGAGATCCCCCGTTCCTCTGGGGATCGGACAAATAGGACGAGAGGCTAATCAAAGCAACTGAATGTCATAACCAGTGTCTTAAACTCAAATACCATCCATCTATCAGATACTTGCATTTATCCATGTTATTTTTGCACTTGAATACATTTCCCTACATTAGATCTTACTGAGAGGAGTTTTAAAGAGTGGAACCACAAGGGTGCAAACTTCGAGACCGTGCAATGGGCTAAACGTAGTCATATGGAACGGTGGATATTTCATGCATACGGTATGCATCAACCCGACTAAAGTAACTCCGTGAGCAAAACTAAATCTTGTCAGAACGCTACTTGATCCGTAGTTATTAGATAATGTGTACATGAAATCAGATCCAAGCTGCAATTCTTTCTAAACGGTCTAAACAAGAGCAACCCAATATACAAAAACGTGCTTTGCATATTCCCAGTCAAAAAGACTGCTGCACAGTTAGTGGTTTCACATCAAGCCCAGTAATGGGCTACACAAGATATTCTTTTACCTGTGCATCCACATTTCACCCTGGGGTTATAAATGGGATGGGGTGTTGACCAGTCATGCACAGTGGTCACCTCAGTTCTCCCAGCCTGAGTCAGCACTAATGTTGACGTGAAGTCAGTTCATGTGATGGAGTAAGCACAGGGTGCAGAGAACACACCATATCTGGTGCGCCCCTCAGAAGCATGGCTGCTGCGACTAAATGAAGCCCAATTAATCGGTATCGATATATTCGTGTCACTGACCGAATACGGTGGGACAACGGAATCAGTATCATTGATATTATGTGCAATGTACTGAAAAGTTTCTACAACGGAAACTTGGACCGAACAGGTTATACTGAATGGGAGGAGTTGAAAAACCGTCATAAACGGCTCAAAACGACTCCGTCGTGAAGAAATAAGTGGATGGTTACTGTTACCATATTTATTATACTGTTTTTAATAAACATAGTTCTACTCATTTTAAGGGAATCGCCGAATCAGGCAATTAATATGCGGTATTCGCTTATGTGTACTTGGTATTATATGGCATGAATTTTTCCCGTGTAATGCTCCGCTAGGAGGGCTGAGTTTACAAATCCACGACTAAGTGGGAAGCTAATAAAACTGTCAACCACCGTGACTGTGGTATTTGGCCCATGCCAGAAACTTTCACATACGTATCGGTTTCCAGCCATAGTTTCAGCAAAGCAGTGGAGAGGACGGCCAACAGATCAAATGGACAATAAATGTCGTGTTGGAATGATAAGCCAATTCACGTGTGTGAACAGGTGAATGCGCTCTGTCACTGGCGATTAATGTACACGCGATTGTGAATGGTAACACGCAGCTCGTCCGATCGTGTGTAAAGCTTTAAAAAGCCGACCTGCCGTTTGATCTATATTAGGACAGGTCCATTACCTAGTGGCTTTGTCGGTGCTAAGCATATGACTTACGCTTTTATCTTTATTCATTTGCCTCTAAATTCGTATCACCGAAAATCAAAAGCCAACGCTGAAAAGTCTCCAAAGTAAAAGTTCAGTTTCCATTTGTACAGTGCGATCGTTACCGACTTATGCGAAAATCAATCCTTGTTGCCCCGTTGATTAAACACCGACTAGCTAGGTCTGCGACTGAGAGGGAAAAAAGTGAAGCATTATACGCTACTTTTAGTAAGAGAAAGCACACGATTAAAGCGATTTCCACCGGAAAAAGATAACCTAAAATGAGTTCGAAATAAGAGATCATCGGAATCAATTAGTTGTCGATTGCTTCAGAGCAGTCTCGATTTGGTGCATGACACGTAACACTAACTCTTCACGAAACGGTTTTCCCACAACCTGGACAGACACAGGTAGACCCTCGCTGTCCTTTTGCATGACTGAAACACGGGACTGGTAAAATTCACCATCCAAGCGTTGATTGATTGCTGCTTTTGTCGCCTCCATCACATCCACCCGATCGACAAAACCAGTGGGAACTGTACCAGCAGGATAATCGAGCAGGTTGTAAAGGGCCGCGTAGAATACTGATGGAACAACCAACGCCGGAGGTGCGGAACAAGGCGGAGCAGGGTAGGCAGATACAGGACAAACGATCGCATCCAAAAGATTTGCTGCTCTGTGAAATTCTTCCCGATAGGCCTGAATCGCTGCGTTCAGGTCAATCACATCTCTGGCACGTTTTAAACCACCTAGTGTGTGAAGGAGGGCCATGGGTCTGTATCCAATGATTGACAGAAAGTAATCCCCAGTTACTCTCATCCACTGGGGCATAAGAAGAGTTCTGATTAACATCTTCAGTTGTTCACACAATGGTTCATGAGCCAACAGCGAGCGCAACTCGTAACCACCATCAGCCAGAATTGCACGGAGAAACAGGCAATAGGCTTTATACGGTTTCGGAGGATCAAAAGGACAGACTCGGTGCCCAGCCTTAACTAGGGCAGCTACTGCCTGATTTACAGACTCCCGTACTACTGGGACAGTGTGCATCAAGTTTGGGTTTGAGAAATTAACGTAAAAACCAATATTTAACGTCCCATCGGTGTCACTGAATAGAGTTTCGTTAAACGGCACTGGTACCACCGAAGGGTCCTGTACATATTGTTTCGGTTTGAGTAGGGTGCGCATTACGGCAACTAAATCACCAACTTTTCGGCCCATGGGTCCAGGACACGAGTGCAGTGCAACAACAGAATGAGGAAAAATGTTAGTCAAACCAAAACTACTGAGACGTCCGTAGGTCGGTTTCAGACTGGCTAGACCACAAAATGCAGCAGGAATACGGATGCTTCCGCCTAAGTCCGAACCAATGCCCACTGGAGATCCACGCTGAGCCAAGAGGAGTGCCTCTCCGCAACTGCTTCCACCTGCGATACGCTTGGGATTGTAAGGATTAACCATATCGCCAAAAATATTGTTAGCTCCATCAATACTCAGTGCTTGAGAAGTGGCTGTGATCACAAACGGAATTGCACCCTCTGATAGTAAGTGACTCACTATCTCACAGTCATATTTGGCTGGCCTATTGCATCGTTTGATCAATCCTCCAGTCGAATCATATCCTCGTAACATAAATACTTCTTTGATGCTTATCGGTATTCCATAGAGGGGGGATGGACTATCTTCCGGGTCATTAGCCAATTCTCTTGCTCGAGTGCAAGCCTCTCGCACAAATTCGCAAATGCCCGAATTGCCCTTGTCAAACAGACTCAACGCTTTTAGTTGATAAGCTTGAACAAGTTTTAGCGGATTCGCAGTTCCATCATCGATTCTTTTACGCAACTCACATAGGTCCAGCTCCGTGAGAGCGAGCAATTCATCCTTCGATTCCGTGATTGCATCTAGTGCGGTACGCAGGCTGCTGATGGACTTTTCCATGATTTCTTTTTTTCGTTGAAGGATTTTGTTCAATTTGTGCTTCTGAAAGTATTGATGCAAAACTCGAATAATCAGAGCACTTAAGCTACATGTTATGATAAGTTTTTTGTTTGTATGTTGTCGAAGAAAACCAAGCAGCATTGCGCAATGTGCACTGACGATGTCCATGGTGATCTGAACCTGAAAAAATAGACGGACGAAATTCCACAATGATCGTATTAGTCGCAAACAAATACAAATGGTATTGCCAAACGAAAGAATAATGCAGTGCCTTTAGGTATATATATATATATATATATATATATATATATATATATATATATATATATATATATATATATGAACAATACCACAGTACATTGGAGAGGCGAGTTGCCACGCAGAGCATTATTCAAATAATGAACATAAAAAGTGTGAAAAAGAAGCTCCTCAGAAATCGGAACACAAATTTTCGCAACATAACTTTTGCTGCCTACGACTTTGAGCCATTTCCGACAAGGTTTCCAGCTAAGTGTGTTGTCGATTTCGAGGTCCCAGCGAGACAGGCGTGAAGGATCGACGAAGGCAAGCCAAAATGTCAAAGTTTTAACAGATTGTTGCCACATCATAGCTTGACCTCCATGCGGCTTTTCCCGGTCAACCTAAGCAAAGCATGACGAGTTATTCGATGGGGGGCATACGTTGTACATTTCCCAACCAAGGAATCCCGCATAAGAAATGAGTGTGAGATATGTCTGGTTCCTAAAACGTGCATACGAACTGTGGAGTTGTTGATTCGGTTTTGCAACCAAAACTCACGAAATACTCCTCAGACAACGGTGATCGAAGACAGAGAGCCGGTCGACTTTGACCGCTCGAACAGACCAGGTCCAGCAGTCGTACAGAAGCACACTGTGTATATCAGCGTTGCATACTACCTTTTACAGCGAAGGAAACCGGTGCCGTATTTATAGATGACGACAATTTCAGAACGCCGCATGAGCCTTCACCATTGGGTTGAGGGCCTTATTTCCAACCCTACCATCTGTATTTGTAGAACTTCCCAGGTAGATAAAATTCTTGACAATTTCTAACTTGTCAACACTGAGTGTGAGTGCGGGAGTGGACCCCTGCCAATCTTATAGCAGTACGGTACGCTTTGAAAGAGGAAAATACATTCCATAAAGCAAAACGGACAAGGTGAGACTATTCAGAACGCACAGTGCCGCAGCAAACTCGTCGAAAACTACCGCAATGTCGTCGGCGTGGGCAAAGTCTGAAGGTCTGCTCAACGCTTTCATTCCTTTGATTCTCTCGTGCCTCTTAGAATGTCGTCGGTCGCGGAATTGAACAAGTAAGGTGAGAGTGGAAACCCCTGACGAACGCCGCTCCCAGTTGAGAGCGAAGGCGATGATGGACCATACGCTTGCAATCGGCCTGATCTCTGATGGTATAGCACTTGAATAAAGTTGACATAATTATCAGGTATTCTTCATCTAATGAGACTAGTCCAGAGGGCCGTTCTATCAACGGAGTCAAACGCTGCTCGGATATCTAATATTATGACTATCCTTGGTCTTCGGCATGTGTGGCGGCGTGCAGGTATTTGACGGACAGTGAGACTTGGTCAACACACCCGAAGATGGGACGAAAACCTGGCTATTCTTTGCGGACTCGTTCGCGTCCTGGGGTCAATCTCAGTCCAATTCAAACAACCATTAACCATGCACTGGATGCGGTGATTTTGGTTGCTACCTTTCAGCAATAATCTTAATCGGAAATAGTGGAAGGGATCAAAAGAGTAGAAGAAAACGACAGATAATGTCAAGTCGACAAAGACAGTTTGTGAATACAAGAGCGTCACTGGATGTGACAAAGAGTCATATCCTCAAGCGTATCTAATCACTGAGTTGGGAGGTTTCTTGGATCCCACCCAGAAAGCCTTGCACGTCATCATCATCGTACAGCGTTTTACAGTAGGGGAAGCCCCACTGACCACTGCCTCTCTCACCATCTTGCACGTTGAATTAGAAAGTATGAATATACAAGATGGATAGGGAGTGGACCTATATGGGTGGGAAAAGAAAAGAATGCCCTAGTAGCCAACACATAGAGTACACAGTCTTACTGTACAAACGCATATCGATCAATCATTCTGATTTGACAGAAAGTGACAACACGATCGTCACTGTTCACGGTTCGCTGCCATATCCTTCAGTGTCTCCAGCCAACTGGTTGACGGATTTTCTCGACCTCAACCACGAAGGCGTGAGGTACTTACTTTTCCCAAGTTCGACGTACATTTACTCATCCCCCGCTGTCACGTCAACTTTTGGCCTGCATGTGGTTTTTTCCACTCCTGAGGAGGAACGGAGAATAAAGTACAGTATGGTAGACGTGTGTTCGCTATTCGTACCACGTGCCCTAACCAACGAAGTCTACTAAGCTGGATACGCTGTGATAGAAACTCCCTGAACTAGCACTCAATACTCGCTTTCTGACCTCAGTATTGCCTACGCGGTCATTCCGTCAAATCTTAGCGATACTACGCAAACATCGATGGTCAAAAACCTCAAGACGACGAATATCTTTCGCACGCAGACCCCAAGTCTCGCAAATATACAACAAAACTGAACACACCGTGGTACGGTACACACGACCTTTCAACGTCAGTGATATATCAGGTCGCCGCCACAAGTGCTTCAGTCCAGCATACGCCGCTCGAGCCCTGGATATACGCGTTTTCACCTCTACTACAGTGTTCCCATCAGTAGTCACACTGCTGCCGAGGTAACTGAAGCGGTCAACAATTGCCAGAACCTCCCCAGCGAGCATCACGCTCGGAATCGTTGACGTTTAATCTTGTAACATCACCTTACACTTTGAAGGTGAGAAGCGCATGCCGAATGGAGCTACAGCTCTTGAGAGTCTATCTAGTGCACGTTGAGCATGTTCCGTGGATTCGAACAAGCAGACAAGGTCGTTCGCGTAATCTAGGTCACACAGGTTTCCACTATTTCGTAGTTTGACGCCCGCCTAACACGTACTACATGGACCATTGGGTTCTCTTGATCCAGTTTATCGTCAAAGCAGATAGAAGACATAAATTAAGATACAAGCATTCATTTTAATCTTTTCAATCGCGTACGTAAAACGTACTAATGCAATGGGAGTAGGCAGTGTCGACAAATCAGGAGACGATTTCGTAAACCAGATTGGCTACCGCCAAGGCAAACACATTTTGGGTCAACAGTTTTTGTGAACACAGTGGAGGTCTAAGTTTACCTATTAATACAGCCTCTCAAAAGATTAAGAGCCCTGGGTTCCAATTTCGTGCAACCACTTAGAACGCTTGATCCAGATGAATCTGATAACATAAGGACACAAGGTTTCTTAAGGTCGTTAGCTGTCCGGGCGAGGAATGACTCATCCACTGTACTAACCACTTCGGTACATGCTCCCTCATTCTTTGACTCAGACACCAATTCGTTCTGTGTTTGTGCGACGGATTGTTCTTTTTGTGTTGCTCTGTGCTTCATTCGAACGCTCTACATGGCCAAGTTCACTCGTTAGGCTGCTCATACCATTATTTCACCTCGCAAACTGGCCACGCTTACCCATCTTCCAATTATTATCCGCCCCAGCGAACAAAACGCGCCGAGGAATCCTATCCGGGGTCATAAGCAACACGTGTCCCAACCACTCTAGCCTGGTGAGTTTAGGTGTTTCATCGAATGATTCGGTACTAGTACGTAGCACTGTTGATACGATATTCACATCAGATTCGAAAAATGCTACGAAGATATCGGTATTCGAATACCGACAATCTTCGCATGTCTTCGGCTCGCAGTGGCCATGTCCCTGAATCCTACGGAAAAACTGACTTGACTGCTGCAGCGTACACTCGACCCTTGATAGATAAAAGGACGTCACGTCGACGCCACAGATAACTCAGGTTAGCAAATGCCAAACGAACCTTTTGTGTGCACGAAGACACTTCACTCGATATCCAACTTCCGTGTGAAATGCAGCTGCCCCGATAACAGAACTTGTCCATCTGGTCTGTAGTCTCCTCAGATACTGAAAGATTTGATGTTGGATCTGTGGTGACCACGGTCGTGCTGAGAAAATGACCATTTCTGGACACCATTTTCGATTTTTTTCCACGATCTTTTCTGACGATTGGTTTTGACCCCATCGTCTTGTTCGGTTGCGTACGTTTAACTGAACTGATCTTCCGAGGTTTCCATCGATCTCGCTTTCGAATCACTCACTTTTGGTTCTTCGCCGACTGTACATGCATTCGGTTTGCTTTCCGCCACGCCGTAGCGTTCATTTGCCTTTATGTATTTCTCGCATCGGTACTTCTTCGGTACGATGATATATAGAATACACTCTCACATCTGACCACCGACTTGAGTCTACTCCACTCGTTCTATAGAGGGGATTTCGTTGGTGGTGATCTGTGAGACCCCATAGAAAAGACTTTCATAAGCTGCAATCGAACGTCTTCCACAGACCAACCCAATTCCGCAAGAGCATCTTGAAGGTGCAAAACGCATACCAAATACTGCTGCGCAGTTATTCAAGCTGTCTAGAAAAGTTTACAACTTACCTATTCAAGGTGTGACGTTCTTTCACCCGGGAAAAATTAAACACTAATACCCTCACCTGACAAAAGTACGGGCTCTATGAGTATATCAACCACAAAATTAAAGAGAGAAGGAGAAAGGAGCAACCATGATGTACATAACTATTGGTGAACTCAGGAGAAAGATCACCGTAAGCACGAAATCGGCTTCGATTGCTCATGTACAGGGACTTTATGATGAAAACGAATTTCTCTGGTACATCCATCAACAAGAAGCAGCGTCAGAGAACTGTGCGGTCGACTGAGTCGAACGCCACTTTCACATCGAAAACGGAAAGCGTGAGCCTACAGAAGCTTTGTCTGTGTGTTTAAAATTTGTCGGAGTGAATATTCAATCAACACAAACCTCGACCACATCTAAACCCAGCTTTATTCTCGCGCGAGCACTGTTCCCAAGCATCAGACAGGCGATGGAGAATTATACCAGCGAGCGTTTTCGATGCGATGCTAACCACGCCTAGTCCCATGTTTTTCCACAAGATGACCTGTCGCCTTTCCTGTAAATCGTTACGATCCCCGATTCATAATAACTCTTTTGAACTTGACCCCTCAACACACATGAGGATTCCAAAATTCGCATATGTAGACCAACAATTATGGCTGGTCCATGTCGAAGTACGGTTTCGTCTGGCTCGCATAATCAGCCAGCCAAACAAGTCTGTGCACTTCGTTGGACACCTGCCGCTGATCGTGGCCACACACACAATCTTAGTAGGTCGGGCATCCAGTTGACCGTTGCTGTCGCGACTGACAGCAAGCGTTATTGCTGACCTTTCTCGTTTGATCATCGGAATTGACTTACTTCGGCACTTCAGCCTCACGGTTGATCATTCAGGACAGCATATGGTGGATAAGACTACAAAATCGCGACTAGTGGCAAAATATTAATTTAAGCTTCACTCTCATCAGTTCTCTTTACACCCAGACTTTTATTTTTATGCGACTAACTCCCAAGAGAGGATAATTCGGCTTTATGAATGTCTCTAATGGTGGCTTTTCACGCGTTGCAGTCGGAGGCAACGTCAGTACACAGCAAAATTCAGTTCTTGATCCACACACGAAGTTTGAAGACTGACTGAAGGCCTGGATGTTCTACGTCCTCTTTGTCTATGTTGACCAAAACATTTAGCTGACCACCGAGGCGACACATCCAGCTTGGACAAGGTTCCTGTAGAAGGAGTCTGTTTCTTGGGTTCCATCTCGGGTCGACGGAGGACGTGGCCGAACAACTGGAGACGACACCGTTTGAGAAAAGAGGAAATCACTTCCATATTCGAACAGCGTTGTCGTACAGCGGGGTTTGATCATGCCATCTAGTTTTGGCAATGCATCGAAGGTGCCAGTGATCGAAGATTCCCAGCTTTTTCGTATCTCCGAGCGGTTAAAGTGGTTTCAAAATTAACCAGTCAAGGCTCCGCTTCTTACTTATGTTCCTGAAACGATGGAATTTATTAGACCCACAACAGTACGCCCGATACCTCCATTTTCTTTGGAGCGTACAGAACTTACAGTGGTACGCCTATATACTCCCGGCCTCTTCCAAAAACATCTTGTGCACGTCTCTCTTCAGTAAGACCCAGTTCGTTCGAACTAGTCCGGGAGTGTTAGGTAAACAGTTTTCCAAAACTCCCATTGGTCAGTATTCTCTGTTGACTGCTGCGGAAATAACGAACAGTACGTCACCCTTCCCAAGTCTCGTTCGTTCTGGATTCGTTTATGCCATATATGCAATTTCGTTGAATACAGTTTTAACCATTGACGCCAAAATTTGTCGGTTAGGTGATTCAAGTGCCCCATAACGACACAATTGGTTACCTCATACAATATCTTCCGATATCGGATCATTGCTATCAAGCAGAACCAGCAAGCTTCTAGGAGTGAGTACAAGCTTGTGAGAGCAAAGGCATTAAGGGACGACTGCAATGGATCCGTACAATCTAAAAGACATGAGCTCAGGTTCTCGCTTGTCATCGTCTTTTCGTTAGCCAGCACGAGCAGCAGCCTGCACATGGACCGAATCATCCTGTCCTATACCACACCTCAGTGGCTACCACATGGGATGTTGGGGTGCCGTTGGATCCCTCTCAGCCCTAGATGATCGTTTATCCTCTGTTGGTCCCAACAAACTATGCTCTCAATTCAGAAATGGATCCTACAAACTTAAACCCATTATCACTGTAGATCCTGGTTGTTGTACCCTGCCGACAAGTGAAACATGTTAGTGCTAATATGGTGCAGTTTGTGCTCAGACTAATAGTTAATCCCAGGAGAATCTCTCGGGTTTTCAGGCATGTGAAAATAAATCCGAGTATTTTTTTCAAGATGCCTTGCCCTCCACATATTAAGCTGTTCGAAATAATCCTCTCACACGAGGAAAACAGGACCAGCCCTTTCGAACCTTACACAATGACAAGGGTGCCATCATCTGTTGGTCTGCAGAAGCGGACAGCCTCTAAAGACCAGGCATTTGATTATCCGCCGAACGGCATTATTGTTTTTCACTATCCAGTGTCTCTTTTGAGTGGCAGCTAACATCCGCGAGGATCCACTATGTCCTTCCATCATATGGCAGTGTCTAATTATCAACTCAGTAACGATGTGGGGGGTGGTAAGCTCATCGGACTAGTTGTACGGGGTGTCTGAGAGAAGAAGCATCCCTGAGGTGCTAGACTGTCGTATCCCTTCGGGCATCATTCATCTCCTTGGTTTCTATCATTTACCCAGCTCTCACCTGTAACTCCACGCTTCGTCCCGCTGCCTTGTGAGTTAAGCCTTGGATAGCTAAAGGCTCCGGTTGTGGATCCCTTAGAAAACCACCTGCTTTGGCTTCGGCAACCTGGCAGTATTGTGTCTATAAACAAAGCATGGACTCGGACTATCCACCCCTTCCTGCCCGATTGTACCATGTTTTGTTTGGCACGCAGTCTGTAGAAGACTGTCGAGAGTACCGCGGAGCGGTGACGAGAAACGTAAACGATGCAGACTACGTTCCTGTTCGTGCGCGCTTCAGAACCCATCCGTTCACACGCCTTAAGGCCACTCCACCGATCCGCATAAACGTCGCAGCCCTGGAAACGCCAAGCGCTGCTAAGCGCAACCGCCACCCGATTACCCACAGTAACCAACATACCAGCGGATTACCTTAAGTAGAAGAGGATGGTAATCAAACCTGTGGTTAAAGAAGCTGCCTTAAAAGAACTAGGGAAAACTGAAAGGTGTCTAAAAGACTGGATCTCTGAGGCCACACTTCAACTGTCGGCTAAAGCACGCGAAGCCCCGATATCAGGAAGTGGCGAACGCCGCAGATTGCAACTCGAGCCCTTGCGCTCTGCTAGGGCTGATCGTAAGCGGTACTGGATAGAAGTAGCTGAAAATAGAGATTGCAGCAGGGATCAGTGACTCTGGCAATCTACTCCACCTAATTCGCAACGCGTCGGGTAGGCGTGCAAGCAGGAGTCGCTCTTATGTGGTACAGCCGGTCATCTCATACCTGAGCAGAAAAGAAAAATAAAGCGATGGTTGGAGCATTTTGATCGACCTCGCAACTGACCATCGAACCATATGATGGCCCTATAACCCCCAGTTCTTGCAGAGCCGTACGATGTCAGTTGCGATCCCCCGAGCACAACTGAAATCGCCACGGTCGTCAGTCAGATGAAGAACAAAAAAGCTGTTGGGGAAGATGGTATTCCACCTGAAGTCTACAAGTGCTGTATTTCGCCATCGATTGACAGATTACACACCCTATTTGGCTCCTTATGGCGGGAAGAAAACTTTCTGACTGATTGGGGCACGTCAGTTCTGCTGCCCATCCCAAAGAAATAGGACAAATCCGTGTGCGACAACTATAGGAGGATCGCTATGATCGACGTGGCCGCGACGATTTTCTGTTCAACTGTCTCTCAGTTACGAGACTGTCACATCCGACAAAACCAAGAGGGTTTCCGCCGTGGTAGAGGCTGCGTGGACCAGATTTTCACACTACGTCGAACACTGGAGCACCGCTACAAGTTCCAGCAGGCAACAGTGGCCCGTTTCATCGACTTTCGGGTCGCTTGCGATTCACTTAACCGGGAGTGTCTCTGGGCAAGAATGGAATCCGAGGGGATGCCCGGTAAACTCGTAAGGCTTCTGAGAGGATATTGTTGGTTCACTAGGGCGCGGGTCCGTATGTATGGTGAAGAATACTCCGAGTACACACTTACTGCTGGCGTCACCAGTGCTGTCCAACTACGCGATCGACTCGACAATGAGACAGGCACTAACTGACTATCCCGGTAACTAACTGAGTAAGGAGATCTGCATCTTGGACCCAGAGTTTATGGATGACATTGTTGTGCTAGCAGACTCTCCCGTCACGCTCCAAACAGTCCCTGATCGAATCAGCTTCTTCTCAAAGTCCAAAGGGCTAGAAATAAACACTACGAAAACCAAAAGTATGTCAACTTGCCTAGGGCCAACAGCTCAACAGCTATCCATCAATGACCAACTGATCAAATGCGTCTCATCATTCAGGTATCTAGGCTCCATACTGCTTTTAAAAGATCAGGCGGAAGATGAAGTAATACTCCGGATAGACAATAGTAGGAAGGCTTTTCTCCAGCTACGAAGGGCGTTGTGGACCCGCAGTGAAATCAGCCTTCGGGGCAAAGTGCGTATCTACCGTGCCGCTGTACGTCCCGTATTCAGCTACGGCTGCGAAACCAGGGCATTGAGAACCGAGGATACTAGAAAGTTAGAGGTGTATGATCACTGCTGCCTGTGACGTATTTCGAAAACAAATTGGCGCGGCAGACTACCCAACGATGAAGTCATGAGACGGTGCTTCGAAACTGATGAACTGTCCATCTTAACCTAGTGCCGTCAACTGCGGTAGCTGGATCATATCTTCCGGCATCCCGAGATGGAAATAACCAAACAAACACTCCGTCCCGAACCCTGCCCTGGATGGCGCTGTTGCCTTGGTGGCCAACTCAAAACTTGGATCAACATTGTCGAAAAGGATGTGGAGTGCCTAGGATTAAGATCAGTCTATGGCACCCATCAATGGAAGAAAAACTGGATAGCGATCTGCACCGAGCTTGTTTCCAACCGCCGCGCATGGTCAGCTGTGGTACGCGATACCCATAGAGCCGACTCATCCTCTAGCAGGAGACAGTCGCATAAAAGTAAGAGCAAAAGTAAGTCCTACGCGTATTGTGTCATCATACCTGTCTAACCTACCGGTAGTATTGAAATTCGAATGAGAAATTCCTCGTTGTAGTTTCATCGGCCCTAATTTAACATTATGCATAACAAGGGCTGGGAATATGAAAATCTGTGACTTATTATTGCTAACCTTAGCTTTGTAATGTTTTCTGGTGAGCTGAAATTGTGTAAACTTGGCTATCATTATACATATGCATGAAGCATGAAAAACCGAATACGATAAATGGTCAAATATGATTTTTAAAACCATGAAGTTCCGATTCACAAGTGTTTTAGTCACTGATAAATAAATTCCCACTTTACCAGGAGCAGTTATTTGTATGCAGTAGCTCGTGAAGTGCCCGCTTTGCCTTAGACGCAGCTTCCAAGCACTGCTCAGATGGCCAGCAGCAATCCTTTATTCGAACTCCGAGGTCCGTTGTAGCTTTGGCCCGCCGTACTTGGCGGATATCTTGGGTGTAGGTACTTCGGTTTACATGTGTTTGAAATGTCCTGTTGCTCTGTGGTTGCATTATTTAGGTGCACATTGTCTATATACTCTCGGTTCTACCCACATTCTATCTAGTTTCTTAAGACAACAGCGGTTACCTACCACGGTGTTCCGTACGATTTTTCACATTCAGTGCCAGCGTCTGTCTGAAGCATCGAAATCCATGGTGTTCACTTTAGAGAGACTGAGTTTGTTGCAATCTACGCATACTAAGCAGTTATGGTGATCAGCCGATCCGTCCGTCCCCCCAATCTACCACTTGTTCCAATGTACGTTTCGCGCACGCGGCCGCCTGGAGAAAACCTTCGTCATCGAACACAACGGCAGAAAATTTACGGTTACCGTGGGTCAATTTAAACCAGCTTTTTTGGCCGAATCCATTCTACCCAATTTCAACTCATCGAACTTCTCAGGACCAGCGCTTACGACATCGGCACTTAATGTGCTGACCAAATCAACGCCCTTGACCCAGTTGGCGGACCGTTCAGGCCCCTCAACATCGTCAACACAGAGCCGCTTCTCCCGACTTCCAATCGCGGACGTGATCAAGAAGTCCGTCCGTATGGCAGTCACTATTTTTCATGCCACAACAACAAAAACCCCTACGCGTATTTAAAAAACTTTTTCATGGCTTGTTACTTTTCATGTTTTGCTCCTCGCATGGTTTGTTTTCATGCTGCAGCCATCTATCATTATTATCGTTATACAATGTTTGGTGGATGTTCTGTTTACTTGTCCTCTTTCGACACCATTATTAAAAGCCTGCAGTTTTAGAGGAAACCCGCACTGCTGTCAAGATACACACTCATCAACGACACAAACTCGGCTGCCATCCGATGAATTTTCGCATTTATGATCCACTGCGCTCGCACTAGGTACCCATAAGCGGGATATTTGAATCACCAGAAGGATCAACCACCACACTTTGATGCTTCACCGGGGCGAGCGGAGAAAACTTCACTGATATCACTGCCGTAAACATCGGAAAATCCTACCTCTCGAATAGACTCTTCAAGGTTTTTCGGGTTGGGTTTCCAGCTACGGCGGCTCTCGCAGTGTCTCGCTTCGAGTGCCAACCGCCACACGCTACCTCATGTAACCATACGTTTACTTTCTTCCTTGGAGGACTCATCCTGTGAACTCATTTTCAACACAAATAAAGTGGATCCGGACAATCATTATCTTTTCTTCAACTTTCGTTATTCCAGAGTAACCTTAGGCGTATTTGTTGTTGTCGTGCCTTCTCTCTGCCAAGTGAACGGATGTCATCACCAGAAAATACCGCCGGAGTTCCGGGAACTTTAAAGCTGTGATTCAGACTCACGAACGGCTCACAGTTTCAAGAAACTGCGGATACTCGTGTGCTTCACTTGTGTTATTATGTCTGACATTCTCAGCCTCTTGCCAGGCTCCTAAACCGAAGCCCTTCTTGTGGGCGGTCTTCTAGAAGCGGGCCTCTATAGTGATCAGCCGATCACCCTTCATCTACCACTTGTTTGAGTGTACGTTTCGCGCAAACGGCAACCGCTAGCGTTACTTCTGACACACAAGCGCGCGCTCTGTGAGATTGCACGCGGTTGGCATTCCACGGCCTTTTCTCGGTGATCTCTTCTACGAACGCAGTCAGAAAAGCTGAGGGAGTGTATCTTCCTATACAGTGTCACCTAAAGATCTTGTGCTTTTCGTACAGTTGGCACGCATAAGTTGATATTTAAGCACTCATCAAAGCACGAAGATCCACAGATGTCACATTAAACTCCCTCCAGTACCTCAAAATTACAACCCTTTCTGTCGCAAGGGAACGAAACGCTTGCTGCCAAGCACTGTGACTATTAGACCGTTGCACGTGCACGATACACGCTATACGCACGACTTCACCATGTTCTTAAATCTAAATTCGCATTACAGCAGGTGGTCCACACAAAGCAGAGAGCGCTAGCGAACGCGGGCAATAAGGACATAAAAGTGGTAACATTTAACCGACCTTAAAACTCTATCTTGTTGTTTGCAGCCTTTCTTTTTCAAGAATCGGAACGACTTTGAATGTCTTCAGTCTTCTCATAAAGGGAAGTGAGATTGTCCTGTACGAGGCCCACCAAGTTAAACTCCACTGACTTGGCTAAGTGTTGGTGCCTTGGGCTTTGGCAAGGCTAGCGCTCTCTGCTTTGCGTGGACCACCTGCTGCAGTGTGAATTTAGATTTAAGAACATAGTGAAGTCGAGCGTGGAGATTTTGTGTGGCTTCACTCGTCAGTGCTCACCGGGAGAGTGCTAGCTAAACTTTCCAAGTGTTCGAATGGGCCCTTTTGTGTTGAAAGGGTTATGTCAGATGCAACCTGTCATCCGGAAAGCATCGGTAAATAGTGGTAACCCATCATTCGTCCTTCATTTTAATAAGCGTAAGCCCCTCGCAGTTGATGTGCGATGGTTTTTTGCTTCCCTCCCATTTTTAATGGGGATTCGACGAAATACACTCGGCAGTGGTGGGTGCATAACTGGTGTGCATACCATCGAAGGAATTCTGGACGCTGGATTAGTCGTGGCCATTATCTGTCCTGTGCAAACTGAACTGAACTGAAGAGCTATGGCCCCGCGGGGCCATCCCTTCGGGGACGCCCAGGTTCATCTTGAAGATACCGTCGTTGATATCTTTCCCACAGGAGGAAGAGATGTAGAGGTTGTTCATCATCCTGGATAAACAATATACCAACAGCAGCCCGTGGAACCTAGCTTCCGCAGTGTGAGCACATGTCCTCGGATGGGGTTGTTATTCCGGAGCGGTAGATCTAATTGCAACTCGGCATCCAAACCAACTGAGTGATGCGGCTTGCATAGACTAGGTTATTGCGAATCCATGGGTAGGCAATAGGAACAGCCCGGTAGCTTCCATTTGTCCTTCGTGGTTGATGCCACGCAGTCTAGCAATGTGACGTGTGGCAGCCCGTTGAGTTCTCACCAGTTTGGCTACTTTAGCAACCGTACATGAATAGACAGCGAGAAATAAGATCAAAGCCAATAAAAACTAGCATGAAAGATGCAAAGGAACATAATTTTTCGAATGGGACTGGGTTCTCAGAATGGAAGACTTTTAGTATGAACTCTAAACCCTTGTAGCACCTAGCCCGTTCGTAAGCTCGGTTTTCAGTCGGTTTCCGGTCGGTCTGTTTATTAGCCATTTTACATGGATGAAGAATGAACTGATACGAAGGAAATTGACGAGTGAAGCAATGTGCAATGCTTCGTTGGCGTCCTATTTAAACGTGTTGGTTTAATTCATCGAAAGTCCTGAAAACCTCAGTATAGATCGCTCTATTTTACTCCCTCGAAATGGGTGAAGTGAGGACAATTATTCCGAA
The DNA here is from genome assembly GCA_948099385.1 of Fasciola hepatica. NCBI lineage: Eukaryota > Metazoa > Platyhelminthes > Trematoda > Plagiorchiida > Fasciolidae > Fasciola > Fasciola hepatica. The sequence continues at coordinate 1,681,021 of CANUEZ040000011.1, forward strand.
AATCGTAAATTAGGAGATGGAAATGAGTGTCGTAATACATAATTTGGGTTGTTGAAAGAAATTACCGAAGCACATCACGTATTTCAACCGATTCGCAAAATCTGCTCGAAAACCGGTCAGAAACCGCTCCGAAACCGATCGGTTTTCGGCCGGTTGGGGATCGGTGTAACAGTAAAAACCGATCGAAAACCGGCCGAAAATTGATCGGTTTTGGAGCGGTTTTGATCCCATTTTGCTACAACGCAAAGTGACCATGTAAAGATCAGACAACTGTTTGCATCAGCTGTTTAGAGTAATGAACCGAAACACTAAATGCGTGCACCGGAATCAAGCTGGCCTGTTATAGTCGGGACAATCAACTACAGATCTCACGACTTTTCCCTCTAATACAGCTCCTAGTCAAACCGCACATTTGAGCTCCCTTTTTGTGACCTGAATCATGGAAAGTTTTATTCCTAACGGTTTCAACATTCTAACTGCGTTTTTTGTACTACTGTCAAGCCCTTCTAGATTTTTTGTGATCGCCCCCCAAGTGACGGTAGCGGTGAATGGATCTCCAACGCTGGTGTACTGCAGCTGGCACATTGCCTTCGTTGTTGTGCGACTAACACAAGTGAATGCTAGCCAATGGCGAGAAGATAGCATTCAGCTATGTAAAGATTTATCTAGAAAATGCGGTATACTGTTATGCATTTAAAAACATAAACACTTAGATTGTTGCACCTTCCTCCAGATCGTTAGTTTCTCCACCTTCCGGTTTTCCGTTTGCTTGCACAAGACTGATATGACCAACTGAAATGGAAGAGAAAATCCATTACTTCAGTTTACCATACTTGCTCGATCTTCCCGAAGTTTCTATTACACAGTTCTCCTTTCCAGAAGGCTCCGTCCCCACAAGGACAGAGCTATAGACCCGTGGGGCCATAACTCTTCAGTTCAGTTCAGTTTGCACAGGACAGATAATGGCCACGACTAATCCAGCGTCCAGAATTCCTTCGATGGTATGCACACCAGTTATGCACCCACCACTGCCGAGTGTATTTCGTCGAATCCCCATTAAAAATGGGAGGGAAGCAAAAAACCATCGCACATCAACTGCGAGGGGCTTACGCTTATTGAAATGAAGGACGAATGATGGGTTACCACTATTTACCGATGCTTTCCGGATGACAGGTTGCATCTGACATAACCCTTTCAACACAAAAGGGCCCATTCGAGCACTTGGAAAGTTTAGCTAGCACTCCCCCGGTGAGCACTGACGAGTGAAGCCACACTAAATCTCCAGATTGTAATGGAGTTATTGTGACCTCGATCTTTCAGGGACAGTGACCGTTTTTCTGGATATCATGTTGGAATCATTTCCTATACGATCTTCTCTAACATTTGACATCGACATGACTGTTTTGTTCGGTTGCTTACGTTTTACTGAACTGACTTCTCCAAGGTTTCCCTCAACCTCGTTTTTCTTCACTTTCACTCTCGGTCCTTCGCCAATTGTACGTGCCCGTGGTTCGCTTTCTGCCAAGTCGCTGCCTTCACGCTCGTCCGATGTATCTCTCACGCCGGTACCGTTTCCGCGCCACGATGTGTAGAATGCACCTCTGCATCTGTAAACCAACCTGCGTCTTCTCTATTCGTCTGATAGAGGGGATAACGTTAGTATTTCGCTGTCAGACCTGATAGAGGACACGTTCACCAGCCGCCCTCGAACGTCTTCTATGTTGGTGGGCGCGAAACCTCCAGAACCTCCATGGATTATTCGCCGCTAGGTGATTCTGCAATTTTTTCGCTGTTTCATTTCTTCCTTTTGTTGCACGATATATAGTTTTCACGACATAGCATCGCTACATAATCATGTCCTAGGATAAAATGCAGCTTGACGCAGGCATCACTGTATCTGCCGTTGCTTTCAAGCCAGTGGCTTTTATCCCGCACGACCCTGAGGTTTGGTTTTGCGGCCTTAGAGTTGCAATTTGCGGCTCTTAGGATCATTGGCTAGGGCCAACGATTTTCCTACGTCTCAGAGGAAGTCCCCGGCGATGTTATCGCCTCAGTGAGGGATTTGGTTTTGAATCCTCTCTAAGAGCAGCAGATTGAGGAGGCTATACTGCAGCATCCCCTACCTTCTCGGGAGGAGCGCTTACTTCCGCCACTTGCCCGGCATCTTGTAGATGCTACAAAACCCAGCCATCACCTAGCTCACCTCCGGTCCCTGGCTGGGCCCGCCGATAAGGAGTCGGAGATTGTTGAGGAATTGTGGTAGTGCTCCTTGCCCCTCCATATTTAGATCACCGTAACTGCTCTCCCCGAGGACCCATCCCTGGAACAACCAGCTACCGTGGCTGACAAGATTGTCGCAAGTGTCGGCAGCGGGGCCTACCCCGTCATCTTCACGACACCGCGCAATCCTCGGGGTGTCGATCTGGATGAATTACCGGGGAGGTCCCTGCCTTCTCGATCCATCCAGAGCCCACTGTCTTTCGAAGGCAGAGTTAAAGTGCCCACCCGTCGCAGTAGCCCAAGTAAGCAACTGCCCGGACGGGAGCCCTCCACTGCCCACCTCAGCCGTGAATCCGCTTTGCCTATCTGTCCCAAACCAGACCACCCTACCAACGGATTTTATTGGTTCCGCCGCATTTTCGGACCAGTCACCCGTACGTGCAGACAGCCGTGTTCATACGCGGCGGAAAACGTCCCTGCCGGCGAGTAAAATGGGGCGTTTCGTCAACAATCACTCAGAGGTTGGCCGTTTGTTTTACGTGCATGGTTCGTGCACCAACTCTAGGTTCCTAGTTGACACCGGGGCCCAAGTTTGTGTCTTGCCGGTTGGTAAAGACAAGCCGCGAGCCTCCTCTCTCGGCTGTAGCAGCGAATGGTTATTTCATTCCTACCTACTGCACGAGACAGCCTGCGGTCAACCTGGGACCTCGACTACTGCATCTGTGGACATTCATTCTTGCGGATGTTCCCACAGGCATGCTGGGAACCAGTTATCTACAGAGCTATGAATTACTTGTTGATTTACCCAGGCTGCGGCCTATCGATCCTTCGTCGAACACCAAATTTACGGGCCTCGCAGCTCATACAGATGCACACCAAATCACAAGTTTGCCCTGTAACATTCCTCACGGTTTTCTGTCTTTGTTTATTAAATTCCCCATATAAGCTAAACCATTTGAAGAGATAGAGAAAGTGACCGATCGTGTGGCACACCACATTGTCACTAACGGACCACCAGTCACGGCACGACCTCGCCGACTGGCACCAGACGAATTGGCCTTCGCCAAAAGTGAGTTTGACACTACTTTCTGAAGGTACTAGTCGTCCTTCTCACAGTCCATGGGCCTCACCTCTACACATGGTTCTTAAGAAAGATGGCATTAGCTGGCGACCATGTGGCGACTGTCCCGCACTAAATTCGGTTGCCCGTTACGATAGTTATCCGATACCCCACATACACGACATCACGGCATCACTTCACGGCACGACTGTATTTTCTAAGATCGATTTGATACGAACCTATCACCAGATCCCAGTCGCCGATGAAGATGTCGAGAAAGCCGCTGTCACGACTCCTTTTGGTTTGTTTGAGTTCCTACGTATGCCTTTTGGTTTACGAAATGCTGCTGAGACATTCCAGAGGTTTATCGACAGCATTACGCAAGACTTGGAATTTGTTCACGTCTGTATCGATGAGTCGATAATAATAATGGCATATTTCTCGGCTATGGTCGAGACGCACGCGCAGACGCATGATCATGTTGTGCAGCGTTGCTCAGTAAAATTAAATATTCACAAACTTCAGGTATAAAAAGTCAAAAATGCCAGCTGTAGAAAAACATAGCCGGCGATATTTAATGTGGATCACTGCAATAATGGTTTCCGCACCAACTTTGAACCGGTTTCGATTTCGCGCTGGGCGGCGGCGCGCCACGTGGATATCGAATAGATCGTTCATTCATACCGCTAAAGTTGCATTATCAACGAAAATGATGCAAGCCATGAAAAACGGCGGTTTACCGGGTATCTGCGAACAGCGGAGTTTCAAATAGGAAGAAAAAGAGATTGTATGGAAGTAAATTCGGGGAAGTTGATGCATGCGAAGAGAATAGCAAACCATGAAGCTGATGCAAACCCTGAATGTCAGTTATACCGGGGTTCAATAAAAGGAATGAGTTATGAAACAAGGAGACATGAAATCAACTTTATGAATGTACATTTTTGTACTTTGGTGAGTGTGGAAGTAACAAAGGTCCATATGAGGGTGAGTTAAATTTAATGATCAGTAACCTGTACCCTTCAGAAATGCGAAAGTACAACTGGAGGGCCCTGGAAAAGTGGAGAATCAATTTCCAGCCGGACACGAATCGAGGGAAAAGCGGACTGTTGCAACATATACTAACGTGGAAAATCTCTGCATTGACTTGGGCAATATTATGCTGTTTCACTGACAAATATATATATATATATATATATACACTGACGCATTGAGCCTCAGTGTTATTCGGCGTCATTACTGGTAATGTTAGACATTCTGTGGGTATGGTTCGCCTGGCGGGGTGAAGGATATGTGTCAGTGAATCAGCCGAGTGTGGCGAGGTATGATGGATTTAAATAACGACTGGTATATTAGCAGGTTACGATTGAACTGCTACTTGTGTTGGCTGTAATGTTGATATCAGCTGGAGTGGTTTTTGTTTGAAAACCCTATTTAATACGATGGACAATTGGGGGTATTTTCTGCCAAGTGGCTAGCTTGCAGTCCCGGATGCGATGAAAGGTCCCACTTAGGTTCCCGTGGGTACGAGTCAAAGTGGCATCTTTGGTTATCCAGTTTGGCGACTGAGATAGTGGGAGGCGACGAACCTGAAATAAATAGGGATTGCAGTCTGGACGTGGTTCCAGCTGTGGGTTAGGGGAATATATGACGACAACAGTAATGAACCGGTTAGGTTTATGTGAATGGGACAAAGATAAAGTTCATTTAAGCGGTCAGTGGCACCTACTCGACGTTCTGGGTGGAGTAGGCTCGCCAGGGATTGAGCCATAATGCTGTGGCCTAGCAGGGTTGCGTCCACCGGTTGGGCCATTTTGTACGAATTCTAAAGGATTATAGGTTCGCAAGTTGGTGTGGCAGTGGTGAGATACTAAGAAAAACCTAGAGATTTACGGTTAAGAGGATCTAGAAATGGCAACCCTCGATCTAGTTTGCTTACTCAATCTTAAGTTCAGCACCGAGGCGGTAAGGTGGGTTTGAAGTAACAATGAGAGGTATTGGGACTGGTACCCTGCTAGCATAGCACTATATTTGTTACGGTCTCTTCCGGTATAGTGGTTACTCTATATTGAATGGTTCATGAGGGGCCCTAAAGTGGATGAAACTATGATGGTGTTGGTGATGAAGCACTAAAGAAAATTGGTCTCGTGCCGAGAAACATAGCCGTAAGTTCGTCCATGCACATACTCGATGGAGCTACTGTGCTGAGATTATACTTGATTGGGAGCAACGATATCCCATATTGCGATAGTTGCATGGTTACCGTGATATCTTTCTCGTCGTTAACATATTACAAAGCAGGAAAACACCCGTGTGAGAACTGGTTTAGTGAGCCGTGAGAGGTGGGAACGGGATGGGGCCAAATTTTCGTCAGGTAAGCGAACTGTAACGGTCTACATTCAGTGCCCACAGTAGGCTGCGCTAGGGCCTGCTCCAGTTAGGGAGGCAGCACGATACACATCCATTAGCATCCAGCTCGTGCCGCTCCAAGAGTGAACCACACATTTTAGACGTTATTATTATTATTTTTTAGTTTTATCACAGTCAGGTATCTGGTTGTCAGAGAAGGCGGAGCTGCTTTTGGTGGGTGACCACGGATCTTACGCCATGGCCGAAACATGGACCGCATGTTACAAGCCGCAGTGAGAATAGGTCAACCGTACCAGTCAGTCCGTAGCAACACGGCAGCCTGGGGACATGGCTCACATGTGACAAGGCTGGTATGCCTGGAAGACAAAGCAGTGGGTTATTTTTTCTCTTTTTTATGCCAGTCTCTCACTTTTGAGGTTTCTGTAGTCTCATCGGTGGTCAGCTCTGTGCAGGGAGACAATCACAGCTAGGAATGCTCACATATGTGCCTCGGTAACGCGCCATATCCGTGAAGCCAGATCCTCAATGCGGTTTACACAGGACAGAAAATGCGGAGGAAGGTAGAGTCAACCACAGCCTGCGATTATTTGTTGGGGTTCAAGCTCACTGAAACGCCAGTTTGCACAAGGGTGGGGCACTACTTGCAGCCCTAACAACGTGATGCCCTTATACCTGAGTACGCCGTGGGCCGCTATGTTGGCTTGCCGCCAAAAAGGTATTTGATGGTAAAAGGTTGAGATTGTTCTGCCGTCTAGATCGTGTGAGTGAACCGCTGAGTTCCGTAATTGCTGCAGCGAGGAGGCCAACCCTATGCGGGTCTAATTGAGACTAGGTTGCTCAAAGCGGTTATTCAATTTATTAGTACCTTATACCTACCTCAAAGACCTGAGCCCTTGAAATATATGGATTGTACATCCTGGTCAGCGTGTTCACCGTTAGGGCTATGCTTATTTCCTGTTTGAAAGCCACCGATGTCAGTGATAACGCCCGAATTCTTTGTGCTAGCTTGTTCCACAATGAAGCGTACTTGTCAGTGAAGTTTGACCGAAGTGTAAGCTTCTTCAAAGGGACAGACACCAAGAACTCATTGTTACGTAAGGGATAAGTAGAAAGGGTTCTCACCTGCGGTGCTGAACTACATGATCTATTCTTCAAGATGTTGTGAAAGAATAGAAGGTTACTTATGCGAAGTAGACATAAGGGATCGATTTTCAGCCACTCACAACGTTCCATGTAAGTTGAGGGCAAAGAAAAACCTATTAGCTGTTTCGTGAAAGCCCGTTGTACGTTCTCAAACGCTATACGGTCCCTTTGTCGCTTGCTGGAACAAATGATTGAGCCGTATTCCAGAAGAGGTCTGATAAGGGACTTAAAAATGTTTAGTTTACCTTCTGGAAAAATAAATGTTTGATGTATTAGCCCGATCGTACGGCGTGCTTTAGCCAACTGGATGACTGCGTGTTCCGAAAAGTCAAACGTACATGAACAGTGTAGACCCAAGTCACGTACCTGAGAGTCATTGGGTATGAATTTGCCGTTTATACTAAATCTTCCAGTGGGGATGTGACATTTATGCGTAATAATATTACTTTTTTCGGCGGAGAAACTCATTTTCCAATCATCACTCCAGGAGCTCAGAGCGAGCACTTCCCTTGTAACGTCCTATACGGCAGAAGCTAACGCCGCGGGCTCAAAAGTGTACACGATTTTGATATCATCTGCGAACAGGAAGGGAACTTCCCGTTGGAAAATGGTAAATATATCGTTAACGTACATTAGGAACAGTAGTGGGCCGAGTACACTACCTTGTATCACATCACCAGTTACGGCACGGGGCTCGGACAAATTTCCGCCTATACTTACAACCTGGTCTCGGGCTGATAAATAGGATGCAAGCCAAGCGAACATCGGGTCCACGATTCCATATGTTTCGATCCTCTGTAGTAACCGGACGTGGGATACTCGGTCGAACGCCTTGGCCATGTCCAAAAAGATCACAATTGCCGATTGACCAATATTGACAGCCTCTGTGACCAGGTTGAGGAAATCTGTCATGCATGTCGCACATGATCTGTTTTTCGGAAAACCATGCTGACCAGCGTTGATTAGATTATGGTTAAGAAGATGGCGTATCAGCCTTTCCTTGATCATTCTCTCCATGATTCTGGACACAAACGGAGTGTGGTTCACCGGCCGATAGTTAACTGGATCTAGACGTGATCCTTTTTTGTGCACAGGTATGATAGTGGAAGTTTTCCATTGAGAAGGGAAAACACTGCCCCTGAGTGCAAATTGAATGTTTGTCAGCAACATTAGCAAATCTTCGCCACCTCGACTAAAAATGGCCGGTGGTAATGCATCCGGACCTGGTCTGCAGGACGGTCTTGTTCTTGCAACATGGATTGAAACCTCATCAGTGTAGAACACTACTGTCGAGAAATTTACTGATGTCACCGAATTTAGAAAGGGGATGGATGTGGCGTCATCCGTCGTTAAGGAGGAGACAAAGTAGGTGCTGAAAGCCTCCGCAATCAAAAGAGGGTTTTGCAAGTAATTATTGTTATAGTTCAAATATGGGATGTTTTGATTAGGTTGCTTGTTTCTGACATTCATTAGCCTGGCCAGTGCTTCCACCTTGTTTGGGTGGCTTAGGGTACCTAGTTCCCGTTTCTTCTTAGAAGAACCCAAAAGCAATTTGATCGTATGGGATATAAGTATTATTTGGAGATACGACGAGAAGTCCTTCGTCTTAGTGAACCTTCATTGGAGTTTGGCTAGGTTGCCGTTAAGACGATCTAGAGAGTTCCGCTGTTTACCTATGATGGGCCCTTAGGCTGGATTGATTTTGTCGAGGCGGTAATGAAGATTAGAATACGGTTGGGTAGCCGCTATCCCTAGGTCATTAGATAAAAACGATTCGTCCCAGTTTAGGGAACGGATAAAAGAGGGTAGACTATTCCAGCGGGCTTTATGGTATTACTTATTGGTGATCTGAAGGTATGTTTCGGCTGACTTATCAGTGTGAGACCAGAGTGCAGTAAAAACACAGGATACCATCTTATGGTCACTACCGGTGAAGCGACTTAAGATTCGGGTATCTGAATTCTTGATATCAATAGTGAAGATAAGGTCTAATGTATTTCTCCCTCAAGTGGGGGATAAAACATGCCGTACCCAATTACCCACATGGATACACGAAGGAAAATAATGGAGTTTAGGGGGTGTTGTCATAGAATGCCAGCGTATTTCAGGCACATTGAAATCACCAGCTAGGATTTTAGCGGTTACGGGGAGGTTAGAGACATAGTTGAATGCGTCTATTATTGCTGTCAACTCGTGCATGCCCTGGTTCGGAGGGCGGTAGAGACATCCTACGAGAAGCAGTTGTAAGTCAAATCTCGCAAATCGAGCAACGCGTAGCCAATTCAAACGAATCCCAAAACCAGAACAAGATTGATTCGTAGCTTCTACTGTACTAAATTGAAATGCACAAAGGATACAAATATATACGAACCTCAAGTATGCTGCCAAATAGACTTCACAGTAAAACCCAAAGGTCCAAAGCCCCGTGGCTCAAGCACGACAGTCAGAAACGGTTCAAGGCCAAATTCAAATGTCTCACATGGATAAACAAACGTGAAAGTGTGTGGGGTATGAGCGAGCTTTCCAAGATAATGTTAAATATAGTCAAATTCCCAAAGCACGTTGAACATTTAGAAGGATTTTCAGTATTCGTTCGTTACAGCAGTTGTTGATCTTCCTTGATAGTGAGCCAGGCCGAGTCTGGAATGTTGTCTAGAATAGGATGATGGAACCTGCCCGCCGTGAATATGTCTGGTGTAAATGATGCAGCTGCCTCCTCTTTGGTCAGATCTACTTTTGGCGGTGGCTTGATAGGAGGGTATGGATACGTGATCTAATGGAATGTGATTCGTCAGCCACATCTCGGTAGCTAGTAAGATATCAGGGTGTAGGTCTAATGCACGCTCTCCAAGCAGGGGCAATTTCGGGAGGAGAGAGCGGACGTTAAGTGGTGAGAGCGACAAAATGTTTTTGGTTAGGTTCTCAGTAGGTAGAGCATCACTTCACGGCACGACTGTATTTTCTAAGATCGATTTGGTACGAACCTATCACCAAATCCCAGTTGCCGATGAAGATGTCGAGAAAACCGCTGTCACGACTCCTTTTGGTTTGTTTGGGTTCCTACGTATGCCTTTCGGTTTGCGAAGTACTGCCCAGACACTCCCGAGGTTTAACGATAGCATTCCCTGAGACTTGGAATTTGTTCACGTCTGTATCGATGAGTTGATAATCGCATCGTCGAGCGTAGATGAAAGCTTCCAACATTTGACGCTACTATTTCAACGTTTGTCCGGACATCAAATAGTAGTCAATCCCGATAAATAGGAATTTGGCAGACCGGAACTTGTGTTTCTCGGCCACAAGCTCATTCGAGAAGGCATTAGGCCTTGCAAGGATAAGGTGCGCGTTATTCCAGATTACATCGTACCGTCCTCAACCAAGGGGCTTTAGGTATTTTGGGGTTAGTTAACTTGTATCGTCGTTTCATACCCCACGCTGCTGAATGTTTGCTTCCATTAACTGACCCACTTCGTGAAAATCTACGTAAGTCGTCGCTTACGGACGCCGCTCGAGTAGCTTTCTCGGAGATTAAAGCGACATTAGCTCAGACCAAGCTCCTAATGCGCCCAGTTCCGCCAGCTACGCCACGTGTAATGCAGGTTTGATCAATGCGTAGCCAAATTCATAAGGGATCCCGAAATCAAAAGGCGATTATCCGTCATATTCTATGACACTAGATTATTGGATGAAGAATGACACCAAAAAGATACAAACCTCAATAATGAGTTCACGAGGAATCAACAAACGAGAAGCCGAATTGCGGCGTGTGAGCAAGGAGCACGTGCGTCAAGTAGGTCCAGAACAAGGATATGACAAAGTAGTGCTCTGGGAGCGAACAAACAGCAATTGGTCCATAAAAACAAACAGTTCGTAAAGACACGTCAATAGTGTAAGCAGGTGAGTGATGTTAAGAAAAACATGGAACTGCAATGGTTTTAGGGGGATTTTCCACGACCGGTCGTTACACTAGGCAGTGAGGTGGATGCATCCGACTTTGCCATCAGAGCGATCCTGCAACAGTCTATTCTTGGGATCTGGCAGCCATTAGAGTTTTTCTCTCGACTCCGCAGTCCCAAGGAAACGAAGTGTAGCGCCTTCGGTCGTGAAACCGGTCTCATGTAACGCCGGTGAACACTTCCGCCATGCAGTCGAGGGTGGATATTTCACCCTCTGCACCGACCATAAGCCTTTGACGTATGCATTGCATGCTGAGTCTGGCCGTTACTGCCCACGAGAAGTCAGATACTCAGACAATATTTATCAGTTCACGACTGACCTACGACACTTTAAAGGTGAGTCGAACTGCAGGTGTGTTTTCGCGTATTTCACCTAATGCTATTGGATCTCTGGTTTTAGACATCCCCGCCATGGCTGCAGCACAGGCACAGGATTCCTCATGTGTGGAAGCCAATCAGTCATCGTCGATACAGTGTCAGTCCGTACCTCTGGCCACCAGTGCTGAGACTATACTCTGCGACACGCCTACTGGTGCACCTCGACCGGCCGCACCCTCTACATATCGGCTTTTCGTGTTCGATACCTAACACAGGGCTTCACATCCAGGCACCGCAGCCAGTCTCAGACTAGTAGCTGCACGATACGTCTGGCCGTCCATGGACAAAGATGTTCGTATGTGGGCAAAACAGAGTCTACAATGTCAACGACCTAAAGTGCATAGGCGCGTAGCTCCGCCTATCGGTACTTTTGCTATGCCTGATGCTCGCTTCCATCATATCCACGTAGATGTTTTGGGTCCATTGACCCAGTTACACTGATACACCTATTTGTTAACGCGTATCGATAAATTTACGAGGTGGCCCGAGGATATTCCCATCTCTGTCTTCACGGCCGAATTGGTGGCTGTACATCTGGTAGAACGACGGATAGATTTATATGGTTTTCCCTGTGCAATTACTACCAATCGATGTCAACTATTTGAGCCCGATCTGTTCTCTTCACTAAATCACTTGCTGAGTACGGAAGGCATTAGCAAGACCACGTACACCCCGGCATCGAATGGTTTGGTCTAACGCTTTTGTCGCCAACTCAAAGTGGCTCTTAAAGCACACGAGCTTCCCGACTGGTACGAAACGCCACTTGCATAAAAGCAGATATCCAATGTTCAGCCGCAGAACTGGTCTAAGGCACGACATTAAGACTGTCTGGGAAATTCTTTAGGCCACGAACTACGGATGTAACGGACCCCTGGCAGTGGTTGGGATACACGTAACACAATCCAAAAGACGCCAAGCGTCTTATTTTGGTCTTTCAATACGGTCCCTTATAAAACATTCATGAACATGACATAAAAACTGTACAAACCTCAATGGTAACCGCTCCGTGAATCAGAGTCAGCCAAATGCGAGCAAATTCAGGATCGCTTGAGGTTCAAGCCGTCAAGTCAACGAAATGTCTGTGAGGACCGTGGGTCAAGGGTCATAGAACGAATCAACGCACGCACCAGTCAGCGGTCACTTAAGGTCAATCTTTTGTGTGGTTCGGCGAATGAACAAGTGTGGCGAAAAGAGTTAATGGAAAACACAAATTAGAGTGAGGGTAGGGGGTCGGATCGATCCTGAGTTAGCGCCCCGAATTTGGTTGTTCTGTCCATTGTACCGCCAGCCAAATCCGCCACGGATTTCCCTAGTCGAAAAGCTCAAATCAGAATCGAGCCCTGGCTCCCCCTACTTACCTACGATTCAGCACCCTCCAACTTCCCTTGGGGTGTCAGGATTTATAGTAGTACACCTGCTCACCTCCTAGTTTAAGGTACCGTCGCTTCTGCCGCACCTCAGCACAAATGGTACAATTTACTCTTGCCACAAGCTCCGAAATGCAAACAGGGCGACGGCACCGATTAATCCGCTCCTTCCAGCAAACATACCTTTCTTATTTCCCGGCTGATGAGCCCATCCTTGGTTCGAACTGACACGAGACGCACGAGGTCATCAACCGAAGGCTTTCACTCTACCACGACCCCCAGGGGCCTTGCTTTCTTGGTCCAATATCGGATGCTATCATTACCAAGTCACCGATCTTCAAGTTCCGATCCTTTGATATCCACTTCCGTCCTTTTTGCAGAAGTCCGTCGGCGCCAAAACACGGCCGCCAGGTGTAATACTTGTCGCCACCTTTTGGTGCACAGGCGTCCCTGGTTGCCATCGGAGTCCGCACCGGTATTCCCGCGAAGCAGTAGTAAAAGATTGGGCGTCAGAGCATAGCCGTCCTTGGCGCCAGACATAACTGGAACAAGTGGTCGATTGTTCAGTATCCTTTCTGCTTCGGCCACTGGCGTAATAAATGTTTAGTCCGAAATTACCTGCTAGTGACAAATAGAATAAAAAATTTACTCACAGACTGGAGCGGTCCTTCCCATACACCTCCTCTGTGACTAGCCGGTGGCGGCTGGAAGTGCCACTGAGCGCCCCTTGAAAGCCAGAAGTCAATATTTTTTGTAACGTTCCAGCTGTTCATGCGCAATCAAAGCTCTTTAGCTGCACCTACGAAGTTCGTTCCGTTATCGCTATAGACATCTCGTGAACAGCCCCGTCTGGCTATAAATCGTGTGAGAGCTAAATGAATCACTAGTGGAACAACGAGCAGCCTCTATATGTACCTCTCTCGTCTGTAGGCAGGAGAAGAGGCATCCACGGCGTTTCTCTGTAGGTGGTCTTCGTCGAACAGGGAATAAGTCGAAATAGTGAGCACCAACCTCGTGGAACGAATATCATCCAGCCTCAACTCGCATCGGCGGCAAGCGTGCCATTTGTTTAGCACTGCGATTTGAGCTCCTCCTACGACGGCTGATGCAGGAACCAATTACCCTTTTGACTGTTGCACCGCATTGAACAATCCAGTGTCCTTGCCGTGTTGCGGCCAAAACTTGAGAGGTAGCGCAATGCCCCTCCACTGCATGGTAAAGACGAATGATTAAATCCGTTACCTACCGTCTCTTCGGCAGGATAGCAGGAGGTTTAAAGCTCGGCTCGTGATTGCAGTAATCCAGCCGCCAGCCGACACACACAATTTCATCAATTAATACAGAACATAAGGTTTTCAAGTGTCCTGATTCTGAACGCTGAGACTTTCAGGATTTGGAAGCATTAGACTCAAGTCGATTTAGACCATCAGCAAATTCACTCATCTGTACTTCGCGCACGATATCTTGGTCGGTCTTATGATTTTGATCGAGTGTTATTCGCCTTACTGATACTTCATTGCGGATCTTCTTACCCATGCGGTACAGAAGATAATCTTTAAACCGGACCATCCAGACCACAACCTTCAACAGTTTCGTCCGGCTGGGAAACTTGACAAAGGACGGATTCGGCTCACGGCCTGTTAAATTAACATCTGCCATCGTTTTTTTGAACTCAATCTCTGCTGTCATGTTCGCATTTGGAAAACTATTCGGTCATCGTGTACGTGGAAGCCTCAAAAACTCTGGGCCAGAGATCCACTGTTTTAATTCCACTAGTGTATATGGCCCTCTCAAAGCTGCCCCCGCTGGGTTGCTCTGCGATAAAACATGTCGCCACTAGTCGGGTGATGACAAAGCATGGATAACACTTAGCCTGTTTGCCACAAAGGTACTGAAAGTAGTAGTGTTTTTGTTAAAGAATTAGAGGACAATCGATAAATCTGTCCAGAAGAACTTCTCAGCAGATTGCCATCGTACGAACGATTTTACCTCCTGCACCAGGCAAACGGCTAGCTTGGCGGCGGAAAGCTCGAGCTGGAGTATGGTAACGATCCTTAGTGGCGCTACTCTACATTTAGCCAACAAAATAGAGCAACTAATAAGGGAAACTTCAGCGCAAAACGAGCATATACTACGGCCCCAAAGCCCGTCTCGGAAGAGTTACAAAACCATGTAGCTGGGGATGATTGTCCTTCTCTCCTCAACCCTAACTCATCTTGGGATCTTGAAGTTGGGTAACCCAGTCATGAAGCTCAGCATACCTGAGGTCTTGGATGTTTCGTCTACGAGTCGTGCTCATCGACGTTGCAGCGGCCGGGATAGCGTACAAAAGATCCCCTCTAAAGTGACTACTGAGTTAAGAACCGCATCGTATTCAAGCTGGGATAGGGCAATTTCGCAGTTCTGCATTTTTATCGCCAGTTTTGTCAGTAACTCGGCATCGTCGGCCTTAGGCCTATCGTTTAACAAGAATCGTGCAACGACATGCATCTGACCGAACCGGTCCTTGAGGATTTCACGAACCTTTCGATAGCCCTGGTTCGGGGAAATGTGACGCATCCTTCTATTGCCTCTTTAGCTTTTCCCTCGCAGTAGTACAGAAGATACTGCAATCTTTGGCCTTCATCACTGATTCTGCCATCGATATAATGCTCAAATTGTTTCACAAAACTACAGTATCATGTTGCTTCACCGTCGAACTCAGGTAGTTCTACCTTAGGTAGCTGCATCTTTCAAAAGACATCTAGCCTTTCCTCTGATGGTGAAAAGTAGGGTTCGCGGAGTAGATTGTGATCCTGTTTCTCACAGTCATTGAGGAACCTTTCGATCTTTTCTGACCGATTACCCGCATCCGCCCAAAAGGGGTCACAATTTTCATCTTGTTCTGAGAGTTCAAAATTCAGTCGTGTCATCTGAACCTCATTTCTCGCATTCAAAGGACTGTGCTCATTCTCTAATCGAATTTCTTCGATTAGCTATTTTTAATATTAGTGGTATACTTCTTGATCGTGGTCAAGACTCATGCGCAAGACATGATCAGAGAACACAGCAATTCACAGTAATGTGGGGTAATCACAGCTTTGAAGTTCATGGTTCACACAATTGCAGTAATAGAACCATCAGCTCGGACGGTGTTTAAGTGAACTAAAGAGGAGAGGGTCGGGGCTGCCCTTGTGAATCGGTTTCAAATTCGGATCGGGGACGATGCGGTTAGCGGGATGGACGCAGGAATGCGGATAAAGCGATAATGAAGGGGGGTAAAAGTGCAGTATTTGCAAGAACCCATAAAGCAACTGGTGTCAGACATCACAACATGAACAGGGAGTTGAGGCAGGAATAATACACAATTTGCCTAATGGGTGCCGATAACTGTTTACGACAGATCCCGCAGTCTAGAATGGATCACGGCGATCTAGGAAGTCTGGTGTAAAGTCGCTGGAGATACAGAGAAAGCGGTGGAGTGAAAGAGATTCAAAGAAGAGTCGGGAAGTGTAGAAGGAGTCGCAGTGTGGCACCAACTGGGTATTTGAGGAATCAGTACCGAGAAACTGGTTGGGAGCGTTACCAAAAGAAGATCAAAAACAGAGTTAACATGGTGTAATAAAAGCGCAGTCGGAGATGCCTACAGAATATAGAGAAGATTGACCTTCCATTGGATAACTCATTGTGGGGGGTGCCTGTGATACAAATGCAAGTGAGTCAAATGGGATAATCAGATTGGCCTTTCTGTATAAGTAATTCCGATATTATATGGAAATTCACATATGGGCGGAAACCCTCACCAGGAATGCAGTGTGCTTTTAAGGAGCGTGAATGGTGAATGGACACAGAACGGAGAAGTTCAACAAGAAGCCATCGAGGAAACACTGTTGGAGACGAACGCTGCTAGTAGAAGCAAATTCTTCGCAGAATTTAAAATGGGTGACGCTTTTAACGTACGACTATCCCATGCTCCAGGACAGAAAACTTCACCGAAAGCGTGGGACAAGGAAGTTTGGACATGCCTTGGGTCCTGGAGTTCGGTTATATGCAATCGGTTAGCTACGGGCATTCTTTGGCCGGTATCTTGATTCCAAGCTCGTTGAGAACTGTAATGGACTCCTAGCAGTGGTTGGTATACACGTAACACAATCCAAAAGACGCCAAGCGTCTTATTGTGGTCTTTCAATACGGTTCTTTATAAAACATTCATGAACATGACATAAAAACTGTACAAACCTCAATGGTAACCGCTCCGTGAATCATAGCTATCCCTGCATGTTAATCAAGCCCATTGCCACCTCGTTTGGAATCACTTTCACTCTCGGTCCTTCGCCGATTTTATGCGCCCGTGGTTCGCTTTCTGTCAAGTCTTTGCCTCCATGCTCGTTCGACATATCTCTCGTACCGGTCACGTTTCGGTGCCACGATATGTAGAATACACCTTTGCATCTGTAAACCAACCTGTGTCTTCTCTATTCGTCTGATAGAGGGGATAAGGTTGGTATTTTGCTGTCAGACCTGATAGAGGACACGTTCACTAGCTGCCCTCGAACGACTTTTATAGAGGGCCAAACACCTTTCTGTCATAGTTCTCTTTTTGCAACCTCTAGGCTGTCCGGAGATGGCTCACTCGAGGTCTGCACCTCTCTTTATGGTCTCCCGCGACTTTCTGACGCACTCCACCACTGTATTCTTTTGGTTGGGAATTGTGGGTAACCTTAAATCTGACGGAAGCCGGATCTCCCTTTCTGTCCAGAGGAAGCTTAGAGTCTGATCTGTTGAGGCATGCTCTGAACCGCAATGAGCCTGCACTTGGAATGGTATTTTCGTGCCGCCATCTGTACCGTGCTCGACGAAGGCTTTGGGGAGGTTGATCATAGTCCAACTAGTGCGCTGAACTAATCCATTCCCTTGTGGGTGATAGGGGGCAGTGCATGTTTTGCCAATACAAAGATATCTACGAGGCTCATGTATGAGACAGCTTTCGAAACTTGTACCATTATCTGAGTGTAGTTGGTCCTGCTCACCCCACCGATAAATCCAGTGTTTGAGGTTCGCGTCTGCAACGGCTTCGGCGTCCCCGGAGATCAGAGGTATAGATTAGCGTCATTTAGTAAAATAATCGACCACTACCGGTAACGATTTACATTCAAGCTGGACAAGTGGCAGTGGTCCGCTTCAATCCATACCAACTATTACCCTGGGGAACCCCAACACTATGGGTTGTAGCAAAGCAAATGATGCAGTTCTGGGATTCTTAAAGCTGCCACAACGCTCAAGAGTTCTACAACGATCTAGTAAACCTCTTCGTCGGTTAGACCACTAGAACGGGGTCCTTACCGCGAGCTCCAGTTTGTTGGCACCAGCATGAACTAGCTCAGTGTGCTATGTCGTAAGTGCCTTTTGTACCACTGGCCTAGGGACGATGAATTTGGTTGTATAATTGGGACCAAACTGGAAGACTAAAACGTTATTCACGATGTTCGAGTGATGCCAGAGGCTCCAGAGGGGCCTGGTCCATAAACCGCACCCCACCGTCTATCGCTGGCTAGGCCTCTCATTTCCCGCCTTCAGCTTTGCGTGGGTGAGGCCTGTGTCGCGATAACTGGACCGGATTGAGCCCCTCTATTCCCCAGCGTCCCCCTGTAGACTGATCTGTTTCGCATAACTGACGGTGTGGGAAGGACAATATCCGTGGTTTTGCACTGGCCTCCTCGACAATGCGTCCGTGTTTCACTGTCGACTGCTCGCCCCGTGTTCGATCACGTAATCAAATTCCTGCAACTGCTCCTGCCGCCGGGCTGTCTGCCCCTGGGTGTATCTAAGGCTTTATAACCACAGCAAGCCCTGGTGGTCTGTGCGAATTCGAGTCTTTAGGCCTTTGGGTACTGTCTAAACTTCCTCTGCAGGAGTGGACAGAACAAGCGTTTCTTTTCGTGCTGTTTAATAATTTTTCTCCGGTTTACGTAACGTTTTACTGCCGTAGGCGAGGACATGCTCTAATCGATCTCATCCTATCTGTGGTAACACGGCTATGATAGCCGCGTTACTCACGTCTGTGTCTAGAATAAACTCACTGGCTCCTTCATTCAGGTCTGGCCGTGCTCGTACGGGTGTCGGGCAAATAGACGAACAAAAGTCTGGAAAGGACGGCTCAAACCGTTCGTCTCAACTGAAGCTGTCGTCTTTATGCAGAAGAGCATTCGTTTGTGCCGCCCGTTCTGCAAAATCTTCGACGAAACGAAGTCCGTACTAAGGGGCTCCTCAATTCCACAACGTAGTCAGAAGTTGGCCAATTTAAGACCTGTTTGACTTTTCCTGGGTCATTTCTTATTCCCTGGTCCGAGACGATGTGGCCCAGAAAATTCACCTCCTTGGAGAAAGTCTGCACTTGGACGGTTTCAGCTTAAGCCCCGCATCTCTAATTCTCCCCAGAATAAGCTCCAGTTTTCTTAAATGTTCCTCCTTCGTTCTTCCATGAATTAGCACATCATCGATGAGTACAAGGCATCTGGAGGAAGTCAGCCAGGCCAGAACACGATTCATCAAAAGCTGGAGGGTAGCAGGTGCGTTGGTTAGCCAAAAAGGCACAGTGTAGATCTCATAGAGCCTGGTTGGAAGCTCGAACGCTGACTTCTCCCGACCTTCAGCTGCGAGTTCAACTTGCCAATATCCAGATGCCAAGTCTAGGGTGCCGAAGTACTGACTACCTACTGGGGCATCGAACGAGTCTTCCATGACAGGCATTCCCTGGTGGTGACGGCATCAAGTTTTTTGCAGTCTGCGCACAAGCCAAGTTTTCCATCCTTCTTCTCAACTAACACCACAGAATACGACTAAGAGTGTGATGGTTGGATAACATTGTTCTCCAGCACTTTCTCGAATTTATGCTGCACCTCCGCTTGATAAGGATTTGGTATCCGTCTAGGGGCCATTTCGTTGGGTTTTGCATCCCCTGTGTCAATTCGGTTTTTGGCTAAATCTGTCGCGCCCAATCTGTCGTTCCTCCATAACAACGCGTCGGAAAACTTCTCAAGGAGGTCTGTAAAGTTGGTTAGACTTTACCGTGTCTTTTACCTATTACGTACTTTTGCTGGCCCTTACCAGCACGCTTGGACCATCTGTCCTTCACAGCATTACTCTGCACTATGCCACCATGATCACCAGGACATTGTTTCCCAAAGCCCATGAGGGGGAGAACACTACAGGTGGGGCGAAGGGTGTTACGGTATATGATAATGATAAGATTGGTTTATTGAGGGGACACCCGGAGCATGCTTGATTGCATGATCATATAGTACGAGTAAGATCACAAAAAAGGTTCCTTGGATATTCATTTGGGTATATGCAGCACAAAAGTGTGTAGGTTTTAGCAGTCGCATGAATGGATGCCAAGCGGATTTGAGTTTGAAGGTCAGGTGGACAAACTGCACATTAATGAGTGAAATGGACTACGCGGTCGAGATAAATAATGAAGTAAAGCAGAGATGGAATAAAATCGATGTAAAGTCCCAGGGATGGGTAAACTGGCAAACAAACCTTCGAAAAAGCACCGGGGAAAAGTTGAAGAATTCTTGGTGATGACGGACACGCACTTGAACCAATAGCTCAAATGACCCGGAAAATAACAGGTGTACAATACCGAAGGAGTCGTGGTGTTCTCTGAGGGGGGATGGCATAAATGAAACAGAGTCCGATTTACCACTGAATTAGTACTCACTATTCTTCAAGAGGTTGTGAAAGTCGCACTCACAAAGAGGTGTATGTAGATGCCCGGGCCTGGAAATCCGGTGGAAAAGAGTGACAAAAGTTCACAGGTGAGTGAAATAGAATTCGAATGAAGGGTTTGCTTTAGGGTAATTAGTGGACACAAGTTGACAACAGCGTGGATAGGGGAGTTAATATACGATGATCTTATGAGGTCGTTTGGGGGTGGGGCAAAAATGATACTGTCAAAGTATGTAGACGATCGCTTATGCTGGTAAGAGTCCGACATAGGTCATATGGGAAGCGACCGAAAGGTCAAAAATCTGGCATACTTATTGTTCATTTCCAGTAGTTTTAGAGAAATTGGATTCGCGGTGGTCTTTGACATAGATGCCCAATCGTGGAGGACTGATGAAAAAATGGCAATAAGTAATATGTGGGTGAAATGGTGTTCATCTATTGGTTTATCTGGAGGAGGGCTCCAGGACTGATAGATGAGGAATACAAATTTACAACAAAGTGGGCATAATAGTGGTATATACGTTTGATATCCGACGGGATCAACTGGAAGTGGAACACCACTGAAACCTCCAAAAAGCGCAGATAACTGTGTGACTGGGTACGCCGAGGAAACGCCAACCTGAGACTTCGGAGGTGGAGGACAAACAGATTAGCGGCAGCCTAGATTATGGGTAGTTGATTTTCAGCTGAAGATGTAGAAAAAGCACTCAGTGGATTGTGGTGCAGGTGGCCGACCATGATATCTTGGTGGAACAGTTGCAGTGGTTCATAGATGAGAGAAATGTAATACGATTATGGATTTGTCTGGGTTCGTTGGTGAATAGTATGGGAGTATCTAAAGTTGGTAACGGGGTGGATGCAGGAGGTGGAAATATAGTGGACTGATAAGGTAGCATATAAATAGTTCATATGGCCAGTTCTCAGGAAGTGCAGGTGGTTGCATAGCTGGATATGCTGAAGTCTGACATGGAAGGCTGAGGAAGCAATCGAAATATTTATGTCCTGGAATATGGATGCTTCGTTGCCTATGCAACTGTCACGAAATGCAAATGTCTGAGTGAGTGGAGATGCAACGGAAGGATACAATGGAACATAGAGCTGGTGTCATGCGGATGAAGCCTTGGAAGGAGGACCATTTCGTGTTTCGTGGTATTGTTGGCAGGTGCGAAGCGAATCTTTAAATGATGGTTTTGTTTAGATAAATGGAGTGGTGACACACAGACCACCAAGGGGATGAACGGTCTCTTAAGAAGTATATCAGAAACTGTGACGTTCACAATAAAGATGTCCGAATAGTGAAACCATTTCATGTTTCGGGGTACAGAATCCGGTGACTGGATGAGGTAGAATGAGGGTAAACGTAAGACCAGTTCGGACAGGTAGGAGACAAGTCAACGGAGATA
The DNA here is from genome assembly GCA_948099385.1 of Fasciola hepatica. Classification (NCBI taxonomy): domain Eukaryota; kingdom Metazoa; phylum Platyhelminthes; class Trematoda; order Plagiorchiida; family Fasciolidae; genus Fasciola; species Fasciola hepatica. Next base: position 1,702,625 of record CANUEZ040000011.1, read on the forward strand.
AATGTCAGTAGTGGCAAATAGTAGGGTATATTTCTGGGCCGAGCGAGTATATGGGCACATGCTGATTTGGGACTTGACCGGGTGTATGGTAAATCTTATTCAGGAACGTTGGGGGAGGCAAAGGGTGGCAGCAAAGCTATGCGGGGGAAGTTGTTTTTCGATCAGCAACTGTTGACAGTGGGCGGGGCTGGCCGTACGCTTGACTCCCAACCTGAAAACTATTTCCGGTGACCGGAGGTGCAATCCGCCAGCCTAGTTGCGCCCCGCACATTGTTGCAGACCTCCTGCACGCTCGATGCGCACCGGCCAAAGCGGTGGATCTGACCGCGGCCCGCACCTTTGGGAGTGACTAGTCTCCTTGGTGGGGCCTAATGGCCGTAGGTATCAGGCAGCCAGCGACCAGGCGGTAAAGGACCCCGGAGCTTAACCTAGAGAAAGTCGGTTGGGTAGCGTACGAATAGCCGAAGGTCGGGTAGATGCGTAGGCCAGGTTAGCGGCCAGTGTAAACTTTAGAGCATTAAGAGTAATCGAGAGGAAGGTACGCACGAATGAGGGTCTGAAAATAGAGAAAAAGCGGGAAGCTCCCAGCTGGGCATGGACGGGAACCAATATAAAACGAAACACTAATAGAGGGCGACTCTCCGGGACTAGCTTATTGATTTTATAGGGCAAAAAGACTAAGAATATGACCCTGTTTTTTCTGTCATAGACTGCCGGAGTTTACATGATTTAAAAGTCCAGACCCTTCTCATAGGCTTGGTCATCGGGTACGTCTGCATTGAGGAGCTGTAAGGTTTGGGTAACCGTGAGGAGTTTATCCAACGCACTTCTAAACCGATGGCTGGAAGTAGAACTGCATATATCTAACGGTAGTTTGCTCCGTGAGCTAGAGTACACTGTAATGAAGAGGAGTGAACCTAATCTAGTGTTGGTAATAAGGGCTGAAAGGGTAAGAACCCTAGAACGTAGTGAGTAGCTAGAAACAGGCGCAAAGCCCAGTGGATTAGAAGTATATGTCCGGCTGTGAAGGATGTTGTGCAGAAAGCTAAGGTTCAGTTCCATACGGTGAAGCCATAAAGAATTTAGTGTAAAAATAAGCAGCGCTCTTTATAAGTGAGAGGTGAGCTCCATCCAGTCGGCCGCTCGGTAAAACCACGTTGAACTGGTTCGATACAAATTCTGTGTGATTTGCGCACACTAGAAAGGACCATAGAGCAGTATTCTAATAAAGGCCTGACGTGAGATTTGTGGAGGAAGAGAATGTAGTCTTGAGGTCGGAAAGAACGGAATATTAACCCTAAGCACCCTCTGGCCTTAGCTACTTGGAGGGCCGAACATTAGGAGAAGTTAAATGTGCAGGGGTAGCTTAAGCCAAGGTCCCGAACGACTTGCTTGCCAGCAATAGCTGAACCACAAAAGGGCTGAAGATCCTGGAGGTAGCTTGCATTTATATGTAAGTATCTCACATTTGTCAGCAGAAAATTCCTCTGCCAAGTTGAGCACCATCCGTAGAGTGCAGATGTCTTCGGAGATGTTTAAGATAACCGAGGCAAGGCATTCGGGCTTGAACGAGTAGACAATATTGATGTCATCAGCAAAAAAGATGGGGTGCCATGGCTCACAGAGAGGAATATGTGGTTTATATACAAGAGGAACAGCAGAGGGCCAAGGATGCTACCGTGTATAACACAGCTTGTGACTGGCTTAGCTCAGGAACGGTGCCTACTTATTGGGTCAGCCTGAGAGCGATAAGAAAGGTAAAAATTTAGTCAAGATAGTAAAGGGTCAGTCATGACAAAGGATCGGATTTTGGCTAGCTGTGGGTGTGGCTCGCCGTCAAATACCTTTGACATATCCAAGTAGAGTACTGTATGGGCCATTTCATTTCTGCCACCTCGGTGAGGAGATTCAAAAATCAATTTTGCAGGTTGCGCAGGAAGTACAATGAAAGAAGCCGTGTTGTCGAGGGACACTGATACCCAATTTTAAGAAGTACTTCAAAATGTGCTCCTTTATGATTCTTTATATTAACGGAAAGAGTATAGGTGCATGGTTAACAAGACGGTAGTTTGTTACCCCACGCAGCGGGCCTTTCTTTTGGTGCGGGATTACGACTGAAAATTTCCAGTTTGTCGGGCCAGACCGGAGTTTATTGTCAGGGTACATAGACTGGGTAGTATTTAAGGTAAGTCACGTCCGTGTTTAACCATTGCAGCTAGCGGTAAACTGTCAGGTCCTGGGCAAGATGATGGCTTAAAGTGGTCAATAATTGGGAGTTAATTGAAGCTTCAAACCCCACTGTGGACAGAGGTTGGGCGGTAATTGGGAGAACAGGACTGTCGCCAATAATATAGGGGGCCACAGTTGAGGCAAAGAATGAGGTAAAGACCTCGGCAATAATTAGGGGAGTGGAGACGGATACTTTGCTCTTGGGGACTATATGCAAGACACCCTTATGAGTATTAGAGGTTCTGGCCTTGCGCAATAATGACCTTAGAAGAAAAAAACACCGAAGTACCAATGGTGCTTCTGGTTGCGACGGTATCAGATTACTGCTCTACTCCCCTTCAGTGGCAGATGAATTCCCCGTTGCAGCCGAGACACGATCCTGTTTATGGGATGCCCCCCAAAACAAATAACCGTACAACCTAAGCCCTCAGTAATTCTGCCTGACTCTTACCTCACTACTCTCGACAACAGGCCGACACATCCGACGGCAAACACAGCTCATCGTAGCAATAAATATACTTACGTAAATATGAATGTGTATATAAACATACATATGTGAGAACGTAGGGAAAATCGCCTGCGTTTTTCACTTATACCCATCGATTTTTCATCTTTTTGGTGAGAAAGCCGTGTCTCCTATGTCCTAGTATCCAGCTCTCTCTCCACTGTACAGCCTAACCTAAGGGCACCATTCCGTATACCCAGACCCAACACCGACCTGAAGCATTGGACTTGTAAATACGCCTCTATAGGACTTGTCGTATATTCTCTGGATCTGATAAACATGATGGCCATCCAGGTTATTGGTGTTTTCCAGCTGCTTCCTCGCGACCTGTAAATACTTCACTGTTCCTAACGATTTCCAGTTGCTTCCCTGCGCAGCCCCCCGACCCATTAGACCCAGAGCACCTTTACAGCTGTATTAACCCATAGCGATAAGATTTCCAAGCACACTGACGAATTGGTATTTTGTAACCAGGACTAATAGTGCAAGAGCCGTCAGCCTTCACGAACTACGACTTAAAATACCCACGACTTCTAATCTTACCAAGACCGTTGTGCATCACTGCCAACCTCAGCACCTCTATCCGTTACCAGGGCCACGCTAACCCTCAGCTGGAACACGTTCCGGGCTGCAACCCTGTTTCATTAGACTTTCAGAACCACCCGGTCATAGTAATACATGGAAGTAATTTATCGCGCAGGCAGCTTATCTCATTCTCTGCCAGCCTAAAGCCGAACCCAAGACTGGCTGCCGTGAATACGATCTGACTACCAGTTTTCACCCACACAAAGTCGTGATATTGCTGCAGAACCCTGACGGAGGCCTGCTGGAAACTTGTTGTTAAAAGACTCTCGATGTTGAGGCCATTCAAGCCACCGAGCATGGGTTTTTAGTTGAATAGCCAACGGTCAAGATTTGGTGATGCTTTTTCCCTTCAGTGATAAAAAAGCAAATACAGACCGCTGCCAACCTCGCCCAAAAAGCGCAAAACAGAAACAGAAAAAAGCCGCAAAAAACCTAACAAAATGATATGTTTGTTATTTCACCAGCGTGACCTGGCCTATTACAGAGGTTTTCACTCTTCTTTCTTGCTTTAAATTGCTTCTCGTGGGAGCTGTATTTGGCTTGCTGGTTATTCCCCTTGAAACTCCATATTTCTTCCGCCATGTGCGAGCTCCCGACTTCAGATGGTACACGCTATTCTCATGAAAACTACCTAACTTCCTTTTGATATCCAGAACTCTATTAAAGCGGGCATTTCTCTGCCCACCTTCATGAAATTCTTACCCGTCTCTTTGCCTCATCACCAAGCACTCTTTCAAGCAAACTATGCTATGCTTCACTGACCAGTTTCTTGCATCATCCTTGTGACCATTGTATTTTCTGCGTCCAAAGGCAACGTCCTTCTCAACATTCTAACCTCCGGCTGATTCTTTAATTTTACCCACACTGGCTCAAAATTGAATCCTACTTATATTTTAGCCCGTTGTCACTTTACTTTATTTAGACTCTCCGCACCATTATTCCTCTGTTACTATAATGAGAGACTCCCTCTTTAAAATGTGTGATATTTCCATCTTATCGAGTGGCATTGTAAGTTCCAATCATACTTTCATGTGTTTTCCTCGACCATAGTCGGCAATAATACCATTATTACCATTATCATTAGATCCATTTGGATGTCGCGGAGCCTTCAGCTCATGGCTACGCAATGTAGTTTCTTCAAGCGTATGAATGGTAGAAGCTAGGCAAAAAAGCTGGACCAGATCTGAAAATTCGTGTAAAGTTCTACAAACTTTTGAAGTTTGGCGTATTTGTTTGCAGAGGGGCGATATAAGATTTCCTGTTATTCAGCTGCTGGGGGAGGTAGATATTCTTCTCAAGATATCTAGGGTGTTGTGTATCGAAAACATCAGTAGCGTGTTGTGGATCGCCAGAGAGGAAAACTCCAATCGGCTAGTCAGATGGCCGTCGGGAGAAGCTTCCAGTTAGGAAGAAGAGAGGGCTTGATGCCGTGCTCCCTCAGGGTGGGTTGAAAGTGACTCAGGGTGCCGTGGTTGATAGTGGTGTGCTCGCTACCGGCAAAATCTTTGGAGATGGAGACAACTGTGTGAGGGATGCTGTGGGTGAAAATGAGATCTGAAGTGCTGCTTTTCCTCGTAGAAGAGCGGGTGCTCTCTACCCACTCTTCTAAGTTATTGCCTGTTACAAATCACAAAAAAACAACGGGTAAGGATAAAGATGGCCAGTCTCTCATAGTCAGGGTAAAGTCACCGGCACTAATCTTCACACTTGAGGGCAGTAGGGAGAGGTATTCGAATGCATCAGTTAGGTGAGGGAGTCCGGAGAAGTTTTCACCTGGTGGACGGTTAGCTCATCCAATACGAAGCTAAGAGACGTCAATGTCAGCAGTAATTCAAAGTCAGTCGGGAATGGAGTCAAGAAGAGGGTGCTGAAGAGTTGTTGCAATAAAGTTCCGCTTGACGAGTGCAAAACAACCTTCGCCGCGCCGGGTTTTCCCATCTACTCTGAAGACGTTATAACCTACGAGAGAAATCTGGTCCCATGGAGTGTAATGGGTTATTCAAGTTTCAGTAAAAAAGATTATATCATAACTGGAACTAGCGGCCAGATATCACAAGTGCCGAATGTTGTTTATGACGGATAAGCGATTAAAATGAATCAGCTGGATACTGTTATTAGTATTTAGTTCTTGGGAATTCAGTTGGTCATCTAGGTTACTTAGGGTGGAATGGCCTGGATTCGTGATCTGACTTGAAGATCCTTTTTCGGGTGGCAAATGAGCATCGAGAAATGGAGGTTTTGATCCGTAATCTGTTTAGTGGCACAGTGGGCTATGGAGAAGAGAAAGGTCGGTGATGCTATGGCGTCGGGCTGTGCTGGAGTGCAATGGTGATGAGCCCTTTGAGATGTAAGGGGTAGTTAGAATGCCCGGGTTATTGACATTTCTACTTACCCAAAGTGGGTTTATTGTCCGCGATTCCTTAGCACTGTAGTCCTTAAACGGCCTCGGTTTGAGATGCGGATTTCCGCACAAAGGTAGGGGTAGGGAATGGGTAATCAGCGGTGCTGACATGCCGAGTTTTCAAAGGTGGAGCACAAACGGCGGTGGAACGTGCCTAAAGAAACAACGGCCATCAATTAGAGCTCTATTATCATAGGGATTTAGAAGAGTTGTTTATGGTAGACCGGGTCAGAGGGGTGGTGGGGGCATGGCACACGCAGTCTGGAGCCGATTTGGCATTAGTGGAATCGATAGGGGATCTAACGTGAAAAGGGGTTTGTAGGTACATAAGAAGTACAGGGTTGCTCGTCAGATTGACCTCAGATAAAGTGTCTGTGTTGTGTGTAACGGACATGAGTGAAAATCCTCTCTAGCTGTTGTCGTATACTTGTATTGTTGCGACTGTGCTCTTTATTTTATTGACTGTCGAACAAGTAAAGTATGCATCAATCACTACACTTCAACATTTGTTTATATCTTGCTCACGTGAAGTGGCATAATTTTGATTCGAACTTGGACTGCCGTAACGGTGGTACCTGGAATTGACTTTTGTTGAACTCTGATCCTCGTGGCTAGACGTTGTGGCCGTACGGTTGAGGTTTGTACATATTTATATGCGTATAACTTGTTAATCCAGTACCGTAGAAACTACGAATTAATCTTGTTCTGGTTCTGGGATTCGTTTGAATTGGCCACGCGTTACTCACAGTTGGAATAACAGCTACAGTACTCAACTTGGAACCTTCAGGAGGGAGTCATTCAGAAATGCCAAGAAGAGAACAAAGGCAAACAGATGCTGGATAGGAAGTACCTCGGCAAGTCCCTGAGGTATTTTTGGGTGATACTGTTTCCTTAGATATTGCTAGGTCCACTAGTCCTGTCAGTGCAATCTGATGCACTTCAGCTTGAGGTATAGAATTTATGGGTGATGATATCAATGGATTGAGAATAGTTGAATTAGAGACCCAGCTTGGGCAGGCTAGGGATGAAGCTAAACCTGCCAGGATAGATGAACACCAGAGACGGGAGCTAGAGTTGACTTTCGGGGCCACGGAGTATACTGCCATTCAGCCCAGCAATTCCGTGGAACGGTTGAAGTCAACTTGCACCAGTGCAACCCACGCTACTTACTTACCAAGAAAGGAATTGTCCCCCTTAGACAGGAGCAAAGAACAGTACTGTCAGTTCGTTAGGCAATACGAGAACTTTGTGGAAAGGAGAGTATCCGAACCCGGACAGAGATTCTTGTATTTACTGCATTACTGTCATGGAAGAGCCAGGGGAGCAGTCGACGAGTGCTCGATGCTGGATCCCAAAAAAAGTTACACTCAGGCACGTGAAATCCTAAAAGACCTGTTTGGGAAACCATTTGAAGTCTCCCGGAATTTGATCGACAGTGTACTATTAGAGGCAAAACTTTCCAAATGCGAGTCTGGCTCTCTAGCCAGCCTGGTGATAAAAATGCAAAACTGCAGCATCGCACTGACTCACCTAGATTACCGATCGGACCTGAAGGCACTGCACACTTTGGGGACCAAAGTGCGCAGCTTACCCACAGAACTACGGAGTAGATGGGCCAAGGAAGCCGAAGGAATCAGTAGATTTGGGCGAGAAAGCACTTTTGGAGACCTGGCGCAGTTTATGGACCATCATGCCCGAATAGCAGACAGTCCTTTCGGTCAGCTTGTGCCCGAGACGAGCAAGTTGCCTAGGATTGTGACGATGCAAACCTGGACCAGGGAACCAAATATAAGCCAACCATGGGCAAACGCACACGCATTATCTTGCAAAGCTGAAAACGTGCTGGTGTGTAAAGTTTGTTGGGCTCCTCACCGCATGGCGGAATGCCCTCGCCTCCACAAAGTGGACGTTGACAAACGATGGGGAATGGCTTAGAGGTTGGGGGCTTGCATCATTTGTCTCAAAGATTCACATCGAGCAGCGGCTTGCCAAACGAAACCCAGTTGTAGCCAGGATGGATGCCATAGGAAGCACCATTACCTACTACACAAAAGCTAGATCTTGAATGCCAAAGAAATCGCGAAGCCAGGTGTGATCTGCTCAGTGGCTCGCTCCACTAGCAAGCTCTTTTGCCTGGGAGTGATAGCAGTCGGGGTAAAAACCCCAGTTGGGGTTATAAGAGCGTTGGCCTTCGTAGATAGTGGCTCGGATACAACTCTGGTAAGGAAGGAGTTTGCAGAGAGATATGGGATCAGGAGGAATCAATCTTGGTTGGCGGTGAGCACAATGAGTGGCACCCAGGTCATCCAATCAACCGAACTGCACCTACAGCTCGTTTCCTTGGTCCACAACGATGGAGCGGAAAATCTAGAAGCATTCACCATAAAGGATCTGCCAATGAGGGCACCTCAGTCAGTGCAATCGATTCTGACTCAATGGCCGCATCTCGAAGGAGTTACGATCGAGGAGTGGCACAATAACGATATTGATCTGCTGATCGGCTGCGATGTACCGGAAGCGCATTGGGTCCTAGATCAAAGCATAAGAAGCCGCTAAGCACCCTATGCAGTACGCACTATATTCGGCTGGATTTTGTATGGCAGCACAGATGGAAGATGCGGAAAACAAATCCAAATCAACTGTACGTCGGTGAAAACGGCGAAAATTGAACAGGCGTTCCAACAACTGCATAACACCGAATTCGCCGACCTGGCCATTGATAGAGATGTCCCATCACAAGATGATAGGTCGGCCTTGAAAATGGTAGCCGAGAACGTCAAGTATGTAATAGGTCGTTTCGAGGTTCCTGTCCCGTGGAGACCCAACATGAAACCTATGCCAAACAGCCGAGAAATGGCTCTGAAGAGATTATGCTTCCTCAAAACCAGGCTAATTCGAGAACCACAATTAAGGATAGAATACACGCAAGCCATGCAAAATAACATCAACTTGGTTTATATAGAAAGAGTGAATACAAGGATTATAAGCGCAAATTTGAGGTGGTACCTACCTCATCACCCGGTCGTGAACCCAAAGAAATCCGGGAAGGTCAGAGTGGTTTTCGACTGTGTTGCGAAATGTCAGGGTGTGTCACTCAACGACCATATACTACAGGGCCCAGACTGGACAACACCACTAGTCGAAGTTTTATGTCGTTTTCGGCCAGGAAAAAAGCCGTCTCTGTGGACATACGTGAAATGTTTCTACAAGTGAAGATGCCCGTTAAAGATAGGGACGCCTTTTGTCTTCTCTGGTGGCCTGAAAACGACGCGGATCGCACACCTGACGAGCACAGGCTAACCGTTCATCCCTTTGGGACGGTTTCATCCCCTTTCTGTGCTAATTTTGCCCTCCGGGAAACCCTCAAGCATTTCGGCGGCACCGGCAATCTGTTAGAAAGAGCAATGGACCACTTCTACGTGGACGATTTTCTGTGTTCCTTTGACGACCCAAACATTGCTATTCTCTGTATCACCGAACTGATCGCCACTCTAAAGGCCGGGGGATTCAACCTCACTAAATGGACCTCTAACAATTAAGAGGTACTTAGTGTTATCCCAAAGTCCGAGAAAATAGAGTGTGCGAGAGAGCTTTTGGGACCCTCTCCACAAACGGAGCGCACGCTTGGACTTCAACGGAAACACCAAAGTGGCGAATTCATATTCACTTTGGACCTACCCAAACGACCAGTCACACGAAAAGGAATTCTATCATCAATCTCAGGCCTCCGTGACCCCCTAGGTTTCGTTTCGCCATGGTTGTTACCGGCAAAGTGCGTGCTGAAATCGTTGTGCCAAAGAGGGACGGGTTGGGATGAACGTCTCCAGGATGACGACGATAAGCGATGGCGCAACTGGATGCACAGCCTGCAGCAACTTGGTGAGACCAAAATACAAAAGTGCTTGACAGGAATCAAGCGCACAAACGACGCCCAACTCCACCTATTTCCTGATGCATCAGAAAAAGGCTACGGGATAGTGGCTTAAGGCTGCTGGGTAGACAAAAATGGTGGGCGGCGCAGTCTGATCTTATTCGCTAAGGTGAGAGTGGTGTCGATCGTCCCAGACCCGGAAGGCGAAATGGCTCTCACTCCCAATGACCTGTTACTACTGCGGTTAAATGTCGGAGCAATCGCGCTGAAAACCCTAAGTGAAACGTATATCGTAGGATGGAAACAAGTGAGCCACCCGGCACGGGCTTCCTGGAAACGTTGGACGAGGGAGTACTTATCGACACTGCAGCTCCGGCAAAAGTGAATCTCCAAAGAGAGATCTTTCAAACATGACGATGCAGTCATCCTCGTGTAGAGCCACTTACGTAAAGGCGATTGACCGGTTGGAGTGATCAAAGACTGCCTTAGAGAAATCGATGGCCTTGTGCGCACTGTGGTGGTGAAAACAAAAAAAGAAGACGTATGGCGAGATATCCGTAAGATATGTCTGCCTGAAGGTGACAATGGCGAGGGCGAAGTCGACTCTACGGACCAAGCTAAAACCAAGTCTGCTGATACCAGATGAAGCTGAATTTATTCATTTATTCCTCAGGTATTCTCCCGTAGGTCCCAAATATTCATGCCTTCTTTGAAGCATATTTGTGTCTAATTTCATACGGTGTTCACGACTTACAACGGAGTTAGTTGTCGAAACCCTAGTTTATCACACGACACGACATAGGTTGTGAAGCAGCGAAAACTCTTGAACAAGCGCTTGTTGACCGTTTGTAGAAATATTTCTTTTTCCGTGACCTATTCGTATTATTATTCAACCTGTTTACAAGTGGATGTAAGTTGTGAGACAAACATAATTTTAACGTGATAACACCACACGTTGAACCCCTGATGTTCGAGTACTCTGTAGCCGTCTCAAATTTTCATCAAAAATTCTCAGTCTTCCTCTTGCTACGTACTTTACTCTTGTTCGGGCAGCCTTTTTCTCCGCATTTCGCAATCTGTCCACGCATCCCGATCACATCGAAGTCCTTTTTCGTATGAAGATAATGTCAGAAAAAACTTTAAGGCTTCGAGAGATGGAGCATAACCTCAAAAAACCTGCCAGTTTGTCTGCGACTGGCCAACGATAGATGAAGCCCATAGTGACCTGCGTATGCACTGACTTAGGGTCTAGGTAGGTCGGGGTGAATCAGTGCCCCCAATTGCCCCCTGAATGTTGACCCTTTTACGGGAGGATTTGGTGGGCGGTGTAACGTACATGCGTGGAAATCCTCTCTAGCTGTTGTCGTATACTTGTATTGTTGCGACTGTGCTCTTTATTTTATTGACTGTCGAACAAGTAAAGTATGCATCAATCACTACACTTCAACATTTGTTTATATCTTGCTCACGTGAAGTGGCATAATTTTGATTCGAACTTGGACTGCCGTAACGGTGGTACCTGGAATTGACTTTTGTTGAACTCTGATCCTCGTGGCTAGACGTTGTGGCCGTACGGTTGAGGTTTGTACATATTTATATGCGTATAACTTGTTAATCCAGTACCGTAGAAACTACGAATTAATCTTGTTCTGGTTCTGGGATTCGTTTGAATTGGCCACGAGTTACTCACAGTTGGAATAATCGTTACATTTTGGTTGTAGGGCCCTATGCTCGTTGTAACCGCACGACTGGTATCTGAATAGGGAGGTTCTTAAAGTGGTGTGATCACTTGATAGCGGGCCTGAGGGTAAAGCAGCAGCTGTCGATAATGGTTAGGGGGCTAGTTGGTTGCGTGTTGGTGAAAGGTGCTGACCGGGCTTGGTCGTCATAGCTCTAGGTATATGCAGCGCCTGTATTGTCGCAGTCATACCATGAGCCCTCCGGGTGGGCGTGCTAGGCCACAGGAATGTTGCTGCTGGTAAATCAGTTGTCTTGCAACTGAAGTGAAAAGGAGAACTGCTGGGTAAATTTGTGGTAAATCCTGGAAGTGTAGGCCTGCAGGTTTGGTGTAGTTGTTTTCTGCTATTTATTCTAGCGGACGTCGTACCTGAGGAGACAAGGTGCCGTCGTTTTCCTGATGGTTGAGTCGGTGACATATACGGCTATATGTCTGAGTCTGCGGTCGATGTTGGTGTCATATGCACCAACGGTAACGCCGATGCGTTATCTACTACTCATTCTCTGCCCTGGGTTATCGCCGCAGTCAACTTGTCCCTAATGGGTTTTGCAGGATTTTTGTGCTTGCCTCTCCGGCTTGCCGGAAGAAGACTGTGCTGCAACCAGGAATAGATAACACGAAATTTGTGCTGGACTCCAGAGGCTAGACCAATGAAGGTCTTATGATGCCGAAGGGGCTATGGGGGTAAAAGTTGTTCTGGCTGATGTCCCGTTCATAGGGATGCGCGGTGATGTATTCAGAGGGTCCTGCTGGCTCAGGTCCGGCGGGAGGCGCTGGTCTGCGCTTCGGCAAGTGGAACATCTCTCTTTTAAAGGGAGATTGATCAGAGTGTATTTTGATGTTTTCAAATGAAGTAGCTCCAGAAATCCCTTGACTGTTACTGATGAACCCAGTGGCCGTTAATTGGTTGGGAAGCGTAAAGGGTGGAGAGCAGGGGTATTTAGGCGACCTCTTCTGCAGCCTAGTACAGTGGCACATATGATGAGCCATGTTGCGCGAGTTCAATGCTGCTCGAGTAGCACAAGGCCAAGAGCTATTGGGCACAGCCCAACAGAGCCTTTGAGTGGCGCAAACTACCAGCATCTCTCAAAACGATAAACACATTTTCATGAAACATGAAAAACAGTGGTTATATATATGCATTGTACTAAGTCGATGTATGATTTCATGACATTTTGGTCTCCTTTCGTTTTACCTAGTACCCTCATGACTAGGTAGTGGAATTTTGGTTTGCCGTATTCTCTCCTGGTAGTTGGTTTCCTTCGTTGAGTGGAGCACCTGTGGTCTTCATTGTCAACCTTTAAGTAACTAGTGTGCTGTGTTTTGACTATTTTCAAGCAGCTCTATCACTGTTTCATTGTAGCAGAAATCTGAATGTCGGTATATGCTCGACTTGTTGTAGAGATAAAAATGTATTTTTATCGTTGTCAGTAAAAGTTAAGCCCACTACCATGGCTTTGCCAAATAGTGAAGCAATGCGTTGATCCAGTATTTGTGGTATTTATTTATAGGTTGTGTATTCTCGAAGCCATCGGTAATGGGTATTAGTTTATCACCCTGTGGATTTCGTGCCCAGGACAAACTTAATTGTGCCGAAAGAGGGCAAGTGTCAGAGGCACCGGAACGGGAAGAAGCGGCTCATTGCCCAACAACGTCCTGTTTGTCACGGGGGCCACGCATTGGGAACACAGAATTTCGTGTCCGGAAGAAAAGACGCAGGGCAGGATAATTCAGTAGAAATGTACTGTTTGGCTCCATGGAGCATCAGCACTAGCTGCAGCTTGCGCGTCTGGTGCACCTGCTGAAGCGGTCCCACAATTCCCACGGACTGCAGTTGAGGGGGTCTGTGCAAACCTAATGGGAAGTGTCATGCGGCCGATTACTTTCATATCCCTAGCTATCACCTCATCAGGTTAGTTCGCCTAATAAAAATGTAAAATGTTGATATTTTAGCAACAGAACAACAAGTGGAACCGGGGGAAAACGTTCGTTACCGTTTACAAGAAAGCAATGCCGCGATCTGTGTCTGATTTGCTTGTCAACTACAATTCGGTTTCTTAACAGCGACGCGGCTTTCTGTCATTCATGAGTCGATACTTTTCTGGCATCCCATGCGATTCACGGAACATTTGACATTCATATCTTTCGTGTCAAAAGATCAAATTTGATGACTTTGTGTGCATGCACCTTGGATTGAAAGACGGCTTGAATGTCTACATAAGCAGCACGGCTATCGTACCTGATTATGTAGATATTCAGCTGAATAAATGGAATGTAGATTCACCGGTCATCTGCTATCCAGCTGTGGCCAATTTTGGCACGGATAGTGCGGCCGACAAGCACAACCATCCTGTCTGTGGGGAGTTTTTGCGGCTCGTAAAATAACCCGTAAAAATACATGAGTCACACCGTGGAAGAGTTGAAGGAAACATTATGAAATGGCCCCAGCTGTCGTAATGCCTGTACACGATATCCCATGTCGGCCATTGCCTGTGATACGTTTGCTAGGGCTTTTTTCGCGAAGTCCAAGGCACTGCTGGCTATTTTGGCTGCGAAGGATATAGTCAACGCAGAGTTTGTAGCGATGGAGGGGCGACTATCCCCATCAATGAAGCCAGAGCCCATGCAACTGAAAACTTTCGCGCTCGAAGGTATAATAACCACCACATCAGTGACTGTCCGTTTTCGTCCGCCCCCATCAATACGGTACATAAATTTCAGTTAGGATCCATGCATTAAGTATGTCTCAGGGTGACCCTACGACCGCTTTCCACATGACCGAGGGGTAGCCGTTCATCGTGATGCCGTCTAAGCCGCGCAGCTGCGGAAGAACAAGGCGACAGACTATTAGGAACACGCTTCTTTTTCGTGTGACTTTCTGCGTAAATGCCGCGGCACACGTGAAGTTGAACTCCAGAGGGTAACAGACTCCGCCATTTTGTCCTCTAACTTGGCCAAGTAAGCCCGCGTGGTTGAATAAATTCTGATATACATGATACTTTTTAAATTTAATTTATGTCGGCTCATATCTTCTGCATCCCATTCTACATAACCGCACGTTGGGTTTCGCTCACGGATACTTACTCGTTTTTGTAAAACAAATGGCAACCATATACGCCCTGCAGCATATTGTTTACAAAGTACTATGTTTGACCTACCTAACTGAGGATGTCAAAACAGGTAGAACGTTGCAAAACGTCTCCGGGTTCACATAAGGATCTCAGTTTGGCGCATCTGAAGCAACAGGTTAGGAGGCCTGCAAGAAAAGAGGAACTAATGGGGATGACATCGTAGTGGGTGTTCGGCCTGGGGTCGAGCGGACAGGAAAGCGAGGGGATTCACGGAAGAATACAAACCGGTTACGGGAAGAAAAGTCTGTCAGCCGACAACTCTCCAGCATCGTGGGTCAGTCAGAGGGACACAATATTCTGGGAAGTCGACACTTATTATGATGTAGGGGACATCTGCTACTATAAACACCCAGCAAAAGTGAGACGTAGGCCTCAGTTGAGAGCAAATGACTTATAGCCTTTGGTAGAAATGGGGGTGCTGTTGGCAGCACTTGACTGTCGGGATAATGCAATGGTGGCATCAGCTGCTTCTTTTGGAACGATACCGACTGCTACTTCGGTGTTAATCGGAAACGGTTTATTGGAAACTAAACCTAGAACATGCAACAGACGACTGCTATTGTGGATGCCGACCGCGTTAGTCGTCGGAAGGCGTCGGGATATTAGTTTTCCCGTTTGACGCCTGGGGAGGTCCAACCGGCTTCGCAGCTCCAGGTCTCCCCCACAAGCAGTTTGCGATGTGGACAGTACTCTGATTGAGATAGGCTAAAGGGACGATCAGGAGTTTGGTTTCTGAAGCATTCGCGTCGGTTAGAGTTGTGATAGTGCTCCTGGTCTGTACGGTGAGAACAGCTAGGAGTGGATAAGCTTTTGAAAGTTCTCTCAAAACCAGCTGTCAATGTCTCCTAGGAGTGTGTTCCTTTAGTAGTGGCGGTGATCTGGGGGTTACTAAAGTTTGTTTTAGCAGTAATTTGTGAACAATACCATTCCATAATACCGTCCGCTAGATTTGCCGCTTCTGCAGGATTATAATGTCTGGAAGACCTGAGAACTGCTTCAAAATTGATTGGTGACCGCTATACTCACAACTCGTAGAGGTTTTCTCTCGAAAAATGCCTTGCTAGCCACTCCATTTCTATCAGTAATGCTGGGGGCCCCTTGTTACCTAGCTCAGACCCCTGGATCTGGGCGATTCCTGATGATTCAGACGGTAGAAGACTAGAGGTTGTGGATTCGTTCGAGGCTGTGCAAGAATATTCATCGAATATTGCGCCGCATATCCGAACGGCAAAGCCAAGGGGAAAGAGACCAGTAGCCTTCGGGCAAGAAGTACGCTCGCTCGTGATTCCATGTCTTGAACTTTGCCTCTAATATACAGAACCAGTGTTGAGAGTCGTCAATAAAACTCAGGGACTGCTGGGGATACTGTCAAAACCGACGGTTCTGAGTCGGGCCCACGGTTGTTGCTTGGCAACGGAGTATCTGGTGTGAGGTGATACTTGAAGGTGAATTGAGCAAAACAGAACCACTCCAATAATGTTAATGTAGGAAAAATATGGAGCGAGAGTATTGAAACGGTAATGGGGGCTTACGGTTTTATGGCGAAGAAATATACACAAGCGAACAAGGGCGATTCAAGGGCTTACGGGGATCCTTGGTGGTTTGAATTTGTTTCTCGAACTCAACAGTTTAGATTTCTCGTCAGTTAAATCTAGGTCAGCCCCTTATAGATTATATTGTGCCCGGTTTGTGACACGATGACGACTACACACGGCAAAAAGCAAGCGGGTAGAACTTGAAAGGCTGGGGTGAGATGGCGTGTGTATATGGGGGAATGCAATGATGTGCTGACCGTGTAGACAGACGGAGCAACTGACGTCACCGGATTCGGTAATGGCTTGGATAGACAATTTTTCGGCCTTCGAAAATGTGGTCACATCGGTAGCGGTACAGTCGTTTTGGGAACACTATTCTTCAGGCACAAAGAAACTGTGGGAACTCCCTTCATTGAGTTGTGAGAGAACAAAGGAAATGACGGAGTAAACACGCTGATCACCCATTGATGAAATGTTTATTCAACAGTCCTAAATCCATCCAGCTATACTGACACACAGTGAGTTCTAAACACATCGAAATGGCTCGCCTGCAACGCTCCCTTGGAATGAAAAACAAGTAGTGCATCGTTTTTCTCTCGACGTTTTGTCACGTTCCCAACCGTAACAGGCAGCTGCATACGTTCATTATCATAATAAAAAGCCGTAATACATAACCGTTTCGCTAACATAACGGTATTTTATGGATCATTCTGAGTTCATGTGCTTCATGAATTAGTGAACTGAAGAATTCATCACTGACACAAGCTTTTCTCTTTCCCGTGCTCCACTGCTTGTATTAGCCATTCGTACGCTTCCTTCACTTATGTTTATTTTCCTCAAAGGACATATCCGTCCTACTCTGCATACTTATTCCTAACACCCCCTTCGCTCTTAGGCCGTCTCAGTACCCCGCACAACCTCTTATTCATCTATGATATTCCTTCACTTTCCCGCTTATATTCACCTCCTAACAACGGTCATCCCAGCTCATCTTCCCTAAGTGGCAATACCCTCTTCGTCCCAGCTGCTGCCACGAACACTACCTTCCCTCGCTTTCGCATTCCTAACCAGGCTAAAGATTACCACATCGCCGATGTAGTCGAGGCCCCCTTCTCACTGGGCTTTCTTTCCAGTGAACCTCCAGGCTTAGCTAACACTAATACTTGCCTTGGCAACCTGACTACCGTGTTGGCTCAAAACCGGTAGTTGGCTCTTGCAAATATTAGCAACAGCCGGTACTTTATCAATGAACTCCATATCTCCACCTGACTGATAACCAAGGGTGTGAGAGAGAACCCCGTTGGCAAGTTGGCAGCTGATACGACCAATCACGTGTCGCGTAACCAACGTATACGGTTGGATAAATTGCCTGAAAAATCACAGAGAACTCATTGAGAACAAGCAACGGTTGGAGCGCTCTTAGACTACGCTTTATGAAAGAAACACTTCAAGCGTGGTTAGTGCAGTCGGGAACGCACCGCATTTCTTCGTCACGCAGTAGGGGTAATTGTGGCTGTTCCCACACTTCACAGGAAATCGGGGTTCTTCTATTTGCTGATGTGATTCCATAGTAGTATCAACAGAAGCAGTAAAAATAAGGCACACGCAAGGCGCTTGTCAAATGGAACAACCTACAGGTTAACAGGCTCAATTGTGGGGTATTTTTAAGCAATGGATTGCTAAATGATAATTATATCATTTGATGAGTTGCCGCGTTTAACAGCTGTCCCAGGTCATAGTGCCTCCGTTCACAAAATACCCATCATATTTTAAATGGGTAACGTTTGATCACTACAGGTATAATAAAGTGTTCCGTATGAACGTAATACCGCCTACTACACGTTCAGATCCGTGAAGTGTTCACCACTTGCGGGGCTATGACACCGGTTCAAGTTCGGTCATGTTTTCCATTTCAGCCTATGTGTTACAAAGAAAAGCGCTCTATAATAAAGGCCCTGTTGGAGCTGAGGTGTTTGTACAAGTTGACTATATGGGCTTTGCCAACAATGAGTGAATATTCACTTTCTGCTTTATCTTTTGAAAGGCGCCATCGTATGAGCGAATATGAAAGCTGCTGCGAAATGATAAGATCGATTACTTTCCCTTTTATTACCTGCATTTTGCACAAACGGGATTAGTAAAAATTATTTAAAGCATGGATCCCATAGACATCGATGCTTGGAACGTGTGAATTTAAACGTGTTGTATGTCATGTGACAATAATGATTTTAAAATAATTTATGTTGTGAGGTTTGGTAAACTTTACCATGCTGTTTCCCAACCGTACGCGTTCGTTGGTCTATTCTGCTATGCTTGGACCGCCAGTTCTTCACTGTGATGTTTCGCATGACTGACAGGATGACCACAGCAGTGCATTCCAAAACTCATGAGATTAAGAACGCGGTTTGAACAGAGGACGTAATTGGCGTGTGTTGTAACAGCACGCATGTAGGTTGCACGCGCAACGGGCAAGTGGCTACCGCGCTTGGCGGAAAGTGTTCAGTCAAAATATCAATATGGCAAACAAGAGCGAAATTGGTTGCCACTGTGGTGATGTACGTTAAGACCAGAATAACCTGGGACTTTGAAACTCGTGTAGATTATACGACTCCGTACAAGTTTTGTCAACATAACACAAATGCACATCTTATGAAGGCTTGCATCTTCACATACATAAATATATATAAACTACAGCTGGAATGAAACCGTGCGTAAGCAATTAGTTATCACTGAAAAGGGGAAAACAGGGTTAAGTTCGGTGAAACTAAAGATGCCCTATATCGTAAGAACGATGAGAAACAGTGCGTGGAGTTCATTGGATCGGTCTCTGTGGAATAAGTGACAAACGTGTTTGTGTCAAAAAGCTCATAATATTTTAGTAATTCTATTGTAGGATACCGAATAGGTGTACGTGTCCATCTGGATGAAAGTAAATCACATAATCAAAAGTACAAGTAACTGGAAATGCGAAGTAAATATAGGGCTTGTGTCAGTGATGACTTCTTCAGTTCACTAATTCATGAAGCACATGAACTCAGAATGATCCATAAAATACCGTTATGTTAGCGAAACGGTTATGTATTACGGCTTTTTATTATGATAATGAACGTATGCAGCTGCCTGTTACGGTTGGGAACGTGACAAAACGTCGAGAGAAAAACGATGCACTACTTGTTTTTCATTCCAAGGGAGCGTTGCAGGCGAGCCATTTCGATGTGTTTAAAACTCACTGTGTGTCAGTATAGCTGGATGGATTTAGGACTGTTGAATAAACATTTCATCAATGGGTGATCAGCGTGTTTACTCCGTCATTTCCTTTGTTCTCTCACAACTCAATGAAGGGAGTTCCCACAGTTTCTTTGTGCCTGAAGAATAGTGTTCCCAAAACGACTGTACCGCTACCGATGTGACCACATTTTCGAAGGCCGAAAAATTGTCTATCCAAGCCATTACCGAATCCGGTGACGTCAGTTGCTCCGTCTGTCTACACGGTCAGCACGTCATTGCATTCCCCCATATACACACGCCATCTCACCCCAGCCTTTCAAGTTCTACCCGCTTGCTTTTTGCCGTGTGTAGTCGTCATCGTGTCACAAACCGGGCACAATATAATCTATAAGGGGCTGACCTAGATTTAACTGACGAGAAATCTAAACTGTTGAGTTCGAGAAACAAATTCAAACCACCAAGGATCCCCGTAAGCCCTTGAATCGCCCTTGTTCGCTTGTGTATATTTCTTCGCCATAAAACCGTAAGCCCCCATTACCGTTTCAGTACTCTCGCTCCATATTTTTCCTACATTAACATTATTGGAGTGGTTCTGTTTTGCTCAATTCACCTTCAAGTATCACCTCACACCAGATACTCCGTTGCCAAGCAACAACCGTGGGCCCGACTCAGAACCGTCGGTTTTGACAGTATCCCCAGCAGTCCCTGAGTTTTATTGACGACTCTCAACACTGGTTCTGTATATTAGAGGCAAAGTTCAAGACATGGAATCACGAGCGAGCGTACTTCTTGCCCGAAGGCTACTGGTCTCTTTCCCCTTGGCTTTGCCGTTCGGATATGCGGCGCAATATTCGATGAATATTCTTGCACAGCCTCGAACGAATCCACAACCTCTAGTCTTCTACCGTCTGAATCATCAGGAATCGCCCAGATCCAGGGGTCTGAGCTAGGTAACAAGGGGCCCCCAGCATTACTGATAGAAATGGAGTGGCTAGCAAGGCATTTTTCGAGAGAAAACCTCTACGAGTTGTGAGTATAGCGGTCACCAATCAATTTTGAAGCAGTTCTCAGGTCTTCCAGACATTATAATCCTGCAGAAGCGGCAAATCTAGCGGACGGTATTATGGAATGGTATTGTTCACAAATTACTGCTAAAACAAACTTTAGTAACCCCCAGATCACCGCCACTACTAAAGGAACACACTCCTAGGAGACATTGACAGCTGGTTTTGAGAGAACTTTCAAAAGCTTATCCACTCCTAGCTGTTCTCACCGTACAGACCAGGAGCACTATCACAACTCTAACCGACGCGAATGCTTCAGAAACCAAACTCCTGATCGTCCCTTTAGCCTATCTCAGTCAGAGTACTGTCCACATCGCAAACTGCTTGTGGGGGAGACCTGGAGCTGCGAAGCCGGTTGGACCTCCCCAGGCGTCAAACGGGAAAACTAATATCCCGACGCCTTCCGACGACTAACGCGGTCGGCATCCACAATAGCAGTCGTCTGTTGCATGTTCTAGGTTTAGTTTCCAATAAACCGTTTCCGATTAACACCGAAGTAGCAGTCGGTATCGTTCCAAAAGAAGCAGCTGATGCCACCATTGCATTATCCCGACAGTCAAGTGCTGCCAACAGCACCCCCATTTCTACCAAAGGCTATAAGTCATTTGCTCTCAACTGAGGCCTACGTCTCACTTTTGCTGGGTGTTTATAGTAGCAGATGTCCCCTACATCATAATAAGTGTCGACTTCCCAGAATATTGTGTCCCTCTGACTGACCCACGATGCTGGAGAGTTGTCGGCTGACAGACTTTTCTTCCCGTAACCGGTTTGTATTCTTCCGTGAATCCCCTCGCTTTCCTGTCCGCTCGACCCCAGGCCGAACACTCGTCACCATGAGATCATCAGATCTTAGCCGGCACAATCTTATGGAATCGGAAAGCCTTGAGCAACTCCGTCTGATTTCGAGAACATGCAGGTCCGATGCGCAATACTCTCCTCGGGTAGTCCTGCCCCTCCCCATGGATCCCAAGTTTGATGATGGCCGTCATCTCTCGGCCGAGCTTCTGTCCCAAAAATGTATCCCATTCAATGCATTCAAGACCCAACTTCTTCTGTATCTCATTGATCATTTTCCACCCCCATCAGACACTTTGGGGCGTACCGCCAAATCTTTATGCCCAAAGCTTGCATCTCCAAAGTGACTGTTACAACTCTGTTTGGACTACCCATGACTTGCGCACGCCGTTTAGCTCCACAGTTCAGCCCAAACCTTTCGAAGGTTTACGCATAAAGCAACAGGCCGTTTGAAAGATGTCTGCGCTTAATTAGACGATACTTTGTTTGCAACTCTTCAGAGAAAATCATATAGCACCAGCGTGCTTCTCTCAAGCGCCTTCATCAACACGGCGTAGCCATCAGCCAAAAGCAGCCTGGTTAGATCTACCACCAAATTCCCAGTTCAAGAAATCTCAGCCTAGGTCACGCAGCCCCTTTCAGACGAGGTGGCGGCAATTTGCATCTAATTCGAGCCTCAGTCCCACCGGAATTTGCAACGATTCTCCAATTTGGTCAAATCTAGTTGCCGGTTAATGCCCCGCTGCGCCAAAATAAAGCAGCTCCTAGCAGGCCCTTCACTTAGGGGTTAGCGGAAATTTATATTTCCCGACACGGCACAGGCAGCATTTGCTTTGATCAAGGAAGATAACCCCAACATGGCACTCTTTCACTTCCCAGATTTTGCGCTCCTCTGGCTTTAGGGACAGACTCATCGAACATTGCTGATGTAGCGGTGTTGCCGTAATTCTCCGGTGACTTATGGCAACAAATAGCATTCTTCTCCAGGCTTCTCCTACCTGCGGAATCTCGATATACTGCTTCCAGCAGAGGACTACTGGCAATTCATTTGGGCGTCCGACGCTTCTGGCACACACCCCAGGGCCATACGTTCAGCGATCACAGACAACAAACCACTAGTGTACACCCTCCAGTGAGCTTCTGATCGGTATTGGCCACGCAAGATTCGCCGCTGAGACTATGTTTCGCGGTGAACTACGGACATTCGACACGTCTGCAGAGTACACAATCCCGTAGCAGTATCACCCCCGAGCGTCCACGACGTCGACGACCCATTACCCACGGGCGCAGAACTTGAAGCAATTTATGAGACCGAGACAGCATATCCTGAGGCCGAGCGGCTCAGAAACAACAGATCCCTGCATCTAGTTCCAGTGACTCTTCCAATTTCGGATGTAACTATTATCTGGGATGTGTCAAAGGGTCTGCCCCGACCACTAGTTACTGCCAGTTTTCGCCGAAAAGTTATCAGCCCCCAAAACTTACCGCACCCCTGTGCAACCAGGTCCATGAAACTAACCCCCGAGCGATTCGTTTGGCCTTGCATCATGCGTGACGTTCGTCTTTGGGCCTGTGTTTGCCTTCATTGCCAACGCGATGGAATACACCATCATACTGGATCTGCATTGGACGCATTCTGTGGGCCAGACGTGCTTTTCCATCACGTGCATGTGGAACTCGTGGAGCCCCTTTTACCACCCAACGGCTGCAGATACATCTCACGTGGGTGGATCGTTTCACTCGCTGGCCACAGACCATACTAATTCCTTGCTCTGCTCCAGGGAAAGCTACAAAAGCGCTTCTAACTGGTTGGATAGGTCAGCTCGGTTGCCTTACTATCATGGCCACCGACCGCGGTTCGCATTTTGACGGTGCCTTCCAACAGCTACTGAATACATTCAGCTGCAGATTAGACAACGGCCTATCATCAACAGGCCAGTGACATGGGGGGATTATTCCAGCTCCGAATCAAAGCCACCTCTCGTGCTTGTGAGAACTCTTTACGGAGTGGAGTTCATCTCAAGGTTCTTCCAGGACTGCGCAGCACTTCTGGGGCCGACAAGCATGCTGCACCGGCCGGCATGTTTTACGGTTGCAAATTACCACTTTCAGGTAAGTCGGTTTCATTTTTACCACCCGTGAGTTTTAAATACGAAGATTACGCGAGACTTTTGTCACACCGGATGCTGAGGCTCAAGCCCATCCCACCACGGGAACAAGCCCTCAGCTGCCACAAACCAGCACTTCTGGCAACTGCCGACCATATGTTCATTCGGGGAAATGCGGTTTGATCACCATACTGCTGGCCCATTCAGGGTCTTCGGCGTCACCCAGCGAAAAGAAGATAAGCTAGCTGTAAACTTCAAAAGCAGGAAGGGGACCATCAGTATGGGCCACCCCAAGCCAGCCTTGTTTGGGTTAGAACCCACCCCGGACAACCAAACCAGTGCTCCCGCTTGCTCCCGCTCTTCAGTTGGCCGTTTTGAGTCGGCCGTTGGTACTGTCACAGACGGCTCCCCAATAAAGTTTGCAAAGCCAAGCTCCGCGGAAGGTACAACCGCACACCTTAACAGGGAACATCGATGCGGCCGCGAGCCGAGATAGCGAACGAGGTTTACAGAATTCGTAACAGTTGCATGTATTCAAGTCCACTGTTCATGTTCCACTCGTACATAGTTTAGTAATGCGTGTTTGCGGGACCAAGTAGTTTATCACGGCAGGAGCAGAGGCGGCCTGTGTTGCACCGGCGTGTTCCCCTCAGTCGAATTTCCGTCTGCACCTCCAGGCTCGCCTTCCTTGCCTTTCTCCCCTTTCAGCTCGTCTGTCACGGGCTCCCAAAATCATTTATGGCTCAAACACGACTCTCGTTAGATCGCCGTTAGAGTCATTAGACACCCGACGCTGACTCGATCATCAAGGTAAAAACGGCAACTGGTAAAAGCAACCTGGCGATGGGCCTACAACGACAAATTCAACCATACAATCATCATCACACGACGGCTGGCGGGATCTGTGCAGGCCGGATTTACGGTTGAGAAGGACGCAATCTTGCGATCAACTCACACGTGCCAGTAAGGGTCGTGGAAAACGGCTTGTCCTTGTTTAGTTGCTGTGTTTGATCGAGGTGGGAGGCACGGGAAACTTCTCTTCCCATTAGAGCCGACGTACCCATCACGGATCGAAGCCCAACGGTGTCGGTCTCCTAGGGTAGACCCCTAAGGTTCCACTGATATGATTTACAAGTGCAAAGTACCGAAACGTTTCATATCTGAACCATTACTGGGTCTGATGATGCCACTTGCTGCGCCTGTCTACGCAATCAGTTTGCTGTTGCATTCCTCCATACACATGTATCATCTCATTCCAGCTTTTCGAGTTCTTTCCTTTTTTGTGCTGCCGAATATGATCACTATCCTATCACAAATCGAGGGCCAGGGGCTATAGGCTCTGTACTGGAGCAGTTTGTGACTTAACTCAGAATATCCCAAACAGTAACTGAATTCACTTCTGCCAATAAAGAAGCTCATGCACGGGTCTGCTGAGAAATTGCTGCCGCCCTCAATTCTTTCGCGAAATTCATTGGTGAGCCGTGGCTGTGTCTTGGCGACTTCTGAAACCTTCACCAACAGTACGTCTTGGGAGATTATAATGCAAGTAAATCACTCCGACAGTGCTGTTGTCTCCAGCATCCCCGTAGCTATACCTCTGCCTAGCGTGGGCCATAAAATACCAAAAGTCGGCGGCATGGAAATGGAAACATGTCGCAACATTCTTTCGCGCAAACTAGCTTTGGGCAGCCACTGCTCACTCCTGCCATTCGCACTAACAACCAGCAGCTAAAGACTTCATCAAAAAGCAGCATAATTTAGCAGCTGCCTATCCGTTCAAGAACATCACACAGAACCCTGATAAAAGGTCTGCCTAGAGATAGCTGTTGAGAGGTCCGCAGGTCTCTCAAAGTGCCGACTTTGGGCCCACCACAGTGAATCCCAGACCACCTATCACTCAAAACAGCAGTTACCAGACACTCTTGAGCTACTCGCCACAACCAAGTGTCAACCTCAATTCCACACCTACATCCTATCCAACCTCTAAGCTGTTGAGGCTAGAAAGCAACTTCACTATCTCATCGTTCACAGGTTGTCTTAATTGACGGGCACACCTCATCCTAAGCCTGTTACTAGCGGTGTTATTCAGGGCAGTGTTTTGGGCCCTCTGCTTTTCCTCCTATATATAAATGATATGTTTCCGATAATACTTAATGGCACGCCGTTTTTGTTCGCGGACGACATTAAGATAGTCTACACTTTCTCGCCTGGCAACCTCAGTACTACTATCCCTAAAATCTCTGCTGATTTAGCCGCTCTTGATGAATGGTGCTCAACCTGGGCGATGAAATTCTCCGCCGACAAGTGTATTTTCCTTACTTACAAATGCCAGGTTCCTCCTGGTTCTTTATGCATTGGCGGTTTACCCATCGAAAGTCAGCCTTTAGTAAGAGACCTTGGCTTAAGTTATTCTTGCTCTTTCAACTTCTCGGAACATGCTGTCCTCCAAACGGCGAAGGCTAAAAAGTGTCTTGGTCTTCTGTTCAGATCCTTTCAGCTTAGGCAGAGCATTCTCTACATGTACAAAGTACATGCCAGGCCCCTTCTCGAATATTGCCCCCTAATCTTCACTAGCATGAGAAAAACCGACAGGATTACTATCGAATGTATTCAAAGAAGATTCACAAAACAGCTAATCGGTTGGTCGTCTAACTTAAACTACAGGGAACGATGCTTATTTCTCAAAATCAAACCACTATGGCTTCGTCGCATCAAGCTAAATTTGATATTTCTGTGTAAGCTATTGACTAAGCAGTCCTATTCCTCCAACCAGTTGTGCTTCTCCTCGGATACTGGATATTCACTCCGGAATAGACAGTTTGCCATTACCACACTCTCCGCCAGGACTGTTCTACGCTCTAAGTTCTTTCTCTTCGCGTACTCCAGAATCTGGAATAAACTTCCCTTGCACATCAGATCTTCTCGGTCGAAGTATGCATTCGTGCATGCTATTGATGATTTCCTTACTGTCTCAACTGTTTTGCGCTTATTCAACGTTCACGTAACCGAACGTCAAGCTTACGAGATAGGCCTTGACTTTTGAGCCATTGCTCTGCTTTCTTTCTTTACCTTACCTTCCAAAATAACCTCACCGCTTTTAAAATTCTGATTTCTTTGTTTGACCGCTTCTCCTAGCCTTCGCCATCGACATATGTAAGCATGTCTGCGTCCACTAACTGTTTTTCCATACCGACTTATAGGATCCTGCTAATTCAACTTTGAAATAAATCCTTTCAGATGCGCTCGCATTTATAGACACCACCGTATTACTCCCCACAGGTTGTCAATATCTCTCACCCGCTCCACGATTTATTAACTTTATTTAGTTATATTGCGTCTGCGACCCTGAAACCAACCTCAACATTGCCATAAAAACTGCTTCAGTATCCAACCCCTGGTTGGATTTATATATATATATATATATATTTATATATATATATATATACATATATATAATATTTGCATATACAAATATATATATAAGTACATGTATATATAAATATATATTTATATATATATATATACTCACTACTGTCCTATAATTATTAACACAAGCACGGTGAGTAACTCAACGCTCCTCGATATCTCTTAGCTTACAATGCCTCTCTTCCGCACCAAGTACCACCACTCATACTTCCCTCAACACCTCTGCGATTTCGAACTGGAAAATCCAGTCTGATTCATCGCACTTAGCGTGACTCACTAACTGAACTCAACACCCAGTTATGACGTTACCATTTCTGCTCCCACCCTATCCCCCAGCTAAGGTCCTTCTGTAATTTCATGCAGAACTTGGTCTTTACTCCTGCTCAATGACCACTCTAGGCGAAATACTAACTTTCCCATTGAAAGTTCTAGCCACATTTAGGCGTTTCCCCTTTGGTCTCACATTTCATGGCCTCAATGTGCCTTTAGGATCCGCCGCACCGATGAGCCCGTGCTAAACTTTTGTTCTTCTTTCCGTTAATCGTTGATCCTCAGCTGCGTCACTCTATCTCACTTTCCTTGCCGTAGTCTTTTGCGTCCGACCGCTTTCGCATGACCCGTCCGATGATTGCACCCACGTATACAGCAATATATGTATATATATATATTCCTTGGGTATGCTCCACTCACTTATCCCCCTTCCTAACTAGATTGTGCCATTTTACTACACACAATTTGCGTATATATAAATAAAACCGTTCCGTCCTTTAGCGATGGGTGCTCGCTCTCACTTAATTCCCGGCTCAGGCTAGAACTCAGCTGTCCCATCCTGCTTTTTTTGCGCCTTTCTCGTACACTGAAGCCTTGCCACACGGATTACCATTCCTTAGTAACTAGGCTTCACTTCTCTACGCATATGCTCATGGTAAGTTAAGACCCCATTCCAACCGGAATCCGTATGCCCCTGCCGAATACCAGCACGTTTGCCCCCACATGAAAAATCCTCATTTTAACACTCAGTGTTTTCCCCCCTTTTTACTGTTTGCCGTCCTCGACCACAGCTGGTGAACTGACCAGACTGTTATCTTCCTATTTTCTCATTCTTCTTCCAGACCATACCATCTACTATTGTTTTATTCCTGGTTCCCAAACGGACACCCTCTCCTCATCCACCGCCTACCTGATATCGCCCCAAATCTCTACTATCACCCAACTACCCTAGAAAGCTACCAGTCTCCGTCTAGGGATCCCTAATAGACCTGTCCACTAGCCAAATGATAACTAACTGTTCGGATAACAAAATGTTCATTCTCTTGCTTCCATATAAACGATAATCATAACCCACAGCTGGAACACTCTCCAGACTGCCGCACTCCTGATCTCTTCCAGATTGCATTGGTTACTTGGGTATCCATCGGCTGAATCGACGTTTATTCCGGATACCCGTAAGGACTGGACGATTTGATCAATGGTTTAAACCTATACTCTCGCCTGTTGACGTTACATGGGGCACCGTACATGGATTAACAAAACCTCATGAAAGTCTCACCGGATCGCAGAGGTGATTCCTGACAGCAACCATCAACACATCCGCTCAACGTCTATTTCCAAATAATCCAACTCAACAGCTCAATTCTTCACGCGTTGCAGTACGAAACCAATGGCCGAAACCCAGCCTTCGCAGCTGTCAACTTCGTCAAGCCAGCCATTTTTTACCTGCTTCCCACAACATTCTACCTGCCACCACCTGCAACCAAGGTCTTTACGGAACAGAATACCAGCCATCTGCAGCCAACCATAATTTGATTACCAATTTTCTATCAAATAAAAAAAATCATTTTACACTTTTCCAACTCCTGCCTAGCCAAACCATTGACGTTTGTCTCCACTAATCCGTTTCATTGACGGCCTTTCTTTTCTTTAAAAGTCCGTTATATGTCCATACACCATTCATGCTCTTCAAAAGTTCACTGAAGTCCCTGCGAAGCTTTTCGCCTTCATTTGAATTTCCATATGACACTGTAATCACCTGCACAAAAGGTCCGTTTTATTATCACCTTTGAATCACTTGCCTTTATTTCACATGCTTCCCCCAGAATTAGTTACCCAATGCTGGATCAGTGTCCAATATTCCGCTGGTATCTCTGACTGCACTTTGAAAGCCCCACGCTTGATTT
Source organism: Fasciola hepatica (assembly GCA_948099385.1). Taxonomy (NCBI): domain Eukaryota; kingdom Metazoa; phylum Platyhelminthes; class Trematoda; order Plagiorchiida; family Fasciolidae; genus Fasciola; species Fasciola hepatica. The sequence continues at coordinate 1,731,418 of CANUEZ040000011.1, forward strand.
ACTTCTAACAATGTTCTTTGGCATCTCTTCCGCCCGGTTACTTGTAAGTGACCGTCCATTTGTCGCTTACATCAGCAATCCCACGACTGTTCAGCTATCCACACCGCCCCCAGCGATTTCGAAACCGATTTGGAGTTCCCGCCTCAACCGTTACCACTTTTGTTTACTCAAACACTACACGACTTTACTGGTGTATTTCGGTTGCTGTGATTTATAAATTTAGAATTTGTGAATACCTCAAATTGACATGTACTGCTGTATACTCTGATCTTGCTTTGTGCATGTGTATTGACCACGGTCAAGAAATATACTATACTATACTACTTCAAGAGAGACAGGCCTGCCAGGACAAGTAAGTCTGAGGAAAAAGCCGTATTGCGCCCTTTCATCCAAGTCTCGTTATTTAGCGAGTTTCATAACACCCGCTGCATCGCCAAAGTCCCAGCCTTAAATGACAAAAACTTCAGCGGTCATTGTCTCAGTTCACTTGCAGCCACTGACTTGCCCTTGGTCCACATCTAACTACCTTTAAAAGTAACTCAGGCTACATGAAGCTGAGTCTATGCGACCGTCACGGCGGCAAAGTGGAGAACTCCGACTAATGATGAGATATTGTCTACTGGAATCACTGATATCTGCGAGGCCACCTCCAAAGTACCATCACGCGCGAACCTAAGCCATTTTATCTTTACCGGCTTGAGTTTCAACGGCTTTAGTCCCAACTTTTAGGACAAGTTTGTCATCTAATTTCTTTACAGTGAAGTACTCTTTCCTTTGGAATGAAATTCCGCTAGAGATCCAGTCTCATGACTGCTTGCCAGAGTTTAGGAATATAGACAAACTCTTATAATGCATAAAATCTACATTGTTCTGCATATATATACATTGATCTATAATACTAACTCCTACACCATTTCTGAGGTGTGCCGAAAGGGAGTAAACGGTGATTCCATTGAGGACCCCAAATTCTGAGGTTTTTACGTAAAACACCTGCCTCCAAATTCTTCACTGTGGCCTAGGGTGCGTGCTTCATGCTTCGAAATAGCTACCTGTCCCAAACACCTCGTGAAATGATCTCAGACGACCGTTTTTTGCAGCCTCTGATAAAGAAGCCCAGCTCCTTGCCTTCACGTGGCGGAGGAGTTTCCACTGAAGTGAGGGGACGAAAACAAATGATTGGCGCGCCCAGTCGGGTTGACTGATTGATAGTCATCAGGGAAGAGATGGCTGAACCCTGATTCCAGGCAACTACGGGTGGCTTTTGGGGCGTACATCAGTGTGCTCACCGGCATCCGTAGTGGAGAGATGTGTTGGGCGTCCAGGATGTTCGGCCATATCCAAAGTGTTTATGGGCCGAGCAGTCAGTCACCCGCTCCTAGAATGCCACCATACCCCCCATATCGTCCAGCCGCCTTGTAGGTGAGGGGTTCTAGTCGAGGGCTCGGGGTAGGACCCTCTAAATCCCGCAATCTTTCATCTCATCTAGCCCTAACCAACCACTTTCCAAACCGGCACCTTACCCGTCGTTCACACCTTCGCAAGCACACAGAACTCCGCAGGCCAACTACGCAACACGGCGTATTACCACTTCCTTCATCAAAAATAACCTCCATATACCCCCTTTACCAACTGCCGACTCCTATCTTTCCCCAGCCGGGAACGTTGCGTCCATGGGCGGCAAAGCCACCCCAAGCTCTTTCAGTCCTTACCCTCTGAGGCCTACTTTCACCACACAACACCAACCAGTACAAAGGTAGTCAAGTGTGAAAGCCAATACCTTCCACAACCCAGTATTCTGTCACTGCACTGGAGCATCGAACGGTCCTAACGAATCAGGACAAGTAGCAGGACTACTTTCTCTGAGGTCTTCTCTTCCACCTCATAATAGCCTAAAATTGATTATTTCCGGTTCGTCCGCGGCTGATTCTTCCGAAACGGTTGAGGAGGCATCCAAAGCTAACTTTTCCTCCTCCTCGGTAATAGCACCAACTCACGCCCGTCACCGTGAACTCCCTCCGACCAACAACTCCCATATGTTACCCAACCCTGACATCCACTTCCACATGAGTGGGTTATCATTCATCTTATTCAACTCGCGGTCCATCTTAAATAAGCTTCATCACTTAAAAAATTATGTCATAACCTCCAGTCCTGACATCATCTTTGTTACTGAAACCTGGCTCACCGAACACCCCAGCACAAGCGAAATTATGCTTGCAGGGTACAAGGATTTTGGGGTAAATAGGATCGACATACGCGGGAGTGAGTGCCTTGAGTACGTACAGCGCACCCTTTCAGTAGTCTCCGTCAGGCACGCCACACTCGACTCAATTCCGGATTCTCTATGGCTCAAAATTCGGTTATCAACTGTAGTCATGCACATTGGCTGTGTCTATCGCCCGCCCTCATCTATTACTGCTGACTTAACTCCTTTAATTGAAGCCTTTGATTACCTATCACTGCTATCTTCTTCAGCGAAACTCATAGCCGGTGATTTTAACTAGCCTAAAATATCCTGGAGAAACCTCACGGCACCTCCCAACTTAATAGACTTTGTGTCCCATACTCACATTGGGGGCTGGGTGCAACACGTTAAAACCCCTAATAGGAAGGCCAACATCCTAGATCTTATATTCACCCACAGCGTTTCCCACTTTTCGGTTTCCGTTCTGAACGAATTTCCGGGTAGCGACCATAAGATAGTGGTTGGTAATCTTTCGTTCCATCCTTATCCATCAGACTACCTGACCCCAGTCAATAAGCCCGTCCATTTAAATTGGAACCCTCTGCCCAACCTCACCCTTAACCAAGATTGGAGCGGTGTTTTCTAACGGATAACCACCAACAAGCGGCTGATGACTTTTACCTTAACATGGGAAACTGCCTCCTGAAACTTAGCCCAATATCCCAAAACTCTTCCTTCAGGAAGTCCAAACTTGCCTCCCTCCAACGAAAGTACCTTAAGATGCAAAGACTTTACCTCCAAAACCACGACTTCTTTCTTTTCATGAGGTTGACGCGTCTTGCTGATATTATCCGGGCCCCAAAGGAACAACAGCTCCTCTACGAAGAAGCCAAAGCCCTAAGGCATCCCAATAAAACATTGAAACTCTCACTCCTGCACGAATCCAGGAATTCGGCAACAGATACTATGATCCAATATGTTGTGTTACCGAATAAAACTTCGGCTACCTCCCCTCCTGATATCACTGAAGCCTTCAGCCATTACTTCGCCAATTCCACGGCCCTCAGATCACATACAGCACCCCCAAATCCTCTGGCCATTACCAGATCTTCCCTACCTACGATAACCTTTGAAGTAAACGTTATTTCCGGGCTCATTTCACGCTATAAAGTATCTGCCCTTCCTGGACCAGACGGGTTGCACCCAGCTGCAATCATTAACGGTGGATCGGACCCTCCACTTCTATTACTGAACCTGTTCACTTTGTCACTGAAATTTAGTTTGGTACCATCGAACTGGAAGCGTTCAGTCATCATTCCACGACACAAAGAAGGACCTGTCCAAAAACTCGCTAATTACTGCCCCATCAACCATACCCCTATCATTTCCAGAGTAATGGAAACGATTATCAAAGACGGCATTACCACCCATCTTCTAGCTTCAAACCTTCTTAGCGATAGGCAGCACGAATTTCTCAAATCGCGATCGTGCACCACATGTTAGTTTGGCTTCCTCAACCTAGTCACTAAGGCTGTTGATTGCTGGCAGGCATTAGTAATTGTCTACCTAGGACTGTCAAAGGCTTTCGACCGTGTTCCATACCTGCATCTAATCTCCAAATTGTGTTCATTCGGCATTGCTGACCCGCTGCTTTCTTGGCCGAAATCTTATCTTGCTCATCGTTTGCAAGTGGTCCTCACCAATGGACATACTTCTAAACCGAAACATGTTACAAGCGGCGTTATACAGGGAAGCGTGTTGGATCCTCTCCTATTTCTGATACACGTTAATGGAGCATTGGATCTAGTACACCACGGCAAGCCATTCTTATTTGCAGACGGTATAAAAAGATTTACTCTTCCAATTTTAGTGATTTTATCCCTACTCTATGCAACATTTCCGCTGACCTCGCAGCACTTGACCGCTGGTGCCACACCTGGAGGATGAGCTTTTCCACTGATAAATGCGAGGTCCTAACCTACAAGTTCCAATTGCCCCCTGGATCCTTAACTCTTGGTGGGTCCTCGATAGCCAGTCGACCATCCATCCGTGATTTGGGCCTCAACTATTCCCGCTCCCCCAACTTTTCTGAGCACGCCGCCATCCAAGCGGCCAAGGCTAGAAGAAGTTTGGCCCTGCTCTTCCGCTTCTTTCGTCTCTGGGACAGTACCATCGACATCTACAAATCCCAGGTCAGGCCTTTGCTTGATACTGCCCAGTAATATTTTCTAACATGGCGAAATTCGACAGAGTTGCGATTGGAAGCATACAAAGGCGTTTCACCAAACAACTACTCGGTTGGTCCACGTCTTTAAGCTATAGAGAACGATGCCAAAATCTGAACCTTGACCTACTCTGGCTCCACCGCTAAAGAATAAACTTAGACTTTTTGCATAACCTGCACCGTAACCGGCTTTTTTCCTTTGACCCAGTAAGCTTCTCCCGTGAGACCCCCTGCTCACCTCGGCACAAGCCCTTTACTGTCCCTTCCAGTATAGCTAAGTTGGCCATACGGTCACATTTTTTCCTTCTTGTCTTCTCCAAAGTCTGGAACAAGTTGCCCATCACCCTTCGAGCTTCACAAACCAAGTTCCAATTTCTGTTGGCACTCAGCCCATATCTCAGCGTCACCCGTGCACTCCAGTTATCTAGTATGAGCATGGCAGAAGATATAGCTTACGAGAGGGGCCTCGACTTCTAAGACCAACTCCTTCGCCGACCCTGCCCCTTTCAATTAAGGACACAATCAACGATAGACAGTTTCATCTATCTGACTGAGTTCTCAACGTTAGACTACCTATGGCCATTTCCTTAGCGAATCAAACAAATTGAAATGCCACTAGTTTCAACCACTTTGCTTCCACCTACCCCGTAGTTTCCGTCCCTCTTATGCCTCGTCATTTACTGGTTTTTATGTGCCTCCCATAACCGTTGATCCACAGCAGGGGCACACCCCGACCGCTCTTTTTTATCTGCCCTCTTTTTCCAGTTCTCTTCTTACGTGCTTTTCACTCTCTTCGTTGGTATACGCACCTGGATAACGTCGCTGTTTGGTCGATTATTAGCCGCTGGCTTTTTCGTCTGGAACCCCTTGCAACCTGACCATCCGACCGCCGAACTTATATCCCATACTTTCAAAGTTGAACTATGCCCCACATTCATAGCCATCAATAAACATTGGTGTCATTCCCGTCGGTGTGGGGCGTGATCAGATCCACCGCTTTGGCCGGCGCACCTCGGGCGTGCAGGTCGTCTGCAACGATGTGCGAGCGCAATCAGGTTGGTGGATCACACCCCATGTATTCACCTCGAAGTGTTTTTCAGGTTGGGTGTCCAGCGCACGGCTAGTCCCACCAACTAGAACCGGTTGCGGATCGCACGTTCCAACGCTGTCAGTTGCAGACTGCATGCTCCAACCATCCTTGTTCGCCACTGTACGCCCACCTATCGCTCTTATCACATCCATTTTTTCGTTCTTCTACGGTATGCAAACCTACCCATTCTGTCCTTGCTCCTATCGACTCTCACTGTGTTACCTCTCATTGCACACAACTATCCTTCTAACCACTTTACTCTGCCGACGACCGCCAATATTTTATTTCTTCACCCATGTCGGCCTTGCCGGCTTGTAGTACCTATTCATTTGGTGTCATTCCGGGCCTATGAAGCTCGCTGATTGCATGCTTACGCCTCACTGCCTACCGTTCTGTAAAACCCTCCCTCGTTCTCCCTTCTTATGCCTAATACCATTACACACCAGCCCCACCAGCACCCATGACCAGTTCTCACATTAGAACTGCCTTTTCAAACTCTGCGTCTCTCACAGCCACATTTATTATCCAGTCACTAACACCCTATTTTCCTTGCCTGGCTCAGCAATTTCTCTGTGGATCCTTCCACTTGGCAGTGCTTCGATAAGTATCGTCCATTTGCATCCACTTGTACAATTGCCGGCATGCACGCAGCTCCCAATTTCCATGTCTCCGACTCCGACGCACATCCATTGTTCACGCGTTATGTTCGTCCACCGGTTTACCCGTCGCGGTGCTTCTTTCCTCTCTGCCTTTTTCGCGTTCCACCTGCAATGAAATGATCTTACTGGTTATGTCTCACCTGTATTTTTCGGCCCGTGCTACCATCTCCTGTTTCGTCTACGTTTTGCAACGGGAATTTTACGTGCGCCTTTTGGACCGTCCTGCTTTTTAACTTGCCACCCAAAGTAAACTCACCGTTTCGTCATGGTTCCCATTCACGGCTTCAGTCCGTTTGATCTGCTATTACCCTCTGGCACCCCTTTTGCTCATTTCTCTCCCACGCTGTTTGCCGTCACAGCTGCTGCATCTTGCACCACGGACAGTTTCACCTCCCAGGTAACTATCTCCGCTTTGTATGCACAATTGCTCTGCGCTGCTTAGCCATCTCCATCGCCACCATCTTCCTGCTGAATAATGTAAGCCGAAGTATTAATTTTCCTCCCATTCTTGACCGACACCACATGTCTCATCTACATAAATCAAGTCACTTGATCCATTCTTACCTGTTCTCTTCGATACTTTCCTTCGCCTCCACTTTTTGAACTGCTCCTCAGTCGTCGTCTTTTTCGTGCTTCCGCATTTTTTACTCTCTCTGTTGATCCGCGAAGTTCATCTGTCATGAAGATAATTCATCACCATACTCCAAAGTTAATTCTACGAACATTCGACCTACCCTAACCTGCCCCTCCTAATAAACGATAATTTCCTTCTAGGACTCCATTGTTGTTGATCCGGCTTCTCTTATATGTATATATATATACATATATATATAAACAGGCGCACGTGTGTACATATGCATTCGCTCTGTATCCTGTAGTTCCTCACAGGCCATCTCTTTTGCTATCATCCCGATGACCGCCGTGATATGCATCCATCAATTCTACCCTTATAACCCACATCTACTGCGTACAATTCCTATGAACTACATTTTTACCTGATTCACCTTTTACGTCTGACTTTGCTCGCTCTTTGTTTTACAATGATTTTGTGCCCTGTTCGCCGACCATCTATTGCAGAATACCAGTGCTTCGTTGCTGTCCAATCCTTTGCGGTGAATCTCACTTTTTCCCCATCGCCTCCCTCTTCTACAGTTTCTTATGCCGATTTCTGCCTTTATCGTGTATATCAGTCAGCCCTTAGATGTATCTGTACTGACCAGCCTGATTCCCCACCTGACCTTGACTTTTCAAACTCACCGGACGTCCATTTGAATCCGTCCATGGGTCCATTTAAACTCAGTACATTTTCTCTGGTGTGCATACTTTTGCCTACTTCCATCCCACGTTACTTCCCCTACTCAGCACCTTTTTCCAACACCTGTCATGTGACTTTCTACATTTTCAAAGGTCTTGTCTGTTTATTCCATCACTTGTAAACAGTTGATCATGCACCTCGCATGCCTCGGGCGTCTCCAAAATAAACCATTATTATTATTATTATTATTATTATTATTATTATTATTATCAAATCAGCCCTCAGCTCCGGTCTGGGCAACCCGGTAGTATCCACCCCACTAGCTTACATGAAGTCTGCACATATACCATTACCCGTTCTAGCGATCGGCTCTTTTCACTCGCTCAAGCTACACAAGCTATGACCGAGTTGATGGCCATCGGACAAAACCAAGCACCTATTGCCGCACCACCCACTTTCACCAACCATTTCACACACAAAAATAATATTGTTATTCCAAGTACATCGCAAGTTGCCACCGATGAAAACGATGGGCACGCAAATGAGATTCCTCCTCCAGTTGCATGCAGCTTATCAGAATCACTTCTGAGACCACGTGTGCCACTGAAGCTTGTAGCGTTTATTGTACGCACTTTGCTGCAAATCAGCCAGCCAACAGCCTTAGCGAGCACACTCAAGGCAATGGCTATTGACGCCTGCTGCTCATCGATACCAGCATCCAGGACTTGGCCATCGTAGCTCGCCTGAATTCGCCCTCAGGACGTGCTTCTAAATTGCGTTTATCCGGAGACGCCGAGGCTTCTGCATCCGGTCATGCAGGAGCAGTAATCGCTTTGAGTACTGAAACCGGGTCTACTCTACACGACCGGGTCCCAGGCCACAGCAGATAATGTGCAATTGGCTAAGAAAGTCCGTTCAAAGCCGATAAAGGCCGCAACGGCGATCATTATGGTAAATGTTGCTGCATACGCCGTTACTGGCAGCAGTTCGGATACAATAAAAGATATATTCTGCCAGTAACTTCACGAAATTATTGGGAATGAGTCTAACAGAGATGTGATGATGCTGGCCGGAGACCTGAATGCTCAAATTGGCCACCTAGGTCCAGACGAGCGAATGCTTAGAGGCCAAAACGGCATCAACCATCAACGCACGGATAGTGGCTATGCACTACTCCATCTGTTCGCAGACCAACGCCTATTATTGTCGAGTACTAACTTCCGGTGCAGGTTCCGTCGCACAGCCACACGGCAACCGCTGTCTGCCAATCGTTCTTGGACACAAACGGACCACATGGCCGTAAGCTAACGCTGGAGTGTCTCAGTCAGATCTTGTAGGTAGCATGTGGACATACATCTAGATTCAGCCCAAGCCCTAGAGTGTGCTGGGTTCGTAGTACGGCTTTTCACTAAGTCAATGATCCACAGTCAAGGAGTAGATGTGGACCAGCTTTGCCGGACTTTGGTCCGGGAGAGGTATCAGAGTAAGCTTGCTGCCCAGCTAAGTGCCCACATATACGATGACTTGTCAGACAGCTGGCAGCACATCCAAGATGCCACAAAGGTAGCGTGTATCGCATTTTGTGGACTAGTAATACGGTATGCAGTAGCGCCCTTAATCTCACCGGAGCCTCTGAAATCGCTAAATAGCCGCCTGGATATCCCTGCCTTAAGCAAAAGCCACATTGTTCGAGCCTAACCACGACAAGGTTTGGCTGAAAGCCTGCGCAGAGACCAAGAGAATCGGTGGTCGGAGAGCGCAGCTGAAGTGGACGAAGCCGTAGCCACCAGCAACGCCCAGCGACCTTTTCAGCTCATCTGACCTACAAGGACCAAGAAGCTTAGAGCAAGCAAAGATCCCGGGGGCAAGCGGCCGACCAGTCTAACAGCACTCACTGAGCGTGGGCCGGTGAGCAAAACACCTTGAAGGGCAGTTTAGCTGGCCTGCAACGCCAGCGCCCGCACTCAGTACCCCTTTTGAACCAATTCTTGCTCCATGCACTATCTGCACCACCCCGCCAAAGAAGAAGTCGATCGGAAGCCCCACCTCTCGAAACACAATTAGGCTCCCCCAGAGCTCACCAGCCTCCTCCGAGTTCGGCTCCACGGTTGTTTCCCAGAAAGCTGAAGCCATGCATTTATCCGCCCTAGATACAGGAAAAGAGATGAGAACATCTGTTCCAATCACCAAGGGATGAGTTTGGTCTCGGTAGCATCAAAGTTGGTAATCCTCCGGAGATTTCAGGTTTTACGCCTCCTACTAACTGTCGCCAAACTGGATAACCAAAAATGCCACTTTGTCTCGTGCCTACGGGACCCAAGTGGGACCTTTGACAGCAACTGGGACTGCAATCAAGTCACTCGGCAGAGAAAAACCCTCTGCCTATCGTATTAATTAGGGTTTTCTATCACAAAAGTCTCTCCCGCGGATATCAACATTACAGCCAACACAAGTAGCAGTTCAATCGTAACCTGCTAATATACCAGTCGTCATTCAAATCCATCATACCTCGCCACACTCGGCTGATTCACTGACACATATCCTTCACCCCGCCAGACGAACCATACCCACAGAATGTCTAACATTACCAGTAATGACGCCGAATAACACTGAGGCTCAATGCGTCAGTATATATATATATATATATATATATATATTTGTCAGTGAAACAGCATAATATTGCCCAAGTCAATGCAGAGATTTTCCACGTTAGTATATGTTGCAACAGTCCGCTTTTCCCTCGATTCGTGTCCGGCTGGAAATTGATTCTCCACTTTTCCAGGGCCCTCCAGTTGTACTTTCGCATTTCTGAAGGGTACAGGTTACTGATCATTAAATTTAACTCACCCTCATATGGACCTTTGTTACTTCCACACTCACCAAAGTACAAAAATGTACATTCATAAAGTTGATTTCATGTCTCCTTGTTTCATAACTCATTCCTTTTATTGAACCCCGGTATAACTGACATTCAGGGTTTGCATCAGCTTCATGGTTTGCTATTCTCTTCGCATGCATCAACTTCCCCGAATTTACTTCCATACAATCTCTTTTTCTTCCTATTTGAAACTCCGCTGTTCGCAGATACCCGGTAAACCGCCGTTTTTCATGGCTTGCATCATTTTCGTTGATAATGCAACTTTAGCGGTACGAATGAACGATCTATTCGATATCCACGTGGCGCGCCGCCGCCCAGCGCGAAATCGAAACCGGTTCAAAGTTGGTGCGGAAACCATTATTGCAGTGATCCACATAAACTATCGCCGGCTATGTTTTTCTACAGCTGGCATTTTTGACCTTTTATACCTGAAGTTTGTGAATATTTCATTTTACTGAGTAACGCTGTACACCATGATCATGCGCCTGCGCGTGCGTCTCGACCACAGCCGAGAAATATACCATTATTATTATTATTATTATTATTATTATTATTATTATTATTATTATTATTTTTAATATTATTGTCTCCAGTGGGCGAACAAGAAGTCCGTGAAGAACAGTTCGGTTTTCGGCCCTATCTAGGATGCATCGATCAAAGTTCCACCACCCGTCAGATAATTGAGCCCAACCACATATATCACGGACCGACTGTAATCATATTTGCGGATATCCAAGAGGCCTGTAGCACACGTTTGAGCAATGCGTAGCCAAATTCACAAGGGATCCCGAAATCAAAGTGCGATTATCCGTCATATTCTATGATACTAGATTATTGGATGAAGAATGACACCAAAAAGATACAGACCTCAATGATGAGTTCACGAGGACTCAACAAACGAGAAACCGAATTGCGGCGTGTGAGCAAGGAGCACGTGCGTCAAGTAGGTCCAGAACAAGGATATGACAAAGTAGCGCTCTGGGAGCGAACAAACAACAATTGATCCATAAAACCAAACAGTTCGTAAAGACACGTCAATAGTGTAAGCAGGTGAGTGATGTTAAGAAAAACATGGAACTGCAATGGTTTTAGGGGGATTTTACACGACCGGTCTTTACAGGGCCTTTGATTCCTTTCATAGGACAGCCCTCCGGGACTTCCCATCAGGTGGGCAGTGCCTGATAATTGTGTGAAGTCATCCAAGCTCTATTCCATCAGACTTGAGGCCGAGTACAAGCATATTGCTCATCGCCTCCCCTCTTTCCGGTTGGAAGCATCATGGTTGCCCACTCTCACCGTCCCTGTTTAGTTTTACAGTCGACGTCCCAAGAGACGCACAAAGGATTCAAACGAACGAAGGCTTCGAGTCCCCACCTGGTAACAGACCTTCAGGCTCAGATTATGCAGATGACGTTGCTTTGGTTTGCGACGATGCTACTGTGGCACATGCATCCTAGACTGTACTGGCGTGTTTCTCACCCTCCATGTGTGGGGTGCTTCCACAAGACTGGAAGCAATCCATCCCCGCACCCACCCTTGGTAAAGATCAGTTAGAAGTTGTTCATAGGTTTTTCTGCTTGGGAAGCTGTGAAACCGTCAATGAGCGGAATGGAGACGACGTGATCAACCAAATATCAAAGGCCCATGCAGCATCCCACTATTTAAGCCACCCGTGGGGACTTCGTGAACTCTCTCCGACTGAAAGGTAGGATGTACAGTGGTGCTGTGCTTGGTGTGCTCTTTTACGCTTGTGAGACCTGGCCTCTCGGGTCATTAATGCCTAAGGAGTATGTCGCGAGTTTGGTGGCAACGAAGAGTGAGCTCTTCCGCAGTTCGAACGTGCATCCACGGAACCGGGTAGGCCGCGTACCAAATTAGTGCTGTCATATCACCCCGTCTGATTTTTTGGCCGGGACGTGTGCTATGTACGCCACATTATCGACTTCCTCGTTGCATTCTATTAGTTGAGCCTGAGGATGACTGAATATGACAACGCGGGGGCCGAGCCATAGCACGGCACCGGTCTGTCACAGAGTTGAGGCAAGACTTGCTTCTGTCGGTCCCTTAATCTTGCGTGGTTTGGGACCTTGAGATCCATGACGCAGCTGGCTGGAAGCTTTTTCGGATATCGCTCAGTGTCACGGTCAGTGGCGAATACGCCGTGACCGCTTGGGTTCGAACTTCAGGGGGAATTTCCCTTTGATTCTTCACTTTCACTTTGCTGTTCCATGTTTTTGCATTTCATTACGCCCCTGTACATCTTACTGGGTTGCCGGTGAATAAATATATACATATATACATCAAAGAGGGTACAGCCTACGAAATTGTTCCAGGTTTCTGATGGACCCCAAGTTGTTGACCATTTAACCACTGCTGGAACCCTTCCAGATTGCAGCTTTTTTTCGTTCTCTTCACCTTGTCATTTAGATTTTCACAAAAAGACCACCAGTAGGGCTTTTGAACTACTAGATTGCTCAATACTTTGCAACGATATTTTCATCCCCGTTGATTGATATTTACCAAACTACAATCATCCGAATTCATGTTTCCGTGGAAATCGATGAACCATGGACCGACTTTCAGAACGGATCTCTTGCTTTATCCTCCTAATCGATACTAGAAGCTCTTCCGGGATATATAGCTAGCAATTTTCTTATCATGCCCCACATTTCACCTAATTTCTGCTTCACTGCCTTCAACCCCGTATGCCATTTGATGACGAAAATAACTTGAACAAACCAAGCGAATGACGGCTTATTTTGTTGCTGTTCCGCTGGCGTACCATGACACAAGTCTCTCACAGTCTTTTACTTCAAACCCATCCTAAAGCCTCGGTGCTAAACTGCGTTCTGCGTAAGCAAAAGGTATCGAGGGTTATCATTTATAACTATTCTAAACCATGAAGTCTTCGAGCACTGCCGTGCCAACGTGCAAATCATAAATCTTTTGGAATGCATACACAGTTGCCAAACCGGTGTACTCAACTTTGTTAGCCCGTAGCAGTATAGCACAAATCCTCTGCGGGCCTATTTTACTCAGAATGTGGAATAGTTGCCACTGACTGCTCAAATGGAACTTCTTCCGTGCGTCACTCACATAAACATAACCAGTCCATTATTATTGTCTTCATATATTATCATAACCCACAGCTGGATCCACATCCAAACTGCAATCTCCCTTTATTTCAAGCTCGTTGTCTCCCACCAAACCGGATAGCCAAGGATGCCAGTTTGACTCGTACCGACAGAGGCCCAAGTGGAACCTACCATAACAACTGGGACCGAAATCAAGCCACCCGACAGGAAGTACTCCCAATTACTTATCTGATCGTTCAGCATTTTCTAAAGCTAAGCCTATCCTGCCGATATCACCATTGCTACCAACACGAATTCTAGTTCAAGAGCATCTTGCTAATATACCGCCACACTCGGCTGAATGACCGACACATACTTTTCCTGCCAGACGAAACATACCCACTCGATGTTGTACATTACCAGAAATGACGGCGAATAACGCTGAAGCCAAATGCGTCAACATATACTTATACATACATATTTGTCAATGAAACAGCATAATGACATTCAAGTCCATGCCCAGATTTCTGACTTAAGTATCCATTACCACTGTTCAGCTTTCGCTCTAGCCGTAGCCGGCTGGAAATCGACTTTCCACTTCTCGAGGACCCTCCAGTTGCGCTTTCTCATTCTTGAATGGTACAGGTTACTGACCCTGAATTTAAACTTACCTTTTTATGGACCGCTGTTCCTCCCACTACCACCAGTGTTCTCAAGTTCAGTTTCACGAACTTGGTCTCGTCTCCCTGTTTCAAAGCTCATTCCGTTTATTGAACCCCGGCAAATCCGTCATTCGGGGTTTGCATCATCTTCATGGATCGCTATTCGCATGCACCGATTTTCCCGAATACACTTATTTACAATATTTTATCCCCTCTTTTTCTTGTTCAGAAATTTCTCCGTTCGTAGAACCTCGGTGGGCCTCCACTGTCCTTGGCTTGCATCATTCTCGTTCAGAATGCTTCCTTGACACTGTGTTGACGATCTTTTCGGCATCCCCACCCAGCACCACAGTCCAGCTCGGATTCGAAACTGGTTCGAAATTGCCGCGCAAGCCATTATTAGAATGATTTATTCAAACTGTAACTGGCTGTGTTTTTGTGTCACCAATATTCTTGACTTTTATCCTTAGAATTCGTGAATATTTTATTTTATTGAGTTACGTGTTACACCATGCGCTAGCGCGTGCGTCTTGACCATGGCCGGGAAATATACCAATATTATTACTATTATTGGTAAAGCTGTTATTCGCCAGGGCTCTTTTGAGTGGACATCAAAATTATTGCCTTAAAACTATCGGCCAGGTGTCCTGCTTCACGCAGTCCAGTGGGGTTACTTTTGAATCTTTAAAGAAAGCCTTGCCTGGCTACTTGCAACGTTTGCTTTTTTGCAAGGAACAAAAATCGGTAGTTTCGCCAGCGGGAACATCAAATTTGTCTTACTGTGTATTTTTCTTATCTATTTTGGGATTGATGCGATTTCACTGCAGTTATCCTGAACTCAAGCTGCTATCGTGATTCCCTTAGTTTCTTATTAACCCCCGGTCATTTCTAGTATCTTCGTCGGCAATGTTTGCATTATTCGACGATTCAGTTGGCTGACCTGGGTTCAGTGCATTTTCTTCCAAGAACGATTTTGCGGGGTAAGTCGTTGTTACGATCCAAGATGCTAAATAACCCCAGAAATACCTCAATTTCGTGTTTTCTTGACATCACTGAATTATTCACACTACTAGCTTGTTTTTATGCCCTGTATGTCTTCATGAACTAGTGTTTGTTTTTTCGCTTCCAGCGTCCTGCTCTTTCATGTCCTATTCTAGACCTGCGTGATGCATGTGCTTCTTTCTCGCGCGCCGCAAGCTGGTTCTCGTTTTCTGAGTCCCTATGATTGCACGTTTAGGTTCGTGTCTGTCTTATGTCATTGCTCATTTGCTGACCTAGTATCGTAGAATATCACGGTAATTGCGTTCTTATTTTGTGTTCCGTTTCCAAGTTGGCTTCGCAGTGATCAAAGGCATCCTATAGTAGTACTGAATTTAACTTAACCGATGATAAATACAATTTGACTTTGCATTACCTCGGCTTTGTGAAATTATGTAATAAATCTGCTCAGCTCTGTGCCTGTGTATGACCTGTACACTCTTGTCGTGCTCACTGCATGCTCCGTGTCCGTCTGCCCCAAATCAACCCGTACTACTACCGCTAACAAAGACAGTAGGCCAGACACACAACAGATCAGTTTGTGAATTTAGCACAACTGTGTACCTCATTTCAAAACCTATGTGGCTACAGCGCTTTCCCTACATCAGTGGTAGTCTAACGGTGGAACCCTGAACCCTCCTACACGTGCTCCCCCCTCTGCTGAAAATGGCATGCACAGCGGGCACCAAACGCTTCAGCTCCCCTCCGCTGGTCCCGTCGGTCAAAAATATTCATCGAAATTCAATGCCCTTTCTGATTCCCCCCTTTTCAGCTTGCCCGCCTCTATCACGTCTACAAGCCGTTTTTTCATCCAATCCCCCTCACCCACGCCTTTTCTCACACCCCCTATCCTTTTTGCTACCAAATTATTTTGCACAACTCCGCAATTGTCACCTAAGTTATTCTTGCACCACCACCCTTTCTAGTCTCGCCGGCCTGTCTCATTGCCCGTTCCAGGTTTTTCCTAGCCCCCCCCCCTCGGCCGGAGTTTCTCCAAACTCTCTCCTTATTTCTGCCCCTTCCTACCATAATGTGTCGTTGACTTTTCCCTCGAGCCAACCCAGAGAACATTTTTCACTCCCTCAAGCTTCCCTGTTCAATTTCACATCCCTCCTCCCACTATATTGACGACCCCTACCTTTTCATGTATTGATTATTTGTGGGCTGTGTTGACCCTCAATAGGACAAACACCTTACTGTTTTGTGTTGTCTATGGCCCTTTGCATGCAGTTCAACTGATAGCCTAGGTCTCATAGACTTATTAGGCTCCTTGAAGAGCTACACGGACTTCACCCACCTGTTAGTCACTGGTGACCTCAACTCACCCAGTACCGACTATCAAAGAGCTGACGTTTCTGACGCCACCTTTGGTAAATCCCTCCTACAAATCGTACTCAAGAACCCATGGGTGCAAAACGTGAAAGATCCGACTAGATATCGCACAGGACATGCCCCGTCCCTACTAGACCTGGTTATCACCAATTAATGGTTCAAATAGACGTAATGCACTGCTTGCCGTCTCTAGGCAGAAGTGATCACATTCTCGTCGGGTTCGATTATATTGTGAAACGGCCTACTCTTCCTCCAGAAATCAAAGTTATGAGATCCTTCAAAAGAATCAATTTTGACCAAGTTTGTGCATTTGTTTGCTCTCAGCTAAATTTAACTAACCCAGGTAACTCTGCTGATGAAATGGCAGAGAATCTCGCAGAGTTGATCTCCTTAGCTGATAGGCTATTTGTCCCCAGAATTCGTCGTCCGCAGTCCGCTAAGCGACCCCTCCCCCGCCCTTTAGGCGCAACAAAGACGAGCGCGCACGACCCTTTGATAGTTATGAAGCCACAGGCTTCGCCCGTGATGCAGATTTCAGGATCATACAGAATATATGCAAAGACAAGATTAGGACCTATCACAAAGCAGTCCAGCGATCTTTACTTGATCAAACACGGACCAATAAGGCATTTCTCTTTCGGTACATGCGCCGTCTAAGGGTGACTAAACTGCAAGAAGTAAGAGCTGTTACATTGCAACAGAGGGACAGGTTCAGCCGTACCGCGCATAGCCAGAAGGGCTTCAGATGCAATATTTCACACCTTACCATGTGATTCGAGGGTGAAGAACATCCCGAAAACAGTTTAATGAATCTACATTGCATATCTTCAGTTGCTAACAGGAAGCGGGAAGATGGTCCACTTATCTGTGGGCCCGTTTAACTAACTCAATTTAGAGCCCATTGAAAGGGTGTTGTCACCCAAAATTAGAGGCAAATGAGCTCCCTGGTAGGTGGGTCGGAGGACACTTGGAATCTCTTTCAGGTTTGGTGTTTTATTCGGGGTGTTCTGAAGACTAGAATGTTTTCCCGGCGGTTAATATGGTGAAGAATTCAACAAGCTGTCTGGATTGACAGTTACTGCTGGGTTTGTAGCAAACGGCCTCGTTGGCTGGTGGCGGCTTTCGAGAATATCGGAGATTTGGAAGGGATAACTGGGTACTTTTATACCGGGCTTTTATTTCGGATGAGGCTGTTAGGAACCTCCCTCTGCAGTGAAATTTCGCCGAAGAATATCTTCGTGAGCTTGGAGACATTTAGGGCCACGGCTGGGGAATATCGGCTAGTAATCCCCTCACCAGCGACGTCGTTTTTGAAGTAGAAGAGAAGGGGACAGTTGTTGCTTTCAGAAGCTTTGCAAACTGTGGAGCATGAGCATGATTGCAAATCGAGTGTGCAAGCACCCAAGGTAAGGATTTTAGCTATTGGAATAGAGGCCTCATGGGGAATGTAAAACAAGATCTCACCGTTTGCCTTTTTACGCACTTGAAAATTCCAGCGGCAACTGTGTCCACAAGTTCGGTAACAAAACGGGTAGCCGGAGGTAGTTTCTGTGAATGAGATCAGGAAAACACAAGAATTATACCAAAGTGGTCCATTAGAAATCGGGAGAACTTACTGTATATGACGGCGGCAAGTATTGTAAAAGTGTTTCGTTTCAGTGCTCCTAGGATGACCTGTTGAAAACCGTGGAAAACAACAAAAATCTCAACATGGTGCAACTGCGATCTCCGCACGATTCTGTGTGCCTAGAGCCAGGGGTGTATCCGAAGAGGATTGCCTGAACGTTTTTCGAAGCTTCAAAACGGTGACCTTTTTTCTCTGGAGGGCAAAATGTTGTGTGGTGTTAGCTTTGGATGTAAAATGGGGCGAATAATGAGTGAACTACCGGTGACCTTAAAACTACCTGGCACACTACAAGGTGAATTACCCTCAACATTCATCCATCGCTTTCTTAAATGACTTTAGTTTCGTGGTATTTACTACATCCTCCGGAAACATTTTGTAAATCGAATCATCGAGTCAGCACCACAGTTCAGGAACCTAAAGGACTCACAATATTCTTTAGGACTGAGAGACAACTGTTCCCATTTCTGGCACTGCTTTTAGATCCAACTTTCTTCTGGTTAAGTACGCAGCTTTATAGTATAGTATAGTATATTTCTTGACCGTGGTCAATACACATGCACAAGGCAAGATCAGAGTATACAGCAGTACATGTCAATTTGAGGTATTCACAAATTCCAAATTTATAAGTCACAGCAACCGAAATACACCAGTAAAGTCATGTAGTGTTTGAGTAAACAAAAGTGGTAACGGTTGAGGCGGGAACTCCAAATCGGTTTCGAAATCGCTGGGGGCGGTGTGGATAGCTGGTCAATCGTGGAATTGCTGATGTAAGCGACAAATGGACGGTCACTAACAAGTAACCGGGCGGAAGAGATGCCAAAGAACATCCTTAAAAGTAAAGCAAGCGTGGGGCTTTCAAAGTGCAGTCAGAGATACCAGCGGAATATTGGACACTGATCCAGCATTGGCGAAATACCCTCAACATTCGTCCATCGCTTTCTTAAAAGACTTTATTTCTGTGGTGTTTAAACCTCCTCCGGAAAGGTATTCATAAATGTTACCACCACTTTTACCAAGATATCTGTCACAACCTTAAGCCCTGGGAAATCTCTTCTCAGCCTCAAGCCGTACCTCTGGTGCGTCTGTCTGAAATCGGCAAAGAATTCCTTCTCCATTCGAAACGAGCAATCCTTTAATATTCTCATTGCTTCTATCTGGTTTCCGAGCACACCACTTCCACAACAGAAACGGATGCAGGGGCCAATTACGCTCTGTGCAGCTAATACTCCCTTGGCCAATCATCCTAGTGACCAGGCTTAGCAGACAGCCTGGGGCTGTCTATATCCTGGGAGTACCGTTGTGCACTGCATACTATTGAGTTTTGAATGTGCCAATTCGCGAATTGAAATTGTTGTGGGCAAAAAAAGCAATTTTACCAAGTCTCAAACAGGTTGCGTATTGTTCAGTGCCATAGGGCTACTCGTTTTACTTCTGCGCGCTATAAGAGAAACGGATTCCTGCCAACTTAAAACACCTGACTGCTCTGCTTGAGGCTGGTTGAATCTTAGCTCTTTAGCAACTATCGTGTCCGCTGTTGCTCCAACACGCAAGCGTGGTTGATATCATTTCAGTGCAAACCGTCCTCAGCCTATCCCACTGACGTTTAGCCGACTTTGGAACTTTTGGTTTCTTGCCTGCTCCTGGGACGTTCTAAGGCTGGAGGACCAAACGATCAATATCTGACTCAACAGCGCTAGTCCATACCTTTAGTTGGTCACCAAGTTCACACTTCTAGCCTGAGCAGGGCATTGGCGGTAGGCTCCTCTTCGTAGATTCTTATTCCTTTCGTTGCAGGACATGACCAAGCTTGAAGTGGTGTACCTGTTCCAGATTTCCGCCGTTGGGACATATAGAATGTGTTAGGCCTTGCGAAGTCGTGGAAAGGTTCGTCTTGCAATGTTTATCATCGGACCAACAGCCTTATCTTCGCATACAATACGGTTGAGAGTCGGCTATATAGCCTCGAAATCCTCTCCTAGAATGACTAAGTCGTCGACGAATTTGACGTCTGTAACCCAGGAGTTACAACCAGGTTGTATTCCTCGAAAGTTGTTGAAGGTGCAAAACACCGTCCAGTTTGAAGCTCAGTCGAGTAGGACTGATGGTAGAGGGCGTCCTTAACGGATATCGGGGTTGATTGGAAAATCCAAAGACTCTTTGACACATGCACAGTCGCGCATCTGGGCTGCCGCGTAGCAAGACTTCATCACATTGAAACACTTGTCGGGAATCACACGGCTTTTCATATGCACTTGGTTGGTTGTTTGTCAATAGACAGAATTTCGCACAAAAGTCAACGAAGCGCACTGTGGTCGTTGGTTGGAATTTGTGGTGATGCCCTGGGTCTCGCCATAGCGTGAAGACTCGGCAAATGCAAAATAATGGTGGATGAAATCCTCAACGATTGAGCATAACCACTCGTCATAATTAGTAATAGGACGGTTCAGCAGGACGGTCTTCAGAGGCATATCCAACATGCCGGCAAGACTGATACCACTTTTGTTCGCGCAGCCTTGTGGCCCTTTTCGGTATTGAGATGAAGTGCATCACGCAGTGCCGTCTGCACATGGAAAATTCTTAACAAGTATTCCTTGTACATGCCCATTCCTCACTAATGTGAACTCCTTATTGAACGTCACACATTCAACGGCACACATCATTCAGCAGACTTTGAACGCGCTTGTTTATATTGCAGTTTTTTCCCAACTGTGACTTAGTTTGATTTGACCTCGGGACCCGTTCGTGGTGATCGCTGTTGTTATTGAACACTCCCGAACTTCGGTTCTCGTCTGATAATCGTTTTGGCCACATAATTCCGGTTTAAATGTATGCTTTGTGTGTTTACACTTTGGTAATTTAGTGTCGCAGAGCTTTTGGATGAATTTTGTTTTTCCTTCGAATCCGTTTGTTTGACTGCGCGGCACATCGACAAAATAACGACATACATTGAGGTGGCAGTTTCCAGTCACTGCGAAAACCCTCGGCGTCCAGCGTGCAATGGAGGAGTGTCATTAGTGGGTCCGGCGGAACTAACGAGCAGGACTTGAAGCATGCCATCCTCTCCGTGGTGACTCGCTGTTTTCCATTGTTTGGACCGCAGTGATGATGACCGACCCGTAGAAAGGCTCCAGGTCGATTGCATATTGTTCTATACCGCTTGGTGCGGTTATCGAGAGTTTAATGGGAGGACAGTTGGAAAGCTGACTGGTATGTTCAAAACACTCTCGAAGTTTTTGGTTACACTCCAATTCAAGGCGGCCGCTGTTACCGCGGACGAGTTGGGAAACATTTCCCAGAATTCTCCAACAGCGGCTGCTACTTCCATCCATACCAACGTCGTTAACGATCGCCCCCTTGCCAAGTATGCACTTCCGCGACGAAGATTCTGGCACTCAGATAAATTGCGGATTCTCACGTCCCTAGCCCCAGCGCAGAAATTCAGGGTTTCTGCAGGAATCCAATAATCTCTGTGATACTTTGGTTTCCCTGGCTGTTCGCGGGCGGCGCTGGCGGTGGATGCTCTTACCCCGTCCGTTGCCCACTCACGCTACCGTCATCGTCGATCGCAGTTGGTCTTGACGGGGTCATATTTGACAGAGCTTGAACGTCGCCCGGGCCGTTAGCCCAAAAGTACTTACCTTGGGCGGGGATGAGATTTTTCCACATTGAAAGGTGAAAAATGAGACGAAATTTTTTCAGTGTGGTCCACGCTTTTGGCGTTTACCGCCACGCAACCCAGGTAGCCCCGACAGTTCCCAACCGATGATGCCCAAGGAGAGCACATCGGGACGTAGTCGACTTGGTGCGCTGTTTACCCGCCGTTGAAATACCAAGTCAGCAGGTACCTCGCTGGATGTTGAAAGCGGTTATTGGTGGCAACCGTCCGGTTGTCGTTTGCAGAGGTCGAATTTTCCCATCACATGTTGGATGTGCTCGCCTGCCGGTCCGTGCGGATGTTTTAACCTCCTGCAATTGGCAAGATACCGCGCCCGAGGAGCCGGTTGACTGAATTGTGAAGTTTTCTGTGGAGGACAAATTAGGTGGTTGATTCAGCACGCAGCTTCGGAGCGTGAGCAGTAACCACGGTCGTAGCGAACGAAGTTTTCCCAAACCATGCCACGACAATTCTCGGGGATACTGCTTCTCAGGAAATCACGGTACCGTGAGCTCAACCTTTCATTACGGTCGCGACACTATAAGGCCCAGAGTTGTCTCCCGGCCAACTGTGGTACGTCCAGTAAAGTTTGTCCGTTTGAGGGCTAAACAGAACTCTCCCGTCTATGCAGGAGTATCTGTCTTCGCATAATATGCGCCGCCTCACCGAGAATTTAGGGACTTGTCACCCTCCGCCTGGTTTGGCCTGCCAGTCAATCGGTTTTCCGTGGTAGAGCCGCCGAATCATGCCTTAGCTTCTTGGAGCCACAGGCGAGAGTTGGGTAAATGATGGAGACGGAGTAGATAAAGAATAAGCTAGGGGAATAGCAGTTCACCAACATAAAGGTGCTACCCCTCTCAGATACCCTGTATACCACCAACGAACTACAAACATAAATATATGACTAAACGCGCATTGTGAAGCCAAATAATATACCAAACAAGAACCAAGTCGAGTCCTTGAAATGTGTCACTCTGAGGCTGGCGCCAGGCCAACTTTATCGGTAATCAAAATAATGAGTTTGGAAAGTCGTCGTGAAGTATATATTGTGATGTTATGTGTGGAAAGTGGTGCAATAACTTCAGCATCCCACTTAAAATTGACACAATCAAATGCTTGTAGAAGGATTTTCAATCAACCTGACAAGCCACCTGCCAAAATCCTTCCAAAAACTACCACCCAAAGGGAAGGATGGGGCGATGGTCTGACCTCGGATATCCAGACAATATATTCAGCGAACGAACATGATTGTTTACTCTGGCCATGGACATCTTTGTTTCCATGAAGTCAAACATTCAGACTTGGATTAAGCACAAGGACTGATAAATGGTCAAAAGTCGTCCTAAATGAACACAACCAGCAAGATTATAATGGGGTGTGAACTAAACCCATAAAACAGTGGGGCACAGACAGAAGTTATAAAACGTCGACTTTGGTTGGGATCTCATATCAATCGGGGGAAGTTCAGTACGTAAAGGTGCAGAATCTAGGTGCGACAACGCTATTAGAGTAAACATTATCAGAAGGCTTGGAAACAAGAGCCGAAATAATCTTAGTATAACGCATGAAGTTGAACAGTAGTCCGCTGTGACGAAAGAGATGACTGTGGAGAAGTACGGGTGTTGCCTATCAAAAGGAAAAGAAAAAGAACAAAGTTGCATTCAAGAAGTCATTACCAGCTTGACAAAAACAACACAAGAAGGAAGATACTTTAATATGATAAAACCCAGGAGATACAAATGTGGGGCAGAGAGAAGCGAAGAAATAGAAACTTGTTTTGAGCCTGGCTAAGCAAGTCTCTGGCTTCCCTTAACGCTCCTTCTGACAGGAAAGTCTATCATCAGTGCGCACATGTAGAAAGTGTTCAAATGGCAGTATGGGAACGTCTTTTATTGGGTCTCGGTTTACGGGTAAAATCTTCCCAGTTGAACGAACAGAGAACACTCGTGTCCGTAGATGGGTAAGATTGTGCATTTTTGTTTCAGTGCAGAAATAGTACCGTGTGCAGAATGCACGCAAGTCACAAAGAATCATCGGCACACAAAAAGCAGAGCGCACGATATTTTTTGGTAAAACTAAAGATGTGCCAGTGGCAAAGTGGACGGGAACCTCGCTTTCGAAGAGAAGCAGTGCAGTTGAAATGAAGCGTCAAAGAGATGGTCGAAAAAATAAATATAAAGGGATGCCGGGGGAATGTTCACTTTCTCGGAACAATCGAGAATATTGTGCCCCTTTCTCAAATGTGATTCACGGTGCTATCGTATTTTGTCTTAGACCAACCTCTATAAAATTATCACTTCAAAACCCGTTAACCAGTCTATCTGAGATTCCTCGTGCACAAGTACCTCAAGCTGGTTGTAGTCGTTTTGATCCCTCTCGGAGCAATCACCAACGCAACGCGATCTTCTTAAAAACTCCGTCACGGTCATCAGCTGTCCCTTCAAAATAAAATTCATCGCGTTTCAGCTGAGGTTCAATACCATCACTTCTTTGGGTTGGGAAGCCCACGGAGGCCAGTCCTTGAACATCACCGAGCAGTGCCCATCGAAAAATTATTCAAGCCGTGTATGGTTTTCTAAATAGATACTCCAAAATACGCGGGCATATTTGCATCCCTTTACAGGATCCAGTATCGGCAGTTCACTGGCCACCTTCCTAGCCTTGCACGACGTGAGGGAGGCGGGTAAAATCTGACCTGGATGGGATACACCCCGCTCTAATGAGTTCTCGTATTGTTTGGAGAATATGCAACACTAGTCTGCACTCTCACTGAAAGATGGTAATTCTACTTTAGATAGGTTGATTGTGTGTATTCCATTCGCCTAAATTTTCTCAGTTGGTCTTATATCAGTAAAGTGAACAAAGGCATTGAGGCTGAGAAGACCATTCTGCCAAAACCGATAAGTGCCCTCGGACATAACGCTGGAGGAGTGCAAGACCCCCTCGAGGAACCAGGAGCCCGTCTAAGTGGAAGGAGATTACTCCCACTCTACACGAACTCAGAACGTGTGGGCGACAACTAACTAGAATTGCGGGCTATGACAAGGAAGACGAATATCAGCTCTCACAGAAATGTGGTTGAGGCCAGCGGAATACATTGGTGGGTTGCGTTCAAGACAAGACACAGCCTGTCGCGCCACCTAATATGCAGGTCGTACAGGAAGTGTTGTTCGGATGCTCGTAGATCGCTAAACCACCTGTCGAAGAGTCAGAAATCTTCCTGGAAAATCTTCATAGGCAAAACTGCAGTCCGCATTCTCTCAACCCATGGGCAGGCTGCTTTGTTAACACAAATCAACAAAAATGCTCGCAGATACCACACAGCAGTGCAGTCGTGACGCGTGTGACAATAAACCAGCCAGCCAAACACAAGTCACTATTCACATCGGCCATCGACGGACAGCCTACTGCTTGCCCTTCATACCAACTCGCCAGCCGATCTGACACATGAAACACTATGATCCGACTTAACCAATCACATTTGCTGACCACGATGGGTAAACAATACCAGCGCCATTTTCCGCCTCACGCTGCATGAAGCGCGGACCTTTGGTCACTATTACCTTAAGTTTTCGCGCTAGTCCGTCTGTATCACCCTTTACTTCTTCCAACGTTCGCTACCTGTTCTACAATGAGTTTTGTGCCCTGTCCGCTGACCATCTACTGCAGTGCAGCAAGGCCTAATTACTTTCTAACCCTCAGCATTAGATCCCTCTTTTTTCCCCACCGTCTCCCACTACTGCTCTTTCTTATATCAATTTCTAGCTTCTTTCATGTTTGCCTGTCAGTTTTCAGAAATTCCCTATTGGACCACAGGCATTTCTTGTGTGCCTTTCAGTTTGGTCTGTTTTTTATGTTCCACCGATTGCAGAGACAACGTTACGTCATGATGTTCTTTTCAATTTTAAATCGTTTGATCTGCCACTACCCGATTCCTCTGGTCCGTCACCACATGTCGCACCTGCATTGATCAAATAATTAGCCCATTCTTACCTGTTCTCTTCCATCCTATCCTGCGTCTCCCCTCGTCTATGAACTGCTCCTCACAGCCGCCATCTCTTCTGTGCTTCCGCATTCCTTTTTTATCTCCCTGTGGGGCCGCAATCTCCACCTGTCATGAAGATAATTCACCACGATATTCCAAAGTTAAGTCTGTAACCATTTGACCTAACCTTACCTGCCCCTCCCAGTGACTGATAATTTCTTTCTGGGACCCCAGTGTTATTGCTCTTGCTCCTCTTATATATATATATATATATGCTTGCGCACATACGTATATGTGCATTCGCTCTGCACCTTGCAATTCCTCACCGGCCATTTCTCTTGATACCACCACGCCGACCGTCGTGATGTGCATCCACCCCTCCTACATCTGTGCCTCACATCTACCGTATCCAACCCTCCTGAATCATTTTTGTCACCCGATCAACCATCTACGTCTTGTATTGCTCGCTCCCTGCTTTACGATGGATTTTGTGCCCTGTCCGACGACCATCCACTGCAGCTTGCCAATGCTTCATTGGTATCTAATCCATTGCAGTGCATCTCACTTTTTTTCTCCATCGTCCCCCGCTACTGCAGATTTTACACCGATTTCTAGCCTTTCACTTATTTATCAGCCGGCCTACAGATATATCCACCCGGACCATTCATACTCCCCATCTGACCTTGACTTCCAAACTCACCGGGCATTTATTTGAATCCGCCCTTGAGTTCATTTAAACTCCCCACATTTTCTGTGGTGTGCATACACTTGTCATGCCTTCATCCCACTTTATTCTCCCTTTCTAAGCCTTTTTATCCTACATTTTCATGCAAATTTCCACACTTGCATGGATTGTATGTGTCCATTCCATCCCCTGTATAAACACGATCATGCACCTGGCATACTTCGCGAGGCTTCGGCAACATTATTATTATTATTACCAATACATTTCTATTTGGGCTGGGCGATCAAGGGATCACCGACTAAGGACAACTCAGAAGATTGCGCACTGACGCAACAACTCTTACAGGTAGATAGCTCGCCTCATCGAACGTTGATGCACAAATGTAGACGGTATGACAGTGGGGTATGAAATTTCGATGGCCTGTGTATATCAATGCGTGAGTTCCTTCTGAGAGGCGAAGAAATGTTTGTCATATTGGAGCGGAGTGGTAGGTTCAAGGTAAATGTGTCTATGCCATATGCTTTCAGACCATCATAATTCGATCGTGCGACCAGAACTGTCACGGCGACGATACACGGAAACAAGTCTAGATATGTTTGCAGAACTGAAAAATCTCCCCTTATTCTGAATAAGTAAGTGGTTGGATACACGTGCAGACTTGGCCAAGTATTGACTTAAAAATTACAGCGACCCAGAATGATCGAGAACGGCTGTACGTAGGGCGTTCGATGTTCTGTAAGAGATAGCAAAGCTTCAATGAATATGAAAGCAGAATACGTGTGAGATTTTACGGAACAAATCAAGAAATGTTGGAAAACTGGAGCCAGAGCTGGATCATTAAAGAGGAGAGGGCGTGACTTTGTGGAAACATGGTAACTGTATATCATGGATAAAAATTCAGAAGTTGCCGATGGCAGCTCCTCTGAAGAAAGTAAAATCGGTGGGCACCGTGCCATGTTGAAGCAGTCGTAAGTAGAAAACCTTCCAGCGAAAATGGTTGGCTTCGAAAGGGTAGGCCAGCAAAGATAGGCACCTGGTCTCTCTGAAGCCCAAGGCAGCCTAAAGTACGGCCTCGAGAATACGACCAGAACACAGGTGGAGCTATGAAATCAGGTTTGCCTCGGCCTCCGTTGTAAACGCTAAAGTAGCTATGTTTGCGTGCAAATAAAGGGCCCTCCTGCGAGAATCTGAGACCCTTTCCATCGTTTAAAGCGGAGAGACCCGATGGATTCCTTCAAGCTGTAGTGAAAACATCAGCTGATCTGTCAGCCAAAATATCAACGCCGGTATTTGGCACTTCCTTGGAAGAACAGTCTGTACAAGACTGACTAACGTTCACAGTCAGTCAGGTTTACTAAGGTGACGAGAGGGAGGCATTTTCGAACCGACGACCGATAAATCTGATCTCAGTGTTACTGAAATTCATGGGAGGACTAATCAGGGAAAGGGCATTGCAAATCCGGAAAGCCACTGGTTGGTTTCACATTAGCAGCACAGATTTATTCTCGAAGGTCATATCTGGCCAGCTAGACAAACCACTCAGAGAAATCAGTACAGAAACTGGTCAAGTGTGGGAGAGCTAAAATTTTCTGTTTGGACTTCCGGGATATACTTGGTTTTGTTATTTAGAAGCCTTTGGCAGGTAGGCTGAAAAGAATTAGGTTCAGACAATCGGTGGGCAGATGAACTCTCATGGGCTTGTTAGAATGCAGTTTCAAGCAATGTTGGAGGGTGCTCTGTCCAGCTTGGGAAGACTACACAGTGGTTTGCCACTAAGCTTGGTCCCAGGCCCCCTGGCCTTCTTCCTATTCAACAGTGACCTGGCAAAGGGATTTGGCAGCAAGTGTTATAAGTTGACCTATGATGTCAAACTGTTTGAAAAGGCTGCAGGCGGTACGGTTCCGGTGTAGTTAAAGAAACTGCGTGAGGTAATTTAAATAGATCTTTAACCAGATAACCAATGTGGTTCAAACAATGCAAGTGAATCCTGTTATCTCGTGACTGATTCTTCTTGAGCCCCTCCAAATACAGATTTTTCAGGTAGTTCGCCTGGTCTCAATGCTGCTTTGACAGCCGCCATCTAAATGTGCTAGTCTCTGGAAGCAGCCTAACTGTCATTGTCTGAGCGTTAAATCCCGAAATCATCCGGGTCTTTCAGCTGATATCCACTATCAATGGTAGAGGGGCTTGCGGAGCTCACGGAGACCAATCCATTGACTTCATCACCCGCTGAGCCACACAGTGAGATAGGATGTGCATTTGCCGATGGTTCTGTTTTGGACACGTCTGTTCTATTGGTGGCCCATTCGCGCTTCACTTAATCATCTTATGGCTTTTTCTTACAATTTGTCCAAACTTGTCGTTCACAATGAGTGGCCACCCGTCAACTTATCCGATGAGATCTTTGAAAGTGGTTTTGATTCCGTTTCGACAGATGCCTACTGTGTCTCAATCCAGCATCTTCGAGTCTCAGTTGGCGGGAAGCGATCAATTGATGGTAATATATGCAGCTAGTTAATATCCAAACTGTGATTCAGGTGGCTTAGGGCTATGTCAGAGTTTTGCATTCTTGACGCTAGGCTTGATAAGGCTTGGAGGTCGTTTTAGCGTCCCTTGACTCCACCAGTAGGTCTTTAGTTGGGTCCCATGAAGCCATTATTCAGCCTTTTAATTACTTACGGGGCTCTGTTGCACCTCAACCCTGGATGAAGCGTGGCACACCTCTCTACTGATTTCCTGACACGCCGAAGATAGAAGTATACAAAGTAAGGGAATCTCTCTCTCAATACTGAAATCTTTCTTTTGACCACACTGTCGTACTGTTTACCGACTCTACATGGTTGACTCAGATGGCCGTCGGAGGTCACCAGTCCCCTTCTAGGTAAATCAACGTTTAGTAAAGTTCCCGTGACTTTATTACCCATGTTTTGGCATTTTCCTCTCGTCGTAGGCCTTTGAATCTACAACAGATCCTTGTAGGACCTTTCTAATGTTCCTTCGGCCAGCCTCCTCTCGGTCTTGTGTATTTGACCCTCAACCATTTTTTGGCTGATTTTCCTGCTTGGATATCCTGATTTTACATATATCAATACCTTCGCTTACTAGGTTGTCTGGTAAATTACAGGACATATCACTGCTAGGGCTGATAACTAAAGATATACCGAGAGAAAAGAATTCGTCAAAACCACCCCAGAGACTTACTTCACTGCTTCCTAATTTTCTTCAGCCTCATGGTTTCGTTACCTGCCACTTTAAAGTTTCTCTTCTTTACGTTTCAATATTTGTTTATCAGGAGTTGCAACGAGTGTTCCGGTCAGACAAATTTCAAGTTCGGGGATAGGCTGATTCGCAAATCCTACCTTACGGCACTATAAGATTAACGAACGAATATGATGATAATATTAGTATATTTCTGGACCTTGGTCGAGAGGCACGCATGTGAGCATGATCAGTTTTCAATATCAATGAATGAAGTGGGAAATTCACAAATTTCAAAGAGGGATTTGCACATCGCAGCAACAATGGATTAAGGATGAGGAGAGTTTAAGTGGAGCAAAGCGACAAGAGAATACACAGCGATTACGAGTTGATTTCGAGTCAACTGCGGCAAAAGTATGGAACCGGCCGGATGTAGGAATGCTCAGGCGGACGTTGGCTTAGGAAGCAAGAAATATAATATTCACAAGAATGATGCAAGAAAATGGTCAGTAATGCATAATCATGTTCACTTGAAAAGGTAATTGGTGTTGAGACAAAGGAGGCAGGGAAGAGTTTCATGAAGGTTCGCAGAAGGATACTAATTTTCATAGATTTGTGGATATGAGAGCGAAAAGTACCCCAAGAAAAGGTGAGACAATTTCCATGAGAAGTATTGTGTCATCCGGTGTCGGCAGTTCGCAGCTGGAGGAAGATGGATGAAGTTCCAGGAGGGAATAATCAGC
Source organism: Fasciola hepatica (assembly GCA_948099385.1). Lineage (NCBI taxonomy): Eukaryota > Metazoa > Platyhelminthes > Trematoda > Plagiorchiida > Fasciolidae > Fasciola > Fasciola hepatica. Next base: position 1,761,708 of record CANUEZ040000011.1, read on the forward strand.
AATCGAAATGCCGTGTCCAAGAGGAACAAAATAACGCAAGACAAGAGCGAAAACCTTTGCAATAGGCGAAGCTAAGCTGGTAAATTGGCGAATACATTATTCTGTTGAGTTTCTTGTAGCTTTCATTTGTCTGTGTTGGGCTTTTTGGGTAAGAGTTAGCTGCAGTTTGTGTTCGTCGTTTCATCATGGGAAGGAAGAGAGTATAGCCGAATCTGGGCCGATCATTTTTGATTAGGAGTCTTCGAACGGTATCTTCGACGTCGGGAGGGTCTTGCTGCAAGAATTCCTCAGTACCAGAAACAAATAAGTTGTCAGCGCGATATATTACAGCCAGGCTACGTGATGGTCGGATGGTTCTGAAATTGAAAATGAGAGGATCGCAGTCTGGGAGATGTTCCAGCTGAGGGTTAGCGTGAGCAAAATAACAGATAAGAATATGGAGGTTGGAGATGAGGCACAATGGTCCTAGTAAAATGAGGAGTCTTTGTTGTTGTGATTCGGTGTTTGTGAGGGCTAACTGGGTTTACACCACTAGGCAAAGTTATTGATTGCCGATTCGGCCGTTCACCGGGAAGTCTTATCTTTCGGGGTTAATAAAGCTGTGGAGGTGCATTTGGACCATAGGGTCTGAGGGCTACTTGAGAAGGCAGCTGGGCAACACGAAGAACCTAAATGGCAAGTTCGCGCAGTAGGTCTAGAGGATATATGACAAATCCCACAGTAGTTTTCACAGGTCACAAGGAAGCAGCGTGGACACACTAAGACCCCAAATGCACGTTTATATGATAAATACAGAGGATATACGACAAATCCTATCGTGGGGTATCTACATGTCTGATGCTGCTGGTTGCTGTTAGGTTAGGATGTAAACGGGAGAGCTGGCTGGATTTCAAGACAAGAGGAATGCCGTTTTCTTACAGAAGGAAAGAAGAATAGATAAGTGGGCGAAAAATACGGGCTCTTTCCACTACGTTCTCACACGTATGGTTATATATACAATAATGTCTACATGGATATAATTAGTGCTTTGATAAGACTTGTCTGTCGTCTGATGTATCGACTTGTTGTCCTGAGCCACGGCGGTTTCGTAGCTGACGTCAACGAACATGCCAGGCGTGCATGAGAGTCAACCAGGGGGTTGCAAATTAAAGCGGGAGGTAGGTAAGCGTACGTGGATAGGCCAGTTTGCTTTCGCCTTATTCAGTCTGGTGCGTAGAAACCAAAACCATGTCAAGCAGACAAAGACGGTGTGAGGTTTTTTCTTTCGCAGGGTCAGGTCTGAGCTGATTGGAGACACCCATGATTGGAGGCTACGCATTTCCTTCCCAGCCCCTTAGTAATGGCATTTGTAGATCAAATCGATCCCACTGGGTCTTTTTTGTTCTCGGCTTTCTCCTTTTTTAGCTTTTTTCCTAACACGGGGGTGGTCGGGCCCATATAGGAACTTTCCATAGCCCCTCAGCTGGACCGTAATTTTCTGCACGTATGTGACTTTTTTAATTTGCTGGGGGTGATCTGGCTTCCCCACGTCCGGAAGCACCCACCGCGAAGGTGCCGTTGACATCAGGGGTTTTGTCTGCACGGGCCGAGGAAACACAGGGTGGGGCTAAGCAAACACGCTGAGTAGGAAAAGAGTGTTGTATTGCATGTGCCTGCATATATGTTTCAGTCTCGTATAGCGCCATACAGTGCCTAAGGCTGCCAGAGACCGTTATGGTGTGGTAAATTTAGGCTGCGCCAGTGGGAGATGTTATTGTACACACGGAAGGAGGATAGCGGTCTAAGTTAGGTGATGGACTCAGAAATCTTGGTGATACAGACTGGCGTTCATGTCTGAAAATGTAAGAGGAGGAAAGTGAAGCCAACAGGTAGGTGTTGGAAGGTGGATGCATAAGATGAAAGATTTTTGGACTGAGATGATTAAGGAAAGCAAATTACGGTCAGGCAAGAAAGCTGAGAGGGGCGGAAGCCAGAATAAATAAGAAAAGAGTCGAAGGATCAAGAGGGGAAGTAGTGGGTAGTGGGACTTAATGTCCTAGGATCCAGAGCCACTGAACTATTTGATGCTAGGGGAAAACATCAGTGGCCTAAAACCTTGAGCTAGAGGAAAGTTGTTTTATATGGCTGCCCTAGTACCTTATAGAGAGGGATACTGTAATTGTCTAGACACAATTGTGAAGACCCACTAGTGAATTAGATAAGGCAGGGTCGTGTAGGGGTAAAGTTATAGTAGGTGAACGTGGGTGAGTAGCGAGAACCAGCAGGCATCCAACTAGTCATAGTTGCAAACGGCAAATCTCTATCCTGCTGAAATATGGGCTGTGTGCGGTATACATTGAAAGATGACAATAAGTAGTAGGCCCAGCCTCTGTCGTTAGGCAGGAAATGATAGGTTTCGGATATGGTGTCACGACCCCAGTAGTGGAACCCGTTTTCGAAGGTCAGCTCGACGGATAGCAGAGAGCTGGAGGGGAGACGGAAACTAGGGTTTTAAAGTTCGATGCCTTCTTCATAGGGTTGATCCTCATATATGCTGGCGTTAGTCAAAAATAACAGATGATTAACGGTAAGTTGTGATTTTAGGGCATAGCTAAACTGGGTTGTTGACGCACGTATGCGAATAGTCAGGGGTAGCTTATTCCAAAGCTTTGAGTATTTATTGAGAAAGAAGCTGGACCTTGTTGCCTGCCTGGACTGTGGGATGGTCAGACTAAAGTCCCTGTAGTACAGAGGGTAAGATAAGGAAAGCGAAAACTTTGTAGACTTCGAAGAAGTGAACGCGGGGCAAGAAATAAGTCTATATAGAAAACACAAGTTAAGCCCAATATGTCTAAGCCATACGGGGTTGAGGTTTAGTAGATTGCGTCGCTCCTTGTAGCTCAATGGAGAGGAGTATCCTGTTAGCTTCTTGGTGAAGGTACACTGGACCTTCACACTACAGCCTCAAAAGTGGTCCCCAGGGACACCGGGTGAGAGCCGAAGTACGACGCAATGAGCTTGTGCAGGCGGTGCGAAGTCAACGGAACTGTGGTGGGCTTGGCAGATCTGAGCGGATAGGATAGATGACGATCGGTCTAAAATAAAACAGAGATAGACTCTGTGTTATTTTCTGACGGGAAATGCTGGGCCGACATCTAACCAGCTATTCACTCCATACACACTTGGGCACACAAGAGTAATGGAAGTCTCGTGGAAAATTATATTAGGAGAACAAAATATATAGGGCCACGGTACCATAATATCAACATTTTGGGGAGGGTGGGGGCGCGCTTAGATTCTCTCCTGTTAAAGTTGTTCCTGGCTCCAGGGTGTCTGTTTGGACTTCAGCTAAATTTGTGAGGCAACAGAGAGAGAAAGTACAGTGGTAATTAAAAACAGCGGAATAATCGATCATCCGTGATCGGAACACAGCTAATTCTATCACGAAACCCAAGTTTGAATATGTGGGTTTGCTTCGCATAAACAAATTGGCATGCATTGCAAACCCCCGGGTTCCAGTCAAGTTGCAGTCAAGTTATGCGAAAATGTAAGTGTTCTGTGTGAAGGAGGATTGTGCATACCTCATTTGTTACGGTGTTCAACACCACTTACTCTAAAGAAACAGATAAGTTGAGCAACAACTCAGAAAGTAAAGCAGGAAGCTCCTCGCTGATAACTGAGGTCTTGGAGTCAGAAGGGAATCAGATATCCCCGTCTTCTAAGTTGATGGCGGACGGCCAAATACTGCACGTGTCATTCGCAGAAGAATGTAAGGTAACGGTCAGCTAGGGCAAGAACTCGAAGAATTGAGAAGTCAGTACGGGGCGAGAATAGCAAAGGTGGTGGTCGCCAGCCATTCTAGCGACAACCGGCAATCAACGAAAAAGGTTAAAGCGCTGGAGGTTGCAGGACTCTCTTTTCCCCGAAGATTCAACACATTCAGTAATAATAGTATTCAGCTCCAAGAAGGCGTAGAGACCTTGTGAATGAAAGGCCCCACGGCGTCCGCCACGAAGAGTATGTCGCTCTGGGCTGGGGAGGATATCTCACCCGGGGAATCCCCTAATGAAAGTCGGCATTCTAGTGCACGTAGCAACTAAGCGAGTTCTCCGCCTAGGAGAACGGACCTTACTAGGTAAAAAGGCATCAAACGAACCAAAACGAATAGTAGCGTATTCTCCAAAACTCATTCGTAGGAATGACTTCTTAGTCGCAATCGCTTTGCAGCAGGGCCGTCTTGAACGAATAGACTGGCGACGCGACCGGTGAGAAATAGACAGGGGACAGACAGAGGCACAAAAACCAAATCCATCAATTTCACCCTCTTTCAAATCGGCCACAATCGGATGGCTGACGATCGTCTGGAATGGGCTCTTTCACCCTGCATCTACCACTCCGCTCCAATATGACAAACATTTCTTCGCCTCTCAGAAGGAACTCACGCATTGATATACACAGGCCATCGAAATTTCATACCCCACTGTCATACCGTCTACATTTGTGCATCAACGTTCGATGAGGCGAGCTATCTACCTGTAAGAGTTGTTGCGTCAGTGCGCAATCTTCTGAGTTGTCCTTAGTCGGTGATCCCTTGATCGCCCAGCCCAAATAGAAATGTATTGGTAATAATAATAATAATGTTGCCGAAGCCTCGCGAAGTATGCCAGGTGCATGATCGTGTTTATACAGGGGATGGAATGGACACATACAATCCATGCAAGTGTGGAAATTTGCATGAAAATGTAGGATAAAAAGGCTTAGAAAGGGAGAATAAAGTGGGATGAAGGCATGACAAGTGTATGCACACCACAGAAAATGTGGGGAGTTTAAATGAACTCAAGGGCGGATTCAAATAAATGCCCGGTGAGTTTGGAAGTCAAGGTCAGATGGGGAGTATGAATGGTCCGGGTGGATATATCTGTAGGCCGGCTGATAAATAAGTGAAAGGCTAGAAATCGGTGTAAAATCTGCAGTAGCGGGGGACGATGGAGAAAAAAAGTGAGATGCACTGCAATGGATTAGATACCAATGAAGCATTGGCAAGCTGCAGTGGATGGTCGTCGGACAGGGCACAAAATCCATCGTAAAGCAGGGAGCGAGCAATACAAGACGTAGATGGTTGATCGGGTGACAAAAATGATTCAGGAGGGTTGGATACGGTAGATGTGAGGCACAGATGTAGGAGGGGTGGATGCACATCACGACGGTCGGCGTGGTGGTATCAAGAGAAATGGCCGGTGAGGAATTGCAAGGTGCAGAGCGAATGCACATATACGTATGTGCGCAAGCATATATATATATATATATAAGAGGAGCAAGAGCAATAACACTGGGGTCCCAGAAAGAAATTATCAGTCACTGGGAGGGGCAGGTAAGGTTAGGTCAAATGGTTACAGACTTAACTTTGGAATATCGTGGTGAATTATCTTCATGACAGGTGGAGATTGCGGCCCCACAGGGAGATAAAAAAGGAATGCGGAAGCACAGAAGAGATGGCGGCTGTGAGGAGCAGTTCATAGACGAGGGGAGACGAAGGATAGGATGGAAGAGAACAGGTAAGAATGGGCTAATTATTTGATCAATGCAGGTGCGACATGTGGTGACGGACCAGAGGAATCGGGTAGTGGCAGATCAAACGATTTAAAATTGAAAAGAACATCATGACGTAACGTTGTCTCTGCAATCGGTGGAACATAAAAAACAGACCAAACTGAAAGGCACACAAGAAATGCCTGTGGTCCAATAGGGAATTTCTGAAAACTGACAGGCAAACATGAAAGAAGCTAGAAATTGATATAAGAAAGAGCAGTGGTGGGAGACGGTGGGGAAAAAAGAGGGATCTAATGCTGAGGGTTAGAAAGTAATTAGGCCTTGCTGCACTGCAGTAGATGGTCAGCGGACAGGGCACAAAACTCATTGTAGAACAGGTAGCGAACGTTGGAAGAAGTAAAGGGTGATACAGACGGACTAGCGCGAAAACTTAAGGTAATAGTGACCAAAGGTCCGCGCTTCATGCAGCGTGAGGCGGAAAATGGCGCTGGTATTGTTTACCCATCGTGGTCAGCAAATGTGATTGGTTAAGTCGGATCATAGTGTTTCATGTGTCAGATCGGCTGGCGAGTTGGTATGAAGGGCAAGCAGTAGGCTGTCCGTCGATGGCCGATGTGAATAGTGACTTGTGTTTGGCTGGCTGGTTTATTGTCACACGCGTCACGACTGCACTGCTGTGTGGTATCTGCGAGCATTTTTGTTGATTTGTGTTAACAAAGCAGCCTGCCCATGGGTTGAGAGAATGCGGACTGCAGTTTTGCCTATGAAGATTTTCCAGGAAGATTTCTGACTCTTCGACAGGTGGTTTAGCGATCTACGAGCATCCGAACAACACTTCCTGTACGACCTGCATATTAGGTGGCGCGACAGGCTGTGTCTTGTCTTGAACGCAACCCACCAATGTATTCCGCTGGCCTCAACCACATTTCTGTGAGAGCTGATATTCGTCTTCCTTGTCATAGCCCGCAATTCTAGTTAGTTGTCGCCCACACGTTCTGAGTTCGTGTAGAGTGGGAGTAATCTCCTTCCACTTAGACGGGCTCCTGGTTCCTCGAGGGGGTCTTCCACTCCTCCAGCGTTATGTCCGAGGGCACTTATCGGTTTTGGCAGAATGGTCTTCTCAGCCTCAATGCCTTTGTTCACTTTACTGATATAAGACCAACTGAGAAAATTTAGGCGAATGGAATACACACAATCAACCTATCTAAAGTAGAATTACCATCTTTCAGTGAGAGTGCAGACTAGTGTTGCATATTCTCCAAACAATACGAGAACTCATTAGAGCGGGGTGTATCCCATCCAGGTCAGATTTTACCCGCCTCCCTCACGTCGTGCAAGGCTAGGAAGGTGGCCAGTGAACTGCCGATACTGGATCCTGTAAAGGGATGCAAATATGCCCGCGTATTTTGGAGTATCTATTTAGAAAACCATACACGGCTTGAATAATTTTTCGATGGGCACTGCTCGGTGATGTTCAAGGACTGGCCTCCGTGGGCTTCCCAACCCAAAGAAGTGATGGTATTGAACCTCAGCTGAAACGCGATGAATTTTATTTTGAAGGGACAGCTGATGACCGTGACGGAGTTTTTAAGAAGATCGCGTTGCGTTGGTGATTGCTCCGAGAGGGATCAAAACGACTACAACCAGCTTGAGGTACTTGTGCACGAGGAATCTCAGATAGACTGGTTAACGGGTTTTGAAGTGATAATTTTATAGAGGTTGGTCTAAGACAAAATACGATAGCACCGTGAATCACATTTGAGAAAGGGGCACAATATTCTCGATTGTTCCGAGAAAGTGAACATTCCCCCGGCATCCCTTTATATTTATTTTTTCGACCATCTCTTTGACGCTTCATTTCAACTGCACTGCTTCTCTTCGAAAGCGAGGTTCCCGTCCACTTTGCCACTGGCACATCTTTAGTTTTACCAAAAAATATCGTGCGCTCTGCTTTTTGTGTGCCGATGATTCTTTGTGACTTGCGTGCATTCTGCACACGGTACTATTTCTGCACTGAAACAAAAATGCACAATCTTACCCATCTACGGACACGAGTGTTCTCTGTTTGTTCAACTGGGAAGATTTTACCCGTAAACCGAGACCCAATAAAAGACGTTCCCATACTGCCATTTGAACACTTTCTACATGTGCGCACTGATGATAGACTTTCCTGTCAGAAGGAGCGTTAAGGGAAGCCAGAGACTTGCTTAGCCAGGCTCAAAACAAGTTTCTATTTCTTCGCTTCTCTCTGCCCCACATTTGTATCTCCTGGGTTTTATCATATTAAAGTATCTTCCTTCTTGTGTTGTTTTTGTCAAGCTGGTAATGACTTCTTGAATGCAACTTTGTTCTTTTTCTTTTCCTTTTGATAGGCAACACCCGTACTTCTCCACAGTCATCTCTTTCGTCACAGCGGACTACTGTTCAACTTCATGCGTTATACTAAGATTATTTCGGCTCTTGTTTCCAAGCCTTCTGATAATGTTTACTCTAATAGCGTTGTCGCACCTAGATTCTGCACCTTTACGTACTGAACTTCCCCCGATTGATATGAGATCCCAACCAAAGTCGACGTTTTATAACTTCTGTCTGTGCCCCACTGTTTTATGGGTTTAGTTCACACCCCATTATAATCTTGCTGGTTGCGTTCATTTAGGACGACTTTTGACCATTTATCAGTCCTTGTGCTTAATTCAAGTCTGAATGTTTGACTTCATGGAAACAAAGATGTCCATGGCCAGAGTAAACAATCATGTTCGTTCGCTGAATATATTGTCTGGATATCCGAGGTCAGACCATCGCCCCATCCTTCCCTTTGGGTGGTAGTTTTTGGAAGGATTTTGGCAGGTGGCTTGTCAGGTTGATTGAAAATCCTTCTACAAGCATTTGATTGTGTCAATTTTAAGTGGGATGCTGAAGTTATTGCACCACTTTCCACACATAACATCACAATATATACTTCACGACGACTTTCCAAACTCATTATTTTGATTACCGATAAAGTTGACCTGGCGCCAGCCTCAGGGTGACACATTTCAAGGACTCGACTTGGTTCTTGTTTGGTATATTATTTGGCTTCACAATGCGCGTTTAGTCATATATTTATGTTTGTAGTTCGTTGGTGGTATACAGGGTATCTGAGAGGGGTAGCACCTTTATGTTGGTGAATTGCTATTCCCCTAGCTTATTCTTTATCTACTCCGTCTCCATCATTTACCCAACTCTCGCCTGTGGCTCCAAGAAGCTAAGGCATGATTCGGCGGCTCTACCACGGAAAACCGATTGACTGGCAGGCCAAACCAGGCGGAGGGTGACAAGTCCCTAAATTCTCGGTGAGGCGGCGCATATTATGCGAAGACAGATACTCCTGCATAGACGGGAGAGTTCTGTTTAGCCCTCAAACGGACAAACTTTACTGGACGTACCACAGTTGGCCGGGAGACAACTCTGGGCCTTATAGTGTCGCGACCGTAATGGAAGGTTGAGCTCACGGTACCGTGATTTCCTGAGAAGCAGTATCCCCGAGAATTGTCGTGGCATGGTTTGGGAAAACTTCGTTCGCTACGACCGTGGTTACTGCTCACGCTCTGAAGCTGCGTGCTGAATCAACCACCTAATTTGTCCTCCACAGAAAACTTCACAATTCAGTCAACCGGCTCCTCGGGCGCGGTATCTTGCCAATTGCAGGAGGTTAAAACATCCGCACGGACCGGCAGGCGAGCACATCCAACATGTGATGGGAAAATTCGACCTCTGCAAACGACAACCGGACGGTTGCCACCAATAACCGCTTTCAACATCCAGCGAGGTACCTGCTGACTTGGTATTTCAACGGCGGGTGAACAGCGCACCAAGTCGACTACGTCCTGATGTGCTCTCCTTGGGCATCATCGGTTGGGAACTGTCGGGGCTAACTGGGTTGCGTGGCGGTAAACGCCAAAAGCGTGGACCACACTGAAAAAATTTCGTCTCATTTTTCACCTTTCAATGTGGAAAAATCTCATCCCCGCCCAAGGTAAGTACTTTTGGGCTAACGGCCCGGGCGACGTTCAAGCTCTGTCAAATATGACCCCGTCAAGACCAACTGCGATCGACGATGACGGTAGCGTGGGTGGGCAACGGACGGGGTAAGAGCATCCACCGCCAGCGCCGCCCGCGAACAGCCAGGGAAACCAAAGTATCACAGAGATTATTGGATTCCTGCAGAAACCCTGAATTTCTGCGCTGGGGCTAGGGACGTGAGAATCCGCAATTTATCTGAGTGCCAGAATCTTCGTCGCGGAAGTGCATACTTGGCAAGGGGGCGATCGTTAACGACGTTGGTATGGATGGAAGTAGCAGCCGCTGTTGGAGAATTCTGGGAAATGTTTCCCAACTCGTCCGCGGTAACAGCGGCCGCCTTGAATTGGAGTGTAACCAAAAACTTCGAGAGTGTTTTGAACATACCAGTCAGCTTTCCAACTGTCCTCCCATTAAACTCTCGATAACCGCACCAAGCGGTATAGAACAATATGCAATCGACCTGGAGCCTTTCTACGGGTCGGTCATCATCACTGCGGTCCAAACAATGGAAAACAGCGAGTCACCACGGAGAGGATGGCATGCTTCAAGTCCTGCTCGTTAGTTCCGCCGGACCCACTAATGACACTCCTCCATTGCACGCTGGACGCCGAGGGTTTTCGCAGTGACTGGAAACTGCCACCTCAATGTATGTCGTTATTTTGTCGATGTGCCGCGCAGTCAAACAAACGGATTCGAAGGAAAAACAAAATTCATCCAAAAGCTCTGCGACACTAAATTACCAAAGTGTAAACACACAAAGCATACATTTAAACCGGAATTATGTGGCCAAAACGATTATCAGACGAGAACCGAAGTTCGGGAGTGTTCAATAACAACAGCGATCACCACGAACGGGTCCCGAGGTCAAATCAAACTAAGTCACAGTTGGGAAAAAACTGCAATATAAACAAGCGCGTTCAAAGTCTGCTGAATGATGTGTGCCGTTGAATGTGTGACGTTCAATAAGGAGTTCACATTAGTGAGGAATGGGCATGTACAAGGAATACTTGTTAAGAATTTTCCATGTGCAGACGGCACTGCGTGATGCACCTCATCTCAATACCGAAAAGGGCCACAAGGCTGCGCGAACAAAAGTGGTATCAGTCTTGCCGGCATGTTGGATATGCCTCTGAAGACCGTCCTGCTGAACCGTCCTATTACTAATTATGACGAGTGGTTATGCTCAATCGTTGAGGATTTCATCCACCATTATTTTGCATTTGCCGAGTCTTCACGCTATGGCGAGACCCAGGGCATCACCACAAATTCCAACCAACGACCACAGTGCGCTTCGTTGACTTTTGTGGGAAATTCTGTCTATTGACAAACAACCAACCAAGTGCATATGAAAAGCCGTGTGATTCCCGACAAGTGTCTCAATGTGATGAAGTCTTGCTACGCGGCAGCACAGATGCGCGACTGTGCATGTGTCAAAGAGTCTTTGGATTTTCCAATCAACCCCGATATCCGTTAAGGACGCCCTCTACCATCAGTCCTACTCGACTGAGCTTCAAACTGGACGGTGTTTTGCACCTTCAACAACTTTCGAGGAATACAACCTGGTTGTAACTCCTGGGTTACAGACGTCAAATTCGTCGACGACTTAGTCATTCTAGGAGAGGATTTCGAGGCTATATAGCCGACTCTCAACCGTATTGTATGCGAAGATAAGGCTGTTGGTCCGATGATAAACATTGCAAGACGAACCTTTCCACGACTTCGCAAGGCCTAACACATTCTATATGTCCCAACGGCGGAAATCTGGAACAGGTACACCACTTCAAGCTTGGTCATGTCCTGCAACGAAAGGAATAAGAATCTACGAAGGGGAGCCTACCGCCAATGCCCTGCTCAGGCTAGAAGTGTGAACTTGGTGACCAACTAAAGGTATGGACTAGCGCTGTTGAGTCAGATATTGATCGTTTGGTCCTCCAGCCTTAGAACGTCCCAGGAGCAGGCAAGAAACCAAAAGTTCCAAAGTCGGCTAAACGTCAGTGGGATAGGCTGAGGACGGTTTGCACTGAAATGATATCAACCACGCTTGCGTGTTGGAGCAACAGCGGACACGATAGTTGCTAAAGAGCTAAGATTCAACCAGCCTCAAGCAGAGCAGTCAGGTGTTTTAAGTTGGCAGGAATCCGTTTCTCTTATAGCACGCAGAAGTAAAACGAGTAGCCCTATGGCACTGAACAATACGCAACCTGTTTGAGACTTGGTAAAATTGCTTTTTTTGCCCACAACAATTTCAATTCGCGAATTGGCACATTCAAAACTCAATAGTATGCAGTGCACAACGGTACTCCCAGGATATAGACAACCCCAGGCTGTCTGCTAAGCCTGGTCACTGGGATGATTGGCCAAGGGAGTATTAGCTGCACAGAGCGTAATTGGCCCCTGGATCCGTTTCTGTTGTGGAAGTGGTGTGCTCGGAAACCAGATGGAAGCAATGAGAATATTAAAGGATTGCCCGTTTCGAATGGAGAAGGAATTCTTTGCCGATTTCAGATAGACGCACCAGAGGTACGGCTTGAGGCTGAGAACAGATTTCCCAGGGCTTGAGGTTGTGACAGATAACTTGGTGAATGTGATGGTACCATTAATCATAATAATAATAATAATAATATTAATAATAATAATAATAATAATAATAATAATAATGGTATGTTTCTCGATCCTGGCCAGGACACATGCATAAGGCATGATCAGAGTATACAGCAATTCACAGCAATATGGGGTAATCACTATTTTGAAGCTCAAGGTTCGCACAATTGCAGTAATTGTACAATAAGTTTGGACGGTGTTTAAGTGAGCTAAGGCGGAGAAGGTCGGCTCGGCTATTGTGAATCGGTTTCGATTTCCGGACAGGAGCAATACGGTTAGCCGGATAGACGTAGGAATGCAGATAAAAGCGATATTGAAGAAGGGTAAAAATGCAGTGTTTGCAGGAGCCTATAAGGCAACGGGTGTCGGACATCACAACATGAACAGCGTTGAGGCATGAATAATACATAAGTTGCCTTATGGTTGCCGATAACTGTTTACGACGGATCCGGTAGTCCAGAATGGATTACTGCATGTGATACAGATGCAAGTGAGTAGAATGGGATTATCAGATTGGCTTTTCTGTATAGGTAATTCCGATACAATTTGGAAGATCACATGGAGGCAGAATCCTTCACTAGGAATGCAGTGTGCTTTTAGGGAGCGTGAATGGTAAATGGACACAGAACGGGGGATTTCAACGAGAAGCCATCGAGGAAACACTCTCTTGGAGACAAACCCTGCTGATGCAACCAAGCAAGTAAGCACAGGTGGTGAAGAGGAAGGAAGACAGCGGTGACTGGGGGAGGCCAGACCCGAAGGAGCAGCGGAAGTTGAAAGATTGTGAGGGTGGGGTTTTCTGCGTATGTGATACAAGAATGAGTAACCAAGTGATTGGCATTTTGTCTCATAAAGACATTGGTTGCTGTCGATGGCAGGTAGTGCATGATGAAGGTAGTAGTCAAAAAGGGCTAGGCTGACGAAATAAGGAAAGTAGGTACGGAAAGCAACGGCAAGGGCCAGATTCCGGTCGTTATTTTCGTTACTACAAGGCAGAATGAAATGAACTGTTTGTGTGGAGTACGGGATGTGGTTGTTGATAGGGTGTGGGGTGATGGATGATATCCGGTGAGACTATCATGATTGACCGTAATCCTAGCCGTGCGATAGTGATCACTGGTCAGCCATGTAACGTGCTCCATATAAAGCGTCATCAGGTGTGTGTATAAGTTTAATGACAGTCATTCCGATTGATCAAATCGTTCAGTCTGTTAGGTAATCCGGGGGTAACGTCGATTTGGTTGATGGGCTACCCAGGTAACCAGTGTGTTCTAAAGGAGAGGAGAAACGCCACAGTCTGGAGAATGTTCCAGCTGGGGGTTGTAATCGATGGCTTAACGAAAATTAGAGTGATAATGCTGCTTGACGGCCAGTGGGCCGATCTATGAAGGATTAACTGGCGGAGACTGGCAGTTCTTTAGGACAGTTGATTGATGACGGAGATATTAAGCGCATGCTTAGCCAGAGTAGAAAATGGTTAAGCTGGTATGTGGTAGAAGAGTAAAGGGGCCCGTTGCGGACCAGAAATGTAACAATAGAAGAGAGTCGGTTGAGAAATAGGAATGGAATAAAAGGGAAGACAGCAGTCAGGTTGCTGACCAGGCTGTAGGTGAGGGCGGAGAAATTATAAAAAGAAAAGGAAATGCTCAGATCTAAAGTGAGACCTTCTTGTGTGAATGTAAACGTGCTGGTTTTCCTTGGGGTCATGAGTAATCAGATGCATGGGTTTGCTGGGTTGAACGGAGTCCTAACGTACCCTGAGCGAATATGCTGATCGGTGAGTATTGGTTATTAAAGGATGGTTATCTGCGTGGTAAGACTCGAGTTAACGGAGGAGTGCAAGAAAAAAGACGATGAGACCACTGAGTTACAGCCTGGGACAAGAGAATTAAGTGAGAGTCAGCACCTGTCATTATAGCCTAGGACAAGAGAATCGAGTGAAGGTGAGCACCTATCACTAAAGTTATAACAGTTTATTAAGGGAATTGGTGTCAGTAAGAATTTCGGTTTTCTAACTGAGTCAGCATGGTAGCAGACTTTGGACGACACTTTTATTGCTTGAGCTTGAGGGGTACATAGGAAATGTGAAGTTGTGGATGGTAAATTAGAAAAGTGCAGTGATTACGTTCCTCGTTCCAACAACCAATATAGGCGAGGCTTTGCCCATAGCTGTCAAGGGTAGGCGCATCAATGCCGGGGTGTTGCCATAGCAGAGGTCGCGTGATATAACTATTCAGACCGCGTATCGACTACTGCAGTAAACATCAGCAGGCTGGTCAAGAATTTTGCAGGGAACCAAAAAGGGTCGAAGCTGAGTAAGGCGGGGCCGGAAAGCATAAGTGAAGAGCTCAAACGGCGTGCTGTCGTCCCGAACTGGTCTGGACAAAAGGAACTGCAGATTAACTCGAAGTCGTGGGGTTTCCCATATACAGGGTTGGGTCTGGGCTGCTGTCGGAAATCCATCTGTTATGAAGGGGGCAGAGAGCACTGGCCCAAGACCTTCTCAACCAGAAGTGTTTTTTTCGTCTTTTCTATAGAGGAGAGGGAGAGCGAGTTTAAGCCGTAGGGTAAACTTTCCATTTCCCCTTGGCCCGCCTTTCTGTACATGTGGCCCATTGGGTCTGAGACTGATAGGGCTGGCTGTTTACCCCTATCGTGAGACCGTCACAGACCAGATGCCATAACCTTCGGGGGTGTTGCTGCCACAAGCAGTGAAAGAAAAAAGACCGGATGGAAAAATCACCCAGATAATGGCAGCATTCCTAGAGCTATCACAAAATAGCTTGCTGCCGTCAATAGCATAGTCGGACGGGTTCCAATATATATGCGAGCCACCTGGTGAAAGCTCCGTCAAATTTGATACGCAGGGTGACTTCACAAGCACGACAACTTGGTGGAAAGGTATCGCCTCTGGCTTTCAGAGGTTGACCGCTAGCTAGTGCTGTGGCAAAGGGTGATTGGGGCGGATAATCCAGCGATTTTCGGCCGAAAGCCGCACGCTGAAGGTGAGAAGTGAGGAACCGTAAAGACCATGGGATTCACTTTATCGAAAATTGATAAATAAGGGAGAGAATGATTCCGGTAGAAAATTGGTTGTAGGTCCGGATGAAACAACCTCTTGATCCGTCGCGGGTGAGTGTTGCATAGAAAAATAAGGCAGATTGATGGTAGAGAACTATCTTAAAACCCTGAGCCCCAGGCACAACAGTGAGTCAAAGTCAGGTGACTTTTAGCGGAGTTTTGAACCGGATTTATAATTGCAAGCTAGGTATCCGCATGCAAATTAAAGTGTAACATGGCAAGGTCTGTCTCAGTGAACGCTCACGTTGCATAATGTCTCTCGCAGTTGGTGTACGATGAGGTTTTCCGCTTCCCTCTCATTTTCAGCGGGGTTTCGACGAAATGCACTAGGCAGTGATGGGTGCATAATTAGAATTCTGGACGTTTGATTGGCCGTGGCCATTATCTGTCCTGTGCAAACTGAACTGAACTGAAGATGAATGTCAAGAAGCAAGTTTTTATTAGCCATGCCGTGGCTATAGGAAAAGCGATGAAAAGATGGGAGGAACTGAAAAATTATTTGTTGCTATATTCAGCAAAACAGATGAAGGTGGAACAGAATTACCGGACTAAAGATAAAACCATTCTGTAGGAAATCGTAGAACAGAAGAAGCTGAACAATACAGAATGGAGAGAGAGAAGAGAAAAAAAGAGAGAAAAAAGAAAATGCCGCCATAACTGGGGCTTGAGTCCAATTAGTGCAGCACTCCGAAGAAAGATCAACAACTGTACTTGTCGGGCTTTGCCGAGAGAGAAGTAAAAGCACAAATGGCAGGATCAGATGTGGACTAGAGGCAGAACGATTGGGTGAAAGACGCGAGTGGGGCAACAAGCGCGGCTATGGCCCAAAAGACAATGAGGTCCAAAAAAGAAGGGAGTTCGAAAATTATTAGAAAACTGATCCAACATCAAAATCCCTTTCTTCACTTGCGTGCGGATCTGAAAGTTGGATTAAAGTTCGCACTGTGAGGTTTTTGCTTATGTGGGCCTTAAACGTCTCAGATGGCCTTATAGAACGTATATCATGGGGTAATTCGTTACATGCCTTTGGGATCCGCCGCACCGATGAGCCCGTGCTTAACTTTTGTTCTTCTTTAGTTAATCGTTGATCCTCGGCTGCGTCACTCTATCTCACTTTCCTTGCCATAGTCTTTTGCGTCCGACCGCTCTCGCAGGACCCGTCTGGTGATCGCACCCACGTATACAGCAATATATATATTTTATATATGCATTTATATATATAAATATATATACACCTGTTCATATATATATATGCATATATATGCATATATATATATATACCTGTTCATATATATACATACATATGTGTAAATATATAACATTTTTATATACAATATATACATATATATACTCACCACTGTCCTATAATTATTAACACAATCATGGTGAGTAACTCAACGCTCCTCGATATCTCTTAGCTTACAATGACTCTCTTCCGCACCAGGTCCCACCACTCATACTTCGCTCACCACCTCTGTGATTTCGAACTGGAAAATCCAGTCTGATTCATCGCACTTAGCGTGACTCACTAACTGAACTCAACACCCAGTTATGACGTTACCATTTCTGCTCCCACCCTATCCCCAGCTAAGGTCCTTCTGTAATTTCATGCAGAACTTGGTCTTTACTCCTGCTCAATGACCACTCTAGGCGAAATACTAACTTTCCCATTGAAAGTTCTAGCCACACTTAGGTGTTTCCCCTTTGGTCTCACATTTCATGGCCTCAATGTGCCTTTAGGATCCGCCGCACCGATGAGCCCGTGCTAAACTTTTGTTCTTCTTTCCGTTAATCGTTGATCCTCAGCTGCGTCACTCTATCTCACTTTCCTTGCCGTAGTCTTTTGCGTCCGACCGCTCTCGCAGGACCCTCCGATGATCGCACCCACGTATACAGCAATATATGTATATATATATATTCCTTGGGTATGCTCCACTCACTTATCCCCCTTCCTAACTAGATTGTGCCATTTTACTACACACAATTTGCGTATATATAAATAAAACCGTTCCGTCCTTTAGCGATGGGTGCTCGCTCTCACTTAATTCCCGGCTCAGGCTAGAACTCAGCTGTCCCATCCTGCTTTTTTTGCGCCTTTCTCGTACACTGAAGCCTTGCCACACGGATTACCATTCCTTAGTAACTAGGCTTCACTTCTCTACGCATATGCTCATGGTAAGTTAAGACCCCATTCCAACCGGAATCCGTATGCCCCTGCCGAATACCAGCACGTTTGCCCCCACATGAAAAATCCTCATTTTAACACTCAGTGTTTTCCCCCCTTTTTACTGTTTGCCGTCCTCGACCACAGCTGGTGAACTGACCAGACTGTTATCTTCCTATTTTCTCATTCTTCTTCCAGACCATACCATCTACTATTGTTTTATTCCTGGTTCCCAAACGGACACCCTCTCCTCATCCACCGCCTACCTGATATCGCCCCAAATCTCTACTATCACCCAACTACCCTAGAAAGCTACCAGTCTCCGTCTAGGGATCCCTAATAGACCTGTCCACTAGCCAAATGATAACTAACTGTTCGGATAACAAAATGTTCATTCTCTTGCTTCCATATAAACGATAATCATAACCCACAGCTGGAACACTCTACAGACTGCCGCACTCCTGATCTCTTCCAGATTGCATTGGTTACTTGGGTATCCATCGGCTGAATCGACGTTTATTCCGGATACCCGTAAGGACTGGACGATTTGATCAATGGTTTAAACCTATACTCTCGCCTGTTGACGTTACATGGGGCACCGTACATGGATTAACAAAACCTCATGAAAGTCTCACCGGATCGCAGAGGTGATTCCTGACAGCAACCATCAACACATCCGCTCAACGTCTATTTCCAAATAATCCAACTCAACAGCTCAATTCTTCACGCGTTGCAGTACGAAACCAATGGCCGAAACCCAGCCTTCGCAGCTGTCAACTTCGTCAAACCAGCCATTTTTTACCTGCTTCCCACAACATTCTACCTGCCACCACCTGCAACCAAGGTCTTTACGGAACAGAATACCAGCCATCTGCAGCCAACCATAATTTGATTACCAATTTTCAATCAAATAAAGAAAAATCATTTTACACTTTTCCAACTCCTGCCTAGCCAAACCATTGACGTTTGTCTCCACTAATCCGTTTCATTGACGGCTTTTCTTTTCTTTAATAGTCCGTTATTGTCCATACACCATTCATGCTCTTCAAAAGTTCACTGAAGTCCCTGCGAAGCTTTTCGCCTTCATTTGAATTTCCATATGACACTGTAATCACCTGCACAAAAGGTCCGTTTTATTATCACCTTTGAATCACTTGCCTTTATTTCACATGCTTCCCCCAGAATTAGTTACCCAATGCTGGATCAGTGTCCAATATTCCGCTGGTATCTCTGACTGCACTTTGAAAGCCCCACGCTTGATTTACTTCTAACAATGTTCTTTGGCATCTCTTCCGCCCGGTTACTTGTTAGTGACCGTCCATTTGTCGCTTATATCAGCAATTCCACGATTGTCCAGCTATCCACACCGCCCCCAGCGATTTCGAAACCGATTTGGAGTTCCCGCCTCAACCGTTACCACTTTTGTTTACTCAAACACTACATGACTTTACTGGTGTATTTCGGTTGCTGTGACTTATAAATTTGGAATTTGTGAATACCTCAAATTGACATGTACTGCTGTATACTCTGATCTTGCCTTGTGCATGTGTATTGACCACGGTCAAGAAATATACTATACTATACTATAAAGCTGCGTACTTAACCAGAAGAAAGTTGGATCTAAAAGCAGTGCCAGAAATGGGAACAGTTGTCTCTCAGTCTTAAAGAATATTGTGAGTCCCTTAGGTTCCTGAACTGTGGTGCTGACTCGATGATTCGATTTACAAAATGTTTCCGGAGGATGTAGTAAATACCACGAAACTAAAGTCATTTAAGAAAGCGATGGATGAATGTTGAGGGTAATTCACCTTGTAGTGTGCCAGGTAGTTTTAAGGTCACCGGTAGTTCACTCATTATTCGCCCCATTTTACATCCAAAGCTAATACCACACAACATTTTGCCCTCCAGAGAAAGAAAGTCACCGTTTTGAAGCTTCGAAAAACGTTCAGGCAAACCTCTTCGGATACACCCCTGGCTCTAGGCACACAGAATCGTGCGGAGATCGCAGTTGCACCATGTTGAGATTTTTGTTGTTTTCCACGGTTTTCAACAGGTCATCCTAGGAGCACTGAAACGAAACACTTTTACAATACTTGCCGCCGTCATATACAGTAAGTTCTCCCGATTTCTAATGGACCACTTTGGTATAATTCTTGTGTTTTCCTGATCTCATTCACAGAAACTACCTCCGGCTACCCGTTTTGTTACCGAACTTGTGGACACAGTTGCCGCTGGAATTTTCAAGTGCGTAAAAAGGCAAACGGTGAGATCTTGTTTTACATTCCTCATGAGGCCTCTATTCCAATAGCTAAAATCCTTACCTTGGGTGCTTGCACACTCGATTTGCAATCATGCTCATGCTCCACAGTTTGCAAAGCTTCTGAAAGCAACAACTGTCCCCTTCTCTTCTACTTCAAAAACGACGTCGCTGGTGAGGGGATTACTAGCCGATATTCCCCAGCCGTGGCCCTAAGTGTCTCCAAGCTCACGAAGATATTCTTCGGCGAAATTTCACTGCAGAGGGAGGTTCCTAACAGCCTCATCCGAAATAAAAGCCCGGTATAAAAGTACCCAGTTATCCCTTCCAAATCTCAGATATTCTCGAAAGCCGCCACCAGCCAACGAGGCCGTTTGCTACAAACCCAGCAGTAACTGTCAATCAAGATAGTTTGTTGAATTCTTCACCATATTAACCGCCGGGAAAACATTCTAGTCTTCAGAACACCCCGAATAAAACACCAAACCTGAAAGAGATTCCAAGTGTCCTCCGACCCACCTACCAGGGAGCTCATTTGCCTCTAATTTTGAGTGACAACACCCTTTCAATGGGCTCTAAATTGAGTTAGTTAAACGGGCCCACAGATAAGTGGACCATCTTCCTGCCTCCTTTTAAACCCACCCATACCACTACCACGGCACTGCTGGAAATGCATCCAAACATAGCCTGCAAATAACAGATGTGAAAATCCTCCGAAATCACCATAAAATTCCGGAATAGCCACATTGCTGAATAATGTGCGTCTGTTTGTTTGCCCCAATTCTACGCTAGTGCGTTGATGTTGGTTTGATTGTATCAACGCATTATTACCTTCTCAAAAGTGACTCGCTTTGGTCTCGCGTGACACACCTGCTCGTCCTACCACACCGCGAATTCTTTCGTATTTTTCTTCTTGTGCCTCACAGTGCCCACCTGTTGCACCCTTCGGTTCTCCACTAGGAAGTTGCTGGACCTCCCCCAGGCCACCACCTCATATCAGCTCACCGATACATATCCACCATCAGAAACTAATGTTTCACCATCCAAAGTTTAAGGCTTATCAACAGGAAGCTCATTCGAACAATGGGAAACCCGCGCAACCAAGGAAGTCATTCCAGTCCCGCAAGCACTCTCGGACCCCGTCATGCAACCTCAATTAATTGGGTCATCGTTTACGCCTATCTCCGATCCACCTTATCCTCCCGTACTTGGAACTCCTCCGGATTTATGTTGGCCATTTAATCCACTGGATTCCCTCAACCAGTATCTCATTGCTTCCTGCTAATCATCTCTTGGCCTAACATAACCTCCCACCCCCGAGACCTAGCTGTGTTGTTCCGCCTCAAAAAGTATTCGTTCCTTTCCGCTAAATATCCTCACCAACTCCTCCCCTTTCCTCTTCTCCCAGATTCCCCGCCCCCGTCCCTAACCTGTCAAATTTTTGAAATAACAGTGGTTCCTTTCCCATATTTGTCACATTCATAGGTAGAAAGAGCACCTTTACTAGCACTACAGACAACCTTATCACCCCAATCTTGACGGTCACCGCGGCCACCATCACAGACACCCTAATTTTCCTCACAGTCATTAGGGCCCAAAAATTACCAAGCAAAAACGACAACATTCACTGCGTTTCTCAATCTTCTGCCTCTTATTTAGTCGTCGCATTTGAAGTAAGTTTGACGGATTCTGTCCCATCAAATCCCGACTCTCTTTTTGATTACCAGGTATTCGGAATAAGCTTGTCGAGAGGGAGGTCGTTTATCCTACATCAACATTACCCTATTTACTTACTCAACCTCCCACCCATTTTTGGAAGCTCCTCAAGAGTATCCGTGGCTAACAGTACATTTAGCAATCATATTAATAACAATAGTTTAATTCGGAGATGCGACAAAACTGACAGACAAAATTCATGAAACATCTAGAAATACGCTACACTAAGCGGGGGGGGGGGTAAAAAGAGATAGAGGGGAGATGAGAGGGAGATAAATGTATGCACACCGAGGAGTAACTTGGGGAGTTTAAGTGAACCCGGATATTGGTTCAAATATGGCCCGGTGAATTTGAAGGTCAAAGTCAGATGAAGCAGCTGGTTGAGCCAAGTGGAGGAGAACGAGACCTGAGAGTTTCACGTGAGGAGGACTGAGAGTCGGCTTGAGAGGCTTGGTTACGAGAAACGATGAAGAAAAAAGGAAGAACGAAGAGAAAAACGGGGACCAAAAAATTGAGTTGTATGGCCGGGGACCAGGTAGCAATGAGCTGTGCGTTAGTGCAATAAACGGTCAGTGTCACTCTGAAAACAGGGAGCTGGCAATGCAAGGTGTAAAAAATGAGTCGGATGGCATCAACGCCGCGGAAGGATCGAGATACGGTATGTGTGAGGCACAGATATAGACAAGGTGGACGCATATCATGAGGCACGGTGGCATGGTGGCAAGGGAACTGGCGGGTAAAGAACTGGAAGAGGCAGAGAAACTATGTGGACACATAAGAATATATATATATATATATAAGAGCAGGAGAAAATAGTAGTGAAGGGACGGGACACGGAAGTAGCAATGCTTGCACGAGACAGGTAGGGTTGGGTTAAATGGTACGGAATTAACTTGGACATATCCTGATGGCTTTGTTAATGACAGGTGAACATAGGGAACCAACGGCAAAAGAGAACCGACTTTGGAAGCTCAGAAGAGGTGGCTGTGGGCAGAAGTTGATAAACAAGGGAATATGAGGGAAAGGATAAACGAACACACGTAAGAGTGAATCTATCAGCGTGATTATTGCAGGTGTGGCGTGGGTTGCCGGTCGAACATGGGTGAAGCGGTAATAAATGGACGTAAATTATGCAAGATGTCCGCGAACATGGCTGGAGAACGCAGAGCGAATGGAAGTAAGTGGTGGTTGGAGAGGTGTGAAATATCACTGGGGAAGGGTAACCTGGAGGTTAGAAGAACTGTGATGCGAAGATGCATCAGTTATAACAGCGAATAACATGGAAGAGAAATAAGGGCCTGAAGGAGCAGAAAGATCAGGTAATGGCAGATCGCATGGTTTGAAACTATAGGTGAGAATGATGATGTTACGATGAAATTACACTGGGCGGAACACAAAAGCAGCGCAGCCTGAAAGGCACAATGGAGATGCCTGTGGTGAGCAATGCACGAAGCAGACGAGAGTGTTGACCAAAGAAAACCAGGTAAGAGATGATGAATCAGATCGGTTCATTGCAGATGACACAGGATGAAGACCGAGAAGAGGCAAAGAACTAGGACCAGAAAATGTGTGATAGAACAAAAATGCACGGAAATTAGTTGTGCTTCGGGGTTGGGAGAATGGAACTGAACAGTCACGTGCTTACAGGCCACTGCATCAATGGATTGAGCCTGAGAAGGTGATCTACGGAAGAATTTCGGATTCAGACATGGAAAATATGGAGGTGGTAAAAAGATAATAAAGTTGGTCGTAGAAAAATACAAAGGTTGAAACGGCGAGTTCTTATATGGGGATTGGTCATGGTCAAGGATGTGTCTGGTGCGTGGCGGTGGGAGGTATAAGATGGATAAAAAGGGGCATCAAAACATGTTAGCTAGTGAGGTATGCGATGAATGAGCTTCATAAGCATATGGAGGTACCAAGGGAATACTGATTAGGAGCCGACAGGGGCCAAATGGGTAGAAAAGAATATATATTCCGGGCTTGAGCTGAGTAAAATGGATGAGGAGAGAGTGACATCATATCTCTATCTCATGATTGTCAGGACTCCATTTCTTGTATCCGCGAAGGACACTGAATCCAGCAGGTAACTGTCCTTAGCGGGGCAAAAATATTCCAGATCTATTAGGTCCTGGAGGCTTATCCAGCACTTGGCTAAAAAATCCCATCCATTCCCAGAAAAAGAAAGCAATGATAGTGCACTTTCGACCCTAAAAGTTTATGCCAATGCTAGAAATTCAGTCATCAGTCCCTCACAGCCAACCGGGATAATCTTATTCGCAAGCTTCGATCAGTAAACTGGGGCGGCCTTCGCCCAGAAGTCAACCTCCAGCTGATCACTGGCTGGTCACATTCAAACTCATTCTGTTCACAGTTACCAACGCTCGCACTGTGACCCGCTAGCAAAAACAAGTAAGCGAGACCCCAAAAATGTATAAAACCATAATAAAAATACCAGTAATAGTAATAATAATACTGGTTTATTTCGGAGGCGCCTGAAACATCCTGAGTGCGTGATCGAATTCATGAAAGCCACCATATGGAATAGTATTGCGTGAAAACGCAGAAAAATGCAGGACCACTGTTGCCTAGGTAAACATAGGAGCAAGATGGAGGGGAGATGAAAGTCTGATATACGTATGCACACCAGAAAATAACTGGGGAAGTTTAAATGAACCCATGTTAGGATACGAACTGGTGCCCCTTGGAACATAAAATCGAAGGTCAGATGGGGGACCCGATTGATCCGAGTGGAGATAACCGGAGGCAGGGATTTTTATTTGAGAGAGACTAAAAGTCAGTATGAACAACTATGGTACCCAGACGATGAAGAGTAATTTGAGTTGCAATAGGAATAGAGAACCCATCCAAAGCAAACAGCAAAGGCTTGACCGTTGGGCCAAATACGTCGAGGAGCAGTTCAGCTGGTCGCACTCTGGTGTAGGTACTCCTGTGTCAACAACTGCGACTCCTAGTGTGGTATCACTTGAGCCCACCTCTTACAGCCGCTCGCGAGAGGAATGCCCGCGTAAAGCAGGCCAGATTCCGCCCAGGACATAAATGCCTCTACCAGATATTTACTCTTTGCCGACTACTTGAAAAGCGTCACAAGCACAGCTGACCGACCATACCGGCTTTCTTAGACTTGAAAGGCGTCTTCGATTCTGTTGATCGAACAGCACTTTTCAGTGCTCTTCACCGAGAAGATATGCCCCAGAAGTTCGTGAACCTACTGAGATCATTGTATTCTCATACCTCTAGCCGCAGTAGAGTACACGGTGAACTATCCGGTCGGTTCAAAACGACCAGTGGTGTTCGACAGGGATGTCCCATATCTCCACTCCTGTTCAACTTTGTCATGGACGGAATGATAAAGAGTGCGCTTCAAAGTCTTCAAGATGTAGGCGTCGAACTAGGAAATAGTGGAAAGCTATGTGACCTAGATTAGGCGGACGACGCTGTCTGCTTGTTCGAATCCATGGAACTTGCTCAATGTGCACTAGTTAGACTTTGGAGAGCTGTAGCTCTATTCGGCACTCGCTTTGCACCTTCAAAGTGCAAAGTGAAGTTACAAGACTGGACGTCAACGATTCCGAGCTTGGTGCTCGATGGGGAGGTGCTGTCAGTTGTCGACCACTTCACCTACCTCGGCAGCAGCGTGACAACGTCTGGAAGCATAGTAGTAAAGGTGAGCACACGTATATCCAAAGCTCGAGCGGTGTGCTCTGGACGGAAGCACTTTTGGAGCTGATCTGATATTGCACTGAAGTTGAAGTGTCGTGTATACTATGCCACAGTGCTTTCAGTTTTGTTGTATGGTTGCGAAACTTGGAGTCTGCGTGCTGAATATATTCATCGTCTTGAGGTTTTCAACCACCGATGTTTGCATAGTATCGCTAAGATTGGGTGGAATAGCCGAGTGTGCAATGTTGACGTCAGAAAGCGAGCATTGGGTACTGATTCGGAGAACGTTCTGTCACAGCGTATCCAGCTTAGTAGACTACGTTGGTTGGGACACGTGTTACGTTTGGCAAACACAGTGTCCTATTCTCCTTTCCTCCTAGGGAGTGGAAGAGACCACTTTGAGGCCAACAGACTACGTGACAGCGAGGAATGAGAAAATGTACAGCAAACTTAGGGTCCAAAAGATCCGTCTACCAGTTGGCTGGAGACACTGAAGGATATGGCAGCGAACCGCGAACAGTGGCGATCGTGTTGTCACTTTCTATCGAATCAGAATGACAGATCGATGTGTGTTTGTAAAGTTAGACTGTATATTCTGTGTGTTGGTTGCTAGGGCTTTCTTTTCTTTTTCCCTCCCGTGTAGGTCCACTTCCCATCCATCTTGTACATTCATACTTTCTAATTCAACGTGCAACATGGTGAGAAAAGCAGTGTTCAGTGGGGCTTGCTCTACTGTTCAAAGCCGTAAGATGATGATGATGATGATGATGATGATGATGATGAATCTGAGTTGCATGGAGAGGAATTAGACTGTAATGGGGCACAGCTACGTCTTTATAAATGTTTGGTGTTGGGGTATTAGACTAATTGCAAAGCTAGGAGCTGCCGATGCAAGTCGTAAAGGGAGGGGCAGCTGGCAAATATATTTTGGAAGGACCGATATACGTTGGATGTGAGACACAGGCACAGGGAGGGGCAGCTGGATGATGGTAAGAGAGTAGCCCGTGGAGAACTGGGGGAGGCAGAGAAAATATACACGTAGGCATATATATGTATAAAAGAATCAGCAGCGAAGGGCAGTGTAGTGCCGGACCAAGGAAATAGCAGCGATTGAAGGAGGTGGTTAGAGGTGGATCAGGTGGTGCGGCATTGGCTTGGGAAAATCATGACAAGTTTTTCGCATGACAGACGAAAGTGGTGGATCGACAGTGAGAAAGGAACAGCTACCGAGGCACGGAAGTGATTTAGGATTCTCCTCAGTTAGGTCGGGACCTGCTCCCGTATAGAGTCTATAGCCCCTGGTCCTTGGTTCGTGACACGATGGCGAATATACTCGGCAGCGTGCGAAGCAGAACTCAAAACGCTGGAGCGGGACAACTTGTGCATTGGGGGAGCGCAACGGCGTGCAGAAGACGTACACAGGCGGAGCAAGTGGCGCTATTAAAAGCGGTAATTGTTCAAATAAACAAATTTGTTAGCCTTTGTCATCGTGTGTTGTATCGGTAGCACCACAGTGATGAAAAAGAACAGTTAACAGACGGAGGAAGATGAGGGCAGTGATCGGAATCAACAGATAAGAGTGAATCTAATAATTTTATTAGTGCCTCTGCATCATGCGATGAGGGTCGAAAAAGAGAGAAGAGTTAATAAATAGTGATAATTTATGCGGCTGGAGGATGATGGCGATGGACGTGGCTGGGAAAGGCAAAGCGAATATATTTACAGAGGGGTTGCATTCGTTTAAAACATCAGAAGAGAAAGGTGACTGGGAAGCAAAACCGACTGTTATGCATAGATGAAGCAGTAGTGGCAGTGAATAACTTGGGAGAGGAATAAATGGGTAAAGGACCAGCGAAGTCAGCCAAGGGCAGATCCTATGGTTTGGAACTCCATGTGAGGAGCACGGCGTAATATTGCCTTTTGCTTTAGGTGTAACGTGGAAAGCAGAGCAATCTGAGAGCCCGCGAAAGATACTCATGGAGAGCAATTCACAAAACAGGAGATGGAAGTACTGACAGGAGCGAAACAGGTGAGAGATGCCCAGTCAGACCGTTTTATTACAGGTGAGATGCGAAGAAGACCGAGAATAGAAGGTAGCACCAGGACCGGCGAATCTGTGATGGAACAGTAGGCACGATAAATATATGCAAGCTGGATTTGGGTCAATGGAACTGGAGAGCTGCTTGCCTGCGGCTGTTGTACAGTTGGGTTGGGCCGGAATACTCCAATGGAGGCACCGCCTTATAGAAAGATCCACAGAAGAATTACGGAGTCGAGCGAGAGACATATGGTGGTGGTGAATGGATAATAAATATGGCTGTAAAGAAGGCCAAGGTGGGAGTAGTCAGTTCTAATATAGGGATTGGTCTTAGGTACTGGTGGGTCTTGTGGGTAATGGTTTGAGACTTGAGGAGGGAGGACAAGGAAGGATTGGGGAAAAAGGGAGGGCACAGAGGTACAATAATGCGGTCAGTGAGCTGCATCAGCAAAGAGTGGTACCAAGAAAACAGAGGGTAGGAGCCAGCAAGGGGGATAAAGGTGGAAATGAAAATATTCGCGGGCGTGGGCGGGGTAGAGTGGACTGGGCGAAAAAGTAATCATTCTGTAAGAGCTGTCATGGCGAGTAAGGACTGGAACGAGGACAAGATGGGTGAGTGTACAAAAAGTGGTAAAAAGAAGCAAACGGAGAAGCAATTAGAGTGGCGACGGGAATGATAGGTGAGCTTGCTGTGGCGGAACGATAACTGTAAAGGCACGCGATCTGACACGGAGGGGGTTCCAGGCGGCAAGGTGAGCAAAGTTAGAGCCTGCGATCCGCAACAGGTGCCGATGGGCGGGAATGACAGTGCGCTGGGCACGGCACCTCACAAGTACTTGGCGAAGTGAATGCAGGGGGTGTGATTCACCGGCCCCACTAAGCTCGCACCTCGTTACAGACAGCCTGAACCCCCGAAGTGCGCCGGTTAAAGCTGGGGATCTGACCGCGCAATATGAGGGGCTCATCGACATTTTGGAGCTGCAATCTTTCTTGGTGGTGCGGTGAAAAACAAGAATTATCCACCTTACAATTTAACGATACTGCGTCAAACTTGACAAACTTATTGAAAGTAGTTATTCAGTCTTGGCCCACAGGTGTTCTATTTGTGGCTTTAGCTAACAGCTTGCGTGTCAGCTGACCTTTGGCTGTAGCCACCGATCCTTATTCCTGCTTTTCTGCTTGCTCGACTACGGGCTTTTCCAGCTTACACTGTTGTCTAGTCTCTGTGGCTGAGCGTTTACTCTCAGGTTGGGAACTCGTCCGAGGAGGTGGTCAAACAGCTCACCCGTGTCCTACCTTCATGAGACTAGGCCAAGCTGTCGTTCGATCAACACTTCCGGGTCTTGGGGGAACCACCTTTGCGGCCCTAATATTGGAGGTCTACAATCTATCCCCCGAAGACAGGATGTTTCCAGTACGCGCAAAATTAGTTGAGTTGACGATCCGACCTTAAGGTTTAAGAAAGCGCTGCTTGGTTGTAGTTCCGAACCATTTAGGCTTCATCGTATCATTCTCCGTAAGCACATATTTTATCCTTCCAAAATCCCTGATTCCCGAATCAGTTATATCATCTGATCGTGCTTTGGAGAGTGCTTTGTACTTATCCAGAATACACCACCGTTGTTGTATTACCATGTGTAGATTAGGCAGACCATGGCGTAGAAGAAAGGCTTGGAAACCTGATCAGTGAACTCAGCCATGTAGTCCGTGTTTGACCTCCTGGGTTGGGTCCAGGAGACTCTCTTACAGTGTGGTTAGATACACTGGACGATACGGTTAGGGTACGCAGTCAGTAGCGCTATCGTATCCCTAACTTCTCCTCATCGACTTGGCGCTGACTTTTATGGTCCCCTCCCACTTCTTGCATACGTTGTTTTCACTATTTCCGATCGAGGATGCGGCTTGAAGGTAGCAACCAAGGCCACCGCACCCCGCTCATGGTGAACGGCTATCTGAAGAGGACTGAAAACGAACGCACATGGTACTCGAAACTTCAACAGTGGGATTATTTTTCTCAAGTGCGGACAAAGTCGGGGTTAAGAGGATGCTGTCCTCACGTGCATTGCCGTTTTGGGCACTAAAGTTGGAGCTGAAAAAACACCAATAATGGGAGGGCGCCGGGTTGACTACTTTCAACCATCAGCCACAAACACAGATTATCCCAGAAGCTAACCCAAGCTTTCGCCCAACTACTCCATTGAACTACCGATATCACAGACAGTTTTATTATTAACAATTTATTTTCGAGAAGCCCGAGGCATGCTTAGTAGTAAGATCAGATGGTGCACTTTAAGTCGGTGTGGCTCAAATTAGGAGGAGAGTTAATCATGCAACATCGGTGTCAGGGGAAGGTAGGATACTTTACACTAGAAAGAGGGCAATGCCGGGTGGTGTAGTTGATCGATGGATGGGATAAATATGGGTAAAAATCAACTGAAAAAGAGGAACTAAAAACCAGCAGTATACTGATAAAAATTGATAGAACTGTAAACCCTTAGTGATTGATGGCAGGCGACTGAAATATGAAATGACTACTTTTCAGGAGGGAGATCGTAAAAGTATTGAAATCGAAGGGGGTCGGTGAGGGCAGTCAACCTGGAGCAATGAATGTACTTGAGGTGCCGACGGATAATGAGAACGGGCATGGCCAAAAGGCCGCGCAGGTGTACAGTCGCACTGGAACATCCATAACGTAAAAAAGGGATGAAAAATGATTCCACAGAAAAGAGTTAAACATAGGCCCATCATTTTTTTCATCTAGAAGAAGATCACAGGAAGTCTATATGCAAAATTCTGCTGAAAGAGTTAACTTGTAGTGTGCGGAAAAGGAAAGGACATGGAGGTTAATGGGATCAGGACTATGCAACGAATTATCCAAAGACGGATGATAGGACGGAATGTTGACGAGGGGAGCTATTCATCAGTCAGGTCTTTGACAACAGGGAAAATACGGGGGTAGTTTTAAACCAGTGACGTCGACCGAGTTTCGTACGGGGACAACGCATGTCGACAGTGAAAGTGGTAAGGAGTATTTCAACGAAGCGATATTGAGTTTCGATTTTGGGAATAGAAGCGCCCACAAGAGGGACTGGTAAATCTTCATCGCAGCGGTAAATATTGGCCGGGAGGGACAAAGAGGTGCCCAGCGCGAAAAGGCTGATATCACTCTGGATATTTTTTTTCAGGTCGATTTCAAGGTATCAACGGAGAACAGAATCTACTAAGCGAGTCAAATTGCGGAGGAAAAGGAGCTAAAGTGGTTTTTGGGAATAGAAAAGAGAATGTATCCGGGAGTGACTGGTGAATAAGAAGATTTAGAAGATTTTTAGGAGCACTGTAAGTGGGTATGACCGAGGAGTGACGTCAAAGACTATGTAGCAATACGGATGTCTTCCAAAATGGAGAACGATATATGGCTGCGACGGCTGGGAGAAGTAAGATGAAAAAATAATTCATCAACGTATTTTGCCCTGCATAGAAGCAGCGGGCAACTGTGGCGACACTGACGAGTACCAAATAGGAGAACTGAATGGAATAAGGCCTGAATGGAAGAGTATGCGAAGGAAAAATAGCTGTAAGCGAGGACGAAAAATACACATATTCAGTATACAAATGGAGTGATGAATTTTTTAGGGTGTGGAGAGATAAGTATCAAAGTCGGTATTCAAGGGGCAAAGTAACTGAGCCGCTGTTCAGTGAATGAGTGACCTGTAGAGCACAAACGCGAAACCCAAATTGAATAAGACGAGTAGGTGAAATACCTGTACTTCAGAGAACAATGGTTGCAATTACAAGCAACATACCTCAATTTGTGGGGTAATCCAGTCACAAGGGTCCAGGAATAGACTTCGAATTGTCCGAAGGTTCTGTCGATAAACGTACGCTGAGCAATACGGGACCAAGTCACTTGGAAGGGGTGAAATCCATCTTTTATAGGAAGAACCGTCTACCAAAGAGGGAAAGAGAGGGAAGCGTACATGAGACATAGGGACTGATATGACTATGGAATTAGACTGAACAAGGACCAAGAGAATCGCACTCACGCTTAACCTGGACCCTCACACAAGGGAGGCGTGATCTCCAGCCTGGGATGAAAGCGCACGGGTCACTCGTGCGGTGCAAGTGAGAAAGCGAGCAAGGAACGGAGGCAAGAGTGACAAACAAGGTCGGGCATATATGACGTACAAAACTTGAAGGTCGTAGGCCCCTGGATTGACCGCAATGGAAAATCGGTCTGTCGTAAAAGCATGCTCATAGGAAGACAGTAGGTGAACCGAGGCAAGGAAACTGGGTTCAACATGTGAAACGGAGGGAAGACATTACCATTGAATTGGTTGGAAAGGGTCGAGTACCGAGCTGAATAAAGTCACGTGAGTGAGGAAGGGAAACTGCGTGGGGATTTCACGCAATGTACCGATTTACCGTTACATTGGAATACTTCAGCAAAAGAAACTGTACCTCAGAGTTAGTCCTGATTTCGGAATAAAAAAAGAAGCAAATGTACACGACGGAGGAAGAGAGGGGTGGTCGATTGCACACTGTGTGTCAGCGGGAAAGAATGCAAGGTGAAGAATACTCATATGGATGTAGCAAAGTTTAAGCCTCATACGGCGTGGCCACGGGGGTTAGTGTTGCGGATAGCACACGGCCCTTGCAGATGAGTTTGGAAGAACAACCGGGCAGTTTCTTGGTGAATTAGCACTTTACATTCATTAAGTTACTCTGTCAGACTGGCGAGTATTTGCGAACGTGACAGGGCAGTACTCTAGACAGAGTCTTACATAGGACAAGTAGGACAACAGTTTTCTTTCACGCAGCATAAGCAATATACACGGGAATCCTACGGACTTGTTCGTTTCAGCGGCTTGATATGATACGTGTTCTCAGAAGAATCTTAAACTGGTGGGTTGTGGACAGTAGAGGGATTTATGTATGAGAAAAGAGTTCGGCAATAGTTAACAGCATGGTCATGAGGGTGCACTTCTTAGCAGCAAATTCCAATTTCCAGGATTAAAAATCTTTAAAGGGACTCTAGATCGTGCTTTATATTAGAAATTGTTCCTTTAAGGTTCTGGGGTGAAAAGTCATACATAACTTTTGTCGCCAGCAATTGAGAACCGGCCTAACCGAAATATAATATTATTATTATTGGCCTAAGCAACCCATTTGCTCGAATCCTGTTTCACTCACCTGTAAACTGCTTCGAGAAATCTCCGTAGCTGCGCCCCTACTCCACACCCCGGCTGGGTTTGTTGTCTCAAAGACCTCTCGCTGGATATCAAGTATTCAAGCTGCGGTGAGTCGGATTATCTCATCTGCGCACTTCCTCTCCCAAGGGAAAACCTCTCGACTCCTTTGGAATGACATTTCTGCTTTTGTTCTTGTCATGATAACTATTGGTTTGAGTGCGTATCCGTCATCACCAATAATTTCTGAAATTTTTGTCGGTACTTTTTCAAGAGCTTTTCTTCAGCTCACTCTTCCTTGCGGCTTTATGTCGATCCTAACTTAGTTCCTAAGCATTTTTCTTCCGTCTCTGCTTTACTTGATATAGTGTCTCGACCACGAAGCCGATTTTGCTGGTTACTTAGCAAATGTGACCAGCTGATCTGCAAATTCAATTTTGGCGGGCACTTCTTCATGCGGCCACTAAAAAGTCTACTCTTATCTGTGACCCATATATCCGGGGGAACGTCCAAGAATCCCCATTAGGACCTCACTTTTACCATGTGATCATGCTCCCGGGTATGCTTCGTGTGTCCTCAAAATTGACGTTTATCATCATGCAAGCAATTAAAATAAAAATTCACTGTCAAGCAGCACAAGCGATGTACATGGGAATCCCACGGACTTATTCATCTCAGCAGATTGGTAAGACGAGTTTTCCGAGAATTTTAATGTACACGAGTAGTGCAACCCGAAGATCTCATACTGGTGGGTTGTGGGTGATGGAGAGAGTTGTGCATGAGAAGAGGCTTCGGTGGGACTTGGAATCGTGGTGATGAGGGTGCATTTCTCTGCAGCGAATTCCTATTTCTAGCAGTGACACT
Organism: Fasciola hepatica; assembly: GCA_948099385.1. Taxonomy (NCBI): domain Eukaryota; kingdom Metazoa; phylum Platyhelminthes; class Trematoda; order Plagiorchiida; family Fasciolidae; genus Fasciola; species Fasciola hepatica. Next base: position 1,794,890 of record CANUEZ040000011.1, read on the forward strand.
ATCACTCGAGGCATTCCTAATCGTACTGTACATTAGACATTGTGCCGTTAAGGTCCTGAGGTGAGAAGGCATACGTAATTTTTGTCGTCAGCGATTGGGAACCAGACACTTGGGCGTATTTTGAGGAAGATATCGGTACTGCACAATAAGAATAAAGGTGGTCCTATTGCTCTTCCCCTAATGACGACACCAGTGATGGAGGAAGATTGGTATAGACCGTTGGCACTTGATACGGCTTAGCTACGATTGGAAGGATCGAAGGGGACTTAATGGAGAATAGAGGATTTAAGTCTGAAGGCTTCGAGCTTGTTCAGAAGCCGCGCTTGGGAGACACGGTCACAAGCCTCAGTCAAATCCAAGAAGACAAAAATTAGACATTCCTCATTGTCCGTGGTCTTAGTGACCGGGTTGAAAAAGTCAAGTTTCACAGATGTAACATGACCAACCTTGTGGAGAGCCACATTGACCTCTATGCATTAAGTTTCAGGACAATGATCACCGGGAGAGACGCATTTGCAATGGGCCTTTTAGTAGCCTGAATGCAATGGTTTTTGGTTATTGGGGGGGGGGATGATTGAGGGAATCTCAGGCGGCCCTTTCTGTGGTGAGGAGTAGTGGTGAATTTTTTCTTGAGTCGGGAAAATTTCATATTTTGGAGATAAATTAAATATATTGAAAGCAAAATTGCAACGTCAGGCTAGCTGGTATAGGATGGAATTATCTGAGGACGGAGATTTGGGGTAGAATGCACTCCAACCAAAAAAACGAATTCCATATCCATTTTCTAATTCGTGACTACGAAGTGATTGCTGCCCGTTAACCGACACAGTGATGTTAGATCAAAGCCAAAAGAACTGAACACAACATTCTCTCAAGTCCGAGCGACGACGTAGTAAGCATCGTTTGCACTGATAATGTTGTTTGCTTATTTGTTAATGATGACAGTAACATGATTATTTATTATTCTTGTAACAAACCAACTATCATGTCCCGTATTGTTGTGCTCTGTCGTATAATACATGAGTAAATAGGAAGTAAAACTAGTACCCAGTATCTGTTAGTTTCCGAATAAAGACAGCCAGGTCAATCTGTAATCATTTGGTGGATGAAGCCGTCGCTGGGGTTGTCCCTCGAGCAATTTCATCCTGATTCAGCGTGCCATTGAGGACTTCAGCGGAATAACTCTTGGTGCACACTTTTGCCTGTTCATGGGCCCGTGTTCCAATGTAGACAAAATAGGGTTAAGATCATGCATCATAAGTCATTTGCTATGGTATCTGCATCCGTGATCTTTGTGCAAGGAGGCGTGAAAAGGACCAACAGGACAGCACTGAGCTGTAGCATTCCTCAATCCTTCCGTCCGTGGACTCTTTCGAGAGTGGAGATGGAACTGCAATACTTTCGCCCTTTAAGGAACACGGTATTGACGGATGCCGTGATTGCAGCCATAACCATGCACGCACACTCATGCTTCAGCGCGTGGTGTGTGCGTATATTATTTGCGATTTCAGAAACGCATCCCGGCAAGGGCTTTTGTGCTTTGAGAGGTGTCACGGAACCTACGCGAAAAGAAACCTCGGGGCATACCTAGCAAGAGGCATTACCTATACGACGTTAGTCCGGAGTCGAAACCACTCATAGGCTTGCATGATATGAAACCACTTTAGCCTTTTTCCGTTCCCACCAGCCCCTAAGAAGGCCACCGCAGTAGCACCTAGGCACCGTTATCTGGTAAAATCTGCCACCTGGTTCCACCAAGCTTCTTCATTATCCAACAACATTTTAGAACCACACTGTCTCGTTTATCGGCCTCTTATGGTAGGGCCTTGAAAGCCTTACCATACTGCTCACTACCCAAGCACCTCCTAGTTCACAGTTAACCAGCGTTTGCCTTGTGACCCCTATAGCAGTCATGCATCCCTTGCGCTCTCCATGTTAAGGGTTTTACGAAGAAGTGACCCCGTGAAAGTGAAAGTTTAAAGATAATAATAATCAGCCCTGTGTCGCCAATTCTAACCAATCCCTGGCAGGCTGAAATGTTACAGAGTTAAAGGCTTTACACAGGTTGTGCCAACTGGACTTGGCAGAAGTGAACGGTGTTTCCGCTGTAACGAATTATATGAAACTGTTAAGTTAATAATAAAATGAAACTTTGTCAACAACGAAAAAATAAAATCGAATTCCGTTGATCTATTTTACCTAGCACATTTCCCAACTGCTGGAAGCTTCGGAAAATGCTGATGCTGCTAACTGTTAACCATTGGAGCAAAACGGCTTTCTATTCCTCTGGTTAGCAATGGAGCAGAGAATGGGACCTTGACAATATGGAACACTGCCCATCTAGAAAGATGAGAGATGGGCTGCTAACATGAGAGATAAATGGACAGGGAGTGCAGGTGCTCAACACAGGAACGGCTAGAAAGGAATCCAACTGAAAAGCGGAGAATAATCCTGCAGGCAATCAAAGTCATGATATTCACCGTTATCTCCTGGCCTTTCAAGATGCATATAAAACAACTCACTGCACTACACTGAAGCTTATATAAAATATGATTTAATAATTCTGGAACGATTATTACTTCCATCACTGCTCCACAGTGTTTTCTCTTTTGCCACCAGTACGACTGTTTATTAGTTGTAAGTTCTAAACAACCAGTCGTTACGATGAAATCAATCCCCCGTTGAGTAGTCCCTCCACTGATGGATTGCGCACTCTCCCACTTTCATAAATCATTGGTAGATTCCACTGTAGATTTTCTTCTTCTCTAGCCTACGAACGAAGCCCACTGTTTCATAAACGAATAAGCCGTTCTTTTATCGGATAAGGAGCACGGTTTTGACAAAAGTTGTTGCCCTAAATGTTCATGGGAATAATAGACTCCAGTTTAAAAGTTGCATGAGCTCTACATGATAAGTAACGCAACTCCTTCTGCTGCCATGATAAGCAAGAAAACACTCTTACGAGTGCTGTCATCATGATATCAGATATGGTTCTCGTCTTTTCTCACCTATGTAGACTACAACGTGTCCCTTCCTGAAAGCTATTGTTCCAAGCCCAGAGGAAAGTTGGGAACTTTATTTATTATATTGTGAAAAGCGAGAGAAATGACCCAGTAAATTCAATAAATGATTACTTAACACACTCATATCCATCCAGGAATGTTGATATAATCTTTGTGTCGTTCATAGTCGAATGGATCTTCAGAAACACTCCCTCGAAATGAAAAGCAAATAATGTATTACTTTTCTGTCACTGTTTTGTCACTTTCCCAACTGTAACAAGCAGCTGCATACTTTCATTATCATAATAAAAAGCTGTAACACATAACCATTTCACTAACGTTGCGGTATTTTATGGGTCATTCCGAATTCATGTACATCATGAATTAGTGATACGACCAATCATGTGTTGCGTAACTGGCGTATACGGTCGGATAAATTGTCTAAAAAATCCCACAGAACTCATTGAGAATAATCAACGGTTGAAGCGCTTTTAGATTACGCTTTATGAAAGGAACACTTCAAGCGTGGTTAGTGCAGTCGGGAACGCACCGCATTTCTTCGTCACGCAGTAGGGGTAATTGCGGCTGTTCCCACACTTCACAAGAAATCGGGGTTCTTCTATTTGCTGATGTGATTCCATAGTAGTATCAACAGAAGCAGTAAAAATAAGGCACACGCAAGGCGCTTGTCAAATGGAACAACCCACACGTTAACAGGCTCAATTGTGGGGTATTTTCAAGCAATGGATTGCTAAATGATAATTATATCATTTGATGAGGTGCCGCGTTCAACGGCTGTCCCAAGTCATAGTGCCTCCGTTCACAAAATACCCATCATATTTTAAATGGGTAACGTTTGATCACTACAGGTATAATAAAGTGTTCCGTATGAACGTAATACCGCCTACTACACGTTCAGATCCGTGAAGTGTTCACCACTTGCGGGGCTATGACGCCGGTTCAAGTTCTGTTACGTTTTCCATTTCAGCCCATGTGTCACAAAGAAGAACGCTCTATAATAAAAACCCTGTTGGAGCTGAGGTGTTTGTACAAGTTGACTATATGGGCTTTGCCAACAATGAGTGAATATTCACTTTCTGCTCTATTTTTGGGAGGGTGTTATTAGATGAACAAATATGAAAGTAACTAAGAATTAATAAAATCAATTACTTTCCCTTTTATTACCTGCATTTTGCACAATGAGGATTAGTGAAAAATTATTTGAAGCATGGATCCCATAGACATTGATGCTTGGATGGTGTGAATTTAAACTTGTTGCATGTCATGCTGCAATAGTGATTTTAAAATAATTTATGGTGTGAGGTTTGTTAGACTTTACCATGCTGTTTCCTAACCGTACGCGTTCGTTAGTCTATCCTACTATGCGTGGACCGCCAGTCCGTCACTATGATGCTTCGCATGACAGCGGCAAGATGACCACAGCAGTGCATTCCAACACTCATGAGATTAAGAACGCGGTTTGAACAGAGGAAGTAATTGGTGTGTGTTGCAACAGCACACACGTAGGTTGCACGCGCAACGGGCAAGTGGCTACCGCGCTTGGAGGAAAGTGTTCAGTCAAACTATCAACGTGGCAAACAAGAGTGAAATTGGTTCCCGCTTTGGTGGTATATGTTGGGACCAGAATAACGTGGAGCTCCGAAACACGTGCGGATCATATAATGCAGTACAAGTTTTGTCAAGATAAAACGAACGTTCATCTTTCAAAGGCTTGCACTTTTCATATATGTATACCAAAACTGGAATTGTTTATCTCGAAAATAACTAAAACTGGGTGAGTATAAGCTGGAATAACGAAGAACTGCATTACAATCACGATTAGAAACTGTGCATGGGGTTCATTGGATGACTCTCCATGAAATTAGTGACAAACATGTTTATGTCAAAAAGCTCATAATATTTCAGTATATCTATTGTAGGATACCGGATAGGTATACGTATCCATCTGGATGAATGTATATCACGGGAATACTTTGTGCACATAATCAAAACTACAAAAGTAGACACGATCGAAAGTTCTTACAGTGCGTAAGTTGGGGATAGTGAAATCTGTCGTGCTAACGCCAAGGTAAACAAAAATTTTGGGTCAATCGTTTTTGTGCACAGAGTGCTAGCTGATGCACCATTATTAGAATCGCTTCACTGAACGATAATATCTTCGATGTTGGATTGCGCAACAATGCTTTGAAACACTGGATCAGGTCATCTTTGTGACCTGATGCAATAAAGTGTCTTGCAATCGAAGAAGCCGGCGGTTTCACGTCGTTGTGTATTTCCCCAGCAGGTTGCTTCATCAGGTTTGACAGCCATTTGGGTATGTGCTCTGACACTCGTTGAGTCAAGCAACGACCCATCATGCCAATGTATACGTCACCGCAACTGCAAGTGAACTGATAGACAATATGTGAGACATTGGGATCAGCAAGACTGTTTGAGTGATTTTGGAAGCAAAACCTTTTGGTCGTCTGCAGAAAACACAACTGCGCCGCTGTGTATGTGTGCCTTGGAGCTGACTTAAGATTACAATTTATTTGATTAAATAAATGATCTCCTTTAAAAACCAAAGTGATAAAAACTTGCTTCTTTTCTACGTTCATTGTTTTCTCGCGCATAAGTCTCGGCTTCTGATGTTGTCTGATAAAGTTTTGCGGATAGCCGTAGGCCGGCAGCGTCCTTTTTATAGACTTCTCTTCGTTTTGTACTTGATCTTCTGTACAGATTCTCTGGGCTCTGTTGGAGAGAGTTCTGACCAATCCGCGTTTGTAAGCCACTGGAGCGAAGCTAAAGAATTGTAATTAACGACCACCCCAAGTTGATTTTCGGTGGATTCTGCGCTATAGAGTCCCATCCTGAAGCCTGGTTAATAAAATATCTAGAAAGGGCAAATTGTTATCACATTCGTCTTCGTGAGATACACTGAGGTTTGGGTGGATAGAGTTAAGAACTTTAATGGAAGGGATAAAATGTTCTTCAGTCGTAAAAATTAAAATATCATCAACGTATTGTCTGTAAAATAGAAATTGGGAAATATTATCACAGACCTATTTTTCGATCATACCTAAAAATACATCTGCCAAGGTTGGGCCCAGAGGGCTTCCCATGGCCACACCATCAGTTTGTTTATAAGCTTTACCTTCAAAATCGAACCGAATGTTTTCTGTGCATAAAAGAATGAGTTCTTTCAAGTATTCAACGGGAATAGGCAAATGAAAGTTGTACAAAGAAATAAATAAAATTACACAACTTTCATTTGCCTATTCTCGTTGAATACTTAAAAGAACTCATTCTTTTATGCACAAAAAATATTCGGTTGAAGGAAGAATAATATCGTGTTCGAGCGTCTGTCGGATCGGATCGTTCAGCTTCTGATGGTAGTTTACAGGAGCAGGCAGAGGCTGAATACGAATGGGTCTCTCATTCCCGGTGTCGGAGAGGTGTTTTAGGACTTCAGTCCAGCGTATATCAGCGTCCGCCCAGGCAAAGGCTTCAGAAAAGGCACTCAATAGCTGCTCTAGCTCACTTTTAGCCAGTTCGTCCATGATTTGGACGATTATTCAATGGGTTGTGGAACACCCATTGTGCGGCTTATGAGTGTCTGTCCAGTTAGTATCGGAAGTGCTTAACAAAACGAGAGACGTTCGCCACCAAGGACTATCTGGCATTGCAGTAGATCAATTAGTGCTTGGTTCTCCAGCAGAAAATCGAACCTAAAAATGGTTTCCTATGGTAGATAGTCACAGTCGTTTCCTTGCGTGCATGATTGCGGCAGAAAAGAATGGATACCACGACGATTCCCCTCGTCGGAATTGGTTTACCATCTGCAGTGACTGGCGTCTCACCACGGAGGTTGTGAGGTGCTACCCAAAATGGTAACTTTGACACCACCTTTCACCGAACAAACGACTCGGGAGTCAAATAAAGCACAAAGAAATGCCAGCCATTCTAAAGCGTAATAGCAACAAGTGCCTACTAGCTGGATGAGACGAAAATGGGCACTATGGTACCACAAAATCCAAGGATGGTAACTTACCCAAATGGTTATGTCCACAAGCTCGATCTTGTGTTCCGAATCTTTGGCAATAGAGGCAGTCGGTCTGGTTAAACGGCCACAATTTTCGGCCGTGTCTGCGGAGAAGCCTTTGCTTTCTACCTCTAAAATAGTATGACGAAGACGGAGGGAGAACCAGTCAGTCTGACCAATGGGTCTCGGTGATACCGCTGAAGGGCTCAGTCCGTCGAAGTAAGGAAATTACGGGTAGGGTCGACAGATGATCGCGTTTCCGTTTGACCTCCGTTTGTTTGATGGGCCAGATGATGGCCAGAGCCTGTGTCGGAGATGTTGGGGTCCGTGTCAGGGAGTCTCCGCTGAGCTTTTTGTCCCGGAAGCCCACGGTCACCCGTTCTGACATTCTGGCCTCCGGCTTTGCAGGAGATAGATCGGAAAAGCATCTTCTGCCAAAAGGCATAACTCGCAAACCATAGCATCCAACGATTCTCTAGGTAGTGGCGTTAGATGATAGAAAGCTGAGCGGTACTTCGAATGGTGATGTCGTTACAACAAACCGAGCGCCAAACGGACAAACGTGTACGGCGTTTTCGGTTTATTGAATACCCCTTCATCAGATGCGATATATATATATATATATATATATATATATATATATATATATATATATATATATATATATATATATAGTTTAGTTCTCCGGATACTAGGTACTAACTAGATCCCAAGAATGACCTAAGGAACAGACAACAAATCAAAATTTCCAGCGGTTGCCAAAAGACAGTTAAAGTATGTGAAATAGGTGGACAACGGTTTGTATTGAAACAAAGTCGATCACATTAACGTTTTAGAGCAACACCGGACGCGATACCAGCTAAGGGAGCTAAAGGTGCAACCATCGGTTAGCAGAGCTGACAGAAGTGTGTTTTTCAGTTGGCGAAGACCAAATGTCCTTACAGAAAGCAGACAAACAACGAACAACCGTGTAGCATCGAACAAATACAAACTGCCTAGAGCTAAGTATTAATTGGTTGTGTCTGACTATAGTAATTTTGGTCACGAATTTACACATTCAATCTCAATCAACTCCAAGTCGCTACGCACTTCATTGAAATTGATAAGATAGAACAACTAAGAAAACAGGTGACTCGGCTCAGTATTCGTTCAAGCAACTAATTGGTATCCGTTCAAAATATGAGAACAGCTGACCACAGCAGTGTGTCAATTAATCAAGATGGGCAGTACCTGAACGTATTCCAGGCATACTTCTCTTTATAGAAAACGGTGAGTATACCTTGAATGTATTCTAATTACATACTTCTAATATGGACATATGATTATTATCATTATGGAAGAGGTTCTAAAACACCTGCATGTCAACTGCAGCAGTGTCTGTAGCTGCTGAACATTTCTTTTCATAGGGTACGATATTTTAGTCGCTCGTATGATAGTGCTTACAAGTCACTTACCACTTACAGCAATCCCAGAACCCGGCAGTACTCTGATTATTTCATTTATAGCATTTCGTCATCTTGATAATACCAATAATTACCAAAGTTGATGTACCAATTGGTATAAGTAAAAAATGTACAGGGTAATCACACGTTTTACGGTAAAACCATATGTAACATTCGTTATCCTACAACAAAACAAAATGAACTAATATACCCAGCAAGAAAACCTTCATTTACGAGTAATGATATTAGCTATGAACAACAGGTGTTATAATGGCAACTTGAATACTGGATGTGTGCTTTGTTTTTTGTCAAAATACTATGCTACTACGAATTTTATCCTACGGTACAAAATATTCGCGTGTAAAATTTAAACTCGTCCTTTGTTATCCAGTCTAATATTAGATATTACTGATGTTTCACTCGCTTACTATAGTAACAAATTATGAAAAAAGAAATTTTCTTTCCTATGGTTTAAAAAAGGCAGTATAACAGACGGCCTAATGTTACTTAATTTACCTGATTTATGAAGAACTAATTTCAATTAGTATTTCTTATTAGAATTTTCTCACCTAGAGTGGATGACGCAGTTGGTACAACTAAAACATTTACAGAGTAATACCACGTTTTGCTTTAGAGCCTAATTTAGTTTTCAGTATCCAATATTAATATTAAGGACTACTGTTCTAAACAGAACCGAGAACTTTATCTGACAGGGGCTGGTACAAGTATGAGTAATGGTCTTTGCCATAAGTAGCACTTGGTACAGCATCCAACGACATTAAAATCGTAGTGAAGGCAATCGCCTAACTTCGTCACATACATTCCAGGAACAAGAACTGCCGCCTACCAACGTAATTTGGTCGATTATTTAACCAAAATTCCGTATACTTCATTTGGCAAAACCAGTTCCCGGTTGCTTACGTAAGCCCAGCTTAATGAAACAGTTTTATATTATGAAAAATGAGGTTGATTGTGTGCAATGAATTGTGACAACAATTCTTCATCCTTTGTCGTCTTACTAAAAGGGCATTTGGCAGTTACCGAAATACAATGGGCATAATGGAATTAACTGTTGAAAGAAGGTTGTAGAAATGATATGAACCTAATCATTTGTTTCATTCAGACGAATTTTTATTTTACAGCATTCACATATTATTGTGTTATTTATGTCGTCTGCCACTGAGCACTCATTTGAGCAACGGTTTACTGAACTAAACCTCTTATGAGCCACCTATCTGCCAAACACGCGAATTTGCTGACCATTGTTACACTACCACAGTGGCGCGTTTTGAAGAGTCTGCTTTGGAAATCTTTTCCACAATGAAAACGAATGAAACGCATTAGCACTTCTTTCTATGGCCAACTTGCAGAAAACCCCATCTGGTAATCATTTTTCACATCTGTGGGTCTGTCGCTGTAGCATAGGCACGGCATATTTCACGCCTGTGAAATCGCCACCAGGTATAGGCCGTGCAACGCACCCTCACTGAAAACTGTTTCCTTCACACTGCAGTCTGAAGTGTGGTCACCAGTCAATATCACGTAACAACGGCCAACCATAAAGTGCGGTTTCAGAAATCCGGGAACACAATTGCATTCCTCAGATTCCGCACAACAAAATGCGCAGATTGTGTTAGCGGGATTTATACTCATGCTGGCGAGGCCATATTGGAGCCTCTTATATCACTCGGTACTGTAACCACAATACTGCCCCCCGTCACACGAATTCCCACAACAGTTTCATTGGACCGCTTGGCTGAGTCCCGATACCTAACGACACTATGCACCGTCTCAACGATTACTTCTCACATACCGTCCAAATAGTTTTGCTCAAACTGCACAGTAGTGCTGGAACACTAGACTGAAATCCAGCCATCGCCTTTTCATTCGCAACCAACTATCTCCAGCTTGGTCAATCAATGCCGTCTTCGTCCATTTCCGTCTTCTTCAAATAGCTTACAACTGCACGAAAGGCCAATCTCTACTGGTGAGCTTGGTTTATAGTGTTAAATAAATGCATAATGAAATAACACGCCAACCACTTGCACGTGGCTACAGACTAGCTGTATTTTCAGTCATAGTATGTACGGAAACAAGCCACTCTTACATCCATATGCAATCCGTTGTCGCCTCAGAGTTTGGTTTTCTGCAAATTGATGCATAGGGTATTGCGAGATTCATCGTTCACATGATCTATCTATGTCTGTTTGAGCGCACGCTCCCAATTTTATGGCCTAAAGTGACCGTTTGTTCAATATATCACTCTGAACTCCCCAGCATTTCCATCTTAGCACCTATTTACGAATTATGAAGCTTCAGCAGTGCATTGAATCCCTTTGAACTGTTTGTTTTCATATCCAAATCCAAGTCAAGGTCAACAGAGATCATCTACTGTAACAGAAAACACGGTGTAGATCTGGATCATTCTCTCCTACTAGCGAGACTGGGGATATATTTATCAACTACCTATGAAGCTTACGTAGTGCCAAAACACTACCTTCTCAGCAGATATTATGTCCCTTTTCATAGATCTTCTACAACTATTGTTACACTTTCCTCTTCCATTTATTAGTAACTCCTCAGTATTGCTAGTTTCTCCACCAATACCCCGATAGCAAATTCTCATCTCTGTTTAATGGCAGAAACCGTTTTGTCTCCAGTGGCAGATTAGACTCACCTCATCGAAAATCTGTATATAGGCTGACGGAGGGCACCACAAGTTCCATGAAGATACTGGCTCAAACCATAAATCAGATTTGTGGGACATTTTGGATCACGTATATTTCGTCATGTTCCTTTTAGGCATGATGAAAAATGCGTTGTGGTGAATTACGTGAAAGGTTACCACAATGTGCTAGTGATTCGAACGTGTAAGTTTTAGATGGCAAATTACAAATGAATAATGAGAGAATACAGATCGGTGAAAAGTTATTCATTGCAATGTAAAACTGAATTTAGAAACTTCATTGCACGTGGGATAGAAACAGAGTGATAGAATGGTACCCTGAATAAATTCTGTCGTTGAAAGTAGTTAAGACTTTGTGACTATGACTACGTGTTAATTATTCACGGCTGATGAATGGGTCAGACAGGGGACTACCATTTACACACGTTCGAATGCATCAAAACAGCCTCAACTATAAATACTAGTGGCTTTACAAATCCTCTATGATGAGAAATTTAGCCTATGACAGGTAATGACATTACCTGGGAAACTTAAATGATGATGGTCAAGCTGACCGGACCAGTTTTTCTCATCTCACAGGAGGTTCGATGCTATAGAAGTCTTGGAACATACAAGTCCACAGTATCAAATGGCGTGATATATCTTCCAGGCAGTGAACATGCACCAGCATCATGGATGCCACTCTAGCATAATCCACGGTATTTTCACGGAATAAAATTTGGCTGTGTAAACATGTTAACGCTGAGGATTAAATGAAGGCAAATTCGGTTTGCAGTCTTGTCAGCAATCCGTCCGAACTGCTGAACTTATCACACACTGTATCTTCATTAGTACCCAATATACTTATAAGAAATATGTCATCTATGAACCCTTCGTTTAGTGTGGAGCCTTGAGCCATTATCCGATAATGAGTACCAATAGATTCCGCTAATTTGTTTCCGTGCCAAGGAATTTTCGCGTACATTTTTCTGACTGTATAATTTTCCTTATGGTATTTGCTTCACACTGCCTACTAGCAAGGTTTTAAGTAGTAGGTTAATAAATTCGATCCTCCCAGGGCGTATAAACATTTTGCCCCCCCCCCTCTACATTATCGTCAGTCCGCGTATTTCTTTTTACTAGTCTTGAGATTTTTTCATCCGTTCTTTATTTCTCCGTTCTCTTTTTCTCGTTTCCATTCTAAATAGTGTGCATTACATCCTTGAGGTCGATATGTGAGCATTTTTGACCATCAAGATCATTCTTAGCACCTCATCCACGAACACTGGCGCGTTATGTGGGTCCTGGTTTTTCTTTCCATGTTGTTATGTTTGTCCCGAGTTGGACGGTTGATTCTTGTAAACTCTGTTGGCTGCTCCTTTTAGTAAACGTAAGTTAACATCCTCAGATAGTGGTTTGCATCATCTTTGTGTGTATTTCCTCGTCTATTTTCTATGATAACATTTTGCTCATCGAGTTCCTCTTTGACCGTGTCTTTACTGTTGCCTGGACTCCAATCCCAAACTCATTCGTATTTACCACATAATACAATGTCATTTATTTTATTCAAACTCCGTCCAATGGTGCCATACTGGTGCATACTACATGGGCAACCATAAAGGATCGGCCGAATATGGAACTGCTGTGACGAAAGTTACCTTGGGATGTAGAGTTACAATATTTGGAAGGATGATGCAGAATATGATCGGTGGTGCGTACTAATGTTCACTGAAAAAAGTAATTGGCGACAAATCTAGGAGACAGACAAGAATTTTTCAGTGACATGTAGGGAAGATTTATGAATCTGAAAAAGGAACTGTATATTCTAAAATAGGATGAGATAATTTCCAGGATGAACGAAGTGCATCACCCAGTGAAGTGACTTCACAGCTGGTGGGGGAGAGATAGCGACCAGGACGTGAGAGAATAGTTACCAAGCGGAATGCGGTGGCAAAGAGGAACAAAATAGTAGGAGAGAGAATGGTGGAAAACCTTTTCCCGACGAAGGCCTGGTTACACTGAAGAAATGACAAGTACATTATTTTATTGAGTCTCGTGTGGCTTTTCGGTTACAGTGTTGCCGTAATTTCTGTTCACATGCCTACCATATTGAGACACCTCAAGAAGGACTAAAGCTCACCTTATCTGGGCCATTCTTTATTGAATTAGTTACCTTTGCACCATAGTTAACATGACCTGGACATTGGAACTGTCATGTAGGAAGTCCCCGGTAGGCCTTAGCGAAATAAAATGGGACAATATCAGGACTGCATGTGGATGGAACCCGGTAACACGATTTTATTCACGGAAGTCAGCAGTAGGCTTGGTTGTAAACGCGTAAAATAGAAGATAAGCTATCTGTGTGGTATATTATTGCCAAGCAACATGATGATCGGACGATTCTGAAACTGAAACAGACATGGAAGGCTGCAGTCTGGAGGGTGTTCCGACAGGGGGTTAGCACGAGCAAAATAGCAAGTGGCAAAGGGGAGGTTCAAAAGGTCCATTTTGTTCATCGTTTTTATGCACAGAGTGCTAGCTGATGCACCATTATTAGAATCGCTTCACTGAACGATAATATCTTCGATGTTGGATTGCGCAACAATGCTTTGGAACACTGGATCAGGTCATCTTTGTGACCTGATGCAATAAAGTGTCTTGCAATCGAAGAAGCTGGCAGTTTCGTGTCATTGTATATTGCCCCAGCAGGTTGCTTCATCAGGTTTGACAGCCATTTGGGTATGTGCTCTGACACTCGTTGAGTCAAGCAACGACCCATCATGCCAATGTATACGTCACCGCAACTGCAAGTGAACTGATAGACAATATGTGAGACATTGGGATCAGCAAGACTGTTTGAGTGATTTTGGAAGCAAAACCTTTTGGTCGTCTGCAGAAAACACAACTGCGCCGCTGTGTATGTGTGCCTTGGAGCTGACTTAAGATTACAATTTATTTGATTAAATAAATGATCTCCTTTAAAAACCAAAGTGATAAAAACTTGCTTCTTTTCTACGTTCATTGTTTTCTCGCGCATAAGTCTCGGCTTCTGATGTTGTCTGATAAAGTTTTGCGGATAGCCGTAGGCCGGCAGCGTCCTTTTTATAGACTTCTCTTCGTTTTGTACTTGATCTTCTGTACAGATTCTCTGGGCTCTGTTGGAGAGAGTTCTGACCAATCCGCGTTTGTAAGCCACTGGAGCGAAGCTAAAGAATTGTAATTAACGACCACCCCAAGTTGATTTTCGGTGGATTCTGCGCTATAGAGTCCCATCCTGAAGCCTGGTTAATAAAATATCTAGAAAGGGCAAATTGTTATCACATTCGTCTTCGTGAGATACACTGAGGTTTGGGTGGATAGAGTTAAGAACTTTAATGGAAGGGATAAAATGTTCTTCAGTCGTAAAAATTAAAATATCATCAACGTATCGTCTGTAAAATAGAAATTGGGAAATATTATCACAGACCTATTTTTCGATCATACCTAAAAATACATCTGCCAAGGTTGGGCCCAGAGGGCTTCCCATGGCCACACCATCAGTTTGTTTGTAGGCGTAACCTTCAGAAGCTAAAGGAATGGTTTCCGTGCATAGAAGAATGAGGCCTTCAAGGTATTCAATAGGAACAGGCAAGTGAAAGTTGTGCGAAGAAATAAAATCACAGGAAATCTTCTGTCTCGCGAATAGTTACCTTTGTAAAACGTGACTCAACACCGACGAAATGCATTTTATCAGAAATCACTGAAATACTGTTTAGCAAACTCGCGAATTCAAATAAGTCTTGTAGACAAAATGGTGTTATGTGTTTCCGAATGGGGGTGATAATCTCGACAAGCCGCCGGGCAAGTTTGTGATGAGTCGAGTTTTGCGTGCATAATATCTACCTCAAAGTGACTTCAGGCTTGTGAACTTTTAGTGACCCTCTCCAGAACGGCGTCTGTGTTCAATGTGGCTTTGGCTTCTTGTATGTGGTTTCATAAATGAAACCGTGTGGGGCTAAAAGTTGGAGTAGTCTTGATATTTGTTTTTCTGTCAGCATATTGTTCTCTGGAGTGGTGTCCAGTTTGAAAAGCTGTGCATCGGAAAGTATCTGTTCCATCCTTTCCATGTATTCTTTCTTTTCCATAAAAGCGATGCCTGATCCTTTGTCCTGCCGTAGAAACAATAAGTCATTCACTTGTCTGAGTCGTTTAACCGCCTCCCGATATTCTTGTGATAAACATTACCGTTGACGTATGGGAGAAAAGAGGTTTTGTTCAGAAATACCAACCATCTTGGCTTTAAACCAACCGGCTTTGTCAGATGACGTGGACACTAGATCCTTTAACTGATCACAATGATTCTCTAAATGAAGGCGTCTTTGTGGCTGTCTCCATTGTTTGGGTGGCACTTTGAAGTTTAATCCCAGAGTCAAAACCTCACTTTAAACAGTGGTCAACTGATAGCCGTCCAGGCATTCAAGGGGGACCTAGATTCTAAATGGAACGGGGTCCTCTCCGACAGTCAGCTTTGAGCATGTTCACTGGACGGACATATGTGGACATCAGGATCAGTCTGATGTGTTTCACCATTGAACGTTTCCGTTTGTTGCATATTGACTTCGTGAAAGCTAGTCACGCATTATGTCTCTCGCAGTTGATGTGAGATTAAATTTTACGTTTCCCCCTAATTTTTAGCGGGGTTTAGAAGAAATATTTTGTGCACTGGTGGGTATGTAGCTTGTGCACTTACATCGATGTATTTCTGAACGTTTGATTGGCCGTGATCATTACCTGTCCTGTGCAATGTGAACTGAACTGAACTGACGGCCCTTTAACGGGGTGTTTTGCTCGTGTCGTACACGTCTCTGGTTTTGGAAACTTTTATCGTTTGGGCTCATTTTCATGGTATATGCTCACGTATTTATTACTGATTGGTTTTTGTAGCGCCGTACATTTGTACCTTCTTCCGCTGTTTCAGTTCCATCTTTTTGTGGGACTCGAATGTTTTTGGATTTTTAATTTGACAGGCGCCTACGGGACCCATTTCACGAAACAGACTTAGAGTTGAATGTACTGACGAGTGCGTAATTCGTACTCAGGCTGTCCTGAATCAAAACCTATGGCGACCAATAAATATCCGTCATTATTAGTTTTTATTGCTTTCTTCCTGGTGGGTGGGTGGTTACGTAGCGGTGACCGCTATTATGCTTGTAGTTTAATGATGAATTCGTAGTGTTTGTTGTGGTCAGAGGATTCCTTTTCGATGAAATCGACTACGATTACTCGTTTATTTTTGTAGCCGTGCTACCGTACCTATATCGCACCCAGGCATGAATAGCTATTCAGACAGGTAAAACCATCGCCTCAACCCAGGGGCCTGCCAAAAACAAACTTAGAAATAAGAACCGGACCCTATCTGCAGAGCGGCTCACCCAACAAGTACTGTCCAGCCGTGGTTCTTATTGAAGACGTACTAGATGAGACGAGGAAGATCTGTTCACTGGAAAAAGAAAGCAATCCTAGGTCGTTTACCATAAGATTTCCTGGCAGACAGAAATGAGAAATAACACTGTAACCCCTGTGAGACGCATACAAGATTTCAAACTGGTGGATCAAATAGTCATGCAGGCAAGCCAGCAAACTATGACACCTTCTGCATTAGAAGAAAAAGTGTAGCAGCCTCTCAAGCTCTCTGCCCGAGGCTAGACATGATCTAATGGAGAGTAGTGTAGTGTCAACTGGACGGGCTACAGTAGTACTATATATCAATGCCTGTGGCATTAGAAAAAATGGATGAAGTTAGTTCACGGGGCCGCTCACTTTTGGACTGAATTAGTTGTAGTCTCAGAGATCTGGTTGTCCCAAAACAACCCTATCCCACGGGGATTGCTAGACCACTATCTTGTCCATCTATAAGACAGAAGAAATGGCACAGCGGGTGGTGGAGTAGCCTTCCTCATCAGAGAAGGACTGGTGCACATGGAATCAGAAAGTAGGTTGTGTACAGCAAGGAGTCAAATATGCGCTTCAATCGTAAGAGTGCAAACTAGATAGACTGCTGGTGCATGCGTATGCTTGAGTCCAAACTCACACTCAGACGAAGATCAATGACTGAGGGATGCGCTACCGCAGTTCGAGGAATCGTCAAGCGCACTTCTAATAGTGGGAGACTTTAACATGACAGGTGTGGATTGGACAACAGGTAGAGCAGAGGATGACTTCCTTGACTGGATGCAATAAAGGGCTCTGATTTGTCGTATTAAAAGGAATACAAGATACCGATCAGGGCATCGCCCTGCACTCCTTGGTCTAGTCATCACAACGCATAAAAAGGACACGAGTGAGTTTGACTTGCTTTTATCTTTTGGCAGAAGTGATCATGTACCCATCGGATTTGACGTCTGTCTCAGAAGTATGAAAGCCGGAAGAAAATAATGTCAAAATTTCAACAGGTTAAATGATAATGCTTTTAATAATAATACTAATGTTTTATTTAAGAGAAGTCCTAGGAATGCTGCATTGTATGATCAAATGGTACAAGTGATGGCGGAATCCCAATTTTCAGGAGGATAAAACATATATGTGAACGAGATGAAGTGTAGGAAGAAGTTTTGCTTTTCACACATTATGCTGGTGTAATGGGCAGGCTGTTAGCAGCCATAATGGTGTTCGATTAATGTAAGTGTAGGATCCTGTTGATGCACTTACTGAGCCTTTATGCTCGTGGAATTTTCTGCTTTTTTGTATTTTACAGATCTAACACGAGCAACCCTCACGGAAGACATTGATCCTTGCATACTACACTGGTGCCCGACGAAGGCAATGCTTAAGGTCAGGTGGTTAAGCCGACCGAAACCAAAAGGAGTTGATTGGAAAGAGGAAATATCTATAAAATGTTTGATAAAGAAGGTTGCAACGATTGAAGAATCAAACAGGACTGACGAGCATTCAGTTTATCTTCGTAAGAAGGAGAATTTTCCAGGGATAAAGTAAAGAAGCAATGGCTTGCATGAGAGGAATCTGGATTGAAAATCAGGCTACGAACATGAACGTAATGTCAGATACAGGATACAATAAATTAATCGACAAACACGGTGATATATTTCGGTGGCTGGATATTGGCAAGGTCGACGACACTTCTGAAAAGAGATCGCCAGATTGATGATGAAGGAAAGGGCGGCAGAGAAACAGGCAAACGTTAAGCGAATGGTTTGCTTTATGATGGGCGGATCATGATGTATCAACGTGAAAACGGGAATTGGGGGATAGATCGATGTGATATGCGTAGCTTCGCAATAGCAGAGACAAGTAGCTTGTAAAAGAGAAGACAAAATAAATGACAAGTAAACGTCTATCGATCGATGTTAATTTGGAAAGGTGGATCACGTGATGATGACAGAGCAAAACTTTGCGTTGCAAGTGCTTATGAGACGAGCAAGTCTGGAGAGTACGTGGTGCTTTGCAAAATCAGGAATTTGCTGTGCAAGAGCTTTACGTGGGCAAGCAGTTGAACTGATGGCGGGAGCAGACAATCACCAATTCATTGATTGCTGGAATACCCTGGATAAACATATTTCACAATGCGATATGGTTTGGAGATAGCAGTACGGTAGTGGATAACAACAATAAATATGCCAGTGGTGGAACATACAGATAGAAGTGATAGAAATGATGTGCTTGTGTGATGATCGAATTGCCCGGAACGAAGTTAGGAGTCACGCCAAATGGCACTGGAGTGTACTGCCTCTAAAGCATGCAAATTATGGAATTTTTATAGGAAATACAAATATGAAGAAACGCATGGGGAAGCAGCATTCGGATCGCAAGCGCACGAGTAGTCATCCTCCGTTACTCGAAAGTTGTTAGGCAACGGAGTTCGATCGAAAGTGTGGACTTTCACGGTAGATGGGCACATTACGTAATTAAAGTCCGAAGTGGAAAGAACCATGCTGATATAATTTTGGTTTTGTGGAAATAAACTATGTGTTGTCGGCAACATGTCAGATTGAATGAACTTTGTCTTGGACTAAAATTTTAATGCTGAATTAATCTGAGGATGACCTCAGTATGATCTTGGAGAATGGATATGTTTACGGATGGGACTGGCTATTAGTTTGGTGTGAAACATCGGGGAAGTGGAAAACGAAAGATTTACCAGTCCTACGTTCACTGGATAGTACATAAATGAAATAGTAAATTTTTTCGAGTTTGAAATGAGTTAAGTTATAATGGCGATACTAAAAGCGAGCACGATGGGAAATCGATAGTAATTGGAGGAGACAAGGAGAACGCATGTCTGCGGCAGTCGAGCACATGTAGGGTATTTTGTAATAACACCTTGAATAACCCATCTAATGGTCCTTACGGTCACCAATCACAATCTTCCTGCGCTAAGTTTTTGCTAACATTTCTGACGCAATCTCTGGGGGTGCATCTACTCAACAACCATCCCACCAAACGCTAGTGTTTATAAAGATCGTAAACACTGAGAAAGGATATGTCAGATCATTGGTAGGCGGTAAATATAGAAATAGGTTTTGCAAACTGCTTTATTTTAGGCAGAAATGAGTACAACAAAATCGGTATTTGCCAACCACGAACCATCAAACCATATCTTACCGGGATCTGGAAAAGAATTAGTAAATAAAACCAAGCACACTATTATGTATATATCAGAATGCTTCTAAGCAATGAAAGTGGTAGATTCATGAAAAAAGCAAAAGCTGTAATGTTCTATGAACGGAGGCTGTTATTACCTTCAAAGCAAAGGTGATAAATTTCGGCGGAATTAAGTCTCAGGGATAGTGCAAAGTACCTGGTTATTGGCTTCATTTCGACTGAAAGTCATCTATGTCGGAAATTGTGGTTATTTGCGTCAGTCCTATTTGGATGTAGAGAAAGTTTTGCTACTTGATAGTGGAACTGTAGTTTGAATCACACTGCAAAGTTCCCAGATCTTGCCCTAGTTTTTCTAAGTGAAATATCGAAAGAGTTTGCTCTGTTGAAACGGCCTTCAATTGCCTTTAAAAATACAAAATTTCAGCGCCAAAAAGTCAATAACATGCATGGCCATTATTGTAAGCTTAGTTCAAAAAGTATGTCGGGCCCGAAAGAGGTTTGGAGTGTATCGAAAAAAAGATGCACCACGTGGTATGCTTAACGAGATATGATTTTCCGCCGAGGAATTCGTGTTACTGACAGTATATCTCCTCGTTTAGTTAATATAATTCAATTTCATGATAAAGCAGCGCAAAGTGGTACTGACCGCTTAAATATGCATTCACTAAGCAGGAGATTTACACAACAAAACACTGATTTGCTACGCGAATCGGCATACAGTTCTTTTACTCCGAACTGCATGCACTTCACATCTGAACACCAAGAGAATATGACAGAGTCCAAAGCTCACGGATCAATGTACCAACAAGGTGACCGAACTATCAGTGGTATGCAAGGACCAGTTTTCCTCCCTGGAGTTTTATGGTGTTGGTCAAATAACACAAAACTCCAAGAGAGTGAATCTCAACGGGTATCTCAATGAGAACCACAGCTCACAATAACCAGACACCAGTATGGCTGTTGTTCTTGGACAGAACCAATGACGGTTGAGATATGCGTGGTCAAGTTCCGGTGAACTAAAGACTAGTTAGGCACTTCTAATAAGCATGACAGTGCTAGATTCGCGGTCAGTTTTCGTCCCGCCCTGGCGTTTACCTGCAAAAAAGACCAAAAAACGGGCAAATTTATCCAACTTATACTGTACAATAAGAAGGTCCCCAAAGTTTCCACAAAGGAACTCAGTTCGGCTAATTGCTTCCTCTTTGAGATCGGGTCGATAAACCATAACAGTTTTCAACTAAATGAAACCAAATTTCAAAGTTTTGTACTTTTCTGAGCCTCAGGGCAAGAAAAGAATCATCTGGAACTGCACGACAAAAATGGGCATTCAAAGGATCCTTTTGCGACAGAATAACCCGGCTTCTCTTCTGGCAGTGAAAAGTTGAATTTCGAATCGAACTTAATGGAAGAAACAGTTATAATAAAACCACGCTTCAAAACATCTAAACGTCAACACGGAAAATTAGGTTTTCTTACGAATATGATAGACACGTTCTATGCACAGCTTAAAACAAGATTTTAAATAAAATTCCTGGTGAAAAATGCATACCATTTACTTCTATAGGTCTCAACTAAATTTTACCAAGTGAATAATCAAACAGAAAACTATCAACGGAAAAATGAGCAAACCAGTTTGACTACGGGGTATGTGGAAAAACGTAATGTGCAATTTTCGCAACGTAGTAAATGTAGAGGTAAATATATTGGTATATTCATCGTAAAATTCAACAAGAAGCTGTGCAATGTTTCATTGCCAATGTTACTGGACATTTCGTCCTAAAGCTAGCGTTGAAAATTCTGCGTCTTGGAATAATGGTAAGCACGAATATTTTCTAGGTCAAAAATAGAGAGTAAATTGACTAGGAGAATAGCAGGGGGGAACTCTGATACCAAAATGTAGAAAATTGTACTGATACAAAACGAACGGCGTAATAATGGTGATTAGTTCGCCGGAGTGCCTATCAAGTAAAATCTGTGAAAATGCTTCTTTCATGTCAATTTTAAAAAGATACTCTGGACTACGGAGTTCGTGGAGAACGTTCTCAGGTTGGAGAGCAAAACAATTGGACCGTTTCAGTAAAATTATCCAAAGTAATGCTATAACCACCAAAGATTCTGGGAGTTTTGCTATCGCGTTTTAACGGAGTAACAACCGAGGTGGCTCAAGCTGAAGATCTCACCGGTGCCAATATGCCTTTACGCGCCAAATCGTCTAATATCTTTTTCTCGGGCTCATAAGTCCGAGAGGAATAATGCGGTGGTTCACGAAAATTAGAGAGTCAGTAACCTCAAGATGCAAAGAATCGATTTTGATGCCGCCGTAAACTGTAAACCAATCACTAATCAAACATCAAATGCAGGATTGCCGAGAATCAGACAAAAAATTCAGTGAAACATAGAAATCAAGCTGTTCAAACCAATAATGGAAACATCCAGGCCAAATACGAGGTAAGGACAGTTATGGGTATTGGATTGTTCATCAGCAATAAGTGATTTAAATGAACCAAGCAAATGTAGCTGGTGACCAGTAATGTCTTTTACTGAAATGAAAATAGGTTGGAGCTGTACATGAGGAATGCTTTTCTCTAAAACCTCCTAAGAAGTAAGTGAATCAACACGGCTGGTGTCCATAATGAGTTAGTGTCGAAAAGAATGACTAAGAATAAACGAACGGGTAATATGGAGATAGTTATCGGAACTGACAGTGTATACAGCAAGAGATTGAAAATCTTAAAGCAAACGGCTATCTTCGGCGCAGAGGCTCAGTGAAGCGATTCTTTTTACTTTTACATACGAACTGAATATGGCCCACCTTAACACAACTGACACTTTGCATTACAAAATGTACATGTCAGTCGGGAATGTTTCCGACCACAATAATTGCACTCATTTAATTTCTTGCTTGCGTGAACTGGCCCCGAGTGACAGATTTGACCGAAGTGATTACCTGGAGGTAAGTACTTCACTAATCTCGGTGGTGGATCAAAGGAGGACTCAGAGTTTTTCGCACAAAAAAACCGGGGTCTCGTTAATGAAAGCTCCACGCATGCCTTGATATTGCTCATAAAGAAGTTTGACAGACCAAAAAGTGCATTCATAGAGCAGAAGATGTCTTTGCCACAACTCGGACAGTTGATAGCGGCAAATATTCTGTCTCGTAACTTCACCTAGAGCTGATCACCAAAACTGCATCTCGTGGCGTGTGTCTGCAACTGTAACACAAAATCCCGTGTTGATTGGTTGGCACTTGGCATGAACGAATGGAACTTCGCCCTTTCAGTAGGTGCGAAATTAGCCGGTTGAAAATGTCTCTAGCAAAACCCTCAAAGATTCGTACGAAAAAAACACTGGAGAACTCGTAAAAGCCCCATTCTTTACGAGTGGATATGTCTTGTCTGTATTCAGACCTCGGGATTATCCCCGATCAGTGATTCCTTGATCATCCAATCCCAACGGAAAAGTAAAGACGAACAAGTGCGGAAACTCTATTTAAGTGTAAGAATGAGGTAGGGAATACGTGAATGCGTACAGCTTTGTTACTGATTTCCCAGCGTGATGTGCAGATATGATTGGTTAAGTAGGATCATGGTGTTTCATACGTCTTGTAAATTGGTGGGTGGGTGTGAAAGGTAGGCAGTAGGCTGTCTGTTAGTGGTCGATGGTAAAAATGACATGTTATGGGCCGACTGGTCCATGAGCAAATGCGTGATGACTTCACTGCTGTGTGAGATATGCGGGCCTTGTCTTTGGTCAGCGTTATTAAAGAACGCAGTCCATGGGTTGGAAGAATGTGAGCTGCAGCTTCCCCGGAGTCATGTCTTCAGGGAGATTTCCGACTTCGTGACACCTCTCCTTTTCAGTCGGATAAGGTGGCATAGAAGCGTAATCTTTGGTTGATTGGGGTAACACCGTTGGTTTTCGCCTCCGGCTTGTTCACCTGAATGGTTAAGGCACTTGTTTTTCTCCTGGTGATGGATTTTCTTGTTCCTGCATTGACTAGTGGAGCCTATCCAACAACAGTTCCAACGGTAACTCCGAAAGTGTGCTAGCTGTCGCGTTTTCAGAGAGAATTTGGACTCTGTTAGATTGGGCTTACCTTGCAAAGACTGTTGAGAAATGCTCCGTATTCTCAGAATCCAAAGATTTACGAGTTAAACATCGTACATTGAAACGCTCCCTGTAGTTCTCAACTTCACATGCATTACTGTGGACATTCTGCGACTCCATATTACAGATATCCACAGTGGGAACTAACCGGGATGCCTAATGTTGCGATGGGAACTTACCCTCAAGGACCAGTGCTATAGTAATGAAAGTAGAAAGCTCTTCGACTCGAACTTAGCACACTGAAGGAATGAGAACTCCGGTTGAAATGGGACATAATTCGAAATTGTATTCTGTGCTGTTGTGATGTATAAACATTCCATTATGTAAATTATGTATTGTGAATAATAGTTATCACAGACGACTCCCAAGCAAAGCTGTTGTAGAGCGGATATCGTCTAGCCACCTCGACCACCCTTCTTGATCCTTCTCAGTTACTTCAGAATCCCATCCTAGGTTCTGGTGACAAATATTTTGGAGTAGCCTACTAGCAGACAATCACGTGAGAGCCACAAAACCCAATAGATCATAAAGTGAAGCAACACATCATAGTTTACCCCTGGTCGTTAATGGAACCTCGGACAAATGAAGTGAGAACAGAAAACAGTCATCATGAATATCCTATTGAAGGCCTAGTACATTTTGGTCTATGATTTTTTCAGATCATAGACGAAGTATGTGTCCTTGTTTCCACCCTATGACCTTTCCTCTGACAGTTTGAGGCTGTTCGATACCCAGCGTTAAAAGTGAAACCCACCTATTCTAGTTATCTCAATTAAGTCCTTTGCCACATGTAAGGCTTCCTCCTTATTCGGTGGCGTCAGAAGGCGGTAGTCCAAATAAAGGTTATTCTCCGCCGAGGATAATGCTAGTGAAGAAGAGTGTAAGCTGTTGTGCTCTGCTGCTTTTCGTAAAGCCACAGTGGCACAAAAAGGTTAGACAGCTCCAAACGGATAGACTTTCATCATGTGAACTATCGGATTCTCGTTCAAATCGTTGACTGGCCAGTAGAGGAAAATTAAAGCTCACCTGTCATGCTTCGCACCTCTAACTTGCAAGAACATCTCTTCTGTGTCGGTTGAAAGGGGCACGACATATCTACAGAACTCGAGGGAGTCAGTTCCTTGTAATAGGACTTTGTTGAGCGAAGAGCTATCATGAACGGCCGCCCACTCCAATACCACTCGTACTTTCCCGGGGTTGTTCGGGAGTAGACATAGTAGCTTGGCAAGAAGTAACATTTTCTCTTGGCGTCCGCTTGTAAAATATGGCTCTCACGTATCCATCGTGCTCATGATCGCAAATGACCTGATTGTACTTTGACAATAGCTCCGAATTCTTGAGCAGACGTCTCCTGACTAGTGACAAACGATGGTCTGTCACTAGGCGAATATAGAGCAGTTCACTTCTACCATTGCTCCACGGTAACCCAGTCTTATAGTGTCCATCGATACACTTTAAGCTTCCATCAGCTTGGCTGAGAGCATGTCTGTCCTCAAATGATTTCAACTTCCCACCCACCGGTTTGCTTTCACTAGACTCGTGGTGCCTTTTTCACTTGCAGCAATTCCACACTTTTCAAGTAGTTGATCATCGCAACGTCATCGTGTGAAGCTTCATACTGTGGCCTTCTTAAAAAATAACCTACAGGAGATTAAGCTGCGAAAGGTTAACCTTTTTGCACGACCCTTTGATCAAGAACCTAATGGGTTTCCGGCACGTCAAAACTAAACAAACCTCCAACTTTGTTACAAGTGAGTTTCCTGAATTTCTGATGAAATTTGTAGGTTATTGTATCTGGATGACAGGACAAATATGCCCTGGAAGCACACGACCAGTTTCGTGGTTGTTGCCGCTCATCAGGTATGCATACCCGATACTCTCCTGCTCAATTAACCCTATAGTTTAGTTCTCCGCATTAGGTTCATCAACTTATTCTCATCTGAACCGAATGCAGTGTGCATGGACGAAGAGTTCATGTTTAGAATCACAAGGTAATTCTCCAATGAATCGCAGTCTAGAAATTGTGACCTTATACAAGCGTTCTTCTTGGAATAGGCAACATTAACTAAAGAAGACTCGGAGAAACGAAATACCAAACCTGCTCACAGCCTGTTGAGGAAACTTATTCCCATTTTGGTCGGTGTATAAGAAAAAGTAATACTTTCAGCCAGGAAAATATTGATGACACTGATAGAGCAACGGCCGTTGGATGTCGAGACACGAGTGCGTTGCTAGTTAAAGTGGGAACAACTGTAAACAGTGGGTCTTTGGTATTTATCACTTCCAGTGACACATATGATATCGCTCTGACTTCGAATGACTTACTCATGCAAAGACCCAACTAAGGCAGCGAATTGCCAATAACACTAAGGAGCACCTACCTCCACGGTTGAAAACTGGCAAATTACCCCGCATAGGTGTTTTGGAGACGGTGGATGCGGGAATATCTGCCAGCCTTACTGTCCAGCCAGAATTGGTTCAAGAAGGAGACATCGTTCAAGCTAGGTACCCTGGTACTCCAGGGTGAAAAACAAACACACCGCGAGAGATGGCCAGTTGGAATTATCAAGGATTGCCGTGCAAACTCCGATGGACTCGTGTGTGCTGTAGTAGTGAAAACCGGGAACGGAGAGTATGTTTGTGACATCAGAAAGGTGTGTCTGGTGGGGGGTGACGACTAACCACAAGAAGCCATGGCCTATAGAGCATTACCCTTGCTCGCCCCTGTATAATGGCAATTCTCTATACACTTTGCACACAAGCGCACATTCACACATACCCACGAGGATTACCTGGCTCCCGTTGTAAGTGATTTTCAAGTTTGCCACCGAATCGCATTAGATTATAATATTATCTTATACGTTTTCAAGTGCTGTTTAACATTCACGAGAACGATCATACACGTTATAAGGGTATGTCTCTGTGCACGCACTCACTAATTCGCTCATTCAAACGTACATACACTCACCTGAACTCCTGCTTGTCCCATTTTTCCAGCGTATTCGGAACCCCTGCTGGAGTTGTCCCCTTGTGGTGAGTGTATATACTACTTGGTAAGTAGCCGAGTGCTGAAAACGGAATTATGGACAGTTGTGGATTTCCAACACCACCATACCCAAGAAACTAACCGCGATGAGGTGAACGATAAAAGTTAAATCGTACTACTGCTTTTCAGTGGGATGGTGACGGTCTTCAAGTGGACGGGACAGCGACTTTGAAAAGTAGCATGTTTGCAATTTTCGGTTTATTTTGTCGAGGTTCGAACGAGCTTTTCCCAGTAAACAACCTTCCCACCTAGCGCATCTTGCTAATTATAACACACTTACCTCCGTGAACACACACCAATCGTTACGAATCATAATGGGTATGAAAGGTCGGTGAGAAGATTACAGATCACTGTGAATGGACGATTCGTAGGCTTCACTAGTGAACTGTACGATTGTGTCTGGTTCACAGTTGAGTAGATTTTAGCCTATATCGTCGGTAAGTACATGCATTGTCAGTAGGGCATAAGTAAGTAGGTAAGTAGTAGGTACACGTGCCCCACGATTCGCTGCGCTACTTTTTGTTGTGAACCTGGTCAATATCTCTTTGGAATTATTCTCAAAACCAACTCATGTCACTCAGAGTTCACTACTCTAAAGAATCATTCTCCCGAATTACAGGCACAATATGTTCTGCTTCACTATCATCTACTCGTTTTTATGAAAGATGGCGAAGATCAAGTTGGACTAAGAAACACAAACGAGACGGTTGGCAGACTGCTATTAGTCGCACTACACTAAGGAAGATGACAGTTCCCGCATTGGCCAGTACTAACATTCCGTCCCTATTTGGGAAGATGTCTTTCCTAACCAACGTCCTGAACTCACGGATTAACACGAACTCTTGTGTGGCCTGTATCTAAGAGTCTTGGTTAAATGGAAGTATTGATGGCGAGCTCGTTCTCCTTGAGAACTTTGAGTGCTTCCTTCAAGACAGAAAACAGCGCAAGAAGAAGACAGGTGGTGGAGTGATTACTTACATCAATTCCGAATGGCCTGGCAAGTCTGAAGTTATTTTTACTTTCCCCTTTAGTGGCCTTGACTGCATGGTTATTAAATGTCACGCTAAATTCTCGCCTTTTCGAGGCACGGTGATCGGTAACTTGTATAAAGCTCCCTTCTGCTCCAAAAGGGACACAGACCTGTTCTTTGACGCTTTCATACCCGTCCTGATTCAATTACTGTCTGACTGTTTATGCTTTGTTGCTGGTGATTTTATTCATGCACCTACCTCTCTCTTACTAGCTTTTGGTTTAAGTGACCTCTGTCTTATCACAAACCGTCCCGATGTTTTCCACTTACAACTGAAATCTCCTGTTTCGACGAGTGGCCAAGCTCTCATTATCATCAGACCCAAGGTTTATTCATATTCAGCGCACTGTTCACTCGTCTGGACAAAACAGATAAAAGCAATCTCTAGAAATCTGTCATCCACCAATATTAATCTTCTTCAAAGATCCCTTTCCATTGTTGCTTCGTGGTTTTCTTTCGATTGCTCGCTTTGCCCCCTAGACCTGTTTACAAAAACACTGAGTGCCGTATTTGGTTTGTGTTGTTCTATGGAGACTGAATTTTTAGCAAAGCCAGAATTGCTTCTTGATTGCTGAAGTCTCTGAGAAGGCAAAAAATGAACGTGCCTATGAACTACACGACCAAACTTCGGTGAAAAGACGCTCCATCCTGATTAAGCAAGAGATTCGACAGCTGAACATGACACTTACCCACCATTTCTTTTGTACCGCCAATAGCAAAATTCTCTGGCATGGAATCCGGCTTCTATGTGGACAACGGGCCCGATCAAAGAACTACGACGTAGATGCAGACAGCCTGAATGCCGCGTTTATTCATCCTTCACCGGATACCCTGCCATCTCATTTTCCTTCCGTTCCCTTAGATATAGAGCCATTTTCCTCAGAAGAAGTCTCCAATCCTCTTCAAACCTCAGAAAAAGTTTCTGCTGTTGGTCCAGATGGTTTACCCTTCACTGTCATCATATCTGGAGCACGTCGGCTATCTGAAATCATGACTTACCGTATGAATAAAACTGTTGATGGTGGTGCCATTCCTGCCTCCTGGAAACCCGTGACAGTGGTGCCTATTCCCCAAACATTCCAAGTCCATCATTCTGTCAAAAAGCTTTCTTCCCATTGTCCCCACTTCTGCTGCGCTCGAATAGACCGAGGGTGCTATCCTGAGTCGATTGCGTTCCTCTCTCGCTGTTCCAAATGACCCCCATCAGTTTGCCTACAAACCCACCAGATGCACTTTGGATGTAGTTGCTTCAGTTTGGCATTCCATTTCAAACAAATTAAATCGTTCCACGAATTCCTTCCGATGTATTTTCCTCTGCTATTATTTCGCATTAGATTCGGTTCCCCATTCTCTACTTCTTCAAAAGTTATAGTTCTTTGGCTGTGCCATTTCTTTACTCTCGTGGTGGAAAGATTACTTTTCCCACAGAACTCAACGTACTAGAGTTGATACAAGTTTATCGAGTACTTTGATTATCAACTCAGTTGTTCTTCAGAGTGCCGTTCTTTCCCCCTTTCTCTTCACCAAATATATTAACGACTTGACCACTCTTCCACCTGCAAAACCTTTTAAGTACACTGATGACGTCGTGCTCTGTCAATCTATCTCCAACCAACAAGACTTTAACTCTTTTTCCGAGAACTTACATAATATTCAGAATTTTTCGTCCCTTTCTGGACTACATCTCAACACTTCCAAATATTCTGAGTGTACTTTCTCTCTTTCTCATTCCTATTATCCCAATGAGCAATCAATCATCAATGGTAACCCAATTTCCAGAGCTGACTCGGTCAAATACTTAGGCGTCACAATAAGTGCCCATTCACAATCGTCTTCTCAGATTTGCGATTGCGTTAAAAACTGCGTAGACTGTCTTTTCAAATTCGTAGGCTAGGGCAGTTTGGTGCCAGACAAGCTGTCATTCTTTCTTTTGTCCATCAATGTATTCTCCCAGGCTAACTCTACTGCTCTCCTCTTATCTTTCCTGGTCTACTTAAGAAAGATTTTATCATTCTTCGCCGCGGCCTAGCCACTATCAGTCGTTCCTATTTGATTTTCATTGGCTGTCTTATCTCCAGAGTTTGCGCTTTGCATATTACAGCCTATGAAAAATTCGCTAAGTAGATTCTTGCGGACCCCACCCATCCCTTGTACCGTGACTTATCTACATGCCGTTCTCTTCCCTCCACACGTTCCGAATTTAGACTTATCCCATCCCACATAAATGTCTATCGTAATTCTACAGTGCCTTGCTTAGCACATGTTCTGGTTGACAAAATAAAAGTCATCGAGGGACTTCGCACTAACCTCGGTGGTTGGACCAGTTTTATTTCTAAAGTACCTATTTTTATGCGCATTTCAAAGTGTCATTGATCAGTTTTCCTCCATTTGGCTGAAATGTGAGTTTTTGTTAACTTGCTAAAGTCGTCAATACAATACAATACGAGAATCGGCGCCTGCATTTTAGGCCTTTGACAACGGTAGACTCTATCGGATTTTGGTGAGAGGTTTAACAACTAGCTGAGAAAAATCCTTCGACTGCTCTATATTACTCCAGGCCTGTGAAATAAATGGATTGTATCCGTTTTTTTGTTTTGTCCAACTTATATATTCGTGAACGAACCTTTGAGAATTCGAATCTAAAGTGCAATCTGTTTTTGGTCGTGACTCGTTTTGGATTTACGTGAATAAAGTGCTCTTTTTGTTACGCCGTGACTTTGGCTTTTATGTTTAACCCCTTGTGATCGTATACCTGAGATTTTCGTATGTTTGTGAAGTTGTTTATCTTTGTAATCCACTATCGTAGAAAACATGAATCAATCTTGTGTTGGACTAGAGATTCGCTTTTGACTACACATTGCTCGAAAGTGTCTTACTACTACACTTGTAACATTTGGCTTTACGGATTCGGCAGATCAGTCGAGACTATATTGGTTAGGAACTTGCTTTTAACGATAACTATTGCATTTATTCTATTGGTTGCTTACGTGAACTGGCCGAGAGTGGCCTAACTGGTTGCCTGGAGGAAGTTGCTTCACTAGCCCGGATTGTGGATCAGAAGAGAACTTCGGGTTTTGCTATGAACAAAACCGGGATCTCGTTTTTATTGATACCGGCCATAAAGAAGCTTTTAGGATTGGAAAATGCAGTCTTGGAGAAGAAGATTGTGTTGCAACTCGGGACAGATGAAACCAGCAACTAATCTGTTGTACAGTGATTCAATGTCTTCCCTTTGTTTAACGTATTACTGATTAACTGAAAGCTTGCTGCAAAGGGTGGTGGCCATTCGGCCGTTGCACGTGAAAGTTCAACACACGATCTCTCAATATGCACCAACCACCCCGTATGTACTGATTGTGTATTCCCTCTAACGGTTCGTGGGCAGCATCGCTCTGGTTATCATGTTGGCGTAATGCGAAGCATCACAGTGACAAGCAGGTGGCCTACGCATATTAGGAAGGGGTAGCGAATGCGTGCAGTGGGGATACTGCGTGGTAGGAGTTAAACTACCGGTAAGTTTCCGAAATAACTTGGGGGAGAGGCCAGAACATAGCTACACTGGAGAAAGGCGTATTCGAATAAAATGGAAAGAGCATTCTTCAATCAGTAGACCATAGGACAATGCACACTGCAGGTCAGAGGTCAACAGGACTACCTGTTCATATTCTGACTGGCTCCTCAGTATCTCTCCTTGCAATTGTTTAAGGTTCGCATATGCTCAGTTGTGGGGGATCTCCAATGGTTGTCTGAAACTTCTCTTGCAATGGAAATATCTGCTAATGGGAAAACGATCGTTGAGTGGGGTTGTATGGTTTGAGCTTGTGCTGTCTGCGTTGATGCATCGTCTAACCATGCATGTGAGTCGTCGCAAGCGTCGTGTTCAGCAAGACCATTTGAACTGTATTTCTTTCGAAGTTAGCTGACGTGCCTGATCCGTTGTTATGCTCCGGCTAGCAGGTGATAAACAAATTGTCCTATCTTTCCTGTGTCGGGTGATCCGATGTCCAATGCTCGTGGTCAGGCTGGTTTTGGGATTTTTTTCAGTACGAGAGCTGAGCACACATTGCTAGGCTGGATTTCAGTTAGCAGTAGTGTGTGTGCAGTTTGGTTGGAAGGTTTTGAGCATGTCAACAACAACAAACTGAAGCGTCAATGCTTGATCGTCGAGTATTTGTATGCGTCTACTGATTGCAGTTTCTCTGAAACGATGGACGAATTCCATCGGGATTTGTCTCTGATGCTTCGAAGCGTACTTTCAACAGACGTGATGGTCACTGCTGGGGATTTCAACGTCCAAGTTGGCCGTTTGAGAGATTCCTAAAGACACTTCGGAGGTCCATTTGATATCTCAGCCCGTCAAACTGCTAACGGTGATCGTCTCATCCAGCTGTGCTCCGGCCACAGACTACTTGAAGTGAGTACGAAATTCTGCCGTAAAAAACGATATAGCCTCACGTGGCGTCCTCCTACGTCTTCACAATTTTGGGCTCATATTGACCATATTGTCACTGGTCACCGCTGGCGTAAATCAGTTGAAGATTGCCGTTCATCTAGGCCTACGCCTATGGACTCAGATCACGCCCTTTTAGGTGCTCTTTTCTGATTACCTCCCACCCGTGGTCGCGGCAATGTAAAAGCCACCTGTCCCACTCAGCTGAGTCTAGACGACAACCGACGATCTGTTTATCAGACAGGGCTGCTAACGCGGTTATTGATGCAGCCGGATATGCCAGATGAACGCTGGCTACAGATCTAGAAAGTCCTTGTACTCCGTGTCTAATGCCACACGGGCCTCTGGTTCAAGTAGGCCCCACAAAAGATGCACATCTTCAACATCACTTGCCCTCTTGGATGCTCGTAAATCCGTCCCTCCGGATGCCACATTCAGTGAAACGCTTCAATCCCTGAGACGCCCCTGACTAGGGGCCTGAGAAGTGACCGTGAAGAGTGGTGGATCTAGAAATGTAGGGAAATGGAAAAGCCGCGGCCATTGGCAATACTCACAACCTTTTTCGTTTGATTATAAGTACCAGTCCACGGAAGCCCCGGGTAAGTGAATTCATTAAGGAATTCGACGGCTCACTGATTCACTCTCTGGGACGTTGTTCGGATCGTTGGGCCGAGCACTTTAGGAAACAACTCAGTTGGCCCACTTCAACAACGGACCTTCCAGATACACTTGCCATTTACTGGATAATGCTGGGAGGTAGCCACTGAAACCAGATCACAGAACTGCGAGGTTAATGGTTGAATAAACGGAAACCGAATTCTGCTATTAAGTAAAATATGTTAGTGATGTTTTTTAACTGCTGCTCAGTCGGGTACTTTTGTATCATTTTATTGTATCTACAAATCTTCCCACCTGACAGTTTCATTGTTTGTGGTATGGTGGAGTTCGTATGTGCACAATGACATTTATTAAATCAAGTTCGGAAAATTCCGTGGACGTAGATCGAGGACAGTTAGCTGATACGAGTGTCTTCGAGACCCCTTATTTGTAAAATACACTTCTAATGTAATGCTTCGTAGACTTACCAGTGGTCCGTTGTATGACGCCCACTTCTGGCCACTTTAATGTAAAATCCACCACAGGTTGAGGATAGAAATCACGAATCGGTCCAGAAAAATTCGTATGAACCTGGTTCCATGGTTTCAACGTCGATTGCCATGACTGTGGCCCAGTTGGTGGTGGGGATTTCAAAACTAGTGCTCGGAGACTGCACTTCTTCCCAAATTTTTGGATATATTGGTTCATAAAAAGTAAGTAAATGTAGCTGCGCATCAAGAATTTCCTTTCGTTTACCCCCGGATGTACCTCATGAAAGGGTCTCAAGAAATCCGACCTGAGTTATTCCGAGATTAATAATCTTCCCCAAAAAAATGAGCTAGTCATCTGCGGTAGATAGCAAATCGCGTCGTAAGACGAACTCGATAATCGACCGTTCAGGAATTTGCTTTGACCACCCGTGCTTCAAAATTTTTTGATTTCATTGATGATGTTGTCAGTATTAGTGGCTTTCTTGGGCGGGTCGGTCGTTGCTTTTGTGCATAATAATAGCATTTACGAGCACCTGTCGAACCTCTGTAGTGATCCCGATCGTGCTCAGAGTATGATCATTTCAAAGACACCATTTTCGATTAATTTGATCTACTATCTTTTCTGATGTTTGGTTTCGATCCCACCTTTTGGTTCGGTTGCGTACGTTTGACTGAGCTAACCTGAGCGAGAATTCCGTCGACCTCGCGTTTGAAGCAGATTCGCTTTCGGTTTCTTGCGGACTGTACGTGCACTAGGTTTTCTTTCCGCTTCGCCGTAGCATTTGTTTGCTTTCGGGTATTTCTCGTATGGGAACTATCTCGGTACTACGATATATAGAGTATACTCTCGCATCTGACCACCGATTCAAGTCTTCTCTGTTCGTTCGATAGAGGAGATTTTGTTGGTGGTGAGGTATGAGACCCCGCAAAAGACACTTTCACAGGCCGCAGTCGAACGTCTTCCATACCTTTTTCTCAGTGTCGACGGAAGCGATGGCCAATTCGTCCTCCCTTGTTTTCTGTGCCGATATTTCCAAGATAATGCATCGGCGTGCCCTTCTCTGAAAAGAATTTATGTTGAATCGGGGAGTGGTACCCCAACAAAATTTTAGCCTATCTTCGTGGTCTGTTAGTGGTATGAACCGGTATACCCTTCTTTTTACTGGAAATAGCAAGATATGGTCTGTGATGGGTTTGGAGGATGAACTTCCGTCCCTGGATCAATTTGTGCAATGTGTGTTGCAAAGATAATGGTCAAATCCTCAGTTTCAGTTTGGCTATGACGACTTTCAGCAGAAGATAGCGACCTGGAAGCGTGTGAGATAGGTTTCTGAGAACCATCGGCGAAAGGGGGCAAGATTACTGCACATATACTGCTGCCAGTAAAGTGTCAAGTGACGGACTTTAATAGGTTAACAATAGGGGAGATAGCAATATCTTTCTGAGTGACTTAAAAGAATGCAGACAGTCATGTGATCATTTCCACTGAATAGAAGAGGAGAGTAGTTTGTTTAAAGAAGCTCGAAATATGTGCTCATGTGGTACAAATGTACTGTAGTAATTGACCACGCCTAAAAATGTTGGAAGCTTACTGATGTTAATAGGTGCTGGCGTATTACAAGTGGGTTTCACTTTTTATGGGTCCGGATATCCATCAGTAGCATCAACAATAAAACCCAAGAACTTGGAACAGTTTGCAAAGCAAGAACATTTTTCTGAACGAATGTGAAAACTGAACTGGAGTATGCGATTCATTAACTAGTTCAGATGGTGGAAACGCTCATGGATGTTTTTGCTAACAAAGACAATTTCATCCTTCTGCCAAAGCAACCCCACGGTCATGGTGTCCAAAATTTACTGAAATATGGTTGGTGCGCATTTAACTCCGAAGGGTAGTTATATCTGAACACCCCTTTGCGTCTGTTTATGGTCAGTAACTGTTTCGGTTATTCGTCTGCTTCTACCTGCAGACAAGCATCTGGAAATCAATCTTAGGAAATGTGTATCTCCCTTTTATTGTGGAGAAGAAGACCTCGGAAACAGATGGAGGATACTGTTGTGTCTCCATAGCATTACTGATACATGTTGATAAGTCTGTGCACATGCACGATGCACCTTTTGGTTTCGTCACAACCACTATCGGTGCTACTCACTGTGAGTAGTTTACTGGGCTAACAACACCAGCTTCCTGCAGGTGGTTTAACTCTACTAATCTGGTCACCGGTAGTATATGGGACGGGTTTCTTTGGCCGGAACGCAGCTTCAGCTCCTTTTCTCAGGTACAATGTTGCTTTTGATGTAGTGCGTAATCCCACGCTATCCAAGGAAACTGTATCATGTTCGGTTTGGATTTTTGCGGTAAGCTGGGTTGCTTTCCCACTTAGTTTGAGAGAAGAAGGTTTCAGCTCTTTGAATGATGAAATGTCATTCACTTCTTTGCTGCTTCAGTGACAAAACTTTTAATTGGTGTGTCCCACGATTCCATTGCATCAATCCATTGGATGCCATCCAGATTAGGGGACTAATCATAAACGACGTATTCCGGTGCAGAGAATTTTTGTAATGGAAGTTACATTCGAAACTTACTATTCCAGTGATAATTGTCTAGCAGTCCGAAACATTGTATGCTAGGTTGCTAGTTGGTTGGAGGGTATTGGAGCCTAGAGCTTACAATGAGGACTGCACCGAAATGATTATTTTAGTTCAAAATCAAACTGAAGGATTAATGGAGCACTGCTCCTAGTAGGATGGATAAATTTGAGTCTAGCTGAGAGTTCAGTAACACAGGATAGAACAATACTAGAACTATCAAATAGCTCTGCATGACCCGTCAAAGTTGTAGGGTACCTTAGGTTCCGTACTGGTAGTTTTGTTTCTGCTGGTAACACCGTGTTTCTTTATGTCCTTCTTATCACGAAAATACCAGTCTCCACATTTCCAACATACAGTATGAGGTTTCGATTGAAGAGTTTGTGACGAATAAGGAGCTTCTCTTTGGTGTAACGACTTCTAATCGATTAACGTCTGTGTACGCAGGTCCCTTCACATCAGTTCTGAATCCAGTTATACGTTTGCAATTATGTGGCATTTCTTATTTATGATCTGAAGTGTGATGGCTGGGGAACTGTTCAGATGAGAGATTATACGATGGCGTATCTTCTAGTCGGGCTGTGATAGTAAAACACTGATAAACAAAGAACATTTGGATTTATATATTGATAGGTCCTTCAGCTTGAACCGTTCGGCTCCGAGGTTGATTTTCCGTGCAAATGCTAGAAAATCCTCAGTGTTTCTCTCCTTCACTTGAAGGTCAGGAAATAGGCTGTGAAAGAGAGACGACGGTACGGAGAATATCTTTACGAGACACTTCACTCCTTCCGAAAATGTTACATCAATTGGTATTTGAAGCAAGACCAAGTTGGCATACCTGTGGTGTTCAGCTGGATCAAATTTGTGCATAAGTAACCTGACGTTTTTGGTATGTTCCTATGAGTCAAAATCCACGCTCAGTTTATCTTCGAATCTTGAGCACTAGGATTCAAATGTGATCTTTGCTTCCGAATCGAATATGAGTTCTGTGAGGGGATTGGCGCGGTCATCACTTGTTAAGACAATACTTTTGCCTGATGAGATGAAAACTGATCAATCTTTTTTCGCCAACTATTCGACGAGTTTATTTTTTGCCCGGCTAATTTGCACAAACTGACTCATTTGGTTAGAAATCATTCTATTCCGATGTATAGGCGTAGTGAGGAAACCCCTTGGTAAGGTTTACCCTACCTTACACTGTCTCGTAACTGCATCTCTAGCTGATCACGAAAATTACTTTTCGTGGCTTGCGTCTACGATTGCAACAATAAATCCAGTATCGGTTGTTGATGAAAGTGGTATATTACTGTGTCTGTACGACAAGACAAAAACTCCCTGGAAGCATACGATCGGTTTCGCGGTTGTTGCCGTTCTTCGTGTATGCTTACCCTGTACTATCCTGTCCAATCATTCCCATACTAGGTTGGTTTGCACATTGTATCAGTGACTGGGATTTTGTCCGTTCAGTAGCTTCAAAATCCACCAACTGAAAAAGCTTCAGAAAGAATTCCGTCCAGGATTCGTACGGAAGAGTTACTGGAGAACTTGGCGAAGCCAGATACTTCACGAGGGAATGGGCGTCCTCTACAAGGACTGTCGGAAGATGCAGCGCCTTCTCAGAATCTAAATATTCATAAGGTAAAAATCACACTTCAGAATTCTTGATGTAGTTTTCCGCTTCACATGTACTGCTGTGTGTCCTCAGACTTCTCAAATTACTTAGATACCTATGGTAGGAACTGGCCGCGACGACAAACGAGGAGATCGGGAATTTTGCTCGAAAGCTAGTACCATCACAACGAACATGGCGAACGCTCCCTCCAAAACTAAGCGCTCTGAAAGAATCGGAACACCGGCTGAACTGGAAAGCAATTCAAAATTGTATGCTGTACTGTAGTGATGTACAGACATTCCGTTATACAATAAACTACACAAAGTTCCGTCACTACCAGTCATCACAACAGACTCCTAAGCAAAGTTCACGGAAATCTAAAACGAGACTTTAAACAGAGTATTGCACGTGGGATAGAAACAGAGTGATAGAATGGTACCCTGAATAAATTCTGTCGTTGAAAGTAGTTAAGACTTTGTGACTATGACTACGTGGCAAATATTCACTGCTGATGAATGGGTCAGACAGCGGGCTACCATCTACACACGTTCGAATGCATCAAAACAGCCTCAACTATAAATACTAGTGGCTTTACAAATCCTCTATGATGAAAAAATTAGCCTATGACAGGTAATGACATTACCTGGGAAACTTAAATGATGATGGTCAAGCTGACCGGACCAGTTTTTCTCATCTCACAGGAGGTTCGATGCTATAGAAGTCTTGGAACATACAAGTCCATAGTATTAAACGGTGTGATATATCTTCCAGGTAGTGAACATGCACCAGCATCATGGATGCCACTCTAGCATAATCCACGGTATTTCCACGAAATAAAATTTGGCTGTGTAAACATGTTAACGCTGAGGATTAAATGAAAGCAAATTCGGTTTGCAGTCTTGTCAGCAATCCGTCCGAACTGCTGAACTTATCACACACTGTATCTTCATTAGTACCCAATATACTTATAAGGAATATGTCATCTATGAACCCTTCGTTTATTGTGGAGCCTTGAGCCATTATTCGATAATGAGTACCAATAGATTCCGCTAATTTGTTTCCGTGCCAGGGAATTTTCGCGTACATTTTTCTGACTTTATAATTTTCCTTATGGTATTTGCTTCACATTGCCCACCACCAAGGTTTTGAGTAGTAAGTTGATAAATTCGACCTCCGCAGGATGTCGCCACTCATTGCCCACGTTGTGCGGGCTTTCACTGATGCAACAAAATAACACGAATTATTGTCATTGACAGTCATGACACTTAGCCATCTCCAGGTCGCTACACTACCCTGGACACTTCTCGGATCTAATGAGAAATAGGCATCAATGTATCAATATACGTCCCTAACCTTCACAATTGTCATTGTCGGGATTGCCTGACAATGAGGCCACCGGGACTTCCCACACTGATACCACTGTTCATGTACGCTGTGATTGTTTTGGCGTGCCTAGTTTTTGTTCCAACCACTCCTGTCCAGTTTTTTTAACTGACAAGCAGACCACTGCCAAGGCTGTACTCACCCGGTTCAAGACGGGACGCAATTCCCTGCAATAAAACTACGAACAATTATGAAGCCATGGAGTAGTTCTGTGAACGAACACGTGTAGTATTCCAAATCTTTCTCACACGACTACACTGACAGCGCTTTTTTGTACGAAAATCGTTGCTCAACAACACACTCGCAATGGAAAGAGCGAAAACTAGAGAAAACGTTACGCCATGAGGACACGAAACTTGACAGGAAGTCAAATATCTCTGCTGCCGCAGCTGGTAACAGTTGGTGATTACGCTGGTCGTGATGGTGATTGCGGGCAAAGCGGTGTGGTTTCCAGGATGATTATTGGTTGAATATCCTTGGCAATAACTGTTGGTTGTGCTTCTGTTGACAGTGTTGATGCTAGTGTTGTCGGTGGTCATAAAGTGTGAAAATATGCGGGCATTGATTTGTCAGTCGAAGCACTATGCCATCACTTTGGATAACACAATAAATGTACGAGTGCCATAAACCACCTTCTAAGGGGAATCAAAGGGGTGGCCTGATTGATTACCCTACAGAATTATACCGAATAAAACCGAAAGGCGAAGAGTGAAGTTCATTATGGGACCTCCCAACGAGATGAATCAAGTGATTTCGGAGGTGTTTGATAAAAAGAGGTGGATCAGGAACGTAAAACGTATAAGGTTGAGCGTAATTACTAGGATGACCGAGGTTTTACCAAAAACGGGTTCAGCTGATGCACCTTGTTGGTCGTCTTAATCAGAAGATCAGAGACTAAAGAGGTTAAAAGGCAACTTCCAACTATAACAGGTGGGACCGAAGTAGGACATCAACGCTGTTTTGAGCTGACAATTCAAAAGCTGTACCATTCCGTAGAAAGAATGCTGATATACGGTCATCGTAATACTTACAGCCCAGCAGTCCGTGAATTCACGGAAAAGTGGGGAGAGAAATTGTCTGCGACGGGTCATAGCGAAGGTGGATGGAAAGCCGAAGATAGTAATCCGCTGTTACCGTAGTGTCTTGGAGAGGTTCTCTATTAAAGTGTCTACAATGACGACTACAACAAGCCATCCAGTCGTACGATTAACAACCGTCAAGAAGTATGATTAGCCGCCGGAAGGAGAAGGTGGACCTAAGAACTCAACTTAAGTCTGCAAAAAACAAATATTTGGAAGGGAAAACGTGCTGTACATACAGTTGGGTTCACAACGCAATGTCTGGATTCATATTGGGTCAAACAAAATGGCTAAACTGTCTGTACAACGTAGGTTTGTCAGGACATTAAATTTCCAGTGCCAATTGGAATTTCATCAAAATTCAGTACTGTCAAGATGTTAGAAAAAGACATGTTGACGTGGCGACAGATAGTAAGGCCAACTAGTGTGTTCCTCGACCGATGGATATGAGTGATGCACGAAAGCAATGTATCGATTGTGTACACCTTAAAAAACGAACACGAGTTGATAGGGCGGGCGTCAACGCACCGTGGTGCGTGACCGGAAATAGAAGCATGCATAAGTGTAGTGCGACCTTCTTATGGATATTTTCAAGGAAATTCATGATCCTAGATTTAAAAGGGTGCCACTATAGAACCAGAAACAGGATTATGGTTTAAACTGTCCCACTAATTATTGCAAGAATTCCCTTTTGCCTCCTAATCGTCTCATTTTATCAGTGCAAAACAAGGAATATGTGGGAAGTTGGCCCTTGTACCCAGTTTTTGTACGCAGACACATTAGTCCGACTGGTATGGACGACCAAGCCTCGACACTTGAACACAGCTAACACAACTGATCTCTCATTTTATCGATCCACACGGTCAATCGGCTATCCCGTCACTTGAGATTCCGTTGCCCCAAGCTTTGGGCCTGGTGCCGCACAGGTGCTGACTGCTAATGTGACTTGGCCATCCGTCGAAGGTGAGTCAACCCGTACCCTCACAGATAGTGTACGCAGCTGTGCTTTAAATGTAATAATCTGCTGGTTAACGGGATGAGGTAACGATTTCATTTGCAAATAACGATATAATTAACTGTAGCGTAGCGTATCAAAGTTGACTGGCTTCTTACGTGGTGTAAAATACGCATAGGAATAATACCCAAGATATACTAGACAGGGCTGCAGAAAAATGAACTACTTAATACTAGTCGTACGAGGAAAAGCTCACCGTGAATGCATTATCTGATAAAAAAAATGTTTATTTCCTTACAGTGTTCATTATTTGCACGGCCAAGATGACAGTTGGTGTTCGTTCATCTTGTCCTTTTCAGACAGCATAAGACTAAGGAGCAAAAATCATGTTTTTCGAAGAAAATCTGTTGATATGGGTTTTCGGGAGGCTGGACTGTTAACGTGATGACGAGAATTTAAATGATGGAAAAGAACTTTTCCGTAGGACGTTGCATCAACGGGGTGGGTGTTTCCAGTGGAATAATCACATAGGATTGTATCATCGGAGAAGAATCACTCAGCTGAAGTGTGATGGATACGCGCGAGTCGTACAACGACGGATCATCCAGTTGGAGTTTCGCGAATTCTGTGAGATCTAACTGTGCTTACCGCGTCTCCATCAGGCCTGGATAAGGCATCGGCTCCAACATTATCAACTCCACGAACATAGCGGATATCTGTTGCAAACAGAAAAAAGTAATCAGAAGTGCGCACTTTCTTTGTGAGTCACAATCTGGCTTGGGGTACAGTGAATGAGTCAAACACTTGGGATCAGATGATACAGAAAATGATCATTTCTGCGAAAGACAGAAGAAATGATGAATTTCCGAGTAGATAACCAAGATTTCGCGAGCGAAGATGCTGTATCTTGTATGTAGTGCCTGGAATCTTCGGGAAAAGAACACTAACGAAGGTCGTTGAGTGGAAACTAACCGTAGTATTGGATGCGTCAGTGATTAGAACTAACTCCGTAATCTGTTCGGAGTGGAGATGATGCGGCACGGTGGCGTCTGCAATTCCTTCTCCGATTTTGATGAACTCTTCCTCGACCGCCGAAGTGAAATGCATCGTCCAGGCATTTGATATAAGAAGGCGAAACAATCAACGCATAGTGGAGAATGACAGCAAAAATAATCCAAAGTTAAACAAAACTAAATGCCAGTAACACGGCGTTATCGGTTGAAAATTCTAAGCCGGATTTTCGGTTACCCAGAAAAAGACGCAACTGATTAGTCTTCTGAGGTGCACTTTGTCTAGGAAATATGTCTTCACAAGATCAACTAGGGAAAAAGGATCATTTTTTCGAAAGATTTTGTGTGAAGTCATATTTGTAAGGGAAAAGGAACAATGACATTGTTGAGAGAGTGATGGTTTCCACGTGGTCTCCAGTCGCCTGATAGTTTCTCAACCCTGTGTAAACGTGAGACCCATGAACTTGGGAATGGTCTGATGTTTTCAAGGCCCATCATCTGTTCGAATCTGTGAAATGCCATTCGGAGAGTGTCCGGGGTAAGTCAGCGAGACTCAAATTTGGCTGACTGACCTTTGTAAGTGTTTCGTGGCATGCCACGGAACATAAGGCCAGTGAATGGTGATGGTTTTGTGAAGGATAAAAACTTCTCCAGAATGTCGATTAATAATTATTATGGGATCCCCGACTGAATACCCAATGAATTGGTTTTTTTTTCAATACTGATTGAGCAAGACAGTTGGTTGAAGTCTACTGTGAGGCCAAAGTGTACTAGTTAATTTGCACCAACTATGGGAGTCTGTACGTACGGCTAGATTATATTACATTGGAAACATCGCAAGAGACCTAAATCAAGAGTGGTTGACCTTTGGCCGGATTGTGCGATCGTTGCATTATTTGCCGTCTGTTTTGTGAACGGAGATTGTTTGAGGCTATGTTCGGTTGGTGCAATTCGAATGATGGCAGCACCGATATCGGTTATAAATCAGAAACCACTCGGATCGGTCTACCCTGTAAAAGCGGCCAGTTGGACGTGCGGAGTCCTTTGCAGTCGCCGCCTTTACTCACTGGCTTGGTGGTTTGACAGTTTTGAGTTTGAGTTGGAGTTGAATTAGTCATCTGAGGACACAGTCTATCGTTAAGATAACATTCCGCCTTTCTGTGAGCATTTCCGGC
This sequence comes from Fasciola hepatica, assembly GCA_948099385.1. NCBI lineage: Eukaryota > Metazoa > Platyhelminthes > Trematoda > Plagiorchiida > Fasciolidae > Fasciola > Fasciola hepatica. The sequence goes on from CANUEZ040000011.1 coordinate 1,838,163, forward strand.
TGTTTTGTTCAAGCGGGTAGTGGTATCTAGCTTGGGCTAAACTTGCAGTATCGGAAGAGGAAGTTTATCGATACATATTTCACAAGAAACTATGTCATCTATTTCACGACCGGCCAGTAAAGACCGCAAGTGGTACAAAAGCTGTGAACGCTTTTGAACCTAATAGCCTGCAATGGTGCATACGAATCGACGATCATGTGGGACATATCCCTGTCCCATTCCCCGAACAGATTCCAATTTGAGGACCTTCACCTTTTAACTTTGACATTTTTCTATTGGGAATTCTGGCTTAAAATGTTAGTGCGCGTGAAACCCGCTAACAGGTAAATTCCGTTCAGTTCACTCAGCTGTTGACCTCACTATTCCGTTCTCTGGTTTCGTTTGCTACCTTTCAGCATCGTCGAGTCAAGGGCAAAAAGAATAGAAGCATATAGTGAGAAAGAACCAAAAACGAAGTAATTAACGGAAGGCATGAGGAAAGAGAAAGAAATTGAACGCAGCTTCACCACTGGCCGCCACAGTTTGCCATATCGCTTAATGTTTCCGACCATTTTGTAGGCTCGTCTCGTGCACCCCAACCTGGAAGTCTTACACGTCCTACGTGGCCAAGTTCACAGGTCCAGGTTCTCATCCCTTTCTGCTACGTCATGTGTTGTGCCCAATAAGTACTAACAGAACAAAACCGCGTGCACACGAATGTGTATTCAGGTACGGCAAGCTGTGAGCGCAGGCAAGGGGAAGTGATAAGCGGACGAAAGCAGCCAATCAACATCAGCCTCTCACAAAACTAGCCGCCCATGATTAGTAGAGTTGGATGAAGCATAGTGTGGTACAGACAGGCATCGCACTCGCGAGTACAATACGAACGGGATCAGAATGAATCAATTGTGAATGCCACACAAAATCATGGACCGACCACCTTGACCTGCCTTCCGACCACTACCTGCCTCGGAGAACAGCGTACGCCGGGGAAACCCGTCGTTGCATGCGTAATACGTGTCCCAGCTATCTTAACACGCTGAGAATAAATACTTATCCCAGTGACTGACCACTGGATTTCAACACCCCACGCCTAACCTCATCATTGCTGATACGATGCTCACACCATATTCGAGAAACGCTGCAGAGACATCGATGCTCAAATACTGACAGAATTCACCTATCTTCTACGCTTGACAGCAAATAAAAAGATCAGTTTAGACACACTTCAGGTTGACTGTCGCTACGACTACTCTGGCGTCTAGGTCAACCGACAGAATTCAGAAGTGCAATTATTTTCATATCACATGTCCGGGTTGATGCATTCAACTGTATGGGGTTGTGTGTCATCCCGTGTGGACATGTGAATAAGGGTCTGCATTACATAAGCACACAGTCACGATGACCATTACGAGATCCAAAGGAATAAATTTGATGGCTAAAAGCCGGCCATCCGAAAGCCAGTGATAATAAAAATTGATAGATTACTCCGTTCACAATTCGTTTTATTGAATTTGATTGTATTAGGAATATGTTTTTCTTAAGTAATCAGTGAAATAGACTTTTCAGACAATTTTATTCTTAAGGTATACGAAAAAAAACACGAGTATTATATATATATATATATATATATATATATATATATATATATATCGAAAGATAATCAGTCGTGATCCACTTGAGGGCGTCAACAGAGAGACGATATTGTCAAGGAATGAGAGGTCAAAAGTGAGGCACGTTTTCATTTCTTCGCGTGACCTCCCCAATAACTCGTATTATAGTGAACAAAAACTATAATATAAACTCCATGTCACTTGTGCTGACTGATGGATATCGTATTAGTATTCTTCAGCTAATATGACTACAGTGTACAATAAACATTTAAAAAGCGCAAAAAACTCCTTCAATATCTTAAACGCTAGCGTATAAGGATGGTGGTTCCCGATCGTTACCTGTCATAAACTAGGTGTTAGCGATAATTAAACAGAGTGAAACTTGTCCTTCTACGTGATGAAGATTTCCAGTTCAATAATGCACGAAGAAGTACTGATTTTTTTCTCTTCCAATATGAAACCTTATTGTGGTGATTTAGCCGCCGTCACACCTTATACGATCAGGTTCAGCTTCGTAGCTATGTACGCGGATGAGCCTCAGCCAATCAGGATCGCCGAGACCACGTACGGCAAAAACTCCCTGTGACCGGTTAACTTCTAGCCTACTAATTATTTCCTCTGATTTAAGATATTTTTACAAACCAGTTCTACTTTACAACTGACGCTCTATTTCGCAGCCTTGGTGTTCTTTGTACGTTCGTTTGCGTAGTAATGGGCGGGAGCAATTTCAATAGGTTCCATCAGTTCGGGCATTGTGAATACTACACTTATGATTACCTCAAAATCCTGTAAAAGCGGAAACGGGTTTGACTCTGTTGAATCGATTCTTCACTGCTGGATTCTCATAACATCAAGTAAATGATAAGTACATTGTACATGACTTATCACCCTACACTTAGACGATCAGATGTTGACATTGATATTTGAAGTCACTTCCCATTTCCGAGTGATCTCTGGGTTCATATGTTTTGTTTTACTTGGCATCTAATGTCCGAAGAAAATAAACAACCCTCGAAAACATGTTCTGTGATATAGTTTTCTGAGAAGTTATCCGCAACCTGGGAATGAAATCTGAACTATTCCCTCTGTGGTATAGCTGCGTTGCTACAAATCCATTGTACTTACTTTTACTTACTTTTAGGTGACCGTCTCTTGCGAGAAGATAAGTCGGATCCACGGATATCACGGACCATTGCTGACCACTCGCGGCGGTCGGAGGCGAGCTCGGTACAGATCCAGATCCAGTCCTTTTTCCATTGCCGGGCTCCATAGACCGACCGAAGACCTAGAAGTTCTACCTCTTTCTCCAGTATGCTGGTCCACGTTTCGAGCTGCCCACCAAGGCGACAACGCCAACCAGCGCAGGGAGTGAGGCACAGTGTTTGTTTGGTTATCTCTGACTCGGGTGGCTGAAGTGCATGACCGCACCATTGTAGTCGTCGACGTTGGAGGAGGACAGAGAGCACATCGATATGGGAGCATCGTCTCCTTACCTTGTCGTTGGACACCCTGTCGCGCCACTTGACTTTGAGGATTTACCGCAGGCACCAGTAGTCGAAAACCTCCAGCATTCTGGTATCCTCAGCTCGTAATGGCCAGGTTTCTCAGCTATAGATGAGTACGGAGTGGATGGCGGCACGGTAAACACGAACTTTGGTTCTTAAGCTGATTTCACTGCGAGTCCACAGCGTTCGTCTTAGGCTCTCCTGGCGCTGTCGATCCGTAATACCACTTCATCTTTTGCCTAGCCGTTCGGAAGCCGAGTCAAACCCAAGTATTTGAATGAAGGGACGTTTTCGACTGGTTGGTCATTAATCGACAGTTGTTGAGTTGTCGGGCCTAGATGGGTTATGAAAGCTTTTGCTTTGGTTGAATTTACTTCAAGTCCAGTGGACCTCGCGAAGGAATTGATTCGGTCGAGGATTAGTTGAAGCTTAGCGGGGGAGTCTCTTAGCACGAAAATATCATCCGCGAACTCCAGGTCCGAGAAGTATATTTCCCGGCTATGCTGAACGCCAGATTGATCGCGTGATGCCTGCCACATTGTCCGATCAATGGAGTTGTTGAACAGCACCGGTGAGAGGGGCAGCTCTGTCTGACTCCTGTAGTAAGTGCGAACTCGCTGGATTCTTCACCGTACATACGAGCCCTAGCACTAGTTGTCGAGTAGTATCCTCTCAACAGCCTTAAAAGCTTATCGAGCATCCCATCGGATTGGGTTATGGTCCAAAGACACCCGCGGTAAACCGAATCAAAGGCTGTCCGGAAGTCGATGAAACAAGCTACCGTTGGCTTCTGGAACTTATAGGGGTGCTCCAATATTCGGCGAAGTGTGAAGATTTGATCCACACAGCCTCTGCCACGGTGGAAACCCCTTTTGGTTCAGGCGAATGCACTGGTCTCTTGCCTGGGAGAAACGGGTTAGTAACAACGCACCAAAGATCTTTGCAGCCACGTCGATCAGGCTGATTCATCGGTAGCTCTCACATGCTGACTTATCACCTTTCTTCGGAATGGGCAGCAGAATGGACATTCCCCAATCGGGTGGAAATACTTCCTCTTGCCAAATGGAACCAAAAAGTGTACGCAGCCTTTCAATCAATGATAATGAACATGCTTTATACACTTCTGGGGGGATGCTATATTCCCCATCAGCCTTTCTGTCCTTCAGTTTGTTTATCCTTTCTGTGATTTCCGAGGTGTTTGGCGGGTCACAGTTGCTTTCGTACTGGACTGGATGGGCTGATATTGGTTGGTCCGTCGGGCGGTTTGTAGGCGGGTTGAGCAGCTGACCAAAGTGTTCCACCCATCGGTCCATTTTCTTACTCTGTTCGGATATTAGGTTTCCTCCCGGGTCACGAAGAAGGGAATCTTGTTTACAGAACCTATTCGAGGCTTTGCAAATAAGGCGGAACAGTTTATCGAAGTCACCAGTTCCGGACACGGTCTCCATTTTTCAGCTATTTCTATCCAACATCTTTTGCGATCAGCCTTGGCGGAGCACGTGGTCTCTCGTTGCAGTCTGGGGCATTCGTCACTATCTGCACGTCAGGCTTCATTGTCGCGGTGACCCAGAAGAAAATTGCATACCTTTTACTAGAATATATCAGTTAGCATGATCAGTTAATTTACTGTTACCTAGAGGTGCTTCAGTGTGCCACCATGCGGAAAAATGTGCCAACGAAGACACCCTCCTTTTCATCAATTCAGGATTATTTTTCATTTGTCGTTGCTAATCTACGCTAAAACCTTGTTCTTGGGCCCACAGTAGTTCATCCGACGTCCATCAATTACATCATTATTTAGCCTTAAAAAGCTCTGATAAGTTTCTGTCTATTTTCTTATTTCAACACTTTAGGCAGTAAGGCATCTTAATTGTCCTTAATTGTCCGCTAGCATTGACAACCTTCTCGAATGTTTCTTCATAGTTACATAAAACGGTTTATAGCTAGACACAATCGTACTTCAAAGTACTTTTCCCACACCCCGGACACATAGGGTCATTTCAGAAGCCCTGGAGGACATTTGGATAACTCTCATCAGTCATCCATTGAGGTACAAAACTGGGCAGACAAACGTTGACCGGTCTGTCTAATAGATCGGGAATCTAGGTTAGCCTGAGTTCCTTCAGTAGGCTGGTTGTTTGCAGTCTGCTTGTTTAAATCCACTTGAAGCCAGCCTACACCGCTTCGTCGTTAGCTTGAAACACGCGGCTCTCGAAAGAAGAAGCACCCTGGCTGTCCAATTCTGGTCGTCAGCTCGTCTAATCTCCCATCTCCTGTCAACTCTACAGGATCACCAATATAACCATAAAAATCCCCCAATTTCTGTCCTTCTGCTCTTTTCATTCGTTGGACGGGAATAGTAGCTGCAGACATCGTTTGTGCAACTAAAATACAAATAAACAGCAAACAGTGTTGTTCCAACCCAGTTCGTGGATTATTGTCCCAACTTCTGGCGACTGTAAAAAACGAAGTGTATGCGAACATATGTTTCCGGTCATTCAATTCTCAATCCATTACAATCACGTTTATATGAAAACATTAGCAAGAACAGTGGGGAATAGTCACACAAAGTCGGTATGAAGCGTTAAGAGTGGGGGAGGGGGGTGGCTAGGTGGTGGACGGGTGAACTTCAACCAAGCAACATGTGCGGATGACCGGATTATTGAGAAGAAGAATCTAAATGACACCTAGAATCATAAATATAACACGGAAATGGGGCAAATCTCATTGTTTACCACGCTGCGGGCGAGTATCGATCTGAATGAAACAAGTTTGAGAGCTGATCACACATCAAGCGATCACGACTGGTGCAAACTGAAGTATTCAAAAGGTTGGAGATCCGAGAGATAAATCCGGCAGTCAAACTTCCATCAAGATAAACTTCCACTAAGATTCCGTCAAATGAGGAAAGTAACGCAAGAACATCGGCAAGACAAAACAGAACATAACGGAGAAAGGCAAAACGGATTTCGTTTATATGACTTCCAGTTCAACCTACTGGTCCTTTAAGGTGACTGCTGATTACTATCGATCAGTAATTATTTCAGAAACAAAGTAGACTGTCGCGGCAGCTGCCGTAAAGCAGACAGGAATGGTGTGGTGATTTTGTGACTAATTGAGCATTCGAATTTCAGTCTAAGACAAAGTTCATTTGGTCGGACACGTGACCGATAACACAAAAGTTAATTTTCACACAACCAACATCATATGAACACAGTTCATTCCACTTCAGACTGGGAATACGTACTATGCCCATCGATTGTGAAAGTCCACATGTTCGATCGAACTATATTGCCCTACAACATTTAATTAACTTATGGTTATTACTTGTGCGCTTGCGACCCGAATGCTGCATGCCTGTGCATTTCACTGTATTTTTATTGCCCATAAAAACGCCTTAATTCGCATGTTAATCGAACAATACATTTCTGTGCCAGTTGGTGTGATTTCTAATTTTATTTTGGGCAATTCGATCATCAAAGAAGGGGGTGAATTAACTGCTACTTTAGGGATATAAGGCGGATGAAGTTCTCGAGTTCTTCGGGGAATTTATCCAGTTTCGCATTTCCAAATTCGTGTCCACGTCCATGCCATTTTCTCGACGAGTCTTGTTTCACAACTCAGACGTGGAAGCAATGAGTTTTCTGACCCGACCATGTTAGATAAAAAAAGAATTCAGTTTTCGTCGTGTTCGGCTTGAACAGGCATGTGCTCAGACAGACGTCCTCGCATGCACACGCACACGGCGCACACTTGATCCAAATCCCTTTCATTCATAGTCCCACGCCCGCAGTCGCACACACACAAACACGCACGTGCGCACACGTAGTTTACGTCAATCCTGCTCCTTCCCGAAAGGTACTGACCAGTCAGGTCGTGTCACCTGTTGGACGAACTTGTGTGGCTTTATCCGACTGTACAGTTGTCTTACGCTTTCATTAGCATGCAACTCCATCTCATTCACTAGCCTATGTTTGCGTTTCCACTTACTTGCTTGCACTTGCGCTTACCACACGTTGCTGCGGCATACTCATTCATCCGTACAATCCTGCCGTCCTTCTGCCTACTGAATCAGGGACACAACGTTTTGCATCGCAGCCACTGAACCTGCGTCCTGTGTCTATGCAGACAACCTATTTTCTAATTGTGGATGATCCACCAGACGCTGGGGCCCCAACTGAACTGTTTTTTGACCTTCGGACTGTGAAGCTCTACTGTCAAGTATATCTGCGGAAAAAATGGATTATTCTCAAGTCAACCGAATTAAATGGCACAACACAAAGGCCCCGAAGCTATGTTACTATTTTCAAATCCCAATTTCTTCCCACTGTCCCTCACATATGTCCAATGTGCACCCCCTATTACACAGGCGCTGAATGATTTACTGCGTTTTGCATTGCGTTGTGTACGTCCTACTGATACTACTGCTGCTACTTATACGACTACCACTTGCGGGTCCTCCATTATACAGGCATTGAGTAATTACTTTTACAGTGTGTTAAGTTGTATTCGTCGTCTCAATGTTTCTACTACTATGTCTGTTTCTACTGCTCCTATGAATACGGCTGCTACCGGTACCACCATTACTGCGATGACAGTTTCTCCTACTACTCTTGCTACCACACTGCTACTGCAAGCTCTCGGTCTTTCACAGACTACCAGATACAACAGGTTTATCTATCATAGAACATGCTTATCGTTTCATGAAAAAGCTTGTAACACGAAGAAATTTCTTTTCGATTTATCACTTCAGGCATTACATTTATAGTTCTGGGTAAAGGAGAGTATATGTGCAGTTATAGAAAGCAGTGAGTGAGTAGGTGTGCAACAAATCCGATACTCTGACCACATGTTTCAACTTGATGAACTGTGTCTCTTGTGTGAACGACAATAAGTGTGAAATGTGTAACCACATGGCGTGAAAAGACAGGTGTGAAAAAAGAGGTGCGGAGCTGAGGAAAATTTGTACGTGAGAACCATAAGAGAATCACTTGGTACGGCCAAGGCAGCACAACGACAGACGGGCTGTGAGGAAAAGGTGTAAATTCTTCTAGTCTTCCCTGTGTACTAAACGTTCTATAAAATGCCCGTCATCAGGGATAGGTTATACGGATGACGGATGGTTGTTCCAAATTACCACGAATAATGATCAGATTCACCAAGCGATCATGATTGATTCCCTTCGGTTATCAGGTGAAAATTTGTATTTAGTCGAAAAAGCTTACTGTGTATTAACAATCCTAGTTCTATTATTTCGCCTAATCTTCTCATCCGCGTACATGCATGTGACAGTTTGTTCATAACGAAGAGAATTCCGAAGACATCGATAAACAATCAACTAAGCGAAATCACTGTGAAGGTCAAAGGTTATCAGTCGCTCTCGGATTGGATGAGAAGGGGAGGGACAGGATCACACTCATTGGTCGGAATCATATTAGTTGCCCTACCACGGAAGGCTCAGACTAGCTACGAAGGCTATTTGTTTACACAGGTCAAGCTTAAGGTGTCACACAGCTATAGTCTCGGCGAAACGTAATCGTCTTCCAGTCTTCTTGTGACATATCACCTGAAACGCCTGTTTTGGTTTGTCACTTACACTACAGTCAAGCAAATGGCGGGCGATCGAACTGCATGGAAGGGTTGAATCGCTCAGCACTAGGTCCTTAGGGACGTATTTTAAGATCTAGGTGGACAGTCGTCTCTCAGTCCTTCCGATGTATTTGCTCCTGCAAGCGTACTGAAAAGTATGAACACAAGAGGTGACTGAAGTCGGACTTGTCCAAGTTGGACTTCTCTTATGGAGCTTTATTAGCGAAGAGGTGTAATACGTCATTCTCAATGTTTGTTTTAGGCGGCGCTGTATTAGTTCATTATTTCGAAAACCTTCAAACTGTAGGGTGAAAACACGGCCCTCTTCGGAACTTCGTCTTGCTTGATTTTTGGCTCCCTCACTAAGCTATACTCAGCAACTAATTTTCATAGACAGCTCTTGTCTTGGAGTGTAAATGATATGAGTTGAACTGGGGCACTCTTTGACTGGTTGCGCTACACTTCTGTTTTAAGTAGTTTCTCATGGACTTAAAAGAATTTTCTCACAATGGTGGCTTTACGCCTTTATACGCGATCAGAAACAGTTTTACTCAAACCTACCACTGGATTTTCCGCTCAATCCGGTTAGACCGCTCCTATATACCTCAGGGAATTCCTATTCTACCGAAAAACGTCTCTGCTGGATGACAGTCTGCTCTTATTTGTGCTCCCCCAGCGAAGATATCCATACCATTACCTTTTGTACAAATTTACGTTCTCTGTTCATGAAAATGCCGTATTTATTCCTTGTTCTTCGTGGTTGCATTGATCTTCATATTTGAATTTTTTTTGCGTACAATTATATGGCTAAACCCACATGCTGATGACTGACTCTCGTCAATGGATGGCTTCGGGCTGTTCCTGCAGGACAGGAATTACACTCACAATAAGACCGTAGGCGCGGCGGTCGCGTCTCCCATCTCCACCTGGTGTGGCAAGTCTGAAGTCGTTCCAGCATACTCAGCGAAAGGTATTGGCTTTTTAGTCATGCAGTACCATCCTAAGTTTTCTTCCTATAGGAGCATCATAGCAAAAAAATTTTACGCAGCTCCGTTTCGCACACAGAACGCTATTCATTTTTCTGTAACTCTTTTTCTATCTTCTGTCGATATCTTACCAGATGACAATTTACGTATCATAGTAGGCGATTCCAATTATGCCTCATCCCAACCCCTCACTGCGTTTTCTCCAACTGATGTTTGTGTTTCTCTAACCAGAGGCAACACTGTTTTAGACCTAATTATCACCAATCATCCAGAATTATTCTCTCTTAAGTTTTATTCACTTGTCTCAACCAGTGATCACTGTCCGCTTCTTTCAGGGCCAAAGATATACTCGCTGTCTTTTTTTCGGTGTTTCAGGTAAAACTACCAAATAAAAATCCGTCTCCGCAATTTTTCAAGCGACAGAATTCTTCTCCTATAAAAGTATCTTTCCTATGCATCTTCCTGGTTTTTCTTTAAAGAGGGTCAGTTTATTCTTCGGCATGTTTTGTCCTCTAAAGATAACTTTCATCTGTAACGGTTGAGTTACTTCTCGTCCTTAAGAAGACGATAGAAATATTTCTAACAGCCCGGGATAATTCGTCGGTAAGACATATTTTTCTTTTAGTTAGGAAAGAAATCAAATGCAGTGATTCGCTGTGTACTACTCCAATCATATACAGCCACAAGAATAACTGCAGATGATAAGGCGTTCGACTTCTGCGTGAGAAAAAAACGAACTGAGTGAACAGCGCTGTTGAGAGTATTAACAATACATTCATTCCAGAGATAATCGTGCGCGTAACCCCGTTCTTTACAGAAGAAGTGTTTAGCTTCCTTCGTTCTTATAAATAACCTAAGCTATTAGCTCTTATGGCCCATCCTCATCACTTTTGAGAGAAAGTGTTTTTGCTCTGACCGACGCATTTACTTCTTTTTTAAACAAATCTTTGGGCTCGTACTCTAGTCTTGATTACTGCAGACTGATCACTATTGTTCCGATAATCAAACTTTGTAAATCTAGTGTTTTATAAGTACGATTTACTCCTATTGCTCCAGATTCATCCAGTCTTAAACTGTGATAGCCTCATTAGTAAACACTGTACTTTCCAATAGGAATGTTCACGACGACCCCTTCCAGTATGCCTACAAATCAAATGGGTCCACTGCAGGTGCTATCACTTCTCTAGTCTATCATATCACCAATTCCTTGGATATCTCAGTGAAATGTTTACGATGCGCTTCCCTAAACTATTTATCCACTTTGGATTTTATTCCACAGTCTCTCCTTCGTAAACTGGAAGATTCGGACTGTCCCACATGTTTACCAGCATGGTTGTCTGATTATTCTGCCAACAGAACTCAGTGCACACGACTGGGTTTTTAAACATCCAATCCTGTGATGAATAATTCAGGTGTACTTGAGGGAACTGTCATTTCCTCTACTTATTCCCCATCTCCATTGGTGTCCTCTCATCCAGTTCTCCAATGCATCTACTTAAAAACGCCGACGACGTGGCTCTTTGCAAAGTTGTTTCTGTAGTCCAGGATTTCAAGAAATTTTCCAATAATGTGTCGCATATTTATGACTTCTCTGTTCAACCCGGTTAAACTACGAATTTGTCCAAAAGCATTGAATGCATATTTACCCTTTCTCGATTGGCTTGTCTTTGTGATCCATCTGTCATTTCCACGAAACCAACAAATTTGAAGTGGTCATCTCATGTTTCGAAATGAGTAAGGAAACTACGTTATCTATCTTACCAAATCCGAAAACACGGGTGTTTTAATGTTAAACAGAGTACTACCTTACTTTTCGTTTATCAGTGTTTCTCCTAGTCACCTCTACTATCCCCCAGTTATTTTAGCTGGTCTTCTGAAGAAGGATTTTTTTTTAAATTCTTCGTCGCGTTCTATTTATTATCAGTCGGGTATCTTTTACGTACTTAAGTGAATGATCTGCTAAGTTGTGCGAATTAAACCTGGTTGCATGTGAAAAGTCCACTTACGAAATCCTTGCAGAGGGCATTCACCCTTTACACAGTGATCTATCCAAATATAACTCTCTCTCTTCTACACGTTCCTCCTTTCGATCCGTACCGTCACACATTTACATCTGTAAAAAGTCTACTATTCGTTATCTGGTCAGAATCCTCACAAACCGACCATGAGTATCAACTAAATTTCAGACCGTTTTGGATATGTAATCTTTTTTCCCAACCCCACCCCACCCCAATTCAATGAGTTGTCGAATGAGTATCTTTCCCCAATGAAGGGCCAACATCAGTCTACACAAAGGCTTGTTCAAATATAAATACCATCATCTTCCAGTGCTTCGGGGAACAAGTCCTTCTGGCTCCAGTAAATGGACCTATTTACGTGATTATATGTACTCAGTGGAGAAGACTGCGCGCGAAATCTTTGAATTCCATCTGTTGTGCGATAACGATTGCTTTTGCTCTCGTGAAATTTCTAACGGGACTTCGAAGCATAAAAATCCTAGTTGTGTTTGTTGCAAAGATTTTCATCTTCCTGCCCGTCATCCTTTCCGTTTTTGTAAGTATTTTAGCTTTCAGCTGTAGCCAACCTGTTCTGTGTTCATTCTACACGAAAAATGATTTTTAATTGTTGTTCTAAAACTAGATGTTTACCGCGGAATCGAACTACCCACGTCCAGAGCGCTAACTTGACATCACATTACCGCCCAGCTGACCAACCATGAACTGCCACACACACGCACTCCACAGATCATTCTCAGCCTCCAACTTCGATCGCTGTTTAGCTCAAAGCTTACCGTTTAACTTAAAAGGGCCCGAGAGCCGTATGTCACTCACAGCCCTCGCAAAACTACGTCCATTGCTCATAGTTCATCTATTTCATTGCAGTTACTCACTAAATGGCTAGACCCAAAGCCCGATTCTGATCCATGCTGCCTTTCAGTCCCAACAGATGGTACATTCTTAAAATTCCTTTGATATCTAGTGACCTCGATCGTTCTGAGAAAGTGACCGTTTTCTGGACATCATTTTGGATCTATTTTCTCTACGATCTTTTCTGACGTTTGACATGGACCTCATAATGTTCTCCGGTTTCGTACGTTTTACTGGACTGACTTTTCCGAGGTTTCCGTCGACTTCGTTTTGAATCACTTTCACTTTCGATCTTTCGCCAATTTTACACGCTCGCGGTTCGCTTTTTGCACAGCCGTTGCGTTCATATTCGTTCGGTGCATCTCTCGTATCGGTACTGTCTCAGTGCCACGATATATAGAATAAACGTTTGCATCTGTAAACCAGCTGGCCTTTTCTCTATTCGTCCGATAGAGGGGATAACGTTGATATTTCGCTGCCAGACCATATAGAATACACGTTCACTAGCCGCCCTTGAACGTCTTCTATAGATATTTGCACCTAGTGCCAATTTTAACGTTTGACTGTCACCCTCACATAATTGTCTCGAATACTGCCGCAGTTCTGTATTTGGTGCCACTTTCCGGTCTGTACACGTTTTCAATCCGTCTTCATCATTTCCACCTGACCGTCAGCGTATTTCGGACTGCATAAGATCGAGCAACCAATACCTATACGATTCACAGAATTTCGAGATTCTACAATCACTAATGGCACATACCGCCAGAAAGGGTAATACATGACAAAGTGTTCAAGTGACCATTGACCTCGTTGGTACAGTGGCCACTAATAAACGAAGAAATAAAACATGAACTATCCCTAGGGAATAAATTTAACCATTAAGTTGCACTAAAACCTTTCACTGAGTCGCTCTCACAGTCACAAATAGAAAATTGTTTAATTCAGTTCTGAATAACTTTATACCACACAATGGGTGACCTGTGAAAGCAAAATCCTGACAGGAAACGATTAGAAACAGGGAAGTGTCTATCAGAGAGTCAACATCGATATTTCTAGGCATGGTTTTAAATATTCTGAATGCGATAAAGCCGACGGTCGTGGAACAACACCACATGCTGTTATACACCCAGCTGCTGACTGGTCTAGTTTCGCGGACTCGAGCCTGGAAGCCATACGCCCAAAACGTTTAATTCACAGTGGAGTCAATTTCTCCAGGAAAGCAAACAGGATGAACCTTAGAGTGAACATACTTTACCACTAGTTTGTGGCGCCTTGTGTAGTCAAGCTCGTCCGTCGGGAAGCCCAGTTAAAACAAAGGCTTCCGTGACTAACTAATATTGGTACTCAGAGCGATATTGAAGTCAATATAATCTCGCACCCTTACCTTGAGGGCACGTTCATATTCGCAGACACATATGAATCCAGTTTCAATAAAATCAACTCAAGAACCGACTTCCGGGCTCAAGTGAACGAGCTCCCTCAGGCATTCGGTCAGCCTAAAAGCACATAGTACTGATTTATACGTTCGCTTTGTGAAATAGCTGCTATGTTGACCGTTCCTAATAAGATCAACGAGGGATTCTACTCTTGAGTTAATGACTTCGTGGATTTTTTTTCATTTTGATCATAGACACAGCTTCGCTTCAATAAATGCCCAACCTTCGGGGCTTATTCTTTTCTTTACTCGAACCGATCTCTAAAAACCCCAAGGATGACTACTTTATAAAGCTTGGCCATCACTTCTCCTCCAAGCCATCCCAATACGTTGAACGCAACCTAGTGCCGTAGTAACTTCACAGCGGAGAAACACACAAAGTATCTGCGGATCTGGCATGGCAACGAACGGATTGACAACGTCGGACGGCCTTTAGCCAAAGTTGTCTGATTATGAAAAGAATAAAGCCAACGATCTCAGATTCGTGGCTCATTGACGTATAACATTGAATTGCGAGTGGATGTTTGTTTTGTTAGCACGCTATCAGCAAGTGGTACTGTGTCACTTGGTTATGAATGCTAATAGGACCATTTCAGAGCTAAGTAACAAGTTTGACTTCGAGTACTACACTGATGTCTTATGGGGACAGATGAACAAACCGTCGACCTATCTATTCAGCCGAAATGAGTTCTTAGGATATGCGGTTTCTCAATAAGCTTTTTGACCATTTGGATGAGCAGTGTACACGGACTGTTACAATTATCAGTGAGTTATGCGTAGACTGTGTGGTTGTAATAAAGATTCTTATTGAAATCTTGTAATCCAAGGTTAAAAGGACCATTATGAGACTAAATACGGAATACTGAAAACGGGCCATCGTTTTAGCAATTATTCGTTGATCACGTTCCATTACATATCACGAAGTTATCTGCATGAGGATGAATACTGATTAGCACGAAAAAACAAATTTTTGATTTTGCATTCCGGTTCCGTTGTCGTCAGCATAGTAACAACCACAGCGATTTTCTACTTATCGAGTGCTAAAAGTGAACATTGTGTGCGTGTATGTGTAAAAGAGAGAGAGAGATTCAGTGGCAGTGTTGGCAATCATTTGTTCCCTAATCCTGTCGCGTAAACAAACACGTTGCAATAGGGTTGCAACACACTACTGGGGATGAAGGTTATTCTTCTATTACTTAGCGTTTCGAGAATCACCATGAGGTGTGCTGTAGCCGTTGATTTTTACCTCGAAAATCACAAGGAGATTATACGGCGTCCATCAGTTTTCACCAAATATGGCATGAGATGGATCGATGAAACGTTAAACGCACAGCGTGACAAAGTACAGGACCCCTTCCCTGCTCATTTCCAGCAGACATCCGGTTCTGCATTCTCTAAGGAAATCATATCTGCTCGGAACTGCTGAGTGCACTGTACAATACGGCATAAAAGGTTGGAAGAATAAACTATATGCTATGCGCTAACAAGAGCAGAAAACGTAAAATCGTGAGTGACCAAAGTACGGGACCCCTGTCGCGTTGGACCGCCCCATGGAAAATTTCACAAAACCGGATGGACTTCTGAGCATGACAACAAGCTGATTACTTGGCTTTGTGGATTTGGAGACTGACAAATCCCTGATAACCGGAATCTTACGATTTATGTGCTCCAGGGCACGTGATGCACCCTAGTGATCTAGGTGACCTTCATTCGCTTTGTTTGCACGAATAAACCTTACGGAACCCACACCGAATTTCGTTTGTGCGATGCCATACTGAAATAAACTAACGGATTTCGAGAAGGGAGAAATATCCACGTTCTACCAAGTGGGACTCAGTTCGCATGAGATCTGCGGGCAATGCAAATCATCAAGAAATTTCATACGAAGGTATCTGGAATGTAACAAACAATGTGCGACTAACAAGCACATGAGTCGTCCAAAATACTAACGAAGTCGGACGAACGCTGATTAATCCATCTAACTTCGAATAACACATGCTTCCTGTCTACGTTGAAAGTTTGATTGAGGTCAGTGTTTCGAAACGAACGTTACAACGAACGCTCAAGACTGTGTCATGGATGAAATACAAAAAAAATGAAACGATACTTTGCTCTCACACCATTGCATAAAAACAACGCTTAACATGAGCGGAAACACAGGAAGCATGGACAAAAAAGTGAGAAAATGTCTACTATAAAGACGAAAGAAGATTATTTTGCATGGACCGGACGACTGGAATTGTGACATCAGAAAAGAAGAAAATATTTTTAGTCGAAAAACAACGACAAGAGATCAATAATGTTTTGAGGGACCTTCTGAGCCAAGGGCCAAAGTGAGCTTGTTATACTTGAAGGTATACAAGATTTCCTTACTCATATTTGTAAGTTGGAAAGACTTGCGGATCAACAAGAAAAGAGTACAACACAGAATTGAGAAAGTTCCAAGGTCATTCAGAGGATTAATCTAACGTTTACGAACACAACAAATATATTTGGTTCCATACCAATACAGCAGCTAGGATTTGACAATCTGAGAGCTTTCCAATCTGAACCCCGTGCTGTGGGACGCAGCTTGTTTATTACTCTACGCATACCCCTAAAAATGTGTGATTAATTTAAAACAAATAATCCTCCCTTCTACTGTTCGTTAGTCTCCTGACGGTATTAAGAAGAGTTCAGACAAATACGTCACCGTTTTTTATCTCTAATGATATTTCCCTAGACTTCTAAACTAACCTTTAAGGTGTCGTTATCAGTGCCATCTTAAACGAGAGCGGATAACTGGTGACCTTTCCATGTACACATTTACCCACTAAACGGATTCATTTTTACTCCCGACAGGGAGGTAATTCCTCCTATGGGATGAATTCACTTTCATTTGCGGCGACACTTATATGGGTAGAACAGAACAAACTGGGCCCATTCCCAAATGGCTTTTCCACTCAGTGACTCAACTGGACTGCACAAGACTAATTCCGGCAAGAAATTCCGCGTCGTCCACTGCGAAGCATCTGCATTCAAGAGGTCATTGAGCTGACCAGACCCAGTCATTCAAAGTGCGAATACTCGATCAGCATGCAAAACCGCTAGCATTCAGTGAATCAGTGTTGCTCAAGACAGAAAACCTCCACTTGAGAGCACATAAACAATTGTTTGCAAGAGGTCAGCCTTCCCTGGCATTAGTCACACAACACACAGCACTTTCTGACTTGTATGTGATAAACATTTTCCTCGTTTTTCTACCGTATATCTTATGTACTTGCACCTTCCACTTGTGCGCTGGACAGACTAAGATGGCCAACAGTGTGTCAGAAGCTTGTTTATTTGGGCATTGTGCCACATCCCCTTAGCCTACAGATAACGGGGATAGACTTCTCCAGTTTTGTGCAGACATTTGGTTATTCCCGTCTAGCACCAATTTCCGACACAGCTCGCGTCGCACAGCGACATGGCGTTCTAACTCTACAGGTACTCTAAGCCACATTGATCATATCTCCGTAAGCTAACGGTGGTGCAGTTCTGTTCAGAACTGTAGATCTTACTGGTCCATGTACGTAGAGTCGGACCATTGCATTAGTTTTAATGTGATTATCTCTCCAGCTCCGTGGTCATCGTCGCAAACCGCAAACCCGATTAGCCGTACAACGTATGTGTGATCCAGGAGTACGCACCCGTTATGAGCAGAAGTTAGTACATGAGCTAGGATCTACGACAAACAGTAATGTAGATGAGCATTTGGCTCATATCAAACAGGCGATGCACGTTGCAGCAGGTTTTGCCTGTGGTCCTAGATCCGTTGTCCATCGAAGACACTGGATCTCGCAAGAGTCGTTGAGTATAACGGAGCAAAAGCGTCAGCTCCCGAACTGTAAGGAGATGAATAAGATGCGGAGAAATCTACAAAGGCAAGTTACGAAAAGCCTTAAGAATGATCGCGAAAATTGGTGGGTGAAGGTAGCCGAAGAAATGGAAATAGCAGCTGCTTCAGGTAACAGTCAAAGACTGTTCAAACTTATTCATGACACCGGAGGACGGCGCATCCAGGTCAGTGAAACGATTTGCGATAGGAATGGAGAACCCATCCATAGCAAACAGCAAAGGCTTGAACGTTGGGCCGAATACTTCAAGGAACAGTTTAGCTGGCGGCACGCTAGTGTAGTTACTCCTGTATTAACAACTGCTACTCCTTGGGTGGTATCACTTGAGCCCCCATCAGAAGTAGAAGTAGAGTCATGCATTCGATTACTAAGGCGGCGGAAAGCAGCCGGTCCCGACGAACTTCCCCCAGTTCTTTTCAAACTGGGTGGGAATGTTTTGATAGAACCACTTACCGCTTTGCTCTGTGACATTTGGAACGACGGACATATTCCGTTAATATGGAGTGAGTCGTTGATTGTTCCCATCTTCAAGAAGGGAATACGGAATGACTGTAGTAATCATCGTGGGATTAGCTTAATTCCGATAGTCACCAAAGTATTAGCCTCAATTCTACTGCACCATCTTACACCGGCTCGCGAGAGGAATGCCCGCGAACAGCAGGCTGGATTCCGCCCAGGTCGAGGATGCATCGACCAGATTTTTACTCTTCGCCGACACATGCACTGCCGACCGACAATAATGGCTTTCTTAGACTTGAAAGGCGCCTTCGATTCAGTTGATCTAACAGCACTTTCCAGTACTCTTCATCGAGAAGGTATGCCCCAGAAGTTCATGAACCTACTGAGATCATTGTGTTCTCATACTTCTGGCCGCATTAGAGTTTACGGTGAACTATCCGGTCGGTTCGAAACGACCAGTGGTGTTCAACAGGGATGTCCCATTTCTCTATTCCTGTTCAACTTCGTCATGGACGAAATATTGGAGAGTGCGTTGCAAAATCTTCAGGATGTAGGCGTCGAACTAGGAAATAGTGGAAAGCTATGTGACCTAGATTATGCGGACGACTTTGTCTGCTTGTTCGAATGCACGGAACTTGCTCAATGTGCACTAGGTAGACTTGGGAGAGCTGTAGCTCCATTCAGCATTCTCTTTGAACCTTAAAAGTGTAAGGTGATGTTATATGACTGGGCGTCAACGATTCCGAGCTTGATGCTCGATGGGGAGGTGCTGGCAGTATTCGACCACTTCACCTACCTCGGCAGTAGTGTGACGACGGATGGGAGCACAGTAGTAGGGGTGAGCACGCGGATATCCAAGGCTCGAGCGGCGTACGCTGGACTGAAGCACTTGTGGCGCCGACCTGATATTTCACTGAAGTTGAAAGGTCGTGTATACTGTGCCGCAGTGCTTTCAGTTTTCATGTATGGTTGTGAGACTTGGAGTCTGCGTGCTGAAGATATTCGTCGTCTTGAGGTTTTTGACCACCGATATTTGCGTGGCATCGCTAAGATTAGGTGGAATAGCCGAGTGAGCAATGCTGAGGTCAGAAATCGAGTATTGGACACTAATTCGGAGAACGTTTTGTCACAGCGTATCCAACTTAGTACACCTCGTTGGTTGGGGCACGTGTTACGTATGGCAAACACCGTGTCCTATTCTCCGTTTCTCCTAGGGAGTGGAAGAAACCACATGGAGGTCAACAGATGACATAGCAGCGCGGAATGAGAAAATGTACAGCAAACTTAGGAAAAGTAGGTGCTTCACGTCTTCGTGGTTGGGGTCCAAAAGATCCGTCTACCAGTTGGCTGAAGACACTGAAGGATATGGTAGCGAACCGTGAACAGTGGTGATCGTGTTGTCACTTTCTGTGGAATCAGAATGATTGGTCAATGTGTGTTTGTACAGTTCGACTGTGTATCCCGTGTGTTGGCTACTAGGGCATTCTTTCCTTTTCCCACCCGTGTAGGTCCACTCCCTGTCCATCTTGTATATTCATACTCTCTAATTCAACGTGCAACATGGTGAGAAAGGCAGTGGTCAGTGGGGCTTGTCTTACTGTTTAACGCTGTACGATGATGATGATGATGATCATGATGATGATGATAAGAGTAAACGAAACGCTTGTATCACGCCATGTATACCTCCTTTCCATTGTTAGAAAACGGACAATGGGGACAAAATGTTTCGATTTTTGGAGTTAGTTTGGAAGTGGAATCAGCATCTCATCGGGACGCATTTTGGAAGTGTTGTTTCGGTGTACAAACCCCTGGAATACCTCTGGCCAGTGATTCCCCGACAGTGCAATCCCAACGGAAATTAACCACGAAGAATTGCGGGAGACATATTGAAGTTTAACCAAAAATGAACACTTTATATGGCATGAGGCAAGTAATGCATGGACACTTATGGCGTCGTTATTGATTGTTCAACTTGGTGTGCAGATGTTATTGGGTTAGTCGAATCACCGTATGTCAGATGCCTGATTGGTTGGCGGGCTGGTGTGAAAGGTAGGCAGTAGGTTATTCGTTAGTGGTAGACGTGAACAGTTACGTGTGATAGGTTTAGTTCATGGTAATAAGCGTCACGACTACACTGCCATGTCGGATGTGCGGGCCTTGTCATTGGTTAGTGGTCACAAAGCACCCTGTCCGTGAATTGGAAAAATGCGGGCTTCGGCCTTGCAGATGACGTGTTTTCAGGAAGATTTGCAACTTCCTGACAGGAAGCTTCATTGGTGGCAGACTTTTATCCCGCATGTATAACAACAAACACGAAAGCAGTGAGAAGAATGACAAAATCCCAAACCGGAGCACCGAACTGTGTTGTTCTAATTGTTGTGCTACAACGCCAAGGCAAGGATATTACCTTTACAACTCTATGCTGTTAGAATTTTTCAGTTTCTGAACGTTTTCATTCGAAGACATCATACCGGTAACTGACTGTTGCAATGACTGTGACTGAGTGAAATAAAAATCCTGAGAACCGTTAGGGGTCTCACGTTCTTTCAGAAGACTGAACATGGATTTCAAGCACCATGTGATTTGATCCGTCCCACTAGATCTGATGAGAATTTTTCTCTACCTTCAAATCAAGTCCTTTTATAAGTGTAAAACACAACGAATATATGGGTTCTCGAACCATGTACCCAGTCGTTGCACATGAAACATTGGTCCGAACGGTCTGGATGACCAAGTTTGAGGCTTAAACACGGCTGACAGGATTCATCTCCCATCTATCGATCGGCGCCATCGATTGGCTATCCTGTGGCTCAGGATTTCGTGGGCTCCGTAGTGGGTAGTAGGTGCTGAAGCACTGTCTGTCAGTGAGGAGAAGCAGTCACTCGAACGATATGTCACACCACACCCTCACACCAACTGTCTTAAGTACGAAACGAAGCAGCAGTTTCGGAACTTTCTCGTGCAAACAACCAAGATTTTTTTACCCTGGACACATACGGATACTGCGACAGACAGTATCTGCTTCCGCCAACTACCAGGCATCTTTGTCGCTAGAATTTGCTGTTATGAACATCCCGACTCAATGAAAATACTTCGCAGAGTTTTGTCCCATAAATCGTCTAACGTGTATCTTTCACTTATAGAGTACACATGGTTTTCAGGTAAACAGGTACTGACTTACTCTGTAATTCTTTCACACTACTCCTCCTTTGATAGTGTTTGATAAATCTCTCAGCAACTGAATCTACTCATTTTATTACTGAATTTACACAGATCAATGTGTCCTATGTGTTTGGGGTGATTCGGATGATTTCTCAGTGGGGAAACTTTCACGATGAGCAGAACTACGCTGGTTCCCTGCTGAAATCAGCAGATGGAAGTACTGGATGCGAATATTTGCGAAGCAGCTGTTCTTTTCCTAGGATACTAAGGTGAATGGTTCAGTGTTATTTTTAATTAAAAAGCATTACTATTTAGGGATGACCCTTTTCCGACGAATGAAACCCAACCTCTGGTATAACTGTGCCCAGTTAGTAGTTATACCGGGTCAAGTATATTGGCAGCGTGATGCATGGCAAACAAAGTTTGATAAATTGGTAGGTGAACTGAAATTGATAGATTCTAAAGTCTTCTGGCACCTTTGTTGCCCTCACCTCTAAAGCTAAGTGTGATATAGTTAAGTGAGCGACAAGGAACAATCAGGTAGGATTTCGCAGTCTTTACGCAGTACAAATTGTGTATCAACAGCAATATTTTGCCAACCACCATAGCAGTCAGCGCTTTCTATAACATATTGTATGTTATTCGGTTGGAACCGACAGAAGTACGGAACAAAAATAGCGTAAGAGTGTGTTATTCACGTCTGACTCTCAGTATCAAGCCATGTCAGCCGACAGAGAATTTGCCCGATAGGTGAAAGATATTGGGTTGTATTCGAGCTCGTGGAGTTAAACTTTTGGAAACGAAAAATCCAAGTGGATTTTTCAGTGTCTAAGATCCAGGCTGGTCTTTCCGATAGTGTATTTTGCGAAGAAACGGAGAAGTTGGGGAATATTTTTCGATATAATTTCCATTTCATATTGATTAAGGCTGCACAATTTTTTAGTAAAACCAGCTCTTCCGCACTCACCATTAATTTTTATGTTGAATAACAACTCGTAATCAGTAACGTTCTCCGTCGTTATACTAACTATCATGTCTCCCGGATTAAATAGATGGATATTCTATTTAGCCAATTTTCTCACACCATCACGAATAAATTAGCTGGTAAGCTATCTAGTTTTCTGCGAGCAGACTGATCGATAATTCGGACGATTTGGATGGGTCACATGATCCGGCAATAGCTATGAATGTACCATCATACGCAATACAAAGGGCAAAAATATCTTTCAACGGAACATCCAAGACGAAGCTGATCAGAGGAGAGTGCAAACAAGATGATCTGCTAAAATTTGCTATCCGCAAGGAGAGCTACAGCCGCAACAAGTAGTCCCCTAGTCACTATGAAAAGACTTTAAATAGTCGGGTATATCAAAAAATAGAATACATACAATGCACGTGCCACCAGATAGCATTGAGAGTTTTCTGTGCCATTATCTTACGGACTGCATCTGACAAGAACAAATTCCACCAACAACAAACCAGGGTGTGTTCAAAACAAAGATGGCTGTACCCAGCCTAATTTTGACTACAAATTCACAGATTATATTGCAAGTGCGCAAAAGAAAAACGTGTCAATATGTTAGGTAAAATGGCAACAATACATTCTGTGGATATATTTCAATGTCCGATGGATCACGTTCATCTGAGTGCTGTTCGTCCCATTGGGAAGTGACCGACGAGGCTAGCCCAATGATTAAAACCAGGACAGTAGCTGTGTACCATTGGAATAGTGGTTCGCGGATCAACAATTATTCATTTGCGTTATTCACACCCGACTGTCCGGACCACGATAGCTCAGCTGGTACAGCACCTGCCCGGTATGTGAAGAGCCGTCGGCTCGCGGCTTTCAACATTTCGATGTGAAAAATGCAAGTGGATTTTCCATCACGTTTATAATGAGACGATGGAAGCTAAAGTTGTGGCTTGCAAAGGTAATCCACCGCCACGCATTCCATAAATATATTTCAACCAATCCCATCAGAAATCTTGAAATCCATTCATCGCGAAATATATCGATCCACTCATCTTACCATCAACTACTGGTCCCGAAACACAGCTATCCATCCATTCACCCATCCATAAATTCATTCATTCATTCATCCATCCAGAAATCCATCCATCCATCCATAAATCCATCCAGTATTCCATCTAGAAATCCATCCATCCCAGAATCCATAAATCCATTTATCTGTGTATCCATTCATCCATCCCTCCCTGAATCTATCCTCCCCGAATTCGATGCATCGATAAGTCCAAAAGTAGCTATCATCAAATATTTTCCCGTTTATTTGATCCGGTAAAGTCATATCAGTAGTTCATATTATGCCCATTTAGTTACGCTGGTTACAGGTTACGATCCGGTATGATTTTTAAAAGATCATTTAGAACTTTTTCACCCAGTAGTTAATTGGTATGTGTCACTTTTCTCAGTGAAGGCCAGAAACGTCGTACGGTGTGCAAACATGCCTGTCACTGTTAGACTCACACAAAAGCAAATAATCCTCAGACACTGATTGCTTCATATAAAAGAGCCACTGGGAAATATATTAGGCTGAAGATGATGCTAGATTAACCGTGGGAGTGTCAAAATATGTTTGTCAAATTCTATGAGTAAGTAGTTATGAAAGGCAGATTCACACCCACAAGAGCACACTGGAAAGTTAGTTAGAATAGACAAGGGTAAGTATGAAGTTTGAAGAGATGGGCTAAATAGGAATTTAGTTAGCCTGGCGTGTTAGTGAAGAGAACGACAGGGCAGTCTTCGATCACCAATAAACCATAATCTAGGGATTTCCGCTTTACTACAATCGCACAGAATGCCCGAGGACTCCGATAAGTTTTTTGAGGTTGTATTTATCCGATAGATATGATGCAATAAATGACAGGGACTAGTTGTTTTCTCTATTTCTTAATGGACGATGGCTGTGTGTTTAAACGAAACACATAGGTATCCGGAAATAAAACAACCTCAATGAACCTCTAAAATGGAGCCGGAAGTTCGAACCAAGGAGAGAAGCTGGTTTCTGAACTATTCCATTTTTTCCAGTGGGAAAATAAAACGGAACACGAGAGAGAGTTGACAACTTTTTTAAATTAGGAGTTCTCCGTTTGTGAACGATTTTGTGTTCGTTCTCGCCAAACCCTACACACATTCCAGGAATTTATCAAGCCAAACGCTCCCTTTGGTTATCGCGTTTTTATTAAAACCATGATTTTTAAAAAATCCATCGCTTACATTTCTGGTAACCTAAATTAGGCAAAATATCTTCACCATCCCATTTGGATGGCGTCACAGGTTGCACGGAACAGTAAAACAATTGCTCATGTTAACAGGCATGTACATCGCAACTAATGAGGAGACAGGTCGTCAGGTAACTACGTGCCGCCCATGCCACGTGATTAGTACAACCAGCTTGTAATCTGAAGCAGACAGTTGGGTGATTTCTATACGAGAACACCGAAAAGCTGCACAAACGAATTTTTGTCCAGATAGATTCTACTGCATTTCTTTGACCATACTATAGATTACACAAATAAATAGTAGAGAACTCGAGATTAATTACAAGTAAAATATTTATCAGTTCCACAGTTTTGCCAAGGAAAGTACAAGGTGGCGAAAAACCATTTTTTCTTCTGGTGCTGTTTCAGTTTTGACGACCATCCGAAGGGTTACCACTGAACTGTTCAAATTGTTGAATTGGAGTCAACGGAACAGTCGTGAACCTACGCAACATCGACTGTGAGCTGCGAAAGTATTATTCATACGAGTCAAAAGGCCAAGCCTTTGAACCTCCAATCACGAAGCGGTCACACTTTCAATACTCGAGTCTACTCACGCACGATTGCGAATTTACTGGTATACTTATGCTCATTAGGACAGGGAATGCTATCAGGGGAAGTGCTGAGTCGAGGGAGTTCGGTTGGAAGTTGCTGGTCACAAAGTTATCTCCAACGAATCTCTGTTAGGGTTGTTTTAGTAAAAGTGATACTCTGATTTTTCTCACGTTAACCATGTTAAGTCAACCCAGGTTGGTTTGTCCACGACTCCCATGGAAATGCTCCCAGTTGAACCGAGATACTTGAATTGAATGCGGTCTTGGACATTCATAGACTACGGAGTTCAGACTGCCTGGGCACAACGATTTGGACGTAAAGTTCAGCAAGTTGGTTATCTTATTTTGGTTCTCTATTATGTGTTCAAAAAGTGCACCTGAATGGCCTTACCGTCTTTCCGCAATGCACAATGGACTATGTTAAAAGCATTGTGCGGATTCGTCCCATGTCCAGTGAGCAACAATAAGGCTGAGATTTCCCCAGCTATTGCTACTCTATGTTTTTAAAAATCCACTTGCGTTCTTCGCATCGGAAAGTCGGACGCCGCGAGCCGGAATCGAACCGGCGACCCTCCGCATGCCGGGCAGATGCCCTACCGGCTGAGCTATCGTGGTCCGAACGATCGGCTGTGAATAACGCTAGTGAATAATCGATAGTACGCAAACCACTATTCCAATGATACACAGTATCTATCCTGGTTTTAATCATTGGGCTAGCCTCGTCGGTCACTTTCCAATGGGTCGAACAGCACACAGATGAACGTGATCCATCGGACATTGAAATATATTCAGAGAATGTATTGTTGGCACGAGGAGCCTGAATCGTATGTTTTTGTTACTCTGTCCTTGTTTTAATGAGGGCTAATGATGATCTGTAATGTTCCTGGATCACTATATTTTCATTTAAACTAGGCAGAGTGCACGGCGGGTGCATCTGAAGGTATGCTGCTACACTCCAAGGTTAACGGACTGGAAAGTAACCAAGCATAATAAACATGGGCCAGAACCCCACAACCCAGAAACTGATTTTGGTTAGTATTAAACCCCCTCCAACCTCTGGATCAAGTGCTCAAATTGAACACGTTGCGGTGGTTGAGGAATGCGTAGCGTAAGTTCATAGATAGATCTCCCGGCGTACGCTTGCCTCCGAGGCTAGCACCAAACTGAGTGTCAATACGGTCGCGATAGCTTTTGTGAGGACTGGTTGACCTGTCCTGTGTATTTGTCCAACCATCTCGTTAACCTTTGACCAAGTTAACTGTAGTGTTTTAACGAACTGTTTTTCCGAGCATAGGATAGGTCTACGGAATCTCTTTTCGTTCGCCTCGCAATTCACACTGGGTCACAAAACGAATCATCTCTACGGTCGAGATGAGTGAGTTCAAATTACACAGACCTATCCTACGCCCAATAAAAGTCCATCAAGGCACTGAACCGGCAGGCCGTATACCATCATACTGACTTTGTTTTTTGTTTGTGTGTGAACCCAGTTGATGTCCTTACTGAACTTTGACTCACCGAATTTTCGGTTTTTCTGCGCGTTTGCCGGTTGTACCACTCCAACCTGCCTCGAATGAGCGGTTTCTCAGCGTATTACTGCACTGGAGCTACCTTGGTCACAGATGAACGAGATGGTGGGCAAAACACACAGGACTGGCAAACTGCCTACACCAAAGCAATCGCGATGGAATTGTCATTCCGTTTCTACGCTTTTCATTTCGTACTGTGGATCATTTTGGACGCACCCCTAAAACACTTTGCTTGTGTATCGTATTGGCCTGATGAGAAGTATGCCACTCTATGCTACATTTGTAGGCGCTGACTATAGCCCCCGGAGAAATGTGAGTGACCTAAAATCGGGTCAGTTCATCACGTCTTCATTGAGCAGGGTTGTGGATTGCGCGCATTCCTCAGATGTGTAAGAATGGCTCACACGGGTAGTTTTTTTTGGGTCCCACGGGTAGTAACTAGGACTTCTTTTCTAAACCACTGCGACGAAATCGAGTCACGCGTTAAGGGTCTATTGACCCGATTTTTACGTTGATGAACAAGCCACGTGGTCACGAAAGGTAATCGAACTGACGAGTGACTTTTGGCTATGATCGAGTTAACAACCAAAGTGTCACATACCTTTATGGGTATCATACCAAAGCTGATTCCAGTGGAAGGTAATTCGGTCAGATTTTAAAATGAGCACACACAAATATAGCAGTTAAGCTTATAGGTCTCAAAATGACTAGGCCTGGAAAAACGTGATAAGAACAATCTTTCGGCCAATATTAGCTTCTTCTTCTGTGTTCTTTTGGTTTGAGCAGTCACTTTTTTACTTATTAAGTGACTAATCATTTTGCAATACTGTCAGAAAGACAGAGACGTGAGAAAAGGAAAAGGGGCGACAGAAAATACTTTATCTGACTGATGGTACAGTGGAAAATTTGTTATCCTTTTTCGCCGAAACAAATCACGTAAAATCAAATATCATAAATTTTAGACCAAGTGATATCGCGTGCGATTTGTATGATCACCGGTTTCGCAATTCGAGACTGGATGATACAGTGATACCATGAGAGAAAAGGAAGAAGCGCAATTAAAGCCCCACTTGACCGCACCCCATTATTGTCTCTCCGAGGCCATGGAGATTTTGTTCTTTCATTAAACAAACGTTGTGGTTAGAAAAGAGTCGAGCCGTTGCTATAGATCTGCAAAGCATCGTTGGTTGGGTGCAGTTCAGTGGTTTTGACCATTTCAGCAGGTCTCTTTTTGTCATTTCTGATCAGATGCACAAGATGCGAACG
Source organism: Fasciola hepatica (assembly GCA_948099385.1). NCBI lineage: Eukaryota > Metazoa > Platyhelminthes > Trematoda > Plagiorchiida > Fasciolidae > Fasciola > Fasciola hepatica. Next base: position 1,866,264 of record CANUEZ040000011.1, read on the forward strand.
GAAAGTTCGCGCAAACCTCAGTCTCGTAAAACCTAACAGACACGTTTGATCTGGATAAAACCCAGTGGAAGAGAACAGGCGGACTGAATGTTCGCAAGACCATCCACTACGAGAAAACACACTCGCGGTCAAGCTGACCGATAGTATTGCCGATGCAGACGGCCAAGACCAGTTTGGGCGGGACAAATTGCTAGTCGTGATTGAAAATCATGGTTTGGCTAGGCAGGCAAAAGAAGTCAGATTGATCACATCTTGGCGGCTAATAGGGATGAACAGTCAAAAGAGAAATGGATAGGTCACTGGACGGCAGTGATGTTTGCCGACTTCCATTTTCTCCTGAGTGTCAAGTTAACAGGACGTGGTTTATAATGTATGGTGCTATGGCTGACCCAGTTTCACAAATGAGCTGAGTTTCAATTTTTATTCCTATCTGGTAAAATGGCTACGTAAACAGAACTCATCATTTCAGTCAGAAAAGATTTACCCCTAACATCTCATCGAAGTGAGGAAACGAAAAAAACATGTTTGCACATCAAAATTGCTGAGACTCACGCCTGGTTTGTGGGGATACGGGTCAGATAAGAAACAATAGATGTGGCTGGTTGCGAGACAAGGTATGGGAGAAAAGGCAGTACTTTTGATGATGAAAGAGTTTGACTTGGACAGATCACTTTAAACGGAGTGGATGTATTCTGAAAGGATTTTGTGGGCGAGCTTTACACTCATGTCTGTGCTTGGATTGCACAAATTAGCAGATAGTTCATTTAACGACACATGAGATACGTGACCAATAATCAACAATCTTCGGGAAGGAATTTCGAAATGTTTCTTCAGTAGACTAGCACAAATAACAGAGGAATATAAGAGAAGACCAGGAAAACGCATTGATACTCGAAAAAGGGAATAGTATTGTGTTTAACGTTCAAAACTCTAAGCTTCCGTATTTGTGAAGAAAAGATAGTCTGCGAAGGTTCGCTACATAAACTGAAATATGAGATGACCAATTCAAATTTGTAATGATGGTATATCCTCGGTTTGGACACAACCTACCCTAGCTAATGGTTCTGTGGAAATGACAGATGGATCACAAAGACAAGCCAATCGAGAAAGGGTAAATATGCATTCAATGCTTTTGGACAAATTCGTAGTTTAACCGGGTTGAACAGAGAAGTCATAAATATGCGACACATTATTGGAAAATTTCTTGAAATCCTGGACTACAGAAACAACTTTGCAAAGAGCCACGTCGTCGGCGTTTTTAAGTAGATGCATTGGAGAACTGGATGAGAGGACACCAATGGAGATGGGGAATAAGTAGAGGAAATGACAGTTCCCTCAAGTACACCTGAATTATTCATCACAGGATTGGATGTTTTAAAATCCAGTCGTGTGCACTGAGTTCTGTTGGCAGAATAATCAGACAGCCATGCTGGTAAACATGTGTAGCGTACTACTCTGTCTATGTGATGCTTCTAAAATGTTTTGTTTCACTCAGTTAGTTCCGACCGATATAATTCCAAGACACTCCAAACAAGAAGATGAGACCGTGCCAGGATGAAAGATTTATTTACAGCCTTTTTGTATTGCGCGGTGTTGACGACCAAAAGGTATGTGTGTTTTACATTAAAACGTCGGTACAACAAAGGAATGTCGCACCAAGGGACGTTGAAAATCATGGAAAAAGTCGGAAATGTACAGGTACCTACACATGTGGGACAGTCCGAATGTTCCAGTTTACGAAGGAGAGACTGTGGAATAAAATCCAAAATGGATAAATATTTTAGGGAAGCACATCGTACATATTTCACTGAGGCAATCAAGGATTCGACTATATGATAGACTAGAGAGGTGATAGCATCTACAGTGGACCCATTTGATCTGTAGGCATACTGAAGGGGGTCGTCGTGAACATTCCTATTGGAAAATAATGTGTTTTCTAATGATGCTATCACAGTTTAAGACGGGATGAATCTGGAGCAGTTGGAGTAAATCGTCCGTACAAAACACCTGAGTTTGGTTATCGGAACAAAAATCACGGGTCTGCAGTAGTCGGGACTAGAGTAGGAGCGCAAAGGTTTGTTTAAATGAAGAGTAAAAATATCCGTCATATCAGGACCAACACCTGAGGTTATTTTGTTGTGTTCCAAATTCGGCGGTCAGAATGAAAGCACGTTTGGACGGATGAACGTGTATTCAGTACCAAAGTACGGAAGGGGCACGTACAGGCAAGCACGTGAAACTCAAGCACGTGTGCAAGTGCCTGAGTCAGTGATGTATGCTGTCGAAAGTGTAAGCCTAGTGCACAATCGGATTAAGCCACAAAAGGTCGTTCAACACGTGATACGACCTTACCGGTCAGTGCCGTTTGGGACGGAGCAGGATGGACGTCAGCTGTGTGTGTGTGTGTGTGTGTGTGTGTGTGTGTGTACGAGGGCAGGCGTGCGACCATGATTGCAAGGGATTTGGATCACGTGTATGCAGTGTGGATGTACGTGTCAGAGTGTCTAAGTAAATGACTGTTCAAGCAAAGCTAGAATTTTAGACGTACGAAGGAGGATATGCGCTTCCGATGTGCACGCCGCCTTCCGTGATAAGTAAAACTGGAGTCACTGCGTGGCTGAATGAAAGCACTGTTAATACAACAAACGCCAACACCGCAGGTTCACTGTTTCGTTTTCCCTCCATACAGAGGCCGCATGCCTTTCCAACAGCGGTTGACGTTGTAACTGCGATGCCACTGACAAGCATACAATGTGTCAGTTCGTTTGATTTCCTTTTCTAAAATACAGTACAGATGTTCGTACTAAACGGTGATGGAACGGACATATTCGCCGGACGGGTGAAAATAAGTGCAGCCTGCCAGCCAGTACGGATGAGTTTTCTGAATCGATTGGGCGATCCTTGATATAAATGAGAGGTTAAATCTGACTGGAAGGAAACCCACCTATTCTGTTTCAGTAGAATTATTTCTGACGGCGTGAACTGACCACAGCGAACCAATTCCCTTAACGCAATTTGTTATCACAGAAATGCAGCACAGTCAGTAAAAGGACGTGCGCTAAATTGCGAAATTCGAGTGTCTGTAGTATGGTGGGAGCACTGGTCTTCCGTGGGGGTTGCACTAGTTCGATCTACAAGGACATGGAAAGAAGGAAAACTCTATGAGTCAGAGCTCAGCTAATGCATCAGCAGGGACCAACGTTTACATCCAAGGTGGGTATGGTGATCTGTGTCCGAGAGTGACAAATAGGACAGGTTTAAATAATTGCCATCACACTTTTATCCCTTTTACAATCATTCAAGATGTCATAACAATCACCGAGCCAGAAGAACACAGAGATACATGAAAGTAACTAGTTTGAACAGACAAAAGAGACCGTCCTTTGAATCAAATTTGCGTAGGAACTGATTGGCAAGTTCAGTTACACCGCCTGATTCGGTACCAATGAGCACAACATTCTGTGCTTCTATCCGAGTTTTCTAACCGGTAAAATATACGTGTTTTTGGATGAAGTATCGATCGGTGTGATGAAAAACGTGACCCATTGCTCATTACAAAGCGTGCGAGTTGACGAGACTATTTGAGTGGATTTCATCCAATAAACGTTCTGGATAACCATCTGGACCTGACTGTGACAAGAGCAGTTTTTAAAATTCACGTTGATCACTATCCACTTCCACTAAGTTAGTGCACCAATTGAACACCCATAAAAGTTGAATTTTCTGCCCATACTTGATTTGCGGGGAAATTCATAGATAACGATTCCGGAAGACTAAGTAGGACGCGGGGAAAAAGATGAGAAAATTCAAATGGATGGGAAGATACACCGGCAGTAATGACGGTAAATAAATTTGAGAACATTCATGGCCTGATTCCGGTTCATAATTAGGTGATCAAGGTAAGGTATAACGATATTTCAATGAGAAGAGGTGTTGTCAGGGATTTTCACTATTACGCTGATGATATATTGTGATTATATTGTTATGACATACGGCCTAGATGCAGTTTTCTTACTCAAGGTCGCCTGATTAGGTGGACACTGAGGATGACTGCAAGCTGAGCAACAAATAATGCTCAGAATTAAACGCAGTTGTATTTATGGTTCAGAGGAACTACTTTTTTCCTTTGTCGGATGGTCGGTTTACGGGTCCGTGGCTGATCGGTTAATAAGACAAACCACTTTGGTGGTCATTCGGGTTTCAGGTCCCACCGGCGAAGCAACAAATATCGGCATGCCAATTTTAGAATTACACTCAAATAGATTCACGGTAAAGTGTAAACCACAGGCAAAAGAGGTATTGTAAAAAGGAGTGTGGAAGAATAGCCACCTCAGAACCAGCTTGTTGACACTAACTTGGGAGATAGAATGATTGTAGGTGGGCTGGAAGACAGAAGCATGTAAAGAGTTTCACAATTTGGCATTCCAGAAAGGAACGAAGATTGGAAAATAGAGGTGCGAAATCTGAGAACTGAAACGTGACAAGGATGACTGGCTGCCCGTGTGCGAGAACGGCGAATAAATCTTAGACAAGAGGGCTTAGCCAAGACAAACTCCGAAGAGCAGAAGCCAAAATAGTAACGACAGAAAGGAGATAATGAGGCAACCACCAGACTGTAGGCCAGTGGCTGCAGATTGGGGGTTAGAGAAGGATCATCGACCAGTCGGATGGCTTTCTGTTGAACTCAACGAAGAATAGAAAGGACAGAAGACGAAGCCCCACTTCAGACGTGATTTCAGTACTCGAATGTGAGGTAGATTTGGGCTTTGTGCAATAGGACGTGAGCTGCAGAAAAGGAACCTCTCGCGCGAAATAGAAAAACAATTTCTCAACAGCACGAGATGCAAGGTGAGACGTGAAAGGGGACCAACACAGTGACGCAGTTAGGGATAAACCAAGACGGATGTACTGTTCATCATATTTGGACTGATAGAATGTGTTGAAATCATTCCAACCCAAAATTACGCTAAACCGAAGTAGCAAGAAGACTAAAGCTACGGAATGGTACGGTACTTCCATTACAAAAATTTGATTTCCGTAAATGTGTTGCTTAAAAGAAAATAATTGGTCAGTCACAAATCGAAAAATACCTGCCAGCTTTGGTTGTACTTGTTCACGGCGATTCTGATTAGCAGTGGCCCTCCAGCGTATATAGCCACGAAGCTGTACCAGGCTGTGTACCGTGCGATGCCCGCTGAATCACTGCAGTCTTCCTCTCTCAAGTGCTCCCCGTAAGTTTGGCTCGCATGTCGTACTGCTGTTCGAAACGGAACTGGTGGCTGCTGTTGGGCCTCTTCAGTAATCTTCCCCGTTGGCGAAAAAGGTGGGTCGTCGACTTAAGCAGAATTGTAAGGTCGTTGAACCTTGCGTCGCAGTTTCCTTAGTAAACGCGTTCTTTGGTCGTTCGTACTATGTGGACCAACTGCACGTTACCAGAACGGTATTCTCCACGACTCATGGGAACGAGAAGCCTATCCGGAGAGATATCAGTTAAAGTATATTCGGGAGCTTGCGTGGGCAGTGCTCGAATGGCAATCGCCCTTGGCAGTCAGTGTTCTGTTAAACAATAAACTCCTAAAAAGCATGACCGAAAATGACTCTCGCTACACAATCGTCATTTTGATCCTTGGTTGACAATCTGAACTGAGTTCAGCTGAGATGGCGTTCATTTACTGATGTATCATTCAACCTCGTAATTTCGGATATAGGTAGACCAAGCTGTCTAGTATCGATTCCATGAACTGGCCAAAGTTCGCTGCCATTGAATTATGTACCGTCGCTGCAATCGGGACACATCGGCGATGACCCCAATCTCCTGGACTGGAAAGGGACAGCGGAAATTTTTTTGTGGTAGCTTTCCTGTATCGCAGCAGGAAAAAGCTGAAAAATTCCTTCAAGCAAGGTAACTTTTTTGGGTCGGTTGATGCTACTGCTTTTTCCTCGGAGGGCACCAAGGTTTCTGCTCCTCCATTAGAGCACGAGTGGCTTCGCGCGTACGCAGATGCCGACATCAAATCTTCTCGAGTCAAAATTCCAGACCCTTCCTACTGAACTGTGACCAGTAATCGGTGACCAGTACCTGTGGAACTCCTTCCAGACTGATGCATGTTCGGTGCACTTGATTCACAAATGGAGTGATTGGTGTACTTGTCAGGAATCCCATCGGCTAGTTGGAGTATGAATCTATAAATGCCAGGGCGTGGCATAGGTTCAAGAAAGGGCCAAAGAAATCGGCATTGACCTTCTGTCACGAAATATAGCTTCGGACAAGGATTCCTGTTTTGGGCCTCGGCTGGATTAAGTGCAACCGCGCACTGCAATTCTTCGATGTAGCCCAGATATCCACATCCCATTCCGGCCACCAAAACATTTTCCGAAACAAAGAATTCACTTTCTCAACTCCCAAATGGCCTTTGTACAATTCATTCTGAACTGACTTATGCAATGAAGATGGTATAACAAGTCAGTCGCCACGTCAAAGGACTCCATCCGGGTGTTTTCTGAATTCCTCTCGGAGCACAACTGATTGCGGATACTCCCGTTTCACCCTGGAATGCCACCCATTCTTTATCATCGGAATCACTGATGAATTGGGGGATTCGTCAGCTTTCTCAATTCCTCCCTCGACACAGTTGTCGCCGTGAAAAGTGAATTGCATTGTTATGTCGCTGCGAATCGCGGGTACTTTGATGAGAAGTCTGCTTGTGGAATTTTCTTGCCGAGTCCGTGCAGAATATCTTAGTTGTAGGCAGCCAAGCAATATTCCATTGCTGAATCATAAAAGCCGTTGTTGTGATGATATATTTTCTGAGTTATATAGAAACTGAAGAGCTTGGTGGTCGGTGACAATCGTAAACTCCGATTGGAATAGATACTTATGTAGTCGGCGAACCGCCCAGAAAACGACCAAAGCTGCCTTCTGCGTCTGGAAACAATTCCACTCATCAGTTTTTGAGAAGGCGGGAGAGGCAGATTATTGGTCATCCATCCTATTCCAGGACTGCTCCAGTCTCCACTTCAGACCCCTCCGTGATGGGCATGGTTCGGTTAGATGGCGCGAACGGGGCTAGTATTGGTTGGTCCAAAATATTTCCAATAGGATAGCGTAGTGTCTCCTCACACTATTAGTCTCATGGCTACACCTCGGACAATTGAGCCAGGAACAATGATCGGGATTGTGTCGCAAAGTTCCGAATTTATCGAGAACAGTACTTTAGGCATCTGAGAAGTGATTGTAAGTGCACCTGATTTCAAGCTGAATCAATTTCAGTTAGTGGTTTGAAACGAAATGTATTTGGTCGGTTCCCTGTTTGCATTGACAGTGAAACCAAGGAAATCCAATTCGGTGACAGCGAATTTGCACTTTGTGATTTTGATCGATACGTTTCGCTCCACGAATCTTTCCAGCAGCTGTTTCAGTCAGCCGTCATGTTCTGCCTTTATGGATCCGAAAATAAGCATATCATCTTGATATGCCATCACCCCATCGATGCTATGAACCACTTAGTCAATTACAGCCTGCATTACCATGGAGGAAACATGCAGTCCGAAAGACAGAAAATCGTACTGGAATGTACCCCATGGAGTGTTGATCGTTAATAGTGGTTTAAACTCCGTTTGTAGCGGAATTTGCTAATATGCGTCAGCCAGATCAATTTTGGAAAAGTACTCGCTGCCGAGTATGTACTTCTTGAAGTCCTCCAGCCCTATGGTAGCTGCTGCGCATCTCCGTAGTCACGGATTCAGAGTCAACAGATAATCATCGCTCTTAATCGCCACCACAAACGGAGTCGTTCCCGTGGATGAAGTCACGTGTAATAACGTCGTCTTTTTCCATCTTGGTTATCTCCTCAGAACACCCGCTCGCCGACCGTACGCGATATTCTCCGATTTAGGTACGCCGGATCACTATCAACTTCCAGCTTCACGGGCCTAACCGCCACGCCACCCTCGTTGTTGGGGCATTTGACGATCAACTTCTGGGGAATTAGCTAATCTAGTGGAATCTCGAATGACGTATGGAGGGTTACTGAATGGTCCAGTGCAATTAAGGCCTTCAGCCCCAGGGTGGATGGACTGCTAATTGAAACCGGGAAGGGTACCGGAGCATGATAACCCTTCAACCGGACCATCTGTGTGGTTCCGCCCAGCGGGGGAAAACGATGACCAGTAAAACGAGCATATGCATTTCATTGAGTTGGATGAGCACACTAGGCTGTATCACAATGAAATAATGCCATAAGCTGCACTGCAATTCGACTGTTTTGTACAGGAACTGGTTAGAATCACTCTCAATTTTCTGTGTGTACACCGGAATTATATCATCCTTCAATTCACCGAGGTTGTATTCTCCATATTACGTCTGGATTGGCGACACACCTTGCGGATATGGCCGCTCTTCCCAGACTGATACCATACTGCATTACGGAGGCGAACAGTGGAACGGAGTTGAACTTCTCTTCGCGGAAACAACGATTCGGCGTAGACTTATATACTGGCTCCCATTGAGGCTTGTTATGGGAATGCCCGGTTTACGGAATGAAAGTGTTGCTAATGCATCGCGGAATGCTCGATCATCGCTTTGGAGACGTTATCGGATTGTCCATGTACGAAACGAGCCTCAGAGAACGTCAGTTCTGGTTCTAGTAGCAGCTATCTTCTACAGCTTCGGATGATTCACATCCACAGTTAATCGATAAACACTTGGGTCACCAGCTGTTCTTCGAAATTACCCCTCGCAGCCTGCGTTTGCAGCACAGAGGTGAACTCATGGAATTTCATTCTGGGACCTTAAACCAACGGATGAAATTCGTCCCTCTTTGGCGGCTGTAAAATGACCGTAACCACGTGGCCCAAAAGTGGAAATTGGAACTATTTGACTGGAACTAAAGCAAGTGATCTCGAGTAAGCAAGGTTCCTCATCAAAGATTGCGATAAGCAAACGCCTGCCGTCAAGACAAACGCCTTCCGATTATTCTTCACGTCATTGCGTACACTGTATCAAAGCTTCAACGGTTCAACACACTCCTCAATTTCAGTAGCACCTGCATGCAGGTTTTCCTGTTCAGTACCAGGAAGCCCCATGACGCGAAACCACTTACACCAGTGGTAATAATCGAACTAGTAGAATGTACTGAAAGCGCTCCAACCCAAGACTACGCAAAACCGAAGTAGCAAGAAGACTAAAGCTACGGAATGGTACGGTACTTCCATTACAAAAATTTGATTTCCGTAAATGTGTTGCTTAAAAGAAAATAATTGGTCAGTCACAAATCGAAAAATACCTGCCAGCTTTGGTTGTACTTGTTCACGGCGATTCTGATTAGCAGTGGCCCTCCAGCGTATATAGCCACGAAGCTGTACCAGGCTGTGTACCGTGCGATGCCCGCTGAATCACTGCAGTCTTCCTCTCTCAAGTGCTCCCCGTAAGTTTGGCTCGCATGTCGTACTGCTGTTCGAAACGGAACTGGTGGCTGCTGTTGGGCCTCTTCAGTAATCTTCCCCGTTGGCGAAAAAGGTGGGTCGTCGACTTAAGCAGAATTGTAAGGTCGTTGAACCTTGCGTCGCAGTTTCCTTAGTAAACGCGTTCTTTGGTCGTTCGTACTATGTGGACCAACTGCACGTTACCAGAACGGTATTCTCCACGACTCATGGGAACGAGAAGCCTATCCGGAGAGATATCAGTTAAAGTATATTCGGGAGCTTGCGTGGGCAGTGCTCGAATGGCAATCGCCCTTGGCAGTCAGTGTTCTGTTAAACAATAAACTCCTAAAAAGCATGACCGAAAATGACTCTCGCTACACAATCGTCATTTTGATCCTTGGTTGACAATCTGAACTGAGTTCAGCTGAGATGGCGTTCATTTACTGATGTATCATTCAACCTCGTAATTTCGGATATAGGTAGACCAAGCTGTCTAGTATCGATTCCATGAACTGGCCAAAGTTCGCTGCCATTGAATTATGTACCGTCGCTGCAATCGGGACACATCGGCGATGACCCCAATCTCCTGGACTGGAAAGGGACAGCGGAAATTTTTTTGTGGTAGCTTTCCTGTATCGCAGCAGGAAAAAGCTGAAAAATTCCTTCAAGCAAGGTAACTTTTTTGGGTCGGTTGATGCTACTGCTTTTTCCTCGGAGGGCACCAAGGTTTCTGCTCCTCCATTAGAGCACGAGTGGCTTCGCGCGTACGCAGATGCCGACATCAAATCTTCTCGAGTCAAAATTCCAGACCCTTCCTACTGAACTGTGACCAGTAATCGGTGACCAGTACCTGTGGAACTCCTTCCAGACTGATGCATGTTCGGTGCACTTGATTCACAAATGGAGTGATTGGTGTACTTGTCAGGAATCCCATCGGCTAGTTGGAGTATGAATCTATAAATGCCAGGGCGTGGCATAGGTTCAAGAAAGGGCCAAAGAAATCGGCATTGACCTTCTGTCACGAAATATAGCTTCGGACAAGGATTCCTGTTTTGGGCCTCGGCTGGATTAAGTGCAACCGCGCACTGCAATTCTTCGATGTAGCCCAGATATCCACATCCCATTCCGGCCACCAAAACATTTTCCGAAACAAAGAATTCACTTTCTCAACTCCCAAATGGCCTTTGTACAATTCATTCTGAACTGACTTATGCAATGAAGATGGTATAACAAGTCAGTCGCCACGTCAAAGGACTCCATCCGGGTGTTTTCTGAATTCCTCTCGGAGCACAACTGATTGCGGATACTCCCGTTTCACCCTGGAATGCCACCCATTCTTTATCATCGGAATCACTGATGAATTGGGGGATTCGTCAGCTTTCTCAATTCCTCCCTCGACACAGTTGTCGCCGTGAAAAGTGAATTGCATTGTTATGTCGCTGCGAATCGCGGGTACTTTGATGAGAAGTCTGCTTGTGGAATTTTCTTGCCGAGTCCGTGCAGAATATCTTAGTTGTAGGCAGCCAAGCAATATTCCATTGCTGAATCATAAAAGCCGTTGTTGTGATGATATATTTTCTGAGTTATATAGAAACTGAAGAGCTTGGTGGTCGGTGACAATCGTAAACTCCGATTGGAATAGATACTTATGTAGTCGGCGAACCGCCCAGAAAACGACCAAAGCTGCCTTCTGCGTCTGGAAACAATTCCACTCATCAGTTTTTGAGAAGGCGGGAGAGGCAGATTATTGGTCATCCATCCTATTCCAGGACTGCTCCAGTCTCCACTTCAGACCCCTCCGTGATGGGCATGGTTCGGTTAGATGGCGCGAACGGGGCTAGTATTGGTTGGTCCAAAATATTTCCAATAGGATAGCGTAGTGTCTCCTCACACTATTAGTCTCATGGCTACACCTCGGACAATTGAGCCAGGAACAATGATCGGGATTGTGTCGCAAAGTTCCGAATTTATCGAGAACAGTACTTTAGGCATCTGAGAAGTGATTGTAAGTGCACCTGATTTCAAGCTGAATCAATTTCAGTTAGTGGTTTGAAACGAAATGTATTTGGTCGGTTCCCTGTTTGCATTGACAGTGAAACCAAGGAAATCCAATTCGGTGACAGCGAATTTGCACTTTGTGATTTTGATCGATACGTTTCGCTCCACGAATCTTTCCAGCAGCTGTTTCAGTCAGCCGTCATGTTCTGCCTTTATGGATCCGAAAATAAGCATATCATCTTGATATGCCATCACCCCATCGATGCTATGAACCACTTAGTCAATTACAGCCTGCATTACCATGGAGGAAACATGCAGTCCGAAAGACAGAAAATCGTACTGGAATGTACCCCATGGAGTGTTGATCGTTAATAGTGGTTTAAACTCCGTTTGTAGCGGAATTTGCTAATATGCGTCAGCCAGATCAATTTTGGAAAAGTACTCGCTGCCGAGTATGTACTTCTTGAAGTCCTCCAGCCCTATGGTAGCTGCTGCGCATCTCCGTAGTCACGGATTCAGAGTCAACAGATAATCATCGCTCTTAATCGCCACCACAAACGGAGTCGTTCCCGTGGATGAAGTCACGTGTAATAACGTCGTCTTTTTCCATCTTGGTTATCTCCTCAGAACACCCGCTCGCCGACCGTACGCGATATTCTCCGATTTAGGTACGCCGGATCACTATCAACTTCCAGCTTCACGGGCCTAACCGCCACGCCACCCTCGTTGTTGGGGCATTTGACGATCAACTTCTGGGGAATTAGCTAATCTAGTGGAATCTCGAATGACGTATGGAGGGTTACTGAATGGTCCAGTGCAATTAAGGCCTTCAGCCCCAGGGTGGATGGACTGCTAATTGAAACCGGGAAGGGTACCGGAGCATGATAACCCTTCAACCGGACCATCTGTGTGGTTCCGCCCAGCGGGGGAAAACGATGACCAGTAAAACGAGCATATGCATTTCATTGAGTTGGATGAGCACACTAGGCTGTATCACAATGAAATAATGCCATAAGCTGCACTGCAATTCGACTGTTTTGTACAGGAACTGGTTAGAATCACTCTCAATTTTCTGTGTGTACACCGGAATTATATCATCCTTCAATTCACCGAGGTTGTATTCTCCATATTACGTCTGGATTGGCGACACACCTTGCGGATATGGCCGCTCTTCCCAGACTGATACCATACTGCATTACGGAGGCGAACAGTGGAACGGAGTTGAACTTCTCTTCGCGGAAACAACGATTCGGCGTAGACTTATATACTGGCTCCCATTGAGGCTTGTTATGGGAATGCCCGGTTTACGGAATGAAAGTGTTGCTAATGCATCGCGGAATGCTCGATCATCGCTTTGGAGACGTTATCGGATTGTCCATGTACGAAACGAGCCTCAGAGAACGTCAGTTCTGGTTCTAGTAGCAGCTATCTTCTACAGCTTCGGATGATTCACATCCACAGTTAATCGATAAACACTTGGGTCACCAGCTGTTCTTCGAAATTACCCCTCGCAGCCTGCGTTTGCAGCACAGAGGTGAACTCATGGAATTTCATTCTGGGACCTTAAACCAACGGATGAAATTCGTCCCTCTTTGGCGGCTGTAAAATGACCGTAACCACGTGGCCCAAAAGTGGAAATTGGAACTATTTGACTGGAACTAAAGCAAGTGATCTCGAGTAAGCAAGGTTCCTCATCAAAGATTGCGATAAGCAAACGCCTGCCGTCAAGACAAACGCCTTCCGATTATTCTTCACGTCATTGCGTACACTGTATCAAAGCTTCAACGGTTCAACACACTCCTCAATTTCAGTAGCACCTGCATGCAGGTTTTCCTGTTCAGTACCAGGAAGCCCCATGACGCGAAACCACTTACACCAGTGGTAATAATCGAACTAGTAGAATGTACTGAAAGCGCTCCAACCCAAGACTACGCAAAACCGAAGTAGCAAGAAGACTAAAGCTACGGAATGGTACGGTACTTCCATTACAAAAATTTGATTTCCGTAAATGTGTTGCTTAAAAGAAAATAATTGGTCAGTCACAAATCGAAAAATACCTGCCAGCTTTGGTTGTACTTGTTCACGGCGATTCTGATTAGCAGTGGCCCTCCAGCGTATATAGCCACGAAGCTGTACCAGGCTGTGTACCGTGCGATGCCCGCTGAATCACTGCAGTCTTCCTCTCTCAAGTGCTCCCCGTAAGTTTGGCTCGCATGTCGTACTGCTGTTCAAACGGAACTGGTGGCTGCTGTTGGGCCTCTTCAGTAATCTTCCCCGTTGGCGAAAAAGGTGGGTCGTCGACTTAAGCAGAATTGTAAGGTCGTTGAACCTTGCGTCGCAGTTTCCTTAGTAAACGCGTTCTTTGGTCGTTCGTACTATGTGGACCAACTGCACGTTACCAGAACGGTATTCTCCACGACTCATGGGAACGAGAAGCCTATCCGGAGAGATATCAGTTAAAGTATATTCGGGAGCTTGCGTGGGCAGTGCTCGAATGGCAATCGCCCTTGGCAGTCAGTGTTCTGTTAAACAATAAACTCCTAAAAAGCATGACCGAAAATGACTCTCGCTACACAATCGTCATTTTGATCCTTGGTTGACAATCTGAACTGAGTTCAGCTGAGATGGCGTTCATTTACTGATGTATCATTCAACCTCGTAATTTCGGATATAGGTAGACCAAGCTGTCTAGTATCGATTCCATGAACTGGCCAAAGTTCGCTGCCATTGAATTATGTACCGTCGCTGCAATCGGGACACATCGGCGATGACCCCAATCTCCTGGACTGGAAAGGGACAGCGGAAATTTTTTTGTGGTAGCTTTCCTGTATCGCAGCAGGAAAAAGCTGAAAAATTCCTTCAAGCAAGGTAACTTTTTTGGGTCGGTTGATGCTACTGCTTTTTCCTCGGAGGGCACCAAGGTTTCTGCTCCTCCATTAGAGCACGAGTGGCTTCGCGCGTACGCAGATGCCGACATCAAATCTTCTCGAGTCAAAATTCCAGACCCTTCCTACTGAACTGTGACCAGTAATCGGTGACCAGTACCTGTGGAACTCCTTCCAGACTGATGCATGTTCGGTGCACTTGATTCACAAATGGAGTGATTGGTGTACTTGTCAGGAATCCCATCGGCTAGTTGGAGTATGAATCTATAAATGCCAGGGCGTGGCATAGGTTCAAGAAAGGGCCAAAGAAATCGGCATTGACCTTCTGTCACGAAATATAGCTTTGGACAAGGATTCCTGTTTTGGGCCTCGGCTGGATTAAGTGCAACCGCGCACTGCAATTCTTCGATGTAGCCCAGATATCCACATCCCATTCCGGCCACCAAAACATTTTCCGAAACAAAGAATTCACTTTCTCAACTCCCAAATGGCCTTTGTACAATTCATTCTGAACTGACTTATGCAATGAAGATGGTATAACAAGTCAGTCGCCACGTCAAAGGACTCCATCCGGGTGTTTTCTGAATTCCTCTCGGAGCACAACTGATTGCGGATACTCCCGTTTCACCCTGGAATGCCACCCATTCTTTATCATCGGAATCACTGATGAATTGGGGGATTCGTCAGCTTTCTCAATTCCTCCCTCGACACAGTTGTCGCCGTGAAAAGTGAATTGCATTGTTATGTCGCTGCGAATCGCGGGTACTTTGATGAGAAGTCTGCTTGTGGAATTTTCTTGCCGAGTCCGTGCAGAATATCTTAGTTGTAGGCAGCCAAGCAATATTCCATTGCTGAATCATAAAAGCCGTTGTTGTGATGATATATTTTCTGAGTTATATAGAAACTGAAGAGCTTGGTGGTCGGTGACAATCGTAAACTCCGATTGGAATAGATACTTATGTAGTCGGCGAACCGCCCAGAAAACGACCAAAGCTGCCTTCTGCGTCTGGAAACAATTCCACTCATCAGTTTTTGAGAAGGCGGGAGAGGCAGATTATTGGTCATCCATCCTATTCCAGGACTGCTCCAGTCTCCACTTCAGACCCCTCCGTGATGGGCATGGTTCGGTTAGATGGCGCGAACGGGGCTAGTATTGGTTGGTCCAAAATATTTCCAATAGGATAGCGTAGTGTCTCCTCACACTATTAGTCTCATGGCTACACCTCGGACAATTGAGCCAGGAACAATGATCGGGATTGTGTCGCAAAGTTCCGAATTTATCGAGAACAGTACTTTAGGCATCTGAGAAGTGATTGTAAGTGCACCTGATTTCAAGCTGAATCAATTTCAGTTAGTGGTTTGAAACGAAATGTATTTGGTCGGTTCCCTGTTTGCATTGACAGTGAAACCAAGGAAATCCAATTCGGTGACAGCGAATTTGCACTTTGTGATTTTGATCGATACGTTTCGCTCCACGAATCTTTCCAGCAGCTGTTTCAGTCAGCCGTCATGTTCTGCCTTTATGGATCCGAAAATAAGCATATCATCTTGATATGCCATCACCCCATCGATGCTATGAACCACTTAGTCAATTACAGCCTGCATTACCATGGAGGAAACATGCAGTCCGAAAGACAGAAAATCGTACTGGAATGTACCCCATGGAGTGTTGATCGTTAATAGTGGTTTAAACTCCGTTTGTAGCGGAATTTGCTAATATGCGTCAGCCAGATCAATTTTGGAAAAGTACTCGCTGCCGAGTATGTACTTCTTGAAGTCCTCCAGCCCTATGGTAGCTGCTGCGCATCTCCGTAGTCACGGATTCAGAGTCAACAGATAATCATCGCTCTTAATCGCCACCACAAACGGAGTCGTTCCCGTGGATGAAGTCACGTGTAATAACGTCGTCTTTTTCCATCTTGGTTATCTCCTCAGAACACCCGCTCGCCGACCGTACGCGATATTCTCCGATTTAGGTACGCCGGATCACTATCAACTTCCAGCTTCACGGGCCTAACCGCCACGCCACCCTCGTTGTTGGGGCATTTGACGATCAACTTCTGGGGAATTAGCTAATCTAGTGGAATCTCGAATGACGTATGGAGGGTTACTGAATGGTCCAGTGCAATTAAGGCCTTCAGCCCCAGGGTGGATGGACTGCTAATTGAAACCGGGAAGGGTACCGGAGCATGATAACCCTTCAACCGGACCATCTGTGTGGTTCCGCCCAGCGGGGGAAAACGATGACCAGTAAAACGAGCATATGCATTTCATTGAGTTGGATGAGCACACTAGGCTGTATCACAATGAAATAATGCCATAAGCTGCACTGCAATTCGACTGTTTTGTACAGGAACTGGTTAGAATCACTCTCAATTTTCTGTGTGTACACCGGAATTATATCATCCTTCAATTCACCGAGGTTGTATTCTCCATATTACGTCTGGATTGGCGACACACCTTGCGGATATGGCCGCTCTTCCCAGACTGATACCATACTGCATTACGGAGGCGAACAGTGGAACGGAGTTGAACTTCTCTTCGCGGAAACAACGATTCGGCGTAGACTTATATACTGGCTCCCATTGAGGCTTGTTATGGGAATGCCCGGTTTACGGAATGAAAGTGTTGCTAATGCATCGCGGAATGCTCGATCATCGCTTTGGAGACGTTATCGGATTGTCCATGTACGAAACGAGCCTCAGAGAACGTCAGTTCTGGTTCTAGTAGCAGCTATCTTCTACAGCTTCGGATGATTCACATCCACAGTTAATCGATAAACACTTGGGTCACCAGCTGTTCTTCGAAATTACCCCTCGCAGCCTGCGTTTGCAGCACAGAGGTGAACTCATGGAATTTCATTCTGGGACCTTAAACCAACGGATGAAATTCGTCCCTCTTTGGCGGCTGTAAAATGACCGTAACCACGTGGCCCAAAAGTGGAAATTGGAACTATTTGACTGGAACTAAAGCAAGTGATCTCGAGTAAGCAAGGTTCCTCATCAAAGATTGCGATAAGCAAACGCCTGCCGTCAAGACAAACGCCTTCCGATTATTCTTCACGTCATTGCGTACACTGTATCAAAGCTTCAACGGTTCAACACACTCCTCAATTTCAGTAGCACCTGCATGCAGGTTTTCCTGTTCAGTACCAGGAAGCCCCATGACGCGAAACCACTTACACCAGTGGTAATAATCGAACTAGTAGAATGTACTGAAAGCGCTCCAACCCAAGACTACGCAAAACCGAAGTAGCAAGAAGACTAAAGCTACGGAATGGTACGGTACTTCCATTACAAAAATTTGATTTCCGTAAATGTGTTGCTTAAAAGAAAATAATTGGTCAGTCACAAATCGAAAAATACCTGCCAGCTTTGGTTGTACTTGTTCACGGCGATTCTGATTAGCAGTGGCCCTCCAGCGTATATAGCCACGAAGCTGTACCAGGCTGTGTACCGTGCGATGCCCGCTGAATCACTGCAGTCTTCCTCTCTCAAGTGCTCCCCGTAAGTTTGGCTCGCATGTCGTACTGCTGTTCGAAACGGAACTGGTGGCTGCTGTTGGGCCTCTTCAGTAATCTTCCCCGTTGGCGAAAAAGGTGGGTCGTCGACTTAAGCAGAATTGTAAGGTCGTTGAACCTTGCGTCGCAGTTTCCTTAGTAAACGCGTTCTTTGGTCGTTCGTACTATGTGGACCAACTGCACGTTACCAGAACGGTATTCTCCACGACTCATGGGAACGAGAAGCCTATCCGGAGAGATATCAGTTAAAGTATATTCGGGAGCTTGCGTGGGCAGTGCTCGAATGGCAATCGCCCTTGGCAGTCAGTGTTCTGTTAAACAATAAACTCCTAAAAAGCATGACCGAAAATGACTCTCGCTACACAATCGTCATTTTGATCCTTGGTTGACAATCTGAACTGAGTTCAGCTGAGATGGCGTTCATTTACTGATGTATCATTCAACCTCGTAATTTCGGATATAGGTAGACCAAGCTGTCTAGTATCGATTCCATGAACTGGCCAAAGTTCGCTGCCATTGAATTATGTACCGTCGCTGCAATCGGGACACATCGGCGATGACCCCAATCTCCTGGACTGGAAAGGGACAGCGGAAATTTTTTTGTGGTAGCTTTCCTGTATCGCAGCAGGAAAAAGCTGAAAAATTCCTTCAAGCAAGGTAACTTTTTTGGGTCGGTTGATGCTACTGCTTTTTCCTCGGAGGGCACCAAGGTTTCTGCTCCTCCATTAGAGCACGAGTGGCTTCGCGCGTACGCAGATGCCGACATCAAATCTTCTCGAGTCAAAATTCCAGACCCTTCCTACTGAACTGTGACCAGTAATCGGTGACCAGTACCTGTGGAACTCCTTCCAGACTGATGCATGTTCGGTGCACTTGATTCACAAATGGAGTGATTGGTGTACTTGTCAGGAATCCCATCGGCTAGTTGGAGTATGAATCTATAAATGCCAGGGCGTGGCATAGGTTCAAGAAAGGGCCAAAGAAATCGGCATTGACCTTCTGTCACGAAATATAGCTTTGGACAAGGATTCCTGTTTTGGGCCTCGGCTGGATTAAGTGCAACCGCGCACTGCAATTCTTCGATGTAGCCCAGATATCCACATCCCATTCCGGCCACCAAAACATTTTCCGAAACAAAGAATTCACTTTCTCAACTCCCAAATGGCCTTTGTACAATTCATTCTGAACTGACTTATGCAATGAAGATGGTATAACAAGTCAGTCGCCACGTCAAAGGACTCCATCCGGGTGTTTTCTGAATTCCTCTCGGAGCACAACTGATTGCGGATACTCCCGTTTCACCCTGGAATGCCACCCATTCTTTATCATCGGAATCACTGATGAATTGGGGGATTCGTCAGCTTTCTCAATTCCTCCCTCGACACAGTTGTCGCCGTGAAAAGTGAATTGCATTGTTATGTCGCTGCGAATCGCGGGTACTTTGATGAGAAGTCTGCTTGTGGAATTTTCTTGCCGAGTCCGTGCAGAATATCTTAGTTGTAGGCAGCCAAGCAATATTCCATTGCTGAATCATAAAAGCCGTTGTTGTGATGATATATTTTCTGAGTTATATAGAAACTGAAGAGCTTGGTGGTCGGTGACAATCGTAAACTCCGATTGGAATAGATACTTATGTAGTCGGCGAACCGCCCAGAAAACGACCAAAGCTGCCTTCTGCGTCTGGAAACAATTCCACTCATCAGTTTTTGAGAAGGCGGGAGAGGCAGATTATTGGTCATCCATCCTATTCCAGGACTGCTCCAGTCTCCACTTCAGACCCCTCCGTGATGGGCATGGTTCGGTTAGATGGCGCGAACGGGGCTAGTATTGGTTGGTCCAAAATATTTCCAATAGGATAGCGTAGTGTCTCCTCACACTATTAGTCTCATGGCTACACCTCGGACAATTGAGCCAGGAACAATGATCGGGATTGTGTCGCAAAGTTCCGAATTTATCGAGAACAGTACTTTAGGCATCTGAGAAGTGATTGTAAGTGCACCTGATTTCAAGCTGAATCAATTTCAGTTAGTGGTTTGAAACGAAATGTATTTGGTCGGTTCCCTGTTTGCATTGACAGTGAAACCAAGGAAATCCAATTCGGTGACAGCGAATTTGCACTTTGTGATTTTGATCGATACGTTTCGCTCCACGAATCTTTCCAGCAGCTGTTTCAGTCAGCCGTCATGTTCTGCCTTTATGGATCCGAAAATAAGCATATCATCTTGATATGCCATCACCCCATCGATGCTATGAACCACTTAGTCAATTACAGCCTGCATTACCATGGAGGAAACATGCAGTCCGAAAGACAGAAAATCGTACTGGAATGTACCCCATGGAGTGTTGATCGTTAATAGTGGTTTAAACTCCGTTTGTAGCGGAATTTGCTAATATGCGTCAGCCAGATCAATTTTGGAAAAGTACTCGCTGCCGAGTATGTACTTCTTGAAGTCCTCCAGCCCTATGGTAGCTGCTGCGCATCTCCGTAGTCACGGATTCAGAGTCAACAGATAATCATCGCTCTTAATCGCCACCACAAACGGAGTCGTTCCCGTGGATGAAGTCACGTGTAATAACGTCGTCTTTTTCCATCTTGGTTATCTCCTCAGAACACCCGCTCGCCGACCGTACGCGATATTCTCCGATTTAGGTACGCCGGATCACTATCAACTTCCAGCTTCACGGGCCTAACCGCCACGCCACCCTCGTTGTTGGGGCATTTGACGATCAACTTCTGGGGAATTAGCTAATCTAGTGGAATCTCGAATGACGTATGGAGGGTTACTGAATGGTCCAGTGCAATTAAGGCCTTCAGCCCCAGGGTGGATGGACTGCTAATTGAAACCGGGAAGGGTACCGGAGCATGATAACCCTTCAACCGGACCATCTGTGTGGTTCCGCCCAGCGGGGGAAAACGATGACCAGTAAAACGAGCATATGCATTTCATTGAGTTGGATGAGCACACTAGGCTGTATCACAATGAAATAATGCCATAAGCTGCACTGCAATTCGACTGTTTTGTACAGGAACTGGTTAGAATCACTCTCAATTTTCTGTGTGTACACCGGAATTATATCATCCTTCAATTCACCGAGGTTGTATTCTCCATATTACGTCTGGATTGGCGACACACCTTGCGGATATGGCCGCTCTTCCCAGACTGATACCATACTGCATTACGGAGGCGAACAGTGGAACGGAGTTGAACTTCTCTTCGCGGAAACAACGATTCGGCGTAGACTTATATACTGGCTCCCATTGAGGCTTGTTATGGGAATGCCCGGTTTACGGAATGAAAGTGTTGCTAATGCATCGCGGAATGCTCGATCATCGCTTTGGAGACGTTATCGGATTGTCCATGTACGAAACGAGCCTCAGAGAACGTCAGTTCTGGTTCTAGTAGCAGCTATCTTCTACAGCTTCGGATGATTCACATCCACAGTTAATCGATAAACACTTGGGTCACCAGCTGTTCTTCGAAATTACCCCTCGCAGCCTGCGTTTGCAGCACAGAGGTGAACTCATGGAATTTCATTCTGGGACCTTAAACCAACGGATGAAATTCGTCCCTCTTTGGCGGCTGTAAAATGACCGTAACCACGTGGCCCAAAAGTGGAAATTGGAACTATTTGACTGGAACTAAAGCAAGTGATCTCGAGTAAGCAAGGTTCCTCATCAAAGATTGCGATAAGCAAACGCCTGCCGTCAAGACAAACGCCTTCCGATTATTCTTCACGTCATTGCGTACACTGTATCAAAGCTTCAACGGTTCAACACACTCCTCAATTTCAGTAGCACCTGCATGCAGGTTTTCCTGTTCAGTACCAGGAAGCCCCATGACGCGAAACCACTTACACCAGTGGTAATAATCGAACTAGTAGAATGTACTGAAAGCGCTCCAACCCAAGACTACGCAAAACCGAAGTAGCAAGAATAGCAAAGCTGCGGAATCGGACGTTAATTTTATAGAAAAATTTATTCCTATGAATATGTTGCAAAAAAATCAATAATTGGTCAATCACAAATCTACCAACGTCAGCGACTGCTTTTGTTCTTCTTACCGGAGTTGCACCTGGCCTTATCTTGTGTGATACCTGTATGGTGATTCAACCGCCGTCACACAGGATACAATCAGGTACAGCTTCGTAGCCTCTCACGCGGATGAGCCTCAACCGATCAAGATCTTCGAAGACATGTATGGCTAAAACTCCTTGTGATCAGTCAAATTATAATCTATCAATTATTTTCTTTGATTTGCCATATTTATACAAACCAATTCCGCAATACACTCAACGTGCTACTCCGCAGCCTTGATGTTCTTGTTACTTTGGACTGTGTAGTTCCGGATGAGAGCGATTTCAGTACATTCTATCATTTCAATATTGCAAATACTACAACGTGCTGAATCTTCACAAATAATCATAGATCCTGTGGATTGCAAGCCCACTGAATCACACTACAGATGCTCTGAAAAGAATAAGGCGTACGGGAAATTTAAAGAAGGGAAGCTTTGGAAGCTTAGCAGTCAACGTGATCGAGGAAACCTCACGAGATGTGTTCGGGGTCGGAATCGATTGGTACGCTGATAAAACTACGATCACGATCGACATTGGTGGTGGCATGTCGGGATTTGGAGTAGGAGATGGAACAATGGTTAGTAACATCATGGGGAAAACCTTGGATTGCGTTGGGCTTCTCAGACAGATGATCATTCAAAGAAAAAAGAGAGTGGGTACTAGTATGGAACCTCGGGGAAGCTAGCATTTATCGGGAATGGCTGGGATAGGATACCACTGACTCGAAGGGAAAGCGTCCAGTTACTGAGGGTGCATGATATGCACAACATGAGATTCGGAGGTAATAAAAGCTCTGGCAATTTTGCCAGTAGGCTTTAAAGCCAGTTCTGGTTGAAGGCCATTGAGTTGTCAAGCATCGGTGTAACACTGTTATATAATAAAAGTTCCAGTGCAGCCGACCAAGAGTGTGAAACGAGAGCTAGTAGGTTACCCGTGGGATGGCGGGGCCACAAGCCTTATTGTTGGTCGCCCAATAATCTTTCTCGCTCAGAAGCATGTCTAGTTTTCGGATACACTGGTTTCAAAATGTTTCAACATGACGAATGTGAGGGATATTGGCCGATAGCTGTTGGGGTTGGAGAGGTGGCCACGTCAGGCAATAAGGAAAATTACGGGGTGTTTCCAAGTGTCTGAAAAGCGGCAGGATGGAGCGAGAAACAGAGATGGCGAAAAAGAAAAGTCAGTTCTGGGGTTCTCATTTTAAGGACAATGGGTAGAATCCTCTCTGGACCAGGTGGTTTCTGTACGTCCAAAGAACGCGATGTTTGCCAGACCTTCTTGGTGGCAATGCAAGGTAGAAAAGGTCGTTTATAGGGATACTGAGTAACCGGAGCTGCGGAATAATTGACTAAGGTGGAATTTGAGGAGCAATTGGGGAGCAAAACCCTCAGCTTTACCTGCCACCGTGAGGATGGTAAACCACATAAGGTCCTAATAGGTCAGGCGTGGTCTGGAGTCTGGAGAAAACAGAGCTCTCAACATTTTTGATGGTTTGAATGGATTTTATTTGACCGTGACAACCCGAGGGACAGATATGTTAGCTGCGGCAACCTGCCCGTCACATCTGATCTTACGGTGGTTATCAGGGCACCCTACACTTTTAGACTTATCATAACATGCGAATGACAAAGTCTGCAAGAGTATCCTGTTATTACCGTTACAACGAGGGAAAATTTCAAGAGTTTTCATCTAAACCCGATAATATCACAAGGGAGCCGTAGGATCAGTCGGTGAGAGCGGTTCACGTGACACCTGAAGTTCATAATCATATGGGATTCCAAGTATGTTGAGTTCGGAGGAGAAAAGGGATAGTCTTTGAACGTTTGAGAACACCATTTCATCACACCTCGTAGCACATACCGCACCGAAAAATAAAAGGTGTACTACCATCGTTGTGAGAAAGAGAATACGAAGAAGACCACATCCAAAATTCATTTAAAATATCTTGAAGAGCATTCAAAATTTAATGTTCAGTGTAAGGGCATCAGTAAATAACATTATAGGTGCATTTACAACCAGCAATATTCAGAGGATCTGAGAGTGCACCCTACGTGGCTGAACTTCCAAACCATTCGCTTCTCGATTGTGATTTAAGAGCTCTTTCCATGAGTTGAACTGGATTGAAGTTGCCCTGTCGCGATGACATCAGATTGCTTTGGGCGGCACATTAACTAAATTCACTGGCTGACTACATTTAGTGGAACAGTTGCTGTAGCATGAATTTCGCTACTATTTACACATCCAGACAGACAACAAAAGCTCAACGACCTTGAACCACATTTACCATATCGTTTATAAACATGCGGCAGGTCCAGCGCCGAAATTCTACGGGAAGACGGTGTGAGAGAACGTGGCAATTCAGCGCTGGTGGACAGCCAAGTCACGTTGACAGTCAGCGCTAGCGCGGTGCCAAGCCCAAGGCTTGAGCCGACGGAATCTCGGGTAAAAAGACAGCCGACCGGTGAAGTGGATCGATAGATGAGAGACGAATCGCGTCAGCGTTGTTCAAACCTCAAGGCGTGGACGATCACATCAGTCGAATCAATGCTTTGCGTGCAACCTGTGGGCACAAGGGGCAAGAGCCGATACATTCTCTTTTTCGCTAATAAAACGAGATGACTCGAAGACAAGAATGTTCTCACTAGAGCAAGTGGGACCGAACAGGACAGCACCGACGTAAACGTGGCACCTAAACAGGATATCCTGTCACTCTTAAAGCGGTAAATTGCAATACACCGTAGAGCATAGACAATTACAACTGAGATGCCTTAGAAATAGCCACTTATTTTAAGAAAATGTCTATTGTTCGGTAACAGACTAGGCGGAGAAGATGGTAGTCAGCCGACGTTTGGTTACCGCCGGTGGTTCTTCTCAAGACAATTCGGGAATACGTTATGAGCATGAAGGTTGATTGCGTGTCCGATGCTGGTATGCGCCAATAGAATGAAAACATGTGCTGATAACAACCTTTAGCTATCCGTTCGCCGTTTATCCTGCCATATTTATGCTTGAGTTTCTGTACGTAATAAAGGTTTATCCATGCTCTTGAGCCAATTCTAATTCTTAGAACAACCTGAACCCAGTATTCCACTTTGAAAAGTGTAATAAACTTAGCACAACGCCACCCGGGTGACTGCTAGTGGATTACTTACCACTGGACATGCCAAATTCCATGCCTGATGCTCGGTTTGATCATATACACGCAGACATTGTAGGTCCATTGGCTGCGTCCCACGGGTATATCCATTTTTAACGCGCATCAATGGATTTAC
Organism: Fasciola hepatica; assembly: GCA_948099385.1. Lineage (NCBI taxonomy): Eukaryota > Metazoa > Platyhelminthes > Trematoda > Plagiorchiida > Fasciolidae > Fasciola > Fasciola hepatica. The sequence goes on from CANUEZ040000011.1 coordinate 1,891,439, forward strand.
GAGGTCTTCCGAAGATATTCCCATCTCTATCGCCACAACCGAGTCGGTGGCTCGACATCTGATAGAATGATAGGTAGCTTTATATGGTTGTCCTTCTACAATATACATCGATCGAGGGGAACAACTTAAGTCTGATCTATTTTCACTAACTAGCATTTTGGGTACGGAAGGCATTCCCACGACCACGTGGCATCCGGCATCGAACGCTTTAGTCAAACATTTTCATTGCCAAATCAAAGTGGCTCTTAAAGCTCATAAGGGTCCGGACTGGTACGAAATTTCACCACTGGTTCTGCTTGGTATCAGGACTTGCCTAGAGACAAATATCCAACGTGTTTACCACACGACATTACCACTGCCTTCGGAATTCTTTACGCCGCGGAAGGCAGATTTACTTGCAGTACAGAACTACGTTCATTGTTTGTCTACGTACGCGTGAAACCTCGATTTAGCGCAGACTCGAATGCAGTGACTACAGGTTTTTGTTTCGACCGAACTCCAAACTTGCTCGAATGCATTCATCGTGTTTATTTGGTACGAAAACCACTACAACAGCCTCACGAAGGTCCGTTTCGCGTGATTTCCCGTTACGATAAGACTCTTGAGATTGATCAACGCGGTAGCGTCCATACTGTAAGCATCAATCGTCTCAAAGCCGCGTACGTTGATGACAGCGTATCGCCCGCTAACATGAGATTTATTGTTAACCCTGCACTGCTTATTAATGACACTTCCGCGTCACATCAGGGCCTGCAGTTAACGGTGCCTGCTATGACTTTGAATGAGATTGTCATCTCACGCTTAAGGCAGCAGTCCATTGGTTCTGCTACATTCTCCAATGAGAATACCGTCTCACATCCATGTCAGTGGCGCATGCCCATAAACCCATCCGCGAACGAGGCTCCCATCTCACGTTCCGAAAGATCGTCCTTCCAGCACGTTTTCGAGACTAAATCAAACACGACCCTCACCACTGCATTTTGCAGTGCGTGCGTATGATTGGTGTGTATCATTTCGACACGATCTGACATGCATCGCTAGTTATTATCGTATAATTGTCACGCTCATTGCGGTTGCTATACCAGTTTTCTGTCCCTTTTCGTTTCATGGTACCTCGACACATGGCACGCTCCTTGGGTCCGCGAAATTCGGAGGATTTTGGCATCAACGTTCGCAGTATCACTTGGTCCGACCACTGTATTTTTTTCCCTTCGCTGACGAACCTACGAATTTGGCTTCAAGATATCTGTAGTATTCGCAATAATCGAAATGATAGAACGTATTGAACTCTCTCACCCGGAATAACGCAGCCTAAAGTAGCAAGAACATCAAGGCTGCGGAGTAGGACGTTGAGTATATTGCGGAATTGGTTTGTATAAATATGGCAAATCAAAGAAAATAATTGATAGATTATAAGTTGACCGATCACAAGGAGTTTTAGCCATACATGTCTTCGAAGATCTTGATCGGTTGAGGCTCATCCGCGTGAGAGGCTACGAAGCTGTACCTGATTGTATCATGTGTGACGACGGCTGAATCACCACAAACTTCCTTCCTCAAGAGCTCCTGGTCAATTTGTCTCGCCTGTCGCACTGATCTTCGAACTAGAGCTGGTTGGTTTGGCTCGGCCGCTGCGGCAGTCGCTTCAGTTGGCAGAGTGGATGGATCACTGTCGTCAACACGGTCAGCATCTGGATCCTCGGTCATGTCAGCTGTGCGATCTGTTACGTCGTCGGTTGTCACTTTGAAACGGACTCACCTGAGGTGGAGCCGATGCACCGATGCATCATCCGAGTCCGTAATCTCGACCATAGAATGACCAAATTGTCTGGTGATGAGTTTGTCAGTTGTTCAAAGCTCATTGCCACAGAAGTATGTGGCGTCACTGGAATCGAGATACATCAGTGGTGATCGTGATCTTCTGGACATGAACAGAACGACTGGAATATCCTTGGTGTTCGTATATACTGCGTTTCGGCACTGAAACAGGAAGTTGTCGAGGAACGCTTCCAAGTCGGGCAACGTTCTCGGGTTGACTAATGATAGCGCACTTTTCATGGAAAGCACCCGGTTTTTCGCTGCACCGTTAGAGCGCGGGTAGGGTAGCACCGTATGCACATGCCGACATCCGACTCTGTCAAGCCAGCTTTTGAGCTCCGCCGCACAAAATTGTCATCCACTGTCAGTGACCAGTACCTGCCGGATTCCTTCTCGGCTGAAGCATTTCCGAAACACCTGAAGTACGAACGAGGTGGCTGGTGAACTGGTTAGGAGCACTTCCGGCCTTTCCGAGTAGCAGTTGATCAGTACAAGGGTGTGATACCGGTTCAAGCATGGGCCACAGAAGTCAGCATGAATCCTCGGCCATGGAATGTGGCTTTCGGGCCATGGGTTGCAGTTGTTTGGTCTCGACTGAACTTTGTGCAGACACGCACCGCAGTTCTTTGCTGTAGTGCACATATCCGCATCCAATTCCAATCACCAACATATCTGTCAAGCCAGTGACTTCACTGTGTGCACACCCAAGGGGCCTTTGAACAGTTCACCCAAAACTGACTTGCGCAACGGAGGTGGAATGACAAGCCAGTCGCCTCGACAAAGAACGCCGTCGGATTGGATACTGAATTCTTCTGGCAATACGAAGAACTGAGGAAACTTCTGCCTCATCTCGAACTGCCACCCCTCCCTGATAGTCGAAGCCACGAACGAGCAGTATTGATTTGCCTGCTTCCGCAGTTCTTCCCTGGACACAGCCGCAGAGCTTAAAATGCAGCTGCGAATTGTGATTTTTGCGACACAAAGTCCGCTTGCGGGATTTTCTCGCCGGTTCAATGGAGGATGTCGTAGTTTTAGTCAGCCAGGGCAATATTCCATTGCTGAATCATAAAAGCCGTTGTTGTGATGATATATTTTCTGAGTTATATAGAAACTGAAGAGCTTGGTGGTCGGTGACAATCGTAAACTCCGATTGGAATAGATACTTGTGTAGTCGGCGAACTGCCCAGAAAACGACCAAAGCTGCTTTCTGCCTCTGGAAACAATTCCACTCATCAGTTTTTGAGAAGACGGGAAAGGCAGATTATTGGTCATCCATCCATTCCAGATCTGCTCTTATCCCGACTTCCGACACGTCGGTGATCAGCATGGTCAGCTTAGATGGCGCGAATGGGGCTAGTATCGGTTGGTCAATAATATTTTGAATAAAACCGCGTAGTATCCGTTCACACTGTTCGTTCCACTGCCACAAATCGAACGAGTGGGCCAGAAACAATGGCTGGGCTCGTGTCGCAAAGTTCGGAATGAATCTAGAGTAGTTTTGCAGGCATCTGAGAATTGATCGTAAGTGTGCCTGGTTTTTCGGTCACTCGATACCAATCAGGGGTTTGGAACTATCTGGATCAGGTCGGTATCCGTTTGCACTGGCAGTGAAACCGAGAAAATTTTATTCGATGACACCAAATTCGTATTTAGGGGCTTTGATCGATACGTTTATTTCCACGTGCCTCTTCGGCAGCTTCTGCTATGTGTGGTCGTGTTCTTACTTGGTGGATCTGAAAATAAGCACATCATTCTTGATATGCCAACATCCCCTCGATATCATGGATCACCTCGTCTATTGTAGCCTGAAATATCCGGGATGACACGTGCAGACCGAACGGCAGGAAATCGTATTCGAATATGCTCCACGGAGTGCTGATAGTTATTAGTGGTTTAGACTTCATGTGCAGCGGAATTCGAAAGTAGGCGCCAGCTAAATCAATTTTCGAGAAACATTTGCTACCGAGCAAGCATTCCATGAAGTCCTCCCTTTCTACCGTCGTTGCCACGCATCTCCAACAACGGGGATTCAAGGTCACTCGATAATCACCACAAATTCGGGGTGTCTGTCCGTCGCCCTGCATCGCCACCACTATCGGAGCCGCCCAAGTTGATGAAGTCACACGAGCAATGAAACCGTCTTGCTCCGTTTTGGCAAGCACCTTCAGAACGCCTTCTGTTTGGCCATACGGCAACACTCGGCGTTTCAGGAATACTGGATCACCATCCACTTTCAACTTCGCGGGCTGAACCGCCATGCCACCATTGTTGTTGGAGCTCTGCGATCGAATGATGGAGAATAAGCTGGTCCACCGGATTGCTGGACGTCGTTTGAAGTGTAACGGATTCCTCGAACGCACGCAGGGCCTTCAAACCCAGAATCGATGGACTGTCTACAGAAATGAGGAACCGTATCGGAATACAGCCGCACTCTAACCGAACAATTAGTGTAGTCTCGCCCAGCAGTGAAAGTAGATAACCAGTAACACCATAGATGCGGACATCAATGGGTTGTATGGGCACGCTGGGCTGAATCAAGTCGAGAACGGATTTCGGAATGCAAGACTCGCAGTTCTCGGTATCAACAATGAATTGATTTCTCAAGCCGTATTGGGTTGGAATCACCCGAAATTTTAAGTGTTTAGACGGGTGGTCAACAGTTTTCGGATCCTCAGGGTTTACACTCGTCACACTGCACTTGGATCGGCGGCAAACTTTGAGGCTGAATCTCCAAAATATCACATTATTTAAAGGCTACCCAACGCTGCACGTTATTGTTGTGGTATATATATATATATATATATATATATATATATATATATATATATATATATCATGTCAGGTTCCAAAGCAACAATCATAATTACGAAGTAGGGAAGGGGGACACAATGCAGTAAAACGAACAATTAGTGTGAAAGAATTATGCGGATCAACTTTTGCTTTCCACGGTGCACATTTTCATGATTTTTCTGTCATTTTGTTTATTGGAATAGACAGCACAGCATTCTGTCCAGTGACTTCCGTTTCCAGCCATATCCTTCAACTTCTCTAACCAATGGCAATCCTCTTCCCTTGGGCCCCAATCAAGAGGGCGGGAAGCACTAACCGAAGTCAGTGCTGATGCTGGCATGCCTGGATGACGATCCACGAAACCGATCTCATTGGCTGTGAATCTAGTTGATGTTGGACTTACATTCTGCCGTTCCTGAATACCATGGATTCTGTCCGTCAGCATCCTACAGCAAAGCTACATTCACGTACTTTGCACGCATTCACGAGCACGAATATGGTTCAAAAGCTATTCACGCTCTCCAGCAGTGGCTTGCTGTAGTGACCTCGATCGTTCTTCAGAAGATAAACACTTTCCGGACATCAAGTTGGATTTATTTTCTGTACAATATGTTCATATGCTTCATTTCATCTGCACTGTTTTTATTCGGTTGCGTACTGAACTGACTCTCGCGAGGTTTTTGTCAATCTCGCGTTTGGCACACTTTCAGGTTTATCTGATCGTACGCGCAAGGTCCGCTTTTTGCTTTCCGTGTATTATTTGTATCAGTACTTTTTGCGTACCACAATATGTAGAATGCACAACCGTATCTGTTTAGAGATACGAGCATTCTCTAATCGGTCGATCGAGGAGACTTCGTTCGTAGTTCGCTTCGAGACCCGATAGAATACACTTTCCGAGGTCACTAGTCAAACATCTTCTATGGGCTTTCAGAGATTAGCCTCCCGCGTTCGTACAGTGTCGAACCCTGGTGTCCGAGTTCGAATATCAAAAAAGTGGATTAACTTCCTTCTCTAACATGGCAATTGAATTAAATGTCTCAGCCAAATCGGGACTGTCTTGCGGTAATGGTAAACATAGTAGCTTAAATTGTCAATCGTTTTGTTGTTTTAGAAGCGTATAACGAAGGAATAGATAGATATGCATAGTCCAATGGTCGTTTGAAAACAGCTTTTGGGAAAAAACAATTGTTTTCAATGGTTCCTGATTTTCTGAATACATTAACTCCACGGATGCAGATAAATATTCCAGTAGGAAGCTTGAAAGAACCAGTACTAGCACTACGTTGCACTCCTAATGTTCAATTTCTGTTTTTACGGTCGGCAAGACGGCACTGACACGGATTCTCTGCTAGCGGACCTATTTATGGTGAACTTTGAAAACGAGGGACTTGAAAAAACAACAAAACGTTTTGATTAATACGTTCAATAAATGGATGATATTTTCTGAATATTGGACGAAGATCGTGATATTTCTGATATTTTCGAAGACTTCAAATGTGCTGATTTCTTTCTATATTTCACAAGCCGAGAACAAGCTAGCTTTCGTCGATATATTGATCACCGGACGGGAAAATGGATCCATCGAACGACAAGTCGACAGAAAGAAGACGTGGAACAAGCTTTTATAGCTTTGTGTCATTACGTTGCACGAACCTAGTTCAATGTCTAGCCTTCAGGACCCATAGCATAAGCTCATAGGATACTCTTGAGGACGAACTGAAACATACGAAACATGGATTGCAAGACAATGGGTATCCAAAATAGCTCACCTTGAAGAATATGGAGTCAAACACACTTGTAGAGCGACATGCCTGCATCCCAGGGAAGGAACTTTTCTTGAAAGTTCCATTCACGGGAAAACAGACATAATCAAGTTTTATTCTTAGTAACATAGTCGGTGGTAGCTATAAGATCGACCCAAATCGTTCATTTACTATTGTGTATCGGGTTCTCCTCAAACGGTCTAAATCAGTCCGACTGTGGACCTTGGCCACAATTCAAGCGATCGCCAAACATCTAATTAAAGCCGGATTTGTGGGCACGAAGTCGATCAGTTCAGGCACTTCAGCTACCTTGGACAAGGACGGAGCATTAAAAGCGAGAAATGATTCCTTGGGAAAGGATGTACCGTTACAATAAATTCATTCGATTGAGATTCTATGGGAATTCCTATCAACAACCACGGTTAAGCCCTCCGATTCTCACCGTATAACCCAAGAAGCAAACCGATTTGTGATGCTACCAAAATTCATTCGTGATCACTTTTCTTGGCCGTATAATACAGGCATTAGATCGGTCGCAATGGCGTATGGAAATTTGCTGCGAAAATACCTCCCTTCAATATGCTCATTGCACTTTGAACCTTATCTTATTTTATTGCAATGCAAATAACATTATCGTACAATTTGAACAATTTGGTTTTTGACCATCACTCTTGCTGTGACCGACTGTTTCGCATGAATACTGAACACAAACCTGTTGTTATCAACAGATGGATTCCGGGAAACGCATATCAAAGAAACATGCGCCGGGCTGACTAGCGCATAAATCAATGAAATTTTCTATTTTTGAGGAAACCTATACCTAAAAAGAGCGAAAAGAATATCCATGCTCAATGGACCTTACTCATGTGACTTTAATATGGAGGTTAGGTAATGAGAATAAACCAAATAATAGTAAAGGTGTAGTTCTACTTAAATGCGTTCTTCCATCCTTCTGCCAATCAAAAATATGGTCCATACTCCGGCAGTAAAAATTGCTTCTGATGGGATCACTATTTATCCATCATTGTTGAGAACCATTGGTGATTTCTTTCTTAAATGTTTTGGAAATTAGTGAAATCCAAATTTTCAATAATGTTTGCCTATCAGTATTCAGGCGAACTCATCAGATCATCGTAGAACTGAAACGAAACATAAAGTCATACTTTTACATTTCACTCAGGTATTATCGTGTACTACACAGAATTTAGGAATGAGAAATTTGTAATGAAGACAGACAATTCGGGACCTGAATTTCGACATCAACTGCATAACCGAAACAGTACTCCGATTTGCATATATATATATATATATATATATATATATATATATATATATATATATATATATATATATATATATATTGCTGTATTATTGTGTGGGTTCAATGTCAAACCTTATGCTAGACAGGACTGTATCAGCAGATTAGTGTGCTAAAACCTACCAGTTACACTGTTTTTTACATCTAAGGTAATGCGGACTCTGACGAGACTGTAAGTTTGGTTGAACCTCACCAAGCTGTTTCCTTATTACGTGCGTTCGCTAGTCCTTCTCAACACGCTTGAACCATTTCTCCGTTACAGTGGTACTCTGCAATATGCCACCACGATCACCAGGGCACTTTTTCCCACAACAGGTAGGGAGAGAGTGGTTAGTGTATGTTGGAAAAGCGTGCGTGTAGCGTGCACAGGCAACGTTCAAGTGGCCACCGCGCTTGGTGGCGCGAGTTCAGATAAACACTGATGTGTTAAACAAATAACCAAGGTTGAATACCACTACAACACTGCACCCTGGCGTGATGCATGAAAGGTCATTGTGTAGAAGCCAGACGAAGTCAAGCCTTTGAACCAATTGATGGACAACATCCAGAGAGGACACTCGAGCGAATGAACACGAAGAGAAACAGTTTACCGATCAAAAAAACCCACTAGATGGATGCAGAAGTGAAGTACCTGCGGGTTCTCTCGACGGTGGGAGAAGCCACCACACTTCACTGGGTAGCCATCGCCTACCTAGGCTGGACAGCCCCCTGCCCAAAGAATGTTGCCCCGTCCACGTTTCGCTTACTCCGTTGGGTGCACAGGGTTAAAGACTGAGTTCGAAAGGCGGATCGATAACAGAGCACCAGCAAAGACAAGATAAAATGTTTAAAACAATCAGGTCTCATGTGACAACCCCGAAGTTCCTTCACGGGTTCTTCGGTCACGTTACCGTGCTGGATTATCGCTCCACTGCCTTGTGGGTCAGACTTTTGAGTCAAAGGCTACGGTTAGGGTTCTCAAAGAAAAAACCCTTTCCGTGGTGTGGGCAGCTGCGATATCATTTGCCCTGAAACTTAAAGCATCTTTCCTATAAAAAGGCCTTACCAATTTCTCCTCCCCTAATTTAAGATCGATACGAAACTCAACGGGCAATGGCGGCTTCGAAGAAAACAGCAGTTCACTAGTTAGGTATAAATTGACTGCACTCATTACCTTAAATGTTCACTTCACTTGGCTCCCTTTAAAATCCGTACACTATGTCAGAAAGGGTAACAGGCTGCCCTCACCGAAACTTTTGACAGAATCAAAATTGATGCATGCTGTGTCTCTGAAATGCGCATACAAGACCCCACTTCTGTGATCACTCTTCGCAAACCAGATACAACCTCAGTCTCTTGCTTCACTCTTCGTGTGTCGGGTGATCCGATGTCTAATGCTCGTGGTCAGGCTGGCTTTGGGATTGTTTTGAGCATCAGAGCTGATTACGCATTCCTGGACTAAATTTCAGTTAGCGGGCGTTTGCATGCAGTTTGGTTGGAAGGTTTTGAGCATGTCAATAGCAACAAAATGAAGCGTCAATGCTTGATCGTCGTGTAGGTGTATGCGCCCATTGACTGCAGTTCCTCTGAGACCAAGGGCGAATTCTACAGGAATTTGTCTCCACTGTTTTGAGGTATGCGCTCAACGGACGTAGTAGTCATTGTTGAGGCTTCCAACGTCCAGGCTGGCCGTTTGAGAGATTCCAAAAGGCACATCGGAGGCCCGCTTGATATCTCAGCCGATCGCACCGATAACGGCGGTCATGTCATGCCATCCACGGTAGCAGCAACGTAAAAGCCACCCGTATCGGGAATTTGCTTTTAGACAATAACCGACGATCCGTTTTTCAGACAGAGCTGTCTACACGGTTATCGATGCAGCCGGATGAGCTCGACCCAAATGAACGCTGCCAATAGATTCAGGAAACCTTGTACGTCACTTCTATTGTCACACAGAACTCTGGTTCAAGTGGGCCCCACAAGCGATGCATATCTTCGAGATCAATTGCCCTGTTGGGTGCTCGCAGATCCGCCCCTTCGAATGCCACATTCAATGAAGTGTATCAATCCCTGGGACGCCACTGTAAATGGAAAAGGTTGCGTCTATTGACAGTACTCGCAACCTTTCTCGGTTGATTAAAGCGCCGGTTCACGGAAGCCCGGGGTAGGTGGGTTTATCAAGGAATCTGATGGCTCACTGAGTCACTCTTAGGGAAGTCGTTTGGGTCATTGTGTGGAGCACTTTAAGAATAAACTCAGCTGACCCACTTCAACAGTGGACCTTCCGGATACACCTGCCAGAGAAACGATGCAAGTACATATCACTCCTCCATTGGAAATGGAGGTTATGCGGGAGATAGGTTAGTTGAAAAGGTACACTGCAGTTGGACCAGATGGTTTGCCTCCTTTTTTTCAAGGATGGAGGTAGAGCTTTGGTTTTAAAGTTAACATAACTCTGCCGGGTATTCAGCGTTAGTGAGCAGGTTCCCAGGGAATGGTGTGAACCTAAGATTGTGCCGATCTACAAGAAAGGTGACAGATCCTCTTGTGAAAACCACAGAAGTAGCTTGGTAACTATCGCATCCAAACTGCTCATCGGGATTGTTCTTCACCTATTATCAAGCGCCCGTGAAATATGTACGCGTCAGACATGTTCCCCCACACACATCGCTTATGCTACGGCGTCCCCATTAAGCGAAGCGTTTCGTGACCGGGGTGACAAATATGCTAGCTGGGGGCCTTAAGACGCCAAATCACATCCAAATCGCCTGCTGGAATGTGAGAACATTCCTGGGCATCGGAAACCAAGCCATCACTGCGCAAACGCTACATGACTATCGCACCGAAGCCGCATGTCTCTTCGAAGTTCAGCCGCCGAATTCCGGCACCCGGTGTATAATGGTTCCCGGAGTTAACGACAACTACCACCTCTATCACAGTGGACCCACCGACAGCTCTGATCTCCACGGTGTCGCGGTATCTGTCCGCAACAAGGCTAGCAAAACGCTGCTTTTATGGAACCCGATATTCCCTCAGATCGCCTTAGCTCGTTTTCGCGCCTCATCCTTCAACGTATAACTTGTTGCGGTCTGTGCCCCAACTGTTACAGCCGAAGAAGCGGCATAGGACGAATTCTACGACGGGTTACGAGGTGATAAACAGCGTACCGAAACGTAACATCCACCTAGTTGCGGGGGTCTGGAACGCCAGCAATGGTGGCTTCATCGAAGCAGTTAGGCACATTTTCAGAAAATATGGTCTCGGATATCAGTGCAGCAATGGTGAATGCCTCGTCAACTCCGCAGACTTTACCAGCCTAACAATCACCAACGCCCGCTTCCAACATCCCAGGAAGCACTTGCAAATGTGGTACCCTGATGACGACCACAAAACGAACCAGACCGACCTAATTCTCATACGATCAAGCTGGACATCTTCGACTGAAGGTTGCCGGTCCTACTGAGGTGCGGAGACTTGCAACAAGAACGGCACCGACTTCACTCTCGTCCGTGTAGGCTTCAAGATCCACTGAACCAATCGCCGCAAGAACTGTGCTGCTAAGCGGATTAACACGGCAGCGTTAGGATCACCTAGAAATTGTCAAGCGGTCTCAGACGCTATGGTCTTCCATCTAGCCATCACGTTCATTAGGTGAAATACAGGTGGAAGGTCAGTGAACTTTACTCAAAGCATCGATCCAACAATCCGCTCTAGACAAACTGGACTTTACGCGACGACGACAGAAAGACTGGAGCTCAGGGGGACTCCAGCAAACTAAAAAGGTTCGACATTCCTACCTAAATGGTCACCTAGACTTTTGTGATATCCGATAAAAAGCCACCCGTTCAGCCAGGAACGACTGTAACTGGACGCAAATCACGGAGACCGCGAAGACTTCTCAAAACCCTCCTGCCTGATCCGCACTATATCCGGTAAGCGACATTCGGCAGGACTCTTCTTTCGCGATGCTGTCAGGCTGCTCACTTCTGAGCAGACCAAAGAGATGCAGCGATGAACCGAACATTTCAACTGTCTACTGAACCGTTCCGCGGCAAGCCCTGCAAGCCCAATCCCAGCAATCCACCGTGAGATCTATGATGTTAATAACAACCCATCAACCGGAGATGATATCACCGATGAAAACACAAGACGAAGAACCGGAAATCCCTTGGATGGCATCGCAAAGGAGATATATAAACCGTCTTTCGACACCGTGCGAGCCATTGCACACTATGCTTTGCTCAATTTAGGAAAAGAACAGTTCCCAATGGACTGCGGGGATACAATTTTACTCCATCTTTCAAAGAAAGGCGACAGAATTGTGTGCGCAAACTATCGTGGTATCAGTCTAATCGACGTGGCCGCCAAAATATTTTCCGTGCTGTTATTGAACCGCTTCCGAGTGGTACGGAACGCGCGCACACGCCCCAATCGAGGAGGCTTCCACCGTGGTAGAGGGTACGTGGACCAATTATTCACCCTCTACAGAGTACTAGAACATCGGTACAAGTTTCAGCAACCAGTTGCAGCTTGTTTTAGTGATTATCGGGCTGCCTTTGACTCAGTTGACAGAGAATCGTTATGGACTACACTAAAAGCAGATGGAATGACCCAGAGGTGTCTCAGTCTCATGGGGTCACACTACGCAAATACGCATCTACGGAGTGGGATCTAGCGACTTCTCCTCAACTCCAGTGTTAGACAAGGCTGTCCCTGGTCGCCCGTGCTATTCAACTACACCATCGACTGGATAATGCGTCAGGCGCTCACCGATTACTGTGGTATTCAGCTGGGCACCGATGCTTTCCTCGCCGACCTAGAATTCACAGACGATATCTTCATCCTTGAAGATCGCCCAACTACCTTAAAGTCGGTTCCCATCGTGTAGAATCATTTGCCAAATACATGGGACTGGAGATTAATACGCCGAAGACCAAGATCCTTCCGACACACTACGCAGTCTATTCCCCCGATATACTTGAACAGCGGACAAACTGAGCACGTCCCGGCGTTCAAATATCTAGGCCCCACGACTCTCCCAAACGGTCAAGCCAAAGACGAAGTCAAATTGCTCATTGACAATGCCAGGATTGTTTCTTCAGCTTAGCAATGTATTCTGGGCGCACAACGACATCAGCCTCTGGACCTAAGTCCGCGTCTTCCGGGAAGCTTTTCGTCCAACACTGACCTACGGTCGCGAGACGTGGCCACTAAGCGTCGAGGACATCAGAAAGCTAGAAATGTTTGACCGTTGATGTCTGCGACGGATACCGAAAGTGGCCTGGCACGGAAAGCTTCCAAACGTTCTTCGACGTCCGGACACAGATCTCAAACAGTGCCCCGCTCCTGTTTCATATCCAGGATTGCGCTGCCGCCTCAGAGGACAGCTGAAAATATTATGCGGTACTGTCAAATCGGACGTTGAGGGATTAGGAATCCAGTCTGTCTACATCGTTTGCAACTAGATTTCACTGTACTCCGGTCTCGCATCCGATCGCCGCTCATGGGCAGGTGTCATTCGGGACATTCTTAAGCCAGCTCATCCTCTCGCATCAGCTAGCCGCATAAAAGTAAACCCGAATCAAGTCAGTTTCAGAGCCGATAGGGGTTGTATCGACTACATCTACTCTTCAGTGAACCTCAGAGCACAGACACATCCTGTATAGACCCACAATGTCTTTCTTGATCTGAAAGCGGCGTTCGATTCAGTCGACCGCACAGTCCACTGGCACTGCACCTCATTGAAGAGTGTGCCAGAGGAATTTACTTCTCTTTTTTCAATCCATGTACACAAACAGCCGAAACCGAGTTCGTGCTTACGGCGATCTTTCACTCGAGTTCACCACAGAAAGTGGTGTTCGTCAAAGTTGTTCTGGTTCGCCCGTCCTCTCCAATTTTTAATTGGATTGATTCTTGAGATAGCCCCATCCTCGTGTGAAAACAGCGGCAACGATCTTTGCTCAGACAGTAGATTGTCTGACTTGGAATATGAGGACGATGTTGTTCTTCTGAGTGAAGATCCAGGTGGGTTGCAAGCTTTCTTAGATACCCTAAACAACAGGGCAGCCATGTTTGGGATGCGTTTTGCGCACTTAAGGTGTAAAATCCTACCACAAGACTGGTTTGACTCCACGCCAGTGTTCGAGTTAGCTGAGGGAAGCTGCAGCTGAAGTGGATAAATTTTGTTACCTGGGTATTTACATCTCACCAGATGGACAGACGTCAGATGAAGTGTCATCGCGTATACACAAGGCGCGTTTGGCTTTTGCCAACCTCAGTCATCTGTGGCGTCGGCTTGACATCCGATTATCTGTCGGGAGTCGAGTGTACACTTCGGAGGTCAGGTCCGTTTTATGCGATTCAGAAACATGGCCGTTATGAGTAAAAGACAGGTGAGGACTGTCGCCGTTCGAGCACTGATGTCTCCGCAGCACTGCCCGAATGTGCTGGGAACACTGTATTAGCAATGCTGAGGTTAGACAGTGCTAGGAAGCGGAGTTCAATCTCTGGATCAAGTACTGAATCTAAACAGGTTAAGGTGGTTGGAACGTGTTACGCATGTCCACCGACAGACTTCCTCGGCAAACCCTGTTCGCCGAGGCGGGTAGACGTGGTCAGTCCATGACATGGCATAAAGGCATGAAAGCCTTGACCAGTGGACTTGGCCACGTAGGACGTGTTAGACTTCCAGGTGAGGGCTCACGAGACCCGCCCACCAAATGGTTGGAGACATTAAGTGATATGACTAGATGTCGCGGCCAACGGCGTAGTTTCATTCGGGACTTTTTCCTTGTCTTTTGTATTTTCGCTTATTACTTTTATTTTTTTGGTCTTTTTCTCCTAATGCTTCTATTCCTTTTGACCTTCAATCGAAGGTAGTAACCGAAACCAGATCGCAGAAGTGCGAGGTTACTGATTGAATAAACTGAAACCAAACTGCAATGCACTGTGTAATGTATTGTGTGACATTTAGACCGGTCCTCTATTTATCGAGAACGTGACCGTTGGGGGCAAAACCACAAGCAGATCGTCGGTGTCCGAGAGACGGTTTTTACGATATTGTGAAAGAAGTGAATCAGTGATACCGACACCAGGCTTATGGTGTCGGAAACCAGAGGTCAATCTGTGGAACAGGCTAGTGATTGGGACGTGTTACACATGCTCACATACAGAATAATGCATTTGACACTGTACTCCGAAGCAGATGGCGGTTGGTGAATGAAGTTACTTGGAACTTTTGGATTGAGATCGACCTATCAGATCAATGAGAAAACATGGCCACATAGCAGTGCGCCGGTTCCTAGCCTGGTGGTCGAGTGATTTAGCGCATTTGATTACCACCTCGGAGGTTCGAATCCCCGCCAGTCCTGTCGAGCAACGTTGTCGGTTAAAGGAGGTACACAGAACTAAGCTGAGAGAATAAACTTAGTTACGGATCAAGAAACCCCTGCATCTTTTTGACATATCTTGACACGATAATATCCATTCTTACGGGATGCATGACCAATTGCCAACCGAGAAACAAAATGCAGGAACATAGAAAGTTTATCATGAAACCAAATAAAACTAAGTCCAGAACGATGATCAAACAAAACGCGGATAAAATACAAACATTTGTAAAAATATTCAACTCTTCCGTTTTCGTTGAACAACAGCACAGTTTGTGTGAACGGCCGATAGTTGAGAATAATAGCACTGCGCACAGTAAGTCAGAGCAAGAGAGAAGACGAACAAGAAAAGGTGTCTGGCCGTGGTAAGCCTGGTGAGCAGCGACATAACCCTGAATCCCAAATACGGAAAAACACACTACGTGGAATCAAATAACACAACAACAATACTAATGTGGAATGGGACACATAAACGGGGAATAAATAGTAAATAACCAAACCCGGAATACTAAAACTTGTGCAATATCTCGGCAAATCGCTATTGGATCGCAAAAAAGAACTGTAATCAAAACGACGAGTAAAAAAGAACAGGAATTAATCCGTGGTAGGGAGCCGAAGAAAAAATACGACGGTATGGCCAGGATTACACACAGACGATCGAAGTTATACTCAGACAACAGCCCAACAAATGAAGTAACTGGTTACCGAGAAAAAAACAGTCACAAAATTTTATCTGAGAATGATCATAACGGGGGACAGGGGTAGGATCGACGTACGGGAACGGACTGGAGGAAGAGTTTTGAGTGGAAGCGAGCGTGGTAGGAACAATGGAGGACACGGAGAACGGAAAACTTGGAAGTATCACAATCAGATTATCCACGTCCGTGTCCCCATACACTGGCCGGGTTGTTTAAGTGAAAGACACCGAACAGATATGCGGATAGCATCAGCGAACTGGTTCAGCCACGTTGACCGACCAGCAGCGTATCATAGCTGAGGTGAACGGGTCTTGCTACTGGAAGGTACGGGGTCACGCGATCGAATCACCGACCCATTTGTATGGGGACAAGGGATCGCGGATTTTGTATTTGATGATTGCTCGGTCAAATCCGTATCTGATGTGGACAGACGACTAGGTTTGATGGAATGTGTGTGATCTTTGTCCGAGAAGTCTGACATGTCCGATTGACAGGATTTCATGAACTCCTCGAAATCAGAATCATACAACAGAGACGGCCGAACCCAATGTGCCGGAAGCATGGATTCGATGAAGGGAACACCGGCCGCGAACCGAGCGAGTAAATTGATCCATTTTGGAAGCACGCCGTCACATAATAGCTGAAATTGCGAAAAAGAAACGTGTGCTTTCACTGGACACATCACATTGATATTCAATGAAAAACCATATTAACCTTAGGTGTGGAGTAACTCATAAGTCAAGCATAAAAAACCATAACACGAAAACTAAAACATACGGCGGGAAATGTTCCCCTGAAAATTGACAACGAAATGACGTTGGTCTTCATTCCTGCTTGCATCAGCTGGCTACTAACCGTCTACTGGAAGCGTCCACAAGTTTGCTTCCCGAAGTGAAACATAAAGATGAGACTCGTCTTTAACGAAAGAAGACGAGCAAACTGGCAGCGGAGATAACCAAATACTTATCTCCAACAAGCCATATTTCTCTATGTTAGTCTTCGAATTTTTAGCTGAGAATAACATTGGGCCGCTGGAAGGACACTATTTGCAAGCACTATGCAGAACAAAACCAGCACTAGACCAGACCAGCTCGAAATTGTCATGTTTGACAAATTTTTCACTACACCAACAAGTCAGCAGAAAAAGGATGGCTTCGCGGACGACAGAAAACAAGCCTACTTCTTTGTCAATCATAAATCTCACGGAAACACATGGAGAATCAGAAGTAAAATCGAGCGAGGAATAGCATAAAACTGAAGACGCAGTTAACCGAAAACCAAGTGCAACGCAGCAACAAACTCCCATTCATCATCATCATCATCATCATCATCGTACAGTGTTAAGCGGTAGGACAAACCCCACTGACCACTGCCTTTCTCGCCATGTTGCACGCTGAATTAGAACGTGTGAATATATAACATGGACAGGGACTGGACCTACATGGGTGGGAAAAGGAAAAAATGCCCTAGTAGCCAACACACGGAATACACAGTCTAACTGGACAAACACACATCGATCAATCATTCTGATTCCAAAGAAAGTGACAACACGATCACCACTGTTCACGGTTCGCTGCCATATCCTTCAGTGTCTTCAGCCAACTGGTAGACGGATCTTTTGGACCCCAACCACGAAGACGTGAAGCACCTACTTCTCCTAAGTCTGCAGTACATTTCCTCATTCCTCGCTGCCACGTCATCTGTTGACCTGCACGAGGTCTCCTTCACTCCCTAGGAGGAAAGGAGAATGGGACACGGTACGGTAGATGTGTGTTTGACATACGAAACACGTGCCCCAACCAACGAAGTCTACTAAGCTGGATACGGTGTGACAGAACGTTCTCCGAATGAATACCCAATGCTCGCTTTCTGACCTCATCGTTGCTTACTCGGCTAATCCACCCGATCTTAGCGATACTACGCAAACATCGGTGGTCAAAAACCTCAAGACGACGAATATCTTCAGCACGCACACTCCAAGTCTCACAACGAATACATGAAAACTGAAAGCACTGCGGCACAGTATACACGACCTTTCAACTTCAGTGAAATATCAGGTCGGCGCCACAAGTGCTTCAGTCCAGTGTACGCCCCTCGAGCCTTGGATATCCGCGTGCTCACCTCTACTACCGTGCTCCCATCCGTTGTCACACTGCTGCCGAGGTAGGTGAAGTGGTCGACAACTGCCAGCATCTCCCCATCGAGCATCAAGCTCGGAATCGTTGACGCCCAGTCTTGTAACATCACCTTGCACTTTGAAGGAGCAAAACGCATGCCGAATGGAGCTACAGCTCTTGAGAGTCTATCTAGTGCACGCTGAACAAGTTCCGCGGATTCGAACAAGCAGACAAAGTCGTCCGAATAATCTAGGCCACATAGCTTTTCACTATTTTCTAGTTCGACGCCTACATCCTGAAGATTTTGCACTGCACTATCCATTACTTCGTCCATGACGAAGTTGAACAGGAATAGAGACATGGGACATCCCTGTCGAACACCACTGGTCGTTTCTAACCCACCGAATAGTTCACCGTATACTCTGATGCGGCCAGGAGTATGAGAATACAATGATCTCAGTAGGTTCACGAACTTCTGGGGCATACCTTTTCGATGAAGAGTACTGAAAAGCAATAATCGATCAACTGAATCAAAGGCGCCTTTCAAGTCTAAGAAAATCATTATTGTCGGTCGGCGGTGCGTGTGATGCGTTTCAAGTAGTCGGCGAAGAGCAAAAATCTGGTCGATGCATCCTTGACCTGGGCGGAATCCAGCCTGCTGTTCGCGGACATTCCTCTCGCGAGCCGGTGTAAGACGGTGCAGCAAAATTGAAGCTAATACTTTGGTGACTATCGGGATTAAGCTAATTCCACGATGATTGCTGCAGTCATTGCGTATTCCCTTCTTGAAGATGGGAACAATCAACGACTCACTCCATATTAACGGAATACGCTCCGCGTTCCAAATGTCACGGAGCAAGGCGGTAAGTGATTTTATCAACGCCTCACCACCCAGTTTGAAAAGAGCTGGGGGAAGTTCGTCGGGACCTGCCACTTTCCAACGCCTTAGTAATCGAATACATGACTCTACTTCTACTTCTGATGGGGGCTCAAGTGATACCACCCAAGGAGTAGCAGTTGTTAATACAGGAGTAACTACACTAGCGTGCGACCAGCTAAACTGTTCCTTGAAGTACTCGGCCCAACGGTCAAGCCTTTGCTGTTTGTTATAGATGGGTTCTCCATTTCTATCCCAAATCGTTTCCCTGACCTGGGTTCGTCGTCCACCGGTGTCACGAATAAGTTTGAACAGTCTTTAACTGTTACCTGAAGCAGCTGCTATTTTCATTTCTTCGGCTACCTTGACCCACCGATTTTCGCGATCCTTCCTGAGGCTTTTCGTAACTTGCCCTTGCAGCTTTCTCCGCATTTTATTCATCTCCTTACGGTTCGAAAACTGACGCTTTTTGCTCCATTATACTCTACGACTCTTGCGAGATCCAGTGTCTTTGATGGACAACGGATCTAGGACCACAGGCGAAACCTGCTGCAACGTGCATCGCCTGTTTGATATGAGCCCAATGCTCATCTACATTACTGTTCGTCGTAGATCCTAGATCATGTGCTAACTTTTACTCATAATGGGTGAGTACTTCTGGATCACACATACGTTGCACGGCTAACCGGGCTTGTAGTTTGCGACGATAACCATGGAGCTGGAGAGATAATCACATTAAAACTAATGTATGGTCCGACTCTACGTACGTGGACCAGTAAGATCTACAGTTCTGAACAGAACTGCACCACCGGTAGCTTACGGCGATATGGTCGATTTGACTAAAAGTACCTGTAGAGTTAGAGCGCCATGTCGCTGTGCGACGCGAGCTGTGTCGGAAATTTGTGCTAGACAAGAACAATCGATTGTCTGCACAAAATTGGAGAAGCCTATCCCCGTTATCTGTACGCTCAGCAGGTAAAGCACAACGCCCACCTAAACAGGCTTCTGACACACTAAGTTTGCCAGCTTGTGCATTGAAATCACCAGCTAGCACTACAATGTCAGAACCCTTACTGCTGCGAACGAGGGTGGCCAGTGCATCATAGAACTCATCTTTCTGCAAGTCTGAGCTGCAGTCCGTTGGGGCGTACGCCGAGATCACAAACAAATTGCACTTAAGAGAAGACAGATTGGCGAACAAGCTCGTTTTCAGTGGTCCATATCCATGCCATTACATCACAATATATTACGACAAGTTGAGGAATTGGACCAATTAGAGAAACAGGAAGTCATAGGGAATAATCAGACAAATTGCACTTAAGACAACTATCCTTTCGAACGCCAATTGACCCCTGGAGTCTCACAGCCCATAAACGACTGTTAACAGGGATCCAGTCTAAAAGGGCAGCCTCAGCCTTGCCAGTCAAGACTATTCCTACACCACGTTGACCGACAGCTCTAGCTACTTCGTCTCCTGAAGTGCGCAGAAAATACCTCGATGAGATACCAGGAGCAGTTAGTTGAATTACACTGCTCGAATCCTGTATACGCGTTTCACTTAAGCAGCAGACATCAATCTTCAGAGATTTCATTGTGAGCGCTAGGCACGCCTGCTGACCGACCTGCATGAGTGTACGCACGTTGAAGGAACCGAGATTCAGAGGCTCACGAGGCTTGAGAAAATGTGAGTTACCAGACAGAGGATTATTCCCGATACTGTTTGACAGTGAATCGTTGCGAGTATTGACCGCGTTATCAATGGGAGCATTACGGGTCGATAGATGGGGCAAAGAGTGGTGGTTAGAGACAGAGATGGAACTCTGAGCAGTAGCCCACTTATCACTACCCGCCTCGCTCAATGCAATGGGCAGTGCGGTCCTGATTATCCTACGCGACGACCGATGCAGTATGAAATTCTTTCTATTCATACAGTCCATGGGAGATGTTGGACGGGTACTGCTAGGGTGTTCAGCCACAAAGCAGGAGAACAATTAGGGTCCTCATCCAAAGCCTTTAGTTCTAACAAGAACCTATCCGCAAGGCAGTGGGATGGCTTAGTGGAAGCCCATTTGCTTGGATCAATTATTCTTCCACTGATTTTGCCGACTGAGTTGCCAGCTCAAATCAACCCCCAACCTGGAGGCCCAGGAGACGGGACTTCGTCTGACCTCTACCCATTGACCTGTCAGGTATGATTGCATCTCCGGCTTAAAGAAGCCATCCTGTAAAGCACTTTAGGTCATAGAGGCGCGCAAGCCATCACACCACGTCAAGGTGCAGTCTCGTTGTGACTGTTCATGCCTGTTCAATTAGATTGATACTGAACGATTACCATCTAAAATTATCATCCGTAACTACAATCCAACTTCACAGTCGGATGATATTATGCTGGGATTGTACTGAATTTTGCCCCGCCACGTCGTGTTGAACAATAAATTTGTCATTATCATGAAATCAACTGGCATTTAGGCTAAGTGCGTACTGCATTGGTCGTTCACTTGTGGAAACTAGATGTTAAGGGCAATTTGCACCACAGCCACGCAAAAATCTATCAACTAAACAGGCTGACAGCCAAATAACACCACATTCCGAATGTGTGGCCGTTTTCGTTCTCCTCTGTTCTTTAGACTCGCTTCATTTTATTAGATTAAATGTCCTGATTCTGACCCCGATTTGAGGGTCGCCATGGCATCCGTTAAAAAACAGTGAAACGGACACTCGTATTTGATCTAGATAAGATGGGTTGGGGGGGGGGGGGGGGTCGACAGACAAATTTGGAGGAGACAGTTGTTTTTTGTCTGCCTCAGAAGATCAACAATCTACATTATTGAGATGTAGATAATATGACAACTCTATGGAAGACTCATATCCTTTCAATTCCCAATGGGCCTTTATTGGTAATAGTGAAGAAAATCAGGGGAAAACAAGGGATAAACGATATCACGATGCATTCATACACGGCACTGAAGTACAGTCTAGCAATTTGTTTGCCATTCCACGGTTAAAACGGAACGTGGCCTCAACAGTCAACTTTGAATAAAACACAGTGGTGGGAGCACTGGGCAGAAACTTGCGAGCGGATATAAACAGCAAAAATTAAAGCCGCGGTGAAGGACCAGTTAATCAGTTATCTGGAGTGTCGACTACGCATCCACTTCTCGGTTAGCAAACGGGGTTAATTGCAACAGTTGCATCAGTTTTTTTGAAACGGCTTAGCGATATGACTGTGTGTAGAATAAAAGGGAACGTTGAGAATTTCTGCGCATGAATGCCGTCATAGCATTTCTCGGATTTAGTGGAAGCAGTGTAAAAGTAAAACTGAGATCAGGTTTAAGACGAGAGACACTTAATTTGAATGGGTTCCTGTCATTGGGACATGTGCTGTGCAAGCTCGCATAGACCTCCGTGTTGTGTATCTAGTCTGTTACACGAATGTGCGTGAGTACAATGGAAGGGGTAAATACTCCACAGCCACGAGGGCCCACTGGACTATTAGGGATAACCGGCTACCAGACCCTGAGACTTGAAGTGGAGGACCATATAAGGTCCCAAAAGGCCAGGTGTGGTAACGATCCGGATGACAGTGGATGACTGTCTACAACCAAGGTAACTGGTGATCACGGGGATTCGAATCTCCGACCGAGCGCTAAACCATAACCGGTCATTGTTTGCCGAAGTAAACGGTGAAAGTGAACCGTTCACGATGCAAAAGAATTGTATCAAAACTTTAAAAATGGATTCGGTCGCGTAGAACGGAATGGATAGGGGTGAGGAGTGTCACAATTCTATCTGAAGTCATTCAAGATGTGCTTGGTTTTTTACTTTCATCTTCCCCAGAAATTTTCGCCTCATTTCATATATTTTTGAGTGGATGGTGAACAGCACACAGTTATACGAGGTCAGTCACTATCAAATTCTAATTCAACGGGAATGACCTCAGTAACTTTCGACGGACTTTTCACGAATACGTGAAGCACACATTATGACAGCATGTGTGGGGGAAGAATCCGCACTACGACCGCCAATACCAATCTTTGATTGATGATTTTTGCGTTACCATAAAAAGCCTCACAAATGTTAAAAAATGCCAGCAGTATTTGTCTAATTACTGAATATAGAAAGGTTGATGTTCTTTATAGACTGTTCTCTGATTACCCGGTGTAATTTAGGGGAAAATAGCTTTTTCTGATCGAAGTGATTCAATTATGTTTCACGGTTAGTGGTATGCCTGCACTTGGGAACTTAGTCCCATTTATCTTTAACTGATTAAATGCATTTATTTTCTTCGTTTTTTTGAGTTCTCAAATCGATGGTACCGAGGCAGCGACTCAAAGTGGGGTGACAAGCGTAAGATTAATAACCGGCAAAACTGAAATTTGAATGCAGAAGTCATCAGCATAAGTTACCACAATGCATACTGAACCATCTTGCTGTACTTGTGCCCGTCATCAAGCGCATATTACTATGCAGCCCATCCGGTCATCACCCTCACAACTAACAACACTGTCGGTGAAAGAGCCACTACGCCCTTATGCCAAATGAAACTATTTATCAAGCCACATGTGCATGCTTAGCCATCTACATAGGCAGAACACAGTGGAAGTTGCGTCACCGAATAGACTGACACATTCCGATGTAACTTCGAGAAAGTGATAACACTGTGATGATCAATTAGGCGGCATCTGATTTAGCAAAACACTAACTTTGAGCAGCTCCTTTAGGGCCGAATACCACAAACACGAAATGGCCCAGATATGCACAGGTTCTAGGTGTTCTCAATTATGAACCTGGACAAAAAGCTTAAATGGCTATTGGGTTTGGCTCCAACTTATTAGGTATATATTTATCCCCCCCCCATCCTTGTTCGCTCCTATCGTATGATCTGTCATCCACTTCAGTCTTGCCTATTTCTTCATAGTCTTTTTACTAACTATATATGCATTCACACTGACTGCAACGTGCACAAGTACCTTTTGGACGTCGAAAGCCCACAAATGAACATAGACCAAAAGGTCCCGGCTCATGACATGATGCGACCCATACTGCTCTACGTATGACTTCGTCCATGGGGGAAAAACAAATGCATACATGTCAAAGTGTTTTCCATTCGAAAATTTTAGTACGGCTAATGTGATTCATGCCCAGATCCTCCTCTTACAAGTCTGATTTGGTCGAGGAACGCTTCATCAAAAATTGTCTCTGTCATGGAGTTTCGATTTTTAGGCTTCTTCAGTCACGTGATAATCTCAGTCGTGACATGAATGCCTTTGTCATTTTGAAATTCTAGTATCGTCAACACGGCACTTCCCGAAGAAGACCGGATGGAGGATCAATAACAGAAAATAGGGCACGTGCCGCGCTTAACGGACGTCAGCGATGACAAGAGCTGTACGCAAGTAGCCAAGACATGGAATTCATTTACTCAGTACAACTAGACTGTGGTAAATACCTTCGGAGATACGGTCCTACTGCTCCGAATGTTAGCTACAGCGGTGGTTTTTGTGCAAAAGTAACACTGGCACATGAGGTAAAAGAAATTTAGAACAGAGTTTGATTTTCACGTGAGTCACAACCATCTCATTTCGGCATCCACTCTGCTCATTCTCAACTTGCACATTCTGACTGATGAGCTTCCACTTGTGTTAGCCCAGTGACGCACACAACCGCTCGATCTGACACGTCCACACAAGTTTACACGTTGACTGGCTCTTTCATGCCTTAAAACAGTTACACACACACACATACACACGCGCACAATGTCACTCGTATCTTGGTTTTTTGCTTACATCTACTTTGCTTCAGGGAGAAAATTCAACCATCGCACGTCATTTTACCCGTTGATTAGTGCTTGGGGAGAAGAAAACAACCGGTTTTATGCATTTGTGACAAAAGAATTACACGAGGTAAGAGTAATCCAATGATAAAGTGAGTAGGAGGGAGAATGATCTAAGCTAGCTATGAAAATTCAGATAACGGATGCTCCGAGATCAACGGAAGTAATGCTGTTGTTAGAGCAGTCACAAAAAACAACGTGACTTCCTCCACATTATGGTTCTGGTCGCACCGAGGAACGCAAAAACAAGCAGGCAATCAGTTCATGAATCAATAAATGTGGAATCCTGGTTTCATGAAAAAAGAAAATTGAATGCGATGGGGGAAGACGTATGCCTGCTCCCGATCGTACTACCTCGAATGGTATCCGAACTGAAGCTGATTGAAACCGATTATCGTTTGTTCCTCTGTTAACCGCGTGTTACGAGTAAGGAGATTAGCACAAACTTTCATGACAACTGGTTGCGTGTATTACTGTTACAAATCATTAGTTAAAATGATGGTGTTCGGTGTCCCAATACACATCTTGAAACGGACGACTGTAGTGAATTTATCTATTAGACCAGCAACTAACAATCGAAAAATTTTGAGATAACTTCGAAACCAACAGGCAGTATGCTGGGAGAAGGGGGACGGGGGGGGGAATCATTATTCTCCCCCCCCCAGTTCGATATCGCAGATTTCAGTAAAAAAATTACTTCGGTTCAAGGAAATTAAACTATGGGATAATTCAGTATTCCCACTTTTGCAAAAAAAAACCATAACTTCTGCCCGCCGTTGTAAAACTTCCTGTTTCACTCCCCATACCATTGAATCATTTCACTATTGTATTTTTCCCAACCATCATCGGTGCAAATGTGCATTTTTACAAAGTCACCTGCGAACACTATATAAGCGATAGAATTGAAAGCACTTTTTGATCTCGGGTCGGCTGGCCGGCAATATACACTCGATCTTGTCAGTGTTCGTTATTTTCCTGTCTAGCTAGCAGGCGGGCTAGCCTTGACTAATTGTGCGCTGTTCGTTAGCGGGTCATACTGTTGTGCGAATACGGGTCTAGGGAGGCCAAGTCGACTTTTGTAGTGCGTGTCATCTGCGATCAAATGTGTCTTAATTGTGTATGTGATCTGGCAACTCAGCACAGCATGATTGATTATTCTGTACAACTGAGCACGTGCAAACAGAGAGCAACTTGTGAAGACTATCATCCAGTTTGCACTTTACTGCTGCGGTTGTAGTTAGATTAGCAGGAATTTGGCCATTGATCGAGTAGTTATCACTGGATCTGTCTATGTTCAGTTCTTCAAACTATTACCGTCACATTTCTACGCTCCCTCCATCTAGCCGATCAGTGATCAGTGGCGTTCTTCACAAACTTCCTTTATCGACTTGATACCAATATATGTAGTTCTTTTATTGCTTTTTTAATATTCCCGTCCTTCTTCTTTGTTTCCGATTGAGGCTGTTGCCAGGACATAGCAACCAAAGCTACAGAACCCACTGCATGGTTAATGGTTGTCTGAACTGATACATTTCTTCTCCTTTGATGTACAACTACGAATTTTTCTTGCCGTTCTGACAGTTTTATGGTACACAGCAGTTTAATCAACAGACCGCACAGCATTCGAATCATTGACGGTTACGCTGCGCCATGTTTTTCAACGTCTCTATCCAGTGACAAGCCTCATTCCCTGGGCCCCTGTCAAGAAAACAGGAAGCTACAATTGAAGCAAGCACTGATGCTAGTTTCACTATAACTCTGCGCCAAGTCACTGATCGCGGCACCAAGCCATCTCATGGGTAGATCTCGTCAACGCCAAACCAGGAAACCTAACACATCCTATTCGGGCCAGTCCACCGGCTAGGTTTTTTGTACTTTTTTAACCATATCATGAAATGAGCATAACTTCCTATCTTCTAACCAATACCTCCCGTGAATTATCTCTATAACCCTGCGTAACACTTTTATATTCAGCGTTTGATTCAGTGACTGACCACTGATCGCCAACACCCTGCGTCTGACCTCAGCATTCCTGATACGACTACCATCATATAAAAGAAATACTGCGAATACATCGATGCATAAACACCGGCAATCTCTGTGTGTTCTTCATTCATAACGGTTACGTTCCTGGGCCATAAAGAAGGACTGAACTAACGGCCACAGTGTACGCTCAACCCCTGATAGTCAATCGAATGTCACACTGACGTTACAGGTGGTTCAGACTGGTACAAGCCGGACGCGCCTTCTGTATGCTAGACGATACTGCATCCGATATCTGGCCAGTATGTGATACATCACTGTCCGGTTGACAAAACATATCCATATCAACTGCCCCTTCTGAGTCAAGGTTTGGTGTAGCGCCAACCCATTCAAGCAGCAGCACTTTACAGTCCGAATGTGCAAATCGTATCCCAATCAACGACACTCTTTTGGCTATGCTATCTAGAGCAACTTGGGACTTAACCGCCTCTTCAGTCAGTAGCACAACATCGACCGCGCATTCCAAGTTAGACAGCTTTCTGGGTGAGCAGAGATTAATGTTGATATTCTCTTACCTTAATGGTATTTCACATCACAAGGTCAAATTCACCGAAATGTTCGAGTATTGGCACCTTTGTACTCCACAGGAATTCAGTATTAGTTTAGAAAACAATATTGATATTGAATATGATAAAAGAATTGATATAGGCCGATCCTGAAGTACATTTCTTCCAGTGCGAAATGTGCAAAATAGTCGTAACACGTACCGGCTAATCACATAAATAATCAAATCAGGTTAATTCTTTCAACTAATAGCCTCGAAACTCCATAATCCTTTTTTTGACAGTAACCTTGTAATATAATGCTTTTCGTGACACGTTCCTAGCCACATATTCTGCGGTGAGATGGGTTGAAAGCAAATTTCGTGTTACGAGTGTTATAATGGATCTAGTGTAGGTGAATTCATCACCATAACATTTCTAGTGAACTGACTTCGTTTTAGATAGCTTGTTCCGTGAAGAATCTCCGCTCCTTATAGAAAGTTGCGCACTGGCGATATATTGCGCTGTTGTCTAAATGACTATTTTTGTTGTGGATGATTGCTGTTCAGACTATTCGATCAATTAACCTATCATGACAACCGTAGTCCTGCATAGTCTCGTGACTTTTTGTCTACATGTAATGGAAAACAATTCGTGTAAAGATTTTATCCCGTAATGTGCTATTTTTGAGCGAACCTACGTAAAGAGCATTGAACCGATAAATATAAAGGAGCGCAAATGACGCCGCCGAAATTGTGTAGCTGATGGATGTACTGCAGGAGTATTGCTTGTTAGTACAATAAAACAGAGACGGGGATCATGATGAGTGACATTAGTTTGAAGTTCGCATTTACTACAAGCCTTTCATGAGTATCAAGTACGATGATAAATTGGTCTGTTTGCAACAGCAGTCCATGTGGCTGTAAATTCAGCGTGTGTAACCACTGGTTTCAATCGGTACAATTTTACATGACTTTCTGCGCCCCCGAGTTTGCCTAACGATCCTACTCAGAAAAAAACCGCTTTGAGCTCAGTGTAATAGGCTTTCAGCACTAATTTCTCTCGCAAATAGACCACCGAAATACGCAGTGC
Organism: Fasciola hepatica; assembly: GCA_948099385.1. Taxonomy (NCBI): domain Eukaryota; kingdom Metazoa; phylum Platyhelminthes; class Trematoda; order Plagiorchiida; family Fasciolidae; genus Fasciola; species Fasciola hepatica. The sequence continues at coordinate 1,919,640 of CANUEZ040000011.1, forward strand.
TCTGCCTTCACGGAACATCAATAAAGGAGGCAAACAGTAGAATCCAGGTAGCAGAGTACTCCAAAAGCGCCCAGTTCTAATTAAATGAACTTAGATAGAGGAATGTGACGTGTGTATGTGTGTGCGGATGGGGGGGGGGGGACATCGAATCATTCCAAAGATGAGAAGAATTCGCACAGCGATTGAGAAAACCAAAGTATGGGCCTGGTTTCGATAGTCGTCATTTTCTACTACACTCCGCACTGTTGGCCATATGCGTAAAGTCCAGTTCAATCAACTCGGTTCTTTCAACCACTAAAGAGGAATTCCATGGTCTAGCAGAACTACCCGGTCGAAGATGATTTAGGCAATAATAACGAGCGAAAAACGTTTAAACAGATAATCCCGAAAATGAAGAAAAGGCTACAATCCAAGTACGTTACTGACACTGATATTTAACCAAGCTGCATAGTAGACCAGCGGGAGGTCCAACAGAACAGCCACGTCAGTTTTACTAACAAGATCAGAAATCATACCCTTACAGAAAGGAGACACAAAACACCATAAGTTTCGTCAAAACACTATTTAAATCTAGTGAAAACACCGTAAAAACAAATGTGGGTTTAGGCGAACGTTGTCCATGACTAGAGATCAATTTCCGAACCAAGGACAATCTGAGAAAACTAAGCGTTGCTTTCGAGCGACGAGCTATACAGGATGGCTTCTTTAAGCCGGAGATGCCATCATACCTGACAGGTCAATGGGTAGAGGTCAGACAAAGTCCAGTCTCCTGGTCCTCCAGGTTGGGGGTTGATTTGAGCTGGCAACTCAGTCGGCAAAATCAGTGGAAGAATAATTGATCCAAGCAAATGGGTTTCCACTAAGCCATCCCACTGCCTTGCGGATAGGTTCTTGTTAGAACTAAAGGCTTTGGATGAGGACCCTAATTGTTCTCCTGCTTTGTGGCTGAACACCCTAGCAGTACCCGTCCAACATCTCCCATGGACTGCATGAATAGAAAGAATTTCATACTGCATCGGTCGTCATGCAGGATAATCAGGACCGCACTGCCCATCGCATCGAGCGGGGTGGGTAGTGATAAGTGTGCTACTGCTCAGAGTTCCATCTCTAGTATTCAACCCTTGTCTTCTGTCCCTAACCCTCCCTTTTTGCCTCATCTATCCACCCATAATGCTCCCACTGATTACACGGTCAATACTCGCAACGATTCACTGTCAAACAGTATCGTGAATAATCCTTTGTCTGGTAACTCACATTTTCTCAAGCCTCGTCAGCCTCTGAATCTCGGTTCCTTCAACGTGCGTACACTCATGCAGCCCGGTCAGCAGGCGTGCCTAGCCCTCACAATGAATTCTCTGAAGATTGATGTCTGCTGTGTAAGTGAAACGCGTATACAGGATTCGAGCAGTGTAATTCAACTAACTGCTCCTGGTATCTCATCGAGGTATATTCTGCGCACTTCAGGAGACGAAGTAGCTAGAGCTGTCGGTCAACGTGGTGTAGGAATAGTCTTGACTGGCAAGGCTGAGGCTGCCCTTTTAGACTGGATCCCTGTTAACAGTCGTTTATGGGCTGTGAGACTCCAGGGGTCAATTGGCGTTCGAAAGGATAGTTGTCTTAAGTGCAATTTGTTTGTGATCTCGGCGTACGCCCCAACGGAATGCAGCTCAGACTTGCAGAAAGATGAGTTCTATGATGCACTGGCCACCCTCGTTCGCAGCAGTAAAGGTTCCGACATTGTAGTACCAGCTGGTGACTTCAATGCACAAGTTGGCAAACTTAGTGTGTCAGAAGCCTGTTTAGGTGGGCGTTGTGCTTTACCCGCTGAGCGTACAGATAACGGGGATAGGCTTCTCCAGTTTTGTGCAGACAATCGATTGTTCTTGTCTAGCACAAATTTCCGACACAGCTCGCGTCGCACAGCGACATGGCGCTCTAACTCTACAGGTACTTTTAGTCAAATCGACCATATCGCCGTAAGCTACCGGTGGTGCAGTTCTGTTCAGAACTGTAGATCTTACTGGTCCACGTACGTAGAGTCGGACCATGCATTAGTTTTAATGCGATTATCTCTCCAGCTCCATGGTTATCGTCGCAAACCGCAAACCTGATTAGCCATGCAACGTATGTGTGATCCGGAAGTGCGCACCCGTTACAAGCAGAAGTTAGCACATGATCTAGGATCTACGACAAACAGTAATGTAGATGAGCATTGGGCTCATATCAAACAGGCGATGCACGTTGCAGCAGGTTTCGCCTGTGGTCCTAGATCCGTTGTCCATCAAAGACACTCCATCTCGCAAGAATCGTTGAGTATAATGGAGCAAAAAGCGTCAGCTATCGAACCGTAAGGAGATGAATAAAATGCGGAGAAAGCTGCAAGGGCAAGTTACGAAAAGCCTCAGGAAGGATCGCGAAAATCGGTGGGTCAAGGTAGCCGAAGAAATGAAAATAGCAGCTGCTTCAGGTAACAGTCAAAGACTGTTCAAACTTATTCGTGGCACCGGTGGACGACGAACCCAGGTCAGTGAAACGATTTGGGATAGAAATGGAGAACCCATCCATAACAAACAGCAAAGGCTTGACCGTTGGGCCGAGTACTTCAAGGAACAGTTTAGCTGGTCGCACGCTAGTGTAGTTACTCCCGTGTCAACAACTGTGACTTCTTGGGTGGTATCACTTGAGCCCCCATCAGAAGTAGAAGTAGAGTCATGTATTCGATTACTAAGGCGGGGAAAGCGGCAGGTCCCGACGAACTTCCTCCAGTTCTTTTCAATCTGGGTGGTGAGGCGTTGATGAAATCACTGACCGCCTTGCTCCGTGACATTTGGAACGCGGAGCGTATTCCGTTATTATGGAGTGAGTCATTGATTGTTCCCATCTTCAAGAAGGGAATACACAATGACTGTAGTAATCATCGTGGGATTAGCTTAATCCCGATAGTCACCAAAGTACTAGCTTCGATTTTGCTGCATCGTCTTACACCGGCTCGCGAGAGGAATGTCCGCGAACAGTAGGCTGGATTCCGCCCAGGTCGAGGATGCATCGACCAGATTTTTGCTCTTCGCCGACTACTTGAAACGCATCACACGCACCGCCGACCGACAATAATGATTTTCTTAGACTTGAAAGGCGCCTTCGATTCAGTTGATCGAACATCGCTTTTCAGTACTCTTCATCGAAAAGGTATGCCCCAGAAGTTCGTGAACCTAATGAGATCATTGTATCCTCATACTCCTGGCCGCGTAAGGGTTTACGGTGAACTATTCGGTGGGTTAGAAACGACCAGTGGTGTTCGACAGGGATGTCCCATGTCTCCATTTCTGTTCAACTTCGTCATGGACGAAATAATGGAGAATGCGTTGCAAAATCTTCAGAATGTAGGCGTCAAACTAGGAAATAGTGAAAAGCTATGTGACCTAGATTACGCAGACGACGTTGTCTGCTTGTTCGAATCCACGGAACATGCTCAGCGTGCACTAGATAATCTCGCAAGAGCTGTAGCTCCATTCGGCATGCGCTTTGCACCTTCAAAGTGCAAGGTGATGTTACAAGACTGGACGTCAACGATTCCGAGCTTGATGCTCGATGGGGAGGTGCTGGTAGTTGTAGACCACTTCACCTACCTCGGTAGCTGCGTGACGACGGATGGGAGCACAGTAGTAGAGGTGAGCATGCACATATCCAAGGCTCGAGGGGCGTACGCTGGATTGAAGCAGTCGTGGCGCCGACCTGATATTTCACTGAAGTTGAAAGGTCGTGTATACTGTGCCGCAGTGCGTTCAGTTTTGTTGTATGGTTGCGAGACTTGGAGTCTGCGTGCGAAGAATATTCGTCGTCTTGAGGTTTTCGACCACCGATGTTTACGTAGTATCGCTAAGATCCGGTGGATTAGCCGAGTAGGCAACGATGAGGTCAGAAAGCGAGTATTGGGTACTAATTCGGAGAACGTTTTGTCACAGCGTATCCAGCTTAGTAGACTTCGTTGGTTGGGACACGTGTTACGTATGGCAAGCACAAGTCTACCGTACCGTGTTCTATTCTCCGCCCCTCCTAGGGAGTGGAAGAAACCACGTGGAGGTCAACAGATGACGTGGAAGCGAGGAATGAGAAAGTTTACAGCAAACTTGAGAAAAGTAGGTGCTTCACGTCTTCGTGGTTAGGGTCCAAAAGATCCGTCTACCAGTTGGCTGAAGACACTGAAGGATATGGTAGCGAACCGCGAGCAGTGGTGATCGTGTTGTCACTTTCTATCGAATCAGAATGATTGATCGATGTGCGTTTGTCCAGTTAGACTGTGTATTCCGTGTGTTGGCTACTAGGGCTTTTTTCCTTTTCCCACCCATGTAGGTCCACTCCCTGTCCATCTTGTATATTCATACTCTCTAATTCAACGTGCAATATGATGAGAAAGGCAGTGGTCAGTGGGGCTTGCTCTACTGTTTACCGCTGTACGACGATGATGATGAAGCGACGAGAAATGGCGTGCAGGTAATTTGACTTTTTAGAAATCCCAGATAGCCGATGAGCTGCTACTAGCGGTGAGGTCGACACATTAAAAACCAGTTCTTTCGCCACCGACAGGAGTCAGAGAACGACAAAACACCGAGGTGCGTTATGCTCGCTTTGACCAGAATAGGAAAAGCATGTTGTCCGTAAATTCCGGGTTTGCTACTCATGACTCTTATCGAAGTTGTACTTCCGATTACCCAGCAACTGTGCATCATGCATTCTCATTGATGTACCTAAATAAGACTTATGACAAGGAGACGAACACCGTAGCTAAGCACCAACTTCGAGGAATCGCTACCATGAGTATGAACACGTGCCTGAGTTGTTGAGTGGGCAATCGAACTACTCAGACATTCCATCCCCTTGCTGCAGGTCCCAAATGGCCCACCGTCTAGTGCATCGGACGCAGAGGAAGATACGACGTAGTCAGGCATTAGGATTTTCTGGTCATGCTCCAGGATTCTCCTCGGAGTTAATAACTGTTCAACACGGCTTCCCTCACTGAGAAACCTCCACTGGGATCATCGTGTACGTGCGTTTCTTGTAGTAGCGATTGGTCTGGCCGATGTTTAATTTTTGGGTTGTGCACACTGCGGTGCTAACTATTAAATAGCAGGAAGATCTTGTGTTGACAGTCCGTGACGGACGGTGTGTTGAAAACCTTACGTAATATGAAGGTTTCCATCGAAGCGGTCTAACTCGGTTCTGGGAGATACGATGGAGTAATAGGCATCAGTATTTGTTTCGCTAGGACACTTAAATCCTTGTCCGGCTAGGCGCCGCAAGAAACCACGGCCTTTATATTTGCTGCGAAGCACTTACATGGTGCACCAATGAATCTGTCTCTTTGCATGCTAACTGATCATGAAACAAAAACAAACTAAGTAGCATAGCCTAAAGTGCGGTGGTGGTCAAACGGTTATCACAGCGAGCTTCGGACAATAACGAACCGCGTTCAGTTCCCGCGGCCGCCGCCACCGATAACTTCCTCATTCGGCAGCCTTTCATAATAATAAATAGAAAGTAAAGGGGGCAAGTCGTTGTCCAGGAGTGCACGCGTTCGATCGGCACAGATTTCCCGAGCATACTTCTCCTAGTTGGTGATAGACAGCACAAAGCTGTTGTCAGCCTCCTTGCTATTCCAAACCTATTGGGGGCTTTTTTCTTTCTTCACCGTAAGTTTTAGCTCCATCGTTATTGGTTCTCTCTGATAATACAGCGAAATCCTGTGATCTTGAGGTAAGCCATGTCCACTGTGCTAATGTGTAAGCTTCGATGTACGCTGGTTTTGACAGTTGGCGGCAAAACACGGGCCCTAACAACCGAACCGAAAATAATGGATTAGAGACGTGCTTACATAATATTTTTTGGTGTATGCTAAATATTATAACGATAAGTCCTCGTCCGATCACCCAATCAGAAAGAGAACACAAGCGGCTGGACTAGAACAGTGCAATGATATTTCTCTGCGGAGCGGTTTTACAAAGCAAGGCGATGAGCGTACAAATCGATAAAAACACATGATTGGATGACGCATGCGAAAGCGACACAAGGGCTGGCTAGTCACGTTCGACCTGATGAGCGTGGACGGAAATCAGCTGCGGTGTGAATCGGACTGGTTTACGGTCACACTAGACTAAATGTAGTCAAATTTGAGAGAAAACAGTCACCTTCACTTCTCTTTAAATGGATCTTCATGATATTCAATGTCCTATAGTTGAGTAGTCGTTTCTCTGTTCCTATTCTACCATTTTATTTTAGATATTTTCTCCAGGGTTTGCCTCAGTGATCGTTCCGTGGTTTTTCACACAGTTTGGAACACGGGCAGACAGTGATTTGAATCAGGTATCTGTGCCCAGGCGCTGGATCACGTCTCAACATTTATTTCCCACGAACTAAAAGGTTGTGGAACATTCTAAATCGCACCAAGTGAGTAATCAATGGTTGTTCAGATGAATTAGAACTCCCCGTCTTTTCATCCACTGACAATCCTTCATTCTTCAGAAGCGCAATCAATGGGCCGGTTGTACCATGAACACTTTCCAAAATTCTCCTCACAGTATGTCGTCGAAATAGGAGGTTCAACCCTTCGCACATAACCTATTGTGCTAAAAAGAGGTGCATATACGCGGCTGGAGATGAAAACAAAAATGACAACAGGTACGAAAACAAAGTGACTGTTCACATTACAAGCAGGGTACACTCACTTGGATAAAGTTAGCCGTAAAGTGATTGCAGTTGAAATGCAACAAGTGGTAAGCATCACCACGAAACTCATCGGTCAAACTGATTAGAAGACGGTCAACCCCTTCTTTCGATAAATAGGTACGACCCACGTACAAGGTTTCTCTGCGATATACAAGGGGAAGACAACAGGAAATACTGGTAATTACACATCGATAACCAGTCACTTCAGATAAAAACTGTATCACTGGTAATATATTACCGCGGCCCGTGGAAAGGCGTGAGGCCAAAACAATATAGTATAATAACTGAAACAATGAATTAGAAGCAGAAGTTACGGGCCTGTTGACATTTTCTGTTTATCGTGTTGACTGGTCACAGGTGATTCAACGACTATGATCATGAAATTCAGTGGGGCTTCTAACCAGCGTCTTATACCGCCTCATGTGAGTATACTGATGAGAACCAACTAAAATCAGTTTGAAGTCACTTGTGGCATAATCCCACGCAATATGTTGATCTGACAGCCGTCTTTATCCATCAAGCTATATCAAGAAACGAAGTGATGCGTTTACTTTGAGAGAATTATTACCACCAGAGACAATTTTTTGACTGGATTAAAGTGGACAGTTTGTAGTTATCAGCTTTTACGTCTAAAATTTCTGAATTCCACCGCTTGAAAGTGAAATTTAAACTCTACCGTGTTTTCCGTAAATAAGATTCGGTCTTATAATTATTTTCGTCTCAAAAACTACACAAGGGATTTTTTTGGGGATGTTTTATTTTTAAAATAAAAAATCTGCATTTATTAAAATACGGTCATGTCATCTTTTTTCAAATATCGTCACAAATCTCTAATTCCTGAAGCCGGCCACAGATATCTTGAGACTCCATTTCTTGTCGAACCACTGCCCCCAGTCTCTCATATCCAGTAACACAGCTCTCTCCAAATGAATATTCACAGTTCATATAGCCTACTTGTAGTGCATTGACAACATAGCTGTCAGTGATTTGATCCCACGAATTCACCTTATTCACAACCTCCTTCAGGTATGAAGAAGCAAGCATCAGCATTGGCTTCGGTGGGTACTTACCCGCTCCCTAGATGGGGCCCAAAGGATGAGGGTTCTCGCTGGATAGAGAAGCTGAGGGAGATATTTGATAACGGAAGTCAGTGGCGCGAACGCTGTGTGGTCTACCTGTCTAACAAACGTGCCCTATAATCGCAAAAAATGTCATTCCGACAAACCAAATGACAAAAAATCCCATATATATATATATATATATATATATATATATATATATATATATATATATATATATATATATATATATATATATATATATATATATATATAAGGTGGTGCATCAAGGCTAAAGAACGATAGGTCGTGGCTAAAGAATGGTGGGTCATGGCTAAAAGACTGTGGGTGGTAGCTAAAGAATCGCGGGTTTTAGCTAAAGCTTGGTGGGAAAAGGTGTAGTTTGAATGAGATCAAAGGTCAATGTGTCAACTGACAAATTGTGTTTCATTGGGCACCCAAGTCGTGCTGTTCGGGAAGCACTGAACTCAGTTGTTTACATAGGTTCTGCCAAGACGGGACAGTCCGACCTTGGGAATCGGTGGGCAGCTAGGATAATTAATCAGTCGGAAAAGCAACATGGATGTTGCCAATATACCATGGCGCGATGAGATACAAATCCAAATTAACAAATAAACTATTCGAATAAATCGAAAAGCAAGATATTTTGGGGGAAATATCATTATCATAATCTGCGCCTCAATATTGGGGAAGCTGTACCGTCTCCCCAACAGTTTTTTTCTTTTTCCATCTTCGCTGGCGCTTTGCTTATCGCTGCGCTCTTTGGGTTAAGCCCCGTACGTCTAGCTGACCGAACGGAACGTGAACGGGCTAGTACCCCTTTGCCCGGTGGCTGCACGGTTTAGGTGGGCGATAGGTGCTCAATAAAGTGCAATAACTTCTCCCACTGTCGAAAGAAATCTCATGTAATCGACTGCTGTGTCCGTCTGATGGAGATTTTCCGACCAGTAAACTGATTCGCTCGGTGTTTCTTCACTGGACTGTCTGCTCTTGGTCGGTCATTCAGAGCCAGATGTCGCCGATCAACTTATTCAGTAAAAGTGGACTGTCTGGTCCCCACGAACTGACCTGTCAGGCACGATCATGGTTCTGGCTTGAAAAAGGCAACCCGCGTAGCATTTTGGGTCTTGGAGGCATTCAAGTCATTACAATACACTAAGGTCCGATCTCGTTAGAATGACTATATCCATTTACCTCAGAGTTTAACAGCCATTACGTTATCATAATTATTATTATTGCACTGGTTTAAGCTTGGTTTCACGATGGTTTTCTGTCGTGAAAAAAGTTAAACAAATCCTGCATCACCGACATGGGTCAGTAGCTCAGACAAAGCTTTATTGTTGTTTATTAAAACACAAGACAGTAACGAAACTACAAAATTACGTCAAATATAACCATCGTATTTCCCTGGTAATAAGACCCACCGAAATAGTAATCCCTAACATGATTTTCCAGGATGCTTTCAATATAAGTTGTATCCCAAAAATAAGCCCCAGTTAAGATCGTCAGCTACCGGGTGGTTCGACAAGACGAAAGCATACCGACGTAAAGACGTTTAACTATATCGTCCGCTGTTTCACTCGCCTCTGCGTTTGCCACCAAGAGCCGACTTATCCTCTCGCAGGAGATAGTCGAGTAAAAGTAAAAAAAGTAAGTAAGTTGCCACCAAGACAGGATGAGTGCAAAAAGGAAGCTGTTCCGTCGATTACAATGAAAGAATTGAAGACTCGCGGGGCAGCAGCCTTACGTCTTTCTGCGATAAGTTTAACTTCAGAATTGTGCGAAAGTGAAGAGCACAGTGCGATAACCTCCATCAACAGGTGAAATGAGGAAATGCTAAGAAATGCGCATGGATGCAGTTTGGTTGGAAGGTTTTGAGCATGTCAACAGCAGCAAACTGAGGCGTTAATGCCTAATCGCCGTGTATGTGTATGCGTCCACTGACTGCAGTTCCGCCGAAACGATGAACGAATTTTATCAGGGTTTGTCTCAGCTACTTCGAAGCCTGCGTTCAACAAACGTGGTCATCATTATCGTACAGCGTTAAACAGTAGGGCAAGCCCCACTGACCACTGCCTTTCTCACCATCTTGCACGCTGAATTAGAAAGTGTGAATACACAAGATGGAAAGGGACTGGACCTACATGGGTGAGAAAAGGAAAGAATGCCCTAGTAGCCAACACAGAATACACAGTCTAACTGTACAAACACACATTGACCAATCATTCTGATTCCACAGAAAGTGACAACACGATCACCACTGTTCACTGTTTGCTGCCATATCCTTCAGTGTATCCAGTCAAGTGGTTGAAGGATCTTTAGAACCCCAACCACGAAGGCGTGAAGTACCTACTTTTCCTAAGTTTGCTGTAAACTTTCTCATTCTGCCTTGCCAAGTCATCTGTTGACCTCCATGTGGTTTCTTCCACTCCCTAGGAGGGGCGGAGAATAGAACACGGTACGGTAGACTTGTGCTTGCCATACGTAACACGTGTCCCAACCAACGAAGTCTACTAAGCTGGATACGCTGTGACAAAACGTTCTCCGAATTAGTACCCAATACTCGCTTTCTGACCTCATCGTTGCCTACTCGGCTAATCCACCGGATCTTAGCGATACTACGTAAACATCGGTGGTCGAAAACCTCAAGACGACGAATATTCTTCGCACGCAGACTCCAAGTCTCGCAACCATACAACAAAACTGAACGCACTGCGGCACAGTATACACGACCTTTCAACTTCAGTGAAATATCAGGTCGGCGCCACAAGTGCTTCAATCCAGCGTACGCCCCTCGAGCCTTGGATATGTGCATGCTCACCTCTACTACTGTGCTCCCATCCGTTGTCAAGCTCCTGCAGAGATAACTAAAGCGGCCACCATTTGTTAGTTCCTCCCTATCGTGCATCAAGCTCGGAACCGTTGACGTCCAGTTTTGCAACATCACCTTACAGTTTGAAAGTGAAAAGCGCATGCCGAATGGAGCTACAGCTCTCCCAAGTCTATCCAGTGCAAGTTGAGCATGTTCCGTGGATTCGAACAAGTATTCTAGGTTACATAGCTTTCCACTATTCCCTAGTTCGACGCCTACATCCTGAACGTTTCACAGGGCATTCTCCATTATTTCGTCCATGACGAAGTTAAACATCCCTGTCGAACTTTGTTCGTCGTTTCAAACCGACTGGATAGTTCATCGTAAAACCCTACCCGGCCAGAAGCACGTGAGTGGGGCATACCTTTCCGGTGAAGAGAACTGAATAGAGCCGTTCGGTCAGCTAAATCGAAGGCGCCTTTCAAGTCAAGGAAAGCCATTATTGTCGGTCGACGGTGTGTCTGACGCATCTCAAGTATTTGACGAAGAGTAAAAATCTGGTCAATGCATCCTCGACCTGGACAGAATCTGGCCTGCTGTTCGCGGGCGTTCTTCTCGCGGGCCCGTGTAAGACGATGCGGCAAAATCGAGGCTAATACCTTGATGACTATCGGAATTAGGCTAATCCCATGATGATTACTACAGTCAATGCGTATTTCTTTCTTGAAGATGTGTACAGTCAATGACTCATCGCATAATAGTAGAATACGCTCCTCGTTCCAAATGTCACGGGTCAGAGTGGTAAGTGATTTTATTAACGCACTAACACCCATTTTGAAAAGAACTGGAGATAGCCCGTCAGGACCGGCCGTTTTCTCTCACTTTAGCAATCGAATGCTCGACTCTACTTCTCATTCTGAAGGGGGTTCAAGTGATACTCTCCAGGGATTCGCAGTTGTTGACGTCGGAAAAACTTCAATACATTAGTGCGCGGCCAGCTAGGGTGTTTCTTGAAGTATTCGGCCCAACGGTCCAGCATTTGCCCTTTGCTATGAATAGGCTCTCCATTTCTGTCGCAAATCATTTCACTGACCTGGATGCGCCGTCCACCGGTGTCGCAAATAAGTTGGAACAGTCTTTGACTGTTACCTGAAGAAGCTGCCCTTGCCGATTCTTCGACTACCTTGACCAACCAATTTTCGCAATCATTCTTAAGGCTTTTCCTAACTTGCCTCTGTAGATTATTCCGCATCCTATTCATCTCCCTACAGTTCGACGGTTGACGTTTTTTGCTCTATTGGACTGATTGACTCTTGCGAGATCCAGTGTTTTCGATGGACAACGGATCTAGGACCACAAGCGGAACCTGCTACAACGTGTATTGTCTGCTGGGTGTGCCCAATGCTCATCTACATTACTGTTTGTCGTAGATCCCAGATTATGTGCTAACTTCTACTCATAATGGGTGAGTACTTCTGGATCACACATGCGTTGCACGGCTAATCGGGTTTGCGGTTTGCGACGATAACCATGGAGCTGGAGAGATAATCGCATTAAAACTAATGCATGGTCCGACTCTACGTACGTGGACCAATAGGATCTACAGTTCCGAACAGAAATGCGCCACCGGTAGCATACTGACTCAAAGTACTTGAACTGTTAGAGCGCCATTTCGTCGTGCGACGCGAGCTGTGTCGGAAATTTGTGCTAGACAGGAATAACCGAATGTCTGCATAGAACTGGGGAGGTCTATCCCCGTTATTTGTACGCATAGCGGTTAAAGCACATCCCCGCTTAAACAATCTTCTGACTCATTAGGCTTGCCAACTTGTGCACTGAAACCACCAACTAGCACTACAATGTAAAGTCTTTGATCCCTCGAACAAGAGTGGTGAGTTCATCATGGAACTCATCATTCTCCATGTCAGTGCTGCAGTCTGTTGGAGCGTATGCCGACATTACAAACAAATTGCACTTAACAAAACTATCCCCTCAAACGCCGACTGACCCTTGGAGTCTCACAGCCCATAAACGACTGTTAACAGGGATCCAGTCTAAAAGGACAGTCTCAGCCTTGCCAGTCGAGACTGTTCCGACACCACGTCGACCTACAGCTCGAGATACTTCGTCTCCTGAAATGCGCAGAATATACCTCGATGAGATACCAGGAGCAGTTAGTTGAATTACACTGCTCGAATCCTGTATACGCGTTTCACTTAAGCAGCAGACATCAATCTTCAGAGAGTTCATTGTGAGCGCTAGGCACGCCTGCTGACCGGCCTGCATCAGTGAACGCACGTGGAAGGAGCCGAGATTCAGAGGCTGACGAGGCTTGAGAAAATGAGTTACCAGACAAAGGATTATTCCCGACACTATTTGACAGTGAATAAATGCGAGTATCGACCGTCTTATCAGTGGGAGCATTATGGGTGGGTAGAGGGGGCAAAGACAGGTGGCTGGAGGCAGCTGAAAAAGATTGAATACAAGAGATGGAACTCTGAGCAGTAGCACACTTATCACTACCCACCCCGCTCGATGCAATGGGCAGTGCGGTCCTGATTATCCTGCATGACGACCGATGCAGTATGAAATTCTTTCTATTCATGCAGCCCATGGGAGATGTTGGACGGGTATTGTTATGGTGTTCAGCCGCAAAGCAGGAGAACAATTAGGGTTTTCATCCAAAGCCTTTGGTTCTAACGAGAACCTGACCGCAAGGCAGCGGGATGGCTGAGTGGAAGCTCATTTACTTGGATCAATTATTCTTCCGCTGATTTTACCGACTGTTTCCAGCTCAGATCGAGTCCCAACTTGGAGGACCACGAGACTAGACTTTGTCTGGCGTCTACCCATTGAACCTTCAGGCAACATGAAAATCATCTTTCTGTTCGGTGAATTGCTTTCTGTCTGACGGGAATAGAGGCACTGTGAAAAGTCTTCAATTTTCTGCCAATTAGTATTCCAGCTGTGGGTACACCTCCTGGACTGTTGGCGTTTTTCGGTACAGGAATAGAAATTGTTGAATAACTTTGTCCGTGGTCCCTTTCCCTTTTGACTTGAGTATTGGCCGTTTGTATGTGTCCACAAAGCGTTCTGCCTGCCAGTTAGATTGTGGGCGATACGGTGGCGATAATGTGTGTTTAATATTTAGTTCCTAGCAAAAATCTTAAAAAAGCGCTGATGTGAATTGAGACCCGTTGTCGGACACTACTTCCTCGGGTAATCCATGCTGTACAAACATTCGACGGAGGGCTGCTACTGTTCCGTTTGGACTCCTTCTTTGTCCTTGTGATTTCCACTTATTACTTTTATTTTTGAATCTTTTTCACTTGATGTTGCTATTCTTTCCGTCCTTTAATGGACGATGATGGAAGGTAGCAAAGGAAACCAGTGCATAGAAGTGTGAGGTTAATGGTCGTATAAACTGAAATGAACTGACAACGACTCACCAAAACGCACCCGGTGGCAACTCTGACATTCAGATGTTATGTCAGGAGGTTCGCCGTTTAATACATGTGGTCGAACAGCACGAAACTATCAATATCCTGCGCTCACAAAGCCAAAGCCACCGCCGTTTCACATCCCAGGCACGTAAATGCGAACAGCACTGACTAACGCGCCCGCCAGGGAATCTCCGGTGCCGGGAGGTGGTGCTGACGACCTCCTCGGGCACCCTGGTTCCTAGTAGCCTTATTACCGTGAAAGACGAGACTGCGGTATGTACTTCTTAATCGACCTGGGAATTGCTCTGCCTTCCAACAGTCCGTGGGAATTGCCCCTACACATGGTCCCGAAGAGATTACCTGACGACTCGAGACCCCGCGCGGATTACCGCCCACTCAACCAAGTAACCATGCCCGGCCGATATTCTATTCCGCGAATCACGGACATCACAGCTGCTTTAGTTGGTAAGGTAATTTTCAGTCGAGATTTGTTTCCGGCACATAACTAAATACCAGTAGCTGGGGCAGATATCCCCAAAACGGCCGTAACGACTCCTTTCGGTCTTTTCGAGTTTCTACGAATGCCGTTTGGACTTAGCAATGCTGCGCAAACATTCCAGCGTTCCATCGATATTGTATGCAGTGGTTTCGATTTGCGTCCGCTCATCTCGACGACATCCCGATTGCCAAATCGTTTCAGGCAGAACATCTACGCCCACTTTGTGACACGGGGTCACGGTCAACGAGTAAAAGTGTGTAACAGGCGTCGATTCCATCGAATTTCTAGGTTGTAAGGTTGCTTCCACAGGAATCACTCCACTGCAAGAGGCATTGTAGGCAGTCCTAGACTAAAAAGAACCCAAGTCATTCGAGCGACTATGGCGTTCCCACGGGTTTGTCAACTTTCATCGGCATTTCATTCCGCAGTGCGATCAGTCAATGCGATCGATCACAGATGTAATAAAAGGCAAAGCGAAGCAGCCGGTTTACACAGAAACCACACGAGATGCATTTGCTACACTGGAGAAGGCTATCAGTAAAATAGCCTCAATATCGCATTTAGAACCAACGGTCTCATGGCTTTTGTCACCGACACGTCAGACAAAGCCGTAGGCACGGTACTGCAACAGTATTTAGCCCATTCTTGGCAATACGTAGCAGCTTTCACCAAAAACTGTAACCGGCCAAATCCAAGCATAACACCTTTGACCGCGAAATCCTCGCTATCCACCTAAGTATCCGTCACTTTAGGTATATCTTAGAGGAAGGCGAATTCACGGTCTACACCGACCATAAAGCAATCATCCACGTATTGCGTGCCATCACAGACAGATACTCTCCCAGTACACGAGGGATGTACGTTATATCTCAGGTGTCAATAATCCTGTCGCGGACGCGCTATCTCGTATTCACAACCTGGACCTCAGCACCTCCGGCTCGGTCAACCTCGAAGCTAGTGCATCCACAGGTAGAGCAACTACGTAGCACATCATCGCTGCGGCTTCAGTCGGTTCCCATTCCTTCAGCCGAAGGTTGCATATTGTGTGACATGTCCAAAGTCCACCCAAGGCTTCACGTGCCGTCAGCTGTTAGGCGACAAGTTTTCCAAGCCATATACGTTTTTTTTCACTTAGGTACAAACCCCCTCCCCCCCCCCCACTAAACTTATGTTTTGGCATCGAAAGCGCACAGACACAAAAAGCCCACTATCCAAATTTCTAGCCGTCGACTTTCGTTTCCAATACGTGCATGTTGACCTAGTAGGGCCATTGCCTCCTTCAAAGGGTAGCATATGTCTTCTCACTTGCGTAGATCGTTTTGCCAGATGACCATCAGCCGTACCTTTGCACAACGAAGCCAGCGAAATAGTCGCCCGAGTTTTCCTAGAACACCGGGTTAAAACATTCGGTTGTCCAGTCGTGGTTACCACAAACAGCGGCTCAAATTTCGAGCGAGCCTTCAGTAGTCTTCTGCAACGTTTAGGCACCCATCGCATTCACACCACCAGCTTTCCTCAGTGTCGCACTTCCAGTGTCAACCACAACATTCTACCGCATGTAACTATGTGTCCTCCCTATTACGTATTGCTACCTTCCTCCTCGAGGGACCCATGTTGTCACTTCCTTTTTAATGCAAGTAGAATGGTCTCAATCGTCTTTTATTATTTCTTTAGTTTATTTATTTCGGAGTACCCTTACACGTCTCATTAGTTGTCGTGTTTTCCGTCCGCCAGGTGTCCAATTGTCATCCACAGGAGATCCGGAAACTTTGGAGCTGCGGTCGAAAGCCAAAGTTACAAAGGACTGGAACATTTACTCATTTCACTGACGCTATCACGTTTGACACTCGTCCTCTAATCAAACTTTTAAATATGAGCCATTCTTGCGGGCAGTCTTCAAGAAGCCTTTATAGTAATCGGCCGATCATCCCCCATCTACCACTTTTATGACTGTACGTTTCGCGCACGCGGCAACCACCGACGCTACTCCCAACACACATTCTCGGCATCATCATCATCATCATCATCGTACAGCGTTAAACAGTAGGGCAAGCCCCACTGACTACTGCCTTTCTCACCATGTTGCACGTTGAATTAAAAAGTATGAATACACAAGATGGACAGGGAGTGGACCTACATGGGTGGGAAAAGAAAAGAATGCCCTAGTAGCCAACACACGGAATACACAGTCGAACTGTACAAACACACATTGACCAATCATTCTGATTCCACAGAAAGTGACAACACGATCACCACTGCTCGCGGTTCGCTACCATATCCTTCAGTGTCTTCAGCCAACTGGTAGACGGATCTTTTGGACCCCAACCACGAAGACGTGAAGCGAATACTTTTCCTAAGTTTGTTGTACATTTTTTCATTCCTCGCTGCCACATCATCTGTTGACCTCCACGTGGTTTCTTCCACTCCCTGGAGGGGGGGGGGGGGGGGGTGGAGAATAGGACACGGTACGGTAGACGTGTTTGCCATACGTAACACGTGTCCCAACCAACGAAGTCTACTAAGCTGGATACGCTGTGACAAAACGTTCTCCGAATTAGTACCCAATACTCGCTTTCTGACCTCATCGTTGCCTACTCGGCTAATCCACCGGATCTTAGCGATACTACGTAAACATCGGTGGTCGAAAACCTCAAGACGACGAATATTCTTCGCACGCAGACTCCAAGTCTCGCAACCATACAACAAAACTGAACGCACTGCGGCACAGTATACACGACCTTTCAACTTCAGTGAAATATCAGGTCGGCGCCACAAGTGCTTCAATCCAGCGTACGCCCCTCGAGCCTTGGATATGTGCATGCTCACCTCTACTACTGTGCTCCCATCCGTCGTCACGCAGCTACCGAGGTAGGTGAAGTGGTCTACAACTGCCAGCACCTCCCCATCGAGCATCAAGCTCGGAATCGTTGACGTCCAGTCTTGTAAGATCATGACGAAGTTGAACAGGAATGGGACATGGGACATCCTTGTCGAACACCACTGGTCGTTTCGAACCCACCGAATAGTTCACCGTAAACCCTTACGCAGCCAGAAGTATGAGAATACAATGATCTCATTAGGTTCACGAACTTCTGGGGCATACCTTCTCGATGAAGAGTACTGAAAAGCGATGTTCGATCAACTGAATCGAAGGCGCCTTTCAAGTCTAAGAAAATCATTATTGTCGGTCGGCGGTGCGTGTGACGCGTTTCAAGTAGTCGGCGAAGAGTAAAAATCTGGTCGATGCATCCTCGACCTGGGCGGAATCCAGCCTACTGTTCGCGGACATTCCTCTCGCGAGCCGGTGTAAGACGATGCAGCAAAATCGAAGCTAGTACTTTGGTGACTATCGGGATTAAGCTAATCCCACGATGAATACCACAGTCATTGCGTATTCCCTTCTTGAAGATGGGAACAATCAATGACTCACTCCATAATAACGGAATACGCTCCGCGTTCCAAATGTCACGGAGCAAGACGGTCAGTGATTTCATCAACGCCTCACCACCCAGATTGAAAAGAACTGGAGGAAGTTCGTCAGGACCTGCCGCTTTCCCCGCCTTAGTAATCGAATACATGACTCTACTTCTACTTCTGATGAGGGCTCAAGTGATACCACCCAAGAAGTCACAGTTGTTGACACGGGAGTAACTACACTAGCGTGCCGCCAGCTAAACTGTTCCTTGAAGTACTCGGCCCATCGGTCAAGCCTTTGCTGTTTGTTATGGATGGGTTCTCCATTTCTATTCCAAATCGTTTCACTGACCTGAGTTCGCCGTCCACCGGTGTCACGAATAAGTTTGAACAGTCTTTGACTGTTACCTGAAGCAGCTGCTATTTTCATTTCTTCGGCTACCTTGACCCACCAATTTTCGCGATCCTTCTTAAGGCTTCGCGAAACTTGTCTCTGCAGCTTTCTCCGCATCTTAATCATCTCCTTACGGTTTGAAAGCTGACGCTTTTGCTCCATTATACTCAACGACTCTTGCGAGATGGAGTGTCTTTGCTGAACATCGGATCGAGGACCACAGGCGAAACCTGCTGCAAAGTGCATCGCTTGTTTGATATGAGCCCAATGCTCATCTACATTACTGTTCGTCGTAGATCCTGGCTCATGTGCTAACTTCTGCTCATAACGGGTGCAAACGTCTGGATCACACAAACGTTGCACGGCAAATCGGGTTTGCGGTTTGCGACGATAGCCATGGAGCTGGAGAGATAATCGCATTAAAACTAATGCATGGTCCGACTCTACGTACGTGGACCAGTAAGATCTACAGTTCTGAACAGAACTGCACCACCGGTAGCTTACGGCGATATGGTCGATTTGACTAAAAGTACCTGTAGAGTTAGAGCGCCATGTCGCTGTGCGATGCGAGCTGTGTCGGAAATTTGTACTAGACAAGAACAATCGATTGTCTGCACAAAATTGGAGAAGCCTATCCCCGTTATCTGTGCGCTCAGCGGGTAAAGCACAACGCCCACCTAAACAGGCTTCTGACACACTAAGTTTGCCAGCTTGTGCATTGAAGTCACCAGCTAGCACTACAATGTCGGAACCTTTACTGCTGCGAACGAGAGTGGCCAGTGCATCATAGAACTCATCTTTCTGCAAGTCTGAGCTGCAGTCCGTTGGGGCGTACGCCGAGATCACGAACATATTGCGTTTAACACAACTATCCTTTCGAACGCCAACTGACCCTTGGAGTCTCACAGCACATAAACGACTGTTAACAGGGATCCAATCTAAAAGGGCAGCCTCAGCCTTGCCAGTCAAGACTGTTCCTACACCACGTTGAACCACAGCTCTAGCTGCTTCGTCTCCTGAGGTGCGCAGAATATACCTTGATGAGATACCAGGAGCAGTTAGCTGAATTACATTGCTCGAATCCTGGATACGCGTTTCGCTTAAGCAGCAAACATCAATCTTCAGAGAATTCATTGTGAGGGCTAGGCACGCCTGCTGACCGGGCTGCATGAGTGTACGCACGTGGAAGGAACCGAGATTCAGAGGCTGACGGGGCTTGAGAAAATGAGTTACCAGTCAGAGGATTATTCCCAACACTATTTGACAGCGAATCGTTGCGAGTATCAACCGTGTTATCAATGGGAGCATTATGGGTGGATAGATGGGGCAAAGAGGGATGGTTAGGGACAGAAGACAAAGGTTGAATAACAGAGGGAACTCTGAGCAGTAGCACACTTATCACTACCCACCCCGCTCGATGCGATGGGCAGTGCGGTCCTGATTCGCCTGCGCGACGACCGATGCAGTATGGAATTCTTTCTATTCATGCAGTCCATGGGAGATGTTGGACGGGTACTGCTAGAGTGTCCAGCTACAAAGCAGGAGAACAATTAGGGTCCTCATCCAAAGCCTTTAGTTCTAACAAGAACCTATCCGCAAGGCAGCGGGATGGCTTAGTGGAAGCCTATTTGCTTGGATCAATTATTCTTCCACTGGTTTTTCCGACGGAGTTGCCAGCTCAAATCAACCCCCGACCTGGAGGACCAAGAGACTGGACTTTGTCTGACCTCTACCCATTGACCTGTCAGGTATGATTGCATCTCCGGCTTAAGGAAGCCATCCTGTATAGCTCTTTGGGTCATAGAGGCGCGCAAGCCATCACACCACGTCAAGGTGCAGTCTCGTCGTGATGGACTTTCTCGGCACAAACCAACGTGCGGTTTCTGTACTCGGGTCGAGTGAGAATTCATGCGGTTACCGCTCCAGTCTTTTCCCGTTGACCTCCTCGACGAAGGCCAATGTAAAAGCTGAAGAAGTGTCCTTTCTTGTAGGAATATCACAGTGACGGACAGGTGGTCAACACAGAGGGAAGGACCAACGAATGCGTGTGAACAAGAAATAGCACGGCAAGTTTTAACTGGCCTCATTTCGTTACGTAAGTCCCTCGGCAAATGCACTGCCTTTCCGTAATTTGTTGTAATATATTCTCCAGGAGGTAAGCTGGTGGTTAGACCGATTTTGTCTCAGGTATGGTCACGTCTTATGCGAGGGAATCTTAATGTATTATTCTCTGAGTAATAGAGATAGAAGCTGTAAACCATTTTTGTGCTGTAGCGGTGGTCATTTTCCTTCATACTTCTACCCCGTTTATTGTTTAACTGAACGCTGACTGCCAAACGCGGTTGCCATTTGACCGTTGCTCTTGCGCACACTCCTAAATGTACGCTAACCACTATCTCTCCCAATTGCCTTCTCGTTCTCACGGGGCGTGGAGAATACTGTTCTGGTTAACATATTCGTACGGTGCCCAGCATTAGAGTA
Organism: Fasciola hepatica; assembly: GCA_948099385.1. Classification (NCBI taxonomy): domain Eukaryota; kingdom Metazoa; phylum Platyhelminthes; class Trematoda; order Plagiorchiida; family Fasciolidae; genus Fasciola; species Fasciola hepatica. Next base: position 1,940,482 of record CANUEZ040000011.1, read on the forward strand.
ACGTGCAGGTGGTCCACGCAGTACAAAGGACCGAAGCACGCGTTTATTAAGGAAACCGCGAAGTAAGGTCTAACCAGCCTTACAGTGCTATCTCACTGCAATACAGAAACAAGCGTAGCTCAATCTAGAAGCACGGTTCAAGAAAACCATCAAATGATTAATAAAAACTACAGGACAACTGTATGTGTACGATTGTAGTGCTACCAATAAAGCACTCGATGACGAAGACTATCAAATTTGTTTATTTGAACAATGACCGTTTTTGGTGGCGCCACTTGCTCCGCCTGTGTACGTCGTCTGCACGCCGTTGCGCTCCTCCAATACACACGTTGTCCCGCTCCAGCGTTTTGAGTTCTGCTTTGCGCGCTGCCGAGTATATTCACTATCGTGTCACATACCGAGGACCACGGGCTATAGACTCTATACGGGAGCAGGTCCTGACTTAACTGACATAAATCCTAAACTGGTGAGCCCGAAGAACAAATTAATTCTCGAAGTACATTCGTAAGTCCCTCAATCACATTTATTCGTTTACATATACACTTTTCCGATATATAAACGGTAAATTCCGGATATCAGTTACCATATCCCTTATATATATTTTCTCATATCCATATTATAAGTGTTTCACTTTTGCTGCACTGACCTCTTTATATCATTTTACATTTGATATATCATTGCAACTATGGCTAGCAACGACCGTAAACCTGACCCGGAACCGTCCGTTTCGACAGTCTCCCTAGCCGTCCCTCAGTTTTTTATTGATGACCCTCAGCTCTGGTTTCATATGTTGGAGGCAGAGTTCGAATCACATAGAATTACAAGCGAACGAACCCGTTACTTGTGGACTATCTGTCGCCTTCCCCGTGACGTTGCTACTCAGATACGCGACGTAATATTTAATAACAGTTCTTACACAGCCGTGAAAGACGCGGTAATCTCTTGTCTTTTACCGTCAGAATCGTCCAGACTAAAACGGCTGACCCAAGAGACAGAGTTAGGTAGCAAGAAGCCCTCTGCATTACTGAGAGAAATGCAGCAGCTGGCAGGGCAACTTTTAGAGGAAAACGTCCTCAAAGAGTTGTGGGTGCAGCGACTACCACCCAACATTCAAGCACTGCTCGAGGTTTCCAGCCACCTTAAGCTCACAGAAGCGGCTAAACTAGCGGACGGTATTATGGACCGGTACCATCCACAAATTACCGCCGTAACAAACTCGAGCAGCCCCCAGACCACAGCTCCCACCGTAGAAACACACCCCGAGGATACTCTGATAGCTGCTTTCGAGCGGGCTTTCAGACGTTTTTCCTCTCCTGGTTGTTCTCACTGTAGAAACCATATATCTTATCACAACTCTGACCGACGTGAACGTCTCAGAAGCCCTTCCCCTAACCGCCTGGTTAACCCATCTCGATCAACGTATTGTCGATACCACAAACGGTTTGGGGAGAAGGCTCGGCGCTGCGAAGCCGGTTGCACCTTCCCAGGTGCCAAACAGGGAAACTAATATCCCGACGCGTTCCGGCGACTAACGCGGTCGGCAGCCATAATAGCAGTCGTCTGTTGCATGTCCGAGATTTAGTTTCCAATAGCCTGTTCCTAATTGACACCGGTGCAGCAGTAAGTGTCATTCCAAAGGAGGCAGGTGATGCAACGAACCCGTCAGTCCAACAACTCCGTGCTGCCAATGGCACTCCCATTGCTACTTACGGCCGTCAGTCACTCACACTCAACTTAGGACTACGCCGCACCTTCCGCTGGGTGTTCATAGTAGCGGACGTCCCTTATCCCATACTAGGCATCGATTTCCTAGACCATTTCGACCTCCTGATCGATGCACGAGGCCGGAGAGTTGTCGACCGGCAGACTTCTCTTTCCGTAACCGGGTCGTATTCCTCCGTGAATCACATCACGCCCCTATACATCGAACCGCAGGCCGAACACCCGTACGCAGACCTACTTTCAGCTTACCCGGCAATGCTGAGACAATCTGGCCCCCTTCCCGCGGTGACCACTAACGTTACCCACCATACTGTCACTAAAGGACCCCCAGCATTTAGCCGACCACGTCGCTTGACCTTAGACAAGCTACGCGTAGCACAGGCTGAGTTTGAACACATGCTAGAACTAGGCATAATACGCCCGTCCAGTAGCCCTTGGGCCTCGCCCCTTCACATGGTTCCTAAACCTAATGGCGATTGGCGCCCCTGCGGTGACTACAGGGCCCTCAACCAGGCTACTGTCCCGGACAGATACCCCATTCCACATATTCAAGATCTTACTTCTACCCTGTCTGGTTGTTCTGTTTTCAGCAGAATCGACCTCGTCAGAGCATACCACCAAATCCTAGTAGCAGAGGCTGACATCCCTAAAACCGCTGTCACAACTCCATTCGGACTATTCGAGTTTTTGCGCATGCCTTTTGGGCTCAGCAATGCAGCCCAAACCTTTCAAAGGTTTATGCATGAGGCAACACGCGGTTTGAAGAATGTCTACGTGTACTTAGACGATATTTTGGTGGCAAGTTCTTCAAAAGAAGAGCATATGACACACCTGCGTGCTCTTTTTGAGCGCCTTAGCCAACACGGTGTAACCATTAACTCTGCTAAGTGCGAATTAGGTAAGACGACCATCACGTTCCTAGGTCACGAAATCTCAGCCTCAGGCATACAGCCCCTGCCTGACAAGGTGGCGGCAATTCGCGACTATCCTGAGCCTCACTCTTACCGACAGTTGCGCCAATTTTCTGGCCTAGTTAACTTTTATCGCCGCTTTATCCCACACTGCGCCGAAATAATGCAGCCTCTAACAGACCTTTTACGTGGAGGTAAGCGGAAATTCATTTTTCCCGACACGGCGCAGGCAGCGTTTACTTTGATCAAGGATGCTATCGCCAACATAGCACTCCTTGCACATCCCGATCCTTCTGCTTCCCTGGCATTAGGAACAGATGCTTCGGACACGGCTGTTGGAGCAGTGTTGCAGCAATTCGTCAACAATTCATGGCAACCAATAGCTTTCTTCTCCAAGCGTCTCCAGCCTGCGGAATCCCGATATAGTACGTTCAGCAGAGAACTTCTGGCAATCTATTTGGGTATCCGACACTTCCGGCACACACTCGAGGGCCAATTGTTCACAGTGTTTACAGATCATAAACCACTAGTGTACGCCCTCCAGTCAGCTTCTGACCGATATTCGCCACGCGAGATTCGCCACTTAGACTATGTTTCGCAGTTTACTACGGACATTCGACACGTCTCTGGGGCACACAATCCCGTAGCAGACGCACTCTCACGCGTCCACAATATCGACTACCCACTACCCATGGGCATAGACCTAGAAGCAATCGCCGCAGCCCAAACGACAGATCCTGAGGTAGAGCAACTCAGACACAACAGCTCCCTGCATCTAGTGGCAGTGGCCCTTCCAACTTCGGACGTAACTATCATTTGCGATGTGTCACAAGGTCGACCCCGACCACTGGTTCCTGCCAGTTTTCGCCGACGAGTTTTTACCAGCCTCCACAACTTATCGCACCCTGGGGTAACCGCCTCAGTGAAACTAGTCACCGAGCGATTCGTCTGGCCTTGCGTCAAACGTGACGTACGTCTTTGGGCTCGTGCTTGTCTCCAGTGCCAACGAGTTAAGATACATCGTCACACCAAATCTACTTTAGGCACATTCTGCGAACCGAACGCACGCTTTCATCATGTGCATGTGGATCTCGTGGGGCCACTTCCGCCATCCAACGGCTGCGTCTACATCCTCACTTGCGTAGATCGTTTCACTCGCTGGCCACAGGCCATACCTATTCCTCGCCCAACCTCAGAGGAAGCTGCAAAAGCATTTCTAACCGGTTGGGTGAGTCAGTTCGGTTGCCCTGCTATCGTGACCACTGATCGCGGTTCTCATTTCGACGGCGCCTTCCACGAGCTACTAAACGCATTCGGTTGTCGACACAACAAGACGACAGCCTATCATCCTCAGGCCAATGGCATGGTGGAGCGATTCCATCGCCAGCTGAAAGCTGCCCTTCGTGCTCGTGATAATCCATTATGAAGTGAAGTTTTGCCGATCGTTCTCTTAGGACTGCGTAACACCGTTAAAGCCGATATGGGTGTTACGGCGGCTGAACTGGTTTATGGTTGCATACTACGACTTCCAGGTGAGTTGGTTTCTCCATTACCACCTATGAGTTTTAATTACGGGGATTACGCAAAACGGCTGTCGCACCAAATGCGGGTGATAAAGCCCACCCCACCACGAGAACAAACCCTGAGCAACTACATACCTACCGCTCTAGCTACCACCAGCCATGTTTTTATTCGAGTAGATGCAGTGCGATCACCATTGCAGGCGGCTTACTCTGGCCCGTTCCGCGTCGTCCAGCGAAAGGAAAAGAAATACGTGGTGGACGTCGAGAGCAGGAAGGAGACCATCAGCATAGACCGCCTCAAACCAGCCTTCATCGAGGCAGAACCCACCTCGAACAACCCTCTCAGTGTCCCTACCTGCTCACAACCTTCGGTTAGTCGTCACGAGTCGGCCCCTGTTACTCCCACTAACGACCCCTCGTTACCTGTTGCAACACCAAACTCCACGAAAGACACAGCTGCACCGATCAACAGGAGAAATCGACGCGGCCGCGAGCTGCGACAGCCAACGAGGTTTTCTGAATATGTAACAGCTGTACATATTTAAGTTTACTCTTCATATTCAACTTGTACATAGTCCTATTATACATGAATGCACGACCACGTGGTGATCACGACAAGAGTGGCGGCAGCCTGTATTGCGCCGGTATGTCCCCCTCAGTCGAATATCCGATCGCGACTCGAGGCGCAGCTTCCTCGTGTTTCTTTCCTTCCAGCTCGTCCCGTCAGACAGAACCAGATGGAATTCCAGGATCTCGCATGGCTCCAACACAAGGCTCACTGGATCGCGACTGGACCCATTTGACGCCAGACGCTGGCTCGCTTACGAAGGCAATGACAACCACAGGGACACGGAACTTTGGGATATGCCGACAACGACAAACCCTACAACACAACCACCACTGCCAGGTCACGAACAGGATCTACCCCGGTCGGAACATTTGGAGGAGGACGCAATTTTGCGATCGACGCACAGCGACCAGTGTGAGTCATGGAGAACGGCTTGTGCTGGCTTCGCTGTTGTGTTTGACCGCGGCGGGAGGCATGGAAAACGTCTCTCGCCACCGAATCCGACGTACCCATCACGGGTCGAAGCCCAACTGCGTCGGCCTTCTAGGGGGAGACCCCTGTAGTGCTACCAATAAAGCACTCGATGACGAAGACTATCAAATTTGTTTATTTGAACAATGACCGTTTTTGGTGGCGCCACTTGCTCCGCCTGTGTACGTCGTCTGCACGCCGTTGCGCTCCTCCAATACACACGTTGTCCCGCTCCAGCGTTTTGAGTTCTGCTTTGCGCGCTGCCGAGTATATTCACTATCGTGTCACATACCGAGGACCACGGGCTATAGACTCTATACGGGAGCAGGTCCTGACTTAACTGACATAAATCCTAAACGATCATAACAAGGGGTTGCAAACTGAAAGCGAGCGTACACGTTTCGTAGAAACAAATTTAAAAACAGCATCTGGTGTGGACCAAGCCACAGATAAACCAATGAAAAGACTTACTTATATGTAAATCCCTCGCCCATTTCTTCGATATTTTTCGGCTCAATTTGGAAGATTCCACTGGTGGGGAAGGGATGCCCTCCAAAACCATATTCCTTGTCGTACACAACAGTCCCCGTATGATACGCCCCCACTTTCATTCCATTTTGCCAGTGCTGATGGTAATGATATGAGTGGTGCAACACTCACCAGGTGGTAGACGTTAACGAAAACAGGTTCACCAAGATTAGCAACGCACTCGTCCTCTTCATCTGCTTTTCGGGAAACCATACAGGAAATCAGCATTTGTCTCTCGAAGACAGTTAGAAATAACCTCCGGCGATCACACAAATCACATCACACGGAGCACGACCGACAAGCAAACATCTGGTACTGTCTATGTACGGCAAGTACCATCATAAAGCCACACTTTCACCTCATCCGTCAGTCACATTGTATATTTTTTCTTATATTTCTAGTAACCTTGAGATTTTATTAGTTCACATTGTGAACAATTGCTTCCACTGTAATTTTACCTAGTTCTCGTGGGAGAAGCAAAATAACACACATTACCTTACAGTTTTGTTCTCTAACATACATACGCCGTAGACTAACTTGTTGTTTGAGTATGATGACCTTGAAAGCAAGAGTGTTGGTTCATTTTAACCATATAAGCGATAATGAACTAAATGTGGGGTTTTGAGGCTTTTAATTCTTTTCTAAAATTTCATATATTCCTGGTACATAGATGGTGTGAAAATAATTGTATTCGTTACATCGTTTTTCGTGCGCTGCACTACGCCCTGTAGTCTGCTGCTGTTCGCAGCTAACCGAAACCGGGACATATGAACGACTTTTTATGATGCTTGTGGAAACTTTGAAATCTACATGCTCCCGAGTTTGGGGGGCCATGAAGCGATCCCATCGAGTAGAGGGGGATGGTATGAAAACTCCACTCAATCGTTGTTTAACGGCCTTTGATCTCACTCTCCTCGGTATAGGTGAGTTCTGTGGTTGTGACTGATACCTTTTAAGGAAATATGGCAGGGGCAGGTATCTATGTTTTGACTGGAACGGTAATTCGTGACAAATCCGGTCCGTCTACATTCTTGTCGTATCTGGTTGCTGGCGTCACTGCTTTTTTAAATGCACTGTGCTATGCTGAACTTGGTTCCCGTATACCAAAGGTTAGTTGCATATACTCAGTTCATCAAGGATATATTTTTATCATAAGGGATATAACTTCAGAGAATCAAAGACTGAGTTGCATAAAATATACAATAAAGCGTACTTACTTGCACCAGTTTTGGGTACACTGAGAATTTCTGGCACAAACTATCAAACAAACATTTCCGTAGAGCTTATCATGACTGTGACATATGTAAGAAGCATTCTTATAGTAGAGGTTCATCATGAAGATTTGGTTTTTAACGTGTCATAATTTATTTCGGCATCTTTTATTTTATAAGTAGTAAATTTCATAGCTCGTCTCATTTATTGCTGGTGTGATTTTATAAAATATGTAAAGTGCATCTATAAGTTTGTAATAATGAAATACTTGAAAATATTCTATTCATTTCCCTAAATTTTGTTTTTGACTATGAAAATATAATTTAGTATAGTCAGGACCATAAATGCATTACAACTCAAAACTAGTTGTTCATAGATGAACAAATAAGCTTTCTTTTTTTCAGCATTTATTCAAGATGAATGTGTAATTTTCCAATTGAGGATGTCGATACAAGCAGGATTTTTTTATTCTGGTATACTTCCAGGCCGGTTCAGCCTACACGTATACCTACGTGGCTGGCGGTGAATTTCTTGCGTTTGTTGTGGGATGGTCGATGATTCTCGAGTATGTACTGTCCGTCGCCAGCGTGGCTCGCGGTTGGAGCGGCACAGTCGATGCAATGGCCTCCCATGCAATTAGCAATGGAACAATGAATACGATTGGAAGGTAATCAAGCTTCATTATTTCCAGTCCCAAATCTTGATTCAGTACCCAAGATGACGTAGCACAATGAGTAACTAGGATATGGCATACGTTCGTAGTTCGTGGTTTTATTTTTTCTTTGATTGATGTAAAAGCTTTTAGGTATCTCTTCTTATATATATATATATATATATATATATATATATATATATATATATATATATATATATATATATATATATATATATATATATATATATATCCTACTTCGTTTTAATTCCCAATTGTATTTCTGCAAGACTTCGATAATCAGGCTCATGAGAATCATAGCGTTTATTAGTCCATTTCTCGGAGCGTAAGTTCGAACAAGTGAATGAAATTGGAGTTCAGACAACTACAAGTTTATATGAACATTAAATATCATCTTTCAGCTTTGTATTGAAGATAACTCGGAGTGCTAAATGGATATTCCATGTCCCTTGTTGTTGTTGTTGTTGTTGTTGTTGTTGTTGTTGCTGTTGTTGTTGTTGTTGTTGTTGTTGTCAATAATGTTGGTGTTCTTGACGTTGTCATCATTTTAGTCTTTGTTGTGCATCTGTGAAGAACCAAAAACAAGAACTCGAACCAAAACGTCGGAATCATGAGTTAAAAGTCATCACTTTAAGCTTAACAACCCCCCCCCCCCCCCCCGAAGTGTTTACATGAATTAGCTTTCCAACCAAATTAGGCTCTTCTGTTCTCTGTGTTCAGTGCCTTTAGTTGAAACCAGTAGGTCCCTCCGCTGGGGAGGTCGTGCAGTGTTTCATTAAGATTAAACAGGACGTCCATTTGGCACTTTCAGTAGGATTACCCTGGTTTGTATATTTTCCAGAAAACCGAATTGAATCGTGCCTGGATGACACAATCTTCTGGTTTGATTCTCTTTCTTTCTACTGCATAAGACAAAACGGAAAGTAAATACGCATCAAACGTTCGCTGCCATATTCCGATTTCAGATTTCCTCGTGATGCCGAATTTTTGGGTGACTATCCCGACTTCATTGGGGCTTTATTGATACTCGTTTTGGGGCTCATTCTCTGCTGCGGCCCGAAACAGTCAGCCATCATGAACACGGTGATCACACTGCTTAATTTGGCCGTGATTGTGTTGGCCACGTGTACCCTACTGTCGCGACCACAACAAGTCGGTGAGGATTTCGCACCCGAAAAACACGGTGGTTTCTTTCCTTATGGATTTGCAGGAATGATTGGTGGTGCGGGTACGTGCTTCTACGCTTTCATCGGGTTTGATGCAATCACAGTAAGCAGTGAGGAAGCTGTGAACCCGAAACGAGCTATGCCACTTGCCACTGGTCTCTCCGTGCTGATTGTCACGCTGCTGTTCTTGCTAGCCAGCCTAGGACTGACCATGTTTGTGCCATGGTGGACCGTTGATCGACAAGCTGCATTCACAGCCGCATTTCACGTACGCGGTATGGAATGGGCTACTTATGTGACGGGAATAGGATCACTGTTGGGTCTCAGTGCCAGTCTTTTCACAAGTATGTACGCTATGCCTCGAATCGGTTACGCCATGGCTTCGGATGGCTTGCTTCCTAGGTGGCTGGGCTACGTGATGCCCTCAACGCAAGTGAGTTATTTCTATCTGACCATCAGTTTCACTGTTGTTTCGATTCATCAAGAAGTGAATCATCAGTAAAGGATGGTTGTCATTCGGTCGCAACGCCAAATCGTAAAACAATTAAATCAGTTCGTTATTTTCGTTGAAAATTGTCCGTATTTACTTGACAGTTACATTCCTGGTTCGAAAAGGCTGGTTATAGTTGAACCTTTTATGAGAGGCATTTTGTTTTTTCAATGTACTTCGTCCATCATCTGCGTTTCTGGTCCATTCCGAGAGTTTCCCAGATGTTCAGAATACCAAAGGTGAACAAGTCTTTCCGGTTCATCAGTCATTACCCGTTCATCTAGAAAATGGGGACCTGTTTGTTCACTTCCTTTAGTTTCATACCGAAGCTGGCGTAAGTTGGGATTAGGGAATCTGTTAACAAAGCCGAAGTCTACTGAACTATGGAGGAAGACTATGGGAGATCAGCAAACCTGGCCGTTAGACTTACTATGGCGAATCAGTACAGTACGGTTTTGGTATACAATCATTTGATGTGCCGAAATTCGCGCACATCCGGTCACTGGCCGTAGTACCAGCTAACGAATTTCCGAGTTTTGATTCTGATTCCGAAAGACTAATCCAATCCACATGTATATTCTGCCGGGATTTTAGAGTCAGAGAGACCACCGATATATTCTCTCAAATTTACGTTCTCTTTCGCTTATAAGCAGACAAACCATTGTTTAAATTTCGAATTCAGACGTATCGTTTTATTCCAACGAATGATTAGTTGTAGGTGGTGGAAAATTCACTTAGAATTTTCGCATGAAAAAGTACACACCACAAGCCGGAAACGAGCCGGCGGCCTTCCACTTACCGGGAAGTTGCTCCACCAGCTCAGCTATCGCGGTAAGGCAAACCAGATGCGAATGACACTAGAGCATATCCAATTACTGAGTGAAAATTTGGATGCGAAAAATGCAAATGGATTTTTTGTTACCTGTGATAATGAAATCTTCCAATAGTCTCCTGTAGAACGTCTGTCTGTTCAGAGTCTACGTTCACAATTTACCTGTTTATTTCATGACGGTCTTGCTCTTATACACACGGCTGAGATAATTTTTCAGACTATTTACATTTGCATTCTGATGTGAAAAAATAAAACACTGGAAAATTTTCAGACACAACTTCTTATTCTCGATCTTAGCCCATTTAATTCTCGTAGATTGTTATCCCTACCACGTTGAAGGCAATAATTAAACGTAATTACTGGGAGATCTGACACCAAGTTGATACCGGTAGTGCACCTTTATTCTCACACTTCATTCTGCTTTGATATTATCGTTTGCAGCTTTTGCCTTATCTTCTTTCATATTCTTAACGTTGCGGTTTTCAAGTAAGGTTCCTATCGACAGAAAGATACCAGTGTTTAGCGTTGTTCAACCTGAACTGAATTGAACCACAGGGGCTTGATTAGATCACATGTTTCACTAGAACAACAAGGGCATTTTCTATTCGGTCAAAGACGGCTATGAAAGTCAAATGGAACAATTCCATTTTGCCGATTTAAGGGAAGGTGATGTCTCCGTACACAACTCCTTCGATAATCACTTGGTTGTGGTTGCGTTTGGGGTGAATTACATAGTTTTAACACGTAAGTTTTCCACAAACAGTCAATTAAACTAGACAGTTCTTCAGTAACCCACAAAAGAATACGCGTAACCAGCTGTGAATAGTTACTTGTTCATTCTCATCCAGTCACTCAATCCCATTGTCGGTATTGTCCAATTTGTGTATATTGAATTTTAATTGATGTGGATATTGACACTTCCAAAATATGACCAAATAATAGCTATTTTCGCTTTGGTAAATTAGGTGGTTATGCCCAAATATCAATAATAATTTTAGGTTTTCTAGCAAAGGAATAATGACAATATTTTCACACAGCTCGGTTTATCCTAAACCACCAGCGTATCCGTTCAAATTGATCTACCAAGCATCACCATGCACATACAGTAGAGGCCAGTACGAGCTTCGACTTGGGTAAGTCTTACCATGAGGACGCCAGTAAAACCAGATATTGAGCAATGTGATTTGAAAGTTTTCTACTGTATTCGTAACTGACAAGTTTGAATTGGCAGAAACGGATGTTAGAAAATGAATTCAGTAGAACAGAGAGAAGACGTAGGTCGCGAGATGCAAACATTTCGCTTACTCTTGAATTATTGCGTAATGTGCTCGAACAAAACTCGCTCATATACGATTCATTAGTTGTTCTTGGGCGATTTTTTTATTGGTAAGTTGTTCACTTCTGATCACTCATAATCAAAAATCCCCCCTCTCATAGAATTCGCGACGAATGTTTTCGCTTTGACCAGAAACAAATCATGACTGACCAGTCGTTCTATATTAACTTTTCAACTTTTGTTGCTCATTCACTTATACCGTTCGATTCGATATTACGCTGAAAATATTGCTTAAGCACGATTTCCTCATATTTTACTCAGTTGATTTTGTAAACATGTGGGAAACCAACTATTTCGCTGTTTTCGTGCCGATTGGTAAGCATAAGATCCGCGTGATCCATTATCAAGTTCGCTTCAGTTGAACACCTTGCTCTCCCGATCTCTCTTGTCCCTTTCCATCGACCGGTCAACCCGCTTGCCAAATTCTGCCTCACCACGAAACGGCCAGAGCGATCGGATGGGTATGCATATTTGCTACATAAATCGATCCACCTTGTTGCTTGATCGATAGATGGACTGACCCAGTAGCGACCAATCAGATGCTAGTCTATTTAAGGAGACCGGTGGTGTAGCGATGCACGCGTTGTGGCTGTTTCTCCCACTTCCAGTGCGTGCGGGACGGTGGGGGCATACAGTAGCGAACGGGATGAGTCAGATTTCTAGTCATCAAGATTCCAGTTGCTTGGATGATTTGTCTCAATCTCATCAATGTTTCGCTTAATTTCTCTTTGTTTCTCTAACAAACATGACCATAAAGTCTTATTATCCTCGTGAAATTATGGCTATGATGAATGATACCCAGGTGGCAAAGAACTTGAGAAACAATCCTACGACAAGTTACAATCGAATCCTAAACGATTAAAAGAATCTTGATTCAGTTGACTCTCCTTTAGACTCCACGTTTCACACACAAACCTCACGTCATCCGACCGATCCTGCATTCGGAAGCACAAGACTCGAGTTTCGCCCTTCTTAGAGCTTATCAGATTAAAAGAAAGATTATGGTTACAGCTAGTCGACTTCCCGCCGACCAAGCTGTTCTTCATACAATGGCTCACTGAAACCGTATTTGTCGGTAAAATCCTAATACCTGGGTGGTCTTTTGTGGTCTCAGAAAGTACAAACTCATAATATCTAAAATATTCCTAACCCGAAGAACTGGAATCTACGAATCTTAGATCCGTTGTTTGTTCATCCAGAAATTCCGTAGTTTATCTCACAGCTAACACCCAATCACTTATACACAAGTGCATATGGAATAATTAAGCATCACGTTGTGGTACTTAAAGTGAATTCTCTGTCCATGCACACTCCTTACGACTCAAATGAGATTTAACGGAGAAAAGCATCAGCTGCTTCCGAAAACAAAACATATTGGTGAGCTTGCCAGGGGAAGTGGTACTTCACGCGAAGTCGGATATAAAACCAAGCTATAACCGAACGTGTTTATTCTCAGTCATAGATAATATTATCCGGTGGAAATTTTTTTTCATTCTTGGCATTAAGTGATCACTGTTTGACTACTACAATCTAATGTTAATAAGGCCCCTAGTTGAACCACATCTATTTACTTTAGATGCCCTTTTGAGGGCGATTATCGATTTCAGTCGAAACGAGGACGTCAATCACAACACGGAACACTGTGACAGCCTAATATATAACTGTCCTGTACAGAGTAGCAATTGTAAACTTACTATGATTCTTGAATAAAGTCAGCTAAACAGAATATGATTAGTCACGTGACGTCCACTTCATGGGCAAAAAGATCCACCAGAACGCCTTTCTCCGTTTTGGTTAAACAGTATCTATTCTCAACTGTGTTACTGTTTCCAATGAACCGTATATGCAGTACGATGCGTCATAGTTTAGTGTCACTGGAATCCATTAGTCAGGTCAAGTAGAAACAACCCGACCTCATTATTTTGGATCAAACAAACTGGACGCAAATGTGTGGTACGTTGTTCCGCTTGATCAACAGATCAGTCTGAAGCCACGTGTATCGCAATAGAATCGCCCTCGCTTGATCTCCGAAGTTTACATCAATTATCAGTATGATGGAAACGGTTAGAAGAAAAGACAGAAACAACTTGCAGCTGTTCCAAAAGCTAATCTAGAATGAACAATGAATCCACAAACAGAAAAAATTTACATCTGATTAGAAAATTTTTGTTTTGCAAATGAGCAGTTCGCAACCTAATCAGCTCGTGCATAAATTTGGCGAGTTTTTGTTTCATTGTGTCGGGATGCGCACATTGTTGGCGCTGAGTTAAAACGGAAATCAAAGTGATATAAACATGATGGCCTAAATGTGTTATGATTCAGAATGCAGTATCTACGCTCAACCAATGATTGAGAACTATGTGTCATCGTTGTTATGAATGATCACAAGTGTACCTGTACCTAGCTACCACCGGGATCCGAGGCCGGTGTGAACGAATATTAGTTGAATAACTACCCACCAAGCTATTCGGGCTGGCTCTCGAAACATTAATGTGACCACTTCCCGATGCAGCGCCTTGCTGGATTCGATTCCCAGTGAAGGTCCGGTGGATGTGCACTCTTGATAATTCTTTCGCCCGTTTGACTTATTTATGAAGTCACTGAACGCGGTATTTGATTGATGTTTTCCTGTGGGGACTGTTTTTCAGCAACGGTAGCATGGCTTCTCCATCGTTGAAATCTTTCATAATGTAAATGGAACTACAGGACCAGGCTTCCGTAAAATGTCATTCTGTCCTGATCAAACAAGATACAACGGATGACTACGTCAGTTTTCCTGTTATTTCTTCTGTAGCACAAGCAGCAAACTTATTTGGTGCGTAAGCCGGCTTCTATGCAGACAAAGGATTGGGTCAATAAACTACAACGCCGCATTCATTCAATCCTCAATAGGTACTCTCCAACCAATAGTCCTTCTGCAATAGATCCATTTTCCCCAGAAGAACCGATCAGGTTCCTTCAAACCTTAAAACAACCTGTTTTGTTGGTGCAGACAGATTATCATCCACTTTTCTCACATTTGGAGCAAGTCCACTCAATAATATATCCGTTAATACCGGTGATATTCATGCCTTCGCGAAGCCCGTAACGGTTTTACCTATTTACCAACATTCTACTTCTAACATTTTGTCAAAACGACTTCACCCTATTATCATCGCTTCTTCTGCGCACAAGCTGACCCAAAACCCTATACTTAGCCGATTGCGATCTTCTTTTTTCAATCCTTATAGCCCCAAAATAATTGCATGCAAAGCCAACAGATGCATCCGGACGCAGTTGCTTCAGTTTGCCATCTAGTTTTAAAGTTTGAATGGTTCCGTATGTCCGTTCGACGAATCTTCCCCGGCTATTCCCGTGCTTTTGATTTGGTGCCCCGTTCTCCGCTTCTCCAAAACATGGAGTTTTTGGCTGTCGCATTTCCTCACTCTCGTGGTTGATAGATTACTGCTCATGTTTATTGAGTCCCATAATGATTAATTGTTATGTTGTTCAGAGTGCCGTTTCTTACCCCTATCTTTTCACTACGTATATTGTTGACTCACTCACTGTGCCAATGGCGCGACCTTTTATGCACGTCGATGACGTGGTTCTCTATCAGTCCATCTTCAGTCTGTCAAACTTTTCCCTATTTTCCGAGAAGTTATACAATATTTAGGACCTGATGCCCCATTCTGACCTACATCTGAAATAATCCAAATGTTTCCAGCATACTTTCTTCTCTATTCGTCTTTTCCTGCCCAAATGAGCCATCGGCCAGCAAGATCATCCTCGTTTTCAGAGCTCACCAAGTCAAATAAAAAGGCGTGACAATAAGCATTTGTTTGCAGCGGTCTTCCCATATTGCTTAAAAAGTTTACGTCGATCGTCTTTTCAAATTCGTAGGATAAAACGGCTTGTTTTTCTTTCGTCTATCACGGTCTTTGCCCAGTCATACTCTACTGCTCTCTCGAAAATTCTTCCCGGTCTACCTAAGAAAATTTTTATCTCACTAGACCGTTGTTTTGGTCATCATCAGTCGTGTTCATTTGATTCCCACGGGGTCTCCAAAATACGAACCTAACATATATGAGCCTGTGAAACCTTCGGAAAGAAGATCCTAGTGGACATCAACCATTCGCTGTACAATGACTCATCTGCATACATCATAGCCCTCTAAACCTGCCGCGCTTGGAATAATCCCCTCCCGTTTATAAATCCATTGCCTTATTTGGTACTTTTTCTGGCTGACAAGATGAAGGTCACAGAGGAACTTCACATGGATCTCGGTGGTCCAGTCAATTTTTTTCGCAGTCTTTATTTGTATGCTTACTTCAAAGCCACAGTGATCAGCTCCCCTCTTTTTTGCCTAAAATCTGAGTTCTCTAACTCACTAAAGTACTCAGTGCAACACAATACAACATATGGAACAGATACAGTGCTTTCACGGTTTCAGTGGTAATGTGGGCGTTGATGATGAATGACCAGTCACACTATATAAGAACCAAGTCACTCGCTACCCAGATTCAAATATAATGAATGTTGTCATGTGAATTACCCCAATAGGCCTATAATACCGTTTGATGGATATTCGACTTATTAAGGTAATTCATATGGTAACACTCAACATTTATTACTTTGAGATTTGTTTTATAAATGATATCGTTAATCATGCATTATCAACGTTTAACTCACCATCGAAGTCAATGGAAGAATTGTGCAGCTGTTCAACTCTTTTATTGCCTTAATAATGATACGCCTAATATCTATCATAATGTTGCCAGTTCTAGGCTGGCTCCATTGATTCGTTAGGATTAATAGCCTCAAAGTCAGTTCGGAAAAAACGAAGGTTCTTTCGACTTAGCACGAACCGTTGTCCATGAGTGATCAGGCAATCTCGTAAGTACCATCCTCCAGACATCCGGGTTCAACTTTGCTTCCAGTTGGTCAGGATAAGGACAAAGTACTATCAAGAACTGACAATGCTTGCGGAGCGTTTCTTCAGCTCCGGTGTGTTCTGTCGTCGCTGAGTGAAATTAGCTTTCGAATCAATATTCGTATCTTCTGGGCCGCTACCCGACCCGTACTTACAAATGGGGGTGGAAACTAGTCACTGTGAGCTGAGAGTACCAGGAAGCTGTTGGTGGTAAACCACTGGTGTATGTTTAGAATTCTTCATACAAACTGGCAGTAAATGCTGTCAAACAACGAAATAGAGAGGAGAGGCTGTGATGTGGGTCAACTTTCCGTTCTTCTTCAAAGGGGCCGCCTGCAGTGGTTCAATCGTATGTTCCGGCGACCCAGCACGGAACTGTCAAGACTAACACTCTGTTCTGCCTAATATACGTAGAGGCACTGTCGCCCTAGCGGTCAAACGAAAATGTGGTTGAGCACCGTCTAGAAATGCATGGAGCGTCTAGGACTGCATACCGTCTAGGGTCTGCGTTACCGGAAGGAAAACTGGTTCACGGTTTTCACCAAACTCGTATACAATCTCCAACCATGTCCGGAGATGATCCGCGATATCCATGGAGCCGAATTATCTTCTAACAGGAGACAGTCGTATATAAGTAAAAGTGCCAAGCAGTATCTACCAGACGAGCTGTGCCCAATAAATCGTGTTGGTGGTTCCAGTTGATTCATCGAACTTCCAGCTTAAATTGTCACTGATGGATAACGCGCCACTGTAATCCGTAGAGATATCCAGTGTAACCTACGTAAGCATTGTACAAAGCTTTCCGTTTGGCCTGTAAGGTCGGCTGACAGTACTGGCACAGTACTGAAGTGTGAATTGAATTTATGTATGGATTTGAAAATCAACGAGTTGAAGCCTCATAAGGTTCACATTAAGTACTCTAGTACTCTTTTCAGTTCCTATTTTATCTAATATGCAGCATTGTACAGCAGTACGGTTGGTATGTTTGAGGAACATTTCGTTGTGCTGAGTCATACACTTCATTATATATTGCAGTATAATAGATAAACTACTCCATGCGGCTTACCATCTATCAACCAGCGGATGTAAGCTCCAGGAATTTTCATCTTAATTTACAGCTTCTCACCTCCGAACATGAGAAACTTTAGAGTCTATTGAATTGATATTACCTGTGTCCTAAATAAATAATATTCCATTGGCGTTTTTTCCTCTGAATCGTATTTAAAGGTAAAGAAATCCAAAATGGTACGGAAATGTTGTGTAGGACTAACATTCTAAATGTGTTTTCAGGTATTTTGTCGCAAATAATGTGTATGTATTCAAGACAGAAAAAAATCCATATGTGCACTTCACTCCGTTTGAATATTGAAAGAGAACGTTTGGTGTAACTGATGATGTCCGCTGGATGATGGCTACCGGTACTAGAAATCAGGATGAAATGATGACGAATAAAGCTTCCAAAAAGCAAATCTACACGGGACTGTGAAACGTCTCGATGAAATGTTGAATAAGCTCCGGCATTTGGAATGAAATCGATTGGCATGCAAGCTTTCACTGTTGAAATCACTCTGTCATTCCATGTCTCGATTCCAAAACCAGTATTGGAACCTCGATTCATTGTCCAAGTTCGGATAGTATTTAGATCCTTGGACAAGTGAAGTCATCACACTTAACAGCCGTCTGGTATCTATGGGGAAGTTGCGAAAGTTAACAGGTTCGTTTTAGATAACACCCTTCTCTTGCCTAATGCAGTTACGTTTTCAGATTAGAAACGCACATATGATGAATTTGTGTGTCACGATATGACTCGGTATTTATGGATTTCGGTGTTATGTAGTTAGAAAATAAACGAGAAGGCAATTTCTGTATTTCTTGATTGGAACGTGGCTATTTTAGTTTCGCGGTTGACGCTACCTAAACGAGCTTGTCTGCTTTCGTTTCTTGGACCGTTATTTGACTGACATCCTGAATTTACTCTCTCCACACCAGACATGCTAGCTTAACGACATGGATACTTTTCGAAGTGTCGAAGCACGAATTGTTTTTCGTCAGTAGACCTGATGATGATTCATCTACTTACCAAGGTGGTGTTTTAACACCCGGGTTCTTTGATTGAATCAGTATGGAAAATACGCTAAGTGCCATTTAAATCGCTTTGCTCTGGTCAGGAAATGAAACGTCGACTACCATGTCATGTTGTACGATAGAGTGATATGTAATTACAAATTTATACTGTACTTGACAGAACTGTTCCTTTTAATCACAAACTACGGTACAGAAAATCAGTTAAGATTCAGCGAAGTGGGTTTGGTTTCACTCTTGTAAATTATTCACTGAAGTTTGCTGTCTGTGTTCAATTTTATTGCCCCTGCATATTGGGTGGATGGTATTCAAATAACATCAGCAACAGTTTTTCTCGACCAAGTTCATCATAACGCGATGTCAAGTACGTCAAAGGCGACGGGGCCCAGTTTGGCCTCAGTCAACGCGAACGACTGAGTGCGTAGTAATTTTTTCGTGCAAAACCAAAACCTTGGTGTCAACCCGACACAGTCCATTGGGCGGCGTCTATCACATGGAGCTGTTGTGCGCACAGCCTTCCATCCAGAGGTTCATATGAGTCTTTCGTGGTCAACGTCCTCGCTGTAAAGAAATCAGGGATGCCCAGTGAAAAATGTGTCCGATCCACGATGCGGATGTTCAATGACAGTTGATTAGTGCATATATTTTAGGTGAACGTCTCCGTCAAACTGTTCTCTTTCCACAAGGTTCCGGTCATAAACCTACATCAAAGGGACGCGGATTAACGGAAAACTTGATAGGCCGCACTTCCTCTTTTGGTTAAAAACGGTAAAATATATCAGCATAGGTGTGTTTCCAAATGGCACTCTAATGAACCTTCAGTTAACTAACTCTATAAACTTTAGTATATTTCTCGATATAACTAGTATGGCATCGTCTATGGATGACAGGACAAAAGTCCCCCGAAGTCACACGACCGATTTCTCGGTTGTTGCCGCTCATCAGGTATGCGTACCCGACACTCTTTTATTGGGAGGTAGCAACCGAAACCATGACACAAAAGTGCAAGGTTACCAGTTAACAGTATAACTGAATAAAAACTTGGTCATGTCCGAGGCCACACTGTTTGTCCTAATCTTCCTGTTGCTTGTCCCACGATGTTAGCTTTTGACACAGATCCAATCAGACAAAACCACTGAACACTTGGTCGGCCTTATTCGCTCTTCGGGTAGCTTTGATAAAACTTCTCAGTGTGTATTTGTGAATGCCACTCATTCTTATTTTGGCTATCGAAAATCTAGGGAATCGGTAAAGTTCTCAATAGAAATCTCATTTTATGCAAGTGTAAAAAACTTTGAAGATGCTTCTTCTACTGCCTACGTGTTTATGGGTGGAGTGGAGAGAATGTACTCATAATTTCTAGGGTACATTCCGTTTCCATACAGGAATATCAGAAAGGCAACCGAAAATCACATGAATCACCAATGGGAGATGACAGTGCAGCAGCCTACGATCCACGGTTGTTCTGCGAAGTAATTACCAGCGCGATTGATATCAGCGTTCTAAGTAACTGCATTTCGAACCATCATTTAGAAAGGTAAAACGGGTAAGACAGACCTGTATTCTCTCGGCAACACAGTGAATAATGCGCGGCCGTTAAAGAAGCTAGTTTTCACGTTCACATTGTAGTAAGATCAGTCTTCCAGGCTTTCTGTGCATTTCGGCTCCGTTATAGCCATACGCTTGCAGAGATCCTGGTCCGATCAGCACAATTATCGTTGTGTAGACTGGATTGCTTCGGTTGAAGTCTTCATCTACAGTTCTCAGCGCAGGCAATTTTACTTCCAAGTTGAAATTGCGCTGGGGTCTCTTTTATTGGTCACAGAATACTCTCGGAATAGTCATTAGGTCTGCTTTGTTTCGTAGCTCGTGGTTGGTTATAGCTATGAGCACGATAACCGCCTCCTTCCAATGCCATACTGATCTCCGCTATATTCAGTGAACAATATTATAAAATCAGAAAACAAGGCGTAGGCGAAGATATGTTTTCGGTGATTTCATTCTCAAGCCAATTACAATCACATTTATATGAAACAAAATAAGGGAAGGAAAAGGACAAATTCAATCAGTTAGTCAATCAGTCAGTCAGTCACTCGATTGGTTAGCCGACTAATCGATGGATGAACAGGGGACATGGTAAAATCACGTGTCGTCGTCAGAGACTTGGATCGGCATCACATTCGAGCATGACGTCATTGACCTTCGGCCACTGAAGTTCAAGTGCTTGGACCAGCTTCTTTTGTGAACAAAGCTTGGGCCGCAATAGCCGGATGCTGATTGCCTCAGCCGTCGCTAGTGTTCTATATCTGACTGATTTTGACTCATTCGGTTGAACCTTGTATAGGACACTGGATGATGTAGCCGGATCAGCCTTGTGGCCTGTGTCTAACAGATGGGCTAGACTGGAGCTCGATACAGCCCCTATTCCTCCATGTTGAAGCCAACGTGGTTGATGCTCTTTAATGCGTTTAGATAAATGCCTTGTCGTTCGACCCACATAAGTGGCACCACAGGTGCACTTGAATTGATAAATAATCATTGAAGAGGTCAACAAAGGCAACTTATCCTTGTTCTCGCATTTTATGATGGTCGATGTCGAGAAAAAGCACCTAAGCTTGGCAGCGTTGAAAGTGGCTTTACATGTGGCAGATAAAACCCTGCTTACTCTCTCGGCAGCCGCATTCCCCTTATAAGGGAGTTTGAGGAACAAGGTTTTCATTTCCACCTGAGGCGGAGTTAAGAATGATTCGTCGGATCCTTTCGGAAAACGGTTACCCCGACGGATTCATTGAACGTAATATAAAATACCGAACAGAGCCAGAAAGGATATCACAGGTGAAATTCGATTCCAGTCGTCGAGGTCCTTTTCCCATCTACTTGCTTCAAAGTAACATTGCCCGACAATATGATAGGGTTGTATCCGTTCGGGATGAAGTACTCCTACTTTCGGCAACTTTACGGCTTTCAGTGAATTAGTTGCAATGCCCTCTGGAAGGAGTCGAGTGCCAGAAACTATTTTATGAACACTTCTTTGGGGAGTTACTCATTCAATGTTTTACAATGACAAGTCGGCTATAATAGCTTCGGTTCCTAACAAAAGCCTAGCTGTTGCAAAGAGAAGCTGCGCGATCGCGGATGTCGGATTTCTTGCCGAAATTTGCCTTGTACTGTCCAGCTGAGTCATAGGGTGCAGAAGTCATTTGGTGGTGTGAATCTTCTGTTCATGTGTGTTTCGTTTTCACCGGAATAGTCGGGCATATCTAAAATTTATTTTCACGTGCAAATCTCTTTCCTGTCACGGGTTATCTATGAGTTTCATGGAATCCGAAGTAAAAAAAAAGCATTCCAAGTACCAGAAAATACCTAACTGGCACAATAGAAACCCATATTACCATTTACAAAACTTATTTATATACTAGCATCAAATAAACAGTGTGAATACTCGGCACCCGTCAGCTGACTATCATTGTAAAAGAGCACTGAATAATGGATAGTCAACGAGATTACGGGAATAATAGAATCAAAATCCATTTTAAGTTCTTTATATATATATATATATATATATATATATATATGTATATATATATATATATATATATATATATATATATATATATTGGGTAGGAGTGAATAGTACCCACAGGCGTGATGGTGTGAGTTACAATGAATAATGAGTACTATTTCGAAAAAGGACTACGTTTCGTATTGGTAAAAGATTGGTATTAGCCTGGTCTGTAACCGTTATTCATTTGAAAACTAACATATTTAACCAAACAAGATTTCTGGCACAACTTATTCTGCCGTCACAATCAACAGGTAGCCCACATCGCCTTTGTATGATTGAAACTACCTTCTTGTGTCACCATTATCCCTGGCCGCTGAATGACTGATTATCTTGGGATACAATACGCTAACTGGGCTGCCCATAATAATCCATAGCTACTGATCTGAGAAAGTTTCGGCTAGAAATACTGTGAGAAACCAAAATGGCGTTTTGTACGAAGTTTTCGAATAACATAAGGTGGTAAATCCATTTCATTCCTCCTATCACCACACTTTTCTTATCCTCCCGTCATTCTTGCCCCACCTCATGCACCCCCCTTCCCGTCCGAAAGGTTCCAATCGTCGCATTGGCCTTGTTTGGAACTTTTGCCGCCATACTGACGTTCCTGTGTGATATTCACATACTTGCAGATTTTCTCAGTATTGGCACACTAATCGCCTACACGATTGTGGCCGTGGACGTGTGCATCCTACGATACTGTCAGCCTCAGCTGTATTCCAGCGGATGGACTGAACTTGAATCATCGGAAGCTGGGCAAGTAAGTCAATTTAATTCAAACGGGCCTTTATGCACCCGATAAATAAGAAGGTTCCAGTTTACACGTGAACTACGACGGTATTTTCATAGGAACGCTTCATAAAGTTAGTCGGTGAAAAATGGCTGGGAAAATGTCCGGACTAAGAGCAAAGACCAACAGTATTGTTAATGTTCACTTATTCGAAATAGATTAAAACATTGGTGTGGCGAAGACAGCGTAGTTTAGGCTGACGGTAGAGTGACGGAAGGCTTGGTAGAATAAGAGGTTTGAAAAAATCATCGGCATCAACTGCTAATCTAATCTTAGTATCTTAGTGATGAAGTCAATTGTGGTACCGTTGTTAATGACTAACGGGCAGTTTCGTGGATTTGATACTCAAATAAAAATCTTTTTTCGGGGCCCGAAAAGAATACCGAGAACAGTAAAGCCAATGAATGACCTGTTATGGGTTTATTCTAACTTGATTTTGCCTGCAGGACATTTATGTTGTACGATCGGAACACAAATGTGTTGTGTTTTGCTGACATGCACGTACTCACAAGTGCAATGCCAGCATCAAAAGCCTTATTCGCTCAATCAGCTGGAAGAAGTAGATATACATCCAGACTATTGGGTAGATTTGCTATCTGGCTATTGTCCGTGAACACGCCTTAACAGTATCTTTTAGTGGAGGGTCCAATGGGTTATGCGCGCCAAGGAGTCCTTGATGATTCCATAATACCTGTGTCTAATTTTAATTCTGAGCATCTACTATTATGAATATCTCATCATGCACTGAGTAGTGTCCGGTATTTGACTCGATAGGTGGGTATTACGTAACCAAATAATCGAAAATAGATTGAGCCTTTGTGTTCGCTGTTACAGGGAATAGGTTTGATGTAGGAGGAAGAGAGTTACATTCATTCACGCTCTTTGAAAATTTGAGTCACAGTGGCACATTTACACACACACACACACTTGCGCACATACTTGTAACAGTGAATGGTTTTTTGTTCATTACGAGAATAACTATATCCTTTGAAAACAGCACTGTCCTTCTCTAACTCTTGATAAGACTGTAGATATCAAACTGATCCAGTTTTGGATATGGTATTTCTATGCAGTCGAATTAGAAACATTACCTTCTGAATTTTTTGTTTGATTATCAGTCGCGGCTGAAAACCGTTTCTTTACAGTCACATAAGTGCTTCAAACAAACGATTAGGAATGTGATCCACAGTTGCTGATGGCAAAGTGAACCCGGTGGCCAATGTAACTCAATATGGAGGCTTCACAAATCGGCAAACTTGTTTTTAATATCATTTCTTTCTACCAGTTTTCCTGATTGCCTTTAGAACAAAACATTCGGATCCAGAGTGGCAACCGAAACCACTGAAATGACCACGGTTCACTGTTCACCATATATCTCGGTTCTTTTTTTAGATGACGCACTATGCAGAGCACACGTACAAAGTCAGATTTTTATACAATATAGGTTGATTCGGTGCAGTATCTATCCAACGGTGCACTTCTATGGTTCTATGTTCATAGAGTGGTTACTACTGAAGCAGTTTTTGGCTTATATGCTTTGACTGTATTCCTCGAACGAATGCTTCACTAACTAGCATTTCATGATACTCCTCCTTTTAAATAGACCTGTATTCACGGTTCTTGACAAGCTACATGAATAGATCTGGGACTGGATCCCAGTTTTATAGTCGTGAATAGCATATGTCACATGAGCGCCTCGCTTTTTCGTTTGACAAAGCTCTAAAATGATCTGGTTACGCTAAGACAGTTCTTTTCAGAATCTCGCACCGAGCATTTACGTGTATAGGCTTGTAAACATATATATGCAAAGGTAGCGTGGCAAACAGAGTGTGTTTTGAGTGCTGCATTCATCCGTTTATTTCGTTGTCATGTCAACGGTTATGATGTTGACGATGATGATGATGATGATGACTAGCTTATCAACAACAGCAATGAATATGGTTTTTATGCAGGTTCGGGGCCAACGAGTTCAGTTATCCAATGAATCTGGAGAATTTGGATCTATTTGGAATCCCTCAAGTCTGATGCATTTACGCATCACTGAAACTCATCAGTTAGATTAACCTAGATCTGTGCACGGACTAGTGTTTGAAATTATAAATAGTGGGCCACATATAAGGTTATAAGCAAACCGTTAATGCAATAAGGGAGAAGAATAGCTGGCTGTCTAAAGCGTACATCGCACTTATAACACAAGCTTATGCCAAAATGCCGGGGATCCTGCGAGTTATGCCATGTCTGATTGAATGGCTAAAGACTCTACTGAATCCTTTGATCAATTATTTTTGTAGCTCACGCAAGCATGTAAGATTTCCCTAGCTTGAAGGTTCGTTACCATGCTTTTGATTTGTATTTTTCTCCTTTTCTCAATATCTATGATTGGGTTAGCCCTAACGGAATGGCAGTTTATACGGAAACTAATACGTGTATTACAATAGCCCTGTGCTGCAGGTAGTAGACAGTAATTCACTGTCATCCGGCTCATTAAGATCTGATATAGTTCTACACTCCTAGCCACAGAGCTTGATTGGCTGCTATCCCTAATGGTGCAATTTGCTTTCGAGGCTATGGGTTATGCAATTTCCATCGCATTGATGTGTATGGATATAACATTGTGTTGTTAGTAAGTAGTACGTCAAAGGGTGGAAAAAATTTCCCAGGAAGCATACGGCTGGTTTCGCTGCTTGTTACCACTCACCAGACATACGTTCGCGGTACTCCTGTGCCCGATAATCTTCATAATTGTAGACTTCGTATTTATATCGTCACTAAGATCTAACTGGGAGCTTCAAGATAATAGTTTCCATGCTCACTCCGGAAGCCTCAAGTCTGATATATATATATATATATATATATATATATATATATATATATATATATATATATATATATACGATAAATCAAACTGAGTTGTACGAAAAATTCTACAACGCCATTTTCGCTCTTGACTACATCTGGAAAAGCATGAAAATATAAAGATTTGTACAGCAAATATAGCGAACACAGCAAACTTTCTATCACTTTTCCCCCTTAGACTGGAAAGGAATAACACTCTGAAACAACTCCATTCGTTTTCACTCCATTAGGTGAGATGCATTAATGATACTGTCGACTGACAACTGCCTGAACATTACCGTCAAGTCTGTGCTCGACTAACCTTCCGCCTGTAATCCCGATGATTCACTGTGCATCTTTCTCAAAATCCAACTTCTTCCTGCTGTTTCGTGACCAAAAAAGATTAGTTTTAAGTTCAGGCGTGGAACTTGAGTCCCTCCGGCCAATTGCATATAATGGAACAAGTCATACCCGGGACTACGCATACAGAGAACTTAGAAGACAAGGATATCAACTAGGTATTCGTTCGGTTCATTATTATGACACATTCTCTCACATAGGAAGTAAGGTATGACACTGTTGGTAGACAATGCACTGACCAATCATGAAGTGATCTGGCCTTATCAGGACGATCCGACTAGCAAGGTCTGGCTTCATCTGATTGGTTGAATCCTGAACAAGAAGCTTAAGCGCACCACATCGTGTACGGAAGCGTGCAGCTCACAGTAGGATGTCTAAGCACCAACATAGACGATAAATTGGCTAAATCATGATCAATAATTCTTCCATCTTTCAAGATTTTGTCATGTTCCGCTTTCTTTTCATTCCGAACACACAACATATTCGTTGCCACATGTGCACAACTTCCATACTTTCCGGTCATGTGTTGCAGCCAGGTCACTTCAGTTCAACCTGATTTCAGTTCCTGAAAACCTTTGTGTGACCATCAGAACACTTCCTTCTCAACTGTACTGTGAACTTATGATTTAACGCTGCCTCCGTCACGTATTATTAAGTCATAACAAGCAACAGGTATGGCATTGGTTACACAAATGCGGTTCTTACTTTATCATATCTGTAGGTTAAGAGAGTTCGACATCCGACTGGACCTTGTCGTTTGCTTCTTCTGTTGACATGGTCAAGCTGATTTTTCTCCTTAAGAATCAATAAAATATTTTCTGTATCACACCAAAAAGACCTTCACTCTGCACTTTGACTTTGCTATCTTCGGTCGAGTTTCTGTAATTTTCATAAGCCCTGTTTTCGAAAAACTCTAATACCTACAATATATTGTCCACCAGAAGTTCATCAACAGGATTTGCTTAGAATTCAACCCCCGGGATGCTGCCTGATCTACCTGTTAGTCTTTCACGCACTTTTTCACAATCTTTATTGGATTTAGTTTCCACTTGGAGTTATTTTTACAGTCACACAAATGTGTCATACGTATTTACCATCTTAATCAAAGGTAGAATTTAGAAAAATTGTATATTTACACGAGTCTTTTGTTACTTTCCTAAGTTTACTAACGAGGATTGCTTCACGCTTCTTGGTGGACTAGGTTTATTCGCTAGTGCCTCAGATTTGGTTTTTAAATGCATCACTGGGGACTTGTATCTTAGTCAAGTTGTATCATCTGTCAAATTTGCCGAAGGGATCCTTGCCGCTCATTCACCTCCCTTACACTCAGGTCTATCTCGTTTCGGACTCATGATGAGAGTTGGTCTTGTTTTCGCCTTCTTTTCGCTAGATTATCACTACTTTGAAGTGATGCGAATCTCTTAGATTTTACTCTTCAAACAGCAGGGCTTCGGTTTAATCTGATTCGATGGCTATTTCGTGGAATTCGCAGCAGATCTAATGATATTTAAAATTCAATGCCACTTCTATTAGGTGATTCTGAAGCATTCCATGGACAACAATTATGATAATGATAACAATATTAGCTCACAAGTTCTCGGCTTTTGTAGAAATGTAAGTTTGATAAAATTTCTTAAATCCGTCTCATAATACCGTGGTAAAATTTTACTCTTCTTAAGGAAAGCAATACGTTTATCCCGAATAGGACTTGCGCTACAGGATCCAGGTGACATATAGCGCTGAAGATTTCATCAAACTCCACACTCTCCTTCTTTTCTCCTGCAATACTTGCACACGTCACGCGATTTTTCACAGGATAACCAATCACCCGCTGACGAGAAAATTCATGAGACCAACGAGTCAGAACTGAATGAGTGGCCACATGCGATTGGACGACTCAAATCCGCTTTCCGTCATTTGCCAATTCTGCGCGATTCTGCGCCGGGGCGGGCACCGATAGTGGCTCTGCTGCTCTACATCATTTGCGCGGCTAGTTTGGCCGCGCTTGCACTTCCGGGAATGCGGTTTGTCAGCGAGGCTCGATGGTGGGCAATTCTCGCCGTGGTTGTATTCCTAGCTGGGGCGGTCTTTTTTGTCGTAATCATGTACCTACACGAGCAGAACAAATCATTTGATAGCTTCAAAGTAAGCAAGATGGTGTCTGTTTTCTTTAATTTTTTGTTTATATTTCTCTCCCAAAAAAACTGCTCGTTCTCTAAGGGTAAATTGAAATTGAAATTTTCGGTAACGATTAATCCTGCATTTCGAAACGAATCACTGTGTTTGCATCTGTTTCGATTTTCTGAGTTGACATCTAGGAATAATTCACTTGTAATTAAAATACTGTTACTTTATTCATATGCCTTACGATCAGTTTTATTTGTAATAACTGAACCAAAAGACACTTCTGTGTTTGGCTCCGGAAGGATGAACAGAATACAAAATCAGTTAGTTAACCCTGAACCACTGATATATGTAATGATTTTATGCATTACCTACACTCAAATCGGCTTTAAAAACTGTGAAAATATTCCAAAACCATTCCCTCTGGTCTGTCAGAAATCATCCATAGGGCGTGTCCAATGATAACCGATCAAGTGAAGAGCAAACACGTGCCGCATGGTGGTGTCCCGCAGGTCAGATCCATGTCAGGCAGTCCAGAATGCTCCTCAACCACTTTTTTCATGTCGACACAACGTTATAACAAGAATTAAACAGGAAGTAGGATATTTGATTTTTAGGTAGTGTGATTCATCGTGCAGTATCAGTGTTCACCTCGCCATTGAAAACGATGGAATTATTATGCAGCTTTTTCGTCCTTGTTAGTGATAGTAAGATTCCTACCTTTCTTGATCAAACACTAGGACTGAAACCTGCGGTGAGCGATTGTGATTCGAACAGCTAAACACCAAACTATCAGTAACACACGATATAGACCCTTTCGTCACTGACTTTTCAAAGGTAATAATGCGCTGCTGCCACAACCTCTCCGCCGTACCTAAGTTCACCAAAAGCATTTTAGTACTCAGAGCAACTATGCAGTGGCTCCGTGATATTCTATTGTGAGCTGAGCAATCATATCGAATACTGAATCACATTATATAGCAGTAAAACAGTAGACAATGTTCGGCGATTCCTAATAGTGACGAATTGAGTGTTGGAAATACACGATGAACTAAACTACAAACATTTTCCACCGCTTGCTACTTGAAATTATTTTAAAATGAACAATGGAAACTTCGAGAAACCGAGTATCAAGAGGCTCCGTACCTAAAAACGGAGAATTTATGGCACTCAGGTTTACCTTTGGCTGATTTCAAGGAAACCTGCCTTTTTGTTTACGTCCATAACATTCATCGCAGTCTTGTTTCATACTGACTAAAATTTAGATTCATGAACACAAGTTAGCAGACCACCACAATCGATGCCTAATGTGGAAATTTTATGCTTGCTCGGTGTTTTCTGGTTCACAGTGTCAAAGAGTTGTGTAACTCAAAGTGAAAATGATCTAACTGTGGGCAAACCACGTTTAGCAGATTACACATTAGATCTTGTGTTCTTCACACGTCCGAACGAATAAATTTCAAAGTGATGATTTGATGCCAGTGGATGCAAAGAAATGAAAAGTCTGTCAAAACTTCGTTCAAACTGAGTAATAGCAGTGTACGATTTGAGTGCAAACCTTTCATGAGAAAGTGTACCAGCGTTAACCGAAACGTCAGTGGACTACAAGCTCTACCGATGATGGTGCATCACGGGCTGTAAAATGTGTCTACAGCAATCCCATCACGGTACACCGAGCCTCACCCGGTTCTTGATCCATCTTAATAATGTCAGCGCAGTATCTTTTTTTCCCACTCAAAATCAACATTAGGGGTTTAAGAAAGAGAACTGGACTCTGTCGTATCCAGCTGACCAGTCGTCTTCAAGCTACCTTGGTGAGGCAGAAGTACTTGTCCGAAAATGTTTCTTACACAAAACTGTAGCAGTGCGAATGGACATCACTGTGGCTTGAACCCAGCGGAAACTGGTTATAGTGAGTTAAACATTTCTGACAATTGCACACTGTGAGTGGAATTCTATTCTCCAATCAGTGGTGTAGTATAACAGCTATGAATTAGACACAACAGTTTTATCAATTATTCAATCATTGTGCAAACTTGTAGATCATTCGTTTAACAAGCTTGTTATCGACCTTTCATTTACTGCTTTGGTTTTCTTTCTCGGATGAAGATGTAAATCTTGTCTTACTGAACAAAATGACTGAAATTAGGAATGGAATTTTCCATTTCCTAATTGAATATGAAAGGGATTTTTCTAAGAATGATAAATGCAACCTCAAAGAAACTCAGTGTAACAAACATATTTATCCTTTAGATTATAAATATGAAGAAAAGCAGCTTGAACAGCAATACGCATTTCATTTTAAAACAACTGCCAGAGTACACCGTTGCGTGACATAATAGGTCCCGTGCAAAAGATCAAAACGATGTTGTATGTGGGAACCAAGGTTGACACAAAGCTGAGCTGACTAGGTTAAAACAAGCGGAAAAAGTGAGGTAGTTATCGTTTCTCTATAAAACTTAGAAATTTTGATTAAGTTTCAGACTCATATAATTTTGTCAAACTGTGTAAGGGAAATAAGTTCGACGTCCGATTTGGAAGGTAAACCACTCCCATGCCTCAGGAATTGTGGCCAAATCCATGTGATTGGAGCATTAGGTGACGTAACTCTTAAAATCTCAGACTGAAGGTTAACTCCTCTTGGCAGCAGTACAGTCGGCCTTTGTGGTGACGATGCCTCGCCTGTTTATTGTTTGAATGGACCGGTGTGATTTGATACTATACAGAAATGGAGCATAATTTTGTACGCATACATTAGTGATGCCTTCCTAAGTCTTCCGTAAAATAATTGTGAACAAGGAGTTGTTTCCGGGTGCAAATCAGTAAATCATGAAATACTGTAGCAAGATTATTTGTTCCGAATACGTTGCCATCTAATCATCTAGGTCAAACTGCTCTAGAAACTGAATGGGTTTAGTACCTCGACAGTTTCGCAACTTCAGACTCCCTGATAACCGAAGGTTGCGAAATCTAAATATTACGCTTTTGGTCAGAAGTCCTACTTGGTGTTTGCAACGTGCAATAAGAAACAGCTTTGCTTATTACCCCCTGTCATTGGCCAGATGGAAAACAATAAACGTGGGTCCGGTGGAAAAATGCTGAAAAATGTAAGACTGACTAAGTGTACTTTTTGACAGACACGATACGACTTGTAGTGCGATTGCGCTTTTCCCATTGTCACTTAATCCGGTCAAACCGTTGACTGATCCGAACGATTTCATCCTCATTGCTCTTTATTTCTGCAAAGCCAGACGACTGCTAAACTTCACTTGTGGAATACAAAGCAGTCCATATCAATGGAACTCCATAGCCTAATAGTTTAGCTAAAACCAGTTGAAAACAACTTACACGTTCTTTATGGCATAAACATGGTTTCATTTTGCCAACATTCGTCATGTTTTTATGTATTTTTCCCCGTTCAGTAACTTTGTTCCGCTCCATGATCTGTTTTTCTCTTTGTATCTGTTCCTCTCACATTTTTTTGCATTTCATTTAGGTTCCATTCGTACCGTTCATTCCGTGTCTGTGTATCTTTCTCAACTTCTGCCTCATTGTGAAACTGTCCCCGATGACATGGATTCGTTTTTTCATTTGGCTTTTGATTGGTGAGTAGTCAAGCCCTTTGTGAAAATATCCAGATGTCGTCCATTATCGTTTTTAAGTAGAAATGCACTTGTAATTTTCACTGTAAATTGAATGATAAGCTTAGTTAGTTTGATTGACGAGGCGAATAATCCTTGAGGGTGTCGACGTGAGAATGTCACGCCAGTGAAGTTCCTTAGCGATTGTCCTCAGGTTCGTCACACTTCTGTATTGACTACCGGACCGAAGAACGGCGAATAAAATACGATTTATTTTTAAATTATCTCCGGTATACTATCACTTTCTTTGTGACTCACAGCATTCAGATGAGTGGTAATCGGCACCTCTTGTTTTATGTTTACTTGCAGAAATAGATTCTTCATAGATCTACTCCCAGATAGGAAGATTTTTCTAAAATATGGATTGTGAGCCCATATTATTAACAGAATGTTTGATTAGTACCAAAGAACCATCCCTACTACGATGGCAATCATGCAAATGATTTTGCGGAACAACGAACGTACTGCACAGTGAAGTCTCCAAATCCCTTTCCGTCACGGAAAATTCTCGATTACGCTGACGTACGAAATTGATTTTGATAACAAACCGGTAAAACTGCTGAGAATAAAAACAAATTGTACACACGACAATCTCCGTGTAAGGGTAAGCCATCGAAACGTTTATCTGGATAATATTTATCAGAGAAAGAAAGGTAGGCGTACAAGGCCACCGAAATATTCCTATAGTCGTGGTAGTGCTTCATGGAATAAAAAGTTTCTTGCAAGCGTAGTATTCATTTTTATTTATTTTTCATTCATTCGCAAACAAATAGCGTGTCGGGACATCACTTTGTGGTCCTTGCCTAATATGAGTGAGGTACTCGCTCAACGTAGTCTCACTGTAGTGCCACTACTTAACCTCAGATAGAAACATTTCTATAACTGGGCATTGATCACGAAGCACTGATCTCATCTGCGCTGTTCCCCATAATTTATTAATCGGGACAGTCTCCACCCGGACTGCTTATACTTTTTAACCGGCGGTGGGCGCAACCGTCCCAGTGATTGTGTGCAGCACGCAGAGTTTAGCATCATCGAGTACTGGACGCGGACGACCACTGCGAGTGGTGGAATAGGAATCTGGATTCTGTATGACATTGCAAATGACTCATCCGGTCTTGGCCAACCTGAATAACCTTATCCGTTCATCAGCATGCATTTTTACGTCCATGAATCCTTTTTGTTTCGTTGAATATCAAAATATGCTAGGAAAACCGAATCAAACATCTACTGAAAATGTCTCATGAGGTAAAAGATTGTCTCTTGAACAGTCGGGAACTTCAGAACTTCTTGGTGAATACTTAGCTATATTTTTAGCGGAATTACGCAAACGTGGTCATTTTGATAGACCAGAATTTCTGTGTTCGTGACATTCAGTCATCAGAACTATCGCTGTCATTACTGAATAGAGAATATCAATTGCCATACTGCCCAGTGTGATCATGGAAATTCTTCATCACAAAGCTTATAAAACAGATATGAAACAATCTGGAGAGTGGGACGTGCTCTTGTGTGAAATTAGAAAATGAAACCTGTTATGCAAACAGCAACAATGATCAGAGCAATCTATGAGCACTTTCCGATGTCAAAATGATTTTGTTTGTTGGTTGTCTATTTTGCTCTGTTCATAGTTGGCTTCCCTTCAATTCAAATCAAAGTTTTCATTTTATTAAATGTTGAACTGATAAATACGGAACTTCCTATGTTCATGGCTGACAAAGTGAACTGTCCACTTACAGTTTTCTGCCATCTACTTCCCAAGCGTGTACATCCAGCCACGCATTTAGAAATTTCCTTGTTTCTACAGGCCACTCAATGTCATTTGTATTGTGACCTGTTCTATCGACATTGCTAAACACTTATTAAATACCACCTCCTAGAACACGTATATCACTACTTCCGATCCTTTTCAGAATCCACTTTGTAACTGATATTTTGTTTTATAAGTTGGTATATTCATTTTTGATACTCCGGGGCAGAGCCACTTCATTGAGAATTTTAGCATTTTCATAGATGATGTGAGATTTGCGCATTACTTTCACGACATTCCGAGTGTTCGGTGCATATCGTTTACACCAAATTATTATCAGTGATAGCAATATGTTGCCACTTGTATCTTTTTTTCTAGGTTTAATGATCTACTTCGCATACGGATGGAGGCACAGTATTCATGGCGCTGAATCGGGAGAGAAAGGGCGGCTAATCGATGATCCCTCAGCGGTGACGGAAACGCAAGCCATACCCGGACCTTCGACAAATGATTCAATCCCAGCTACTTATGAATAAAGTCACGATAATGAAAACATTATTTCTTCAGTGTCAGTCATTGTCCTTGTCTTGGTTTCACATTGGATCACCTGAACAAACATGGTGGATCATTATCGCCTCAGTATGCGTGTTGTCCAGAGATTTCTGAATTATTGTTCGGTTTCTTTTCCGACTTGCTTATTATTAATCTGGTCTAATTTATTGACTTCATTGTTTCGAGTTCTGTCCGAGTTAGGACTACATTTTTATGACTTGTTCTTTTGTCTTCGTCCATGTCCGACCGGCCATTGTGAACGTCAAAAACAAACGACTGTATGACAGTAGATTGTTTGCACTTTCCTTTTTATGTTAAAATCGCGAGAGTTTATTTTTAACGGGTGAAAGCCGTCTAACTTATTAGCTCTTACCTGGGGGCGACGAGAGAAGGAACCATTTGAGAGGTATTGGTATTAACCATCAGTTTTGTATCCATCCAATATTACTGCCACTGTAAAAATACACTACTGAAAAAATAAGGTTTAGCATGTGAACTACGGTGGGATGTAAAACGACTGAGATGTGTGAGAAAATGGGTTTCACTGCTCGTACATCAAGTAAACCGATTCTTCCACGTTCAACTTATGAAGTTATCAAGCGGCAATTCCCCCCCCCCCCCCCCTAAAAATAACGAGCGAAAGCGCACGCTAGTGATTGGTATGGAGTCAATAACAAGAAATGATCTTTCACTTCCTTTAATCAATAAAAAACAAATACAACGAGAAGAGGTTGGCTTGGAAGTCCTTCGCTACATTGAATTTTTTCTGGATAAAAGGAAATTCATAAAATTTAGTTTTACCTTCGAAAAATAAAAAATACAAAGTAACTCATCAGCGGGTTTTGATCCTGAATATATAAATAGTTTTTGATTTTTTCCTAATTCTGATTAGTCCATTTTTGGCTACGGGCACAACTTGAAGAGGTGTTTGGAAGAGTCGGAAATTCATTGCTATGAGATTTATACAGGACCGCTAGTCGTTACCAGAGGAGATGCTCTCAAGAAATGAGGATACAAGTCAGTGAGTCCATAAGATGACTCTCAGTAGTGCAAGTAGCATAACTTGTCCCTAAATAGTGCCCCCGCCGATAATAAAATATCTTCCGCACACAATAACCTCATTTCTATCGTTCTGCTTTTCGGGGCTTCCCATATATATATATATATATATATATATATATATATATATATATATATATATATATATATATATATATATATATATATATATATATATATATATATATATACATATATATATATATATATATATATATACAGATGTGAGGTGGTTTTATTACGAACAAATCTAATAATTCGTAGTTTGTTTAACTGACTGTCTTTTTACTCCACCTTTCACGCACAAACCTCACGTCATCGGACCAACCTGCACTCGGAAGCACCAGGCTCGAGTTTCCCTCTTGTTAGAGCTCATCAGCGGTGCATATCCTCTGCCACACCCAGGGTTTGAACCCGGGCCCGCAAATTGGCTTTTTACAACTCATGATTATTGGGTCACATAAAATAGAAACTCTCCTCATGAGGTTATCGATCACGTCTCTCACTTTTAGCATATATTATTAGTTATTAGAATTTTTCCTTAGTTACCCGGCACTTTAGAAAGGAGAAACTAAAATTTAGCCTTTCTGCTTACATCTTAGACATAAAGATTTTTCCTATGCTCTGGAAGGAGAATGCATATGTGGAGCCACGTGCACGTCCGCTATAAATGGCTGCGAAACTTCTCATACAGGCGGAAGCTCTGCAGGGCAAAGTCGAATGAGTAAAATGCCTCCCTAACAAATTTAAACTAATGGTGTCAGCAAGGCAGTCCATCGTTGTTGCAGGAACGGACTGAACTCAGAAAATTCCTTCGTTCTTCGCGCGTCTTCCGGTATTACTACAGGCCCATTTGGACCCCTCGTAGTGTAATTTCGCGTTATATCTCATGATCTTTACGTTCTTTGCTTATTGTGTTCATTTTTGTCACCAATTTTGCTCTTTTAGGCACAGAATTCATCAGCTTCTTTTCTCAGATCCAACGATGAGGGCAATTATTTCGTTCTGGTAAACGTTTGTGAACAAGTGCTTATCATTTTGGAAATCCACATTTACATTTGTGGTTCTATCTTGAGCTTATTTTACTCCTATCCCCACTTTCAGCTATCTGCTTTTTGTCAGACTCAGTGTTAGGGTGTGCGAGTTTGATTTCGCTCTTGGTTACTTCGCTATGGCTGGCGTAAGAAAGCGTACAATAAATTCTGTTTGGATAAGAACTATTGGCAAATACCTTTTTTCCATTTTCAGTCGTTTTAACTTCGCTACCACAGACTTACCCTCTACTAATTGACTGAATATTGACTGAACGATGTAGGAAGCTTGCTGTGACGGTCATTGGTTTTGTGCTGTTATCCAGTCACATGAAGCCGAGAAGATTCCAGGTGAGCGAAATTTTCTGCGACTCACTGGTATACCTTCAACCTACATCGACAAAGATGCTCGCAGTCTTTTCCTTATCCTCGGATATCTCATGCTATTTGTACCCTTTTCTCGCTGTTTTGCTTACTTTGCAATATTGATGACCAAACGTAGTGGGAGTAATGGCAAGGATATACCTAAGCAACACGTTCAACGCGCTGCCACCTGGGCTCGCCTTGGGTTAGTCGTGGGCTAACTTTTACCTGGCGTTGGGCTAACTTTGGGCAGCGTGACCTGCGCTCAACGTTCAGAAAAATTGCTGGGAACGGGTAACCTTTCTTTTCTAATGCATCTTAACTACTCGCTTCTTCGTTTATTTACCCAATATCCATCTTTTCGATCGAAGCCACTAACTTACCATTGATAAGAAAAATAGTTTGTGAGAATCACTATCATGAAAACTGCATACTGAAAGCTTGTAAATCTTGCAATTCGAGGACTGTTTCATTCATGATATTCGGGAGATGTTCACCATTCTGGTGTTACGTGGTCACCGGATCTGAAATATCAACATGCAGAAAGGTGAGACAGTGGCACTTGAAGAAACACTGGATAAAAAAACATTTGATAGGAAACTGCTTCCAACGAGACATGACCATATGATAATTTATGCACCAAAAGAACAATGATCAATGAGATAGAAAAATACCACATAAACTACAAACCCAATCAGAGGAAAATCCCAGGCAACATAATTGTGCATTTTTGCCCAACGCTGTTGGGTGGACGTTGGGTTAACGTTGGGCTGAAATGACTCGTGACATACGCCCTCAAAAATTGCACAGAAGCTCATGGAACTTTACAGGAAATATAACAATGAAAGTGCCCCAATTCAGTATGTCAGAGCCGGACGAGGTTCGGAGTGTATCGGAAAAAACGCCGCGCCATGTGATGTGGTAAACGAGATTTAATATCAGTAACACGGCGTTGTCGGAAAACTACCTTTAAAAAGGTAATCCATGGTAACCGAAAAGTCGGCTCATAATTCTCCACCGACGGCGCCGTACTGCTGGCATTATATCTCGTTTAAAGTACGACGATATATGTTAAAATATATCTGCTTTACAGAAACGACATATTTTGTCTCACAGGTTTTCAGCACACCATTTTTATAAAAAAAACTATCTGATTTTCAAAAAAAGGTTTATTTTATCAGTGATACATTAGAAGTTTCGGTAGGAAGAGTGAGAAACGGGCAAACAGACTCAGGAACAGGCAGTTAAGATAGATTGGGAAAAGAAAAGGTACTCATTTCGAGCCCTTTTCCTCAACGTTGGGCTAGCGTAACGTGCTCTCAATTGGGTGCTGGTAACAATACTCAAGGTTTCTAATGATGTGGCTCAACTTCAGCCCAACTCGCGCCCAAAAGAGGGGCTTCTTGGGCGTGCTGCTTTGGATGTAGAGTTGTGATTTATGATAAATTGTTACTAAGCTTCAGAATGCCTGAAGAGGTATTGATTACACCGAATGAATAAACCTATTCCAAAGGAAAAATTAGCTTGAGATTTATTCCGAAGGAAATGGTAGTTTGCGTACTTGCATCCTTGGTGTAAGTGCCGCGCGGTTTGAATTCATAGTGCTCTCGTCTTTGAGTTGAGTTTTTGAATAGTTTTGTGAATTAACCTAGTTTAATTCACAATACTGAGAGTATCATAATTGCATTTAAGGTGCGCTTTATCCGGAGAATATTTTTATTCTCCTTGTAGTATTGCCGAGTAGTGTTCGGTATTTTTTGAGGCGATCTTTCCTCGCTTCTAGTCTCTCTTCTTGTTTTTGTTTTTTGTGTTAGCTGGATTTACCTGCTAGTGTCAGAGTGCGTATTTTGTGTTTGGGTAAAGAGCACTAGAGTTGTTTTCGCCCTCGTTTTTGGGGTTTTCGGTATGACACGCGTTTTTGGCCCGTGTCTAGCACCCAAGTGCGGAAAACGTGTGGTAAATGGTATAGAGTGCGAGATATGCAAGAGATGGGCTCACCCAAGGTGTTCAGGGATAGCAAAGGACATCTACGTCCTTTATAAACAGAACCCATGGGCTGAATGGGTCTGTGCCCCTTGAAAGGAAGCGGCCAGTCTGGCCTTTAAACTGCAGGCCCAAGGGCAGGACCAACGCCCACCAAGTAGTACCTCATTCGTAAGCCCCAAACCACCGCAAGCAGGTTGCAGAAAGTCGTTTGCGGAAGTAGTATCCACACCCGAGAGGACAATCATCAGAGCGAATGGACCAGTTCCGAGAGCTTGCCAGGCGGTCGTTGCCTCAACCCCTTTGAAGCAGACCGACGAGGGCCAATGGACTGAGTAGAAGCCAAGAAGGGCAAGGCAGGTCAAAAAGAAGGGCGACTGTAATAGAGCGAAGGATGGGTTGGCTAGGGTGGATGACCCTGCTGTTCTGGTATTGGAAAACAAGGTGAAGGATCTGCAGAGGCAGATCTTGTTGATGGGCAGGGTCTCAAGCCACGGGCTCCTGATCCTAAACCAGGAAGAACCCTTTACAAGGGAATCGAAAGCCGGGGGGGGACATAGACAGGAGGAGGATCTGCGACATACTGCGAATCGCAGGTGTTCCGTACCCTCCTACTCTAAGAAGGGTGCACAGAGTGGGGACATGAAAGTCACCACTGGGGAACAAATGCGAACTTCGTGCGAGACCAATCCTAGTGGAGTTCGCTGATGAGGCTACCCGGGATAAACTGCTGGTGAGGGCAGCAATAGTGGCTCACATTACCAAGGTCATTTACCATACTGTGCCAGACGAGCATAGAGTAAGGCCTGGTGATCTAGCACCAGGGGGTAACCTGGCTGGACCAGCCAGGGCGTTGGTGAGAAACCAACAAGTTCAGCAGAATGCCGTACTTGGCCCTCAGGCGCCGGCCCTGGCAGTAGTGAAGAAGCCGCGTGCGGGGTCGGAAATAATCGTAAATGAAGATGCGCTGGATGATGAAAATCAGCAGTACTGACAGAGGTGGAGGACAGCGCGACCCCTGCCAGCCTGGATGTTATGGCAACTCCTATAGAGATGGATTGGGAGTCGTCGGAAGTTCTGGATTGTCAGTCGGCTTCATGCAACCCAGTGGGGACATCCGAAGCAACAAATGTGTCATCATCTCAGGCGTTGCGCCTGAGAAACAGTCAGGGGTGAATAACAAGAGACAACTAGGCGATGGAGCAAACACGGTGGTGCTATATACTAACGCGTGTAGTATTAGAAACAAATGGGCGGAACTCGCCAAAACCGCTGACGAGCAGAAGGCGTCAACAGTTGCCGTCACGGAAACGTGACTTTCTAAAGAAGACCATGTGCCAGGACTAATAAGTAACGGTTTTGCAGTCTAAATGCAGGACAGAGAACACGATGGCCTTGGTGGAGGAGTAGCCATCCTCATTAGATCAGGCACAAACCACTTTGAGTCTCAGACCAAGATGTGCACTCGCAGTGTCCAGTTGTGAGCCGTTACGATCATCCTTCCAGGCAGAAGGGTTAACGTCGTCTGTGTCTACAGGGCACCAAGTACTAACCACGAAGAGGACGTTTGTTTGCTGCGGACTTTGACTGAACTGGTTAAGGACGCACAAAAGACCCTCATAGTGGGTGACTTCAGTCTCCCGCACATCGACTGGGTGGCTGAGGTCTGCGTGCCTGGATCGGAGGAGCAATCCTACTTAGAATGGCTGCATGATAATGCGTTGCATCAGCATGTTAGAGAGAATACCAGATATAGGACTGGATGCGTTCCATCCTTGCTGGATATAGCTATAACGAAATTCCCCAACGACGTGTCTGGACTGCATTACTGTGCACCGCTGGGCAAGAGTGACCACCTGTGTGTCAAGATCGCTCTATGCATGCGGCAACCGAAGGTACCCTCAAGGCTGGTTAGGAATTTCGGTGGCATGGACATAGATAGGCTTCGTAATAGGGCGATGGGTTTGACCTGGGACTCGACAGAGGAGGCTACTGTCGAGGAGCGCTGGCAGACCATAAAGGGATTTCTGACTGTCCCACAGGAAGAGTTCGCACTTTTAAAACGAAGGAGTGGGGAGGGCAAACCCATGTGGTGGAAGGCTGCAATAGCCAGGGCCATCAGACGTAGAAACCGCTCTTGAAACCTGTACAAAGCTTCCGACAGTCAGCTAGCATGGAACCGCCATGCAAAGCTGAGAAACGAGACTGTAAGCCTTTTGAGAACTTCCAAGCAGGAATTTGAGCTCAAATTGGCCCAGTGAATAAGACAACAGCCGAAGAAGTTCTACAGCTTTGTACAGTCCAAAGACTCAACAAGAAATGCCGTAGGTCCGTTATCCACTAGACACTATGGTATTGTCACTGATGACCAGGGCAAAGCAGACGTCCTGGGGGAATACTTCGGTCGTG
This sequence comes from Fasciola hepatica, assembly GCA_948099385.1. Classification (NCBI taxonomy): domain Eukaryota; kingdom Metazoa; phylum Platyhelminthes; class Trematoda; order Plagiorchiida; family Fasciolidae; genus Fasciola; species Fasciola hepatica. The sequence goes on from CANUEZ040000011.1 coordinate 1,981,367, forward strand.
TACATAGGATAGATAGTGAGGTACGAGTAGATCTGGCTCTGGTTCATCCGCCTCAGTTAAACGAGCTAGATCTCGCAGAGGAATGCGTGCGTAAGTACCTACAGGAGTTAAACAGCCACAAGTCAGCGGGCCTAGATGGCATTCATCCAGCTATCATCAAGCCGTTGGCGGATATCATAGCTCCATCGGTATGCAGACTGTACAGATCCACGTTGGACCAGGGTAAGCTGCCTCAAGACTGTAGAGTCGCGGCAGTTGTGGCAATACATGAGAGTGGGCCTAAGTCGGGTGTGCAGAACTACAGGCCGGTAAGTCTGACTAGCATTCTATGTAAAGTCCTGGAGAAGATCATCCGTGCCCATATCTGCCAGCACTTACTGCAGCAATCCATGCTAAGTCCGGCGCAGCATGGATTCCTGAAAAATAGATCTTGCCTGACCAATCTTCTGTGCTTCTTAGATGAAGTAACTCGACGACTGGACGAAGGTAAGCAAGTTGAGGTATGCTACCTCGACTTTAGCAAGGCGTTCGACTCCGTAAATCATCGTCTTTTGCTATGCAAGATGGAGACTTTTGGTATAGGTGGGCCAGTATATAGGTGGTTGGAGGACTTCCTCTCCCACAGGAGGTTTTACGTCAAAGTGGAGGACAGGTGCTCCAGTTTGGTGAACGTCACCAGTGGTGTACCTCAGGGATCCGTCCTAGGCCCGGTCCTAATCTTGTTGTTTATTAATGACATAGCATCCACTCTTCAATCACTCAGCTTTATTTTTGCGGATGATGTGAAGACTGCTGGATCTAAGGGTAGGGCGGACTTTGGCAGGGAAATAGGTACCGTCCTGAACTGGGCACACAAATGGGATTTACATCTGAACGCCAAAAAACCACTTGTTGTCAAGGACAACAGAGAGCCTAATTGTCGCTCATGATCGAGGGCTGTTCACCGTAGAGGCTGTCAGTAGGGTTGAAGACCTTGGGGTCACTATGAACAGTGACTTCAAATGGTCGGAGCAGTGCAACGCTGCTGCGCACAGAGCTCATGGGGAGTTCTTTAGGCTGCGATCAGCTTTGTCTTTCCGGAAGCCGGGGGTATTCGTACCTATTTACATGGCTATAGTACGACCTCACTTAGAAGGTAGCGTGCAGGCTTGGTCACTCTTCTATAAAAAGAACGCCGCCTGCCTAAAGAAAGTCCAACGGCTCGCCACACGAATGGTTGAAGGGCAGAGGGGTAAGACTTACGAGCAGAGACTCTGTGACCTAAATCTTTTCTCGTTGGAAAGGAGGAGACGTCGAGGGGATCTCATAGAAACGATCAAGGTAATGAAGGGCTTTTCTGGCCTTAGACCAGATAGTCTATTCCAAGTGGCCGTAGACTCTAGAACAAGGGGACATGAAAAAAAGTTGGTAAAAGCCCGATCTAGGTTGATGGCTAGATCGCACTTCTTTAGCAACAGGTTTGCGAACAGTTGGAACGGTCTGCCTGGTGGAATGGTAGATCTGCGGACAGTCAAATCCTTCAAAGGTGCCCTGGATCGCAAGTGGTACGAGATCTTTCCTTGTAGTGAGCCTTGAGTATATCAACTAGATGGATGACGGGTAGCACTGTGGTCCTTCTGGAGTATGTTTTAGCAGACTTTTTCCCTCATTGCATACTGTCTCCGTGAACGCTCACGATGCATAATGTCTCCCGCAGGTGATGTGCGATGAGGTTTTCCGTTTCCCTCTCATTTTTAGCGGGGATTCGACGAAATACACTCGGCAGTGGTGGGGGCATAACTGGTGTGCATACCATCGAAGGAATTCTGGACGCTCGATTGGCCATGGCAACTACCTGTCCTGTGCAAACTGAACTGAACTGAACTGAATCCTCGTCTTTCATCGCCTTAATTTCCAGCATTGATAAACGAACTCCTTGTGTTTTTAAACGATAAACACCGGTTCTTCTGCAAATGTTGTGATGCAGCGAACAGCGTCTGAAGTTTAGTAAAAAAACAACGAACTCCACTGATCTACCCTTGAAGACAACAGCCAGCCTGTTTTTGAACGGCTTTTCTTTGCGTACTCCCAAACCAACTACACATACGATTCTTCTTCCTCGACCAGCTGAGATAATTACCATAATATTAATATACTAACCTGCATGAATGACTGACTTCGATACGCTGGTAGTGAGTAGACCCCTGCTTGAACGATTGTAGTACTACTAACTTGACACACAGTTACAAAGACCAACAAACCAGTTAAGGATTCTCGTAAGTGAAGTTAGGACCTGCTTTGGTATGAAGTCTATAGCACGTGGTCCTCTGTTCGTGGCACTCGTAAGATTATACTCGGCAGCGCGCAAAGGAGCAGAACTGGAAAATTTGGGGAGGGATAACGAGTGTATTGGAGGAACACAACTGCTTGCTGGTAGTGTAAGCAGGCGGAGCAAGTGACACCATCAAATTCGGTAGCTGTTCAGATGAACAAATTTGTTAGTCCTTGTAACTGTGTGTCACACTTGTATTCCCACAAGATCCATAGGCCGCAAACCTGCTGTTGGCTAAACTCTTGTGAATCTACCCCAACAGCATAGACTCCAGGAGTAACTATCCATCATGAGCTAATATTGAAGAAATAGTTGGCAACATTCGGCTTTCCTTAGCATACCTATTGACTGTGATCCAGGCAGCAAACTCCGGCGCTCTTATAATGTGGCCTCGCAACAGATCAGTCGTTTTGCACTGAGTATTTTCTTGCGACCACGATAACTCTATGCGGTCCTCTCTTTACGCACATTAATATATTCTACTTCTCAGAATATAGGTATGAATGACCAATGTAACCAAGATTGTAGCCAAATAATGAATGAGCTTCACAAAAACAACACTATAAAACGGCCACTTCAGTGTCCGGGGATGTGTATGAGTGTATGCTCGTGTTCCACTAAGGTAAGAGAGCGAAATTATAGTGGTCAGCGGATCACACCTTGTCTGTCACTTGTTTGCCTAAACGCTTCGAGCACGCGGCAGCTGCAAGCCATACTTCCGGCACACTTTCTCGGAACACGCCAGCTCGCAATCCCTGTACTCAAACCCTGTGAGAATACGCTCAGTTGGCATTCTATGGTCTTTTCTCGCCGACCTCCTCGGCGAAAGCAATAGAAGAATCTGGGTGAGTGTGCCCTCCGCCCAGTTGGCTGACTGAGAGTTGGTCTTGAGCAGATGGGTAAACCCAGATTCCAAACTAACCAAGTTTGGCTCACGAGGCGTACAACAGCATGCTCACCGGCATCTGTGGCTGAGGGGTTCGCTAGACACCTAGGATGTTTAGCATGTTCCAAAGGGTGCGCTAACCGAGCATTCAGTCGCCGGCTCCAAGAGGTTTCCAGAAACGATGAATGAACCATACAATTGTCCACTGGCTCATGTGGACCAAACCTGCTGACTTGCAGGATGCGCCTGGTCGCGAAAGGCTAGAGGTGCCTACTCTAGGCTGGCAACCGCAAAGCACACAACCATTATAGACTCTACCACTGTATTTAGTGCTCTTTCGCGCACACATGAACAGTCTCCTACACCATACATAACTTGTTTTCCAAATCCCACTTCCCTTGTTTTTTAGCTTCATCTTCATATCCCACGGGTTCTTCAGTTGACCGTGTCTGCTGTAGTGCCACTGATGGAAACCCTGGCTGTACTCTATTGTCCTATCTCGGATAGCTTCTGAGTCTCACCGAGTCCTCTATCATCAGCTGACGCCCTGCTTTGTCCTTGATGCCTATTCGAGCTAGCCACCTTCAGCGTGCGAACCCTGCTGCGTGTAGAACAACAGGCGGGTTTCGCTCGTACTCTTGAATCCCTTGCCATTGATGTATGTTGCACTCAACAGACTCATATTCAAGACTCCAGTTCCATAGTTCGGTAGGCGCCGTCACTTACTCCTTCCCTGGAATTCCACTTACCCCCTGCTGTAGACGCTGTAGCTGTGGCTTCTGGTCTTGGTAGCTTTGGCATTGTTCTCAGTGAAAGAGCTGAAACGGCTCTGCCAGGCGGGACCCCAGCCGACAGTCGTTTACGCGCAGCGGGAAGCAGGAATTCGAGTAAAGTGAGTAGTTGCCACTCCTATAGACGCAATCTGTTTGTCCTTTCGGCGCATGCACCCACCGGTTGCAGGCCAGATGCAATTAGAGAAAACTACCAAGAGCTCAGCGACCTCTCGCGTTTAGCAAACTGGGCAAGTATCGTTATTTTGGCAGATCTAAATGCAAGAGTGGGGAAGGGCTATCATTGAATGAGGCGCATCTAGAAGGCCCTTTTGGGCAGGATTCCTGTCGCTCGGAAAACGGGGAACGGTTGCCGATCCTGTGCACAGACCGTCGTCAGTTCCTCGCCAGTGCAAGATTCAGACGTTTTAATTGCCGGTGCGCCACGTGCCTTCCGCGCTCTTCCAGTCAACAGTGGACCCAGACTGATTACACGGTTATAAGCTACAAATGGCGAGGTTGCATACAATATTGTTGCTCGAGTTGGAGCATCCCCTCCTGATTGTGATAACACCTTACCTCGCACTGAGCTGTCCGTGCTTTTCGGTGGACCCCTGAAACTCGAGCTACAAAAACAATCGGATTGCGACAGGCTCTCCGATCCTTCGCTTCCATCCGTCTCTCAAAGCACGCTTGCTGAAAAGCTAGATATAGTTCCACCTGATAACAAACCAGCTCTGGCCGCTGAGAAGAAACCTTTTACTTTCCGCCGGCCCAGCGATTTGTGGTCCGTCTTGCAGTGGGGTGAGATCCTGGGTATTTGCTGAGCCTCTGCACCCTCTCGACGCGCTTCAGCGGATCCTGGCTAGAAGCGAGCATATTACAGCACGTCTCGAAACAAGACATGCACTTTACGCAAAACTTGGTGGTCGCAACGCGCATCCGGAAAGGAACGTGCTGCCTGCATGAGAAATTCCCTCAAGCTGTTCTATCTCACTCTAGTAGAAGGCTATTAGGCTTAAGCAAAACAACCTGTGAGACTGGCTGTTTGCTAATTCACTAATAATAATAATATTAATAGTTTATTTCGGAGAATCCCAAAGCATGCCTCTCGCATGACCAAAATTTTCACAGGCGACAAAACTGACAGACAGAATTCATGGAAAATTTAGAAATACTCAAGGCAAATGAAGGGCAAGAAGAAATAGAAGGGGGATGAGAGGGAGATAAGTGAATGCGACTTATGAATCGTTGAGCAAAGCACTTTCAGACGCAGTTTGGCTGGTCCTCGGTGTCAGCTTTTGCTGTAGCTCTTCCGGCACACTTCCAGTGGTGGGTTTCTACAGATCCACCACGGAGGCGGAAATCCTAACGGAGATGCAGGCCCTAAGACGTCAGTAGTGGCCGGGTTTCCATGACGTTCTCCTAGCTCGTTACAGAATTTTGTTTTGTTCTTGAAAGTTTGGAACTTTGAGATAGTTACTTCCTTGTAGAGGTGTGTGGGGGAGTGGGGAACCGATTGTTTTTCTCATCCTTAAGAAGCGTTCGAGCAGTGACTGCGCAAACCAGTTGCTTGCGCTTGTCACACTGCGTGGGATGCACCTATCGCATGAACGGCAAACTCTCGAGCTGGCTGGGTTTCGAGCCAGCCGCGGATGAACCGATCAAATCCCCATCCTTCGACTACTGCTAGAGCACCGCTGCACTTTCCGGAGAACGACAGTCATCGTGCTCCGGGACATTCGCCAGGTCTTTGAATACATCGATAAGACTGCAATGTGGAATTGCTTGTTGAGAAATGGAGTATCTAGGAGGTATGCACCAACCGTCAAAGAGTAGTATCCTCACACCTCAGGTCGAGTAGGGGCCTACGGCCAGACATCATCCCCTTTTGTCGTCTATAGCAGAGTTCGACAAGGTTGTCCTATTTCCTCGTCTATCTTCAGCTATGCCATAGACGATTTTCTGCGGGAAGCTTTGTCTACTGTCCAAACGGTGGAGATGAATTCCTCTCAAGGAACAAGGTTTTCGACTTGGAATATGCCGATGCTACTGCCCTGCTGAGAGATAGTGCACAGGCTTTGCAACATGCTTTCGGCTGCTTGGCGGTCGAGGTATCCGGGTATGGTTTGCACCTCGCTCTTCCCACGCGCAAGGTTCCTTTGCAGGATTGGCAGGAGCCTGTGCTTGTCCTCACCCCCAGTGGTGATTAGTTAGATTACGCCGGCAACTTGAAGTACCCTGGGGGCTTAATGACTGCTGGAAGAGGTGGTGGGGGGGGACACTAGCGAGAGCTTCAGCAGCCTTCGAAAACCTGCGAAATCGGGGACGTGGCCGTGACATCCGGCTCTCTCTTTAAGGGCGTGTTGGCGACGCCGCGGTTTGCACTTTCTTGCTCTGCCGTTGCTAGAACTGGCCACCCCGCTTTGAGGGTGCTCCGCTTCTTTCCGTTTTCGACAACCGACATCTCCAAATGATTGCTTGCCTCTGGTGGGAACATTGAGTGAGTAATGATGGGGTGCACCTTCGTGTGTTAGGTGCGGACAGCCTCCGTCTTAGAAAAGCAGTCGCTCTACACCGCCTTCGGTGGATCGGCCATGTTTTGCGAGTGCCTGCACACGGCCTACATTTCCGTTCTCTGTTCGCACATACCAAGGAAGGCTAGAAGAAGCAACGCGATGGCAAGGCCATGACTTGGACTAGGGGTTTGAAAGGTCTAGCATCAGCATTGGTTCACATGGAACTTCCCGCCTCTCTGGTTGAGGCCCAGGGGATGAGGATTGTCGCTGGTTATAGACTGTAAGGGACACGGCTGAGGATAGAACTCAGTGGCACGAACGCTGTACGGCACCTCTGTCGAACCTTCGTGTCCAGTAATCACAAAAAATACCATCCGACAAGCAAATTCATGGACAATAATAAAAAATGCGCGCGATGAAAAACTTCAAAAAGAAATCGTTATCTTTTTTCTATCACTCGTGGTCTGTTTAATGTAATGTGAGCCCCTTAGTTTAATTTGTAATTGTTGTTGCTCTGGCACCCTGCTTGGTTCCAGGCCGGTGTACCGCACGTTTACATACTACTTACCATCGATATGTGTATTTACACGCATGGGCATTTACATAGATAGCACTATGCACACGAAGAGATAATTATGTACCGCAGTCAAAGTAAACTGTAAAAATGCGCAATATTTATATCCTTGCGTGAGGAATCATTTGTCTCCATAGAAAAACCAAACAGCGGATCCCACCAGCAGAGAATAAACAAAACCAGCCTAGCGCCACCTGGCTACAAGAGCATCCAGTCAAACTAAATGAGCTGTTTTCGTAAGGCCGATGTATATTATTAGATACTGTGGTACTGTTATTATTACATTCCGTAATAAGTTCCACGAACATCCGTGCATTCTTTTCAGGTACATGTAAGGAATCATTTTAGCTCAGCTTTAGCCCAACGTTTGCCAAACCTCGATGGGTATTTTGCAGCTTGGGTAGGAAGGCGCCAACTGGTGACCGGTGTGACATCCCAAGTGTGCAAAAGGTGAGCTAGACGTGGGGATCCAGTATGACTTTTGCAACGCTTGGTTCCAAAGTAAGTGTGGAAGCCTAATGGCGATTCTGTATCGCATTTTCTGCGGGCCCAGGTGGTTAGATCAGATCTGCCCAAAAAGTTGGAAACTCCTGCTTGTCGGGCTCATCCTAGCAAACCCAATTGCTGAATGGAACAGAACCTTCACCCTACATCGAGGGTCCGCCTTGACCCAGAGCAAAGTTCCTGGGTTGGACGCCTCAACCACGAAGATACTCAACACCGTCGCTGAATTCGACTGTCCACCCGAATCGGCCCTCCGGCGGAGAATGGGAACGAGGACACTTGTGAAGAGTTTCAGCCAGCCATTGCCAGTTCAGAGGTCAAAACCAGAGCAGGCAAAGACCATGACTCACTTTAGTCTGGCTGGAAGCAAAGTACCTAGCCCAAATAAGGTTTCAGAAGAAAAAACAGTAAAATGCAGCAACGGAAATTAAAACCGCTTGGCCCCCAACTAATGCCCTAATGGAACTCTTTCCAAGAGATAAACTCATTAGCTTGGGTAACACAGTCTCGGAAATTGAGAAGGAGAAAAATGTGTTAACCCAGTCGTTGGCCGAACTCCAACCGGAAAGTAAGGCCGCGCCTCGCAAGGAAAGTAATGTGGAGGCCATGGGCATACCTGAAGCATTTGTAAGGGGTGAAGCATAGAGAGGACGTGCAACGGGGTTTCACACAGTTGATTCCCCGAGGAGGAGTAAAACGATTTGTCACTTGACCTCAGAATTCATTCTCTGGCTTAGCAAATAGAAGGGTCCGCATGAGAGCCGGGACAGTTGGCCTGGGCCTGTTGTGGTACAGGTCGGCTATCCAAGAAACCGAGATAACCTTTTGTCGGTCGCATTCAATGTCATTAGTGCCACGAAGAGTGCTTTCGTGATCCAACTGAATGACTTGTCTGTTCGAGCCAGAGAAAAGCCAACACGCCCGTCCAGTTCCCTGTGGTTTTCCACAAGGCCAACCTCCACTCACCCAGAGTCCGGTCAGTTTGGCTGTCACTGTAGCCATGCGCCAGCTCACGAGAAGCTTTAACGGACTTAGAAGCTACAACAAGAAGACCATTGGAGACTGCGAGTAGTCCAGCCTTGTCGGGTGCGCTGCCCGCGTGTGCCGCAATGGTGTATGCTCCCATAAACAGAAGCATAGAGTTTACTGGAGCGCCCGTTCAAAAAACTGGAGGCCGCTCAGACCTGAGTTCCGAGCAGCTGTGGGCTCTGGAAAATCCAAATGTCGGACAGGAGACTGCTGGACTGCTGGCTGCGCAAACAAATGCAACAAGAGTGGGTAACAGATCCTCGGAACTTGCAGCTTGCACACCAAGTAGTATTATTAACCTAAGTGAATAATTCAACAGGTCACACAAACCTCCAGTTGTGAGATATATAGTTGGTAAACTTGCCCATAGACAACGGAGTTTACTGCGTCCTTAGAGGCGAAAATAAATAGTATTGCAACTCAAACCTCCAGAGGCATGAAAGGACGAGAAATGCTGTTAAGTTTTATATCCCATACGGGGTGTCTACTGCAGTAGCCAAAAATTAAGCTTCGATTGCTTGTACCCCTGAATCACAACAACACTCATATCCCGCTGTTAGTAACTATTCTCAGCGCAACAAATGTAGTCCTCGTTCCATTTTAACGACTGCATTTTTGGCGAGGAGATTACCGACCGACATTGCCCAACCGTAGCCAGGGGGAAATTTAATCTCGCCGAAACATTCTTCCACGGAATCCCACTCTAAAGGGAGGTTCATAAGTGCTTCATCCGGGATAAAGGCTCCAGTATAAAGTAGTCTTGAAATCTTGAATTAGTAAGCGGGTACGGGGCAAAAGCCCAAATGTTCTCGGATCTTGCGCTATCTTTTTATCTGAATGTCTTTAGTGAACTACAAGATAGTTCACGGTATATTGGAGTAGTGGGGAAAGGAAAAAGGGTTCAAAATACAAATCTCGACTGCATCTTGCGTCTCGAACTGCCGGAGATCTGGAAGATAGACCTTTGGGCCGTGGGGGAAGTTCAGCTTTGTTGCAATCCATTCAGCTTGAGTGGCACGGGAGATTCCGTTGCAAGGAATCTGTCGGACATCAAACGGCAAGACTTTCGGACAGCGCGCAGCGCGCAGCCTTGCCGCAGTAGTTCCTCCTCAACCTTCAGCGTACCCAACACCGACCGCCAGCCGACTACTTCATCTCCTACAAGCCCCCAAGTTACTGTCACTATCAAGGCTTCGTCGATCTTTTCCTCATCTGAGTTGCTTGACAAGCATTCTGAACTTCCGAATAACCTAAATAAAGCACCAAGCCGGAAAGCGACCCCAAGATTGTTCCGACTCATCTCCTCAACAGCATGTGCCCCCCTAATTTCAGATGACTACATCTTTTGTATAAGCTCTGTTTTGTGTCGGTCAAGCAGACCTACAGTCTGGTGTGCCATCTTCCCGCTTCCTTCTGTACCCACCCATACTAGTATACGTGGCACTACCGGAGAAGTAACCGTGCCTCAGCCCGTTACCACCAGATGTGAAAAATCTTCTGAAATTACTATTAGCCTCCAGACTCGTTGCATTATTGAATTGAGTGCGTTTGTTTGTCTGCCTTGTTCCTATTTTGGTACACTGATGTTAATTTTATTGTTTCAACGCGGGATAACTACAGCACTCTTCCCACGTCGGGCCCACAGACCGGCTGCTGGGCGAACACACGAATTAGATCAGATCAGATCAGAGTGGGGGACTGTTGGCCAGTGCCAGCGATTGCCCAGCTTCTGTCATCTGTCGGCTCCCGAGTCTCGCTACGCTTCGACTCCTCGGGATCCTTTGTCCCCCTGCGGCTTCAAAGCTATATATATCTGGATCGCCGCACGACAATGGTAAAAAGCAGCATTTCGATAGGGTGGGGCCTCAGAATCTGGAGGGTTCGCTCCTTGAACAAAAGACAAGACCTCTAGTTATCAGCTCTTTTGTAGTAGTAAAACATTTAGCAGTATTTGAGAAGGTACTTCAGTAGGCTGAAAAGCACTGGAAGAGAAGTACTGGATCAGGCTGAGGAACTAAAAGAGGACCAACTCTGCTGTTTCACTGGCCATCCAGAAAGGCGTACATCTAGGCTACTCCTATATTGACAACTTAGAAATATGCATGACAAACTTAGGGTAGGTAGACTCAGAAGGAAGATGAGAGGGAAAGAAATTATGCACACCGAGGAACAATCGAGGGAGTTAAAGTGAACCCATGGATGAATTCGGATATGTGTCCGGTGAATTTGAAAGTCAAGGTCAAATGGAGGAGCTGCCTGGGTCAAGTGGAGGAGATCGGGACCTGAGTGTTTTATATGAGGAGGACTGAAGATCGGCCTGAAAAAATATGATAGCCTAAAGTGATAGAGAAATAAAGTAATAAAGAAAGGAAAGAAGACCAAAAAATTGGGTTATATGGCGAGGATTTTAATAACCATAAAGTTTGTTAAATTCCAATAAAAAGAGCTGTGTCAAGTAGAAAGGGGAGAGCGAGCATTGCAAGAAGTGAAAAGCGGGTCAGATGGGAACAAAGTTCCGAAAGTATTGAGATACGGTAATTCTGAGGCATGGATATAGACAATATGGACGGATATCACGAGGAGCAGCTGGGTGGGGGCAATAGAATGGGCCGGAAAATAACTAGAGATTGCAAAGAAGATATATGAATGTATTCATATATATACATGGATACATATTTCCAAGAAGAGGAGGGGCTGAGAGCAGTGAAGTGATAGAACACGGAAGTAGCAGTGCTTGGAAGAGATAGTGGGGTTAGATGAAACGATACAGAATTAACTGAGGTTAATCCTGAAGAATTTGTTTATGACAAGCGAACATGGGAGATCAACAGAAAGAGAACCCGCTTTGGTAGAAGCAGAAGTGATGGCTGTGAGCAGAAGTTTATAAAAACGGAATATGAATGAAAGGATCGAAGAAAACAGGTAAGAGTGGATCTAACAATCTGACTCTTGGAGGTGTGACATGTGGTGACGGCCAATAATGAGTGTGGTGGTAATAAGTGGACGTAAAGTATACAGCATGAAGCGGTCGTGATAAAAGCTGGAGAACGCGGAGAGAATGGAAGTACAGAGTAGTCAGAGTACTGTAAAATATCAGTGGAGAAAGGTAACTTGAAGGTGAGATGAAATCTGGTGCGAAAATACACCAGTTGCAACAGCTTCCAAGGCGGGAGAGAAATAAGGAAGTGGAGGATCAGAAAGATCATGTAATGGAAGATCATATGGTTTTAAACTGTACGTCAAAATAATGACATAACGAAAACTTTAAATTAGGTGGAACGCGGAAAAGCAGCGCAGGCCAAAAGGTACACTGAAAATGCCTGTGACGAGCAATATACAAAACCGGAAACAGGTAGGAGGTGGCCAATCAGATCGTTTTACTGCAGATGAAACAAGATGAAGACCGAGAAGAAAAGAGAGGGGGGATTTACCCAGGCAGGTAAACCTGTGGTGAAACAGAAGACACGATAAATATGTGCTCTTCGGAGTTGAGAGAATGAAACTGGAGAGCTGCTTGTTTGCAGGCGGCAGCACAAATTGATTGAGCCGGAAGTTGCTAATTAGGGGTCTGCCTAAGGGGAATATCCACAGAAAAATTGCGGAGTTAGGCAAAGGAAAATGGTGGTGGCGAATGGATAATAAATTCGGCTGTAAAAATGCAACGGTTGGAACAACGAGTTTTTATTTGGTGATTGGTCATGGGTACGGATGGGTTTGATGCGTGGTGGCTGGAGGTGGATGATGGAAGGACAAAAAAGGGATATGTCAGAATGGTAGACAATGAGGTACCAAGTGAATAAAGATTAGGAGCCGACAAGGACGATACGGGTTGAAAAGGAAACAATGCAAGCTTGGGTGGAGTAAAATGGATAGGGCGAGAAAGACGACATGCGGTGAGGGTTGTCATGGTGAGAAAAGATAGGAACAGGAACGGAATGGGTAGGTGTGCAAACTGAGGTAGAACGACAAGAAAGATAACTTGTGAGGGTGCTAACAAGAACGATAGTTGAGCGAGCCGCGACGGAAAAGGAATGGTAGAAGCGTGCAATCTGTAAACGACAGGAATGGATGCAGCGGGGCGGGGAAAGCTAGAGCGTGCATTCCGCAACCGGTGCTAATGGGTGGGGTTAGCTGTGTGCTAGACAATAAACCCGAAAAGCTCTTAGTGAAGTGAACAATGGAGATGTGACCCAACAGCTTGATCGTACTCGCACCTCGTTTCAGATGGAATGCAAGCCCGATGCAAAACAGCCAAAGCCGTGGGTCTGATCGCGTTCCGCACCGTTGGGACTGACATGAGTGATAACTGATGACTGTGCGGAGGGCAGAGGAACCGCGATAAGGGTATATGCTCCAGGATCAACAAGTCAGGTCGTGAGAATTTGTACAACAGAGCCAGCGGAAACAGCAATCGACAGACGGCCATGTAGAATTGTTATCCAGATGCACCGGCCAGGGGATAATCAGTGAAGTGCCCGAGGTGGTTGACCGGCATTGACGGTCACCAGAAAATGAATGGGAAGGAGAAACACAGTCTGGACGAACCCAGCTGAGAATTGACGACTAACAGAAACGGGCAAAAAGTGAAGCACGGGACCATAGATGCTGCGGGCCCCTAAAAAAATAATGAGGCCATGGAATGTAATGCCAGGAAAGACAGTTAAGTAAGGGCTATGAGATTCAGTAACGGGGCTAAGATTCAAACTAGAGTAATCGAACAGTAGATGAGAAAAATAAATTCTGCATGAAGTTATGGAAGAAACAAAGCAGAGGGTTAGGGAAGGGGCGGGATGGGTGAAGTGATAACTGGATGTTGAGTTCAGGTAATGAGCCGCATCGAGTGAAGGGAAGGAGACTGAATTTTTCATTCCAAGATCAACGCATCTTAAAGGAATTATTTCGAAATGAAATTGGGCAAGACTGGAAGGCGAGATACTTCGAAAAGGCAGGGCATCGGCTTAAAAGTCGAGGCCTTCTCGTAAGCTTGGCTTTCAGTCATGTGACCTTTGAGCAAGCGCAGAATAATTTGGACAGAAAGGAATTTATCTGTAGCATACACTGATGCAAACTCTGACTGAGATGGTCTGATGTGCAAAGAGTATTTATTTCAGATTCCTGAGTACGTGAAGAGAAGGAACCTAGAGAGTAGAACAGAGGATAAGTTAATAGTATGACGCCTATTTTGGAGGAAATATCCGGTATACAGAGAGAAGCATCACTGGTTGGAGTGACAAGATTTTCCGGTCGATAGATGACACAGAAATACAGGTTTAGCTTGATGCGACGAGGTCATAACGGTTATTTTTCGAGATATAAACATCTTTCCCTGTAGTTTAAGTTGGACGATCAACCCATAACCTGCCATGTGAATCTTTTCTAAATATGTTCAACAAAATCTTGTTAAATTTTCGCGTACTGGGGAAAATAAGGGACAGTATTCGAGAAAGGGCCTAGCATGTACCTTGTGCATGTAACGAATGCTCTCCCTAAGCTGTAGGGATCGGAACAGAAAACCGAGACACCTTTGAGCCTTCGCCGTTCTGAAGACAGCATGTTCGGAAAAGTTGAAAGTGCAGGAACAACTTAGGTCAAGGTCACCTACTAGGGATTGGCTGTCGATGGGTGAGCCGCCGATGTATAAGGAAACTGGAGGAGCCTGGTTTTCGTGAGAAAAATACAATTATCTGCGGAGAATTTCGTCGCACAGGTTCAGAGCCATTCATCAAGAACGGCCAAGTCAGCTGAGATTTTAGGGATAGTTGCGTTGAGGTTGCCAGGTGAAGTAGTGTAGACTAGTTTGGTGTAGTCCGCGAACACGAACAGTGCTCCGCTGGGCATTTTTGGGGGCGTATCATTTATGTATAGGAGGCAAAGATGAGGGTCTAAAACACAGCCCTGAATGGCATCGCTAGTAACAGGCCTAGGGCTAGAGGTGTGCCCGTAAATCAAAGCAACCTGTGGACGATGAGGTAGGTAAGGTGAGAACAAAGAAAGTAGGAGGTCGATGATGCAAGATGATCGTAACTTTGTTAAAAGGTGAGGGTGAAGTACACCATCAAATGCTTTAGATAAGTCTAGATAAGGAACAACGAAAGATTTTTCACATTCTGCCGAGTCAGTGACAAGATTCAGAAAATAGTACTGACGAGTCACGCAGGACCGTGAACGGAGGCATCCATGTTGATTGTCATTGTTAAGGTTCAGGCTTGATGAGAAGGTAATTACGTGATCGTTATATATTTTTCCCATGATCCTGGATAAAATGGGGGTGCGGTTTACGAGGCGATAATTGGATATCCTATGTGAGGGTCCCTTTTTATGAAAGGGCACATTTACCGAGCGCGTCCAGTTAACAGGTACGGTGCTACCACTAAGCGAAAGAGTGAAGAGCTCAGGCAGCAAAAGAGGGAGATCCAGCCCGCCACTGACAAGAGTAATTGGCGGCAAGTCACCGGGGCTTAATCGAGGATAGGACTTACTGTTGGGTAATGGCTAAGTAATACTTCTGGCATCGAAGTGTATGGTAGAAAGGACAGAGCCAGCGGGGGATGAAGGTGGGGGAGTGGCAATGACAGTAGCTGGAGCCACGGCTGAGGCAAAAAGCGGCTTAGAGGCTTCGGCTAAGCAGGCATGGGGAGGTGCTAGATGAGTTATTACCCCCAATGAGGAGTTAAATGTCAGCCTTGATATCAGCGTTTCTAGATATGTGCAACTTTGGAAGAAGTTGCGACTTGTTTAAATGACTGAAAGCCTGAGCTTCCTAGTCACGAAGCCGCGTATTATCTGGTCTTTGAATAAGTGCAAAGAGGCGTTTTAAACGAATAAATTTGGAAAAACCGTTAGAAGTATGCAGTCACTTGAGAGGTTAACGATACTTCTTGTAGAGTGAGGACACAAGGGACCTTTTTTGAGTACAGCCTGCTAAGTATAAGACTACTTGTTTTGACGGTCGAAGAAGAAGTAGCAGAAAATATCTGCAGCAATCGAAGGGTCGTGGGTGAGAAAATAACCACCCCAGCCTTTTTTGCGAATAAGCTTGACTAGCAACGCACATTTTGGGCGTAAAAATGTACTGTTGGAGGGTTGCGCTGGATTACTAGGGCTTCTAAGGAGCAGTTGGCAGGTAACCTTTACATAGTCACTGCTGGAGAAATTTTATGGTACTAACACGCCTAGGAGAGACACCCCGTGGGTCAGTGTCAGATCTAGTATGTTTCCATTTCTGGTAGGTCCGGAAATATGGTTTGCCCGGCCATCAAGATAAATATTAATGATCAAGTTCATAAGATTGGTAGGATCAGAGAGGGCAGGCCAACAAACTCGAAGGAAATTAACGTCACCCGTAAGTAGCCTGGTTCCGGATGAGAGGAGAGAGAGGTATTCGAAAGACCTAGTAAGAAATGGAACCAAGAAGTCAGGCGACTTTGATAACTGATAATTGTACTTTCCTTGGCCGTGGCCCAGACACATGCAGAAGGCAAGATCAATCAATACAGCAGTAACTAACAGTGTGGGGTATTCTCAGTTTTGAAATTAAGGAATCACACATTAGCCAGAGTAAAACAGTTAACATGTGTAAAGCATGAGTGAACTAAAGTGGAGACGGTTACCAAGGGGATTTTAACCAAGTTTCCAATACAAGGAGGGTGTTGTGGTTAGCCGGACAAAAGTGGAAACTCTAAAATGAGCCATTTTGTAGCAAGTTTAAGAGTGCAGAGATCTCAAGGACGAGCAAAGCCATAGGCGTCGGACATCACAACATAGGGAGCGGGTTGAGGCAGGAATATTACACTATGTGTTTTTCGGGTGCAGAAAACTGGCTACGACGACTCGTGGCGTCCAGAAAAGGATGCGGAGGTGCAACAACTGGATATTTGAAGGATCACTTACTAGGAGTCAGATGAGGGAGTTGGCAAGAGATGGGTAAAAATATAGTCCTCATAGAGCTACAAACATGCGGCCAGAGATGCCTGCGAAATACAGAAGATTGATCCAAAATTGGGTAATTAATCGTGAGCAGGGCCTGTGATACAAATACTAGTGAGTGGGATGTGATAATAAGACAGGCACTTTTGTATTGGTAATTTCGGTACTCTTGGAAATTCACATGAAGCCAAAAAGCTTCACGAGGAATGCGGTAAACTTTTGCAGAGCGTGAATGATGTGTGGACGCGGAATGGACTTGCAAAGAGAAGCAGTCAAAGAAGCAGACTAATGGAGGCAAACGCTCTTGATGCGGCCAAGCAGGAGTTGAAAGAGTGTAGAGATAAAATTATATGTGTACGTGGTAAAAAGAATTATTAGTGAAATTCTGGTTGGCTACAAATGTTTGGTGTTTTGATTCATAAAGACCTTGGTTGCAGGTGATGGCATTCAGAATGGTGGGGTTATGAGGCAAAAACGGGCTAGGTTGACGACCTGGGCAGAGTAGGTGGGGAAAGCAGCGGCTAGGGTTAGATTCCTGTCATAGATGTCATAATGCAACGCAGAAAGAGTTGGACCTTTGGCGTGGAGTACTGAAAGTAGATGTTGAGCCGTTCTGGGGTGATGATCGGTGTCAGAAACCCGCTCTGCTATCCCGTGAGACTTTCATGAGGGGTTGCTATCCTGATTATAGGATTATGATCACTGGTCAGCCGTGTACGGTACCTCATTTAGCGTCAGCAAGCGTGAGTATAGGTTTAAACCGTTATCAATCCGATTGAATAAATCGCATAGTCCGTGCTGTAGTCCGGGATTAACCTCGAGTTGGCCGACGGCTGCCTAAGTAACCAGTGTGATCTGAAAGGGATCAGGATTGAGGCAGCCTGGAGGGTGTTCCAGCTGTGGGTCATTGTATCGCTTTAATACAAACCAGACAATGAACATTTTTTTTACCTGAAGACCAGCTGGCCGATCTTTAGGGGCTCAGCGGACGGAGGTTGGTAGTTTTCTAGGGTGGTTGGGTGATAGTGGAGACATAGAGAGATATCAGGTGCAGGCTTAGCCGGGGTGCAAAATAATTTATTTAGAAAGTGGGGGATGTTGAGAGGGGGCTCATTTGGGAACCAGTAATAAAACAATGGATGAGGGTGAGATGAGGAAGAAAAATGGGCGAAAAGGAAAACAGCAGTCTGGTCGTTGCGTCGGCTGTGGTCGAGGATGGCAAAATAGTGAAAAGAAAAGGAAATACTCGGTGTTAAGTTGAGGCTTTTCCATATGAAAGAAAACATGCTGGTATTCCGTGGGGTCATGAGAAATCAGAATTAACGGATTCCGGTTGGAACTTGGTCTTAACTCGCCATCAGCATGTGCTTAGACCAGTGAGTCATGGTTACCGAAGAACAGTAATCTGCAGGACGACTCCCACATACCAGAAATGTGCAAGAAAATTAAGACAAGGCCTCCGAGGTCTAGCCTGTGATAGGAAAATTATTGAAGGTAGGCACCTATCACTAGGGGAAAGAAAGGTTATTTTGGGGGAGCTAGTGTCAGTAGACATTCTGGTTGGGTAATTGGGTCAGCAACGTGGCAGACAAGGTATTCCTGAATTTGGTCATCACTATTGTTGTTTGGGCTCGAAGAGAGCATAGAAAAGGAGAAGTTGTGCATGGTAAACTATAAAAGTGCGATGGTTGCTTTCCTCGTTCCGTCAAACAATGAAAGCGAGGTTTAGGCGATAGATGTGAACCGTAGGCACATCAATATTGAGGTGTCGTCAGAGCAGGAACCACATAGTATAACTATTCCAGCTGTGTATTGGCTGCTGCATTGGAAATCGGCAAGCCAGTTAAGGGTTTTGCAGGGAACTCAAAAAAGTTGAAACTGAGTGGCAAGGTCGACGAGCATATGTGGGGAGCTCGGGCGGCGTGTAATCATCCCGCACTGGTTCAGACAGAAAAAGCTGAAGGCTACCTCGGAAGCTTTGGGTGTCCCATACGCAGGGTAGGGTCTAGGTTGCCATCAGAATGGGACAGACAGCATTGGCCGAAGATCTTCCTAGCCGGAGGTGTTTTTTTACTTTTTTTTTTTGCTTTCTATTTTTTACAGGGGAGTGGGAAAGAAAGCTTACACCTTAGGTTAACCTTCCCATTTTCTTTACAGGTGGCCCAATGGGTCCGAGATCAATAGGGTTGGCTGTTTCCCCTTTTTGCGAGATTGCCACAGACTGGACGAAAAAACCTCCAGGGTGTTGCTGCCGCAAGCTAAGAAAGGAGTGGAAAAGGGATGGAACAAACACTCAGATAGAGGCAACCTCTAGATTCCGACAATAACAGAGTCGGACGAGTTTTGGTATATACGCGAGCCATCTGGCGACTGTATCGCCGATTATGATATGCTGGGTAACTTTATGGGCATGACGACTTTGGTGAAAATGTATCAACACTGGCCGCCAGATGTTGCTTAAGCATTGGGCGGTTGGCACAGGTGAACCAATGAGCTTCAGCCAAAAGTCGCACACCGGAGATGAGAACTGAATAGTTGCAAAGATCTAGGATTCAGTAATCCGAGCACCAGGCCCAGCAGTGAGCCATAGTCAGGTGATGTCTACAGGGTTGGCATTGTTCGAACAGGGTTTTGACCTGGATTTTAGTTGCCAGCCGAGTATAGGTATGCAAGTTAGAGTGTAAAATAGCACGGCCTGATGAGGTGGGAGAAGAAGAGTGAGTGGAGCATACACAAAATAGTAATATATATATATATATATACATATATATATATATCTGTAAACATTGGCGTGATTATCAGACGGGCCAGGAGACACGGGTTGGACGCAAAAGACAATGACTCATTGTAGTCTAATAATCAAGATAGTCTCCATATTCTTCATCCATGTTTATGCCATTGCGGGTCATGCTGATTACAGAAGATGCATCTTGGATTATGCTTAGTGCTCCTTTAAACTGTTCCAGAGTGCAACACGGTGGCAGAGCTTCAAGAAGCTTATTCCTGAAGCTGGGATGGGTGACCAAGGGATATCTAGATCTGATTGACAGCCTAGACTGAGGGGCCGTAATGGTGAATTTTCTGTTACGGAGGGAGTAAGGAGTCTCACTAGAGAAGCCAAGTGGGTTATCAGATGGGTGGAATTTTGAGTGTGGAAGGTTGAAGAAGAATGGAAGATTGTGCTTGATAGGACGTAACCATAGAGGTTCAAGCCGGAGTAGTTCGCACCTAGCTCTGTATTTGAGGTTGGAAGAGGGGCCAAGTAATTTTCTAGTTTAGGATCGTTGCACTTCCATTTTATTGACCCGGTCAGCCTTTCGCATCAAGGTAAGGACCTGGGGGAAGTATTCCAACAGTTACCTGGCGTGTGTCTCGAAAATCAGGAGCCTGCTGTCCTGAGTACGGTATGTTCCGAGGATAAGTGTAATCGTCCTTCTGACTTTGACATTTTGGGTCTATGTTGTTGATGGAGGTTGGGGGAACGGGAATAATGCAGGCCCAGGTCTTTCACCAAGTGAGTAGTGAGGCTCTGAAGGCCATTTATTGTGAGGGACCAGGTGGAATGTGGCTTTTGTAGGAGTAAAGAGAGCTCTTGGTTGCCGGAAACTTTATCAGAGGTTGAGTAAACCATTCATCGAGGGACTTCAAGCCTGACATAATATCACTGTGGGCTTGGTTCAGGGCGTTCGCCCCAAAAGTGTGGGCCAGCTTTATGTCATCAGCAAAGAGGAGCGTCGTGCCATGACGCACCACTTGGGAGACGTCATTTATGTACATGAGAACTAAGAGAGGGCATAGAACGCCACCCCGTAAGACCCCGTCACTAATTTGTTTGGGCCGAGAGAAGGCCCCACTGGCGATGACGGTTCGAGAACTTTCGGAGAGGTAGGATGATAGTCAGGAGAGAAGGGGGTCGGTGACTCCAAGAGATTTAATTTTTGTCGGTAAGGGAATGTGCAATATGCGATCGAATGCCTCAGTCATATCGAGAAAGATGACGATGATTGACTTGTCGCTGTCTGCTTTGAAAGTGATTAAATTGAGGGAGTCTATTTGACATGTGGGGCATAAACGGGGCTTTAGGAACCCGTGCTGAGCTGGGATGATAAAACTTGGACAAGTCAGGAAATTTGTGAGCTCGCCCTTTACGATCCTCTCCATGGGCCTGGAAACAATCGAAGTGTGGTTTATGGGGCGATAGGAGGGTTTGGATTTGGATAGGAATTTCCTGATTTTGGCCGTGGTAAATGTTATGGTTGGTATCGCGTCCTAAGTGAGCATCGGGTAGCATAATGGCGGAGGGTTAGCGTCCGTAATAGGAGCTGAGGGGAAAAGGCAATTAAAAGCCTCAGCCATATAATCTAGCAAATCAAGGTGGGTGTCATTCTGGAAGAGGAATGGCATATTGATTTCAATGCCGCGCGAGTTGCGAGATTTAGCAGTCTTGAAAGGAGCTCCACTTTATGAGGTTGTTGTAGTGCGGTTCTTCCTTGCTTTTTGAGTTTATTTTCAGCTGCTGCATTGAGATCACGGCAGATTCGGCTTATTACGAAAGTCAGAAAGAAATCTCGATTCTTAAGGAATGGGTTCCGAAGCTGACAAATCATTTGTCGACGTCTGTCAGTTTCTGTAGTCTTGGCTGTAATATGCAGGTTGAGGCAAAGCAGTTCATGGAGGAGGACAAACGCGTTGCGCTACCGATACAACACACGATTACAAAGACTAACAAATGTTTTAGTTGAACAAGTACGAATTTGATGACGCCATTTGCACCGCCTATGTACACCGTCTGCGCGTCGTTGTGCTCCTTCAATATACTCGTTGTTCCGCTCGGTGTTTTGAGTTCTGCTCTTTTGCGCGCTGCCGAGTATATTCGCTCACGTGTCACGAACCGAGGACCGAGGGCTATAGACCCTACTCGAGAGCAGGCTCGGACTTAACCTCGGAGAATTTGCAATACCTGACATAGAACACATCAGTTGCTCTTTGCGGATCGGATGTAAGGAAGAAGTGAGACCAGTCAATGCCCCGGCGGATGGTAGGCAACTGTGCCCAGTTATTCAGTCTGTAAGTGTTTTGGTTTTGGATTTCAACGACTTCACTGAGCATGGTTCTTGAGTAGCTGTGAAGAGACATGTGACCTTTTTGTGGTCACTACCGGGAAGGTTTTGTGCGCCTGAGACGTTCACGTCAGGGAGGCCATGAGTGAAGACTAAGTCAAGGATATTTTTATGCTTTGTCGGAGTGGAGGCTTGCGGTGTTTAGAGGAAAATGGGATAAATGATAGGGGCAGTCTTTCTATTCCACCAAATACCGGGAGTGTTGACGACTCCTGCTATGACCTTTGAACTTGAAGATAGAGTAGAAATGTACTCGAAGGCCATAATAATATGTGGAAAATCGGAATAGCTAGAAGTAGGCGCTTAGTGGACGCACAGAATGTGCAACATGTTTAAGGAGTTTGGAAGGATAGCCAAAGACAGTCGTGGATGCACTCGAGCACTGGGTGGATGAGGAGGGTAGCAGTAAATTTATTTATTGATGCAAGACAACCACCGCCTCGGCGGTTCACTCTGCCTACTCGAAAGAAGTTATAGCCTACCACGGGGACAACTTCAGTTGGGATGTGATCGACTAACCACGTTTCTGTCACCAGAACCATGTCAAAGCTAGAAGCTAGCGCATGTTTCCTCAGGTCATTATTTTTGTTCAACAGCTAACGGGATTTCAACAGTGGATGGGAAACTCTGCCTGCATCTTTTGGGTCACAGGGCGCTAGGGCTCCACCTGAGTGCAGCGGATGACTATTGGGGCCGAGTAAGCTTCCGGCAGCTGGGTTGTCAATCGGGAGGATGTCAACAGGTGCAGTAGTACCTGGGCTGGGGAGATAAGCAGGTGGGTTACATAGTAGTGCTTTGTATGGGACTGTGTGGTCGCTTTTATATGTAGCCTGGTTGACGGATGTCAAGTCTGTGGATACATCAGAAGGATGGCTGCCGCAGTATGCGTGTTGGGTGAGACATTCTGGAAGACTAATGGGGAGCCGCATGGGTTGCGACTGCGGGTGAGTAGCCCCGGTTCAGCGATCGAAGGATACGAAGGCGGTGTCTAACGGAGCCTTTGGATGGAAACCATGGTAAAATCGAGGGAATGTTATAAGGGGCGACAGTGGTCTGTACGTGGGCGAACATTTTCAGTAGGAATACCGTCGGTGACCAATAAACACTCATGACTTCTGGTAGAGATTAATACTGGATGGTCAGGTGATTTGGTAATGCAGGATAACAGATCTGGAGGAGGTCATGGTGACTCTAGTTTGGACCTTCGGGGCAAATAGCGTATAAATCGGGGGAGAGTTACTAGGGGTGCTAGGGGGTCAGTATGGGGGTGGAGGGCAGAGGTGGGTGAGAGCAGCCATGGTTTTGCTAGCGGCCTGGTGAGGAGGGTGACGGATGGCAGAGCAAGTAGGATTGGAGTGAGATGGGAGTGGCAGTTTGGATAGAGTCTGTTGAAGCGTCAGTCATTTCACAGGGATCCAAGGAATGAGTAAAAGGAGGTGGAGTGGTAGCAAAAGAGCTGCTGATGAAAGAGGCTGCGGTATAAAGGGTCAGTCGGCATAGTGTGCACTGGTGTCAGAGTAGAATACGGCGGTGTTGAGTGGTGAGTGGAGAGAGTAAATTGAAGCTTCGAATGGGTAAGAAAGAGCATACTACGGGGGAACGGAAGGGTCAGGCGCTGGCCACTTGTTGTGGTACCAGTTTGCATCCAAGCTGGTAACTCGTCGTGATTGACCGGGGTTTGTTAGAGCTAGCGATACAGGCGGTAAATTTGGTGGAAGGTTTGTGATGTGGTACTGCTTCCGCGGGCATGATGGAGGCTGCCTCTGAGTGGATGGACGTGGTGCGTAGCAGTTGGGCACGCGGATCTCCGAGAGGCCTAACAGATGCACTAATGGGCTAGCGCCAGCGTGGGCGACGATATTTCTTAGGTAAGGCCGTGGCGGAGGACGCGGATGGGTAATAGGCCGGCTAGCTGGAGGGTGATGGGTCATAGGTCGGCTGTCGATTGAAGCTGGGAAGGTGGCGATGTCAGTGCAGGGGAGGTCTTGGCCATTAGGAGCAACAGGTGATGGAGGCAACGTTGTGGCCGAAGCACCAGGAGACAACGTTGCAGCTATCTGGTTGGTGAGAGGTGACCCTTTGGAATCTGGTGATTTGTTCTCTTTTTTGGCGGATGGACCAGGGTATGACTAACTGCTGACTGAGAGGAGGGGCTGTATTGCTCGGCTGTGGGTCGACAGTGGTGGAGAGTGGAGTGCAACTTGGAGACTTTTGGGGGGACTTTGTGGTGCCTGGGGAGAACTGAACGAATCTAGGTCCACATTTTGCTCTGGTTCACTGGTCAGCAGGAGTGTTGACGAGTTATTGGCAGTGAGAAATTGTCCAGGCGGTTTGGGTGGCTCTGCATCGGGGGGTGGTGGGAGCCCTTGCTTGCCGGCTTTTAATCCAAGGACCTCCCTCCGCAGCGACGTTCTGTCAGGAGTAATTTTTATATTTTTAAATGAGATGGCTCTCTTTCTAATGAGTTCCGCGGCAGTGCTTTCTTCTAGGAACTGAAACTGTAGCGGGCACATGCCATGAGCAATGACTGTTCGACCGGGGAAAGGGACAAATGATCTAGAATAATTAAGGCTACGGCATTTTTGGAATTTTTATCCTCCTACGGACCTCGGACTCAACTGAGTCCAGGAGGTGGCTAGCTGATGGGAAACATTCAGTGTTTGAATGTTCTGAGGGATCGACCATTTCGCAAGTGGCAACAGCATGGTCAGCGCACCATCCATAGATCGTAAATATCTCTTTAGGGACAATTAATTTTGCTGAGGAGCATTTTATTTGTTACTGGCCTCATTGTATACTTCTCGACCAGTGGTACTGAACAAGTTATCGAGGAGGCAGGAAGTCTGGAGTGAACCCGATTTTCCACTCAGTGAGGGAGGCGATAGGCAGAGGATTGAGGCATGGTATCCCACAAAATTCTGATAGAAGCGGATTTGTAAGTCTGGTGCTAACCTCAGATTTTGTTGTTCAGAAAAAAGCCCTGATTTATTTTAGATGTTGGAGATACCTTGAAAAGCTGTTTGTAAGTTGTTTCCCCAGATACCTCAGTGGAAGCAGTACTAATAACAGCATGCTTCACGACGTGGTGTAGAGCAGCATGAGCAATACGCGAGCAATACTCTCAACCAACATAAAGAGCGGTGACTTGGGAGCTGATAGGGAGCCCGAGAAAATCAGGGACATAATTAAGCGCCACATGTAAAAGTGGGGTCGTGAGGTAGAGTTCCTTGACATCAGCAAGGCACCTATCACAATGGTCCTTAGAAGATCATACCTCTTTTGAAGATACCTGATCGTTGAGAGTGCTTTCAGACGGCCAGGGTTCCATTTTCACAGTATTTTCCTCCAGAAATATCTTGGCAGAACTTTCCGATTGTTAGTTACCCTGACATCAAACGACTGGGATCTGATGGTCTTGCTGGCCAGTGGCCTGAATAGTTTCGACTCGTGCTCTCGGAGAACAGAGCTTCGCCTGCGGGTTAATGGCGGCTTGTCTATAGCTGACAACCCATTTAGCTATCTCATTGTTTCATTCAATCTCCCCCGCACTCTCCTTAGCCTCAGTGAGGATGAACCTAGCTTTGCCAGCCCGTCCTAATAATGCAGTCTTCGTGGTTCCAATACCGTTCCCGTGAACTACTACTGGGGAGTGAACTTCTCGAACTAACTACAGAGCCCTTGCTTGGACTACGTAATTTAAGTGAGATCGCGTTAGGGTCGTGTACAGCGTCGATAGCACCCCAGAGCCCCTTGATACGAGCTTTCTGTGCAGCTGGCGCGCTGCTCTATCTGACTCGTTAGCAGCCTGCGGGCATAGTAACAATGATTTAAGTTCGTGATTACCGACAGACCCAGGTCCCTGACCTGTCATTCCTGAACCACTGGCTCTAAATTGTCCGGGTTGAAATGACGGATTCCTTGAGCTACTAGGCCTCGGCGTTTTGCCAGGTTCCGTGGCAAGTACCAAGCAAAAGTCCGCTGGTAGAAAAATCTAGGTCCAACGGAGCCTGATTAGATCCTAAGCCACCAGAACATTTACGTCACCCTCGAACATGAAGCGGAGCGATATTACAAACCGAGCCTAGGCCTGCAACCAGATCAGTTGCAGTACTGGACCAGCGCTGATTCCTAAGGGACCTCCCAAGTTGATTTCTCCGTCGAGGGCTTGGTGCTCTCAATGATGAAGTAGAATCGGAGGTCGACCAAGTACGCTTTGGGCTATCCTATTCACCCTGCAGCCAAGCTTATCCCGCAAACTCATATGGAGGCCACCGGTGGTTCACAGTATCGGGCTCCATTCGGAAGTCCAGGTGGAAAAACTCCACTTTCCGTCCTCGGATTACCCTAATTGTTGCAGTGCAACAAAGCCCAGTAGGTTTTTGAGAGACCTTTGTGAATGCTTGCTGTTCACTGGCGGTCAGAAAATTGTCTTTCAACTGTCTTGGGTAGGCACAACGAAAAATGTTTTTATGACCTTGAGTGCTACTGATGGCAGGCTAACACGCCGGTAGTTTGTCACCTGTGTAAAGTCCACATCTGTCGAAGATTGTTCACTCGAGTGTTCATATATGTTTGATGACGATTTTCGGCCTGGTTTTCCCTTCTTTTTTCGCGATAAACGTTCTGTGGTCGCCGTACAGTCTACGCTTGGTGCATAAACCTTTCCCTTCCATAGTCCTGCTTCCTTAATGATATAACGTTTCGGACTTTTAATATTATCGTGGGCCGAGATGTCTGTAGACAAGTTTGTTCCTTTATTACTCGGTTCTCTTTGCTCGCTCGCGTTGGTGGATCACAGACGTTTAGCTCCCTCACGTTGATTTTTGTCCGCCCTGCTGAGGAAATCATCTTTGTGTTCCTTATCGAGAGCACAAAACCTTCTTCATATATTCGGACCACTGGACAGGTACCTTCTGCTCACTCTTTTTTGGTCAACTCTTCCCCCTGTACTGACTTTGGTCCTCATTTTGGCAGCTTTTCAGATGGATAGTGACTGACGTGCACCGCCGAATTTATGATTTCAATGTTCTTGCATTTCAAATCAAAAATGGGACCGTAGAGTTGGCAGAGCAAACTTGTATTGACTTGAGTTTTACGTCGATTCCAGCTCCAGGTTGCTACAAAGCTTCAAGGTGCCGTTCAGAAACAGCCAAGCTCGTTAGTTAGTAAATCGGGCATCTTATTTGTGAGCGGACTTCACCAGGAGCAGGACGTGTGCACTTTCTGTTTACAGTTCATTGGTACTCTCTCTTGAAAACGATGCGGACGATAAAAAACAGTGAGGCGACTACAAGACCGAGCCCCTCAGAAGGTGGAAGCGAATTTGATGAGGTCCTATTTGGAACCCGCAAGTCCCTCTTGATGTATTTTCTGTTCGCGGCCTCAGGCTTATCTAATCCAGTCGGCGCAGTCATTGTCCCAAGTTCAATCTGTTGTTTGGTGAACTAGAAGATCACCGCCTCAAAGAGGAACTAGCGCAGAGTTTCGAGGTGCTTAAGGAAAACCAAATTATGTGATAGGAAATTTGCTTCCGATTTTCACACCTAAGTTCGAACTCCTCGAGTCGGAACCGAACCAGAAAACCTAAGAATTCTGAAGGGTTTGAAGATTGCCGGACTCTTTAAAAAGTTAGGGTGGAGTGCCTCTATGCAGTCCCTGGACTCAAAAGGCTGTGATAAACGAGTTTGTGGAGGCTTTCTGTTGCGCACGGAGTTGATATAAGACTATTTCATAAATCCTTACGATTAAGGTGAGAAAAAGACCGATAGGAAGTACCCCAGTCACTGATTATCAAATGCGGCCTCCCACTTCATCGTTAGTGGGGTAGTCTACCAAAAATGAAATTACTTTCTCTTGATTCCGGAAAGTCGCGAACTGGAACATCATTCGACGGTTCAGCAAGTACTTCACCTTGAAGGACATGGATGAGGGCCGACGCTTATCTTTTTTGTTTCCTTACCAGAAGGGAGGCGTTGAATTCAAATAAAGAATGCTTGATGCCCCCACTTGGAAAGTGACATCAAAGAGCTTGCGAGATACTGAAGGAATCCTTGGCCACCCCCATGAGGCAACATGACCACTCCCAGATGGTCCAGTGACGGATCCAACTACGACAGGTCGGACTCAGAGGCACTATGGACACCGGCCCTTGGAATGGATAGCTGCTTGGTTGCTCCCAAAAAGGTGAACTGTTATTCCGGTCTCAACTCGTTAGCAATCCTGAAGCAGAGTCAGTGGCCTTTTGTGCCTTCTGCAGAACAAATGGGCTGGGAGTGTCCAAAAACGGTCGAGAACCAAGGTTAGGCAGGCCAGTGGAATTCGTGTCCCCCGCTAACGGGCTCGCTGGTGGTCTTCTCGGACAAATGGCAAGCCGAACTAAGACAACCGGCCGGACAAACCAAGCTACTGGCAAACCAGGCTCGTTCTAACATGGGTCTATCAAGTTACAAGTACTTTCGGCAGAACGAGATGCGGCCTCACACCTGCTGGAGGATGATGGGCACACTCGCGAATACTATTCCAGAAAGCCTCGGAGCCCAACAAAAAAGGCTAGGTGGGCCGAAGCCAAAAGGATGTGTTATGCCCCATATGTCTGGAGAGAAGTCTTTAAGCTGGTGGCTGCAGATCACAAATCGTGTGCGGTTTCCAAAGCTCTGGCTGTTGGTATTACCAACTGCCCCACATAGCCACGCCGGGTCACCCAGTATCACCCAGTGCAGTGAGTGGGAACCACTGCGGGGTGCCCGGTATGCAACACAGTGGCGAATGCCTTGGACTTCCGTCTGTAGAATCGCGGCCGGATGAAAGGAGTTTGTTGCACAGCACTGCCCCGCCAAGTTATTCTGAACCGCCTTCCCATCCCCATACACCCCACTTCTATTGACCTTGGTATACCCTACCCCTGTTCCTTTAACTTCTCGGAACAGGCTCAGTTTTTAACCGTCAAGGCCAGGCGAACCCTAGGCCTGGCACATCGATGTTTCCTGCTACCCTCCAGTCGCCTCGCCATATATCTTTCACATACAATACCACTTCTTGGATACAGCCTGATTATCCCCAGTCACTGGCCACATTTTTCAATTACGTCCTTTGAGAACGCGCAGTTTACTTTCAACAAAAGGCTCTTTGGGGTATCCGTAACTCTAATGTACCGCCAACTTTGTGAGCTCCTGCACATTGAGCCTGTGTGGATTCGCCACACGAGGCTCAGATTAGTTTTCCTCTTTAAGCTATTTCACAACCAAGTCTACACTTCCCATCATATGTCATTTGCTGCCCCGTGATTCTATTCCCTTCGTCACTGCGCCTTTTCTCTTCCTGTCCCTCAATTGAATCTTAATCTAAGGTCCCGATTCTTCCTGCCGGCCTATTCCGAAATCTGGAATAAACTTCCCCTCAATATATCCAGTGCCTCTCCATTGTATGCTTTTAAGTATGCGCCTCTTGTCCTCCTAGCTGTCCCTGATGCTCTACTGCCAGCCAATAAAAGTGTCGCCGAGGGTATAGCCTTTGAAGGAGTCCTCACTCTGCAACCTTGTTACCTCTGCGCCCCAAGCCAATACCTACTATGCATACCCAAACCTTCCCTTTACTCAGAACCACGATCTATGTTTATTGCCACCCCTGATCTGCAGTGGATTTATCTCCTTCCTTCGGGGCGGTAACTCTGCCTATCCCACATCCATCTGTGTCCATCCTGACTCCACCTCTGTTCCTATCTTGCCTCATTTAGTAGACCACATCACCGTCCATACTGCCTGTGCCCACGGTAATACAGTAGGTTGTAGCCTATCACACGTTCCACTATCTCCCAAGCAGACTTAGGGGCTCGCTACGTCGATGAACCCTTGTTTCGCCATTTTTTAGCCTTCTCCTTTCGGCAAGCTGTTGATCCTCAGCTGGGGCATACCAAAGCTGTGCTTGTCCATCTCAATTCCCCGTCCAGTGATCCACGAAGACGGTCAGTCGCTTCGGGCGCTGTACCCATCAATTCAGTGGAAGATGCTTCTGGTGAGCAATGTTGTACCGCCCGTTGGCTCTGCTATTCAAGGGCTCCCACTTCTTGGCCAATCACTCCTGGATCATAGGGCATTACCGTGGCTACTCTGCCCAAATGTATAACCATGAATGATCACTCGTGCCATCGCAAATGGTGCAGGCTCGATCGGATTCACAGCCTTGGCCAGCGCACATCGGGCATGCAGGCCGCATGCAATGATGTACTGGCGCAACTAGGTTGACGGACCGCACCCCCTGTCACCGAAAACGGTTTCCAAGTTTAGTGTCCAGCTCACCGCCAGTTTCACTCACCAGCACCGCTAGCGGATTACGGAACACCATTTTGGGGCCCATATCGCTGCCCGTATTGCCCTGTGTTCGACAACGACTGTTTTCCTTCCTTCGAGCTCGCTCTCAATATTGACGTTACAACCTGCACTTTCATGCCCGAGAAAAGTTTATCATTGCATTATTGCTTCTAAAAGCATGTAGATTTCATCCTCGACTGCCAAATTCTCCTTTATTTGACACACTGTGATCGCCTATGTAAATGCTCTGCGACCTCCAAGGCCTGCGCTCCCTGCTTTTAAGTCTCATTCCCCTTCTGTCCCATCCGTAAACCTGTCCATTCCTCATGTCAGAACTCACTGCTATTACTCATTCACTGGCACGTTTGTTGTCGCTATTCTTTTCCTCACCAAACCCACCAAGTAATATTCTCCACCGTCTTCCATCATTCAGTAGCATGATTACTGACCATCTGATCTCTCTATCAGTCCAACTGTTTGCCTACACAGTGTCCTTTCATTGCTTTATTCTGACTTTGCAGTGCACCAAGACTCCATCACCAATTTGCACCCCAGACATATTTACCGTGCAGCTCCGCCATTGCTACTACCTCAATGCCCCTGTCAGAATGGTCATCAAAGGACATCCACTGACCATCCACCCATCATAACATCACTATTGCACCCTGTCACCCGTGCAATTGCTTTTCAACGCATTCCAGATGGTTTAATCGCCCAACTGTCACCTTAATTTTGATGGTGGCATTACCCATCCATCACACAGCAGAAACCTAGCTGATCGCTTACCTGGCTTCGTTCGAGCTTTCTCTCACTATTTTGGAGGTCTCTGTTTCCATCAAGCTGTGCCGTTCGTTTGACCCTTTTATTATGTAAATAACTCCGTGAGTAACCAGCTTCCATGTAGCTCCACTATCCACGGAGCTTGAATTATTTAACGCTGTAGCTGTTGTTACACTCTAGTCTTTTCCGTTACATGCCACGCAGCTCTGTTCGACGGTAGTTTCGCAGGGTACACTTGATAAAATGTTCAACGAATGCTGGGCACCTGCCTGTCATCCACTCTGCCACCTAGTCTGTTAACTATCCACCCTTACCATAGCCGAAGCTATGTACACCCATACTGATTTGTTATTCTTTTTTCGCGCTGATGTTTCGACCACCGCAATATAAGCAAACAGTTTGCTTCACGCTACCTATTTTCCCCCGGCCTTCCCCTCATAATCACTTTGGCGGTCTCATCCATCCATGGGTTCCACTCGCTCGCCTTATATTAGTATCCGCCAGTGTCTAACCACCAGTTTCTGCTGCCACCTCTGCCGACTGTTTAACCTTATTCTGAATCCGATGTCTCTTTCTTGCTTCTAGTATAGCAGTCATCGGTCCAGTAGCTGTTGCCTTACCTTTGTCGTGTGATCTGTTTATCGAAACGGTCATTAGGTCACTTATCTACCGCCTACCCCTTTATCATTTCCGCACGCTATTCGCTTCTGAAATCACCACATAACCCACTTTGAGCTGTTTAACTGCTACGATTCCATATCCTTTCTGTTACTCCGTAACACACTTATATCAACGGAAGTAAACCGCCGAACACTTGCGGGACTAACTCTAGCTGTTTCTACTATCACCGCTTATGAAATCTGTTCTTTCATTCGTCGGATCTGTTGGTCTCTTCCTTTATGATTGACTACCTCGGCATCTCACCTTCAACTTTTACCACCACACCGGCCTTTGAATCATGCAACTTTGCCTCTGATGATCTATTCCTGTACAAAGTCGAGTTTCCTATCCGTGTATTTTCCACACTCCGCAGCTTACAAACGACCCTTTGAATTTCCCTTGATGAACTCTTCTTTTCCTCTTTCCTCTCCGTAT
The DNA here is from genome assembly GCA_948099385.1 of Fasciola hepatica. Classification (NCBI taxonomy): domain Eukaryota; kingdom Metazoa; phylum Platyhelminthes; class Trematoda; order Plagiorchiida; family Fasciolidae; genus Fasciola; species Fasciola hepatica. The sequence goes on from CANUEZ040000011.1 coordinate 2,013,187, forward strand.
TTTAACGGATATCTTTTAATTTCGCTGAACCTTCTAATGTTGCCGTTATTTCCGGTACTATAGATATATGTAAACTCATACACGATCCCCCTTTTTAATCTACCCCAACCGCCATTAGCCAAATGCTCAATCTGACCTTGACCTTCAAAAATGCCGAGCATTTTTACCCTTTTAATTCACTTTAACACTGTCAATGACACTATGTATACGCATAATTTACTCTCCTGGAAATCCCTATTCTGACGCCACTTGAATCATCTGATCGTGCTTAATAGCGTACTTTGGGCGCATCCAAAATATACCATTATCACTACGAATATATGTCTTCCTTGACTATCAACCTGAAGCTCAACTGATTGAAGCCGAGCCCTACAACCCTTGGGTTAGCTTCCGCGAAGTGGCCTTTTGACGACCAAGACTCTAGAGGCTGCCCAGGACAGCCGGAGTAGTCAGCGAGGAGTTTGAACTGATGAAACTGAATGGCATCAGGTCAATCAGTTTTAAGTAGACTATAGTTATCCAGTAGTCCCCCGCACCCAAGCTAAGCTCCAGTGGTGAATACAGAAAGTGGCCCTACTAGGAAGACCTTCTATCAAAACCGTAAATGAGAAAGTGATACCGCCCATCGAATGTGATGTACCCGAGGCCAGCTTGGTTTTAGATCAGAGACTGGGCTGCAGTAAACACTCCTACTCAGTTCGTGCACGGATCCACGGGGTAGCATTTGGTCCTACCACATTCAAAAGGCCTAATTCCTCATCGGTGAACCGGACGACTCAGAGCGGATCACTGACCACTGACGAAATGCAGAGTGTACGACGCGAAACTCGGGGACACGCAGCTATTGGACAATTGTGTTTCAATTTAGGACGCAGAAGACACAGTTTGTAGAATCGGGGACATGCTTGCACAGGGATACCTAATGATTTCTCTAACTCTGTGGAATGAAGTGAAGACGGGGTTCAGCAATTTGTGGTGTGCGCAAACGAGGTCCGCCAGCTTGAAACTTCATTTGACATACAACAAAACTGTGGGATGAGGCGCACAAAGGCAAAAGTTTAAACTTCAGCCACTGTATACCCGTTGAGAGTACTCATGTAGCGAATGGGTTGCGACTACCAGCTTCGGCAGTGCCTACCGCACAAAGCTGTTCAAAACCGGGAGAAGCCGGAGGAATAGCGTGTCGTCCTCAAAAGCGCAGTCAAGAGTAACTGTAAGCCGCCTTGTTAGGGTCCTGATACTAAAGCTGATCTTGTGGGCATTTATTTTTGGTTTCGCAAGTAGGAGGCGGCCTTTTCAGCTTACGTAGAACAGACTTTTATGCAACTGATACAGTTATCTTGCGGTTACTGTGGTGGCCACAAGGAGATCCGTCAGTGACGCCGGACGAAATACTAGATGACACGTTACTTTTCCGGGGTTCTTTTCTCAACTTTTAGCGCCAACTTAGCTTTGCTTGGGGCTGCTAGGGATTTTGGGATAGGCTGATGGTGGTCTGTCCAGTAGACCGTGGGAAGGAATTTCTTCATGTCGGTGGTTGCCTTGTATCTTCCCCAGACAGCGCTGAAGCCACTTCTTTCTTGGGCGGGATAAATGAATTACAGATGCGCTCTGGCTTCAAGTCAAGAAAATTGGTATCCAACCCTTGAAAAGTTATGCCTTTATCCCCGGACTTTGTCGAAAAGGGTCAGTTCGGTTGGGCTCACCCAGAAGGACAGCACCGGTCAGAGAAAACTAAGCCTTCACCGGGGTACGGTCCCGCATGAATTTAACTTTCTGCTTCAGTTGCCTGACAGAACCTTGGAAGAGAGAGGCTTTCCGTCGAAAGTCTGTTTCCTACCTGACTCACTTAGACTGGTGGCCCCCTTATTCCTCCCGTCAAGGCAATAACGGCAGAAGATACGTAGACTGAAATTAGTACAGTACAACCCACTCGGCCGAGAGGGTACTGCTTCATGGAACAGTTTGGTATAGTTCATGAACAGCTTCAGTAAAATAAGGGCGCTCAGGCTTGCACTTAATGAGACCTAACAGGGCATCGGATGCACTCAGTTGCATTTGTCCTGTGACGCTTCAGAAATCGAATGCGGTGTAGTGTCTTACCCGAGAAGAGTTCCCGAAGACAGAACCTCAAAAACATGTTACGACGGAAGACCCACAATGGGTCTGGAACTAATAGAACCTCAGGGGTTTCCTAATGAATGTCAATAAGTGGCCTCACCATTCACTGCCTCTTCCTTGTTCCAGTCTTGTATATCTCTACCAACCAGCCATTGTCTTCATCAACTAATTTTTGTCACCCGTTGGATAACGCTTAGTCGAGCCATCACGTTCTTTGTGGCAGTTACGTGCACGGCCTCCATAAGAGCTACGATCAATAATGACTGCGCGATCTGTTGAATTGTTGTGTTGCCGTACTTTTCGAATGCCGCATAATACGTGGTCCCGCCTCATCCGGCTTTCCTTTTTATTCTATTGTGGATTGACATTTGTACGCCTTTGGTTGAATGAGAGCCAGAAATAGTCCAATTTGGGACAATAGAGTAATTCGGTTGAATTATCCGCGAAGGGATTGCCACTTCGGGAAACATTTGAAGTTCCAGTGGGTAAAGACCCGCTGTAGATCTGCCGCCGTATCGTGTACCATGCAGTTCTGTCCTCGGGAACTCTTCACAGGTACTCCACTGCACCGCCTACGGTTCCTGAGGCTTCACAGGATATATGCCTCTCGATGCATCCTATCTTTTGCTGGGTCTAACATCAGCCCCGTGTCGTCTGAGGTTTCTGCTCTGCTGGACCGCAGAGCTTTCGACATAAAACACAGAACAACAAATTGCCCAAGTTTCCTCAAGGTCATAGTTATTGAATTTTAGAATGTGGTTAAGTAGGCATGAACGTGCTTTATATGCCTCAATAACCAACACCGAGCTGTGGCTTGTCGACCCAGATGGGAGCAAGATGCGGCTAAGAAGATTGTCCGGGAAGGCATCATCGCTCGACGTACTAAGCTCAGTCAGCTCTATCAGAAAACAATCCGAAGCTGCCCCTGACCTACCGAGTACCTGAGCCCAACTGGAAGCCAGTTCGTTTGAGCGTAGCCGCTGTGAGAGTGTTGACCCGCAGTGGGGTGAATAGAGCTTCAGCCCTTGTGGGTAGCGGATCCGACACGACATTGATGGAGGAGAGTCTCTCGAGGAAACATCAACTTGTGGGGACCCCAAAATCAATAGTAATGAGTACGGTGGGTGGGGCTCGTTTCATGGCTGCGGATCGTGTGAGACTGTAACTCGTCTCTCTAGAAAACAGCTATTATATCGAGTCCATGGAGCCACTCACGCCAAGCGATTTGTGGATACGAAAGCCGAAGTCAGAAGATTCGATTCTATCCAGATGGCCTCATATTCAGGGTATAAGAATCCTAAGCTGAGAGAAGTATGAAGTGCTAATTCTAGAGCAAAACATTGGTGTGATCTCATTTGAATTGAATGGAGCGTGCATGGACGGGGAGTCAATTTTTGGAATCACATAATGAGTCTTCCAAAGCTAGTCCGTAGGTTAACACGGCTAACCTTTAGGACAAGGACGAGTGGTCCGAAGTATGAATTTTCGGTATGAGTATTAGGACATTTCGCTTCCGGGGAAATTTCGTCCTGTTATCCAGATACAATACCATATTACTCATATCAAAACAAGGTTGATTTGCACATTCTACGATGGTGAGTTGTGGAGTGGAAAACTTCATAATTATATAGAAATCCTAAACATATGACAAAAACTCGAAACCCGAGCTCAGCACGCGACATGAGAAAGCAAGTACACGAGTAACACAGATAACACGAGTTCTGATAAGATCGCGCCTTGGATGCAAATAAACAAAGATTTGCTAACAAAAGGGACGAACGCCGTATTTCATTGACAATTTTCAAGAAGCCAGGGTATGGTAGTGTCTTTGGATGGTTGCTCAGAGCACAGCCCACCAAAATTCGTCCGATCTTAGCAAAGTCAAGGCTTTTGATCTAGGGTACAGAATAATAAGGGAGAACTGAGATCGGTTAGAACTGTATCGAAAGCTCAACGCGTCATGGGAAGTGTTTTGGCAAAATGTCGTTGTTTATTAACACAGCTTGGTCAAAACTAATGGAAAGTGGTCGAATTTGTGGTCACCATGGATACCCTTCTTCAAGACTGGTTTTACAACCAAGTGAAACTTGAAGCCTCTTTTTTGGTGATCGAAACGTCGACAACTTACCGGCTATTTTGACTACTTCGTGTTATTGATCAACAAAACTCTACTAATGGTTACTGATTCTCACTGTCTCCCTAGGTCCTGCTATTAGTGCACGCAACTACTGCTGTTGTTGTCTGGATCTGGAACTCGTGAATTCGTTCTTATAGGTGGCTAACCAGAGATGGGCACTCAGGACATTACGATGATCTAATGAAAACCAGTGACAAGCACGCCAGTCATTTCGAGCGTGTACCCGTTACTCATGTGAACTTGTGTGCGTGCACAACACGAGGGGAATTGTAGCTTTAAACGGAGGCGCCACAGTGAGGTTGCGTGTGTGCACTGCCTTGTTTTTAAACATACTGTATTTTGTTGGATGGCCGAGTTCTTGGCGTCGAGTAACCCGCCTTCCCCCTCGAGAAGACTGAAGCTGCCCTAATCGGGAGTTACCGTTACCTTGGTGGTGTCAATCCTCACGGTTCTTGCCAAGCCGTCAAAACCTATGACGATTTCTTCAACAACACCCAAAGACCATGAATTTAAGGGGGCGTGTTCGTCGGAGCTCTTCACTGCGTCACCACCCGTGAAGGGTCTTCCCTTGGTTAGCCACATTTCGTTGGTTTGTGAAATCGGCAGATACTCACGTAACCATCGTTTTCAAGGCAACCTAGCCAGATAATTCACTTGTTTCCACTCGTGAAGTTGGCTGCCTCGGAGATTCACCGGCCCTTGAAAATCGACATTTGGTCTCAGTTCGAGCAAATCATTTTGGGCGGGAGCTGGATCAGCTAGGTGGCTAAGGTGGACAGAAACCGCAGGAAGATTATTCAAAAATCCCTGTACCTCATTCATCACGGTGTTTGGTGTCCCATCTTCCGGTGGTTGTTGCTAGATTAGAGGCTGCGTTGTTCTTCTAGCGGACTTGACGAAGCTCTCTCGCACTCCACCACGGTGACCGGCTTATGAGGAATGAAGAGCTATCGGATGCTGTGTAACTCCATTCGATCCTGCAGTTTATCCCGATTTACGTTTTGGTTCCAAAACAGCAATTCTCGTTGAGCACCCACTCAATCCGACCCGTCTTCCGAGTGAATGTCCGGTGGTATACCTCTTCAGCTTGTAAAGCTTTGCAGGACTCAGAGGAAGGAGTCGGTTTTCATTCAGAGCTCAAATTCTTGGTAAACAGCTGGGGATTTTATACATGATATGATGTTTCCTTATTTTTTCTACACCCATTGTTTGCATCTGATCCACAAATGTCCGAAATAATCAACTTTTGTGCCGCTAATTGGCCAGCATCCTGGACATTTCTTTAGTGGAGCAATATTTTACTTGCTCGTGACGGCCGTGCGTCTTCTACGTTGCTTTCAAAGTCAAATTGCAAGTTTCACCCCCACCGTTCTACTCAATACCTGAAATGGCCTCCGAATAACGCTCACCACTTGGCTCCCTCCATCTACACGTTTTATGTGTCAAATGAGTAAGTCAATCTCTGGTTGTCGAGAAGGTAGCATCATTGGATATCTCACGTCAAAACGTAGGTGGGAGTTTGTCAGTCTACCACCCATCCTTGGCAATCCATCAATGAGTTCCGGATTTGAGTTTTTGTAATGCCCTTCAGTGGTGATGACCTTTCTTCAGTCGTGTGCAACCCTTGGAGACTGAACCTCTCTATTGAAAGCCCCGGGTTGTATTATCTTGAGGAGCTCATACTCTACGGAGAGCAACTCGTCAGAAGTAACTGAACCACTTGCACGCTGCTGAACATATGGAGACCCCTCATGATCGGTACGTGGCTCTTAAGCTTGGTCAGCCATATCAATGAGCAGAGTAGCTTCGTCCAATAGGACAATCTGGCCCACCGCGATAGAAAAGAAGCCGGTTTAGCGGCAACCATTGTCATCACAAGGCTTTTAATTTCTGTCTCCGATGCAGGAGATGCTACCAGTTCGGCAGGAGTCCAATTCCGTTTGGGCATGTACAGAAATTTAGGCCCATCCGTCCATGTATCTAGCCGTCGTAAGTTGGTCGCAGCTCTGGAACTCAAGTCCCAGCTTCAGGTTTCTTTCTGATAGCACCGCCTTAGCCTAGTACATCGAGCGATGATGTCTTCCCGGACAATCTTCCTAGCCGCATCTTGCTCCCATCTGGGTCGACAAGCCACCGCTCGGTGTTGGTTATTGAGGCATATAAAGCACGTTCATGCCTACTTAACCACATTCTAAAATTCAATAACTATGACCTTGAGGAAACTTGGGCAATTTGTTGTTCTGTGTTTTATGTCGAAAGCTCTGCGGTCCAGCGGGGCAGAACCCTCACACGCAATAGCATGTTATTCCGGATGCTCTCTCGCAGCATTTCTTGTATTACTGGCACTCGACTGGGCAGTTTTTATTCCGTAAGAGCAGACAAAATCTAGTTCTGGCTATTCTGGCCTCCCTTTTCTAGGCAACTGATTACTTCTTCGAATTCGCTTTACGACCCCGCACTTTGGATGGCTATTTGCTTCGACGTACGCATGGCGTTACGGTCGGACTTGGGTCCCTATGATCCGATGCCATGGAACTATTTTGCATTATCAAGACAAAGTCAAACATGGCGTTGGATTTGCTCTTGGTTCACCTGGTCTTACTCTTAAAGCCATCGACTACGTTTTTAGCTACCTTAATTGGTTGACCAAACGAGTCTTCTGGAATTCTACTTGCATTCGTATGGCCTTACTCCGGGTCGAGCACGGAGCAGCTATCTATAAAAGTTTTAGCCCGCTCCAGGCAGTAGCTGGTCAGATATGTCTACCCTTGACCCGGATCTGTCACTTCGGTTTTCACGAAGATTTCAAACGTTTTACCAAACTTGCAGTATTGTCCCGAAAGTCCGTTAAGGTTGGCCTACTTCATCAAATGACTTTTGAACTGGCGCAGTTTGCCCCACGACAGAAATGAAAGTTTTGTCCTGAAGATGGCCCGGCTCATTGTCTACATTTTATCTAGATATCCCTCTGCCCAGCTACCTCCAGTTATCCCCATCTGCCGCCTGCTGCCTTACAAATAATAATTGCCCTTCTAACTCGAGTGTCCTCAGCTTGAAAAAGTCAACGTCTTTACAACGGTATATATATCTTCAGAAACTCAAGAACTAGCTTTGACAGGGCTGACAGACCCGACCACTTCTAAGGAATCGGAAATACCCAGAACTCCTCCAGTTACGTGCCGCGTTATTTTCAGTTCATATTGTGACTGCCGTGACCCGCTCTTCAGTATGCCCTGCATTCTTCCTGTCCATGGTGATCATTTTTAATAATGCTAGGCATTTTCAAGCAGAGCGCAGCCCACCCACACTAACTCTAGAGCAAAATGAGATTGATTTGCGCATTCTACGAAACTGCTTTATGGACCGACAAACTCAATAATTACATATACTAACCACAAAATACGAGGGGAAAAACCTCAAGACCGGTTCTCAATGCGCAGCATGAGAAAGCAAGCTCGTGAGTCACAGATTCAATCAGTTCTGATAAGATCCCGCCTTAGATGCGAATAACAAAACTTTGCTCACTAAAGGACAAACACCGCATATGAACGAAGATTTCCACGAAGCCAGGGTATTGTGGTGCGCTTGGAAGATTTTCAGAACTATTTATTATAGTGATTGACAACTATTTTCAGACGTCGTAAATAGGTCAGTACTTCTCAGATAACGTTTGTAGCCCATGGGCAAAATTATACGCCACGACTCTGCAGATGAAGCGAAAGTGGCTTCCAAAGCGGAAAAACCTTCGGAAGGGCAAAATCGAGCTGTTGGCTTAGGAGATCTTCCTGGTAAGCGACTGGCTGTTAAGGGCGACGGAGAATGTGAGATTCAGTGCGGCCGAACTAGTAAGGACGGCCATGATAGGCACCGGAGAAGAAACAAAATAGAGGAACGCAAGGAAAATAAGCCTGTTGAAGGGCGCCGGCTAGAAGCTGGGGTCTAAGGCTAAGGGTCACGCAGGCGTACCATCGTAGGTCCTGTGAGTAACGAGTTGCGCTGACTCGAAGCAATTTTGTTCCACCACTTCTCGGTTCTCTTTGATCTCTTGCTTTGGAGGATCGCAGAAGTTTAGCTCCCTCACGTTGATTTTTGGCTGCCGCGCTGAGAAAATCGTCTTCTGAGCCTGATCAAGCACGCAAAACCTACGTCATATACTCGGACCACAGGACAAGTACCTTCTGCTCACTTCTTTTTGGTCAACTCTTCCCCCTGTACTGACTTTGGTCCTCATTTTGACTGCCTTCCAACTGGATAGTGACTGACGCGCACTGCCAAATTTATGATTTTAATGTTCCTGCATTTCGAATCAAAAATGGGACCGTAGAATTGGCAGAGCAAACTCGTACTGATTTTGGTTCTGCGTCTATTCTAGCTACATGTTGCTACGAAGCTTCAAGGTGCTGTTCAGAACCAGTGAAGCTTATTGGTTATTAGATCCGGTCTCGGATAGCTGAGCAGGAACTTTGCTTTTTCGTCCATTCAAACTGGTCGCCTAATAATAGTAATGGTTTATTTCGGAGACACCCGAAGCATGCTCGATTGCATGATCATATGATACAGGTGAGGTCACAAAAAGGTTCCTTGGGTATTCATTTGGGTAAATGCAGCCTAAAAGTGTACAGGTTTTAGTGGTCGCACGAACGATTGCCCGGCATATTTGAGTTTGAAGGTCGGGTGGGCGTACACTTGCGAATTGAGTGAAAAAGGCTCCGCCGTCGAGATACGTGATGAAGTAAAGCGGTGATGAAGTAAAGATGCACAGTATTTTGGATAGCGTCGATGTAAAGTCGCAAGGGTGAGTAAACTGACAAAGAAAACTTTCGAAAAATCACCAACGAAAAATTGGAGAATTTTGGGTGATGAAGGACATGCACTTGAACCAGTAGTCCAGATGACCCGGAAAATAGCAGAAATATAATACTTAAGGATTTGTGGTGCCTTTCGAGGAGGGGGAATGCGTATATAAAACAGTCCGTGTAACCACGGAATTGGTATTTGCTATTCATCAAGAGGTTGTGGAGAACGCCCTCATAAAGAGGTGGATGTAGCTGCCCGAGCCTGGAAATTTCACTGGAGCAGAGTGACGAAAGTTGACAGGTGAGTGAAACACGATTCGAATAAAGGGTTCGTTTCAGGTTAATTGGTGAACACAATTTGACAACAGCAGTTGATATACGATGATCTTATGAAGTCTCAAGGGGGTGGTGCATAAACGATACTGTCAAAACATGTAAAGAATCGCTTAACGGGATGCGCTGGTAAGAGTCTGACATGGGGTATTTGGGAAACAACTGGAAGGTCAGTAAACTGGCATACGTATAGTTCATTGCCAGCAAATGTTTGGAGAAATAGCTTTCTCAGTGTCGAACTATTTTTGTCCTGGATTGTGAATACTTCATTGCCAATGCAACTGTCATGAAATGCAAATGGCTGAATGAGAAAAGGTGCAACGGAAGGATACACCGAACATAAAGGTGGTGTCACGCCGATGAAGCGCTGGAAGGAGGACCATTTCGTTTTGTGTGGAATTGTTGGCACGTGAGAGACGAATCTTTAAATGATGGTTTTGTTTAGATAAATGTAGTTGTGACATACAAATTACCAATTGGATGAATGGTCTCTTCAAGAGTATACCAGGAATTGTCATATTCATAATAAAGATCTGAACAGTGAAACCGTTTCATGTTTTGGGGTACAGAATCCGGTAACTGGATATAATAGAATGAGGGTAAACATGGCATCAGCTCAGACAAATAAAAGGTAAGTCGATGGATATAAATGCCGGTATGGTAAACCTTGTTCAGGAACGTTGAAGGAGGCAATGGGTGGCAGCAGTAATATGCAGGGGATGTTGTTTTTCAATCCGCAGTTGGCACTAGTGGGTGAGGCTGGCCGTGCGCTGGACACCCAACCTGAAAACCAATTCTGGTGACAGGAGGTGCGATCCGCCGGCCTAGTTGCGCCCGCGTATCATTGCAGTTGGCCTGCACGCCCGATGTGCGCCGGCCAAAGCGGTGGATCTGACCGCGCCTCGCACCGTTGTGATTGACATGGGTTATCTTGGTGGGGCCAAACGGCCGTGGGCATCAGGAAGTCCGCGATCAGGCAACCAGGCACCAGGGGATCCCGGAACGTAACCAAGGAAGCGTCATTCGGGTAGCGTATGAATAGCCAACGGTCAGGTAGATGCGTAGGCCGGGTTAGTGACCGGTGTGGTCTCCAGAGTATTAAGAGTCATCGAGAGAAAGGTACGCACGAATGAAGGTCTGGAAATAGAGAAAAAGTAGAGGAGCGCAGTCTGGGATGCTCCCAGCTGAGGATAAATGAGAATCGATACAAAGAGGCAACAATAATAGACAGTGACTCTCTGATACTAGTTTTTCGATTGCAGAAGGCGGAAAAACTAAGAATGGTTATTTAATTTCATCTGTCATAGACCGCCGGTGTTTGCGCGATTCAAAAGTCTAGACCCTTCTCATAGGCTTGGTCATCGGACATGTCTACATTTAGGAGCTGTAAGGTTTGGGTAACCGTGAGGAATTTATCCAACGCACTTCTAAACCGATGGCTGGAAGTAGAACTGCGTATTTCTAACGGTAATTTATTCCATAAGTTAGAGTACACTATGATGAAGAAATGTGAACGTAAGCTGGTGTTGGTAATAGGGGTTGAAAGGGTAAGAATTCTAGAACGTAGTGGATAGCTAGAAACGGGCGCAAAGTGCAGTGGATTAGAAGTATATGTCCGACTGTGAAGGATGTTATACAAAAACATAAGGTTCAGTTTCATACGGCGAAGCCATAAAGGGTCTAGTTTAAAAAATAAGCAGCGTTCTTTATAAGTGAGGGCTGAGCTCCATCCAATCAGTCGCTTGGTAAAACTACGTTGAACTGACTCGATACCAATTCTGTCTGATTTCCGCATACTAGAAAAGATCAGTGGGCAGTATTCTAATAAAGGCCTGGCATGAGATTTATAAAGGAAAAGAATGCAGTCTCGAAGTTGGAAGGAGCGAAATATTAGCCCTAGACACTTTCTGGCCTTGGCGACTTGGAGGGCCGAATATTCCGAGAAATTAAATGTGCAGGAATAGTTCAGGCCAAGGTCCCGAACTATTTGCTTGTTAGCAATGGTTGAACCACAAACGGTTAAGGATCCTGGAGGTAGCTTGCATTTATATGTAAGAACCTCACATTTGTCGGCGGAAAAATTCATCTGCCAAGTTGAACACCATCTATGGAGTGCAGATATGTCTTTAGAGATGTTTAAGATAGCCGAGGCGATGCATTCAGGCTTGAATGAGTATACAATTTTAATGTCATCAGCAAAAAGAAATGGGGTGCCATGGCTCACTGAGAGGAATATGTCGTTTATATACATGAGGAACAACAGAGGGCCAAGGACGCTACCCTGTATAACACCGCTTGTAACTGGTTTAGGCTTGGAACAGTGTCCGTCTATCGAGACAACCTGAGAGCGATTAGACAGGTAAGAATTAATCCAAGATAGTAAAGGGTCAGTAATGCCAAATGATCGGATTTTGGCTAGTAGATGTGGGTGTGGCACGCGGTCAAATGCCTTTGACATATCCAAGTAAAGTACTATAAGGGCCATTCCACTGTCTGCCATTTCAGTGATGAGATTTAAAAAATCGAGCTGGCAGGTTGCGCAAGATCTTGATTGAAGGAAGCCGTGTTGTCGAGGATTAATAACGTCCAATTGAAAGAGGTGCTTGACGATGTGTTCTTTTACGATTTTTTCCATTAGCCGAGAGAGGACAGGTGTATGGTTAATGGGACGGTAGTTTGTTACCTCATGCAGTGGACCTTTCTTGTGATGCGGGATTATGACTGAGCATTTCCAGTTTGCAGGCACCAGACTGGAGTTCATTGATAGAGTAAATATATTCAGTAGTAGGTAAGGTAAGTCAGGTCCGCATTTAACTATTGCAGTGGGCGGTAAGCCGTCAGGTCCTGGGTAAGATGATGGCTTGAAAGTGGTTAATAATTGGGAGATAATTGAGGCGTCAAATTCCACTGTGGACAGAGTTGAAGCGGTAACTAGGGGAAGAGGCGGAGGGTCAACATTAATAATAGGGGCCATAGTTGAGGCGAAGAATGAGTTGAAGGCCTCTGCAATAGAAAGGGGAATAGAAGCGTATACACTGTCCATTGAAACAGTGTGCGGGATATTTCCATGATTATGAGAGGTTCTGGTCCTGTACAATAATGACAGTCGAAGAGATTTATTTTGGTGTCGCAGAGCTTTTGTTTCCTGGTTACGTAGTGTAGTTTCTTCAAGCTTTTGGATAGTAGAAGTGAGGCGAAAAAGTTGAATAAGAATTGCAAAGTCGTGTGTATTTTCATGAATTTTTTGGAGCTTGGCATACTTTGTTTGCAGCGAAGTGATATGGGATTTCCTATTATTCCTTTGCTGGGGGAGGTAGGTAATCCTATTAAGACATCTGAAGAACTGTGCATAGAAAATATCAGTGGCGTTTTGTGGGTCACGAGAGAGAAAAAACTCACTCCAATCAGCTTGTCGAATTGTAGCAGGGAGAACCTTCCAGTCAGGGAGAGGAGAGGGTTTGATGCGGTGTGATTTCAGGTTAGGCTGTGGGTGAGTGGGAATGCGGCAGTTAACCAGATTGTGATCGCTACCGGGCAAACTTCGGGAGATTGAGACAAATATATGAGGGACGCCATGGGTGAAAATGAGATCTAAAGTGCTGTTTTTTCTCGTAGGAGAGCGGATATGCTGTACCCACCCTCCTACAGTAATACTTGTTACAAATGGTAAAAGGTTTGCGGGTGCAGATAAAGATGGCCAAGCTATCTTGGGCAGGTTAAAATCACCAGCAATAACTTTTATACTTGAGGGCAGTAAGGATAGGTATTCAAACGCATCAATTAGATATGAGAGTCCGGAGAGATTTTCGCTTGGTGGGCGGTAAACGCATCCAACATGAAGTTGAGAGCCAGGAATGTGGACAGTTAGCCAAAGTGAATCGGGAATAGAGTCGAGTAGAGGATGATGAAGCGCCGTTGTATTAAAGGTTTGCTTGACAAATGCCAAACAACCTCCACCGCGTCGAGTTTCCCTATTTACTCTGAAGACATTGTAGCCTACAAGAGAAATCTGGTCTGTTGGAGTGTAATTGGTTAACCAAGTTTCAGTGATCAAGATTATATCATAATTAGAACTAGTGGCCAGATATCGTAAGTGCCGAATTTTGTTTATTATGGATCGGCTATTAAAAAGAACCAAAGAGATACTGTTATTGGTATTTAGTTTTGGGTAGTTCGGTTGGTCAAGTAGATTGTGTGGTGCGGAACAGTCTAGATTCCTGGTCTGACTAGCATGTCCATATGCAGGTGGCAAATCAGCGCCGTGAATTGGGAGGTTTGGTCTATGAGCTGTTGCGTAGTATAGCGCGATGTTGGAAAGCGGAGGGCTGGTTACGCTATGGTGTCGGGCGGTGCTAGAATCCGATGTAGACAAACCCCTTAAGAAGTGCGGGATCTCTGAAGTGTCTGATATAACGACATTTCCATTTGTCCGAGGAGGGTTGAAGATACGAGACTGCATAACAGTGTAGTCCGTTAACAGCTCCGGTTTGGGATACAGATTTTTACACGAAGGTAGGGTTAGAGAATGGGCAGCCGGCAACTTTGACACATGGCATTGTCAAAGGTAGGGCACAGACGGTGGTGGAATGTGCCTAAGGAAGCAATGGCCATTATTTGGTGCGATATTATCATAGGGATTTAGAGGATTTGTCCATTGGAGAGAGGGTCTAAGGAATGATGGGGGCATGCCATACATTATCTGAGGACGGTTTGGCGTTAATGGATTCGATAGGGCCTCTAACGTGGAAGAATCTTGTAGGCTCATAGGGCTTACAGGTTTGTTAGTCAGAGGGAGATGAGGCGGGGCGACTGTGTTTTGGCTGTAGGGCCCGATGCCCGCCTGAACTCCACAGCCGGTATCTGAATAGGGAGGATCGTGAAGTGGGGTGATGACCTGGTAGCTGACTTGAGGGAACGGTGGCAGCTGTTGATAGTGGCTGGTGGGGTTAGTTGGTTGCATGCCTGTTGAGCAGTGCTTACCGAGCTTGGTCATCATAGATCTAGGTGTATGCTGCGGCGGCGGCAGTATTGTCGCAGTCATATTACGAGGCCTCCAGGTGGACGTACTAGGCTGTAGAGATGATGTCACTGGTAGATCAGTTGTCTTGTGGCTAAACTGGGATGGAGAACTTCTGGGTAGATTTGTGGAAGACCCTGAAAATGTGGAATGATAGGTTTGATGAGGTCGATTTTTGCTATTTATTCTAGCGGACGTGGTAGGTGGGGAGGCAAGGTGCCGACGTTTTCCTGGTGGATGGGTCGGTGACACATGCGGCGATATGTCTAAGTCTATGGTTTCTGCTGGCGTCATGTACACCGATGGCAATGCCGATGCATTTCTCACTGCAGAATTGCTACCCTGGGTTTTCGCCGCATTTAACCTTTGCCTGGTGGGCTTTACATGTACGTTTTGTGATGGCCTTTTCAGCTTCTCGGAAGAAGACTGTGCCGCACTCTGGGTTGAGTTGCACGAAACTTGCGTGAGATCCTGGGGACAAGACTGGCGGAGGTCCACGGATGCCGAAGGGGCCACAGGCGTAGTAGGTGTCCTGGCTAAAGTCCTGTTCATTGGGGTATGTGGTGATGCATCTACGGGTCCCGTTTGATCAGAGCCAGTGGGAGGCGCTGGTTTGCCTCTCTGCATGCGGAACATCTCTCTTTGTAGAGGAGATTTATCGGTGTGTATTCTGATGTTTTTAAATGATGTAGCTGCGGCAATTCTTTGACAGTTGCTGATGAACTCAGCGGCTGTTAATTGGTTAGAAAATTGAAACAGCAAAGGGCAGGGGTATCGTGGTGACCCTTTCCGTAGCCTAGTGCAATGGCACATGTGATGAGCCATGTTGCATGCATTCAGTATTGTGGCTTTAACAGACTGTGTTGACAGTTTTTCCGGGACGTTTAACACTATAGCATTGTTAGCGTTTTTTATCCTCCTGTGAGTTTCCGAGGCTATTGCATCTATATAACGACCGGCTTTGGAAAAGATTTTGGGGTCAGCTTGATCTGTTGGTTCAGCAATGATTGTCAGTGGGGAAATCTTTGATAGTACACACTCAATCGATTGCCATTTATCATATAAATCGTTTATCTTCTGTTCCAAATCATTGACTTTATTTTTGGCTCCGCTGTATATATCGATCAGTGATACAGAACATGGATTGACAGCTGCCGTCATGTCCGGGTTTGTGTTTCTTTTCGCTCTGGAGGCCCGAATGGTTCGTTTTGGACCAGGCAGAAAATGACCTTTGGATACAGACTTAGACATTCTTGTGGGTCTAAAACAGGGACAGCCGTATTTGAAGAGGGCCTGGAGGTTATACCTAACCCGTGTATGGGTGCGTTTTACTGAGCTTCTATAGCAGCAGAAATGTATACACTTCAGGAAGAAAAGTATAAGGACAGATCACCAAGTCACTCCGTCAATAAATATAGCTGCTCGTATTAATCAAGCTTGATGTGCAGCTGTGTGTAAGGAGAGTGACTGAGGGCTGGGGGGCTCGGATTTCAAAGTTGGCCGAAATATCAGTGATAGCTTCAGCAGCAGTTTCGTTAGATTTCTGGTGTCAGAAAAAAAAACTATGGAATTCTTCTGAGTATCTAGACTTAGCTTCACCGTAGAAACGCCCAACCAAGCACTGAATACTCTATAAGGTCGGAGAGGTAACAACTCACAGCGAGGTACGGTTGGGTGCTTAAATGATATGATCCAGCCAAGAATCAGTGTGTGCTTTATAGACAGGGCCGCTAAGGTTCAGTTTGGGTAGGTTTGAACCGAAAATTCCTGGAAAAGGCTTATGCTATTATTTCACGATAACCAATTACTAATTCACGGTGGGGTGTCGCAGCTAACAGCTCTAAAAATACGACGCTTCAGTGTGGATAAAAATTCCCGCTAGATATGGTACAAAGCCGAGCCTAAATGATGAAATAACCAAAAAAAAAACCGGACAACCTGATTTTCACGTCTAGATCCCATTTTTAAAGACGCACTTTTTACCGGGCTTGCCATTCACTTCGTAGTACGTCCTAATCAGGAGTTTCTTTGAACACTGTGGCTAAGCGACCGGCCAGAGTCCCTGCCAGCGGTCTCGTGTTTGCTGAATCGCTCCCTTCTGGTTGCAGCTCCTTCCCCTGACCGGTGCGTTCAATGTCAACGGTGCTCCCGGGTAGTAATAGCCCACTTCTGGGTCAGTGGCTGTTTTCTCCCTCCAACCTGTGGACCACTTAGAAGCGGTCTCACAGGGCCTCCGCGTTGCATCCTTTGTTTCCAGCCTAACCACTGTTTCCTGCTTTCGCACTTCTCACTTTTAAGTGCGTATTCCTCCCTGGCAATACCGGGGAAGCATGTTAGCCCATTCCTAATCTGTCTTTTGCGAACTATCAGGTATATTATCCGGCATTTAAGCAACAGCCTTCTCCCACGATTTTCTGATACACTCTCCATTCTCAGTATTTTCATTTCAGTGCCCACTAGTACCACGTTCCTACCCAAGTGGCAATCCTTGTGTGTGAACTCTGCCTAAATGGTAAATTTCTTTGGTTCGCCAAAGCGTATTATTTTTATCGCCCAGCCGCATTTGGTCCATCGTACTTTCATGGCCCCAGGTAAGCGATGCAGCCTCGAGAAAAATCTCCACCCTCTATTCGGTGGTTCCGCTTTCCCGCCTGGAAAATGGAACCTGAAAACACCGTGGTTGCCTTCAACCGGCGGAGCTTCATTTCTTACCTTGCCAACTTTCAGGCCGAAATGCATGATGACGAGAACCAGCAGCCCCGGAATGTGGCTCTCACTCTATTTAGTGGCCTGGTGGATGTGCTACTTTTGAGCCCTACCCCCATCGTGGTTTATCGGGCTTTGGCCAACCGACCCCGCTGGTGCCCGGGTAAGTTTCCAGTCAATCTCAAGGGCAATGATGTCTCCGAGCATCAAATATCTTTGTTTTCCTGGTTGACTTCACTTCGCGCTCTAGCAGCCCTTCTTCCTCAAGGCTAGACTGGGGCTCCTGTGACCAGACTCGAGTGCCTCCTACTCTGTCTTAACTTTAATTCGCTCTGAGGCAGCTTGCATCTTCGAGGTGGAATGGTGTATACCTAATTTAGAGTCACGGGCACAGCTACTACCACTAAAGCACCAACTTATCCGTCTCCTCTGTCCGCTCTATGTACATAAGTATCTGATGGGCAAGCCTGACTCCCCCTCTCCTTACCCCTTAGCCACTAGCCCCTGAAGGCTAGTTACTTCATATCTCCAGTGTACTCACCGAGCCCCCTGATTTATTCTCAGAGCTGCAAGCTTTATACTGCATCACTGGTTTGCCCCGTTTGATAGCACCTTACTGGATTGCGACGCCTCATTTTCCCACTCGGGCCTCGGGTCTGAGTCCTTTAGCCGCTTTTTGCTCAACTCGGGCTTCCCAGTTGTACTATTGTTGTGGTACTGCTTGCTAATGCTTTCCAAGTAACTCTTAAAGTCATTGCTCCACAGTAGTTCTACTGGTTCCTAAGCTCAGCCTTTGGCGTCAGGCTCAATACCGGGGTGGCAGAAACCTTGCCAACACTGAACTGTTTTGTTTGTATAGGGCCTTGGGCACACCCAGCGGAGTAAAACACAACACCGACAGGGCTGGAACAAATGAGCATGCCAGCTGTGCCAACTGAACGGTGTGCGCATTTTAGTGCGTCTGCTAGTGATACGGGCCCTCCATCATGTCCACTTATCTGGTTCCATGGTTATGCCCTTTTTGGAGTTTTCTCTGATTTGACCCTCAGCAGGGAGAATTGAATGCTGATTCCTGTAGTTGGAAAACTCCACCGGGGCCAGCCCTGCTTGTTCTAACCCTTTAGAAGCGGGCCTTAGTCTACCCAGTTATAACTTCCCCTTCATAGTTTGCCGGCCCGTACTCCAACCCGGCTCAGGATATCCGGCTTCGTTGTCTTAAATTTTGATTTCGTTGCCGCGTCTCTCTACAGAACGGCTCCGTCAAGCCCTCTATCGCCCCTTCACTTTTCCGCCCTGGTGGTATTTCAGTGTGGGCCCGGATTTTTTTCGACCTCCTACTCTCTTCTTTGCTTCATTTGCTTAGACTTATTTTGGCTGAAGTCTTTGAACCGACTTGTCTCC
The DNA here is from genome assembly GCA_948099385.1 of Fasciola hepatica. Classification (NCBI taxonomy): domain Eukaryota; kingdom Metazoa; phylum Platyhelminthes; class Trematoda; order Plagiorchiida; family Fasciolidae; genus Fasciola; species Fasciola hepatica. The sequence continues at coordinate 2,031,698 of CANUEZ040000011.1, forward strand.
CCTCCAAGTTCAACTCTGACGTTTCTACATGTCGCCGTTTGCTTCAGGCTTGCCTCTCCAGCTTTACGACCAGCGGGGGAGGGCACAAAGCCAGTGTTAAAAAGGGGGTATCCCCGGTTCTATTGCTGTCACGATCGAGGGACTCAATAACCTCAACGGTCTCTACGTACAACCTAGTTTTCGAGGTGACTCCCTCACTTGTCCCTTCTCCTCTAGAGGAAAACTGTGAGGTTCTGTGAACCGTAGGCATACACAAGTTGAGTTGCCTTTGTCCCGGTTGGCGATCAAAGCTTTTTCACTATCGTGCTTCATGCCCGGTGAAGCTTGTCTCAGTAATTATCGCACCGCGTACTGTCCTTGACATCCGAGAAACATCTTTCAGTGCCATGTAGGAGCTTTGCCGTAACCTGGTACTTCCCTTCGGTTCATCCGGGGTTTCTCAGCTTTCAACTAGTGTGTGGTCATGCTTTGTGTGAGCCAGCCAAGATTTGAAGCTAACATTGTTGCCTCAAGAATCGTATTCAATAACACTTGCGGGAATAGCTGCTTCGAATCTTGAAACTTGAATCCTCTTGAGAGCACCTAGGGAACAGTGCAAGGCTGAAATGCAATTGAGGGTTTCTAACTGCAAACAAGCCAGCTCTTTGGCTGACTGCGCTCTAGTTCGTCGTCCATCAATTGTCGGTTCGCTTGTTGAGCCTTCAGGGCATTAGTGCATTCTCAGCAGGAGGAAAAACGACCATTTTCGTATTGCTCTCTTCTTCTTTGTTCGCTGGACTGAGAATTCTGTTTTATATTCTTTGTTTCTCCGTACAGCTTATAGGCTGAACGCGAATTTCTCGTTTAACGTCTGCACTGAAATTGTGATTTTTCATTATCTGTGCGTGCCACAGGGGATCGCTTTACGGTGCAGCATGGTTCAGACCCCGCATCAGACTTGGACTCTACACCCTCGACTCTGTTATCAACTGATTTGTTGGAGACGGAAGATTCCACCAGGTCACCTTCAATACTACTGTGTTCAAAGTAACGTCCTCAGAGAACTCCTTCCCCGCTGTCACACGATAATATCGGTAAGGACAATGATGAAGACTACGATATTCCTGCTAATTTCACTGATGATGATGGAAACTTCGGTGATGATGTGGATGAAGATGATGGAAGTGGTGCCTCTGTATTATCCAAGACGGGAGGGGCCGTCTTCACTGGCTTCCTTGCTTGCCGCTTGGCTCACACCGCTTTGAGCAGCCCCACACGGCATTCAAAGGAGACTTCGTAAGGAACATTATACGCTTGAGAGCCTTCAGAATGGATTCAACCATCACATACCACATGGAATGGCTTTATAGCAATATCGAGCAATAAAGAAGCAAGCTGAACATACTGACGAAACACTCTCAACTATTTCGGAGGCGTTGAAGTTGTATGATGGCACACAGGTTGATAAAGCCGCAGATAATATAACCCCGTGTAGCTCAAGGATGACTTGACGGGGCAGAACTAGTTCTCCCTAGTTGTCACATCAGCTAAGTTTTGGAAACCTGAAAACACAGGAAGATGGAAATTGCCCCCAGATCCGTCTTCTGGGCAACGTTTCTGCAGGCGAAAATCCCTCCTCAAGGACAGAACTGAGAATTTGCTAGGCCCTTTCATTTCTCAGTTTGTTCGGTACTCACCGACAGTCGGCTAAAACAGTGAGAAAATTTTGGAATACAGTATAGAATAGGCTGTACAACACTGCGCTCCAGGCTCCACTTGGTAACAGGTCCAAAAGTAGGCTGCGTAGGCCAAACAGTGGCTATTACCTCAACATGCAGTGTTCGGCCTTTACAAACCTGTGAAGGTATGAGTAGTCACTGATTGTGTGGACAAACACCAGGGCCTTTGTCTGATGAGGACTATGTTACGCCTTCCAGATTGTACCAGGCACATTTTTACGGTACCTCTACTTTTTTCGAGGTGAACCTTATCCTTGTAGGCCAGTAGAACTCAATCTTTTATGCAGGCTTAATTTTGGAAGCAGTTTAGCGCTCAATTTTCCATTCCGGAAGTAGGATTCATCAAGCTAGCCGTCGGACGTTCACAAGGTGAATATGCCCTCGTTCGGGGCAACATCGTCCTAGTTTTGCGCAAATTATGCGTGGAGGACCGCCTATGATGGTAGCCATGCGAAAGCCGCTTAAAAATTATCAACAGCACTTGTTAATTTCTACGTGGGCTGCTGCTGATTTTGGCTGCAGAGTAATAGTGAGACCACGGAGCTTGTTGAAATGCTAAGTAGCTCTATAAAAACGCTTGGATTCGATCCTAAAAGGCATCAAACTAACAAATACTCCATTATCTTGAAGATAGCTAACTACTCTTGGGCAGAATCAACATGAGCACCCAACTGAGTGATTTCCAGCGAGCTCTGGGCGCGTACTGGTGCATCCATGGAGATCGCTTCGCCGTTCGTTTGAAACTAACCAACGCTACCTACACAAGGCGAGGAACCTTAAAATGTGCCCTCTTCATAAGGTCCTTTGATTTGGTCGCTGGAAAGTAGTTACAGGCTCGAGAGGTCTTCCAGGACTTATTCAGCCAAAATATATCCTGAAAAACCGATTGGATGGGGTAGAACTTGATGGGTTAACCGGGTCGGTGAATACGTAACACTACACTGGAGCTTGTTGGTGAGTGCGTCGTGGCGGAGGGTCCGCACAGTGGAACAGTGGAGTTACATGACTAAATGACGATTTGGAGACCAACTGCGGCGTAGTAGGTTATTTTCAATGCAAGCCAGCATGAGGATCAAGATGTCTCTTCAATTTAGGTCCATCCTGTTAGGCCCCACGGAGACTTCCTATCATCCCAAAGTTGGGGCTGGTTGTGGCAATTTATAGTACTACACTGATGAGGGATGTTACGCATGAATTGTAAAGGCACCTTAAAGGGATGCCCATTTTGAGGGATTGAGCCATTTTATGCAGTATGTACTGGTACAGCATTCCAATTCTCTAACATCGTGGTCTACATATTTCGGGTCTTCGTAGCCAAACCTCAGAAATCCCGTGACAGTAATCTCCGAGAAAAAAATCCGGCTGAGGCTGCCTCAAGGAGAGCAGAAGGTGCTTCCACACTGAAAAAGGACTTTGGGATTCCTGACTCAAGTGTGTCCAAGGAAGCATTGGTAGGGAGTCCAGAGAAACCGTTTTCCCTGCACTGCGTAATAAAAGCAACGTTACTGCTTTTGTGTGAACTATCTTTACCGGAATTTTGATTATTCGTCTTATTGCACTAAATCGTCGTCACGAACTAGACCTTCACCTCTGCCTCGAGCTTCGGTCTCCGGGCTGGAAATTTTGCTGCCACCGCATTCGGTGGCCTTGCTTTCTGTTTCCGTTTTTTTTCCTGTAATAAGGTGGTGACCTTCGATTCTTCGTCCAATTTTGGAGCATAAGGAACCAGGACAAACCGCGTTGAGTTTCGGTCATTGCAAAATTTCCTAATTTGTCGAATGCAGCACAGTAGCTACTGGGAATGGATTTTGTCTTGAATTTTACCTAAATTGGTTGCTGCATCTCGCTCAAGCATTTAACTGGTTGAATCACAGTCTTTATCCACCGATGCCGTGTTCAGTGTTTCCGTTAAAAAAAGAAATCTGGAAGTGGAAGAAACATTCGATTCTAGCGCGAGGGCATCCAGTCTCGCTGGAGGAAAACCTTAAGGCTCGGTATCCACATTGGTTAAATCTCAAGTGACCTGCGGCTTATCTGAGAGGGTTCCTTTTTTTCAAGCTTCTGATGAAACTCTGACCGCGAAGCGGCATACTCTCAGGCCTGTTGAGGGTAAAGAGAGCTGCTTGTAGCCTCACTTTTCTTAGGCAAACGACTTCAGCTCTTACATTTTTAGTTTTTTAGCATAGAGACTTCGTGACTGCCTAAAGCCCTAAAGGTAACGGGGTCAAGGTGTGTAATAACGCGATTTTGTGGGTGATCGCGTGACTATGACAGCCAGTCCAAGTGAACTTAACTTTTTTTCAGACCTACGCGATCCAAAACCAGAGGATCGTTTGTGTGGCACCGACATAAAACTTACGATCACACTAGAGTGGAGGCCGCACTGGCATTTTTAAACTCATTGTTAGATTTTCTTTATGAAAGCTTTCCAGCTACGGAAACTGAGAGACACGTTGATGTGACAGGCTACCTCCTTCCCCGTCTCAAACACGTAGTGTTAGGAGTCATGGAAAGATGCAGTCAATATAACTACCCGGATACATCATCGAATTCAACCAAATGGTTTAAGGTGTATGCATGGTGCGAGGTCAACGGGTGCAGCATTGTTTACGGAGTAAAGAGATTCACCACAATCGAGTAAAAATAGAATAATAGAGGCTACCTGGAGGCGCTATCGGACATTGTTGAAATGTGCCACGATGACTGAGTTTTGTGGGCGAAATATAACTCCTGATCAAGCAATAGTGAAGAAAGTGCCCAAAAAATTCACAAATGAAATGATAAAGTAGACGACCAGAATGGCCGCAGGAAATCAAAATCGGAAACGAACGGGGGCCCAATAAGTTTGGGAGTTGGCAGGAAACCAATGTGCGTAAATCAAATGCAGCCCAAAGGTAGAGGGATGAAACGTGTATGAGGCTCAGAATGAATAGAAGAAGCTGAAATGTCAACGAATGTTACAAATGATGACGGTAAACTGGCTCAGTAGAATTTTAAATTTGAAGCGTGAGGGAAGGGAGAACAAAATATCTCACAAACTTGGTGAGTTGTCAGAGATTTGACGATGGGGGCCACGTCATTTAAGAGAATCGCTTTCTCTCGCCAGTAAAAAAGGGTTTCAGAAAGAACATGACAGAAATACGACTAGTGCTTAGGGAGTGCCTTTGCTGCCCAAAATTATTCCCGCTTTATTTCGAGCAGAATTTTGCATCATCTATCTCGCGAAAGGTCCAAAAAGACAAATTTAGGTTTCGCCGGGGGGGGGGGGGTTCTCTGGCCTATTTCCCGTGAGAGTTGGGCATATTATGCACAATCTGTATGGATATTCTTTCACGTGGAAGCTCATAGAAGTGAGAAGTTGATTACTTACACTGTTCTGTGTAGTGACCTTTTTAAGTAATGAGGCCGAGTGAGGGCAACCTGGCATTATGTATGGTAACCGATAAAAATTCGTCGTTGTTGATTCAGAATTGGGGCGCCTCTTACTGGCCACATGTGAGGATTATGCAGCGGGTAAGCATTAAAAGCGAAAAGCAGATTGAATGTCTCAGTCACACAGAGCTGGTCTTCTGGGTGGCCTCTGAGAGGGGCGGAGTTTTCCGGTCAGGCTAATTATAACAGATGTAGTTGGTAGGGAGACCCTGAGAGAGCAGAGTTTGCCACTCTGTTCACTTGAAACTGCTGGAATCACGAGCGACAGAACACTCTTTATGGTTTATGATGACAGTCTGCGCAGAGTTCTTTGGTCTAGCGAATTAAATGTTTTGCCCCAATGCAACCAGCTTTCAAGAAGAATCGTAGCTTTCTAAGGAATTCACCAAGGACAGACTTCAAATGAAACACCTGGATTCATTATTCAGGGGGAGATGGAGACACGATTAATTACCATTGCAAAGATGCTATTAGTGGTTATGAGAAATTTTGGACCTGAGCAGAGCTGATCCGGTTAGATTGTCAAGTGAAAAATCTGCAATGAGATCTTCTGAATGGATTACTCTCGTGGTATTCCAGGCCGTTCAAATGATCCCGTAGAGTGAGTGGAGACCAACAAAATGTGAGGAACAGCCTCATTCTCAGTGATTCACAACCGCGCCATAACATATTTTGGATATGAACAGCGTTAAGCAAGCAGAACAAAGGAAGCTAGTTGAGGCGATGAGCCAAAATTAGTTTCGGGAGAAGAGTTTAAGTCGCTCAGGCGCGACCTAAATCCGTCTCTGGACCGTGAGCGGATGTCTTTGGAGTAGCTGGTTTGATCAACAAGTTTGTTTCTTTTCGACTTCACAGGTAGGCAGAAGAAGCCTGATTACTTGCACGGCCTGTTTCTGGGCGGATACGCATTTAAACTGGGAGAATTTCCACCTTGAAAAAGAGGGAATGTGTGTCGACATAAACCAGCAGGTCAGCCGTGAAGAAAAGCAGTAAACATATGATGCGAAGAGCACAACAAACCAGAAAAGAGATAATTATTTCTGTCGAAGGATTAGAGAAAAACTTCACAGTGGGGCATGTCGCCGACGCCCGATCATTGAAGAATGGTTGCACAAGCTGACAGAAGTTGGCGGGTGAATAGAACAGAGTTCAAGTTAGGGATTCGTTCGGGTTAGCCGGTGACTGACATGCAATTACCGTTTGATCATATAAAGCAACTCACCTTGGAGGATTTGGTTCTTGTGCATTCTGGTTACAACTTAACCATTTGTATAAGTGTGATAATGATTTGTATGGCCCGGGGAATTTTCTTCCGCAGAGGTGAGTTTCCGCTTGACCACTGCAGCGGGAAATTGAAAATCTGAGAACAAAACTATGCGAAAACCTAGAGAGAACTACCGGAAATGGCATGCGCTGCTGAGATGTTCAACGATTGCACCCTCACCCAACTTATGCACACATGCTCGTCTCATAAGCCATCGATCTCAGTCGCGGATTGGCGGCTACGTCGAGTACAGAGGAGACTAAAATATATGCTCATACTTCCCCCGAATCAAAACCGCAAACCACAATATCAGCTTAATATGTATATGTAGTGGACGGCTCTAAAAACCCTTTACTGAGTACGAAAGAGGGACCTAGAAATGTAGCGGTGTGCGCTGCGCCGAAACCAACAAGTTCATGCAGGATCCGTCCCTTGTTGCCCGGTAGAGCCTCAAGGGCGCATCAAGGGCGTTTCAGGGTTAAGTTGAACTGCTCCCGTTGCTTTATCCAGGTAAGTGGCACATTCATTGTCGCCCCGTGTAAAACCTTTCGCAAATCGGTCGGAGTTTTTGAGTTGATCTCTCGATGGTGCGGTAGGTTCCCAGTTCTCGTCAGGCCATTCAAATGGTCGTTCAATTTCAGAATTCAGCCGGGTTCCAAAGCTTGTCCTTTGTTGGCCCAAGAAGAGTACAGTCAAATATAGTTCGCCCAGAGAAAGGTTAAGTTAAAATGTCTATGCCTCACACAAAAACAGAGCGCGACTTCTCTATATTGCATTTGATGGGACCTGAGGAGAAAGCAGAAAAGGTCATATATGGCTGGTGGTTGGGGATAATTGCTAGTATGCTTGGATTTGAGAGCTACCAAAATAAGGTAAAATAACAATTGACGATAATGAATAACAGCCTATCCGTGGTGTGGCGCAGTTTCTTTCATTATTAGGCCACTATATCAAGTGGTGAGACAATATTTCTAGCGGTAAAAACATTATTACGTCTACACAATGGGAATAAAGCTGGAGCAACGAGAGAACCTGACTCAGATGTTGGGATGAACTTGCTGTTAGACATCATGAAGTGAGGTTTTTGAACGACGCAAGCCATGCGGCCGGCTGTCAGATGCCTTCCTCCAAAGGGTTCCGTCAATGTTTCCAACTTACTTCCCCCTCCAAGTCTCTGCTATCCTCTTTCTGTGACTGGCCTTCCGTTCTCATTCCTCTCTTCCACAGCGGGGAACTAGGGCTTTACATAATTCTTAACGTTGTGCCACCCCTTATCAAGCTTAGCTGATTGTTTTCTTTTTGCGTAATCGATTTTTATGCTGCTCCGAATTTATTCGCGCCTGGCTTACAGATGATCTCAGCAGTTTTTGTTATCTCCACTTTGTTCAAGAAGACTTCACCGCATGCTCTTGCCTTTTAAATTTTGAGCAAGCGTTAAAGCTTCAAATATCATGTGCACTTAACCTTCTCCTTTCATTTGGTGCGCAAGCGTTGGTCTACGTTTCCAAAAAAGTGGTAATATTGTCCGTTTTATCACATGATCATGGCTCTAATTTGAGTCCGGTCCCTTGAAAAATGAACTAGTATAGCAATTGCTGCTATCAGGAAGGTGGAATATTTCACACCTCAGCACTGTTGGTTCTGGGCTGCGAAACCAGTTGTGACCTACGTATGGTCCAGCTCCAGAAGAGAATTTCGCCTATTATTCCTCAATGCTCGGCCCCATGATGTGACAACCGTGACAAACCTAAAATCTAGCAAACCGCAGGTCGTTACATTTTAATTATGTTGATGAACGAGATGAAAAATCCGCCCATTTTTCTCCCTAGGCACCAGTTTCCCGAGAGTTGAGCGGACAACCTGGAAGATATTGCCAGTTTTAAAACAGTGTAAATTGCAATAAGTGCAAAGTGTTTGATCTGTCGCAAAGGCCTCTAGGTATTTCACATAGCTGTCATGGAGAAGTCATAGACGCGGTAGAAGGCTAAGTATTGGTAGCTCCAATGTTGAGGGTCACCATAGCACGCAGTATCCTCAAATATCTGTTTAAACAACTCTCAAATAGCCAAAGGCGAAGCTGATTCTTATCATATTCAATGACAAAGCTACTAAATGGCAGTGTGGAACTGAAGTGACAAGCAAACCCATCTGATCTGAAAGCACTGCACGCGCTGGAGTGCGTTCCTTCGTGAAGCTCCACAGATTTGCACTGATGATGGGATGTTAAAGCACAGAGAACAAACATGCTTCAGTGGAAGCTACTTTTCATTGTCTGACGGAGTTTACAAAATAATAATCCTGCCCCGGCAAAAGCTACCCTTGAGCAGGTTGCAAATCAGAGCAGTAGACTGGCCCAAATATCGTCACCACTGGCTCTTCCTGGCGGTAAAGATAATAAACAAGGCCAATACTGAAATAACGCATGCGCAGTAAGTCAGATGAGTTTGAGGTGAATTGAGTGCAGGCTTCGTAAATAGCTGCATTGGCTACCAAACAACTTTTCTCTTCACAGGATGCGTGTACGCGATTGATGGTTCCGAGAATGAAAGAATTGTGGCATACTTTCAGTATAGAAGAAATTCTCACTAGTCCTCTGGATGCCGCTTCAAAGTAAAGTCTAACGATGACGGATTCTGAGGTGGTTATCATAAGTTATTAGATTCCCCTCGAAAAAACTACGCACAAATGCAGCGTTATTTTTACTGCGGGCTACAGTGATCATAAAAAAAGCTTTTGGTTAATTTCGACTAGGCCCGGAGCATGCTCAGATGGTTGATTATTGGGCACAGGTTCTACCATATTCGGACGCGTGACAGAACACCCCATATATGTTCAAAAAATATTTGGAACGGAACATAGGAAAAAACGAGACTTCAATTTCAGATGATCAAACTGACTTGTACGACTCTGAAATGATCCAGCACTAACGCAAAGGGGGCAGTCAAACACAAATGCAGAGGGTGCATCATATTTTATGAAATCCGCAAAAGTGTCCAGCGATCAGAGACAACTCGGCAAATGAAGTGGGCTGCCCCAAATCACTACCAATTACTGTCGATTCAAGACAAGTTGCCTGTTCACCGATATTTGACGTAAAGTAAAAGGCCACCAGATGACCTATGCCACCCCAGCTGGAACAGAAAGCTTGGTTCGAACACGAGATAATCTCACCACGTCAGCCACTAATATATATCAATGGATGCAGCAGCTACTGTGGGGTTATAAAGAGCATCCGCTGAAACCACGTGACTTAACCTGTAAATAGTCATCTCTAATGTGAGCAGAGACAAGCAGTTTCCTGGGTTTATATCCATCAGCTGAAAACTCGGAACGACCGCACGCATCAACGGCCTCTTTCAACTTCTGCAGCTCACTTGACGACTATGTCTTCGAGCGCCTCACTCTGGTAGAGCTGAAATGTTAACGAATAAGATACGTGTTATAGTTTCCCAGCACGTAATCCCTAAGTTTGGACGTGCGGCGGAAGCCATCCGATAACTGAGACACATAACATCCTTGGTCACGTGCGGGTCTTTGAATACCCACATACGTGCCTTTATTCCCTACTGAGGAACTACGCTTTCTCGCGTGAACCGGACAGGTACCGTAATGCGTGCCAAGGAAATGAATTCTCGGGTACCAATAGCAGTTGAAATAGGGATATCTGTAAAGGTAAATAGTAGGCTTTTATTTCGAGTAAGCCCTAGGCTCGCCTGATTGTATGACCAATGTGGTGCCAATAGTGTCATAAGGAGGTGTTCGGGGTTTACAGTTGGATACATGCATGAGAAAAGGTATAGTCTAAAGCGAGAGTACAACGAAATATCCGGCATGATTGAATATCATAGTTGGATGTTCACAAATGACGGTCACAAGCGGCATGTATCAAATAGAAGGAATGCTCAGGCAAACAGGGTGGACGTGTTAAACCAATAAAGAAGTCAGAAAGTATCGGCAGATAATTTCAAAGGAGATTAGTTGGGCAAAACCACAAAAGTCACACTTTCAAATGCAGTGTAAAAAGGATGGTGATGACGAATATGCACTTGAACCAAGATGATCACTGTTTTCAAACAATGGACGAATGGTTTCTGAGGAAAAACCGACTGCTGTCCAGATAGCCTTCGAACTTCATACCCTTGCCACTGCAAATGGCCCGGCAGACCCCATAGACAGGTCCAGTGCCTGTGCATGGCACCTGTAATCGTTTCGTCACCCCTGAAACTCAGGGGTTTGCTTAGCATCAGTCAGTAAAACAGTTGACCACAACCAGTGCGCGTTTAATACCACGTTGCATAAGTGGAAGTGGTCTGAATGAATCCATACCAACAGTTTCATTAGAAAACCTCACCATTATGAGCCGCAAAGGAGCACATGGTACAGTTCTGGGACTCTTAAGTTTGCAAAACTTTCGCAAATCTTTCGGAACTCTAAAACATCCCTTCGCAGGCAAGGCCGCCAGGAACCGAGTTTGCTCGGCGTGCCATAGTTTGTTGGCACCAGCATAGCCCAGCCCAATGTGAAACGTTGCAAGCGTCGTTTGTACCGTGAAACGAATAACGATGACACTGGTAGGAGAGTTGTGATGGAACAGGTAAACTAAAACACTGTCCACAATGCACAATTGATTCCAGAGGCTCCATAGATGCTTGGCTCATAAACCGCACGATGCCTTCTCTCGCTGACCAGGTTTCTCATTTCTTGCCCTTGATTTTGCCTAAGTAAAGCCCAGGTCGTTACCACTGCAATGTGTAGGGCCCCACTGTTCCCTGCTGTCTTCATGTGGACTGATCCGTGCCGAACATTTGACAGCGAAGGAAGAGCAGCCTCCATGGTTTCGAACTACCCCCCCCCCGATAATTGGTCCGTAACCCAGTGTGGACTACCCGCCCGGTATTCAACCAGGTAATCAAACTCCCGCAACTGCTCCTTCCCCCGGGTCATCTACCCCTGGGGGTCTTAACTTCTTATGCCCAAAGGAGGGCCTGGTGGCCTGTGCAAATTCGAAATCGAGGGTGGACTAGGTACCGTTCAAACGTTTTGTCAGAGTTGACCAGAGCTAGCACTTATTTTCGCATTACGCAGTAATTTTCCTCCCCTTTACATAACGTTTTACTTCCACGGACGACTTCATTCTGTATTACATGCCGTCCGATCTGTACTATTACGGTTTCAGTGGTCCTGTAACTCGCGCCTGCGTCAAGAAGAAAATCACTAGGTTCTTGAGAAAGGTGTAGCAGTAATAGCACAAATGCCGAGCAAAGAGCCAAAAGCCTTCAAAGGACCGCTCACACCGTTCGTCCCAAATGAAGCTGTCGACTTTGTACATAAGGGCATTTAAAAGTGCCTTCTATTCTGCAAAACCTTTGAAGGGGTGACGGCAATATGAAAGTAGACTCAAGAAACTCTTCAATGCAGCAACGCTGTTGGGCGTTGGCCAATTTCAGACTAGCCCAATTCTTCCTGGGTCAGTTCTTATCCCCTGGTAAAAGAAAATGTGGCCGGGAAATTCACCCGCTTAAATAGTAATTTGCCCTTGGATAGCTTCACGTTAGGTCTTGTATCTTCAGTTCTTCCCGAAACCAGCGTTAGATTTTTCAAGTATCTTCGTTCGTCCTCCCATGAACATTCACATCATCAATATATTCATTGCACTCAAAGTTAGTCATTCCCTTCAAAACACTGCTCAGCAGACGACGGAAAGCAACGGGTGCGTTTGCCAGCCTAAAAAACGTAGTCTGGAAATCACAAAGCCCGGCTGGAATGCGAAAGTTTAGTTCTTCCAGTTTTCTGCTGCGAGTTCAACTTGCCAACATCCAGACATCAATTATAGGTTTCAGCTCAGTTCAGTTCGCCCAGGACAGGTAATGGCCACGGCCAACTCAGCATACAGAATTCTTTCGATGGTATGCACACCAGTAATGCTCTGACCAATGAAAAATGTATTTCGTCCAATCCCCACTAAAAATGAAAGGGGGCTGAAGTACTGACTACCTCCCACAGGGTCGAACAAGTCGTCCATGACAGGCAGTTGGATTGAGTCCCGCTTGGTGACTGCATAAAGTTTCCCGTAGTTAACAAGCAAGCTACATTTCTCATTATTCTTAAATATCACCATAGGAGAGAACCAAGGGGAATGCGATGGCCGGGTGGAACTGTTTCTCAGCATTTCCTCGAATATATGATGCCTTTTCCGCCTGGGAAAGAATCAGTATTCATGGACATATTTTGTTGGGTTTTGCACACCCAGCGTCAATTAGATGTTTTAATAAATCTGTCCGGTACAATCTTTTGTTTGCCTAGAAGGACTTGTCGAAAAACCTCCCAAGGAGATCCAGCAAGGTTGCTCTACTTTTAGCTTTGTCGTTATCATAATGTGTTACGTAGCCTTTTTTTGCCAGGGTCAGTCCGCAACAGTGCATGTTGATCTTGTCCCGGCCAAAGGCCTTACTTTTTTCACCCCCCAGATTTGATCTCTTCCATGGGATATAATTTACTCATCCGGTGCTCTCCAAAATATCTTTTCAGACTACCGCATCGTATGGAATCCCTTCGACCACTGACAAAGGCCATCTCATAATAACCCCGCTCAGCTCCAAAATGGAAATGCTTACCCCTCTGATGGTTAACCTTCCGTCGCTAACCCCCCCCAGTAGAGTTCTACTACCAAGGGCCAAGACAGGGTTTTCGACTACTGCAACCAACTTTGCGCTGACTGAACTAAACTATGCCCCCGTATCAACCAGATCACACAGAGAGGCTCCAATAACTTTCACACGAAAGGATAATAATTCGGCACAAGTGGAACATATCGAAACAACATAAAAGGGGGACCCACCTTGCTTCTGGGTTTGCAGCCTCGTTCCCTACAGCCGCAAGGCCACCCCCAACTGGCCAAGATGATGGTCTCGGAAGGCTGCTTACTGGAACCGGAGCCCTGGATCCCGGTGAAAAGCGGGCGACGCTTTCTGGTGTACTTGCCTCGGTACCAGCTAGGAAGAGGTCAGCATTCGCGATTCCAGCCGAGCTTTGTGAGTTTCAGACTATAGTGTTTGAGCTAACTAATGCACCTGCTGCCTTCAGTGCTCTAATAAGTAGTATTCCGGAAGGGGTAACTCTCTTTGCGACGGGGGCAAACAAAGTATTATATCAAGGAGACTTTTGGAGTTCCATTACAATTTAGAATTTTCTGCTGCTTCAGGTGCCAATACCTACTGAAGAAATACTAGCTCAACTATGAAAAGTGCTGGAAGAGGCCTCTTTGCGTTAAATGGGCTATGTCAGATGCAACCTATGTTAGCCAAAAAGTATCAGTGAATAGTAGCTGTCCATCGATCGTTGTTCATTGCAATAAGCTTAAGCCTTTTGAGTAAGTAACTCAGGAAATCAACCCAACCAGCGGGATTCCGTCACCTTAGGGCCAAGACGCTGCGTTGCCAGTACAATAAAAGCTAGAGGTGCCAGGAGAAGGGGAAAGGGCTGTGGCTGCCGGGACTGAGTCTCCTGAGAGTTGAGCTGTGCAATGGAAGCTTCTGATGGGCTGCACGAGTGTGGTGAATACGGTATTGGATTTTCCATTCCAATTCAGCTGGTCGCGTCGACTTTGCGCAAGTAAACACCAAACTGGAAGTTGGAGGAACTGCCAGTCTTGAAGAAAGTGCAACAATCAAAGGAGGCTGAATCGTATAGTGTTTATGTGTTCTTGCTTCGGTAAATGTGCCACACTTTTCAGATGAGTCTTTACGCTGCTCAGTTGTGTTTTCCGACGGTTGGCTGCCTAGTACAACTTTGATGGTGGGGGGGGGAGGGTTGTAATCGAAAAGAGTAAAAAAGACAGATTATTTTGGGAACCCCATCGAGTGGCTGGGGTAAAGAAAAGGAAGTGAAGTGTTTAAAGTATACCCTGACAGCTTCTTCCTTTGGTCTAGGTTACGTACGTCACAGTTGTTTGGTGCTGGCACTAGAGGGCAGTCTTCATGCCACTCACCATCGAATGCTTTTCCTACAACCTCCAGGTGGAAACTTATAATTGGCTCTCCGTCTATATCATCACCTGTATGATCTACGCACCACCCTTTCTGAAAAGAACTGGGTTTATCCGCAGAAATCATTCCTCCATTGTTTGAAAACAGTGATCATCTTGGTTCAAGTGCATATTCGTCATCACCATCCTTTTTACACTGCATTTGAAAGTGTGACTTTTGTGGTTTTGCCCAACTAATCTCCTTTGAAATTGTCTGCCGATACTTTCTGACTTCTTTATTGGTTTAACACGTCCACCCTGTTTGCCTGAGCATTCCTTCTATTTGATACATGCCGCTTGTGACCGTCATTTGTGAACATCCAACTATGATATTCAATCATGCCGGATATTTCGTTGTACTCTCGCTTTAGACTATACCTTTTCTCATGCATGTATCCAACTGTAAACCCCGAACACCTCCTTATGACACTATTGGCACCACATTGGTCATACAATCAGGCGAGCCTAGGGCTTACTCGAAATAAAAGCCTACTATTTACCTTTACAGATATCCCTATTTCAACTGCTATTGGTACCCGAGAATTCATTTCCTTGGCACGCATTACGGTACCTGTCCGGTTCACGCGAGAAAGCGTAGTTCCTCAGTAGGGAATAAAGGCACGTATGTGGGTATTCAAAGACCCGCACGTGACCAAGGATGTTATGTGTCTCAGTTATCGGATGGCTTCCGCCGCACGTCCAAACTTAGGGATTACGTGCTGGGAAACTATAACACGTATCTTATTCGTTAACATTTCAGCTCTACCAGAGTGAGGCGCTCGAAGACATAGTCGTCAAGTGAGCTGCAGAAGTTGAAAGAGGCCGTTGATGCGTGCGGTCGTTCCGAGTTTTCAGCTGATGGATATAAACCCAGGAAACTGCTTGTCTCTGCTCACATTAGAGATGACTATTTACAGGTTAAGTCACGTGGTTTCAGCGGATGCTCTTTATAACCCCACAGTAGCTGCTGCATCCATTGATATATATTAGTGGCTGACGTGGTGAGATTATCTCGTGTTCGAACCAAGCTTTCTGTTCCAGCTGGGGTGGCATAGGTCATCTGGTGGCCTTTTACTTTACGTCAAATATCGGTGAACAGGCAACTTGTCCTGAATCGACAGTAATTGGTAGTGATTTGGGGCAGCCCACTTCATTTGCCGAGTTGTCTCTGATCGCCGGACACTTTTGCGGATTTCATAAAATATGATGCACCCTCTGCATTTGTGTTTGACTGCCCCCTTTGCGTTAGTGCTGGATCATTTCAGAGTCGTACAAGTCAGTTTGATCATCTGAAATTGAAGTCTCGTTTTTTCCTATGTTCCGTTCCAAATATTTTTTGAGCATATATGGGGTGTTCTGTCACGCGTCCGAATATGGTAGAACCTGTGCCCAATAATCAACCATCTGAGCATGCTCCGGGCCTGGTCGAAATTAACCAAAAGCTTTTTTTATGATCACTGTAGCCCGCAGTAAAAATAACGCTGCATTTGTGCGTAGTTTTTTCGAGGGGAATCTAATAACTTATGATAACCACCTCAGAATCCGTCATCGTTAGACTTTACTTTGAAGCGGCATCCAGAGGACTAGTGAGAATTTCTTCTATACTGAAAGTATGCCACAATTCTTTCATTCTCGGAACCATCAATCGCGTACACCCATCCTGTGAAGAGAAAAGTTGTTTGGTAGCCAATGCAGCTATTTACGAAGCCTGCACTCAATTCACCTCAAACTCATCTGACTTACTGCGCATGCGTTATTTCAGTATTGGCCTTGTTTATTATCTTTACCGCCAGGAAGAGCCAGTGGTGACGATATTTGGGCCAGTCTGCTGCTCTGATTTGCAACCTGCTCAAGGGTAGCTTTTGCCGGGGCAGGATTATTATTTTGTAAACTCCGTCAGACAATGAAAAGTAGCTTCCACTGAAGCATGTTTGTTCTCTGTGCTTTAACATCCCATCATCAGTGCAAATCTGTGGAGCTTCACGAAGGAACGCACTCCAGCGCGTGCAGTGCTTTCAGATCAGATGGGTTTGCTTGTCACTTCAGTTCCACACTGCCATTTAGTAGCTTTGTCATTGAATATGATAAGAATCAGCTTCGCCTTTGGCTATTTGAGAGTTGTTTAAACAGATATTTGAGGATACTGCGTGCTATGGTGACCCTCAACATTGGAGCTACCAATACTTAGCCTTCTACCGCGTCTATGACTTCTCCATGACAGCTATGTGAAATACCTAGAGGCCTTTGCGACAGATCAAACACTTTGCACTTATTGCAATTTACACTGTTTTAAAACTGGCAATATCTTCCAGGTTGTCCGCTCAACTCTCGGGAAACTGGTGCCTAGGGAGAAAAATGGGCGGATTTTTCATCTCGTTCATCAACATAATTAAAATGTAACGACCTGCGGTTTGCTAGATTTTAGGTTTGTCACGGTTGTCACATCATGGGGCCGAGCATTGAGGAATAATAGGCGAAATTCTCTTCTGGAGCTGGACCATACGTAGGTCACAACTGGTTTCGCAGCCCAGAACCAACAGTGCTGAGGTGTGAAATATTCCACCTTCCTGATAGCAGCAATTGCTATACTAGTTCATTTTTCAAGGGACCGGACTCAAATTAGAGCCATGATCATGTGATAAAACGGACAATATTACCACTTTTTTGGAAACGTAGACCAACGCTTGCGCACCAAATGAAAGGAGAAGGTTAAGTGCACATGATATTTGAAGCTTTAACGCTTGCTCAAAATTTAAAAGGCAAGAGCATGCGGTGAAGTCTTCTTGAACAAAGTGGAGATAACAAAAACTGCTGAGATCATCTGTAAGCCAGGCGCGAATAAATTCGGAGCAGCATAAAAATCGATTACGCAAAAAGAAAACAATCAGCTAAGCTTGATAAGGGGTGGCACAACGTTAAGAATTATGTAAAGCCCTAGTTCCCCGCTGTGGAAGAGAGGAATGAGAACGGAAGGCCAGTCACAGAAAGAGGATAGCAGAGACTTGGAGGGGGAAGTAAGTTGGAAACATTGACGGAACCCTTTGGAGGAAGGCATCTGACAGCCGGCCGCATGGCTTGCGTCGTTCAAAAACCTCACTTCATGATGTCTAACAGCAAGTTCATCCCAACATCTGAGTCAGGTTCTCTCGTTGCTCCAGCTTTATTCCCATTGTGTAGACGTAATAATGTTTTTACCGCTAGAAATATTGTCTCACCACTTGATATAGTGGCCTAATAATGAAAGAAACTGCGCCACACCACGGATAGGCTGTTATTCATTATCGTCAATTGTTATTTTACCTTATTTTGGTAGCTCTCAAATCCAAGCATACTAGCAATTATCCCCAACCACCAGCCATATATGACCTTATCTTTTTTTCTGTTCAGGTCCCCTGAACTAGTGGCCGCTTTTCCCCTTGAACTTGATAACTCATTTATCGTTTCGTACTCGATTACTGGTGGCTGATCGACGCATCTGAGCACACCCAGTCGCCACTTTTGCCGCACTTGATGTATCCTTATGCCTCAGCGGTCCTAAACAATCCTTTGCACCACCCGAAGTGCTAAATTTAAAAAACCCAGGCCGGCCCAACAGTACCCAGCAACCGATTCCTACTCCGTCTCCTTCCTCAACATAGCCAACTAGTCGTCCAGTAAAGTCTGATAAACCAGGAAAGAGCGTCACAGATTTTAACAATAAACTGCAGACCACCGGCGGTACCCTTTTAAACGTTCCCTCCCAATTAGCTCCTGTCAAACACGGGCAGACTTGTGTCAGCGGTACACTTTGCTGACCCTATCGCAATCGGAAGATACCGCCGCAGTTCCAACTCCAAAAGTGCCGTGGCTTCCATGTTCCTGACCGCCTGTCCGTACCACTGGCCAAAACTGACATACTCGATGAAGGCATCGTGACTCATCATAGGTGCCTTTGCATCGGGCTGCACAAAAACTCCCGGCGTCTCAATTGTCCCCTAACTCCTCAGTTCAAGAACGGCCTGACAGCAAGAAAGCTTATAGGCAACAAGTTGTCGACTACTGCCCGTGCTCCCCTATAAGAACGTTAGGATATTTCCCGATAAAACACCACTTCAAAGGGAAATATTTCGATCGGTTTAAAGTGTCACCGCTTTACCCATCCGTATTGGTCCAAGGAGTCCCGCTGCAGAGCCCGCTCAAAACCTCGCAGACATGAAGGCACTAGCGGATCCAGCGCGCTCTGCTGTCTAGCCTCACACCGTTGACCTGGGCTAGAATAACTCCCAAACATCTGTCTCAGCTACGCGCAAATGCCGGTGCAAAGCATCCCCACCAGTAGCTTCCGCCTCTATCCGCTTCTGTTTTTCGACCACTTGCTCCAAACGACACTTTACCTCAGTATCGACCCCATAATCTCGCTGCGTAGCTCCGAGGCCAAACATTGGGGCCGACTCAGCACCCTACTGCTGCCGTGCTAATCATTGCTTGTTCTCCAAGTCTCTATTACGAGTTATTAACCGTCGCTTCCGCTCTAATGGCTCTGCCCACCACCCAGTCGGTATGCTTTTTGATCTGCCACATCTAAGAGCACCGTGCTAGGCTTCGTCAAAGCCTCCCGTGAGGATGTCAGGAACCATACCTGGTTCTGCACCTGGCCAACCACTCACTTCACATACTCACCTTCGATCCCCGCTGAAGCACCAAGGAGAGATAGGAAGTTGCACTGTTTTACAACTCTATCTGACGCCATCGTAACCGACCGTCTTAGTAGCCGTCTCAGCTGTTCTCGAGCCGCTTACCCTTCCACTTCCTTTTCCTTACCCGCCTATTCTTTTCCAATCCGACTATATGCAAAGTCCAAACCACCTATTTGTCCCGCCAAAGCACTCCGCTTATAATAATAGTAATGCCATTGATATATTTATTCACCGTGGTCAAGACACATGCACAAGGCACGATTGGAGAATATGGCAATACATAACAATGTGAAGTATTCATAGTCTTGAAACTGAGGAATCACACCGTAGCAGAAATGAAACAATAAGGCTGAGCAGAGGTTTAGTGACCTAAGGTGGTTATGGTTAAAGTGGAAACCGTAAACCGGTTTCGAATCCGGATAGGGCTTGTAGATGGCTGGATGGATGTAGGAATGCTGATATAAATGATACTGGATAGTGATAAAGGCGCAATGTTCGCAAGATCCAGTAAAGCGACAGGCGTCAGATATCACAACATAGGGAGCGAGTTGAGCAGGAACAATACACCATACGCCTTACCGGTGCCAAAAACTGATGGTAGTGATTTAAGTATCTTATGGAAGTTTACATGAAGCCGAAAAGCTTCACGAGCAATGCAGTGAACGTTTGCATAGCGTGAATGATGTATAGACGCGGAAAGGAATTGCAAAGAGAAGCAGTCGAAGAAGCAGACTAATGGAGACAAACGCTTCTGATGCGGCGAAGCAGAAGTTGGAAGAGTGTAGAGATAAGATTTTATGTATACATGATAGAAGGATCACTAATCAAGTCCTGGTTGGTTACAAATGGCTGGTGTTTTGATTCATAAAGACCTTGGTTGCAGGTGATAGCAGGTAGCGATTGGTAAGAGTAGCGGGAATAAGGGCTAGGTTGACAAACTGGGCAGAAAAGGTTGAGAACACAGCGGCTAGGGCTAGATTCCGGTCATAGATTTGATACTGCAACGCAGAATAAATTGAACTGTTTGTATGGGGTAAAGGAAATGTTTGTTGAGCGGGTGTGGGGTGGTGGTTGTTTTCCGGAGTCAACTCTGCGATCCGGTGGAGCCTTCAAGAGGGATCGCTATCCTTGTTACAGGGCTGCGATTACTGGTCCGCCATGTGCGGTACCCCATTTAGCGTCAGCAAGCGCGAGTATAGGTTTGAACCGTTGTCAATCTGATTGGTCAAATCGTTTAGTCCGTACGGTAATCTGGGGATAACCTCGAGCTGGCCGATGGCTACCCAGGTAACCAGTATGACCTGGAATAAGTCAGGATTGTGGCAGTCTGGCGAGTGTTCCATCAGTGAGTTATGGTTACCGTTCTGATAGAAACCATACGATAAATATTTTTTAGCTGACGGCCGGTGGGCCGAACTGTGGAGGAGCAACGGGCGGAGATTGGCAATTTTGTGGGGTAGTTGGGTGATAATAAAGATAGAGGGAGATCTCAAGTGCAGGCTTAGCCGGAGTGCAAAATTATTTGGTTGGCACATGGTGGATGAGGAGAGAGGCCCATATGAAAGCCAGGAATAAAACAGTGAAAGTGGGTGGGGCCAGGAAGAGAAACGGGAGAAAAGGGAAATGGCAGTCTGGTTGTAGCACCAGCTGTGGTCGAGGACGGCAAAACAGGAAAAGGAAAGGAAGTTTTCTGAGTTAAGGTGAGGCCTTTCCCATGAGAATGCAAACCCGCTGGTTGTTCGTGGGGTCGTGAGAAATCAGAAGTCTACCTAATCTGCCCGACCACAACACCGTACTTAGCAGTCTCCATATGCCCCACTTGCCCTTTTCAACTCTTCGCCACTTTCCGCCTCTCACCTAAAGGCTTTATGAACTTCCTGCCAGTAATTCCAGGTTTGGACCTGTTTCTCGCCTCTTCACTCGTCTTATGTCTCCCCATCACTTCAAGACCTCCAAACCATCACAAGCCTCCAGCCCTTTTGCCTATGGCCACTCTTGTCCCGGCCCCTGACTTTCACCATTTTAACTTATCTCACCCACATCCGTTCACCTCCATGCCCTCTTTCCTCTCCCATGCTGGCTTTGCCCAAAACATACTTTCCCTGTTGCATAGCAATCATTTTTCCCTATCGATGCCCGCCACACTCCTGGCTCTACAGGTGATCACCCCTCGGCCCTCGTCAACAGTCCTTTGCACACCCCGTTTTACTGCTCAGCCACAACCATCGGCAGAGCCACATACTAAAGCTTTTCTTATTTACTGTCTGTCTTTCAGTATCTCCTACCCTCCAACTTCTGATGAAGTTTCATCCCCATCAATACCTTATTCCTATTTTCATTGCAGTCTCAATATTCTTGCACCTGGCATCAGGCTGTTGTGCACCCCGACGCCGAATTCTTTTCTACCAGTTCTTATAGAAGCTCGATCACTTATCAGGACAATGTCGCATCCACGATCCCTGGAACTTGCCTCAAACCTTGGCGTAATACAAGTTGCTGAATAATAATGATAACAGTGAAAATAGTGATAATGGTAAATTTTTGATGCGCCCGAGGCATGCCGGAGTGCACGACCAGATGATTCAAGCTATGTGAGAATCGGAAATTACAAAACGGTACGATATATGTGCACAGAATATTAAAGAGAGTGGTTAAATTGACTAAAACAGCAATGATGACAGGAAAATTTGAAGGTCAAGGTCAAACGGTCGAAAGGGACGTACATGCGTAAATAGTACCGGAAATAACCACAAAATTAAAAGTTCCAGCTAAATCAAGGAAGTCCGTCAAAAAAGGGTGGGGGCAAAGGAAAAAGAGAAAAGGTAATCAAGTGGAAATCAAGGAGTCGTTTGCACGTAGCAGGGTGTTAAAATGGTTGAATATAAAACTCGAGGGTGTACAAGAATGGATCTTCAGATATCAGATGCCGTGAATCAATAGCCAGTCACAAGGGAAGAGACCAAAGAATTTGATGGAAATGGGGAGGGATTTCAAGATCGGTGACCAAAGAAATGGCCAGCGATGGGCCGATAAGTGTTCGGCGGTTTATTTTCATTGATATGGGTTTGTCAACGAGTAACATCAAGGAAATGGGGTTACCGCAGTAAATCAAAGTGGAGTGCGTTATGCTTCGATTGCAAGGGCAAACAGCTTGCAGAATCGATAATGGAGTAAAGGGTAAATAAGTAACCTGATGACGGTTTTGGTAGGCAGATCACGCGGCAGCGGTTGAGCGACAGCTACGGGACCATTGAGCTTGATAAGGGAAACGAGAGCGGAACATCGGATTTAGAGCAAAATGAGCAAGCGGCAGAGAAGGAAATAGGGATTAAATTTGAACTTCAGGTGGTCGCATAGGCCCGCACCGGCGGGATTTGCACAGGTGATTTTGGTCGAGATCATACAGACGTAGAGATGGCGTAGTCTAGGAGATTGCGGGAGATCCAGATTCAAAGCCGGACGTGTGGGCCAGATATTTCGCTGGTGTTATCTCCGGATCACTCCAAGACATCAAAAGGGAGATGCGCCCCGGTTGGCGTATGGAAGCATAAGAGTAGAGAGACGCGGTCTGGGATGCTCCCAGCTGAGGATCAACGGTCAATGGTGAAAAGAAAAATCTAGTAATGTAGACACAGACTACTTTGGGAAGAATGAGGACTGTGAGCCATTGGGAGTGAATGAGAATACAAAAATAATGACCAAAACTAGGAATAAGAATGATGATTTAGAAGGTAAGTGGTGGTCACCGGAATTGGATTAAGTGTTGGTACGTTAGGGCAAAATAAAGGAGAAGAATGGGGTCAGTTCGGACCGAGTAAAGCGAATTAAGGATGATTTAGATAATAGATAGGAGACGTTGGAGCGCGTGAATTGGGAGAATCTAACAAGAGCAGTAACAGTGATGTAAGTCATTCTAAGGGGTACTAATATGCTGGCGATGGAGAAGGCGTATGGGGTAGGTGATGTCCACGTTGCAAAGGATGTTAACCGGGTCGTGCTTTCTTTCTCTATTCAAAAATCTCGGTTGCCCTCATAAGCTTGTTCCAACGTGGTGCACGTATGGGTTAACTGTAGTACTTCGGCGAAATCTAAATATTTTGTAAGGACATATTTGAAACGGTCTAGTGTCTGGCAGACCCGAATGTCTTCGGGTAATCTGTTCCAAATGCGGGAAGAGACGGTGATGAAGAACCTTTCTCTAAGTTTTGTCCTGGAGTATGGGACTTTAGTAGTGTGATTTCGATTAGGAAGAGGGTAGGGTGAGTCTTCAGTGGAACATAGATCAGTGATAGACGTATGCGCTCTTGAATGTAGGAGGTTGAATAGAAGATAAAAATTGAGTTTCATAGGTCGTAGCCAGAGAGGTTAAAGCCTTAGTAGCTCAAATCTCTCTCTATAATTCAAGGGGGATGATGAGCCGAGTAAGTGCTTGGTGAAGGATCACTGCACTCTTTTGATCGCAAGTCTGTCAGATTTGCTAGTGTGAGTGTATACTAGAGGGCAGTACTCGAGTTGTGGTCTGGCGTGGGATTTAAAAATCGGAAGCTGGCTGTCGCGCATTCTAAAAGTTCTGCAGATGAGGGCTATCTTTCTCTCAGTCTTACCACCTGGTAGGTGGCCTGTTCTTGAAAGGTGACCGTGCAAGAATATTGTAGACTGAGATCTCCTACTAGCGGAGTAGCAGGAATGAACGAGCCGTTTAGGGCAAGGGACTCGGGAGGAATTCGACTTTTATACATGAGAATGGCACTCTTAGCAGCGGAGAAACTCATTTTCCAAGGGTTGCACCATATGTCAAGAGCGTTCAGGTCGTCAGCTATTTCGGTGAGGGTGTAGGTCAAGGTATGGGGTTCAAATGAATATACAATCTTGATATCATCGACGAATAGGAACGCGGTGCCATGGCGTAATACTTTGAATACGTCGTTTATGTAGAGAAGAAATAGGAGTGGGCCCAACACACTGCCCTTTAAAACACCACTTGTGACTGGGTGGGGTGATGAAAGGTAACCCGCAATGTTTACTGTTTGCTATCTCATGCTGAGATAGGATGACAACCAAGAAAAGGGTAGGTCTGTTGGGCCGTAATATTTAATCTTGGTTAGCAGCTGGGCGTGAGGCACGCGATCAAATGCTTTCGTCATATCAAGGAAGATAACGACAAGTGCCATTCCAGGGTCAGCTGACTTTGTGATTAGATTAAGTCAAGTTGGCAGGTCAGACACGACCTAGACATTAAGAAGCTGGGTTGGCTTTTATTTAATAACCCACGGGTGAGGATAAAATTGGCAATCTCATCTTTAGTTACCCGTTCCATTATCCTAGATATAATGGGAGTGTGGTTTATGGGGCGGTAATTGGCAGGGTAATGTAAAGCACCCTTCTTATGGAGGGTAGTGATAAAGGAAGATTTCCACTGGGATGGGAAAATGCTTTGTGACGTGGAGAGAATAAATAAGTTCATCTGAGGCATCACAATGTCCGGGCCGCCTAGACGAAACAGAGCGGTTGGGATACCATCGGGTCCAAGGCGAGCCAGAAGCCGGATGGTATTCAACAGCTTTCTGACTTCGTTGGCTGAGAATACTACGGTTGACAATGGGTCGGCAGCCAATGAGGTGAGATCCTGGGTTGGGCTATTGTGGTCTGTTATGAAGGTAGAAGCGAAGAAATTATTGAATTCCTCAGCGGCTTACTGAGGCGCGCCAATATGAATGTTCTCCGATGGGAGCAAATATGGTATTTTGGCTGTACAGCGGGGGTTTCGATTTTTAGTAAGGCCAGAGAGGTGGGCTATTTTATTCGGTTGGTTGAGAGCGTACAGTTCTTGCTTCTCCAGCTTGTTCTCATTTTCGTTTAGTAGCTGGCGTGAGAGGTGGCTGAGGCAGAGGAAGGTAGAAAGGTCGTTGGTCCTTTCGTAGGCAAGCTGCAACTTCTCGAACTTACGTTGCAACTTTTATTGTCGATAGGTCTTTCTCCCACTGAATTCGGTTATCTCGGGGGAGATGATGTTTAGAATGCAGAATAAGTTAGGGTGCATCCGACTCAAACTGAGGATCAGGCTTTAGGGAGAATTCATCCCAGGTCTGACTACGCAGGATGGTGGGTAAAGTTTCCCAATTTGCATTTCGGAAAGATTTTTGATTTTGAGGTTTTTTCTGGTGATGCGGCTGAACGGAGAATTCATATGTTATGACCTTATGGTCACAATCAGGAAGGTGGCTAAGGACATTTGCCTTTATATTTCGGAGGCCTAAAGTAAAGATAAGGTCAAGAATGTTGTTCCCTCTGGTTGGTGATTTTACGTGTTGTGTCCATTCGCCAGCACGGATACATGAGATAAAATTGCATAACTTCGGAGAGGAATTCAGGGTTATCCAACAAATGCCAGGGAGGTTGAAGTCCCACGCTATGATTTTAGCAGCGTGCGAGATTTCAGCTACGTGACGGAAAGCATCGGTGATTGCATTTACGTTGCCCATGTTGTAGCCTGGCGGACAGTAAACACAACCAATGACAAGCTGCCCCTGGTGCAGTGGTATAGAGATCCAAAAAGAGCGCACAACAAGACCCGAATAATTATCGTCCCATCGACTACACTCTAGTAGTCTGAAAAATCGCTGGAGGAATTAGCAAGGAAAGCACTCTTGAATATCTCTTTTCCATCAATATACTGACCCTGGTCAGCATGGTTTTCTGAATTTCCGCTCTTGCTTCTCCTGTCGGCTGGCCTGCCTTACTGTCCCATCGTTTGCGACTGACTCCGAAAACCGTTTTCGTCCCGTGACCTTACACTTCTTATGGTCTTGACGGTGCTCCCTGGGAGCCCCTGATGGCCAAAATCCGATATCTTTGCATAAGGAATCCTCTCTTTCTCAAGCTTTTCTCATATCTCCCTCAAGGATTACAAGCTATGTTGGTTGATGGCTTCTTATCTTCTGCCAAACCCGTCACCAGTGGTGCCATACTGGGCAGTGTCCTAGGTCCAATATTATTATTCTTTCATACCAGCTACTTTTCCTCTTCTATTTGCCGAAGTACCAATTCCTCTTCGCCGATGATATGAAAATGGTTTACTGCCCTCATCCCTATGACCGATCCACGACCCAGTGCAACGAATCCATTACCTTATCCTTTCTCCAAACCGAGTGCATCTCATGAGTCGTGAAGTTGTTGGCGGAGGAGAGCCTCCATTTACCTCAAAAGTACACTGCAACACCAGGTCCAAATATTCCGGACGGCCTTCCCCTCCCCATGCTCCCCATTGTTACTGATCTTAGCGTACGCTTTTCCTGGTACTCGATATTGGTCCTTGGAATATCCAGTTGGTGCACCTTCGCATTACTTTCTACTCGTCCTGACCTATTCTGAATCTCTCCTTCACTCCTTCACTCTCTCCCTCTGTTTTCCCACCAATCGACTGTGCACCTAAATCCTTTGGTCGGAGTGAGGCATTTTCGGCCGTTTGATCCATCGTAGCCAATTTTCGGCACCTCTCAAAGAACACTGTGTGTTATTCTTGGCTCGCGTTCCTGCCCTTGCTGTGATGTCCGAAACCTGTTGCTTCACTGTTCCTTGCATACATCCCACTTTTGGAACTCATCGTTATCGCTTTTATCTGCATTTCAACTTTTGGCCAGCTCTAATGAGCGCCCCTCTCCTGAAGTGGGAACCGATTTATAACTACCGCGGTAACAATCTCCAGTTGAGTTCACCCGAACACAGTCCAGCTCTATAGTTTTGTTACGGGTTTCGTGAACCTCATGTTCCAAACTTCTGACTGCCCCACTTTGCTGTGTATTGCTTAATTCCACGATCATGCCTCGGGCACGTTCCTTGGTCAAGGTCAAGAAGTTCACCATTATTACCAGTATGTAGGACCAGTCTTAGAATACTCCATGATTACCTCCCTCCACTGGCTGCGTTCTGTTGCTGTAACTCTAGAGAATTTCCAGCTTTCCTTCACAAAACCTGTAGGGCCTATCGGCAACCCTATTATACTGCGACCTCTGTGAGGTGCTACATGTTCAGCCTCCGTGAATTGGTCTATTGAGGCTCATCCTAGTCTTATTCTCTAGGCCAATGCACAGCGAGGTCTGCATTTCCTGCCACACCTCACCCGCTGCACTACCCCTGGCCCATAAGTCGTATTGATTTTTCGAGTCCAGTCTCCAAATCTAATCTCGGGCTGAGTTCCTTATTCTTCAGATGGCTGAATTTGAACATGTAATTTCATGACCAAAAGCCACTTTATACAAAAGTAACCAGCTAGCACACAACTTTAAGCAGTTTGTACATCGTTCGATGCCAAGGGCCGTGCGTTGTTAATCTGTCTGCTATGAGGACATATGGCTTACGACAACGTAAAAGACGCATTTTAAACTACTTTGTACGCAAAAGGTTGCACTTCTAGGTCCCTCGGCTAGTGGCACGTCCAGCTGCGCTCCAAAATGTAAAAGTGAACGAATCTGTTACAGTACAGACGGTCCCCAATCTAATCCACCGACTTTAGTCTCCTTTGGAGAGCTTCGAAATCTTCGGCTTCTTGCCTGTCCCCTAGGCCATTTCTGGAATTTGGTAAGCACCTGGTGCTCGGGGTCTCAACCGCCTGCCCAAAACCTGGAATGAGCTCCCCTCCAATATACACGCAGTCTCCCCGCTGTGCGCTTTAGGGCGTACATCCCTCATCTACGTTACTGTCTCCTTTTCTATATTGCCAGTCAATGAGTGCGTTCCCAGGATCCGGCCTTTGAAAGAGGATTCATACCTTAACCTTATTACCTGTGCTCCACAAACCAACACCTTTACTCAATCTGCTAACTATTGCTTTCCCACAGCACCATGAACTACGAGCATTGCTGTCCCTGGTTTGCATCGGATTTGCCTCTTGCTTTCAGTGCTATTAACCCACTTCTAATCAAAGTTCATCCGGGCATCCATGCCGGCTCTATCTTCTGTTTTGATCTTGCGGTAATCAGTTGACCCCACTTCTTTTCTCACTTCCTCTACTGGAGCTAATACAACGGGCTGTAGCCGTTCGCATCCTTCCTACTTCCCAAATAAATCTAGCGACCCACTGCAAAGATCGGCTCTTGTTTCGACTTTCTCCACATTTTTCTGTCCTTCAACTTTTGATCCTCAGCTGGGGCGTACCTTAAATGCGGTTTTGTTTTATCTCTTTTCTCGTTCCAGCGATTCTCACCTACGGACATTTGCAGGCAACACTGTACTGGTAAATTCTCTGGCCGGTCCCTCTGGGTAGTATTGCTATATGGTCATCTACCAATCACTGTTCCCCTTGGCTGTGCAGTCCTAGGTATCTGACAACCAGAACAATCGATCCTGGATCGCATGCCGTTATCGTGGTTGCTCCGCCCAACTTAATGATCATCAGTGACCACCCTTGCTAATCCTAGGGGCGCTGGGCGCGATCAGATTCACCGCTTTGGCTGGCGCACATCTAGCTTGCAGGCTGTCTGCAAATACGTGAGGGCGCAACTAAGTTGGCGGGCCGCGCCCTGCCTCACTGGAGACGGTTTTCATGCTAGGTTTCCAGTGCATGGCCAGTCCCGCTCGCCAACACCGCTTGCCGATCACAGGACATCGGCAGTGAGCTGGTGTCGCTGCTGTCATTTCATCCACTCTCTCTTCCCAAACGACGGTATTCCCTGGAGCTTGCCCTCAATATTAACATAATAACTTATATTCTATGCCCGTGAATGTTTTTCATTCGTTTTACGTGCCAAATAACGTGATGTTTTCATTGCCACTCACTAATTTCTCGTCTCTCCCGCATACTATGATTGCCTTTATAAATAACCATCAATCTTGGTGAGCATCTTAATGCCCTTGTTCCCTTTGTTTCCCTTCTTAATAGTCTCTACACTCTTCTTTAAACGTTTCTTTTCAGAAAGGCCAAAATTCGCCGCTACAATTCATCCTCTGGCACATCTACGGTTGCTGTTCGTTTTCTCACCACAATCGCCAAACTATTTTCTAGGCTGACGTATAATTCGCAGTCTTCCAGGGGTCAGTGATTAGTGTTTATCTGCCCTCTCCATCAGTCCAACTGTTTGCCTACGCAGATTTCCTCCATTGCTTTATCCTATTATTGCAGGGCAAAATGACTCCTTCACATTTGTACTTCTTTGACATATTCATGGTTCTACTCCGCAGTCGTTATCATTTCAAAATACCCGTCAAAAATGATCATCGATAGTCGTTCACTTAGCGTTCACCCACTATAACTCCGTCATTGGATGCCAACCCCCCACAGAACCATTTTTCAAAGCTCCCCTGATCGATTTATTACTCATTTATCACCCTCAGCTAGATATTTCACTGTCCATGAAGAACACGGCAAAAAACTGCTGAGACCCTATCCATCCTCCGCCGCCCTTCTTTTCATCAATTCCACAGTCTCTCGTCATTTCAAGCTGTATCAAAGCTTTAACTCGTTTGTCATGTAAATACTTCGTAAGTAACCAGCATCTGTTTTCCACCATTATCTCCGACGTTGAAATTATGTTTTGCTGAAGCTGTTGCTGTACTCTAGCCACCATAGTTATTTGTCTCGCAGCCTTGTTCGCCCGTCACCTTAGCATGGTGCATTTGACACAATGTTTTTTACCTGACTTGCACCTGCCAGTAATCCACTCTATTATCCCTTCTGCAAGCTATACACCTTTGTAATCACTGTATTTGGGCGAATCCCTACATTGATTCATCTTCCATTTCCACGCTGACTTTTCTCGACCGACCTGATTTGGACAGACAATGAGCTTCAAGCAGCCTGTTGTTCCTGGCCTTTCCTTTTCTTCACCTTGCCGGTCTCCTTATCCCTCCGGATGTGTCACTCGTTTGCCTTGCAGATGACTCCACCAGTATCCAAACATCATTTCTGACAGCCTTCGCCGTCGGTTGTTTTGTTTTACTGGGAAACAATGTAACATTCCGGTTTTTCACGTCAGACTCACCTTTCTCGTAGCTGTCTTTTTACTGTTATTGAGTGAGCCGCCTATCAAAAACGATCACCCGAACTCTTGTCCACTCCTTCATTATCGTTCCTGCTAGCTATTCCTCTCCACAACCACTATGTAGCGCAACTCATGGTGATTTATCACCGCAGTTCCATATCACAGCTGGTCTATCATGGTGTACAATAAAGTAAATCATCTGCTGAACGCTTATCGGTTTTTCTCTGGTTATTTCTTCCTCCACCGCTCTTGAAACCTCTCCCTCTACACACCAGCTATTGGCTCCATCGGCTTGCAGCCATCAGATCTTACCACCTCGTTGGCTGTTGATTCACTGAATCTTATCTTCGAAGACACATTCTTGTGCGTCCTCCGGTTTCATATCTATATACTTTTGCTACCCTGAGGCTTGCAAACGACTCTTTAGATCCCACTTGACGAACTATCCTTTTTGGAAGTGCTTAAAAATATCCTTTGGTTTTGCTCTAACTTTCAACCATTTTGATCGTTTCAGGTACTATTTATCCATACGTTCCTCTTTTTGACTGAATGCAACCACCCTTGGCAGTATTGACCGATTCATCTTCTCCTGCAAACTTGCCGGACTTCACTATCGTTTTGGTCCACTTTACCACTCTCCTTCAAATCTTTCTATGCACTTGTCCCAGCTCTTTGATAACTTTTTTTCTAAAACCACTTGAATTATTCGACCATGCTTTCCAACCTGCTTCGGGCCCATCCGAAATATACCATCTTTAGTGTTATTATCAGTTTTCAGGGGGATATATTTTATGCTACTCGAGACAATCGGAAAGTCACAAGGTTGAATCATCTCCCGTCGTCCAATGGCCCACGTCCCAGCTCAGCTTTAACACCAAGAGCAAGGCGGTGTCAGGATTGGTATTCTTTATTCTCCGGTGCTCTAGTTGTCCAGTTACCCAGTGAGCCACTTTTTAGCTGATCGGTATTATTCAGGTAACAGGATAATTTTAGGATCTGGAAACATTTTCACTCATAACTTGTGTTCGTATGCTATTTCAAGACTTCAAGATAATGCGCACAGGGTAGGGGAGGTTACACGAATGGTGTCGGATGGAATAACAGAGAGCAGAGAAAACATTCAACTTTGAGAATATGATCAATATAGATAACGAATAGACTGTCATCGGAAAATGTGAACTGTTGGGATGAAGTGTACTTAAGACCCTGATTAAGGCAACGGCAATTGCGAACTTTATCAGAATAGGATGATGAAGGACTTGACCAGAGAAATCACGCAGGTTAGGCCGGTCGTTTTTCCTCACACGCGAGATAATGGCTTAAAAACTTTCTTTGTGACAGGCAAAAAATGTCCACCAGCAGTGGGTGGATGTATATTACTGGGAAAGAAATACGGACTGCGCAGACGTGACTTTGTGTAAAGCTGGGGGGGGGGCGGCCGCGAAAGGGTCTCGGGGAGACCGGTAAGGGTAGACCAATTGATTCTTTTGCTGGTAGGCAGTTCGCGCGGTGATGGACGGAGGAAAAAGATACCAGAAGAAATAATCCGGGAGAAATCAATCACCGGGGAACAAGGTGCTTAGCCACTAAAAAAGGAAGCATTTAGCCGGTGATCGATTGGACCTAGGAGGTGGCGTAGAGTCGCTAGTCAAATCACAGGCTGCTCGAAAGCACCGGAGAAGTTCCGCAGAACGAGAAACTGATTTAACAGTGGGGTTGAAGATTTTTACTAAATGTGGTCGTGAACGGTAAAGTATCCGAAACGCCGGTTTCCAAGGGGAAACTGCTCACAACCACGGATGGAGCTGTTGTAAGTATCAGCGAGAGGGGTCAACTCGTGGAAAATGATTGATACTCCAATAGGTGCCGGCTGTGAGAATAAAAGCGCTTCATCGTTAAGCCATGTGGAATTGCTGTGGTAGCCGGTGTTAAAGGCCATGGAAGGAACGGGGGTAAAAGGAAAAAAATATATATCTTGTCAGGTACAAGAAAGGTGATTTAGCAGGACAACGATGACATGCTGCAGCAAAGGACAGCACAACCAGAAACCGCAAAAAGAGGGTTTTTAATAAAAGGGATGTATGCAACAGAAGTGTATAAAAATGATCACCCCCGCATTCTCAAGGGAACCACGGACACACTAGCTGCTCCTTATGCCTCTCTTTTATTCAGCACTGTGTTGACAATGGAGTTTTCCCAAGTAGCCAGAAAAAAGCAGTCATCACACCCATCTAAAAGAAAGTTGGCAGACATCTTGCTTCCAGTTGTAGATACAAGTCTGACTAGCATTACCAGCAAAATTTTCGAACGAATTCTTACGAGTGCGGTTCTTTTCTATCTGCATAGAAATAAGATCCTCTCCCCGTCCCAACAAGGGTTGCCTCCTGGCACATGTTGCATCACCAGTACGCCTACTGTCATGGATAGTCTGATGAAAGCCTACGATGATGGCCAGCTCTCACACTCTGTATTCATGTATTTTGCTGAGACCTTCGATAAAGTCCCCCATGCCCCTCTTTTTTTAAAGCTGCAAACATACGGGATTACAGGCTCCCTGGTGGCCATTCTACGCAGCTTCCTTACCGACCTCACCTTTGCAGTTGAGGTGGGGAATGTTTTGTCCAAACCCTACCCAGTAACAAGTGGGGTCCCCCAAGGGTCGGTCTTGGGCCCTCTTCTTTTGTTGGTCTACATAGACCATCTTCCGATAGCCCTTCCTGCGAACACTGCCATGTGCGCAGACGATATAATCCCCGGAGTTCAAGCGTTTAAAGCCTGCAAGTCACAGCTGATGAAACAAAACGCTTGTCCGAGGACTCGAACCTCCCAGTTGATGATGACAAATACGTGAGCATGTCTTTTGGCAGAGATACTGGTCACACGCTTTCCATTAACGGAGCAACCACACTGCCTAGGGTTGAAGGACACAAGGTGCTCGGTCTCTGGTTAGATTGTGACTTGTCCTTCTCTCATCATCCTCAACCTACGAGCAAGTCCAACTTTCGAGTCCAAAATATGATTCGAAGGTCTTTCCTGCGCATTAATCAGACATCTGCTAGAGTACTCTGGCCTTCTCCGACACCTTGAGATCATAGAAAGTGTTCGGATGGCCTCCACCGAAGCTGTATGGGGTCTGTCCCGTCTACACTATCCCGTGTAACACACGTTTGAGCAATGCGTAGCCAAATTCACAACGGATCCCGAAATCAAAAGGCGATTATCCGTGATATTCTACGATACTACATTACTGAATGAACAGTGACACCAAACAGATACAAACCTCAACAATGGAATCACAAAGACTCAACAAACGAGAAACCGAATTGCGGTGTGCGAGCAGAGAGCACGTGCGTCAAGCAGGTCCAGAACAAGGATATGACAAAGTAGCGCTCTGGGCGCCAACAAACAACAATTGGTCCATAAAAACAGACAGTGCGTATAGACACGTCAATAGAGTAAGCACGTGAGTGATGTTAAGAAAAACATGGAACTGCAAATGTTTTAGGGGGATTTTCCACGACCGGTCGTTACACCGCCCACCAAAATCCTCTCAAATCCTTAGCAGAGTCAAGGGTTTGGTATAAAGGTGCTTATTCTTCCTACCTACCTAGACCCTGCTGTCAGTGCTCAAGCCTCATGCTCGTCGTCAACGTTCTACTCATGGTCGCACCTATTCCGTTGGCCACACCGACGCGAGGCTATTCTACACCTTCCTTGAGAACAACTGACCGATGGCGGGCATGAAGGGGAGACATAGATGCTGTCCTTGGAGGGGCCGTCCTACCCTGGATGCATGTGCTTGCATGAGTGTGTGTGTAAGGTGTCATCGCCGCTACTTTCACATATGTAAAGGACATTTCAATAAAGTCAACAAAAACAAATTGCGAACACCGGTACACGTTTGATAGGGGCTGAGGGACATAGCGTGTATCCGGTATGTATGTATGTGTCTGGATGTATAATTGAATCACATGTACCACCACATATAAAAAAAGGACTTTCTGCAACGTAAACTAAAGACTGTGAGCACTGTAACGTGTTTGACGGAGGCCAAGTGGTATAACGAGTAAAATGCAGATGAGTGTGGGCCGGGGTGTATGATGGCTCAACACGTCAGTGTGTTGTGAATGCTTCTGTATATGAGGTTTCTTTACCTAGCTCGAAAACGAATGCGAAATAGTCTACTGAGCCTCAGCGTTGTCAGCTTCTCCGCCTTTACTCTTGAGTAGGCCAATACTGCGTACGTCACGAATTAGCGCTCCGTTAGCTGTCTTCATCTTCACCGTTCTTATCATTCCTTCAGTGCTTCGATGGTTTCCATGACTACTCCCAAGGACCAGGTGCTGAAATGTGCGCGTTCGTCTGCGATCATCACTGCATCTTCAACCTTGAATGGTCTCGTTTTGACCAGCCACTTCTGTCGAGTCTGCAAAGCCGGTAGGTACTCCCGCAGCCGGCGCCTCCAGAAAACCTTGGCAAGATAGTTCGCCTGCTTCCATCAGTGGAGGTAGCTCCCTCGAAGGTTTACTGGCCCTTGGAAACCCTCGTTCGTTTTTAACATCAATAAGTCCTTCGAGGTGAGCGCCAGGTGGGTGAGGTCGCCGTTCATTACTGGAACCAGGAGGTGGTTGTTCAGAATCCTTTCGACCTAAGCCATGACGGCGTTCAGCGTTTCGTCGTCGGGCGGCTGTTGCTCCATGATCGACGGCAATGTCCGTCTGGCGGACCGGATCATGCGTTCCCATACTTCACCGCTGTGACTGGCCTGTGGGGGGTTGAAATGCCACGTATGCCGTGGGTCACGGTTCTGTCCTGCAGTTCGTCCCTGTTTATGTCCTTGTGCCAACGCTGCAATTCCCGGTGAGCGCCCACAAAGTTCGACCCATTATCAAAGTATGTATCTTCCGGTACGCCTCTTCGGTTGATAAATCTCTGCAAGGCCCGTAGGAAAGAATCCGTCGTCATCGAATGTGCGACTTCTAGGTGCACCGCGCATGACTACATACATGTCATGATAAACCCGTATCGCTTTTCTAATCTCTTCCCGCACTCGATCCACAAGGGCCCGAAATAGTCCGACCCGGTGTAGGCGAACGGCCACCAGCCCGCAGTCACGCTGCATTCTGGTAGCGGGGCCATGTGTTGTTTGCCCGCCGCGGCATTTCGTCTTCTACATTGCACACAACGTCGGATTACGCGTTTTACAGTCGCTCTTCCTCTCAGCAACCAAAGGCGCTTTCGGATGACGCTCGTCACGTGACTTTCCCCGGCATGTCCCTCCACGGCGTGGACGTGTTGGGCCATTTGCTCTATCACAGGTTGTCGAGCCGGCAGCAGTATAGGATACTTTGTGTCGAAGCTCATTTGGGCGTTAGTCAGCCTACCATCCACCCCTAGCAGTGCATCAATGAATTTGGGGCTTAAACGCTTCAATTCGCCTCTTGGAGATGATATTTCTTTGTTGACTGGTCCCACTTCTTCCGTCCTCTCGAGTTCTCGGGCGAAAGCCTCGCGTTGTATCATTCTAAAAATATCTTATTCTGCAGCTTGTAACTCATCGGGACTTATCAGGCCGACCCGTATCCGGCCTGAAGGGCGTAGCCCTTTCACGACTAGTGAATTTCTCTTGAACCTGGGTAACCAAACTAACGCACGAAGTGTCTTCATCCAGGAATAAAACGTGACCAATCGCGACAGAATGGATGTCGCTTCGACGACGTTGGCCGCTGTCACTACGCCATTGATCTCCAGTGTTCGGGCTCTCTAGATCACTGCGTTTCCTCCACGATTGAACGTCTTCGATACACTTCCCATGCTGCATCGCCGCTCCGTTCCCATCATTTGTTACACCTGTCAAATTGGTCATTAGAAATGTGACACTCACCGTCGACTTACTATACCATCACCGTTATCGAGACCTTTGATCTTCCAGATGTTGCATTCGTGTTATATTACCGAAACTGACCCCGTATGCAGCCTCTAAATCACACCACTATCTGCACCGGCCGATACATTTTGTTTCTATATTCGTTGATCCACGGCCGCTTCCCGCGATATACCTGTGCAGTTTTATTGATCTGTCATTTTTGCATGGTACATACCACACAGCATTCATCTATTGACGTACACTTATCTGTGGATTACTTTACCTTTCCTCTCGCAGAACTGAACACCTGTATAATGGATGTAACCACACGGTCAATATTGATTAGTCTTCCACTTCCGCTTTGACATTTCATACCAACCCTACATAAAGTTAACAACTTGCCGCACACTCACCTGTTTTACTCCGGCCGTTCCCTGCCACCATCACTCTGGTAGTATCCCTCCCAAGAAATACGCAATTGTTTGCAACATATATGATTCCTCCAGTATACAGCCACCACTTTATATACTACCATCTTTGCAGACTGAAATATTTCCATGTTAATACTTCTCGACATGCCTGTAGTAAAGTGAATAATTCACCGAACGCTTCGACGAGATTTCTATCCATATGCCCTTCATATTCTGTAGCGCACCAAAAACATTTCCTTTCAATATGTTCGAATTTCCACTAGTGGTAATTATTTCATATACCACTTATGCATGTACTCCGGACCAACTGACATCATTCGACCTTGACCTTCAAATTTGCCGGGCATTACTACGGTTTTAGTTCACTGTAACACTCTCTCTGATACTCTGCATGCACTTGTTGTACCCTTTTGTGAATTGTCATCCCGGCATCACTATAATCATCTGATCATGCATTCTAGCATGCTTCGGGCGCATCCGAAATATACAATTATTATTATTCCGTAGGGGATTTTAATTCGAACACGGGCCAGTCCTGTTTAGGCACTTGCAGGAAGTTTGGTCCTCTCGTCCACGTGTCTAGTTGCCTGAAGTTGGTCGCACCTCGGGAGCACAGATCGGCTGGACTATTGCCAGACCTGACAAGCTTCCACTGGTTCATGGCTGATTCATCGTGGATAATCGTGAGCCGGTTAGCAACGAAAGTACTGAACCGGCTTTGGACCTCGTTAATGTAGAAGGGTACTATCATTGAGTCCATCCAGAAGCTAGCCGACCGGATGTAGGAGTCAAAACAACTCTTCATCGCTTGTACTGCTCTGACTGCTAACACGGCTGCCCTGAGTTCAAGGTGTGGGATCGAGACCGACTCCAGTGGAGCAACGCGGGCTTTAGCGAACGGGATCCTCGTAGTATATTGTCTATCTCCTGTGTACCATCGTCCGTACAGCACAACTCCATAACTGACTTCGGATGCACCGGAAAAGGCATGTTGTTCTCCAGTCCGCGTTATATGGCCGGGAGTCAACCATCGTGGAATCCCTATGTCCCCTAACTTCTTCGAGGTGTTTAAGAAATCTTCCCAGTCTAGCCGGTCCTCTCGGTCCAGTGACTGGTCCCAATAATTTTCTCACGACACAGCCGCTGCAGAAAGACCTTTCCGGGCAACAGCCAGGGAGAGACCAAACCGAGCGGGTCGAACAGGTTAGAGATTGCGGATAGTGTGCCTCGAAGGGTTACTGGCAACTCGGGAACGTTTAGCTCGAAAACAAAGTCGTCCGTTTCCGCATCCCATTGTATCCCGTGCTGTTATTGGTATAGTTTCCACCGATGTATCTAGGGAAATAGTTCACGAACAGCTTTGCAAGACATCCCCATTAGCTAAAATAAATCAGGTTTTTTCTGAACAATAAAATCTGAGGTTAGCATTTGACCTGCGGACCCACTTCTATCAAAGTTCCTTCAAATATCATGCCTAGATCGACTTCAAATCGCCCCATTCGCCGAGCTGCAAATCGAACTTCACTTACAAGCACTAAGCGCCCCCGACTTTCTACCTCCTCATTGCCTTGTTCAGTACCACTGGCCAATAGCATATATTGTTGAACCCCTAAAACATCCAAACACTGAAAGTCTCCTATCAGTCGGCCACTTCCTGGACTCTGTTGCATCTGAAGTCCATAGACGGATAAAAAATTCTAAAAATGCCGTTGTTTCTAATGTTCCAGATCGTTTGCCCCTTTCCTCGGTCAAACAATTATTGCTCATGGCATGTGATATGTCACACCACGAGTGCTACTGCAAAAGACTCAGAAAACGGTCACATCGAAACATGTGCCCGCTACTTTTTCAATTTCTAGAAGAGAGCACTGCCGTGGAATTCGTTAGAAAGAGAGAGTCCATTGCAAAGTCCACTTCATTTAAAAATAAAAAAATTGCTCCTGACAAAACCCCTCTGCAGAGGGAGGTCCTTAGATTGAATGCCAGCAACCAAGTACTCCCACCACCCTCTGATCCAGTGCCACAAAGCTCCCCTGAGAAACTTCCCAGCGTAAACAACTCGTTACCACTTCCGCTAACCAGTGAACCAGCGCAAAATGTGGACCTAGATTCGTCCCGTTCACCTCCAACACCTCAGCGTCCCCCAAAAAGGCTCCATGTTGCACTCCAGTCTCCACCACTGTCTACCCACAGCCGAGCAATACAACACCTCCCCCTCTCTGCCAGCAGCCATCCACGCTCTGGTCTGTCTGCCAAACGAGCAAACAAACCGCCAGCTTCAAACACGCCACCCCGCACCGACCAGCCAACTGCAACGTTGTCTCCCAGCTCTTCGGCCACAACGTCACCCTCGTCACCTGTTGCTCCCAGTGGCCAAAACCTCGTCTGCACTGACATTGTCACGCTCCCATCTTTATTCGACAGTCGACATAGGACCTCTCGCGCTCCAGCTAACCGGCCTACTACCCATTCACGACCCCCACCTCGGCCAAACACACGAAATCTCGTCGCTCACCCTAGCGCTAGCCTACCAGCGCATTTATTTGGTCCCCCGGAGATCCGCGTACCCAACTGCTACATCCCACACCCACAAACCCAGACCCCGCCGTCTTCATGTCCACAGATGCAGTACCACATCACAAATTTTCCACTTAATGTACCGCCTCCGAACTCGAACCACGCAGGACGAGTTACTTGCATCGTTGCCACCGGTACCACAACATGTGGCCCGCGCCCGACCATTTTCCGCCTCATGGTGTGCCCCATCTGAACCCTCCGCAGCTTCAACATCCTCTGCTCCCTTACCACCCAAAATCGCCGTATTCTACTCCGAGACCACTGCACGCTGTGCCAACTGACTCTTCACACCAAGGCCCCTTCCATCAGCAGCCCCTTCGCTACTACGCCACCCCCTCACACTCTTTCCATGAAGCCTTGTGAGATGCCTGCAACCTCAACAAACTCTATCCAAAACATCATACCTGTTCCATTAAAATCCCACTTACCCTGCCTTTCGTCCTTCTCCACACCAGGCCTCTTTCAAAACCATGGCTGCCCCTCCCCTACTGCTCCCCGCCCCCTCGCTGACCCCCTGGCATCCTTACTAACTCTCCCCCGATTCATACCTGTTTTGCCTCAAAGGTCCCACCTTGAGTCACCATACCCCCCCCAGATCTATCAGCCCGCGTTACAATAACACCTCAGCATCCAGTGTTAATCTCTACTGAACATCATGAGTGTTCGGCCTAATGTACAATGTGCGGCGATAAGGATAGAGCAGTCCAAAAGGAAGTAGCAACTCACATCCAGTCTTCCTGCATGGATGACCCGCCCATTGATCACCGCCTTGCCACGCACACCCTGGCTACCAAATCCACTGACGCTCCAAAGCCTCCTACAGAAATGCTAACTATATCACTATTCAACTCCCGTTTCATCTTGAACAAGCTTTCCGCTATAAAAAGACTGGCTGTCGTCCACAACTTCGACATAATCCTGATTACTGAGACTTGGCTCACCGAGAACATACCTTCTGACCAAATATCACTGATCGGTTATCAAACCTTCAGGACTCAACGAATCTACCACCGCGGTGGAGGTTGCATGGGGTATGTCAAGAGCAGCCTATCTGCCACCCTACTGGAAAATACCGTGCTGGCAAATGTTGAAGATTCTATATGGTTTACAATTTCTTTATGCCAGATGAACATAGTTGTAGGTTGTATATATCGACCCCCCCCCCCAGAAACGACACTTCCACATTTAATCCCATCATAGATGCATTTAATTACATCGCTGACCTGCCATTTGGAGGTAAATTTATAGCAGGCGACTTCAATGCCCCGGGCGTAAACTGGTCCTCCTTTTCTGCCCCCTACAAGTATTTGCAATTTGCCTCATGTATTCGCCTGGGCCACTGGGCCCAACATGTAAAACAACCTACCAGAAGGAATAACATCCTTGATCTGATATTCACCCTGGGTCTCACGAAAGTCTCTGCCTCCGTACTAAACGACTACACAGGCAGCGACCACAAAATCGTTAGTTGCAGATTTCAAGTCAGGCCACGTACTGTTAGCCTACCATGTAACGGTCCCTCCTTCCGTCACTTTAAATGGGACCATATCCCCTCTCAAATTCGCTCCAGAAACTGGGACGGGTTCTTACTAACAGCAAATCCCCAGTTCGCCGCTGACCTCCTCTACTCAAGTTTACACTCATGCATCGAAAACATATCACGCCCCTACAATCCATCCAGACCAGCAGGTTACCATATAGCCAGGCTAAAGCAGAAACACGACGAGCTCCGACGGCAGTACCAACGAAATAGAGACTTTTCTACAGTCTTCAGACTGGAACGCCTCTATCACGAAATCCACCGCAAGGCCCGTGACCTACAACTAAAGCAAGAAACCAAAGCGTTACGCCACCCAAACAAAGTTCAAGAGCTAGCCCGGCTACACAGGGCTCGTGCCCCAAAATCAACTCGATGCATAAAACAGATCATCCACTTGGATAACCTCATAACCTCACCTCGGAAGATAGCTGACACGTTTAATACTTTCTTCACAACCACCGTGTCTCTCAGTCCATCGCGTACCCAGTTTGTCACCCCGTCTGTCACAAACTCCTCATTCAGTTCCATGACGGTTACCACTACGGATATAAATAGATACATTACACCTTCAAACCGACCTACTACCCCGGTCCTGAAGGCCTACCGTCAGCAATATTCGCTCTAGGTGGCCCGGATATTCCCCTACTACTATTAAACCTATACAATTTATCTCTGCAAACCGGGACCTTCCCCAGCCAATGGAAGAAATCCATTATTATCCCCAGGCACAAGAAAAGCGCAATGCATGACATTGCCAATTACCGCCCGATTAATCATACGCCAATGATCTCGAGGCTGCTAGAAAAAGTCGTAAAACACTACCTGACCGACTACTTTTCTGCACATAAGCTCATCAGCCCAAGACAGCACGGATTTCTCAAATCACGGTCGTGTTCAACCTGCCAATTTGACTTTCTGAATTTGGTAACAACAGCTGCCGACAAAGACAGAGCACTCGTCATCATCTATCTTGATATGACAAAAGCCTTCGACAGAGTGCCACATCTGCAGTTACTCAACAAGATTAGGGGATACGGTGTTGTAAACCCTCAACTCAGTTGGTTTAAATCCTATCTACAAGACCGTCACCAAGTTACCTGCATCAACGGTCAGATATCAGACCCCCACCCAGTAAACAGCGGGGTTATCCAAGGCAGTGTTCTAGGACCACTGCTGTTCTTACTATATATAAACGATATTTGCAATGTCATCACTTATGGCGAAATTTTCTTGTTTGCCGATGATATGAAGATAGTCTACGAATTCGAACTGGGAGACCTACCTGTAGCACTGAATAACATCATGGTCGACGTACAGTCCTTATTCTCCTGGTGTGATCGCTGGAAAATGGAATTTTCAGTGAACAAAAGCAGTTATCTCTCGCTAAACTGCAATATTCCTTATGATATGCTTAAGATTGGCAGTGTCTCACTCCCATATTCCCCAACAATTGGAGACATTTGTAGCGGTTGCCATCTTCGTTCATACTTTTACCACGTTTATTGTTTAACTGAACGCTGACTGCCAAGCGCGGTTGCCATTTGACCGTTGCTCTTGCGCACGCTCCCACGCACGCTCCCAAATACATGCTAACCACTATCTCTCCCAATCGCCTTCTCGTTCTCACGGGTCGTGGAGAATACTGTTCTGGTTAACATATTTGTGCAGTGCCGCACATTAGAGTAACGTGCAGGTGGTCCACGCATTACAAAGGACCGAAGCACGCGTTTACTAAGGAAACCGCGAAGTAAGGTCTAATCAACCTTACAATTGGTGAACCCGACGTGATCCTCAGGTCACGTGAGTTTCCTTGTTTTCTACCGTTCAAGGTCCCGTCTGCGTACGTTTTTGTGTTTTTTTGTTTCTCTATCTGTTGATATTTTTTGGTCGGTTTACCAAATAATTTTTTTCCTATACATTTTCGGTGTCTAGTTCGGCGTGATTTTTGTTCTTTTCTCGCGAAGATTATAGTGCCCCATTGATCGTTGGTTTCTTTTCCCGTCTGTGTTCGATAAAGCAATCGCTATGTCTACTGAACGGAAACCCTGCTCAGACCCCACCGTTGGGGCGATCACGCTGCACATACCGGCATTCACACCGGCTGATCCAGAACTCTGGTTCACGCTGGTCGAGTTAGAATTCGAAAACTGCCGTATAACCAGCGACGCCAGCCGTTTCAGGTGGGTAGCAGGCCGCCTCCCGCCAGAGGTCACAATGCAAGTAAGGGACGTAACAATCTCTTCCCGAAGCTATGAGGCTTTAAAGGGGGCTGTCACTGCCCGCACGACCCCAACGCGAGACCAACGTATGCAACAACTTCAAAACGTTGAGCTTGGAAGTAGAAAGCCCTCCGAACTGCTGCGTGAGATGCAGCGCTTGAGAGGACCGACAATAGGTGAGGACCCGCTCTTGAGGGAACTTTGGCTGCAGCGTTTGCCGCATAACATTCCAGTTTTACTAAGTGCCACGCGCAAATGCTCGCTAGCGGAAACTGCAGCGATAGCTGATGACATTATGTCACGATACAACCCCGCTGTAGCTGGAGTAACCAGGCCGTCCGTCGCAACGGTGCCTGCCTTGCCAACATCTAACGAACTCGCGTCAGTTTTGTCTAGAATTGACGCGAGCCTGCAACGCCTAGCAGTTAGAAGTGGGTCACAGGAGCGGCACCGCGCACGCTCACCTAGGCTCCATAGTCCGTCATTGCGACGCCGTTTCGTCGGTTCTTCAAAAGAAGGATATTGTTAATACCACAGTCGCTTCGGTGAGGGAGCCAAACGATGCGAACCAGGGTGTACGTTTCCTGGTGCTCATCAGGGAAACTAACCCCCCGGCCCGTGGTGGCGACCCACGAAGCCGGGTATCACACCAATAGTCGTCTTTTGAACGTAAGGGACATCATTTCAAATAACCTATTCGTTGTAGATACCGGTGCCGAAGTGAGCGTCCTCCCCCGAGCGAAAGACGACAATAGCACACCGCAGGCCCAAACACTACGCGCTGCCAATGGCACGGCCATCCCAACGTTTGGCCAGCGGTCGCTCACCTTAAACTTGGGTTTAAAGCGTAATTTTCGTTGGGTATTCATCATCGCCGACGTCCCGTACCCAATTCTGAGCATTGACCTCCTGCAGCACTTTGACTTGTTAGTTGATGCACGGCGCCGCAGAGTCGTGGATCGTCAGACCACTCTCGCTGTTGCGGGTCATAATTCGCGAGTGAATCACGTCACGCCCTTTTACTATCAACCACCGGCACACCAACCTTATGGCGAACTCATCGCCGAATACCCGGCCATGTTTCGGCAGGCCGGGCTTCTCCCAGCAGTGACGACCAGTGTCACTCACCATATCGATACTAAGGGACCCCCAGTGTTCAGTAGGCCGCGTCGGTTAGC
Source organism: Fasciola hepatica (assembly GCA_948099385.1). Taxonomy (NCBI): domain Eukaryota; kingdom Metazoa; phylum Platyhelminthes; class Trematoda; order Plagiorchiida; family Fasciolidae; genus Fasciola; species Fasciola hepatica. The sequence continues at coordinate 2,075,598 of CANUEZ040000011.1, forward strand.
ACCAGACAAGCTTCGTGTTGCACAGGCCGAATTCGAACATATGCTAGAACTGGGTATAATACGCCCTTCTAGTAGCCCTTGGGCTTCCCCCCTTCATATGGTTCCTAAGGCTAGTGGCGACTGGCGACCCTGTGGTGATTACAGAGCGCTTAACAAAGTCACCGTACCGGACCGATACCCGATTCCCCATATACAGGATCTTACTTCGTCTTTATCAGGTTGCTCCATCTTCAGCCGTATCGATTTGGTTCGGGCGTACAACCAGATCCCGGTAGCAGAGGCCGATATCCCCAAAACTGCCGTCACTACACCTTTCGGGCTGTTCGAGTTTCTGCGAATGCCGTTTGGACTCAGCAATGCAGCCCAGACCTTTCAACGATTCATGCACGAGGCAACTCGTGGTTTGGAAAATGTCCACGTATACCTGGATGATATTTTGGTGGCGAGTTCTTCAGAGCAAGAGCCCGCTACGCACTTACGAGCACTTTTCGAACGCCTTAGCCAGCACAGCGTTACGATCAATATCGCGAAATGCGAATTAGGCCGGGCGGACATCACCTTCATAGGACATTCTATTTCATCCTCGGGTAGCCGCCCTCTGTCAGATAAAGTTTCCGCTATTCGCGACTACCCTGAACCCCAATCTTTTCGCCAGTTGCGTCAGTTTGCCGGCCTGGTGAATTTCTACCGCCGATTTATCCCTCACTGTGCGGAAATGATGCAACCCCTCACCGACCTGTTGCGCGGAGGTAAGCGGAAGTTCGTGTTTCCCGACACGGCACAAGCCGCATTCGCCTTGGTCAAAGATGCTGTCGCTAACACAGCACTCCTTACACACCCCGACCCTTTGGCTCCTATTTCGGTAGTGACGGATGCCTCGGACACAGCGGTTGGAGCAGTACTGCAACAGTTCGTAGATGACTCTTGGCAACCTTTAGCATTCTTCTCCAAGCGCCTACAACCCGCGGAATCAAGGTACAGCACGTTCGGTAGAGAGTTATTAGCCATCTACTTGGGAATCCGTCATGTTCGACATGCACTCGAAGGCCGTTCGTTCACGGTGTTTACAGACCACAAGCCTTTGGTTTACGCACTGAAGTCAGCTTCCGATCGATACTCACCACGCGAGATTCGCCACTTAGACTTTGTCTCACAGTTTACTGTGGACATACGACACGTCTCTGGGGTACTTAATCCCGTCGCAGACGCCTTATCGTGCGTATATCAACTAAGTCTGTCACAAACGCCTAACATCGACTTGGATGCAATGGCACAGGCTCAAACTATGGACCCTGACATCGAACGACTTCGGCAAAACGGTTCTTTGAGTTTAACCACAGTGCCTATCCCAGCTTCCCAGAATACCATCGTGTGCGATGTGTCGCAAGGTCGCCCTAGGCCAGTAGTTCCTGCTGCCCACCGTTATCCTACGTTCCTGACACTCCATAATCTGGCTCATCCGGGTGTGACTGCCTCGGTGAAACTGATAACTGAGCGTTTTGTTTGGCACAATGTCAAACGAGATGTCCGTCAATGGGCTCGTGCTTGTCTGCAGTGTCAACGTGTTAAGACCCATAGGCACACTAAGGCGGCATTAGCCAGGTTCCCAGAACCTGAAACACGTTTTCATCATGTGCACGTCGACCTCGTAGGACCACTCCCACCATCGCTTGGGTACGTTTACATACTCACATGCGGGGATCGTTTTACTCGCTGGTCGCAGGCGATCCCTATCCCTCGTCCCACCTCGGAAGAGGCCGCGAAAGCTTTTTTGACCGGTTGGGTTAGTCATTTCGGTTGCCCGGCAATAGTGACCACCGATCGCGGTCCACACTTTGACGGCGCTTTCGGCAGCCTACTCCCTACGCTCGGTTGCCAACACGTTAAGACGACAGCTTACCACCCTCAAACCAATGGTATGGTTGAACGTTTCCACCGGCAATTAAAAGCCGCCCTTCGAGCAAACGGTAACCCCCTTTGGAGTGAAACACTACCATTAGCACTCTTAAGCCTGCGTAGTACCGTTAAGGAGGAGTTACACACAACACCGGCCGTACTAGTATATGGCTGTACACTTCGTCTGCCTGGGGAGTTGTTAGCCCCCTCACCAACCGTGACTTTCGACTACGGTGACTATGCTCAGCGCCTTACGCAGCACATGCGAGTGCTCGAGGCCAGTCCGCCGCGTGAACAACAGTCTACAAGTTATGTCCCAACTGCGTTAGGAACCGCTACCCATGTATTCCTTCGCGTCGATGGCGTTCGATCACCACTACAAGCGCCACACACTGGCCCGTTTCGGGTGATAAAACGTAGGGCAAAAAATTTGTCATAGATATCAACGGACGACACGACACCGTATCTATCGATCGTCTCAAACCTGCCGTCATTGAGTGCAAGCCGCTCGGCCAATTTACACCCACTCAAGTCGCTCAGTCACCCGCATCGAGCGAGTTACCACTTGAACCACCCCCAATTACGCCTAGTGAGGACTCGGCAGCTAGTCTGTCAGATTCTCCAACCGTACCCGCAACGCGAAGTAGCCGTCGCGGTAGCCAACTACGAAATCCCGTCCGCTTCGCCGATTTCGTGACGATTTTTACAATCGACTTTTAGCAATAAGTTGGGAAGTTCGCCATGGATTTACCAAACAACAGACCCGTGAAATTACAATCGGTAGTTATGATTTCATTTTCTTCTGGTCTCCTAGCGACTTCAACAACACCGAACATCGTTTGTGTGTTGTTATTACGGTCCAACATCCGCCGGCGCCCTCAGGCGCTATTTTGTTCCAGTTTACCTTGCCCTCTCTCAGACGGATCTACACAGTCACATTGGCTTCATCCGTAGCCTGGCTGACTCCCGTGCACGTTCAAGGAGCCAACCGCTCACTGGACAACGGGACGATTAGTCGGCTTGGCACTGGAGACGGCAACTGGACGCCTTTTTGGATGGACATGACGAGGCATTTTCCGGCTTGCATTCGAAAGAGACCCGTGGGCGCAAAAACACAGTTGGACCTACGCACATTGGACCTCGAAAGTGCAGGCACCGGTAAACTCGTCAGCAGTCGTTCGACGTCAACAACAATATAACGGACAAGCTATGAGGAGTTCCTGGACAACCAAGAATTCCGGCTTACCATCACGATCGAAGCCCAACTCCGTCGGACTTCTAGGAGGAGGCTCCTGTAGCGGTTGCCATCTTCGTTCATACTTTTACCACGTTTATTGTTTAACTGAACGCTGACTGCCAAGCGCGGTTGCCATTTGACCGTTGCTCTTGCGCACGCTCCCACGCACGCTCCCAAATACATGCTAACCACTATCTCTCCCAATCGCCTTCTCGTTCTCACGGGTCGTGGAGAATACTGTTCTGGTTAACATATTTGTGCAGTGCCGCACATTAGAGTAACGTGCAGGTGGTCCACGCATTACAAAGGACCGAAGCACGCGTTTACTAAGGAAACCGCGAAGTAAGGTCTAATCAACCTTTCACATTGGACTGAAATATTCTAACACTTTCAATTTCTCTGAACACACTTCCCACATAACTGCACGGGCAAATAAGTCCCTTGGCTTGTTGCAGAGAAATGTTCTTCTCACGAACAGTAATTTAGAGATATACAAAACTCATATTCGCCCAACCCTAGAGTACTGTACGCTTGTGTTCTCGAATATGCATAAACGGGACATTATCGACATTGAGAATGTACAGCGTCGATTTACCAAAAAACTGTTTGGGCCTTCTACGACCCTGACCTACAGACAGCGGTGTACTTTCCTGCGGCTTGATCCCCTGTGGCTTAGGAGAATAAAACTCAACCTCGCATTTTTGTTTACTTTGCTCCACAAACAAGCTGTATCCTCCAGCCAAGTTCAGTTCAGTATAAACTCGACACATCAGCTGCGTAATAGGGAACACCGTATAACGATCCCTCATTCTCGGAAGTCCTTAAGGCAAAACTTCCTCCTGAAATATGCAACTCTGTGGAATAAACTCCTAGCTGATGTACGTTCTGTAGATTCCCTAATTATGTTTAAGTCTAGACTACACGTAGCTCTGGACATCCAAAAACTGATAGCTCTTACGAATCCTTATATGTCTTTTGACAGAGCTTATGAGGAAAGCGTTGGATACTAATCCGAACCCTTGATAATCTAGGATGTGCCACACCATACGCCGTAGCTGCCATCACCTAAGCGTAAACCTACCAGTTTACAATGCCTAAACATAATAACTCTCATGACTGAGGCCAGTGCTTCAGAAGTCGTATTTGGTTATATGAAATACCACTGGAAGCATGAAAGATAGTCTTTGAAAATTTCCAGTGCTGATTATTATTAGGTTTTTGCCTGTCTCTAACCCAAGACGCGGCACCTGTCACACTCATCAACCTCCATCCAGTAGTCACCATTAGACATTCACAGCTCAAATTCTGTCCCTATCACAGAACTCTAGCATCCTCCACGATTGGCCTATACAACATTTGATACTTAGCCAGCAAAACTACTAACCATCTGTGAATTGTACCGACGAATCACGTTGTTAGTGCTGCAATTTGTACCCCATCTTTGTGCGGACTGGCGTTGTGTTGAACATAAACCCCATCGAATAATCGCAGGCTGTGGTTGACCCTACCTCCCCCTGCACTATTTGTCCCATGTAAACGGCCTGGGTGTTCTGACTTCACGGATAAGGCGAGTGTTAGCGCGGCACTTCTGCAAACATTCCGGGCCGTGATGGTCTCCCTGCACAGAGTTGACCACCAATAAGACATAAACAACAAAAAGTAAGAGATTGGCACAAAAAAGTGAGAGAGAGAAAATACCCCACTGTTTTGTCTTCCAGGCACACCAGCCTTGTCACATGTGACCCATGTCTCCGGGTTGTAGTGTCGCTACGGATTGACTGGTGTGGTTGACCTATTCCCAACGCGGCTTGTTACATGCGGTTCATGTTTCGGCCGGGGCGTGGGAGCTGTGGTCGCCCACCAAAAGCCAGATACCTGACTGTGATAAAACCAATAAAAAAATAAGAACGTCTAAAAAAATGGGGATCATTCTTGGAGCGCCACGTGCTGGATGCCAGTAGTTGTGTATCGTGCTACCTCCCTACCTGAAGCTGGCCCTTTTGCCGCCTAACATGAGCACCGAATGTAGACCGTTAGAGTTTGCTTCCCTGACGAAAATTCGGACCCACCACTCACGGTTCCCCAAACCAGTCCTCACATCGGTGTAGTCCTGCTTTGCAGTACGATAACAACGAAAAAAGATACCACGGTAACCATGCAATCATATCCACATCAGATTTCCTTGCTCGTATAGGAGCTTAATCTCAGTACCATAGCACTATCGAGGAAGGGCATAGATTAACTCACGTCAATGTTCCAAGGCAAGTGACCAATTACCTCTAATGTATCACTACTGTCATCCCAATAGTTCCTTCTACTTTGACTCCTCAGTATAGAATAACCACTATACCGAAAGAGACAGTAACAGCGTAGCGCCACGCAAACAGTATTTCGGTCCTACTCGCTCTGTCTGTTATTTCAAACCTATCTTATCGCCTCGTGCCAAACTGCGTCCTGCGTAAGCAAACGGTATTGAGGGTTAGCATTACTAACCACTCTTAACCGTGAAGCCCTAGGTCTTTTATTAGTATCCCAGCGATGCCATGCTCACGGGCAATTCATAAATCCTTTGAAATGCATACACAGTTACCAAGCCAGTGTACGCAACTTCGTCGGCCTGCAGCAGTATAGCTCAAATCCATTGCGAGCCTATTTTACCCATGCCCCACTCACATAGACCTAACCAATCCATTGTTCATTGTCTTCATATATAATCATAACCCACAGCTGGAACCACGTCCAGACTGCAAATCCCCCTTTATTCCAGGTGCGTTGTCTCCCACCATCTCAGTCGCCAAATTGGCTAACCAAGGATGCCGCTTTTACTCGTACGGACAGAGACTCAAGTGGAACCTACCATAGCAACTGGGACCGAAATCAAACCACACAACAGGAGATACCCCAAATTGCTTATCAGATCGTTCAGCGTTTTCTAACGCAACCAACACGAATTCCAGTTCACGCGCATGCAGCTAATATACAGCCACACTCGGCTGACTGACCGACACATACTTTGCCCTGCCAGACAAAACCTACGCATTCGATGCCGTACGTTACCAGAAATGACGCTGAATAACACTGAAGGCAAATGCGTCAGTACATACATTTATATTTGTCAGCGAAACAGCATAATAACACTGAAGTCCATGCGGAGATTTTCCCACTTTATTATCCGTTACCACAGGTTATCTTTCCTCCGAACCGTAGCCGGCTGGAAATTGACTCTCCAATTCTCGAGGATCCTCCAGTTGCGCCTTCCTATTTCTGAATAGTACATGTTATTGGCCTTGAATCTAGACTCACCTATTTATGGACTGCTGTTTCTCCCACATCCACCAGTTCACTTTCACGAAATTGGCCTCATGTCCCCTTGCTTCAAAGCTCAATCTGTTTATCGAACTCCGGTAGGCCCGTCATTCAGTGTCTGCGTTGTCTTCATGGATCGCTATCCTTTTCGCATGCGTCGATTTTTCCCCCTTTTCTTCTTGTTCAAAATTTACTCCATCTGCAGAACCTTAGTTGGCCTCCGGTTTCCTTGGCTTGCATCATTCTTGTTCATAATGCCTCCTTAGCACTGCGTTATTGATTTTTTCGATATCTCCACCGCGCACCACTGCCTAGTGTAACAGGCAGGGGCAATGCTCTTCCGACGAGGGTAGCACATGTGATCTGCAAAAGCACAAAAGAGAAAAACTTCATGAGCCGAGGCCCAGTAAGTGTATCAACGGCACCAACACTTACATTAAACGAACAACAAGATGGCGGCCTCCAATCTGGCCGTTACACTAGCCCAGATTCGAAACCGGTTCAAAACTGCCGCGCAAACCATTATCAGAGTGATCCATTCAAACTGTTGCTGTCTTTGTTTTTCCATCTCTGATGCTCTCGACTTTCATACTTAGAATTTTTAAATATTTCATCTTATTGAGTAACGTGTTACACCATGATCATGCGTTTGCGCGTGCGTCTCGACCATGGCCGAGAAATATACCAGTATTATATTAAGTGCACTCGGTAGGGAGTGGACAGCCGTCCAAGTCTCTAACCCTTTTCGGCCTTCTCGTGGTAAGGAATGACCTCGAGCACTTCTGGAGCGTTCGACATCCATTTTGTTAGATGGAAGCCGCCTTCTTCTAGCAATATTGTCAGGCCTCTTAACTGCGCTAGGGCTAATTCTATATCATCGAATGACCCGAGATGGTCGTCAACGTAGAAATGTCTGTTGACTCTATCTACCACCGACCGATGGACCAGATCTCCGTGTTTGTTCGCGGCTTCCTGAAGGGCATAGTTCGCACGGAATGGTGACGATATGGCTCCGAATGATTGGACGGTCATCCTATAAATCACCACTGCTTTGTCCCGGTCGTTCTCTTCCCACCACAGGAAACGCAACGCATCTCGTTCTCCTACCGCTATTTTCATCTGAAGAAACATTTCCCTAATTTTGGCGGACAAGACCACTCCACCCACTCTGAAACGGCACAAAACTTCGATTAGTGGCGTGGTCCAGTCAGGTCCTTGTAGCGGGCGATCTTTTAACGACTTGCCCTGGAACTTGGCTGCACAGTTGAAAACCATCAGCAGTTTTTCGGGTTGCTTGAGGTTGATAACCGGGTGGTGAGGTAGTTACCAGATACCCCTTCGGCCGTCGGTGTTGGCAGGCACCTTTACAACGTAGCCGAGAGCTTCGTTTTGCTTCATTAATTCTGCGTATTACTCCGACAGATCCTGGTCTCGAATGAAGCGTTCTTTCAGTCGTAGTAAGCGTTGGAGGGCACAGTTTCGGTTATCAGTCCACGGATCAGCAGATGTGCGCCATGGGAGGGGAACCTCGAGCTGATTTTTACGACCCCTAGTGCCTTGCAGCACCGTTTGTAGAGCGGAGTGATCCTCTTGAGACAACGATGGTCTTTCGTCTCCGACGTCATGAAACCTTTTTTCATACAGCCGCTGCAGGTGATACTATGTGCTGTCCGTTTCCGCGGATAAATAATTCACGGAACCACGTACCCCTACTGGACCGTATAATATCCATCCCAGAGCCGTGCGTACGGCATAAGGTGCCTGGCGGTCGCCCACTCTCTGGTCCAGTACCCAATGCACCTCTGGCGCAGCGCAGCCGATGAGGAGATCCACTTCGTCGTCTTCCCAGTCTAAAACGGTTATATCCTGCAGGGGTCATCTAGTCAAGATTGGGTTGGAAGACCTTGGTGCTCGCGTGGAGAGATCAGCTAATGCGAAAGCTTCCGTTGGTTTGATTTGCTCATTAGTATCTAAGGAGATGAATTGCAACCTCAGCCGTCCTGCAGTCATTGCCTGTGTTCCGCCCACCGTGCTCTCTGTTAACGACGTCGCACATTTAGCGAGCCGGTGTTTGTCGGCAAACCGCTCTTTCACTAGGGTAGTGTCCGATCCACTGCCGACGAAAGCCAACTCTTTGACCACCCCAGTTGGGGTCACTGCCTCCACGGCAATTACGCCTAAACGTACCGGTTTATTGGCAGACAGTGACGTTGAACAAATAAGACTGGGCTTGGTACTTGCCTCGGGTAAGGTTACTCTCGCCTGGTGCAGCAGTCGATGGTGTCTGCCCGTGCAGCCCTCGTACCCACATCTGTTCCCTGTTCTACAAGCTGCCGCCCGGTGCGTGGTGTTGAGACAAATAAAACACGATCCTGCCATCCTCGCCATCCCCCAACGTTCGTCTGTTGTGGTGTTGACGAACTTGGGGCATTCTGGTAGCCCATTGCTAGCCCCACAGGATCTGCATTTTGGTTGCTCTATGGCATCGCGCGAAATGGCTTGTGCATTGGTCCAAGGCTGATATTTCGGCTGTTTCCGAGCAGAGGTTTGAACCTGGCTAGTACCAAACTTGTTTGCTCGGTTGCTGTCCCGGATAAGTCGGCCGAACCTGCTGTCGGCTATCTTGGTTTGCCTGTCAAAGTATTCGGTCAGGTCTTCGAAGTTAGCCTCCCTGTCGCTTCGGCTTATCCGTCCCCCTTCTTCCGCCCACCGATCCTGTACTCCTTGGGGGGGGGAGGTGATGGACTTTGTTTTCCAAAGTGTGCGTGGCACCTAGGTCAGCCCTGTAACTTAATAGTCGAAGGCTATTGAGCAGTTCTGCATGTTGATCACCAGGTCGGCCATTGTATAGACTTTGCCCCTAGTTCTCTTTTCCTCTACCATCAAGCCCTCTATAATTTATGGGCTACATTGAACGGTTGGTCAAACGAGTCCCTTAAAATCTTCCTTGCTTGGGTGTAGCCTTGTTCCGGGTCGAGCATGGTACACCCGTCGATAGCTTCTCTTGCTCGGCCTCGACAGTAGTGAGTAAGGTAGAGAAACCTTTGCCAGGGGTCGGTTATCTTATTTTCGACGAACGTCTCGAACTGCTTGACAAACTTGCAGTAGTGTTCAGATCGCCGGTCGAAAACCGTCAGTTTTACTCTTGGCAAATCGATCGATGGTGTTTTATATTCGGCGACCGGCGTGGAGTTTCTTATTTTGTTGTGTCATAATCTATCGGAAGTGTCGTAGTTGTTGGTCTCTGGCTCACACTCTTTATGTCCACACTTCTGTTCAGCTTCCTGGGCCTGTTGTCTAGCCGATAACAGTAGTTGTTCTAGGTATAGTATCCTCAGCCTATATAGATCAACATCCTTACATTCCATATTGCCCCTAGAGACACATGAACCAGCACTGACAGGACTAAGCGATCTCACATTAACGAAAGAATCAAAGGTACCCAAAACTTTCCCAGTGACTTGCCGCATTACTTCCTGTCCAGATTCCAATGTCTTTGATCCTTTTCTTGGCGTTTTGCGTGTTTTCCTCGTTCCAAGTTGATCTATTGAGTAATAACACACAGGTTTGAGCAACGGGTAGCCAAATTCACAACGGATCTCGAAATCAAAAGGCAATTATCCGTGATATTCTACGATACTACATTACTGAATGAACAGTGACACCAAACAGATACAAACCTCAACAATGGAATCACAAAGACTCAACAAACGAGAAACCGAATTGCGGTGTGCGAGCAGAGAGCACGTGCGTCAAGCAGGTCCAGAACAAGGATATGACAAAGTAGCGCTCTGGGCGCCAACAAACAACAATTGGTCCATAAAAACAGACAGTGCGTATAGACACGTCAATAGAGTAAGCACGTGAGTGATGTTAAGAAAAACATGGAACTGCAAATGTTTTAGGGGGATTTTCCACGACCGGTCGTTACATCCCGCCTGCCTCTCTCTCCCTAATCTCTATCATTTTAACTTAAGACGCGTGAGAAATGATGCGTTTTTTAGGTTCTACGTTTTTGAATCAGGTCAAGACGACTGCTTCTCCTTCGTCTGCCCAGCCTGTTCTCTCCATGGTCACAGCAGAACGGTTTTTAGGCCGAAACCACGCACTTTTCTACGAATCACCTCTTTTAGTTACAAGGTTGTCATTCTGTGGAAAGCACTTCCGGAAGATATTTTTCTCTCGCAGAAAAAAATTATCTTCAAGAAAAGTAAGACCTCTACCTGGGTGTCTCCCGGTAATTCCCTATGTAAAAATTGAAAAAGGTGCCTTTTTTGCCTTTCCATTCCTCTACATGTTCATGAATGTCGCACCCCCATTCCGATTAAGACACTGCCAAAGGTGAGACACTGCATGATGTAACGTGTATTTTGTTTTTGTTGCCCCTACCACCTCTTTTTACTCTCGTTTCTGCTAGGTGAAGCCGACGGAAGATCAAGGATTTCCTAGAGAACCGCGACATATGGGCTCAAAGCATCAAACCTGTGCAGTACTTCATGGCCTAAAGACATTTGTCGTTTCCGGATTGTGGTAGAAGGCCAACAAATGACAGCCCCCTTCCAGCTGTGAGTTCAACCGGGGTGGTGCCCGTTCGTGGGAATCGGCGTCGACTGTTTTGGTCCGTTACTCGTACGACACAATGGAAGCACGCAAAGGGGGTATGGCCGCCCGATAACGTTTACAATCCAGATCATTCCGGCCCAGATTGATGCATACTTTGACCATCAATTCACTCCTAATAGGCTTTCGAAGGTTTGTAGCGAGGCGGGGCCTTCCCAAAAACGTATGCTCAGACAATGGCTCGAATTTCGTTGGAGCTCATAAGTATTAAGAGAGATGGGGGAACCTCCCGGACCACTCCAAAATATGGAACAAGATCGCAGTGAAGGGAGTAGAGTGGCGCTTCAACCCACTCTATGACAGCCATCGCGGTGACCTTTGGTAGAGACTGATACGATCGACCAGGGGAATGCTCACGGCCTCAAATTCACGGCAACCCCTCGATAACGGGATACCGACTACCTTAATAACCGAGGTGAAACTCATAGGCCCCCGGTGCTGGTAGTTCCAGATCTGGGGGGTGAACTGGCTCCCCTTCCCTACCCACAGTCATAGATATGCACGCGCTCCCACTGTATTACTCATCACTGGATGCAACCCAATTCGAGGAGGTGGACGGAGCTTTGTCCACTCCAAGTATTAGTCTTTTTTCCGTACTCAACCCTAGTGGTTGTCTAATCACTTCATTCAGGATTCCGTAAGCACTGTTGCCTTGCGCCTCCTGAGGTCACTACATGAGCCAACCAATCGCATCTCTAATTGGACATTTATCACTCGTATTGAAGCTGTACTTCCACACTGAATAAGCGGCTCGTACTTTTGCTTCTGCCTGCCCCTTAGAGTCGATGTGTACTGCTTTCAAAGCCAGTGCCAGTCCAAAGGCCACTCGCGTGGTCCAAAATTATCGCCGTCTGACTTTCAACGCATTTTTCAAGATGGATTCTTTTCCGCCATTCAAGCTGAACGGAATTACTCAAAGCCGAATTTTCTCCTACCGTGTAGTGACCCATCTTCCAGTTCACCATCAATACAAGGCGCGAAATGCACCCCAGACTAGTATGCCGAATACTTCTGCGTTATACACTGGTCCAACTTCCAGCTCACCGGGGATACTAGATGCAAGATACATTCATGATTTGTATTTTGAATGCTCCCATCTTCCCACTCACCAATTACCTTGCGAACTTCCTTCCGGCCCACCGGTAACACCCGAACGAAAAGATGATCACAAGACTGGGGAATATTTGGGTTTCAGAGTCGTACCCGAGCACCACTTCAAGGCCACATAAGCCATGCATTATTAAGAACTTAAAAACGCAGCCTTAACGGAACACGGCCGTGCTATGGAACCGTATGGTTCTCCGAGAATTATTGAGCACTTCACACAACCAGGCCGATCGGACATCGAGTCTATGCTGCTTGGTTCAGGGCACCGTGCCCATCCGCTGGTACTGCATTAGTTCAGCTTGCAAAGCCCAGATGTTAAACTTGCTATCATCTACCGTGTCTCCTAGCAGTGGTTATCTTGCCCTGCAAGTGAGTAGTCCAGCCGTACAGCAGCTCTCCTCCCACATCAGTTTCCTCGTTCTCAACTATTGACTTAGCCACCCAGCTATGACCCACCAACTTCCCCCTAGGGGCCAGTCATGGGCCGTTTGTACAACACTAGCAGACCCCATCAACCCAGTCCCTTCGCACGGACGAGTGAAAGTTCAACAAATCCTCCCGTGACTTGCTAGTATGATATATTTGTTCGTCATATTTCCTAATGACGGTGAGTTGGTTTCATTTTCCACTGCTTGTTACGCCTTTTCATTGAGATTGATCAGTTACCTGACCTATTGGGGCATTATGTGGTTCTTCACCTTTCCAAGTCTCAGGGTTCGGTAACCAGTTATCCCCAGCAGTGCAGTGGGTCCTCGTGGCTATGGGGTATACATATCCTTCATTGCACCCATGAGAAAGCGTGTAATGAAAAACTGTATTTTCCCCCCGTTTTACCACTTGAAAACGCTTTTAGGTCAGTTTCCTCATCTGTGGGCCTGTTTTCCGTCCCCACACAGTACTCCAGGTGTCATTCCATCCCCCACCTCATCCACCATTTATGCATAACGGCCTCACCTCACTACGTGTTAAGTGCTTACCTCAGAAAAAAGTTCGGTCCTTCTGAAAGCAGCATGAAGTTTTACCCTTCAACTCGGGTCCCCAAACTGGTGGCTTGAGAAGTAGACGTTCAACTTCTTACACTGCTAGCTTAAATAGTTTGGTCGAACGCACGACTTGTGGACTCAATTCCCGTCAAGCGAATAAAGACGCAGAACGACAGCGATTGATGGTTTTCGTACTTGTATTGATTGCCCTGTATGAAGTACAGGAGAAGGGAGGCTGATCGAGCTAATCACCAGAGCTGATGAGCTGGAGCGCGCCTTGCCGGTTTGACGTAGTGTGACGAAGGTTCTTCTATTTTTTTAAACGTGTTCTTATTTTCACACCGGTGGACTTAAACAAGGCGCGCCTAAGCTCTAAGATCGCAATTGTATTTTAATGAATTTGGTGTCTGCGAAGCCGCTACATCAGTCCCCCTCCAGAAGGACGACCGAGTAGGAGAACTTCGACCTAAGAGAGCGTCGTGAGTTGAGCCAAATCCAGCTGATTAGTTCCAGCTGGAAAAGGTTTGTGCTCAGCACCTCTAAGGTGATCTAAGGACCTCTGGGTCATATATAGCCGCAGAGAAGGTTACTCACGCGTGAACTGGTGGGGTGTCCTCTCCCCGTGCTCTCTATCTAGAAACCTTAAGTGGGGACAGGGACGTGCCAAACCATGTACAAGGCACGTAGGCAACAACAACAACAACAAAAAATGGTAATGTTCATATAGTGACACATGTCCATTGTTAGTGGTGTGCCAGATCCTTCCTAGGTAAACAACGACTGACCCTAGAAGAGATAAGAAAAACTGGATACAGTATGCAATCAAAAGGGGAAATCTATGTAAGAACAATAAAGTCAACGAATCGTGCAGGGAAACGAACATGCCTACCAGACCTGGTGGAACGTGATGGGGGGTCGACCTGTGACTCACGCGTGCTGGAGCTAGATGTTGTTGGGGTCGGGCAAACGTCTGTGTTTTTACCATCGACGGGCAACGGCGTAGGCTGGGTTTCCGAGTCGACGAACGCTGGCTTAAGGCGGTCGATGCTGACGGTTTCTTGCCGACCATTGAGATCGATGATGAACGTTTTTTCTAAACGCCGAATGACTTTGTGCGGGCCAGAATAAGCTGGAGTCAACGGGCGGCGGCTCGGCGTACGCAGAAAAACGTGCGTGCACGTATGTAGGTGACTGGGAATAAACGACGGCCGATCTGTCGAACGGACAGGAATACCAATCTTCTGACGCATGTAGATCATGAGACGTTGAGTGTAGTCTCCAAGGTTGGGGAAAGGTGCGCTCACCTTGGGTGCGACAAATTCACCAGGGAGACGAGCGGTGGTGCCGAATGTCATGGACGCAGGTGTGCAGGGAGTGTCGCTGCGCAACGTATTGCGAATGCCCAATAAATCCAGTGGTAAGACGTCCGTCCACTGGGGATTGTTGTGAGCACTGAGCGAAGTTTTGAGGTGCCGGTGAAAACGTTCGACCAAGCCATTTGCCTGGGGATGATAAGCTGTGGTGCGAATACGCTTAGTGCCAGTCAGTTGGAGGAGATTGTCGAAAGTGGCAGATTCAAACTGAGCTCCTTGATCGGTGGTTACTGTGGTAGGACAACCAAAGCGGGAAATCCAGTGTTCCATGAACGCACGGGCGACAGTTTCACTGGATACATCGGGAATGGGTATGGCCTCGGGCCAACGAGTGAAACGATCAATACAAGTGAGTAGATAGATCATACCTCGGGATGGTGGCAAAGGTCCTACAATGTCGACGTGCACGTGAGCGAAACGGGCGTCTGGAGTCTCAAAATTTCCGACTGGACTGGTGGTATGTCGCTGTATTTTGGCTCGCTGACAAGCAATGCAGTTACGTGCCCATTGACGAACGTCGCCATCCATGTTTGGCTAAACAAATCGGGCACGGACTAGTTTGCATGTGGCCTTGATACCCGGATGGGATAGACCGTGCAACACATCGAAAATTGGGCGGCGATGTGAAAGTGGTACGATTGGCCTTGGGTGATCCAAGGTGGTGTCGCAGAGGATAGTGCCAGCAGATGACGGAAGAGGCAAAGCCCGCACTCGGAGACTTGTATCGTGAATGGTTTGTTGAAACTCAGGATCCTGCTGGCTTCGTGCCAGGTCCTCGAGATTGATGCCAAGAGCAGCGGGCGACCCGAGACTGTGGATCCTGGAAATAGTATCTGCAGCCACATTAGCTGACCCGGAGATATGACGAATGTCAGTAGAAAATTGCGATATGAAATCCAGCTGGCGAATTTCTCGTGGAGAATGACGATCAGACGCGTTGCGGAAAGCATACAGTAGTGGCTTGTGATCTGTGAAAATGATGAATTCCCGTCCTTCCAGAGCGTGGCGAAAGTGACGTATGGCGGTGTAGACGGCAAGTAACTCACGGCCAAACGCACTGTATTTGGATTCTGCGGAAGACAGGCGGCGTGAGTGAAAAGCCAGAGGCTCCCAGGCGCCGTCCACGGCCTGCTGGAGAACGCAGCCAAGTGCGACATCGGAAGCATCAACAGCGATACTGACGGGAGCATGGGGATCCGGATGACGGAGAAGAACCGCAGACGACAAGGCCTGTTTGAGCTGAGAAAAGGCCTCCTGGGCTTGATCGGTCCAGATGAGGGTTCGTTGTTTGCCCCGCAAAAGATCAGTGAGCGGTTGCATCAGGGTGGCGCAGTGTGGGATGAACCGGCGGTAATAATTGACAAAGCCGTTAAAACGTTTAAGCTGTTTGAAGGACTGTGGAAGTGGAAATTCAGCAATATCACTGACCTTGGTTTCAGCCGGACGAATTCCGTTGGCGTCGATGATGTGACCGAGGAAGAGCAATGACGGCCTCCCTAATTCAGTCTTGGCGGCATTGATAGTAACACCGTACTCTGTTAACCGCTGAAAGAGCTGTCGAAGATGAAGCTGATGTTCGTCAACGCTGGGGCTAGCGACAAGAATATCATCGATGTAAGCGTGAACGAAGGGCAGTCCGCGGGTAACACCGTCAATAAACCGCTGGAACGTTTGGGACGCGTTGCGCAAGCCAAATGGCATACGGAGAAACTCAAATAGACCAAACGGAGTGGTAACGGCGGTTTTTGCAACGTCCTCGTCGGCGACCGGAATTTGATGATAGGCCCGGACCAGGTCGATTTTGCTGAAGATGGTGGATCCAGCCAGAGCAGACGTGATATCATGAATGTGAGGCACAGGATATCGATCTGGCGTTGTGACCTGATTGAGGCGACGATAGTCACCACACGGACGCCAGTCGCCCGAAGTTCTCTTCGGCACCATGTGCAATGGAGAGGCCCACGGGCTGTTCGAAGGACGGATGATGCCTAGGTCCAGCATTTTCTGGAATTCAAGACGTGCGACGGCCAGTTTGTCTGGGGCTAGGCGACGAGGACGGGCAAACACAGGAGGTCCAGCGGTACTGATGTGATGTACAACAGCCGAGCGCACCACGGGTAAGTGGTTTGCCGGTCCGGTTAGAGACGGAAACTCAGCTAAAATTTTGGCGAAGGTATCGTTGGCGATAGGAGCTACGGACGGTCGAACAACGTTGACCAAGCAGACAGATCCAACAACAGCACGATGAGTCACAGGGTCGGTTAACTTACGAGAAGCGGGATGTAACGAAAGGTTGAAATGATGCAGAAAATCAACTCCTAAGATGGGCTGGGAAACGTCAGCAATGACAATAGTCCACTGAAAAAAACGACGCAACCCCAGATCTAACTTGAGACGCCTAGTACCAAAAGTGGATATACGAGACCCATTGGCGGCCTGAAGCTCTAAAGTTTGCCGGTGCTAACAATCAGAAGGGCTAGGGGGAACGACACTGATCTGTGCGCCAGTGTCAATCAAAAACTGACGGTGGGAGATGAGGTCCTTGATAAATAGAAGACGGCAGGGTGTAGGGAGGCCAACGAGCGCTGCCGTACCTACACGTTGGCCGACGAGTTTCCCTGGTTTTCGTGGAACGTGCACGGGGGTGTACACTTCCTGGCGCTGGCACGATACTGGCGGTGATACCAACACCATGTCCAAGTGTGTGCATCGGGAGAGGATGGCCTAGGAGGACTGCGAGCGGCAATAGGCCGACGGGTGCGAGTTGGGGAGCGGCTACGACGTGCCGAACGTGAAGACTGAATAGCGGTCACGTCCGCCCGAAGGGCACTGAGTTGTGCAGCTAAATCTGTGAGAGTCGCCTCCATAGTGGTTGTGGACGAACGAACACACTGACTAATTTGGGCGGAGGCGGTTTCCATAAAGCGGTCCGCCGCCAAAGCCAATCTGTCTAGTGAGACTTCATCTACGAGAAGGGCCAGAGTGTATTGCGCTTGTTGGGGTAGCTGCTGCATCCACAATTCTCGCAACATCATGTCACCAACTTGGATGCCCTTGGCCAGCTGTCGCATACGACGCAGAAGCTGTGAAGGCTTCTGGTCACCGAGGGAAATGCCACTAAGCAGCTGACGAAGACGGTTTGAGTCGGAGACCCCGGTGCGATCTAAGATAGCCTGGCGAAGCATATCATAAGGCTTGTCCGTGGGTGGGTTGGAGATGATATCCTCGACAGCTTCAAGAATATTTAAAGGAAGTTCGGCAGTGAGATGCACATACTTCTGTTGCTGGGAGGTGATTCTGGAGGCAGCAAACTGTGCTTCCAGATGAGTCAGCCAAAGAGAGGGATTACCCGGAATGAAAGGTAACGCTTTCACTGGGCGCGCAATAGAGAGCGTTTCAGGCACCGCAGGGTCAGACATAGTTAACTGAGCGTCATCCATATCAAATAGACAGCAAAATAAATATACGATGGCTGATCGAAATTAACACCAAAAAGGCTCAATACGTATGTGCACAACGAAAACAAAAGGAACGCTGAAGGGCACGGACGATATAATAAATAAATAAAAATTAATAATAACTTGGAACGGGCTCACCAATTTGGTCGAACGCACGACTTGTGGACTCAATTCCCGTCAAGCGAATAAAGACGCAGAACGACAGCGACTGATGGTTTTTGTACTTGTATTGATTGCCCTGTATGAAGTACAGGAGAAGGGAGGCTGATCGAGCTAATCACCAGAGCTGATGAGCTGGAGCGCGCCTTGCCGGTTTGACGTAGTGTGACGAAGGTTCTTCTATTTTTTTTAAACGTGTTCTTATTTTCACACCGGTGGACTTAAACAAGGCGCGCCTAAGCTCTAAGCTCGCAATTGTATTTTAATGAATTTGGTGTCTGCGAAGCCGCTACAATAGTTTCTGCCATGCTGCGACTCCCTCTGCGAGTGATAAATTATAGCCAGATCGAATTCGTTCGCTATTCCTGCATAGACAGTTAATTAGCTGTAATTCCGACGACACGAGTACGAAGATTCGATGCGGATAGCCCTTTGGTGCCAAACAGCAACTTGAGTCAAGAGCTTCCTTTCAAAAGGACGAGTTTGTTTAAATAGTTCGTGGCGCATTTGGCGTACATTGGAAAAGGGTTTCAGATATCGCGAAGAAAACGACCAGTCTGCCCCGCACGCATGCTTTAGAATTTAATATTTCTGAAAATGTCTGAACAGCACTACGTTCATAAAGCTCTAGGAGAGGTGATCCGTTTGGCGGATGAAAAAGCTTTACTGGCAGAAGAGGCGATTATGAAGAAGGAAGAAGAGCTTAGAGAAACATCCAGGTCATGCGATGAAACAATCAACGAATTGGGCGTTTACTTCTCAACGCTTGCAAAACAATTAGAGAAGTGGAAGATGTTGTTTACTCAGGTAATCTTATTTTGGCACAAGTGAAGTCCTTTTCAGGAGATTCAGAAAAACATGTCAGATATTCAAATGGAATTCAGGTCGACTGCATCCCGAATCCAAATGGGACTCAGTAAACTGAAGGAACTGAGAGAAACATCTGCACAGGTTCTGTCTATGGGCCAGTGCTCCAATTCGGATCTGGTCTACCAAGTCCATAGCTGCATTTTTTCAATCAATCAAGATATCGACGCTCTTAACGAATTCGTTGGTAACTGTATCCCCTTGAAATTTGTTGGAAAGCTGAACTTTGAACACATGCAAAAGTCTGACCTGGGAACCCTTGAAAGACTTTCCGATAATCTTTCTGCTGAAATACTTCCGAGCAAGCTGCCGAAAATAAAACTTGGGCGGCTTTTCCATCTTGATTTCAGGATTTCCAAGAAATACTGTGAAGCCGCTAGAAAATTCATCACCTATTCTGTCACGAAAGATGATGAACAAACACAAAAAGTGTGCGCATACCTTCAGGATAACAAAAACGGAACATATACACTAAGCTTCCCAATTACTGTCATCGTTCCACATACAGTAAACGTTTATTATCTGGGAGAACATATACGAAACAGTCCCTACACCATTGCCTTCAAGGTGGATCCTAATCAAGTGGCCTCAGGACCTCAGCAGCCTGCTCCGCCGATTGGAGTTTTCCCGGGAAGCAACAAAGATGTTACTAACGAAGTTCAGACAATGTCTGGAAAATTATTGGGACGAGCAATGGGAGATGACAGAGATGGCAGCAAGCGAAACAGATGGCAGATGGCCAATGAGAATATCCAACAAAACAATAATTGGTCCCTAATACCTCCAGAATGTCATCTGGAAAGTGATGTTCCCCAGCAAGGCAATGCTTAGTTGTTCACATATGGGATTGTATATAAGTTCATGAGCAATTGGCCAAATTCGGTCGCCATGTCTGATACATGAAGTAGGTCTTTAGATCAGTGTACAGAAAAAGAACACTAGGACCTTTGATTTTCTTGGAATCTCCTTTATTTAATTCCCTTTGACTATAATTTGAGCAACCTAGCAAAATAAGATTTATTTTTCAGTGATTGGCTGTACAACCTTTCCAACCTGTAAACATCCACAGTCATATGCTTTAATTGGCAGAAATATACTCCTTAGAAAAGCTATCACGCCTTTCGGTACTCCCAAGGGTACTTATCTTCTTACAGACGTAAAACCTCGCTTTTTACAAAGATTAGGGGTACAGGTTATTTTAGTTTAAGAAATAGTCTTCAATAGAACAAAACTCTTTCCCACCGTCGGCTGTCACTAAGCTCAAGTTCAGACTGATTATTATTGTAAACTATAATTCGCATACATAAGTTATTCATCATATTTAATATGCTGTAAGTCGTGATCTTAATAACGAAGAAGTAATTCAACAAAATAAGTTAGGTAATCATGTCTTACCGTTGAGTTTTTGCTATTTTCACCCGAAAGGCGAACCCTGGAAACTAAGCGCCTTACAGTGAATATCGAAAATGCTGCCAGCTCACTTCCTTAATCTGGTTCCCTTCATATTTTCACCACTCCATACGGCAGGTTCTTCCAAAAACTAATCAAAATCTGAAGCAAACGAAAACCAACGACTGATCGGTGGAGTACAGCACTACTCCTTGTGTCCCTGCATGCTTGGGACTCCGCAGATGAACTTCACTGTCTTAATATTGGCTCGACCCCACCCCGAAAATAAATCACCCAAACTGAAAGACCGATTGTCTGCCTTTAGCTTTTTGAAGCAAAATTATGAAGTTAGTGGCATCTGCAGCTGATTTCTCTTCTAATAAAGAAATAAGCGATGGACTGCTTTACACTTTTCATTTGGCCACTTTCATAACGATATCAGATGTAACATGCGATGAGCACAAAGATGAGATTTCCAGCAAACGGGAACCGTCACAAGCAACTTCCCAAAAAAATTACTACACGGAGCCAAGGAAAAAATTTCACTGACCTCTTTCTTATGATTAGGGAGGTACCACGGTTTAGTCCAGACCAGACAACCATTTACCACGCACTGGGTACGGTGGCTTTGGTTGGGAGGTCGCTTCAAAATCACGCTGTAAATTCTTCGGAAAAAAAATTCGCGACGATAGTTCACCTAATTTCAAATCAAGTGCAAATTAATTCGTAGCAATGGTTTTTAGCAGATCCAACGTGGTGTAACTATGCGATAACTATTTTAGACATTCCTAAAGCACTCACTTAATCACGTTTGAATGTGCCGTGGTATTAAGCGACTCTCTTATAGGGCGTGGGGGCAGAAAACCTTCCCCAGACCTGTAACGTGGTTAGATGGTCGGGTCAGTATTATATAAATTAACTCAGTAGTTTTTCCTTTCATCCATACAAACTGAGAAACTAATTACTTACTTGCTCGTCTTCCCTCGTAGCTATC
This sequence comes from Fasciola hepatica, assembly GCA_948099385.1. Taxonomy (NCBI): domain Eukaryota; kingdom Metazoa; phylum Platyhelminthes; class Trematoda; order Plagiorchiida; family Fasciolidae; genus Fasciola; species Fasciola hepatica. Next base: position 2,096,987 of record CANUEZ040000011.1, read on the forward strand.
TTCAGAACTTGAAAACGGTTTGCGTTGCTAATATGGTTTTCAAAAATCTTTGATTCTCCTGGTTTGAGTATTAGCTCATAGCCACAAGCTTCTCAAGGCGGTTTCAACGTGTTTCAATAGAACTCCGATAGCGTGTCTCCGACAGTCGCAATACAATCAGTTCTGTTCAGACAACCATTAACCATGCACTGGGTGCGGTGACTTTGGTTGCTATCTCCTGGCAACAGCCTCAATCGAAAATAATGAGAAACCATAGGAATATTAAACCAGCAGTAAAATAACTACAAATGTTGGTACCAAGCCGATAAAGAAAGTTTGTGGATACCAAGCGCCACTGATCGCTGTCATATCCCCTAACACATGTAACTACTGAGTGGGGGGGGGGGATCTCTTGGACTCCACCCAAGATTTCTAACATGCCCCACATGGCCAATTCCACAGGTTGAATTTTCCATATCGTGGGCTGGCCACCCTTACTCGTCTACCAAACGGTACCCGCCTCATCGAACATTACGTGCCAAGGAACCCTGCCAGAGAGCACGCGAAACCCATGTCCCAGCCATCTTGTCGTGATGACTTTCAGTGTTTTGTCTGATGATTCGGTCTGTGAACCTAGGACTCTCTAATGAACGTTAGCATTGTTTATATGGTGTTCGCACCAGATTTGAGCAATGCTACGGGGATATTGAAGTTCAAATACCGGCAATCATCGTATATCCTCTACTCGTATTGGCCATGTTTCTGAGCCATACAGAAGCACGGGCGTGACGGCTGCAGTGTACACTCGACCCTCGAAAGATAAACGGACGACATGTCGACGCCACAGATTGGAAATGCCAAACGAGCCTTCTGTATACACAAAGACACTTCATCCGATATCCGACCGCTGGGTGAAATGCAGCCGCCTAGATAACAAAACTTATCCACCAGGTCTGCAGTTACCCCAGATACTGAAATTTTTCGTGTTGGACCAACCCAGTCCTGTAGCACCATCTTGCACTTTGGAGGTGTAAGACGAATACCGAACATTGCTACTCAGTCCGTCAAGCTGTCTAGAAGAGCTAGATCTGGATCTTCACCTAAAAGACTATGTCGTCCCCATGCATACTCAAGGTCTAGCACTTTTCCAACCGGGAAACGTTCAGCGCCACTATCATCACCTGACTAAAGTACGGTCTCCAGGATCATATCAATCAAGAAGTTAAAGAGAAAAAGAGGGTAACCCTGACGTGTACCGCTTTTCGTAGTGAGCTCGGGTGAAAAGCCACCGTAAGCCCGAACTCAGCTTCGGCTGTTCATGTAAAGGGGCTTTGAGATAGAAATGAGTTTCCCCGGCACACCCTTCAAAAAGGGGCGGTGCCGAAAACTTTGCGGTTGACTGAGTAGAAGGCCGTTTTAAGATCAAGAAAAACGAGAATAGTGGGCCTACGCTCTAAAATTTGTCAAAGGGTGAAGATGTGACCAACACAGCTTCGACCAAGACTGAACCCAGCTTGATTCTCGCGCAAGCATTAGATAAGCGGTGGAGGATGATACCAGCAACCATTTTGGATGTGATGCTAACCAAACGTATGCCCGTGCGGTTTTCACATAAAGACCTGCCACCCTTGTGAATCGGTACAATCACCGATTCACACAAACTCTCTGGACCTTGTTCCCTATCCCATACTGTTGTGACACTGCATTCATTTCTGGCGATCATCATCTTTATTGCCACCCCATGTATAAGCATTGTTTTATCACTCAGAAGCAAGCTGTTCCTGGTTAAACCGACAATATAAAACGCTCTTATGACCCCCCCCCCTGATCGTTTTTCCCTTTCTATGCTTTGCCTGTAGGTTCGCATAAACATCTCTGTGACTTGACTTTAGTTTCCTGACTGCTAGCGAAGAATCATTTGATTGATGACAGTAGTTGTTCACCGCATCCGTGTGCCATTCGTCTCCTTAGCTCTGCACGCTAAAGTACCAAACCGAGGAGTTTTGTCATTTCCAATAACAATGTTGAGTCACCGTGTCTGAAAATAAACGGGGGCAACTCATCCGGTCCAGCAGCCTTATGTCGTTTGAGATAGCCTATCTCACGGAAAACCGCTCCTGACGGAGGACTGGTATCTACAACCAAAGCTGGAACCACCGTGCTACTTAGAAAGCTTATCGTAGATAGACGCCAACTAAACTGCTTCTCGAAATGCTCTGCCCAGCAAACTAGACAAATCAGTGAGCCGTTCGCCTCGTTGATCAGCTCAATAACATCTAATTTTAAAGGACCGATATTTCTAATTGGACGGAAAAGGTTGCGGCTGTTGCCAATCGCCGAACCTTTTCCATCTGACTACACTTCGCAATCCACCACTGCTCACGATCACTTCTCATGCTACGAATCAGTTGGCGTTTAAGGCATCTCCGTGCCCCACCGCATCTGGAATCCGGAGGAATTGTTCTGCGCACATCTAACAGTGCAACTGACGATGCGGATATCCATCGTTTCTGTGTGCTTCTCGTTGCTGAACCTTGGGTAGCATCAGCGGCTGCACGTAGAGCTTGTTTGATATGTGTCCATCGCTCTTCTGGATTTTGGGCATTTGAGTGCACCGAAAACCTGGTACATAATTCTGTTCGGAAAGCAGATCGATGGTTATCGTCCAGCAGCAGCTGCGGGGGGCGGTTCGTCTTGGTTTTGTTTCGGTCACCAAAGCAAGCAGACAAAGGCGTGATCAGTGTCCACAGACGTGGACCAAAATGACCGAAAATCGTGAACTGATCGGCGCCAGTAGTAACCGATAGCACTGTAGTCGATCTAAGTCCAACGCTGTGAAGACGCAGGAGGACGCCAGGTTAGTCGGTGTTGCATTTTGTGCCAGAAATTTGTACTCTCTAGGAATAATCCATCGTCGGGACACAGTTGGATGAGTCGGTCACCTTTATCGACTGGAACGCCAAATCAGCCTCCCATATTCCCCTCCATCTCGTTTAGGATTCCAACTTGAGCACTGAAATTACCAGTAACAACGATGATGTCCGTAGGACGCACGATGCGGAGCAGTTGAGAGAGACCTTGGTAGGACTCATTTTTAGCCTCAAAAGAGCTACAGTCAGTTAGGGCATACAGAGAAACGATAAACAAGCGTCGACGCTTCAATCTAGTGTTGTTGACATGCACAGAACCATTCAACCGAACCGCGCACCGATCACTGCTCACTGGAATCCAATCGAGCTCTCACGCTCAGAGCGATACCAACGCCAGCCTGACCACGAGCACTAGTTGTCGGATCACCCGACACGCGAAGAATGAAACGAGAGTCTGAGCTTGTGGCTGGGGAGCGAAGTGTTAACACTGAAGTTGGGTTTCTATGCGTGTTTCGGAGACACAACACACAACTATGTTAAAGGTTTCGACAGTTCTAGCTAGGGTAACCTGCTACCCCGTTTGGTAGTGTGCGGACTTTGAAAGCAGCAAAGTGGGGAGAATGCTTAGGCCGGAGAGTTTATTCTCTATTTTCTCTTGTCTCTAAGTTGCTACCCTCGCCGAGAGTTATAAGTCCACGGTCAAGACTCATTTGACTTCTCGTATCTGTTCACAATGAGGATGTGAATGATGGAGAGGAGAGAGATAAGAAGTGTTCCCCGAAGGACCGTCGGAGATTTTTGAGCATATCATATTTTGCGACTGCCCCTGCATCGCCCTTTGGGTCATGGAGGCATGCAAGCCATCACACCATGCCAAGGTCCAGTATCGTCGTGATGAAGCAATACAATCACCATACTGCAAAACGGAATCAGTCTAACAGCACATTGATTTGCCATGAAAGTGAGCAGAGAAAAAGTATATGAAACTCTTAAACCATGAGTTTTCCAGCAGGGTGAGCTAAACTTTGCGGTTGATGTTCATGCAGCTTGTGAATTCGGTGACCGTAGACAACAAACGACGTAGCTTAGTTTCAGTCTTAACCATCATTGAAACTACTTCAAGTAAAATACCGCCAGACTGGACTGCTGGTAAATTTCCACTTTCAAGCCGCTGTTAGTGAAAATTCGATCTGGTATTCAGTCTTCGTAATTAGGGGCACTTCCCGTATGCACCGGACTGTAGACCTCAGGAAAGATTCCTAGTCGTATTAACTTGCAAAAGAGTGGAGAGCAGGGGATTTAACCCAGTGATAACTGCACTGAGCGTGAACGTCATGAGGCATCAGCAAAAAGTAACGTTCTAGACGTTCATCTCATACTACTTTCGAATTAACCTGTAAACACTGCCAGGCGGTTTACTAGGTATTGTGGCAACGGCAGTGATTTCATGTAGTTCCCCTATTATGTGTGAGTCCACAACCCTCACTATCTAACATAATATCCCTCGTTTATTTCGACTGCGATCAAAGCAGTGTTCAATAAAAGAGGCCTCAGTGGTACTTACTATTTTATATAACCGACCATTGTCTCACCGAACTCTACCGACACGAATTCAACAAGACGGTAAATACTTAAAACCGTCGGATTTGGTTCAATCACTTAGTAACGAAAGAACGTTCAATCGTTCGCTTTGTCTGTTCTTTGGTAGGTTTACACCTAAGTAGAACCGCGTACAACAATAAATTTTCATAAGTAATCGCACAGTTGGTAACACTGCGCGCACCATTTTACTGTATTTGTCCACGGGCGAAAAATCACCTGGAACCTGAGCAAATAAAACATCCAACCGGTACCAGTGATAGGTTGATTTCTTACACGTCCTAGTTTTTTCAAGTGCACAGTACCCCATTAATTTCTGTCATGATCATCAACCCCAGGAAAAACAATATCAAGATTTCAGCTCACGACAAGACCGCATCTTGATGTGGTGTGATGGCTTGCGCGCCTCCATGACCCAAAGAGCTATACAGGATGGCTTCCTTAAGCCGGAGATGCAATCATACCTGACAGGTAAATGGGTAGAGGCCAGATAAAGTCCAGTCTCCTGGTCTTTCAGGTTGGGGGTCGATCTCAGCCGGCAACTCAGTCGGCAAAATCAGTGAAGAATAATTGATCCAAGCAAATGGGCTTCCACTAAGCCATCCCGCTGCCTTGCGGATAGGTACTTGTTAGAACTAAACGCTTTGGATGAGGACCTTAATCGTTATCCTGTTTTGCTGCTGGACACCTTAGAAGTACCCGTCCAACATCTCCCATGAACTGCAAGAATAGAAAGAATTTCATACTGCATCGGTCGTCGCACAGGATAATCAGGACCGCGCTGCCCATTGCATCGAACGAGGTGGGTAGTGATAAGTGGGATACTGCTCAGAGCTCCCTCTCTTTTATTGAACCTTTGTCTCCTGTCCCCAACCACCCCTTGTTGCCCCATCTATCCACCCATAATGCTCCCACTGACAAAACGGCCGATACTCGCAACAATTCATTGTCAAATAGTGCCGGGAATAATCCTCTATCTTGCAACTCGCATTTTTTCAAGCTTCAACAGCCTCTGAATCTCGGCTCCTTCAACGTGCGTACACTCATGTAGGCCAGTCAGCAGACGTGTCTAGCCCTCACAGTGAACTCTCTGAAGATTGATGTCTGCTGCGTAAGTGAAACGCGTATCCAGGATTCGAGCTGTGTGATTCAACTAACTGCTCCTGGTACCTCATCGAGGTATTTTCTGCGCACCTCAGGAGACGAAGAGGCTAGAGCTGTGGGTCAACGTGGTGTAGGAATAGTCTTGACTGACAAGGCTGAAGCTGCTCTCTTAGACTGGATCCCGATCAACAGTCGTTTATGTGCTGTGAGACTCCACAGGTCAGTTGGCGTTCGAATGGATAGTTCCGTTAAGCGCAATTTGTTTGTGATCTCGGCGTACGCTCCAACAGACTGCAGCTCAGACACGCAGAAAGATGAGTTCTATAATGAAGTCGCCACCCCCGTTCGCAGTAGCAAAGGTTCTGAGATTGTAGTGCTAGCTGGTGACTTCAATGCACAAGTTGGCAAACTTAATGTGTCAGAAGCTTTTTTAGGTGGCCGCTGTGCTTTACCCGCTGAGCGTACAGATAACGGGGATATGATTCTCCAGTTTTGTGTAGACAATCGACTGTTCTTGTCTAGCACCGATTTCCGACACAGCTCGCGTCGCACAGCGACATGGCGCTCTAACTCTACAGGTACTCTAAGCCACATTGATCATATTGCCGTAAGCTACCGGTGGTGCAGTTCTGTTCAGAACTGTAGATCTTAGTGGTCCACGTACGTTGATTCGGACCATTGCATTAGTTTTAATGTGATTATCTCTCCAGCTCCATGGTCATCGTCGCAAACCGCAAACCCGGTTAGCCGTGCAACGTATGTGTGATCCAGAAGTACGCACCCAGTATGAGCAGAAGTTAGCACATGAGCTAGGATCTACGACGAACGGTAATGTAGATAAGCATTGGGCTCATATCAAACAGGCGATGCACGTGACAGCAGGTTTTGTCTGTGGTTCTAGATTCGTTGTCCATCAAAGACACTGGATCTCGCAAGAGTCGTTGAGCCTAATGGAGCAAAAGCGTCAGCTCTCGAACTGTAAGGAGGTAAATAAGATGCGAAGAAATCTACAAAAGCAAATTACAAAAAGCCTTAAGAATGATCACGAAAATTGGTGGGTCAAGATAGCCGAAGAAATGGAAATAGCAGCTGCTTCAGGTAACAGTAAAAGACTGTTCAAAGTTATTCATGACACCGGTGGGCGGCGCACCCAGGTCAGTGAAACGACTTGCGATAGGAATGGAGATCCTGTTCATGGCGAACAGCAAAGGCTGTACCGATAGGCCGAATACTTCAAGGAACAGTTTAGCTGGCCGCGCGCTAGTGTAGTTACTCCTGTGTTAACAACTGCGACTCCTTGGGTGGTATCACTTGAACCCCCATCGGAAACGAAAGTGGAGTCATGCATACGATTACTAGAGCGTGGGAAAGCGGCAAGTCCCGATGAACTTCTCCCAGTTTTTTCGAACTGGGTGGAAATACTTCGATAAAATCACTTACCATCTTGCTCCGTGACATTTGGAACGAGGAGCGCATTCCGTTAATATGGAGCAAATCATCGATTGTTCCCATCTTCAAGAAGGGAGTACGCAATGACTGTAGTAACCATCGTGGGATTAGCTTAATTCCGATAGTCACAAAAGTATTGGCCTCAATTTTGCTGCACCGTCTTACACCGGCTCGCGAGAGGAACACCCGCGAACAGCAGGTCGAGGATGTATCGACCGGATTTTTACTCTTCGCCGACTACTTGAAACGCGTCACACGCACCGCCGACCAACAATAATGGCTTTCTTAGATTTGAAAGGCGTCTTCGACTCAGTTGATCGAACAGCGCTTTTCAGCGAAAAGGTATGCCCCAGAAGTTCGCGAACCTACTAAGATCATTGTATTCTCATACTTATGGCATCATACGAGTTTACGGTGAACTATCCGGTCGGTTCGAAACGACCAATGGTGTTCGACAGGGATGTCCCATTTCTCCATTCCTGTTCAACTTCGTCATGGACGAAATAATGGAGAGTGCGTTGCAAAATCTTCAGGATGTAGGCGTCGAACTAGGAAATAGTGGAAAGCTATGTGACCTAGATTACGCGGACGACGTTGCCTACTTGTTCGAATCCACGGAACATGCTCAACTTGCACTAGATAGACTTGGGAGAGCTGTAGCTCCATTCGGCATGCGCTTTGCCCCTTTAAAGTGCAAGGTGATGTTACAAGACTGGACGTCAACGATTCCGAACTTGGTGCTCGACGGGGAGGTGCTGGCAGTTGTCGACCACTTCACCTACCTCGGCGGCAGTGTGACAACGGCTGGGAGCACAGTAGTAGAGGTGAGCACACGTATATCCAAGGCTCGAGCGGTGTACGCTGGAGTGAAGCACTTGTGGCGGTGTCCTGATATTTCACCGAAGTTGAAAGGTCGTGTATACTGTGCCGCAGTGCGTTCAGTTTTGTTGTATGGCTGCGAGACTTAGAGTCTGCGTGCGGAAGATATTCGTCACCTTGAGGTTTTCGACCACCGATGTATACGTAGTATCGCTAGGATTGGGTGGAATAGCCGAGTGAGCAATGATGAGGTCAGAAAGCGAGTACTGGGTATTAATTCGGAGAACGTTCTGTCACAGCGTATCCAGCTTAGTAGACTTCGTTGGTTGGGGCACGTGTTACGTATGTCAAACACACGTCTACCGTACCGTGTCCTATTCTCCGTTTTCCTCGGGATTGGAAAAAACCACGTGGAGGTCAACAGATGACGTAGCAGCGAGGAATAAGACAATGTACGGCAAACTAAGAAAAGTAGGTGCTTCACGTCTTCGTGGTTGGGGTTTTAAAGATCCGTCGACCAGTTGGCTGGAGATACTGAAAGATTTGGCAGCGAACCGTGAACAGTGGCGATCGTGTTGTCACTTCCTGTCGAATCAGAATGATTGATCGATGTGTGTTTGTACAGTTAGACTGTATTCCGTGTGTTGGCTTCAAGGGCATTCTTTCCTTTTCCCACCCGTGTAGGTCTGCTCCCTGTCAATCTTGTATATTCCCACTTTCTAATTCAACGCGCAACATGGTGAGAAAGGCAGTGATCAGTAAGGCTTGTCCTATTGTTTATTCAGAGACAAACAATTGTTTTCAATGATTCATTCTCAGGTCTTTACAAACTACGTCCAATCTGAATGACCCTTGACCATTTCAGCACAACCATCTCCTATATGATTTGTAAAGACTTGAGAATGAATCATTGAAAACAATTGTTTGTCTCTGAAAACGTGTTCTGATGTCACAATGTGCATATTCCGGAATCTACTGTTTATTGCTGTACGATGATGACTCTTTCATTAAACTGTAACAATTTTGTGGTTGTTTTCTTGTAAAACCCGAAGAAAAAATAAGCCAAGAAATCGGAAATAATCATCGCTGAGAGGATTAAGACAGATACTGATCGACCACAGATCGCGATGTCTGGCCGTGTATCCCAGGTCTGTTAATGATCCAGTACATGGACCGAAACCTAAGAGTCAAACACACCATATGTAGACAATCCCAGTGGTTAAGATTTGCATGCTTTTCATCAACGCCTTCAAACGACAACGTAAGCACATACGCCGGTCATTATCCAATATAAGCATCAATGGATGTACGCAATATACCCTTAGCGGCGTGGCCTGTTGGGAAGAAGAACTAAATACTGCGACTTAACTTAGACTCCATGTTCTCTACGCGCAATGGAAGCAATGACTACATTACATTACATTATACGTCACCGTTGGAATTAAAGAATGAAAAGAAGGTGGTGTTCACATACCGTTTTAAGGACGACATTCTTTTATATGCGACAGAATACCAGTAAGTATATTTATGAACATTCCAAACGGTATACAGACCCAGCAACATATGAAGCTGAATGCGAAATGGAAAAATAGAACCCGTTGATATGAATTTCGAGTTGGTAGTCGGGGTAAAAGTATCAAAAAGACGATCTCGCTTTATCGAACTTATAATTTACTAGGGAGAAAATGGCTTTCTATGGTAGACAATGTTGGAAAGAGGTGCCAACATTTCTAGACTTTATGATCAAAGCACCCCAGGAAATCCCAAACGGACTGCTAAACTAATTCACCACTTCCATTGCCAGACCAATCCAGTGTGGAGGTAAGAAGTTACACAGCACATCCCGTACCTAGTGCCACAGCTGAGAGAACTTAGCAACTTGCATGGATAGTTGATGTGAGTGGTATGGTACTGTATCTGGATGACAGGACAAAATTTTCCCGGAGGCACGTGATCGGTTTCGGGTTGTTGACGCCTATCAGGTATGCATCCCCGGTACTCTCCTGCACAATCAGCCCTATACTTTAGCACTTCACATTTGGTTTGTCACCTTAATTTCATTTGAACCGTGAGAGGCACGCAAGGGGGAAGAGTCCGTGTTCGGAACTATAAGGCGACTCTTCGAAAGTTATTTCGTCGAATAACAAGACTAACTTTCAGAACCAGGATACACATTCCGAAGTTTGAATTTTTCATATTAGCAGTACGCTACTGTACCTGGATGACAATATCTGATGTGCACCAAAAACTGCAAAACCGGTCATGTGCTTCCGGGAAAATTCTGCCTTGTCATCTAGATATAACAACACTACTTACACCAAAAATCCAAACTTTGGACCATGTGTCCTCGTTCTGAAGGTTGATCTTGTTAATCGACGAAATAGCACCGGGAGAATCACCGCATGACTCTAAAAATGGACCTCTCTTTTATTCACGCCCCTTACAATTCGAATGAGATTAATGTGATGGGTTGCTTGGATAGTCCTTTCGGGACAATGTTATCTGCATTCTTCGGAATCCTCTATCCGGGAGCGCTAACCTTACATGGGATGGGACATCTCCTAGGACCATCGCAATAAGAAATTGAACGGAGCTAAGAGGGAAAAACTGGGAAACACTATTTATTCTGACGAATACAAAGGACCACCACATTTTGAAACCGATCTCAGGTGTGCACATACAAATGTTATTGCAAGAGATACAGGTTCAGACACGATCCTCGTGTTATTAATTCCAATATTTATTATAAAACAATACTACAATATTTCCTAAAGAGGAACGTTGTCCATGAAAGGTCACCAGAGGGGGGCTGTTACGGCCGCTGACGCGTCGTAGCGGATTGCATACGCGAAAAGCCTCACTGAATTCAGTTATTTCTTTGGCAGTAGTTATTTCCTCCCTTTTTACCCTTTGCTTAACTGCTTTAATTTCCTGTCTCTTAGCTAACCGTTTGGATATTTGGTTTTGGTCGTTCAGCTTCGTTTAATTCTGTTTAGTTCCTACGATTAGCCTGGAAACGTGCACTGCCAAATACGATATGCGGAGTTTTGATTTGTTATCGTTCCATGTATAGATACCGCGTTAATTACAAAAAAACGTTCCGTTGCTTGGTGAACCTGACTTATCGAATTTCGTTAATTTCGGGTTTGGAACTGGCGCAAATCCGTTGCTCATTGCACGTAAAAGCTAACATTCGGGCGATCGAACAGGGGGCTTCTGCTGGCGCGTGCAGCGATATTAGAACCCAAGACCACAAGGATTTTAGTTACTCATGGTCAAGGTTTGGCCGCCGCCGGTGCTTGGGCGGCGCGAAGCGCTAATGCACTCAGTAACAGAACGAAAAACCGACTTCAAAGGTATAGTTTGATAGGTGACGGAGCGAACCACTTAGTGAAACATGTTTGTTGCACTTGTGACTTCATGTTTCCACATGAAACAGGGATCGTGTCTGGTGCCTAGGAGATTAGGAATTCGTGGTAATAATGCACCTGCAATTCAGATCCGGTTAGAATTTATGAGCGGATGGTGACAAGAAACACGTTATATATCAATTTTGGGGTCAAATCTGTAAAGTTTATTCAGCTACTGTCCTCGTTTTCGTCGCTACCTAGTAGTATGACCCAGTCAAAGTAAAGGCACAGACCCCAACAAAATAAAACATTCAAGTCAGCTACGAGGGGAAACCATAGCCAAGGTGAGTGCCCGGAGACAAGTGTCACCAACCTCGGCATCTGGCTATGTTGTATAATATATCCAACTTCCCCGCAGGCGTGTCTCGTGGAACCTAAACATGCTTGTGCAAGTTCATGGAGGAACCAATGTGATAGTGTCATCAAAATTCAAGTGAAGCATATCGCTTGTCGTGGCCTGTTGGAGTAATGGGTTAATTAGTCTGGACATGATGACTGACCGAATTTCACGATATTTTTCTTTGAGAGTGAATCTCAAGTATGTTCACAAACCGGCGTAACCTGCAAGTCACCAGGGCTTTTCCACACGAGTCCGTGGCTAATAAATTAGCTCGTTCACCTCCGCTGGAATACTCCCTAGGGTAAATGGAATAAGTTAGGCGGGGGAGGAGGAGTAATGGCTCCATTTGATCGCAAGCCACATACACCCCGTTGCATGTGGTGTTTTATGAGGTTGTGCTTGTCAGACGTGAAACCAACCCTATCCTTGACTGCTGCCGTTACTACTCCGCAAATTATTATTCGTACTCCAAACCAAGAGCTTAATACCTTTTATACGATTGAGGTTAGTCACTTGGAGTAAATGATTCACCTAAAACAATTTAAAGTTTGGCAGAAATCATTACCCGCAAAAACGGACAGTAAGACTGGAGTATTAAGTAAATGACAAAGTTACAAACATCAAATACAGGCATTTCAAAAAGTTTTGAAAGCTCCAGGTGTAATGACACAAACGAAGTTGAAACACGCACCCAAAAGCTTTCAGTTGAGAGCGAATAGCTTAGATGTTAAACAACTTTTAGCATCTTTATGTCAATTATCCAAGTGGATAAAGGACTTCACTGTTTTTTAGAGAGTGAACCGTTCTCCGTTTTTTCCACACTGACCTTCTTAGACTTGCTGTAGTATTGGTCCAAAAATATACCACAAAATACAAGCATTGTTCCAAGCCACTGTCGTTGAGTCATAACGTGACTGAAAAGTATTATAGAAGCCAAAACGGTAAAGAACTTTCGTGTAGTTGTAACGATTGAACAAGTGAGCGAACCGAAGTTGGTCAGTAAAGTAAACAAAAATATCTGGAATGGAAGAAAACACAAGAACAACTTGTCATTTGGGATTGCAACGTGAATAATTTCGCTCAATGTAGGCATACAATCACTGTTTAGACAATGTTATTCGTTTGACCATCATCGCTGCTATCCCCGAAGTACGAGTAGCGACGCTGCCCTACTACCGTGTTCATTGTTCCTAATTATTTTACCCAGAGAATAGACGAGTGGGGCGTAGAGGGTGTGAACCGGCACTGGATGGGGAATAAACAAATCGAACGCTAGGGGGTCACCTAAGCTTTCCATCTCACATAATGAAAACGATTACATGATTTGTTTGTGGATGCACGAAAAATTGGCAGGATGACGATGGTCCTTCATCGTTCTTGTTGCCATGAAAAAATCTACTGATTTATTGGAAAATATTGGATTCAGTTGGGCATGTCAGATGCTCAGCACAGTTTACTTAGGCTTCAAATTGAACAAACATTTGACTTCTTCATTGCATAACTGTGTGAGCAGAGTGGAGGGAGATAACCCTGTTTTCACGAGAGTGTGTTCAGTATAGTTCAGCGCAAACAACCACTAACCACAAACTGAGTGCGGGGTACTGGTTGCCATCTATCCGTGTAACTCGAATCCGAAATAATTATAAGAAGACAAGAGTAAGATGTTATGTTTGGTTCCACAGTCATGTGCACAAAAAGACAGACTCTAATAAACACGCATACTACGCGGAAAACTGACCAAGGTCCCTCTCATACATGGACATACACATGCACGGTGTTGATATTTACTCACGCTTCAATCCGTATAACGCTGACCGGTAGATCTGGCTATGTATCGAGCGGCCTTGCTTGGCCTCAGCCGTAAAAGCGCATGTAACTCCGTTCATCACTTGCTTACTTGCCTGCTTATAAATAAATGGAGTACAAGTTACTTTTTCCACTACTTATTATAAACAGAACAGAACCACAAGTAGAAGTATCACCTCAGCAGAGAAAGTTTTTGAGTACAAGGACGCCAGTGATTACGACATCGAGCCACATCCTCTACTGTATCTAATTAGTGAGTGAAGGATCGATTGAAACCCACCCAGGGACCTGAACGCGCATTACATGGCCAAATCCACTGGCTCTATCGTGTGCATCATCAGCAGCGAAAGCCAGTGGCCATCGTTCTGATATTTGAAGTGGTGAACCACATCAGTTTTCAACAGTTTGAGTTAGGGAAACGAGGCTATCCGGAGTAATGCACTGCATGCAAACGGCATTAATGGGGTTCGAACCCACGATTATAAGTTTGTTAGTCAACGGTTAATACTACTCGATCACCACTGATCAGTTGCAGAGATTTTCGAGGCTGTTTAATACAGTTAAGATAACTGTCAGTCATGCACTGGGCGTGCCGGTTTTCTTGACCGTATTTCAGCAGAATCCCGATGGGAACATAAAAAACCAAGACAGCTTAAGTAATAAAGAGAACCACATATGATAGTACTGGGTAGATGGGGAGATAGTGTGAATACAGGCTGCTTGTGTGACACCGTCACGCCTCGTAAAATCTCCAACTATCGAGTGTATAAATTTCACGGATTTCACTTGGAAGGCTTAACACAATTTAGACGGCCAGGTCTACTGGTAAGAGCTTCCATGTCTTTCCTCAATGCAATCAACTGGCGGCCCTAGTTATCTAACCACTACGCTAGGCATTCGACTGCACTGATAACTTATCGGATGGCTGTGTTTGGAGAATGGGTTGGTGTTTGGTATCCAACAGCTGTGTGAGGTGATTGGATTTGGCGTTGACTTGTCTTCCAGCAGGATGTTGATCTACTGATATTTTTACTGGAAGCCTCGCAGCCATGATTTTCCGCTCTGATTGACATTGCAGGGAGTCCTCGTGGTCTGTTTCATTACAGCCATGCAAAAACGAGGACGAGACAACGCACGACTGCTTGCATGATCAGAGTCGAAAGACGTGAACAAAACTGAGACATGAACAATCACGCACCGATTCATGTCACTGGTAACTGAAAACAGTAACATGATCGACCTGATTCCAACGCCACGGGAGCAAGGAAGAATTCCACGAAGGATAACGTCACTTTCGTCATCAAGAAGTTGAGCTTGCAGAAAACAGTATGTGCTTAGATTACAGTCGGGCGAACTTTGCCATGTTCAGTTGTTATTTTGTGTATACTTTAGTTTTATTATACTCATTCTCCTGAAATCTCCCATCTGTTGTTTTTGTCTCTTGTTGCTCAGCTGGATGTAAAATGAAGCCTAAATCCTAGATTTTAACCCTCTCAATCTCAACCACATAGATTTCGTAAGCGTTTACATTTCAGAACCCATTACAACTATCCGCCTGGTCGGATAACACACCTTTTCTAAGACGCTCTACGACAAGCTTGTACTTGCGGCTTGCAACCACCTAGACTTTATGGATTACCAAAATTGCACAAGCCAAACACACCCCAGTGATTGACATGAGCAGCTCAACTTATCATGCCACATCTTAGTGAATTGCAGAAATTCTTGAACCTGCGCGCAAGTCACTAACAAAGTACGGTGTGAAAGATTCGTTCTCTTCTTTGGAAATGATAAAAAATCGGGATCTGTGTGAACGGACTATGCTTTCCCTGGATGTGGAATTCTTATACACAAACGTTCCGCTGATTGACACGACAGATTTCATCTGTGAATACTCGACCAGCAATGAAATCAAACTCGACATTCTCGTGGCCAAGCTAAAAAGCACTAATTCTTGGATGTACATGGAATGCACAGTTTCTGTACAGTGAAAAATACTACCGGCAGAAGGACGGGGTAATGGGATCACCGCTTGAACCCCTTCTGGCGAGTACATTATTAGCCAAACTCGAGAGCGGATCATTACGCATTACCATCGGCAGTCTATATACGTAAACCGGATACACAGACGACACTTTCTTGATTTGTGACTCAGCAAGATATATTACCGAACTACTGCAGACATTCAACAATGTCCATGCAATGGCAACATTTAAAGTGGAGGAGGAAAATTTTCTTTCGTTTCTTGATGTGAGACTACGTAGAATGGATGATGAACACGGAGAAAGGGCGTATGGGGAATACACACATTCCTTCAAGTTTTTTCCTTCTCCGACACAGAAGAAACCTGTTGAGCCGCGTGATCTACGGAGCAAGGAACACATGTAGTCCTGACAGGACTGGCCAAGAAACTAAACACATACATGCCATGCTAATAAAAAACGGCCACCCAGAACCGTTTATTCGTAAACATATTGCGGAAATGAGACATAAAATGAGTGCTAATGGCCAAGAAAAAGGATATTTTCCTAATTGTCCTGTTCAAGGGTGACAAAAACTTGGAAATACTGGAGTTACGCTTGTCTAAGGCCCTGGGGAATTCCTTTGGCGCTCCACATGTCCGAATCTTAGCAAATACCAAGCCTTTTATTGTTAAACGATTCAAGGACAGGTTGTCACACCAGTCTCCAGCTTTTATTATATATCAGTTTATGTGTTCTTGCAGAGCACAGTATACTGGACATAGTACGATGCGCCTGTCGAAGATATCAGAACACGTCCCGGCTTCTTTACGCAAAGGAGCATTTTGCACTATCAATAGCGCAATCCTACAACGTCTGGTGGATGGTGGACATCAAATCGATATAGTGGCAGCCTTCAGACCAGCCCTGATTACTCCTTGAGTTCACATGAAAGGATTACGCAGGCGGTTGCTGATGTCATCAGAAGCCATAGTAATTCGACTACTGAAGACGGAACTGTGCAGGTAACGTAACCTCGTGAAACAGTTGTTGTTGCCGTGGCCGTAACAAGTGATTTTCCTATGGTTTCCGTGTACAAATTCTTTTCAGTCCCGCCCCACCCCTTTCTTCACACCAAGTGGTTACACATTTCACACTTACTGTCATTCACACAACGAACAAGGTTCATTAAGTCGAAGCATATTGTAGAGCTATTAGATCTGTTGCACACTTACTCACTCATTTCTATCAATAGCTGCACACATAATTTCCTTTACCCAGCATCATATATGTAAATGTCTGAAGTGATATATCGGAAAGAAATATCTTGGTGTTGCAGGTTTTTTAATTACCTAGGTTGTCTGGAGAATACCTGCGGTATCATATGTAGGTCCGATTCGACGAAACAATTTCGCTCCAGCTATTCATCCTCAAGCCGCTTACAGACTACACAGAAGACATTAGATAAAAGACCATGTATACAGACGTGTAACGAACAATCATGGATAGGAATTTATCACAGTTAAATCATCCTTGCCACGTAATTGGTTTATGTAGCTTACGCCCTCCAGGTGACAGAGGGATGTATTGACACTACATTCATTTCTGGAAACCATCATTATTATTGTTACCTCATTTATAAACTGTTTTATCATTCCGAACCGAGTTGTTCCTGGCTGGACCGCTCTTGCGAGTCCACCTAGATCGTTTTTTTGCTGAACTCCTTGCTTTGTAGGTTCGTCTCTGTGGCTTACTACTTTGGTTTTCTGACTAACACCGAAGCACTGTTTGATTTGTGACTGTAGTTATCAGTCACGTCCATACGCCATTCGTCTCGTTAGCCCTGCGCGCTAAAGGGGCGTAAGCTATATAAAGTAATCATATGACAAGGATGATATGGTTGTGATGAACCCCTGCCTATGGTTGGTGTTCACTCGATGTCTGTTCGAATGATCTTTTCTCTCATGCATTCTATATAACCTCTAAATATTTTGAGAATCAATTGTTGGAGAACGATCGTTTCGTCGAACTGAACAGTTATATGATTACTTAGACTTCTCAGCACTCTTGGGTTAATATTCTTACCAACGATCGTGTTTTTCGGTCACGAATTCGTACAACTGTTTGCGTTCAATAAAATTTAAATGAGAGTGATGCGAAAGAAAATTGATTTTTCCCAAGAGCATGCCAGAGAATTCAGGGTCTGATACTTCACGGCTGATCATACTACAGGATGGCTTTTAGTTCGGAGACCTTTACCGACGTCCGTCTGTTAAAAGAAACTGGCTAAATAACTGATGAAAATAGAATAGGTGGGGATGTCTACTAAATGGTGTGGGGAAATGATACAAAACATTAGACGGATGGCCTTAACTGTCAATGAGACAGAAATATCAAGCGATTAGATGTTGGGTTGCACGGCCGAGTCTGGCAATCGGTGGAGTAATCATGTTGAAACTACTGCCGATGTCAACGGCTTCTTTTTATTTACTGTATCCATTTGTTTTTCATGTTCAATTTTGTCGATTTTGATTGCGTCATACTGCGGCAGAAAGTAAAATCAGATCAAGAAGATCGGCATTTAATGGTTGGCAAAACCGAACTTGAATTGAGTTGGTTTTCGGCTGTTCCCTGCCCATCTACGAACCGGGCATGATCGCACCTTGCATAAACCGTTGGGTCACTGAGACGTAAGCAGACACTATAGCTGTTTGTAACTGTATATTGAACAATACCTGTTCTTGGGCACTACTAGTGGTATCAGGGCGATCGGACTATGAATGGGCGTACAGATGTGTGGCAGGACACGTCCGCTTCATTTGTTTCTAACTCTCAGATTATAACCTAGGGCATGAAGATTGTTTTCAATTATAAGCACTGTTAGTGAATCCACAAGAGCATTTCGTGTCGCGAAAGTTACACGTGTCTAATGAGTGTCTGCCACTCTTATTTTTAACTGAGAAAAAAACCCAGAAAAACAGCTGTTAATAGTAAATTCTTTTTCGACAGAAAGGCACAGCTTATCTGATGGTATATAAAACTGAACGTACTGTATCAGTTGACGTGACAACAAACTGATTAAATCATCCGTAAATTAGAAGTAATATGAAAACGATTATTGTTAAGCTGGAAAGATAAGTGCAAGTGTAACTCACTGCAAACAGTTTTTGCGTTGATGGAGATACTTTACAGTGAAAATGAACTTCAAAATGTGTAGCAATAAAAGTTAAATACCACTGTTCACCTGTGACTGATAAAGTTTCTTTTGTCTCCGTCACTCGGTGAAACACTGCTTTTATGATGCTCGCAGTTTGCCTGTAGTCAGGTAAACAAACCAAATCATACACACTAATCTTAACATATTCCAATGGAGAAACGAAGACCCATGGAAAAAGTGTGACCGATCCGAGACAATGTTCTGCTATACTTATTATCAGCCGAAGAGTAAAAGCCAACGAATGACTTACTTGTCCAATAGCACTGCTCAAACCAAAGTAAATCATATTCGGAAGGATTTCAGGATGTGCACGCGCAAACCCGACGAACAAAACACCTTCACCCGTAGCCATAAGAGCTGGCAAAAAAGGAAAATATATATATATGTATGGTTCGGGAAATATGTGGTAAATGGATCAAATGCCTTGTGTGGATATCAATTTAATGCCGGTTTGAAATATACACTGTTGTTGTCATTAGGCGAATAACTAATCACTTCGTGGTATCTCTGTTTCTATTCGTGCCTATTGAAGTAATTTTCGGTGAGTTTTACTCCCCTCCAGAGTATAAAGGAGAAACATCCGAAGCTGTCCGATCATTCAAACGCGAAAAATGACATATTGTAATGGTTCTGATTCAACACCGAACTGTACTATGACTGGGAAAAACTGACCGATGCAGATGTCTTGTCACTCTGATACGCCTTACGTAGTGTTTGACTAATGAACAGAATGTCTGTGTGGATGGCACGTTTGCCTTCGGTAACCTCAGCGTTTTTTGTCGACGGTCGAGTGCACACAGAATCAGTTTGTCGCTTATGAACAGGAAAATTGGAGAGCTGAATACGCACGATTTTCACTTTGATCGCGGATAATTTCACAGCACCACTCGAACATGATGGAACAAAGAACTTAACTCATCCAAGGTTAGGGGTAGTTTTGTTGCCCCAAATACTCATATCAAGCACTGGGACTCCACGGTAGTTCGGAAGTGCTATGCATATAACAAGATGAAATTCCCCCTCCTCCTTCTGCAAGGCGCGTTGTCTTGGAATGACAGGCAGAGGTAACCAGTATGTGGATGGACGGAAGTGAATAAAAATATCAACCAGTAAGCTCTGTCATGTTAGACAAATCGTGTATTTTCCCTCGTTTGCTTACCTCGTTTACACTACCGATCTCACGTTGTACCGATTTCTATTTTGGACCATATGCCTCCGTTACTAGTCGAGTAAAAAGTAACTTTCCTCCTGATACTGTTTGTTGTGAATCATACATATCAATCTACCCCACCAATAAAACCATGGACCATTATCTTTGGCCAGAAAAACTTGACTCAGACATCAACTGTCCAAATGCTATCAGGCAGAAGATTTACTGGATCTGTACTTTCAACACCTTTATGAAACGAATTTCGTCAGATAATTCTGAAAACCTTGATATGCACATCGACTTTCGTACACCATCAACGTACGAACATACTTAGAAACGCAAAACCCTTGAAAGTGCCATTTTAGTCCCCTGGTCCCTGCACATGCGCCTCAAGTATCGTTTTCTCCCGCTATTTCCTAGCTATACGTAGACAAGACTGCGGGCAAAACACTGGCTAGTTTTTTCAGGTCATCGATCCATTGACGAAAGATCTCGACTTCTGTTTGGTGTCCGCCAAAGAGTATGATGACAACGCTTTGTGCGACGCCTTTGTCATCAGACTGCAGTCTGGTAGCATTCGAAAAAACTGTTGGAACAAACAACCTCAACTCTTGGGGCTGCTTACGATGTGGCTAGATCACTGGCGGCAGCTCAAAAACCGTCAGTACTATGGGACTGAAAAGGTTCCCTGTGCATACACGACCCGCTTCATACTTGCGTGCAACCTGCACCTATCCCAAAAGCTGGATCCGAATCGACTGCATCGGCTTTACCTAAATCCATTTGATATTTCTGTGGTCACCACGGACATCCCTGCACCAAATGCCTTGCCTGAGTAATTTGTAAAACCTGTAAAAAAAAGAGGACATTATAAATATTCATGCAAACCAAAGCCAACCACATCAAATAAACCTATCCCTACTTCCCTGCCACCTTCTGCCGTGACAGAGCTCCCCCCCCCCTGTTTGTTTGCCCGGAGTAACAAACAAAGTTCGCGTGAATAATGTCCAACTCCGAGCTATGATTGATACGAGTATCTCCGACAGCTAAATATCCCAAAAGTCCGTCGATTCGCTTGGTTGACGAGTTTATCCCTGTGACTAGAAAACCGCTATGGGAACGACATCATTACCATCTGCCATTAATGGCTACTGCAGTGTAACAATCCGCTGTTAAGATGTGGTGTACGAAGACGTCAAACTTTCCGTCATGCGGAATCTATGTGTTGACGTTCTACTGGGTCATTATTTCCTCGGATTACATGAAAAGGCTGAAATAATAGGTGGGGGGACATGTGGCACTTTCTTACCGTGCGGACAATCTGTCGTTAAAATTCAGTCTCCGCCGCTATTTGCTCATGTCTCCCGACTGTAAGTCTATTGCCACTAAATCCCACAGGCACTGCTCTCAAAATGAGCTCCTCTTTAAGGAGGAGGTACAACGCCTCATGAACGGTGTTATTATCGAGCAATCGAGCTCTCCGTGGAAAGCCTAAATTTTGATTACTAGAACACTAACACCATTCACCAAAAGAGGTAAATGGTCAGCAATTGCCGTCAGAATATGAACGGTTTAACATAGCTACATGTATCTACTGCCTCGCATGGACAATATGATGGAGAGCATTGCCCGTTACGTCGTTTACAGCACTCTAGATCTCAAAAATGCGTACAGTCGCAGAACATGAAAAGCCCTATATGTTTTTGAAGCGGAAAGCAGTTTTTTAGGTCCGTCGTATCGCTTTTGAAATCATCAATGGTGTAGCGTTTTAAGCGCACTGTCAATCAAATCCTAAGAAGAAAGAACATGGAGGAGATCGTTGCCTAATTTTCGGAGCCGAAATCTCTTTGGAGTGTATCAAAAAAACGATGCACCGTGTTGTGCTATGTTACATTATACCTAGGCGTTTAATGATTGGTAACAACGTTTACGCGGTTACGGTTTACAATCGATTGTGAGCCGGTCTTGAGAAAGGTTGCGCGCAGTAACCGAAACATCGACTGCCCACCATTATTGCCGATAACGCTGTTACCGAACATCAATCGTTTACGTGAAACTTTGGCCTACTTTGATAATATGACTGCGTGACTTGACAAGGATTGATCGTCGTAGCTATTTACAAAAGGCGACACTTTTTCCTTGGTACTCAATTCAAACCAATCACTGATCGGCGATCTGTCACCTTTATGAATGACAGAAAACAATGGTAGGATCGAAAAGGATAATATCTACAGATGGGAACTGGAGTTATCTGCTTATTGCTGATATAATTTACATGGACGTAAAAGATGATCAAGTAGCTGATGCTTTGTCTTGCTGCTCAAGTTTCACACTCTTTATGAGAGTATCTTGAAAACTCCCCATGATTTACTGTCATTCCGGAATAACCCGTTTACTTTGCGCGTTCCGAGAACTTCCTACAGCCGATGGAGGAAAGAAATCGTGATTTTTAAGTGTACTATCTGTGCCAAAACGAACTGCTTTTGCAGACAACCTGCGTCCGATCTTCTTAAAGCCATTTAACCTTTTAAAAGACTTAATAGTAACTTCAGCGGGCTATCCCCTTCATCGAATAGCAATTAATACGTACTAATTGTTATCGAGAAGTACTTCAGTTTTTTATTTGCACTTGCGTGCCTGGGTACATCGTCATCCAGTCAGCGGTTTACTGTATAGGTTGTCTGCAACATTCGGAATGCCTGCCTGTATTCATTATAATTGAGGATTCTCATTTGTCAGCTGAACTGCCTCAACTTTTACGAGATAAGGGAATGCCAATTAGTCGTACGACAGTCTACAACCCACAAGTCAATAGTCAAGTAAAACGTTCCAATGACCCCTCGTGAAAAATCATCTCCCTGAACCTGAGAACAAGAGGTCATTCAATTTCACGGTGGGAACCAATCCTCCGTATTTGCTTCACTCCATCCGCTGATTTCTCTGTACCGAAACAAACACGGCTCCTCGTGAGCGTCTTTTCTGTTCACCCCGACGCTCGCCTAGTGGTTGTTCTGTGCCCATTTGGATAACAACTCCAGGCCTTGTGCTGCTCAAATGCATGAATTGATCTTCCAAGTGAATCCATGACGGATAAAGTGGACCTTATCAGGGTCAACCCAGACCATGCACTTTTAAAACTTCCAGATGGTAGGAAAGATGTTTCTGTTCATCGATTGGTCCCTCGGGACGACACACCTGCATTAGTAGCCGAATCACACTCGCTCACAGCAGTCAGCTAGGACACACCACGCACGGACCAATCATCAGTGCCAAGTCTGACAACATCACACAATACAGACAGTGCCCATCACCAATCACGATTCCGAATGACCCCATAGAACTGCTAGAGCGATAGCAGAGAGTATACCCCCAATGCTTGAATAACGGAGGCCTAGACAAAAAACATCACAGATCTTTGCAAGCCCGCAGCAGAAAAGCGCCCTGTAAACCCCTTTTCAAGCAGGAGCAAATGTCGTGTATTCTTCATTGTTTGCTTACCTTGATTATACTACTCACCTTTGTTGTACTAGTTTCTATTTCACTTAAGTTCTTTTTGATTCTTTCCTATTACCTGTTAAAACTATTGTGCCCCGATGTCATTCGAAATTAAGTGACGGTAAATGGTAGCAACTGAAACCATGATATTGGGGTGGGAATTCGGTAACCAACAAGACTGTGTTGAAATATTTTGCCTATGTCGCTATCTTGTCCAATGTGCGTTGGAGTACTGCCTAAAATCGAGCAAAATTCCGGGTTCCATAGAAATTCACCCCACGTGGATCTGATCAGCTGCTGAGTGGGGGATTTAAAACCACTGAGATGCAAGGCCTTAACTGATTGCAGCCATAATAAACCACACTACATTGCGCAACTGACACATCATCATCATCATACAGCGTTAGACAGTAGGACAAGCCTTACTGACCACTGCCTTTCTCACCATGTTGCGCGTTGAATTAGAAAGTGGGAATATACAAGATTGACAGGGAGCAGGCCTACACGGGTGGGAAAAGGAAAGAATGCCCTTGAAGCCAACACACGGAATACAGTCTAACTGTACAAACACACATCGATCAATCATTCTGATTCGACAGGAAGTGACAACACGATCGCCACTGTTCACGGTTCTCTGCCAAATCTTTCAGTATCTCCAGCCAACTGGTCGACGGATCTTTAAAACCCCAACCACGAAGACGTGAAGCACCTACTTTTCTTAGTTTGCTGTACATTGTCTTATTCCTCGCTGCTACGTCATCTGTTGACCTCCACGTGGTTTTTTCCACTCCCGAGGAGAAACGGAGAATAGGACACGGTACGGTAGACGTGTGTTTGACATACGTAACACGTGCCCCAACCAACGAAGTCTACTAAGCTGGATACGCTGTGACAGAACGTTCTCCGAATTAATACCCAATACTCGCTTTCTGACCTCATCATTGCTCACTCGGCTATTCCACCCAATCCTAGCGATACTACGTATACATCGGTGGTCGAAAACCTCAAGGTGACGAATATCTTCAGCACGCAGACTCTAAGTCTCGCAGCCATACAACAAAACTGAACGCACTGCGGCACAGTATACACGACCTTTCAACTTCGATGAAATATCAGGACACCGCCACAAGTGCTTCACTCCAGCGTACACCGCTCGAGCCTTGGATATACGTGTGCTCACCTCTACTGCTGTGCTCCCAGCCGTTGTCACGCTGCCGCCGAGGTAGGTGAAGTGGTCGACAACTGCCAGCACCTCCCCGTCGAGCACCAAGCTCGGAATCGTTGACGTCCAGTCTTGTAACATCACCTTGCACTTTAAAGGGGCAAAGCGCATGCCGAATGGAGCTACAGCTCTCCCAAGTCTATCTAGTGCAAGTTGAGCATGTTCCGTGGATTCGAACAAGTAGGCAACGTCGTCCGCGTAATCTAGGTCACATAGCTTTCCACTATTTCCTAGTTCGACGCCTACATCCTGAAGATTTTGCAACGCACTCTCCATTATTTCGTCCATGACGAAGTTGAACAGGAATGGAGAAATGGGACATCCCTGTCGAACACCATTGGTCGTTTCGAACCGACCGGATAGTTCACCGTAAACTCGTATGATGCCATAAGTATGAGAATACAATGATCTTAGTAGGTTCGCGAACTTCTGGGGCATACCTTTTCGCTGAAAAGCGCTGTTCGATCAACTGAGTCGAAGACGCCTTTCAAATCTAAGAAAGCCATTATTGTTGGTCGGCGGTGCGTGTGACGCGTTTCAAGTAGTCGGCGAAGAGTAAAAATCCGGTCGATACATCCTCGACCTGGGCGGAATCCGGCCTGCTGTTCGCGGGTGTTCCTCTCGCGAGCCGGTGTAAGACGGTGCAGCAAAATTGAGGCCAATACTTTTGTGACTATCGGAATTAAGCTAATCCCACGATGGTTACTACAGTCATTGCGTACTCCCTTCTTGAAGATGGGAACAATCAATGATTTGCTCCATATTAACGGAATGCGCTCCTCGTTCCAAATGTCACGGAGCAAGATGGTAAGTGATTTTATCGAAGTATTTCCACCCAGTTCGAAAAAACTGGGGGAAGTTCATCGGGACTTGCCGCTTTCCCAGGCTCTAGTAATCGTATGCATGACTCCACTTCCGTTTCCGATGGGGGTTCAAGTGATACCACCCAAGGAGTCGCAGTTGTTAACACAGGAGTAACTACACTAGCGCGCGGCCAGCTAAACTGTTCCTTGAAGTATTCGGCCTATCGGTACAGCCTTTGCTGTTCGCCATGAACAGGATCTCCATTCCTATCGCAAGTCGTTTCACTGACCTGGGTGCGCCGCCCACCGGTGTCATGAATAACTTTGAACAGTATTTTACTGTTACCTGAAGCAGCTGCTATTTCCATTTCTTCGGCTATCTTGACCCACCAATTTTCGTGATCATTCTTAAGGCTTTTTGTAATTTTCTTTTGTAGATTTCTTCGCATCTTATTTACCTCCTTACAGTTCGAGAGCTGACGCTTTTGCTCCATTAGGCTCAACGACTCTTGCGAGATCCAGTGTCTTTGATGGACAACGAATCTAGAACCACAGACAAAACCTGCTGTCACGTGCATCGCTTGTTTGATATGAGCCCAATGCTCATCTACTTGTGCATTGAAGTCACCAGCTAGCACTACAATCTCAGAACCTTTGCTACTGCGAACGGGGGTGGCGACTTCATTATAGAACTCATCTTTCTGCGTGTCTGAGCTGCAGTCTGTTGGAGCGTACGCCGAGATCACAAACAAATTGCGCTTAACAGAACTATCCATTCGAACGCCAACTGACCTGTGGAGTCTCACAGCACATAAACGACTGTTGATCGGGATCCAGTCTAAGAGAGCAGCTTCAGCCTTGTCAGTCAAGACTATTCCTACACCACGTTGACCCACAGCTCTAGCCTCTTCGTCTCCTGAGGTGCGCAGAAAATACCTCGATGAGGTACCAGGAGCAGTTAGTTGAATCACACAGCTCGAATCCTGGATACGCGTTTCACTTACGCAGCAGACATCAATCTTCAGAGAGTTCACTGTGAGGGCTAGACACGTCTGCTGACTGGCCTACATGAGTGTACGCACGTTGAAGGAGCCGA
The DNA here is from genome assembly GCA_948099385.1 of Fasciola hepatica. Lineage (NCBI taxonomy): Eukaryota > Metazoa > Platyhelminthes > Trematoda > Plagiorchiida > Fasciolidae > Fasciola > Fasciola hepatica. The sequence continues at coordinate 2,123,307 of CANUEZ040000011.1, forward strand.
GATTCAGAGGCTGTTGAAGCTTGAAAAAATGCGAGTTGCAAGATAGAGGATTATTCCCGGCACTATTTGACAGTGAATTGTTGCGAGTATCGGCCGTTTTGTCAGTGGGAGCATTATGGGTGGATAGATGGGGCAACGAGGGGTGGTTGGGGACAGGAGACAAGGGTTGACTGAAAGAGAGGCGCAACTGATAAGCCTTCTGAACACACAGTAGCAAGACAGTCATGGGTCGCGTGTTGACAACTATACACATTCTATGGTGCATGAGCGGTCGTTAAGACATCCGTCAGTTGACGCCCATATTATTGCAAGTGGTTTTACTCAAGCTGACACATAACTATCTTTACTTACTGGTTTGTATTGGTACTACAAAACTTTGCTTGAAACACTTATCATGTCGACAATATACAACTTACTACACTAAGTATTTTGAATCCGCTCAGAACTAACTTAGTTTGTAATATTCCACGAGCACCTTTGTGCCGCTTAGTTAAAATAGTTCCGGGATTCCATTTTTACACATCAATGATGCACCAAAGCCAGATACTCATTATATTTAGTTCTTTTACATAGCCTCGTCATCAAACCTGATGGAGTTCTGCCTTTTTTCTCTATTTCAGACAAACAAAATCTGGAAAATGTCGATATCTGTTTGCCTTTGACCATGGGATAATAAATACTGAACTCATGAACTCTGCGTTGTTTTGAAATATTAGGGAAAGTAGATTGTCATCGGCAAGTTTGTCAAGCACTGATGTGATATACGTGATAAACGGGATGATGACGTCAAGTACGAATGATACTCAAAGACCAATATATTATCATAAGGAAACCTCTCGATGCATACCAATCGCATACTGAGTGATAAGCGGTTGAATCCACGAGACAATTGTACCAGACAAAAATGGCTTTTACTGAACAAATACGTAGCGAGTTATATCAGAGGCATTATTGTTATTTATCAATTAGAAACAGTTACCCATACTTATTAGGGAAGAAAACATGATAACCATTCTGATCATAAACGTTATGTAGCCCATCATATTGTCTGGAAGTAATGTTACCCCTGCACTAAACGCCACGGTTTACTAGTAAAAACAAGCCGTAACTTTTTGGCGGAAGTAAAATGTCATTCGTTTGTTGACTGTTCCATAGACCCCTAGTCATATCCAGTTGGCAATGGCTAATCTTGGCCGATGAGGAGTGGAGCCTGCAAGTACGCGTGGGCTCAAAGAATTGCCGAGAAATATGCGCTTAACATAAATGCCATAAATCAGAAAACATAACAGAAATATTCATTGGCAATTATTTTGTGACTGGTATTGGAGTTAGAGACATTTTTAATTTAAATGAGATGACGCCAGATGAGAAAAAAGCTCATTCGATTAGGTTCATTAAGTCCAGACCAGTGACATACCTCGAAGAGAATAGCTATTCTTGAATTTTAATGAGAATTTTTTTCGAACTTTCTTTGACGTTTGATAATGACGGTGAATAAATCCCCGGTAATTCAGCACACGTTCACATTATTCGAAAACTAACTTTGCTGGAAGTTGTTTCAACACATCATTTCATTTCTACGATAAATGCGCATAAATAAATCATCAGAATGTGTATATAAGCATTACATTCGAGTTAACACAATTTAGGTTGTAAAAGTAACATACAGGTGGATTCAATATATGTTGTCTGTTTAACACTGCAACCAACTGTAGATCGATTTTCGGGTTACCATTATTATTCCTTTTTCAATATATATTGGAAAAGGGATATCATCCGTGACCAGAAAATCGAAGGTTCGGAAACACCAGCTTCGTAAGCAGTTATAGAAAAACTAGTTATCCACTGTCTGTAAGAGTGTGATGTTTTATATTTACTGCAGTATACAATCACAAGACTCAGTTGTTATTACTAGCAAAGCAGCAGCTATAAGTATTCATTACCTGCGAGCCTAGGTTACAGGGTAATTAGGTTTATCAGTTCATTCAACCATTAACCTCGCACTTTGTGAGCTGGTTTTGGGTGCCACCTCGCCGTATCGTCGACTCGACGGTAAAAACAGAAGCATCAGCTCTTTGTCGGCCTAATCAAGTGTGAAAGTGAATTTGGATAACAATGATGTTTTACTATTTATGTTATTCTGAGTACATAGCTGAACAGACAGAGCATGTGTCAACTAAGTCCTACGTACGCAAACAATCGATTATTTTCCATTCTAGTCAGTTTTATTAATAATAACACTCTGTGATAGCCAGTACGTGTGATATCAGTGTCAATGTGTTCAGTATTGCTGGTCAAAACACAGCTGAAAGTCATACAGGGGACTGTTTTTACAGAACGCACATTAAATCGTCTGCAGTAAAAAGAGCTTCGTCCAGCAAGTTTTATGCCAAATCGATTACCTGCAGATAAGTATGCAATGGACCACAAGTTCATGTGCAGCATCAAGGTGTAGGACCCGACCTCAACTTTTCGCATAGACTCTTGTATTCCGCCGGTAAATCCATCGAGCATAAGAGAAATCATCTGAAATAATTGTTTATACATGTTTGATGCATCAAACTGGGCGTTAACTCACAAGCAGGGCCTCTCCCCATCCTATCTGGTTGGTTATGGACGTCTTCCCGTTATACATGAAGAGAGCGACACCCATGGAGATCATAAAGACGAATATATACTTCCTGATGGGATATTTTCGTTTGGCCCATAAGACGTGTAGAACCAAAACCGGGATGGGCTTCACTGACTTGCTGATAACCTAGCTCCACATAGTCTGAGAATTCTTAGCCTCACCTGAACTGGATATGAGACAAACTTCAGACTATAGTTGCTGGTGAACATCGCACCTATATAAGTGAAACCACAAAATGCAAAGTCCCATTCAGACGCAGTCGTTTTCTTTTCTCCATTGAAAAACATAGCTTTATGTAGAATGAGTATCAAAAGAACGCACCAATTGCAGAAAACAGTGAATTGACGATACATTGAAACAACAGCAATGAGAAAAAGTAGTCGAACTTTTCCCCCGGGCCATAATCCGCTTTTGTTCTGGGACAATAAGTCAGTAAATTTGTCGCTCACAATTTTTCCTGCAATATTCCATACACCAAGTATGAGAAGAAAACTCCCAAAGAGCAAGATAAAAGGAGGGAGACCTCATTTAAGCGGAAACCCATAGCAGACTGACACGAGTAACAACGCGTACCGCCCAAAATCGAAGAGGCACGACCTTCAGTTCAGTTCAGTTCAGTTCGGTTCAGTCTGCACAGGACAGGTAATGGCCACGGCCAATCAAGCGTCCAGAATTCCTTCGATGGTATGCACACCAGTTATGCACCCTTCACTGCCGAGTGTATTTCGTCGAAAATGAGAGGGAAACGAAAAACCTCATCGCACATCAACTGCGTGAGACATTATGCATCGTGAGCGTTCACTGAGACAGTACGCAATGAGGGAAAAAGTCTGCTAAAACATACTCCAGAAGGACCACAGTGCTACCCGTCATCCATCTAGTTGATATACACAGGGCTCACTACAAGGAAAGATCTCGTACCACTTGCGATCTAGGGCACCTTTGAAGGATTGGACTGTCTGCAGATCTACCATTTCACCAGGCAGACCGTTCCAACTGTTCACAGCCCTATTGCTGAAGAAGTGCGATCTAGCCATCAACCTAGATCGGGCTTTTATCAACCTCTTTTTATGTCCCCTTGTTCTGGAGTCTACGGCGACTTGGAATAGACTAGCTGGTCTAAGGCCAGAAAAGCCCTTCATTACCTCGAACGTTTCTATGAGATCCCCTCGACGTCTCCTCCTTTCCAACGAGAAAAGATTCAGGTCACAGAGTCTCTGCTCGTAAGTCTTACTCCTCTGCCCTTCAACCATTCGCGCGGCGAGACGTTGGACTTTCTCGAGGCAGGTGGCGTCCTTTTTGTAGAAGGGTGACCAAGCCTGCACGCTACATTCTAAGTGAGGTCGTACTATAGCCATGTAAATAGGTACGAATACCTCCGGCTTCCGGCGAGACAAAGCTGATCGCAGTCTAAAGAGCTCCACACGAGCCTTATGCGCAGCAGCATTGCATTGCTCCGACCATTTGAAGTCACTGTTCATGATGACCCCGAGGTCTTTACCTTACTGACTGCTTCTATGGGAACAGCCCTTGATCATGAGCGACAGTTAGGCTCTCTGTTGCTTTTGACAGCAAATGGTTTTTTCAGCGTTCAGAGTTAAGTCCCATTTGTATGCCTAGTCCAGGAAGGTGCCTTTATCCCTTTTCAAGTCCACCCTACCCTCAGATCCAACAATCTTCACATCATCCGCAAAAATAAATCTAGGTGATTGAAGAGTGGATGCCAGGTCATTAATAAATAACAAGAATAGGACCGCGCCTAGGACGGATCCCTGAGGTACGCCACTGGCGACGTTTACCAAACAGGAGCACCTGCCTCCTACTTTGACGTAATACATTCTGTGGGAGAGGAAGTTCTCCAACCATCTAATTACTGGCCCACCTATGCCGAAAGTCTCCATCTTGCATAGCAAGAGACGATGATTAACGGAGCCGAATGCCTTGCCAAAGTGGAGGTAGCATACCTCAACTTGCTTACCTTCATCCAGTCGTCAAGTTACTTCATCTAAGAAGCACACGAAATTAGTCAGACAAGATCTTTTGTTGAGGAATCCATGCTGCGCTGGACTTAACATGGAGTGCTCCAGTAAGTGCTGGAAGGTGTGGGCACGGATGATCTACTCAAGAGCTGTAAATAGGATGCTAGTTGGACTTACCGGCCTGTGGTTATGCATAGCCGACTTAGGCCCACTCTTATGTACCGCCACGACGGCGGCGGCTTTCCAGTCCTGATGCAGCTTATTCTGGCCCAACGTGGACCTGTACAGCCTGCATACCGATGGAACTATGATATCCGCCAACGGCTTGATGATAGCTGGGTGAATGCCATCTGGGCACGCTGACTTGTGGCTGTTTAATTCCTGTAGGCACTTACGTACGCTTTCCTCTGAGAGGTTTAGCTCGTCTAGCTGAGGAGAAGGATACACCAGAGTCAGATCTATTCGTACTCCACCATCCATTCTATGTACACTACTAAAGTATTCCCCCAGGGCTTCTGCTTTGCCGTGGTCATCAGTGACAATACCATAGTCTCCCGTGGATGGTGGACCTACGGCTTTTCTTGTTGAGCCTTTAGACTGTACACAGCTGTCTTACAGACTGCGCCAATTTTGGCTCAAATTGCAGCTCGGAAGTTCTCAGAAGGCCCACAGCCTCGTTTCTCAGCTTTGTATAGCGGTTCCAGGCTAGCTGACTGCCGGAAGCTTTGTACTGGTTCCAGCTGGGGTTTCTACGTATGATGGCCTTGGCTATTGCAACCTTCCACCACATGGGTTTGCTCTCCCCACTCCTTTGTTTTGAGGGCGCGATCTCATCCTTTAGGGTTTTCAGGGATCCCTTTATGGTCTGCCAGCGTTCCTCGACAGTAGCCTCCTCTGTCGTGTCCCAGGTCAAACCCACCGTCTTATTACGAAGCCTTTCTATGGCCATACTACCGAAATGTCTAACCAGCCTTGAGGGAACCTTGGGTTGCCGCATGCATAGAACAATCTTGACCCACACTGGGTCACTCTTGCCCAGCGGTGCACAATAATGCAGTCCGGACTTATCGTTGGGGAAGTTCGTTATAGCTATATCCAGCAAGGATGGAACGCATCCAGTCCTATATCTGGTATTTTCCCTAACATGCTGGTGCAACGCATTGGCATGCAGCCATTCTAAGTAGGTTTGTTCCTCCGATCCCGGCGCGCAGACCTCAGCCACCCAGTCGATGTGCGGAAGATTGAAGTCACCAATTATGAGGGTCTTTTGTGCCTCCTTAACTAGTTTAGTCAAAGTCCGCAGTAAACAAAAGCCCTCTTCGTGGTTAGTACTTGGTGCCCTGTAGACACAGACGACGTTAACCCTTCTGCCTGGAAGGATGATCGTAACGGCTCACAACTGCACACTGCGAGTGCACATCTTGGTCTGAGACCCAAGGTGGTTTGTACCTGACCTAATGAGGATGGCTACTCCTCCACCAAGGCCATCGTGTTCTCTGTCCTGCATTTAGACTGCAAAACCGTTACTTATTAGTCCTGGCACATGGTCTTCTTTAGAAAGTCACGTTTCCCTGACATCAACTATTGACGAGTTGTGCTCCCAGCGGTTTTGGTGAGTTCCACCTACTTATTTCCAATACGAAACGCGTTAGAGTATAACACCACCGCGTTTGCTCCGTCGCTTAGGTGTCTCTTGTTATTCACTTCTATCTGGTTCGCAGGCGCGACACATGAGATGATGACACATTGTTTGCTTCGGACGTCTCCACTGGTGTGCATGAAGCCGACTGACAATCCAGAACTTCCGACGACTCCCAATCCATCTCTATATGAGTTGCCACAACATCCAGACTGGCAGGGGTTGCACCGTCATCTATCATCGGACATTACTGCCAATTTTTGTCTTCCAGCGCATCTTAAGTTACATCTATTTGAGACCCCGCACGTGGCTTCTTTACTGCTGTCGGCGTCAGGGCCTGAGAGCCAAGTAAGGCATTCCGCTGAACTTGTTGGTTTCTCACCAATGCCCTGGCTGGCCAAGCAAGGCTACCCGCCGGTGCTAGACCACCAGGCCTTACTCTATGATCGTCCGGCACAATCTGGTATCTGCCTTTGGTAATGTGAGCCACTACTGCTGCCCTCGCCAGCAGTCTATCTCGGTTGGCCTCATCAGCGAACTCCACTAGGATTAGTTTCGCACGACGCTTGCCCTTGTTCCCCATGTCCCCACTCTGTGCACCCTTCTTGGAGTAGTGGGGTACGGAACACCTGCTATTTGTAGTGTATCGTAGACCCTCCTCATATCTACGTACCCCCTGTATTTCGATTCCCTTATAAAGGGTTTTTCCCGGTTTAGGATCAAGAGCCTGTGACTTGAGACCCTGCCCATCGACAAGATCCGCCTCTGCAGATCCTTCACCTTGTTTTAATAATAATAATATTAATGGTTTATTTCGGAAACGCCCGAAGCATGCAAAATCCACATCATTTAAAAATATAAAAATTGCTCCAGACAAAACCCCTCTGCAGAGGGAGGTCCTTAGATCGAATGCCAGCATCCAAGTACTCCCACCACCGTCTGACCCAGTGCCACAAAGCTCCCCTGAGGAACTTCCCACCGTAAACAACTCGTTACCACTCCCGCTAACCAGTGCACCAGCTCAAAATGTGGACCTAGATTCGTCCCGTTCACCTCCAACACCTCAACGTCCCCCAAAAAGGCTCCATGTTGCACTCCAGTCTCCACCACTGTCTACCCACAGCCGAGCAATACAACCCCCTCTCTCTGCAAGCAGCCATCCACGCTCTGGTCTGTCTGCCAAACGAGCAAATAAACCGCCAGCTTCAAACACGCCATCCCGCACCAACCAGCCAACTGCAACGTTGTCTCCCAGCGCTTCGGCCACAACGTCACCCTCGTCACCTGTTGCTCCCAGAGGCCAAAACCTCGTCTGCACTGACATTGTCACGCTCCCATCTTTAATCGACAGTCGACGTAGGACCTCTCGCGCTCCAGCTAACCGGCCTACTACCCATTCACGACCCCCAACTCGGCCATACACACGAAATCCCGTCGCTCACCCTAGCGCTAGTCCACCGGCGCATTTATTTGGTCCCCCGGAGATCCGCGTACCCCACTGCTACATCCCACACCCACAAACCCAGACCCCGCCGTCTTCACGTCCACAGATGCAGGACCATATCACAAATTTTCCACTTAATGTACCACCTCCAAACTCGAACCATGCAGGACGAGTTACCAGCATCGTTGCCAACCGGTACCACAACATGTGGCCCGCGCCCGACCATTTTCCGCCTCATGGTGTGCCCCATCTTAACCCTCCGCAGCTTCAACACCCTCTGCTCCCCTACCACCCAACATCGCCGTATTCTACTCCGACACCACTGCACGCTATGCCAACTGACCCTTCACACCAAGGCCCCTTTCATCAACAGCCCTTTCGCTACTACTCCACCCCCTCACACTCTTTCCATGGAGCCTTGTGAGATGCCTGCCACCTCAACAAACTCTATCCAAAACATCATACCTGTTCCATTAAAATCCCACTTACCCTGCCTTTCGTCCCTCTCCACACCAGGCCTCCATCAAAACCATGGCTGCCCTTCCTCTACTGCTCCCCGCCCCCTTGCTGACCCCCTGCCATCCTTACAAACTCTCCCCCGATTCATACCTGTTTTGCCTCAAAGGTCCCACCTAGAGTCACCATACTCCCCTCCAGATCTATTAGCCCGCGTTACAATAACACCTCAGCATCCAGTGTTAATCTCTGCTGAAAATTATGAGTGTTCGGCCCAATGTACAATGTGCGGCGATAAGGATAGAGCTATCCAAAAGGAAGTAGCAACTCACATCCTGTCTTCTTGCATGGGTGGCCCGCCCATTGATCACCGCCCTGCAACGCACACCCTGGCTACCAAATCCACTGACGCTTCAAAGCCTCCTACAGAAATGCTTACCATAGCACTATTCAACTCCCGTTCCATCTTGAACAAGCTTTCCGCTATAAAAAGACTGGCCGTCGTCCACAACTTCGACATAATCCTGATTACTGAGACTTGGCTCACCGAGAACATACCTTCTGACCAAATATCACTGATCGGTTATCAAACCTTCAGGACTCAACGAATCTACCGCCGCGGTGGAGGTTGCGTGGGGTATGTCAAGAGCAGCCTATCTGCCACCCTACTGGAAAATACCGTGCTCGCAAATGTTGAAGATTCTATATGGTTTACAATTTCTTTATCCCAGATGAACATAGTTGTCGGTTGTATATATCGACCCCCCCAGAAATGACACTTCCACATTTAATCCCATCATTGATGCATTAAATTACATCGCTGACCTGCCATTTGGAGGTAAATTTATAGCAGGCGACTTCAATGCCCCGGGCGTAAACTGGTCCTCCTTTTCTGCCCCCTACAAGTATTTGCAATTTGCCTCATGCATTCGCCTGGGCCAGTGGGCCCAACATGTAAAACAACCTACCAGAAAGAATAACATCCTTGATCTGATATTTACCCTGGGTCTCACGAACGTCTCTGCCTCCGTACTAAACGACTACACAGGCAGCGACCATAAAATCGTCAGTTGCAGATTTCAAGTCAAGCCACGTACTGTTAGCCTACCATGTAACGGTCCCTCCTTCCGTCACTTTAAATGGGACCATATTCCCTCCCAAATTCGCTCCAGAAACTGGGACGAGTTCTTCCTAACAGCAAATCCCCAGTTCGCCGCTGACCTCCTCTACTCAAATTTACACTCATACATCGAAAACATATCACGCCCCTACAATCCATCCAGACCAGCAGGTTACCATATAGCCAGGCTAAAGCAGAAATACGACGAGCTTCGACGGCAGTACCAACGAAATAGAGACTTTTCTACAGTCTTCAGACTGGAACGCCTCTATCACGAAATCCACCGCAAGGCCTGTGACCTACAACTAAAGCAAGAAACCAAAGCGTTACGCCACCCAAACAAAGCTCAAGAGCTAGCCCGGCTACACAGGGCTCGTGCCCCAAAATCAACTCGATGCATAAAACAGATCATCCACTTGGATAACCTCATAACCTCATCTCGAAAGATAGCTGACACGTTTAATACTTTCTTCACAACCACCGTGTATCTCAGTCCATCGCGTACCCAGTTTGTCACCCCGTCTGTCACAAACTCCTCACTCAGTTCCATGACGGTTACCCCTACGGATATAAAAAGATACATTCACACCTTCAAACCGACCTACTACCCCGGTCCTGAAGGCCTACCGTCAGCAATATTCGCTCTAGGTGGCTCGGATATTCCCCTACTACTACTAAACCTATACAATTTATCTCTGCAAACCGGGACCTTCCCCAGCCAATGGAAGAAATCCATTATTATCCCCAGGCACAAGAAAGGCGCAGTGCATGACATTGCCAATTACCGCCCGATTAATCATACGCCAATGATCTCGAGGCTGCTAGAAAAAGTCGTAAAACACTACCTGACCGACTACTTTTCTGCACATAAGCTCATCAGCCCAAGACAGCACGGATTTCTCAAATCACGGTCGTGTTCAACCTGCCAATTTGACTTTCTAAATTTGGTAACAACAGCTGCCGACAAAGACAGAGCACTCGTCATCATCTATCTTGATATGACAAAAGCCTTCGACAGAGTGCCACATCTGCAGTTACTCAACAAGATCAGGGGATACGGTATTGAAAACCCCCTACTCAATTGGTTTAAATCCTATCTACAAGACCGTCACCAAGTTACCTGCATCAACGGTCAGATATCAGACCCCCACCCAGTAAACAGCGGGGTTATCCAAGGTAGTGTTCTAGGACCACTGCTGTTCTTACTATATATAAACGATATTTGCAATGTCATCACTTATGGCGAAATTTTCTTGTTCGCCGATGATATGAAGATAGTCTATGAATTCGAACGAGGAGACCTACCTGCAGCACTGAATAACATCATGGTCGACGTACAGTCCTTATCCTCCTGGTGTGATCGCTGGAAAATGGAATTTTCAGTGAACAAAAGCAGTTATCTCTCGCTAAACTGCAATATCCCTTATGATACGCTTAAGATTGGCGGTGTCTCACTCCCATATTCCCCAACAATTAGAGACCTTGGACTGCAATATTCTTACACTTTCAATTTCTCTGAACACACTTCCTACATAACTGCACGGGCAAATAAGTCCCTTGGCTTGTTGCAGAGAAATTTTCTTCTCACGAACAGTAAGTTAGAGATCTACAAAACCCATATTCGCCCAACCCTAGAGTACTGTACACTTGTGTTCTCAAATATGCATAAACGGGACATTATCGACATTGAGAATGTACAGCGTCGATTTACCAAAAAACTGTTTGGGCCTTCTACGACCCTGACCTACAGACAGCGGTGTACTTTCCTGCGGCTTGATCCCCTGTGGCTTAGGAGAATAAAACTCAACCTCGCATTTTTGTTTACTTTGCTCCACAAACAAGCTGTATCCTCCAGCCAAGTTCAGTTCAGTATAAACTCGACACATCAGCTGCGTAATAGGGAACACCGTATAACGATCCCTAATTCTCGGAAGTCCTTAAGGCAAAACTTCTTCCTCCTGAAATATGCAACTCTGTGGAATAAACTCCCAGCTGATGTACGTTCCGTAGTTTCCCTAAATATGTTTAAGTCTAGACTACACGTAGCTCTGGGCATCCAAAAACTGATAGCTCTTACGAATCCTTACATGTCTTTTGACAGAGCTTATGAGGAAAGCGTTGGATACTAACCCGAACCCTTGATAATCTAGGATGTGCCACACCATACGAAGTAATTGCCATCACCTAAGCGTAAACCTACCAGTTTACAATGCTTAAACATAATTACTCTCACGACTGAGGCCAGTGCTTCAGAAGTCGTATTTGAATTTATGAAATACCACTGGAAGCAAGAAAGATAGTCTTTGAACATTTCCTGTGCTGGTTATTATTAGGTTTTTGCCTCTGTCTCTAACCCAAGACGCAGCACCTGTCACACTCCTCAACCTCCACCCAGTAGTCACCATAAGACATTCACAGCTCAAATTCTGTCCCTATCACAGAACTCTAGCATCCTCCACGATAGGCCTATACAACACTTGATACTTAGCCAGCAAAACTACTAACCATCTGTGGATCGTACCGACGAATCACGTTGTCAGTGCTGCAAGTTGTACCCCATCTTTGTGCAGACTGGCGTTTTGTTGAACATAAACCCCATCGAATAATCACAGGCTGTGGTTGACCCTACCTCCCTCTGCATTATTTGTCCCATGTAAACGGCCTGGGTGTTCTGACTTCACGGATAAGGCGAGTGTTAGCGCGGCACTTCTGCAAACTTTCCTGGCCGTGATGGTCTCCCTGCACAGAGTTGACCACCAATAAGACATAAACACCAAAAAGTAAGAGATTGGCACAAAAAAGTGAGAAAAAAATATACCCCACTGTTTTGTCTTCCAGGCACACCAGCCCTGTCACATGTGACCTATGTCTCTGGGTTGTAGTGTCGCTACGGATTGACTGGTGTGGTTGACCTATTCCCAACGCGGCTTGTTACATGCGGTCCATGTTTCGGCCGGGGCGTGGGAGCTGTGGTCGCCCACCAAAAGCAGCTCCGCCTTCTCTGACAGCCAGATACCTGACTGTGATAAAACCATTAAAAAAAGAAAAAGAACGTCTAAAAAGTGTGGATCATTCTTGGAGAGCCACGTGCTGGATGCCAGTAGTTGTGTATCGTGCTACCTCCCTACCTGAAGCTGGCCCTTGTGCCGCCTATCATGAGCACCGAATGTAGACCGTTAGAGTCCACTTCCCTGACGAAAATTCGGACCCACCTCTCACGGTTCCCCAAACCAGTCCTCACATCGGTGTAGTCCTGCTTTGCAGCACGATAACAGCGAAAATGATACCACAGTAACCATGCAATCATATCCGCATCAGATTTCCTTGCTCACATTGGAGCTTAATCTCAGTACGATTGCACTATCGAGGAAGAGCATAGATGAACTCGCGTCAATGTTCCAAGACAAGTGACCAATTACCTCTAATGTATCACCACTGTCACCCCAATAGTTCCTTCTACTTTGACTCCTCAGTATAGAATAACCACTATACTGAAAGAAACAGTAACAGCATAGGGCCACGCAAACAGTACGTTAGTCCTACTCGCTCAGTCTGTCACTTCAAACCTATCCTGTCGCCTCATTGCCAAACTACGTTCTGCGTAAGCAAACGGTATCGAGGGTTATCATTACTAACCAATGCCCATGACCTACTCACATAGACCTAACCAATCCATTGTTTATTGTCTTCATATATTATCATAACCCACAGCTGGAACCACGTCCAGACTGCAATCTCCCTTTATTTCAGGTTCGTTGTCTCTCACCATCTCAGCCGCCAAATTGGCTAACCAAGGATGCCGCTTTGACTCGCACGGATAGAGACTCAAGTGGAACCTACCATAGCAACTGAGACTGAAATCAAACCACACAATAGGAGATACCCCTAATTGCTTATCAGATCGTTCAGCGTTTTCTAACGCAACGAACACGAATTCCAGTTCACGCGCATGCCGATAATATACAGCCACACTCGGCTGATCGACCGACACATACCGTGCCCTGCCAGAAGAAACTTACGCATTCAAAGCCGTACATTGCCAGAAATGACGCTAAATAACACTGAAGGCAAGTGCATCAACACACATATATTTGTCTGTGAAACAGCATAATAACGCTGAAGTCCATGCAAAGATTTTCCCACTTTATTATCCGTTACCACAGGTTATTCTTCCTCCGAACCGTAGCCGGCTGGAAATTGACTCTCCACTTCTCGAGAACCTTCCAGTTGCGCCTTCTTATTTCTGAATAGTACATGTTATTGGCCATGAATCTAAACTTACCTTTTTATGGACTGCTGTTTCTCCCACATCCACCAGTTCACTTTCACGAAATTGGCCTCATGTCCCCTTGATTCAAAGCTCAATCCGTTTCTCAAACTCCGGTAAATCCGTCATTCAGGGTCTGCATTGTCTTCATGGATCGCTATCCTCTTTGCATGCGTCGATTTTTCCCCCTCCTCTTCTTGTTAAAAATTCACTCCATCTGCAGAACCTTAGTTGGCCTCCGGTTTCCTTGGCTTGCATCATTCTTGTTTATAATGCCTCCTTAGCACTGCGTTAACGATTTCTCCGACATCTCCACTGCCTAGCCTGGAATCGAAACTGGTTTAAAACTGCCGCGCAAACCATTATCAGAATGATCCATTCAAACTGTTGCTGTCTATGTTTTTCCATTTCTGATACTCTCGACTTTCATACTTAGAATTTTGTGAATATTTCACCATATTGAGTAACATGTTACACCATGATCATGCGTTAGCGCGTGCCTCTCGACCATGGCCGAGAAATATACCAATATTATTATTATTATTATTGCTGTTCCTGAACATCTTGGATGAGCCCATCTCTTGCACACCTCACAGTCTATATCACTTACCACACGTTTTCTGCACTTAGTTGCGAGACACGGTTCAGAAACGAGTGTCGTACCAAAAACCACAAAACGAGGGCGAAATCGGCTTAAGTGCTCTTTAACCAAACACAAAATAAGCTCTCTGACACTTGCAGGTAAAGCCTGCTAACACAAAAGAACTAAAAGAAAGACCAAAAGTGAAGAAAGGTCACCTCAAAGAACAACGAACACTACTCGGAAATGCTACAAGGAGAATAAAAATATTCTCCGGATAAAACGCACCTTAAATGCAATTCTTATGCGCTCATTAATGGGAATTAAACTAGGTTAGTTCACAAAACTATTCAAAAACTCAATTTGGAGACTTGGTGTGGCTAGATCCAGTCACGTGTCCAGATGATTGTGTTGTCGGCTCGTTTCTGTAGCTCCCAACACTTCCTGATTTTCTTTTTCTGAAAGGCAGAAATTTTGTGCTGTATCAGTTCTGGCAGAGAACGGTGGAAACAGTGGGTAAATTGCATCTGACCCTAAAAGCTGCTTAACATGACTCGGGGTATACTGCCGACCAACATAGGTCTACCGCTTTCCTGAAAGCCTTCACTGTTGCGGTGTTTATGATCTCCTCCAGGAGCTTATTCCAATAGGGCACCACTCTATTTAAGAAGTACTTCGCCCTAAATCGGAGCCTCGAATGCTTCCTTTGTAATCGAAGGCTATGCCTCCTTTTGCCTCTCTCGACGATCAGAAAGAAAAGGTCTTCTTGAGTTATTCCTGACAGTCCCTTCATTACCTTGATGGTTTCCATAAATTCCCCGCGAATGCGCCTTCTTTCCATCGAGAACAGGTCTAGAGAACGGAGACGCTCTGTGTGGCTAAGCCTCCTTGCCTGCTAAACCACCTTGCCCAGTTTGCACAGGACTGCTAATGGCCACGGCGAGTCGAAAGTCCAGGATTCATTAGACGGTATGCATAAAAGGTACGCACCCTTAGTTGCATGGTGTATTTCATCGGATCTCCTACAAAAATGAGAGGGAAACGGGAAGCCTCATCGCAAGTCAACTGCGGGAGACTTGTAGTGACCTCGATCGTTCTGAGAAAATGATTGCTTTGTGAACACCATTTTGGATCTATTTTCTCTACGATCCTTTCTGACTTTTGACATCGACCTCATAGTGTTCTCCGGTTGCGTACGTTTTACTGGACCGACTTTTCCGGGGTTTCCGTCGACCTCGTTTTATTCAATTTTGCTTTCGGTCGTTCGCCGATTGTACCCGCTCGTGGTTGGCTTTCTGCACAGTCGTTGCGTTTCGTTTTCCGTTCATTGTATCTCTCGTATCGGTACTGTTCCGCGCCATGAAATATAGAATACACCTATGCATCTGTGAACCGACTTGCGTCTTCTCTATTTCTCCGATAGAGGGGATAACCTTGGTATTTCGCTGTTAGACCCAATATGAAACACGTTCACCAGCCGCTGTCGAATGTCTTCTATAGACTACCCATCGTAGGCTTTCACTGAGACGGCATGCAATAAACGAAAAAGTCAGGACAGGACAGGACAATGTTCTATGACCAGAGTGGATACGAGCCCAAAGTGCCTGCAGATACTTGCACTGGCTGGGGTTGGGAAGCTCTGTCGGAGCTGGAACTTCGAGTTTGGTGTAGTTTTAATTCAGCTTGCGTTGGTGAAAAAATGTTTCGTACCTTCATCGGAAAAAAGAATGAATAGATAATAATAATAGTTTTATTTCCGATAACTCCGAAGCATGCTGCAACGCAAGATCAAACAATACAGTTGAAAGCTGAATGAAAGTTACAGTAGGATTGTACAGTTATGCGAACGCGATTGAATATAAGAAAAGGCATCCAAGTCAGTTGTTGCGATATCGCCCGGTGAATTTAAACTCAAGGTCAAGTGGTCGATCCGGCTAGAGGTAGGTGTGGTTATTCTGCCGAAGTGTGGAGTAGGTGGAGAATGGTACAAAATCACGCAAACCCTACAGAAGGAGGACTGTCCTGTCAGAGAACTAAACTAGATTGACGGATACGTGGATATCGTGGAGAAGAAACATTCCTGAAGGAGACGTATTCAAGCAATGGAGGTTTACAATGTACGAGAGGAGTTGCGATGAAAAATTAGACGATAAAAAATTGTGGCATAACACAAAAAGAACAAGAAAATCGGTCGAGGATAACATTTTTGGGGTTCAGTGACCGTATATCGGTTGAGCCATTTGTAAAAAAAACGGACAACACACTGGACTGTGGGTGCCAAATTGCTGGTGAAAGAAGTGACCGGATAGATCATATGGACTTTGAGTGGATTGTTTGCTTCCAGGAAAAATGAACGTAATGCATCAGCAAGGAACTGGTAACTGGCAAAATAAAAATCGACGTGTGGTGCGTAGCTACGATAGTGGCAGAAACGTGGCTTGCAAGAGGGATGACCAGTTGAATGACAGGTGAGTATTAACATACTGATAATTCTCAGCAAAGACTTCAAGTGGTGAAAAAAATGTATCAAGTATCGAAAGTGTCTGAGACGATCAATCGGAATAGAGCATGGGAAAGGAAATACACAGAACAACCGATGAATAGATTTGCAAAGTTCGGGAGCCGGATATGGGCGGTGTGTGTGATAAACCAAAATGGACTGCACATCTGGACCGTGGTTGCCAAAGTGATGGTGAAGGAAGTGACCGGATAAAACATATGGACTTTGAGTGGATTGTTTAGCTTTCAGAAAAAAGGAATGTAGTGCATCAGCGTGAACTAGGAATTATCGAAAAAATCATTGCGTGGTGCTCAACTACAACAATAGGATGGACACAGCTGGCAAAAAAGATGAAGTGAGGGGTAGAAGACTATCAGTTTATGTTTGATACAAAAGGTGGACCACCTTGTGGTGACAGAACAGAACTCTGCGGCACAAGAGCTTATCAGATGTGCTTATGTGGGACACGATACCTTGCAAGGTGAGGACATTGCAAAGCATCAGCCCTAAGTGGGCAAACAGCGGAGCTGGCAGAGAAAGCAAGCAAAACACAGAGTCGTCGATTATTGGAAATCTCTAGGGATAAATTTCGCAGTGCCATATACTGTCTGGAGATTGTGGTACGGAAGTTAGTGACAGCAATGAATGCGTTATTTCTCGAGTATATTGGTAAAAGTAGCAAAAGGGAGTGGATTTTATCTTAACGAGTGGTTAAGTTTGCAAATAAGACTGGCGAATAGTTTAGCATGAAACCGCGGGAAATGGACCGGGAATAATGAGCCAGAAGTGTTGATGGGTTTTTAAGTATGCGATAATTGTGCACCAAAGAAAGCAACTTTTGCCGGACGAAAAAAGCACTAGGTTATGAAGGCAAATTTGAGGTGAGCACGATGGAGAGTCAATGTTGGCTGGAAGAGACAGCAACATTTTGAGTATATGAACGGTATTTCTTTTGTTCTGTTTTTTTCAATCCGCAACCGGTGTTAGTGGCTAGGGCTGACCGTGCGCTGGACACCCAACCTGAAAATCATTTCTGGAGGCAGGAGGTGCGATCCACCTATTTGTTCCCGCACATCGTTGCAGACGTCCTGCAAGCCCGATGTGCACCGGCCAAAGCAGGGGATCTGTCCGCGCCCCGCACCGGCGGGATTTGTACAGGCGATTTTGGTCGACGTCATACAGACGTAGAGATGGCGTAGTCTAGGAGATTGCGGGGGATCCAGATTTAAAGCCGGACGTGTGGGCCAGATATTTTGCCGGCGTTATCTCCGGGACATTACAATACATCAAAAGGAAGATGCGCGCCGGTTGGTGTCTGGAAGCATAAGAGCAGAAAGACGCAGTCTGGAATGCTCCCAGCTGAGGATCAAAGGTCAGTGGTGAAAAGAGAAATCTAGTAATGTAGACACAGACTACTCTGGGAAGAATGAGGACTGTGAGCCATTAGGAGTGAATAAGAATACAAAAGTAATGACCAAAACTAGGAATAAGAATGATGATTTGAAGGTAAGCGGTGGTCACTGGAACTGGATTAAGGGTTGGGACGCTAGGCAAAATAAAGGAGGGGAATGAGGTCAGTTCGGACCGAGTAAAGCGAATTAAGTATGATAGAGATAATAGATAGGAGACGTTGGAGCGCGCGAATTGGGGGGAATCTAACAAGAGCGGTGTCAGTGATGTAAGTCATTCTAAGGGGTACTAATATGCTGGCGATGGAGAAAGCATATGGGGTAGGTGATGTCGACGTTGCAAAGGATGTTAACCGGGTCGTGCTTTCTTTCTCTATTCAAAAATCTCGGTTACCCTCATAAGCTTGTTCCAACGTGGTGCATGTATGGGTTAATTGTAGTACTTTGGCGAGGTCTAAATATTTTGTAAGGACAATTTTGAAACGGTCTAGTGTCTGGCAGGCCCGAATGTCTTCGGGGAGTCTGTTCCAAATGCGGGAATAAACGGTGATGAAGAACCTTTCTATTGGTTTTGTCCTGGTGTATGGGACTTTAGTAGTATGATTTCGGTTACGAAGAGGGTAGGGTGCGGCTTGAGCGAAACATAGATCGGTGATGGACGTATGCGCTGTAGAATGTAGGAGATTGAATAGAAGACTCAAACTGAGTTTCGTAAGTCTTACTCATAGGGGTTCAAGCCTTAGTAGCTCACATCTCTCTTTATAATTCAAGGGGGATGATGAGCCGAGTAAGTGCTTGGTGAAGGATCGCTGAACTCTTTCGATTGCAAGTCTGTCAGATTTGCGCATGCGAGTGTATACCAGAGGGCAGTACACGAGCTGTGGTCTGGCGTGGGATTTAAAGATCGGAAGTTGGCTGTCGCGCATTCTAAAAGTTCTGAAGATGAGGGCTATCGTTCTCTTAGTCTTAGCCACCTGGTAGGTGGCTTGTTCTTGAAAGGTGAACGTGCAAGAATATTGTAGACCGAGATCTCGTACTAGCGGAGTAGTAGGAATGAACGAGCCGTTTAAGGCGAGGGACTCAGGAGGAATTTGACTTTTATATGTGGGAATGGCACTCTTAGCGGCGGAGAAACTCATTTTCCAAGTGTTACACCATATGTCAAGAGCGTTCAGGTCGTCAGCTGTTTTGGTGAGGGTATAGGTCGAGGTATGGGGTTCAAATGAATATGAAATCTTAATATCATCGGCGAATAGGAACGCGGTGCCATGGCGTATTACTTTGAATACGTCGTTTATGTAGAGAAGAAATAAAAGTGGGCCTAACACACTGCCCTGTATAACACCACTTGTGACTGGCCGGGGTGATGAGAGGTAACCCTCAATGATTACTGCTTGCGATCTCATGCTAAGATAGGATGACAACCAAGAAAAGAGCGGGTCTGTTATGCCGTAAGATTTAATCTTGGTTAGCAGCTGGGCGTGAGGCACGCGGTCAAATGCTTTCGTCATATCAAGGAAGATAACGACAATTGCCATTCCAGAGTCAGCTGACGTTGTGATCAGATTAAGGAAATCAAGTTGGAAGGTCAGACACGACCTAGACTTTAAGAAGCCGTGTTGGTTTTTGTTTATTAACCCACGGGTGAGGATGAAATTGGCAATCTCATCTTTAGTTACCCGTTCCATTATCCTAGATATAATGGGAGTGTGGTTTATGGGGCGGTAATTAGCAGGGTCATGTAAAGCACCCTTCTTATGGAGGGGAATGATAACGGAAGTTTTCCACTTGGATGGGAAAATGCTTTGTGACATGGAGAGATTAAATAAGTTCATCAACAGCATCACAATGTCCGGGCCGTCGTACGCCTCACTGTATATTTGTACAAGCAATGAATGGTTGTTCTCGGGTCTTTTATTAGTAAGAGGTTGCAAAGGATATCGGAGCCAATGGTTTGTTTGGCCTCCACCTGTCACTACTTTTTGTTTGTTCCCTCTCAAGGCTGCCTCGGTGATGTTCGCGTGAAAGGTTTTTCGGGTTTTCTAGTCCTCCAGTGCATTCACTAGGAGTATCGCTTGTTGGTGAAACAGAGAGAGAGAACAGTAGTATAAACGTAGAAAGGAAAAAGAGGGAAGCATAAGAATCAATCGGTAGTTGGGTGGGAGGTGAAACGGTAGTGGAATCTCCTATGAAGTTGGCCCGTTTGGTTGGGATGAGGAGGTTAGTTGGAAGGTCACTTCATCGTGCTGTGGCTCCACCTGCATTGTGAGACAAAAACCAACCGCCGTTACATGTTTAGCGTGAATCCAGCCAGGTTGAGAACCAGTAGTGCTTTGGGTGCTCGTGAGCTTTATGTGGCGGTGCTGTGCCGTATAATGACAGGGAAGCATGTTCCCTGAACCCTTTTGCCCAGGAGAAGACTTTCCTTTTTATTTTATTTTCCTCTTATTTTGTACCTTCGTTATTCAGGATCTTAGTTCCTTTAGTGCCCTGCAGGACTTTTCAACCATTTAATTTTCGACAGTCTAATATCGTACCTCACTTTTTGTCACCTTCCTTGGTTTGGGTTCAGGGGCACCATTATCTTGTGAAACATTTTTACTGCCTGTGTATAGGGGCCATCAGGAGAGTACCACATATAAGCCCTTCTTTTTTTGCTTTTTTGGGAACCTCACGTCAGGTCACTAGTTAATTGCCCCGTTTCTGTTCTTTTGGCAAAAAGGGTGCTATCTGTTTGCCTTATTGTGGAAATGTGGCACTGGTTTCATCCCGTAGGGTCGCGCTTCGCATCAATTAAAATGCATCTCAGAGGGGCCACTATGCTACCCGTCATCTATTTAGTGAATAAGCTTATCCCTCACTACAAGGAAATATATAGCACCACTTGCGATCTAGGCTCCTTTGAAGGATTGGACGGTCGTAGGGGCCTATCATTCCACCAGGCAGACCGTTCCAACTGTTCTCTACCCTGTTGCTGAGGAAGTGCTATCCAGTGGTCACCCTGGCCCGAAACTTCGTCGGCCACTTTACGTACCCCTCTGTTGTGGAATCTAAAGCAATTTGGAATAGACTATCTGGTCTAAGGCCGAGAAGCTCTTCATTACCTTGAACGTTTCTATTAGCTCCCTTCGACGTCCCCCCTTCCAACGAGAAAAGATTCACGCCACAGGGTCTCTGCTCATTCGTCTTACCCCTCTGCTCTCCAGCCAGTCGCGTAGCGCTACGTTGAATTTTCTCTAAGCAGGCTTCATCATTTTTGACCAAGCCTGCACGTTGACTTCTAAGTAAGGTCGTGCTATAGCCATGTAAATAAGTACGAATATTTCCGGCTGCCTACCTGGCAAAGCTGATCGTAATCTGAAGAGCGCACCAGGAGCCGCTCGTGCGGCAGTGCTGCACTAATCCACTCGCGAATTCACTGCCAGTGATGACTTCGAGGCCTTTGACCCTGATGACTGCCTCTATGGGAACAGCCCTTGATCATGAGCGACAGTTAGGTCTTCTGTTGCCTTTGACAACAAATGGCTATTTCAAGCGTTCATTGGTAAGCCTCACTTATACGCCTAGTCCACAACGGTTCCATATCCCTGCCTAAGTCAACCTTACCCTCAGATCCGACAATCTTCGCATCATCCACAAAAATAAAACTAGGCAGTTGAAGAGAAGATATCAAACCGTTAATAAACAATAAGAACAGGACCGGGCCTAAGACGGATCTGTGAGGCACATCCCGGGTGACATTCAACAAAATTGAGCACCTGTCTCCTACTTTGACGTAAAACCTCCTGTAGGGGAGGATGTCCGCCGGCTACTTACGTACCAGTCCGCCCATGCCGAAAGTCTCCATCTTGCATAGCAAGAGACGATGATTAACGGAGCCGAATGCCTTGCCAAAGTGGAGGTAGCATACCTCAACTTGCTTACCTTCATCCAGTCGTCAAGTTACTTCATCTAAGAAGCACACGAAATTAGTCAGACAAGATCTTTTGTTGAGGAATCCATGCTGCGCTGGACTTAACATGGAGTGCTCCAGTAAGTGCTGGAAGGTGTGGGCACGGATGATCTACTCAAGAGCTGTAAATAGGATGCTAGTTGGACTTACCGGCCTGTGGTTATGCATAGCCGACTTAGGCCCACTCTTATGTACCGCCACGACGGCGGCGGCTTTCCAGTCCTGATGCAGCTTATTCTGGCCCAACGTGGACCTGTACAGCCTGCATACCGATGGAGCTATGATATCCGCCAACGGCTTGATGATAGCCGGGTGAATGCCATCTGGGCCCGCTGACTTGTGGCTGTTTAATTCCCGTAGGCACTTACATACGCTTTCCAGTGGGAGATTTAGCTCGTTTAACTGCAAGGGAGGATGCTCCAGAACCAAATCGACACGCACCCTACTGTGTATCTCCCCAGGGTTTTTTCTCTGCCCTGGTCCTCGGTGGAAATACCATGGATAGTGGACCTATCACATCCCTTGTTGATACTTCTGACTGCACGTGGCAATAGAAGTTCTTCGGTTGCTATCTTAGGAACATGGCCGAGCTGAGGTCAAACCCTCCCTCAGAAGCTCACAGACGGCCTACCGTCTTGCTTCTGAAATCCGTATGACTGGTCCAGGCTAGCCAACCGCTGGAAGTTTTTTTAATGTTTACAAGTGCGGTTTCTACTTTTGATGGCCTTGGCTGTCGCAGCCTCCCACCACAGAGGTTTGCCTCCCCGCCCCTTCGTTTCAAGTGTATGAACACTCCAGTAAGGCAATCATTGATCTCTTTATGAACTGTCAGCTCTTCTTGACAGTATCTCCTTCTACCGAGACCCACTTCAGTCCCGTAGCCGCACTACGAAACTTGTCCACATCCATACTACCAAAAGTCCCAAAGAACCTTGGGGGTAGTTTGGGTTGCCGCTTGTGTAGGATGAAATTGACACGCTTGTAGTCGCTGTTGCCCAGCTCTGCACAGTAATGCAGTCCAAACACAGTTCGGTAGATTTGGTACCGCTAGATCCAGCAAAGATGGAGAGTATCCAGCCCTAAATATGGTATTCCCCCTAGTATGCTGGTGCCAAGAGCCAGCATGCAGCCAGCGAAGTTCAGTTCAGTTTGCACTGGAGGAAGGTGGCCGACTCTAATCTTGCTTCCTAGCAGCCACTTTGTCGGCTAGTACTTTTGGCTCCCAGCCTCACAAGCTGAACTTGTGGGGCAGTATCACCTTCACAGAAATATGTCCGTTGACAGAAAGATCAGAGGACCAGTTTATTTCGGCTCAGCTTCCAGAGCTTGACGGGAGTCTGCCAGAACTTCCTGCTTCTTGCACTAGCGAGCCGTTTGATCTCCACTTTCTTCGACTTAATGAGAAGTCTCATCTTCTTCGCAGACGCTTCTGGGACCGGCTTGGTAGGAAACTTCGGATTTGACCTGCCGCAGGGCTTCACTCCAGTTTGGCTCTAGGATCACGCTGTTAGTCATTGGCTCTGTCTGACTAATCCCCCTCCTCATGTAAAAAGATTGGGGACAGACAAAGGTGAGAGACAGAAGTATGGCAGACAGGGTTCCAATCGCTACTCTCATCGAATTGTCCCGCCCAGGCCTTATCCAGTCGATGTTTGAGGGTAGAGTGACAATGCTTCCATTCTGGCAATCATCACCTTCGTTGCCACCCCACGTACAAACTCCGTTTTATCACTTTGAACCAAGCTGTTCAGAGCTCCAAAGCCAAAGACACATTCTCTCTTGTGAGTCCTCCCTTATCTCTACCCTTTATGTACTCTTTGCCCTGCAGGTCCGCGTAAACACCACCATGGAGCGACTTCGGTTTTCTGACCACTAAGAAAGCATCATTTGATTCGTGACGGTAGTTATCTACCACGTCCGTACGCCATTTTTTCTCGCCAGCCGTGCTCGCTATGATGGTATCAACCGAAGTTGTTCCTATTATCCTCCCGTTGGTGTATTCTACTCGTTGACAAAACTCACAGCCAACTACTGGCTACCAAGCCCTGGTCTACCACGGTCTTTCGCGATCTGGAGCATGTGCCCGTAGTTAGTCATCCCCCGAAGCCTTAGGGAAGAGGCTCCCCAGGTCCGGCTGATGTATCTATTCCTTTACAATTTTAAACACTTCTATCAAGCCCCCTCTCAGCCTCCATATTTTCGGCGAAAATAGACTTGTCTTACTCAGCCTTTGTTCGTAGCTAAATTCTCGGCAAAGTCCAAACCACCTGATGTATCTCCTCTGTACTTGCTCCAGGTTTATCATCCCTCATGAGAGACGGAGTCCAGGCCTGAACACAGCGTCCTATCAAAGGTCTCACCATGGCTCTCTGTAATGTCTTCAAGACTTCTGGCTACCTTCAGCCTACTGCTAGCCCTAGTTGGTAAAGAGGGCGTGAAGCTTTATCGCAGCGTTCTCACATTGCCTACATGGTTTGAAGTTCTCCCTAGTTAATGCTCGTACTTGGCTGTGCGTGTTTTCAGGCTAATCGTACGAACGGAACAGAATTAAACGAAGCTGAACGACCAAAACCAAATATCCAAACGGTTAGTTAAGAGGCAGGAGAATAAAGCAGTTAAGCAAAAGGTGAAGAAAGGTAGGAAATAATAACAATAGTTTATTCCGGATAACCACGGAGCATGCTGCAATGCAAGATCAAACAGTACAGTTGAAAGCTGAATCAGAGTTAAAGGAGTATTGTACAAATATGTGAATGCAATTAAATGTAAGGGAAAGCATTCAAGTTAATTGCTGCGGTACAGCCCGGTGAGTTTAAACTCAAGGTCAGGTGGTCGAGCCGGCCCAGGGTGGGGTGTAGTTATTTTGCCAAAGTGTGAAGGTTCCGCCTCTGTCTCTGACCCGAGACGCAGCACCTGTCAAACTCCCCAACCTCCATCCAGTAGTCACCCTGTATCAGAACTCTAGACACTCACAGCTAAACTTCCCCCCCTCCATCACATAACTCTAGCATCCTCCATGGTTGGCCTGTATAACATTTGATACTTAGTCAGCAAAACTATAAACAATCTGTGGATCTTCCCGACGAATCACGTTGTTAGTGCTGAAAATTGTGCCCCATCCTTGTGCAAACTAACATTTTGTTGATCATAAACCTTCTCGAATAATCGTCGGCTGCTGATGACCCTATCCCCCCCCCGGCATTTTCTGTCTCATGTAAACGGCTTTGGGGTACTGACTTCACGAATAACGCGAGTGTTACCGCAGCACTTCTGCAAACATTCTTGGCCTTGGTGGTCTCCCTGCACAGAGTTGACCACCAATAAGAAATGAACTCCAAAATGTACGAGATCGGCATAAGAAAGTGAGAAAAAATACCTCACTGTTTTGTCTTCCAGGAACACCAGCCTTGTCACATGTGACCCATGTCTCCGGGTTGCAGTGTTGCTACTGGTTGACTGGTGTGGTTGACCTATTCCCAACGCGGCTTGTTACATGCGGTCCATGTTTCGGCCGGGGCGTGGGAGCTGTGGTCGCCCACCAAAAGCAGCTCCGCCTTCTCTGACAGCCAGATACATGACTGTGATAAAACCATGAAAAATAATAAAAACGTCAAAAAAGTGTGGATCATTCTTGGAGGTCCACATTTTGGATGCCAGTGGTTGTGTATCGTGCTACCTTCCTGCCTGAAACAGGCCCCTGTGCCGCCTACCAAGAGCACCGAATGTAGACCGTTAGAGTCCACTTCCCTGACAAAAATTTGGATCCGTCTTATTCCCATTTCTCATGGATCTCCAAAATCAGTCCTCAAATTTGTGCTGTCCTGCTTTGCAATAAGACAAGGACGAAAAAGATACCACGATAACCATTCAGTCACATCTATATCAAACTTCCTCGCTCTCACTTCGGTATAATCTCAGTACGATAGCACCATCGAGTAAGAGCATAGACGAACTCACGTTAACGCTTCTCGGCACAGGACCAATAGCCTCTAATGCATCACCACTGTCACCCCAATAGTTTCTTCTACTTTGAGGCTCCTCAGGAACTACTCATTATAGAATAACCACTATACCGGAAGAGACAGTAACAGTATAGCGCCACACTAAAAGTGTGCCAGTCCCATTCGCCCACAGTTTGTTACTTCAAACCTATCTTATCGCCCCGTTGCCCAATCGAGTTCTACGTAAGCCAACGGTTTCGAGGGTTACCGTCTCTAACTATTCTAGACCGTGAAACCCTAGGTCTTTCATTAGTATCCGATTGCCGCCGTGCCAACGTGCAAGTCATAAATCGTTTGGAATGCGTACACAGTTGCCAAACCGGTGTACGCAATTTCGTTAGCCTGTAGCAGTATAGCGCAAATCCACTGAGAGCCTATTTTACCGAGAATAGGGAGTAGGTACGACTGACTGCTGATATTGCGTCGAATTAACTACCAATCATTCCAACAGCTTAGCTATGCGTTCCATTGCTGCCCACCGGCCCAAAATCACAGCTAGCACTCGCCGTTGCAAGACCCCTCACCTCCAAAGCACGCTCAAAAGTTGTTCAGTATCCATCGTTGATATACTTGGAGATGCTACCAAAGCAACTGCCGAAATAAGCAAAACCATGAATAGTTTTTCTTCTCGGCCTGACGATTTTGATCGAACCATCGGTCAATTAGGTCCCTTAGCGTTTCTGCTTGACCCATCTCTACACCACACTCAGGCGAACCTAATCTCAGCCACGAAGTTCATTGATAAATTTGCCTCTGAAATATTTAGACGCATCAAGAAAGCCAACAATGCAGTAGTATTCAACATTCCGGATAAGTTACCTCTCTCAACTGCCAAGAACTTAATCTTAAAGGCTTGCAACCTAGAGTGGCAACCTTGCTACTGTGTCAAATACATGCCCACTCCTGTTTCAGTTTAATACTGAAGTTGCTGCCAAGGAATTTATTAGCCGACAGACTTTTGTCGTCGCAAATACAGGTTTTAAGCGGGCAAAAATACTTCCCGACAAAACCCCTCTACAAAGAGAGGTTCACAAAAGCCATGCGAAGAACCATAACCCTAGTAAACATTTAGCTAGTTGTCCCTCTCCAGTGGTCAATTTACCAAGCGTCGACCATCTTACGAAGACCTCTTCTGTAGTTATTCGCAAAATAGCTGTCGACCTAGGTAGCTTATCAGTCTCCACTTTATCTAATCCACGTCGCAAGAGTCAAAACTTGCAGAATGGTCTCAATGAAACGGTCCAACTTAATGTTCTTCCTGACGTCCGCAAAACTGATAAAAGGCCCCCTGACTCCAGGACTAGTAAAAAATTACCATACAAAACCCCAAATGACATGATTCCTTCGACTAGCTCAAGAAGTGTCTGGTCAAACCTACGAACTACTCCCACAGAATATAGTTCGAAAAAACGAACGCCGACCCTTGAAGGAGTCCGAAATCCAAAACCGGATCGAGAAAACAGCCCAGTACCTGAAGTAAAATCAGTAATCCCTCAACTTTTGACGTCAGAACTAGCCATTTCTTGCGTACCGCAGAAAGGAGCGAGACTGGATGTATTTGCACCGGTACCCGTAACGAATTCGAAAATAAATAGAGTAGCTTTATCGGCAAAATCAACCATCTCAACTCGCGGGCCCGGACCTCGTTCTCCGAACCCAATCAGTCTTTTGCCTCCAGGTAGAGTGAACCACAAAAACACTTCTTCCAACGACGAAAAACGAAGTCTCGGCAAGACTGTTTAGACCGGTATGCTAGTACCTTATCCAAATACGGTTCCGGTTGACTACTTACGGCCTACTCAATCACATGCATCCCGCTCTTCAATTCCAAATAGTCGCGAGCTTTCGGACATAATGCCACACCATCTAAATTTGCCGGTTTTTCCGTTTTCTCTGAACGTCCCGCCTCCTCCCATACCATATCTCTCCCCACACCATCCCACAGTCCGCCAGTGCCTACAATTTCTCCAAACCTGGCAGCCACCTTAAGGGGTCATACATTCCATGTACGTCATGGCCACGATAATGATAATTTCACAGTTGAACTATTCAATGCTTGCTCCCTTGCAAGTAAACTTACATCCGTCCGCTCCTTTGCACTGCAATATCACCCAGATGTAATCCTTGTAACCGAAACCTGGCTTACTGATAAAACTCTCCTCCGACACATTTCCATACCCGGTTATAATGTGTTTGCTGCGAACAGATCTGATAGACGTGGTTGTGGATGTCTTGCTTATAGTAAGAGCAGTCTTGGAACACACTTACTCCAACGCCCTGTCCTTGATAAGGTCCAAGACTCTGCTTGGATCTTTATACCTCTGCTTCAGGGGCAGCTCGTCATTGGTTGTGTTCACTGTCCGCCGGGCTACAACATGGGAAACGTAAATGCAATCACCGATGCTTTCTGTCAAGTAGCTGAAATCCCGCATGCTGCTAAAATCATAGCGGGGGACTTCAACCTTCCTGGCATTTGTTGGACAACCCTGAATTCCTCTCCGAAGTTATGCAATTTTATCTCATGTATCCGTGCTGGCGGATGGACACAACACGTAAAATCACCAACCAGAGGGAACAATATTCTTGACCTTATCTTTACTTTAGGCCTCCGAAATATAAAGGCAAATGTCCTTAGCCACCTTCCTGGTTGTGATCATAAGGTCATAACATATGAATTCTCCGTTCAGCCGCATCACCAGGAAAGTCCTCAAAATCGAAAATCTTTCCGAAATGTAAATTGGGAAACTTTACCCACCATCCTGCGTAGTCAGACCTGGGATGAATTATCCCTAAAGCCTGATCCTCAGTTTGAGTCGGATGTGATGCACCCTAACTTATTCTGCATTCTAAACATCGTCTCCCCCGAGATAACTGAATTCAGTGGGAGAAAGACCGATCGACAACAAAATTTGAAACGTAAGTTCGAGAAGTTGCAGCTTGATTACGAAAGGACCAAAGACCTTTCTATCTTCCTCTGCCTCAGCCACCTCTCACGCCAGCTACTAAGCGAAAATGAGAACAAGCTGAAGAAACAAAAACTGTATGCTCTCAACCAGCCGAATAAAATGGCCCACCTCTCTGGCCTTACTGAAACTCGAAACCCCTGCTGTACAACCAAAATACCATATTTGCTCCTATCAGAGAACATTTATATTAGCTCGCCTCAGTTAATCGCTGAGGCATTCAATAATTTCTTCGCTTCTACCTTCATAACAGACTACAATAGCCAGACTCAGGATCCCACCTCCTTGACTGCCGACACCTTGTCAACCGTAGTATTCTCAGCCAACGAAGTCAGAAAGCTGTTAAATACCGCCCGGCCTCTGGCTCGCCCTGGACTCGATGGTATCCCACCAGCTCTGTTTAGTCTTGGCGGCCCGGAAATTGTGATGCTGTTGATGAACTTATTTAATCTCTCCATGTCACAAAGCATTTTCCCATCCCAGTGGAAAACTTCCGTTATCATTCCCCTCCATAAGAAGGGTGCTTTACATGACCCTGCTAATTACCGCCCCATAAACCACACTCCCATTATATCTAGGATAATGGAACGGGTAACTAAAGATGAGATTGCCAATTTCATCCTCACCCGTGGGTTAATAAACAAAAACCAACACGGCTTCTTAAAGTCTAGGTCGTGTCTGACCTTCCAACTTGATTTCCTTAATCTGATCACAACGTCAGCTGACTCTGGAATGGCAATTGTCGTTATCTTCCTTGATATGACGAAAGCATTTGACCGCGTGCCTCACGCCCAGCTGCTAACCAAGATTAAATCTTACGGCATAACAGACCCGCTCTTTTCTTGGTTGTCATCCTATCTTAGCATGAGATCGCAAGCAGTAATCATTGAGGGTTACCTCTCATCACCCCGGCCAGTCACAAGTGGTGTTATACAGGGCAGTGTGTTAGGCCCACTTTTATTTCTTCTCTACATAAACGACGTATTCAAAGTAATACGCCATGGCACCGCGTTCCTATTCGCCGATGATATTAAGATTTCATATTCATTTGAACCCCATACCTCGACCTATACCCTCACCAAAACAGCTGACGACCTGAACGCTCTTGACATATGGTGTAACACTTGGAAAATGAGTTTCTCCGCCGCTAAGAGTGCCATTCCCACATATAAAAGTCAAATTCCTCCTGAGTCCCTCGCCTTAAACGGCTCGTTCATTCCTACTACTCCGCTAGTACGAGATCTCGGTCTACAATATTCTTGCACGTTCACCTTTCAAGAACAAGCCACCTACCAGGTGGCTAAGACTAAGAGAACGATAGCCCTCATCGTCAGAACTTTTAGAATGCGCGACAGCCAACTTCCGATCTTTAAATCCCACGCCAGACCACAGCTCGTGTACTGCCCTCTGGTATACACTCGCATGCGCAAATCTGACAGACTTGCAATCGAAA
Source organism: Fasciola hepatica (assembly GCA_948099385.1). Lineage (NCBI taxonomy): Eukaryota > Metazoa > Platyhelminthes > Trematoda > Plagiorchiida > Fasciolidae > Fasciola > Fasciola hepatica. Next base: position 2,153,702 of record CANUEZ040000011.1, read on the forward strand.
GAGTTCAGCGATCCTTCACCAAGCACTTACTCGGCTCATCATCCCCCTTGAATTATAAAGAGAGATGTGAGCTACTAAGGCTTGAACCCCTATGAGTAAGACTTACGAAACTCAGTTTGAGTCTTCTATTCAATCTCCTACATTCTACAGCGCATACGTCCATCACCGATCTATGTTTCGCTCAAGCCGCACCCTACCCTCTTCGTAACCGAAATCATACTACTAAAGTCCCATACACCAGGACAAAACCAATAGAAAGGTTCTTCATCACCGTTTATTCCCGCATTTGGAACAGACTCCCCGAAGACATTCGGGCCTGCCAGACACTAGACCGTTTCAAAATTGTCCTTACAAAATATTTAGACCTCGCCAAAGTACTACAATTAACCCATACATGCACCACGTTGGAACAAGCTTATGAGGGTAACCGAGATTTTTGAATAGAGAAAGAAAGCACGACCCGGTTAACATCCTTTGCAACGTCGACATCACCTACCCCATATGCTTTCTCCATCGCCAGCATATTAGTACCCCTTAGAATGACTTACATCACTGACACCGCTCTTGTTAGATTCCCCCCAATTCGCGCGCTCCAACGTCTCCTATCTATTATCTCTATCATACTTAATTCGCTTTACTCGGTCCGAACTGACCTCATTCCCCTCCTTTATTTTGCCTAGCGTCCCAACCCTTAATCCAGTTCCAGTGACCACCGCTTACCTTCAAATCATCATTCTTATTCCTAGTTTTGGTCATTACTTTTGTATTCTTATTCACTCCTAATGGCTCACAGTCCTCATTCTTCCCAGAGTAGTCTGTGTCTACATTACTAGATTTCTCTTTTCACCACTGACCTTTGATCCTCAGCTGGGAGCATTCCAGACTGCGTCTTTCTGCTCTTATGCTTCCAGACACCAACCGGCGCGCATCTTCCTTTTGATGTATTGTAATGTCCCGGAGATAACGCCGGCAAAATATCTGGCCCACACGTCCGGCTTTAAATCTGGATCCCCCGCAATCTCCTAGACTACGCCATCTCTACGTCTGTATGACATCGACCAAAATCGCCTGTACAAATCCCGCCGGTGCGGGGCGCGGACAGATCCCCTGCTTTGGCCGGTGCACATCGGGCTTGCAGGACGTCTGCAACGATGTGCGGGAACAAATAGGTGGATCGCACCTCCTGCCTCCAGAAATGATTTTCAGGTTGGGTGTCCAGCGCACGGTCAGCCCTAGCCACTAACACCGGTTGCGGATTGAGAAAAACAGAACAAAAGAAATACCGTTCATATACTCAAAATGTTGCTGTCTCTTCCAGCCAACATTGACTCTCCATCGTGCTCACCTCAAATTTGCCTTCATAACCTAGTGCTTTTTTCGTCCGGCAAAAGTTGCTTTCTTTGGTGCACAATTATCGCATACTTAAAAACCCATCGACACTTCTGGCTCATTATTCCCGGTCCATTTCCCGCGGTTTCATGCTAAACTATTCGCCAGTCTTATTTGCAAACTTAACCACTCGTTAAGATAAAATCCACTCCCTTTTGCTACTTTTACCAATATACTCGAGAAATAACGCATTCATTGCTGTCACTAACTTCCGTACCACAATCTCCAGACAGTATATGGCACTGCGAAATTTATCCCTAGAGATTTCCAATAATCGACGACTCTGTGTTTTGCTTGCTTTCTCTGCCAGCTCCGCTGTTTGCCCACTTAGGGCTGATGCTTTGCAATGTCCTCACCTTGCAAGGTATCGTGTCCCACATAAGCACATCTGATAAGCTCTTGTGCCGCAGAGTTCTGTTCTGTCGCCACAAGGTGGTCCACCTTTTGTATCAAACATAAACTGATAGTCTTCTACCCCTCACTTCATCTTTTTTGCCAGCTGTGTCCATCCTATTGTTGTAGTTGAGCACCACGCAATGATTTTTTCGATAATTCCTAGTTCACGCTGATGCACTACATTCCTTTTTTCTGAAAGCTAAACAATCCACTCAAAGTCCATATGTTTTATCCGGTCACTTCCTTCACCATCACTTTGGCAACCACGGTCCAGATGTGCAGTCCATTTTGGTTTATCACACACACCGCCCATATCCGGCTCCCGAACTTTGCAAATCTATTCATCGGTTGTTCTGTGTATTTCCTTTCCCATGCTCTATTCCGATTGATCGTCTCAGACACTTTCGATACTTGATACATTTTTTTCACCACTTGAAGTCTTTGCTGAGAATTATCAGTATGTTAATACTCACCTGTCATTCAACTGGTCATCCCTCTTGCAAGCCACGTTTCTGCCACTATCGTAGCTACGCACTACACGTCGATTTTTATTTTGCCAGTTACCAGTTCCTTGCTGATGCATTACGTTCCTTTTTCCTGGAAGCAAACAATCCACTCAAAGTCCATATGATCTATCCGGTCACTTCTTTCACCAGCAATTTGGCACCCACAGTCCAGTGTGTTGTCCGTTTTTTTTTACAAATGGCTCAACCGATATACGGTCACTGAACCCCAAAAATGTTATCCTCGACCGATTTTCTTGTTCTTTTATGGTCTAATTTTTCATCGCAACTCCTCTCGTACATTGTAAACCTCCATTGCTTGAATACGTCTCCTTCAGGAATGTTTCTTCTCCACGATATCCACGTATCCGTCAATCTAGTTTAGTTCTCTGACAGGACAGTCCTCCTTCTGTAGGGTTTGCGTTATTTTGTACCATTCTCCACCTACTCCACACTTCGGCAGAATAACCACACCTACCTCTAGCCGGATCGACCACTTGACCTTGAGTTTAAATTCACCGGGCGATATCGCAACAACTGACTTGGATGCCTTTTCTTATATTCAATCGCGTTCGCATAACTGTACAATCCTACTGTAACTTTCATTCAGCTTTCAACTGTATTGTTTGATCTTGCGTTGCAGCATGCTTCGGGGTTATCGGAAATAAAACATTATTATATCCTACGGGAAGAAGAATGTCGCGCCGGAGAACCAAGTTGGGCTGACGGATACATGGATATTGTGAAAATGAAACATTCCCGAAAGAGACGTGTTCAAGCGAAGAACTTCTCAATGTATGAGAGGGGTTACGTTGTAAAATTAGACGAAAAAAGTAATGTCGTTACACATAAAGACCCAGAAAACCAGGCGGGGATTACTGTTATGATGTTCAGTGACCGTATGTTGGATGGGCCATGCGGTTGCATAACAAAAGGAAAACAAACGGGACTGTGGTTGCCAAAGTGATGGTGAAAGAAGTGGCCGGAAAAAAGCATATAGACTTGTTTTGCTTTCAGCAGAAAGGGATGTAAGCTTCAACGTGAAATTGAGAACTGGATAAAATCGATGTGTGGGGCGGGGGCAGAAACGTGGCTCGCAAGAGAGATGGTCATTTAAATGACTGGTGGGTACTTACATACCGATATTTCTTAGCAAATACCCCGCATGGTGAAAAGAGTGCATCAAGTATCGGAAGTGTCTGAGACGATCAATCGGAATAAAGCATGGGAAAGGAAATACACAGAACAACCGATGAATAGATTTGCAAAGTTCGGCAGCCGGATGTGGGCGGCGTGTGTGATAAACCAAATGGACTGCACATCTGGACCGTGGTTGCCAAAGTGATGGTGAAGGAAGTGGCCGGACAAAAGCATATAGACTTTGAGCGGATTGTTTTGCCTTCAGCAGAAAGGGATATAATGCATCAATATGAAAATGGGAGCTGGCAAATAATCGATGTGTGGTGCTCGAATACAACAATAGGAAAGACACAGCTGGCAAACATGATGAAGTGACGGGTAGGAGGCTACCAGTTTATGTTCATTACAGAAGGTGGACCACCTAATGGCGACAGAACAGAACTCTGTGGTACAAGAGCCTATCAGATATGCATATGTGGGACATGATACCTTGCAAGATGAGGATATTGCAGTGCAACAGTCCTAAGTGGGCAGACAGCGGAACCGACAGAGAAGGCAAACAATCACAGAATCATCGACCATCGGGAATCTCTAGAGATATATTTCACAGGGTCATATACTGTTTGAAGATTGTGGAACGGAAGTAAATGGCAACAATAAATGCGTTAGTTTTTGAGTATATCGGTAAAAGTAGCAAAAATGGGTGAGCTTTATCTTAGAGAATGGTTAAGTTTACAAATAAGACTGGCGAATAGTTTGGCATGAAACCGCGGGGAAGTGAACCGGGAGCAGCGAGCCAAGAATGTTTATGGATTTTTAAGTATGCGATGATTGTGCACCAAAAAGCAAGTTCTGCCGGGCGTAAAAGGCGGTAAGTTGTAAAAGCGACTTTGGAAGCGAGCACGATGTAGAGTCCATGTTAGCTTGAGGAGACAGCAGCATACTTGCAGCATTTCGAGTATATGAATAGTACTCTTTTTGTTTGGTTTTTTAATCCGCAAGCGGTGCTGGTGGGTAGGGCTGATCGTGCGCTGGACACCCAACCTGAAAACCACTTTTGAAGGCAGTAGATGCAATCCACCAACCTATTTGTTACCGCACATCGTTGCAGACGTCCTGCACACCCGATGTGCACCGGCCAAAGCAGAGGATCTGACAGCGCCTCGCACCGGCGGGGTTTGCACAGGTGGTGTTGGTCGAGATCACACAGAGGTAGCGATGGGGTGGTCTAGAAGATTGCGAGGGATCCCGGAGAACAAGTTCAATAAATGAGCGACAGAATAATGGGCGGGTAGCAGATTTTCAACTAGGAGTGTGGGCCAGACAGGTCGCTTGTTTCATCCACGGATCATTCCGAGACATCAAGAATAGAGAGATCTGCCCTTCAGCCTTATACGGATTGAAGCATAAGTTAATATCAACACCGTGCATGTGTATGTCTATGTATGAGAGGGACCTTGGTCAGTTTTCCGCGTAGTATGCGTGTTTATTAGAGTCTGTCTTTTTGTGCAAATGACTGTGAAACCAAACATAACATCTTACTCTTGTCTTCTTATAATTATTTCGGATTCGAGTTACACGGATAGATGGCAACCAGTACCCCGCACTCAGTTTGTGGTTAGTGGTTGTTTGCGCTGAACTGTACTGAACACACTCCCGTGAAAACAGGGTTATCTCCCTCCACTCTGCTCACACAGTTATGCAATGAAGAAGTCAAATGTTTGTTCAATTTGAAGCCTAAGTAAACTGTGCTGAGCATCTGACATGCCCAACTGAATCCAATATTTTCCAATAAATCAGTAGATTTTTTTCATGGCAACAAGAACGATGAAGGACCATCGTCATCCTGCCAATTTTTCGTGCATCCACGAACAAATCGTGTAATCGTTTTCATTATGTGAGATGGAAAGCTTAGGTGACCCCCTAGCGTTCGATTTGTTTATTCCCCATCCAGTGCCGGTTCACACCCTCTACGCCCCACTCGTCTATTCTCTGGGTAAAATAATTAAGAACAATGAACACGGTAGTAGGGCAGCGTCGCTACTCGTACTTCGGGGATAGCAGCGATGATGGTCAAACGAATAACATTGTCTAAACAGTGATTGTATGCCTACATTGAGCGAAATTATTCACGTTGCAATCCCAAATGACAAGTTGTTCTTGTGTTTTCTTCCATTCCAGATATTTTTGTTTACTTTACTGACCAACTTCGGTTCGCTCACTTGTTCAATCGTTACAACTACACGAAAGTTCTTTACCGTTTTGGCTTCTATAATACTTTTCAGTCACGTTATGACTCAACGACAGTGGCTTGGAACAATGCTTGTATTTTGTGGTATATTTTTGGACCAATACTACAGCAAGTCTAAGAAGGTCAGTGTGGAAAAAACGGAGAACGGTTCACTCTCTAAAAAACAGTGAAGTCCTTTATCCACTTGGATAATTGACATAAAGATGCTAAACGTTGTTTAACATCTAAAGCTATTCGCTCTCAACTGAAAGCTTTTGGGTGCGTGATTCAGCTTCGTTTGTGTCATTACACCTGGAGCTTTCAAAACCTTTTGAAATGCCTGTATTTGATGTTTGTAACTTTGTCATTTACTTAATACTCCAGTCTTACTGTCCGTTTTTGCGGGTAATGATTTCTGCCAAACTTTAAATTGTTTTAGGTGAATCATTTACTCCAAGTGACTAACCTCAATCGTATAAAAGGTATTAAGCTCTTGGTTTGGAGTACGAATAATAATTTGCGGAGTAGTAACGGCAGCAGTCAAGGATAGGGTTGGTTTCACGTCTGACAAGCACAACCTCATAAAACACCACATGCAACGGGGTGTATGTGGCTTGCGATCAAATGGAGCCATTACTCCTCCTCCCCCGCCTAACTTATTCCATTTACCCTAGGAAGTATTCCAGCGGAGGTGAACGAGCTAATCTACTAGCCACGGGCTCGTGTGGAAAAGCCCTGGTGACTTGCAGGTTACGCCGGTTTGTGAACATACTTGAGATTCACTCTCAAAGAAAAATATCGTGAGATTCGGTCAGTCATCATGTCCAGACTAATTAACCCATAACTCCAACAGGCCACGACAAGCGATATGCTTCACTTGAATTTTGATGACACTATCACATTGGTTCCTCCATGAACTTGCACAAGCATGTTTAGGTTCCACGAGACACGCCTGCGGGGAAGTTGGATATATTATACAACATAGCCAGATGCCGAGGTTGGTGACACTTGTCTCCGGGCACTCACCTTGGCTATGGTTTCCCCTCGTAGCTGACTTGAATGTTTTATTTTGTTGGGGTCTGTGCCTTTACTTTGACTGGGTCATACTACTAGGTAGCGACGAAAACGAGGACAGTAGCTGAATAAACTTTACAGATTTGACCCCAAAATTGATATATAACGTGTTTCTTGTCACCATCCGCTCATAAATTCTAACCGGATCTGAATTGCAGGTGCATTATTACCACGAATTCCTAATCTCCTAGGCATCAGACACGATCCCTGTTTCATGTGGAAACATGAAGTCACAAGTGCAACAAACATGTTTCACTAAGTGGTTCGCCCCGTCACTTATCAAACTATACCTTTGAAGTCGGTTTTTCGTTCTGTTACTGAGTGCATTAGCGCTTCGCGCCGCCCAAGCACCGGCGGTGGCCAAACCTTGACCATGAGTAACTAAAATCCTTGTGGTCTTGGGTTCTAATATCGCTGCACGCGCCAGCAGAAGCCCCCTGTTCGATCGTCCGAATGTTAGCCTTTACGTGCAATGAGCAACGGATTTACGCCAGTTCCAAACCCGAAATTAACGAAATTCGATAAGTCAGGTTCACCAAGCAACGGAACGTTTTTTTTTGTAATTAACGCGGTATCTATACATGGAACGATAACAAATCAAAACTTCGCATATCGTATTTAGCAGTGCACGTTTCCAGGCTAATCGTAGGAACGAAACAGAATTAAACGAAGCTGAACGACCAAAACCAAATATCCAAACGGTTAGCTAAGAGACAGGAAATTAAAGCAGTTAAGCAAAGGGTAAAAAAGGGAGGAAATAACTACTGCCAAAGAAATAACTGAATTCAGTGAGGCTTTTCGCGTATGCAATCCGCTACGACGCGTCAGCGGCCGTAACAGCCCCCCTCTGGTGACCTTTCATGGACAACGTTCCTCTTTAAGAAATATTGTAGTATTGTTTTATAATAAATATTGGAATTAATAACACGAGGATCGTGTCTGAACCTATATCTCTTGCAATATCATTTGTATGTGCACACCTGAGATCGGTTTCAAAATGTGGTGGTCCTTTGTATTCGTCAGAATAAATAGTGTTTCCCAGTATCCCTCTTAGCTCCGTTCAATTTCTTATTACCATGGTCCTAGGAGATGTCCCATCCCATGTAAGGTTAGCGCTCCTGGATAGAGGATTCCGAAGAATGCAGATAACATTGTCCCGAAAGGACTATCCAAGCAACCCATCACATTAATCTCATTTGAATTGTAAGGGGCGTGAATGAAAGAGAGGTCCATTTTTAGAGTCATGCAGTGATTCTCCCGGTGCTATTTCGTCGATTAACAAGATCAACCTTCAGAACGAGGACACATGGTCCAAAGTTTGGATTTTTGGTGTAAGTAGTGTTGTTATATCTAGATGACAAGGCAGAATTTTCCCGGAAGCACATGACCGGTTTTGCAGTTTTTGGTGCACATCAGATATTGTCATCCAGGTACAGTAGCGTACTGCTAATATGAAAAATTCAAACTTCGGAATGTGTACCCTGGTTCTGAAAGTTAGTCTTGTTATTCGACGAAATAACTTTCGAAGAGTCGCCTTATAGTTCCGAACACGGACTCTTCCCCCTTGCGTGCCTCTCACGGTTCAAATGAAATTAAGGTGACAAACCAAATGTAAAGTGCTAAAGTATAGGGCTGATTGTGCAGGAGAGTACCGGGGATGCATACCTGATAGGCGTCAACAACCCGAAACCGGTCACGTGCCTCCGGGAAAATTTTATCCTTTCATCCAGAAATCTTACGACGCCATAATTTTTTATTTGGAGAAGCCCAATTTACGCCGCTGTGCAAGATCGGACCGTACACGCAACGGAAGTATCAGAGATTCCATGAAGTTCATATATGTGAACATACGAAGGAGGATGAAGAAAGTCGATCGGCTCAGACTGGTGATAAAGCCCCGTAAAATTGAAACCCATGGTTAGCTAATCAAGCCGGCGGGTGGCGGATGAAGTTACTTGGAAACGTAATGTATACGCGTGAGAGTTATCGAAAATTATCATAGGTGCCGGGAAAGTAAAATAATGAGATGTTTTGAATACGTCTGTTTTTCTTTGAAAGAAGATTAGAACAAACAAAAGATAAACGCAGCCTATAGCAAGCTTCAAAGAACGATAGGAATTTGGATAGAGAACTCAATCATTGATGGGAACGGAAGGTCAGCGGTGGAATCTGGAAAGACCATGAGATTATGTATCGGCAAAACTAATAGAGGTGTTTTTACGACATTGATTATCTAGAAGATAGCCAAAACACTCAGTGAGGAGGGATTGCCAGATTGGCGACGAAGCATTTGACCAAGGGAAGAAGGTGGTTTGATGGACGATTGGGTGACCTTGTGACAGGGCAGGATTGAACAGCCACTACGTCGACAGCAGTTTGGTGACTAATCAATCATGGCCAAGTGGCCAGTGCGATTAAGGAGACCAATAGCTACACTTTAGTGATAGGGGAGCTTATATGGCACACGAAGTTAAGTGTACCTCCGTTAATGAATCTTAAAATGGAGGAAGTCTCAAAGGAATGATTATTTGATGACAACCCGTGGCAGGGTTGCATGAGACCCATCCAGAACAAAGAGAATAGATGATACCCTCAATGTAGATCAAAAGCTAAGCGGACTGGTCGACAGGGTAGCAAGGATTTCTGTATGTATAATTAGACGGAAGCAGGAAAGTACCTGACGAACAGTGCCGGCTAGGGTTGAGAAAGGCCACTAGGGTGCTGAAAAGAGGGATGGCCAGGAGGGAGAACCGGACTGCAGCTGTCATAATATGGTGGAGGGGCCGTGGCATACCAACAATGATATGGTAAACTGGGCGACGGATCGACCTGAGATGCAGAGCCACGGCTATCACAAAGTCAGCTGCAGATGAAGGTGGTGAAGGAGTGCACGGAGGGACAGTTATTGTTTCTTAGAGGCCATTTTATGGGTGCGACTTTCAATGGCAGCACTGAGATAGGATGCGGTACCAAAGGATCATATGCGAGGAGTGTGGTAACGGCGACAGGCGTACAATAAGATAAACCATTCGACAAAGAAAGCGATATGGTTAAGCCGTTTCAAGCAGACAAAGGCATATAGCAGACGTAACGGTTATTCTGATCGTGGGTAACTCGTAGCCCAATTAACGAATCCCAAAGTCAGATAGTTTCGCTGGTTCTACGGTACTGAATTACCAAACTATAGGCACGTAAATCATTTAGAAACCTCAACTGTGCTTCCATAAAGCTTAGCATCGAAGATCAGGGCTCAGCAGAGGTCGCTATCGGACACGATGCCACGACAGTCCGAGTTAAAATCAAAAATCTGCCACGGCAGATGAGCAAAATATAAACAAATGTTCAGGTGTAGTGGTTGATGGGTGCTGTACTTGTTCGAGGGTCAATAAGGTGGAGGGCGTAGTCTCAACAATACAAATATGTGACAACTACTGAGGGGGATTTCCTTATATGTACGTTACAGCAGACGAGCGACACATCTAGAGATGGGGAGCTACTGCTTTCCTAGAAGTCTGAGGGCTCAAGTAAAACGGCATACCAGCAGAAAATTTCCGATGTCCATTGTTTTGTCGGTGACCTTCAGTCACCATCCGGAACAGTGGTGCGACATTGTGCGCTCCCTTAGCTGGAAAGCCCCCCAATCCATACAACTCAAACCATAACATGAGGGTGCCAAAGAATCACTACAATAAAAGTGGATTCAGGACTGACTGTGTCGAAGCCAGCAAGAACAGACGATATTCGATTGCAAGTCTCAGCACACCAAAGGAAAGCTTCTCATTTGTCAAGAAGTCATCAAGCAAAACCTTATACCGCATGCTGGAGACGCGACAACTAGCTTTTTACGGAAGTTTTTCATATGGTAACCGAATCAGCAAGTTTTGTGGCAAGAAGAATAAAACAAACCCTTTGTTACTAGTAGAAGCGGATGCGCCCCAGACAGAACCGGAGGTACCCTACAACGTTGGTGAGTCATGCAGAGCTAATTGAAATCTCTAGTGCTATTCTATCCTCCATTACTTAACTCCCAACCAGATCCAAGTTTATGCTTCTTGCTGTTTAAGGTGCTCATTTAGTCTTCCAACTTGCTCCAGACTGATATAATCATTTTGAAGCAGTCTTCATGGCAAGCTCTAGGCGACACAATAACTCAACCGAAAAGCAACCTAGCTTACGATGCTCCCGGTAACAAAATGACTAGAACTTGGTGAAAATTGTGGCTGTAATTTTCATGGCATTATCCCCAACACGGGAAAGCTTTGCTAATCAATGTTTCCCTATTATGATTGGTATACGGTCGATTGACACAAGGAAGCTGGAAGCACACCTATTGGCAAATTTTGTTATTCGAACTGCAGCAACACGAGTAACGCTTTACCGTCTAAAGAGCAGAAAGTTCATTCTTCTAAACAAAATGAGAATGCGCTTCGGCCTACGGCCCGGTTACAAACGGAATACAGCGACATTTTCTCTCGCGGTTCGGGGTTGTGTCTCGAAGCAGAAACAATATTTTGCCCGGAAAAGAGGCGATATTTGAATTCCGACCAAAGAGACCTGTCCCGTGTGCTGCCGGTGACCAGGTTAGCGAAGAAATAACTCACATGCCGGAATCTGGTGTTGCTAGTCCAGTAAACTATTTAGAATGGGCAGAGCCTATTTCAGTTTTGAAGATACAAAACGGCTCATGGGGCTTATGCGCAGACTTTCCAACAGGGTTGAATACTTCTTTGGAGAAAATTTAGCATCTTCTACATGCTGCAGAGGATCTTCTTGTCAAACTAAACGATGTGAGCATGTTTTTCAACGTTGATTTTTGAGATGCTCATCTGCGCGCTGAAGTGGACGACGAATTGAAAACATTATTGCCCATGAGTACACAAAAGGGGCGTTAAAAGTGCAACTGCCATATTTCGGCAAACTGTAGACACCGTGCCTGAGAGATCGCCCCTCGAGGTGGCTTATATAGATGACTTCATCATTTAGGCAGAGATGAGCATTTCCACCATACGAACAACTTATTACACTTCAAAAACCATGGTTTTCACCATCGCTGAGTAAAACCTCCCTTCTCCATTAACTGTGTCATGTCCTCGGGTTTATTATTGATGCAACTAGTAGATTCCCGGAGTAAGAAAAAAGGCGAAACCCATATGTGAAGCGCCATCACCCACCGATATCCATAAACCTCAGTCATTTTTGAGCATGGTCAATTATCATAAACAGTTTGCACCAGACAAGCATATATTTCTGGCTCCTTTAGGCAAACTACGTTCTCCTTCTGAAAATTAAAAATGGTTGCACGACTGTCAACGTGGTTCTGATTCTCTCAAAAAGATTTCGCTATCTCCCTTAATGTAACACCACGATCCATAGTCCGACATTATTTTAGCTGCAGACGCTTGTGATTACGGTATAGAAGCAGTAATCCTGCACGGGTCGGCTGAAGGTTCTCAGAAAGCTGTCGCACATGCTTCCGGACCTTTACCTTCCGCAGAACACCGTCATCGCCAGATCACGAAGGAGGCTTTGGCAATTATCTTCACAAGGCACCTAAGTCAAAAATTGATCCAAGGAAGGGGGTTCTTCCTCCATACCGGCCACAGACCACTTTTACCCATTTTTAACACAGTAAGGGTATATCGGTTAATTCTGCCAGCAGCCTATAAAGGTAGGCCACAATTCTTTGGGGTACAACTTCGAAGTTCAACACAAATCCCCTTTCGGGGATGGGACATACCGATGCACTATCGCCGTTGTTGTCAACACAGAAAAAAGGATGACGAATTGGTCGTCTCTTCTGTCGAAAGTGAGGAAGACGTTCAGCAGGTGCTCGCAAATGCCACTTCACTTCTGGCAACAAAGGTTGAAGAGAGCAGGAATACCACTAATGAACACAAAGAAATCAGTGAAATAAAAGTCTGCCTGGAGCACAGGTTGTTACGGTAAATCTCTGAGCTGCCGATTCGCGAGTTTTTCGTAAGGTGCAGTTCGCCGTTGATGGCAGATGACTGCCTTCTTTTGACAGAACAGATGGTTATCGCGAAATCACTGAGATTTGACATCTTGGGGCCGTTTCGTGGGGTACATTGAGATGCTAAGAGAAATTAGCCTTTTGACCCGGTATTTTATAGAATATGCCTTCCAAAATGTGGTCATAGAGTGCGGCCCGTAAGCAGCAGTTTTGAAATCACATCCGTAGGCTGAACCACAGTCACGGCTACTGACACCAACACAGTAAAACCTCGTTCATACTTATTTTGCCGGACCTATTTGCGAAGTCTATCTCCTTCCTCTGGTGGATTCTACGCCATAGTGGCCGGAAGTCGGCAACTTTCAGCGACGAACCAGCCAGTCGATGACTCATCATTCCGTAAAGATGTTCTGTGGACTAGGTTTCTCCGAGACACTCGTTTCAGAAAAAGGGTTCTCAGTTCACAGCCGCGGAGTTTTCCCAATTTTGTCTGATGAGTGGCAATTTCCACATGCCGAACTCATCGTACCACCGTCATTCAAAAGTTCAGATGGAACGGTTTGTCGATAAGCCTAAAATACGTGCATACATACCAAAGTAAAGAGCATTTGCACAACATCGTCAAATTTTTTGCTTGGTTATACAATCACACGAAGTCACAACATTCCATGTGTGTACCAAATGGCGAACGCTTGATTGGAAAGAGAATAGGGAACAAGTAAGAAATGGTGCCTTCTAAACCGCTAACAGAGTATCGGCCGAAGGAAAACCGAGAGTTCAGTCACGAGGGCCTAAACGTGGAGTCAGCCTAGACCATGATGTCCACGTGAAATATTTCAGATAATGTCATCCTACACGGACTCCTGAAAGGGTTACAAGAAAGGCAGAACAAGTTGTTTACCAGATGCCAATCGGAACAGAACAGAAAATCAGTCACGTCGATCAGCTTTGAAAGAAATGCAGTCCAAATGGTACGACTCCACAAGACAGCGGTGATGACCCACACCGATGGTTAGATGATCCAGCACAGATAGCACAGGTGAAATCCCCGTAACCCCACCCGTTGTACCTGGTAACTCCGCACAAAAATCATTTCCCGATTAGCAGATATCCATCCCGCAACCAAAGGCTCACACTATCTTCGCAGATCAACCGGCAATTGAACAAATACGAGCCTCAATTTATCAAGAAGGAAGATATCAAGGAGCCAGCTGGGACAGGAGCAGACGGCCCTGTTGGCCCTTGATCTCCGGCGCGTATCTTCCTGTGGTCTAACGACTGGCGATTGCACTTTTCATTTTATTCGAATACGCCCAAGCTTCCGGTGTGGTTGCTTTTCGTGCTTCTTATCTGGTCTCGGTTAGAAACTTGCCAGTATTAAACGGAAGGAAAGTGAATGTGTTTTATTGACCACTTCATGAGTGTGAAAAAAACAGCAGCGGCAAAGAGACGGACTGCAGCAGCGAAGAATCTGGCTCAAAGGATGCGGCTGGAAAGCCCGATATAAAATAAAACAAATAATCCCGCAAGTATGACGATAAAGAGTGACGAGTAGACGCTGTCAGAGCTGATTGGAGCAAACAAATGACGTATCCGGAGATGGAGAGCGGCTGCCAGGGCGATGACAAAAGAGCTAGCCGGAAGAGGACTGGTAAGTGTTCTGCAAAATGATCAACTTAAAGCTGACTGGTGATAATATGCCAACATGAAAAAGGGGGCTGGGTAATGAAACGGCCCGGGATGCAAATCTGTAGCATTTACAAAGCCAATTTTTACGCGGAGGTGACGGTACAGAAGATGGAAGGTAAGTTAACGTCCACCATGGGCTTTTCGATGGATATCAGCTGTGTGAACCGAGAGGTGAATTTGCGGGGTGAATATAATTGAGGTGTGCAGATATGGAGGGATATGAGGTCCTGCAAGATCAGGGCAAGGTAATATAATGGCACGGTGTTGAGGAACAGATGCACTGATGAAGGTCGCCGATGACCATCAGTTAAAACGCTGACTGCTGAGGGACTGGCGAAAAGACTTTTCAGCGAGAGAGGTGAGCTAGTTATTATGAAAAGAAAATGGACAGTAACAATGGCTGCGCAAATGAGTGGCTAAGTCACTGGTGGCCTCACGTTCTGTCAGAATGGGTTGATACTATTACGGACGGGACAGGTGATTAGTCGGGCTTGAATCTCATATAATGCAGGTAAAAGGGAAAGCGCTCAAAATGCTGGACAGCTTTGTAATTGATGTTATTTTAATGAATGGAGTATAGAATACTTATCGGGAGTAAAACGGAATTGATGACAAGGAAATTGAGAGCATGCTAGGGAGAAGCCACTGAGAATCGGAGAGGACAGCACAAATTACATGACTGCAGCAGCCATGAGAGCATAAAAATAGTAGTTCCGCAATCCGCAGACGGTGCAAATGGATGGAACTGGCTGTGCCCTGGGTAACATACCTGCAAACACGTTCTGGGGCCAGAAGGGTGATCCGCCAGCCCAGTTGAGCCCACGCGTAGTTGCAGGCCTCCTGCACGCCCGGCGAGCCCCAGTCAAAGCACTGGTACTGGCAGGGCCCCACACCTTTGGGATGAGCTGGAGTACGCATTGATAACTTTTGTGTGAAGTGGATAATATGGCATACGATGTGGTTTTGTCAAAACTGCAAACTATACCTGAAGATAAGCGCCGGTGAACTAGCCGTTAGGTTGGCGAGCATTCATCACAATAACGTCCAAACGAGAAAGCCCGGATTGCGGCGGATGTAGTACACGGAGTAAGTCGCAGTGATCGCAAATCGAACCACTCGTAGCCAATTCACATGAATCCCAAAACCACGGCAATATTGACTCGTAGTTTCGACGGTATTAGAAAGAAAGTCACAACAAAGCAATAAAATACAAGTTTCAAGTATGCGGCCCAATAGATTCAACACTAAACTCAAAGATTCGAAGTCCCGTGGTCCAAACACAACGGTTGGGAATGATTCAAGGCCAAATTTAGGTGTCTCACACAAACGATTAAACGTGGAGTGTGTTGTGTATGGAGGGGCTTGAGAGGGTAATGTCATGCAAACCTGTACTTTTTCAAGAATTTTTTCTGTCCATTTCATCTCTTCTACAAACTTGATCATGCTTCTAGCATGCCCCGGGCGTCTCCGAAATAAACCATTATTATTATCATTATTAATAATGAATACATTTTTATTCGCAGAGCAGGTGGAACATTGGGGAGGATTTTCAGTGTTCTTTACGCCACCGGCCAAAATCCTTCCTGAAAAATAGCCGTCTAACTTTCTAGATGGGGTCATATTTCTCACCCTACCGAACTATGGCTTACAATCGGCGCTAGCGGCTGCTAACTTTTGCTGCACTACTTGGGATTGGCATGTACGTCAGAAGACCGGCGCACACTATCAGAAGCACGACCAGAAAGTAAACATCCCAAAATGGAACATCTTGCTGCGCGAGCTCAGATTACGCATCCCAAGGAGGAGACCATTGCAGCAACTGATTAAACTAAATTTTGTACACGTTTGTGCGGTGAAGTTGTATGTCAGTGCAAAGTTCAACTGAAAATGAGATACAGCGTGAAAATGAGAGGTCAAAAACTGTGGGGTTACACAAAATGAGCGCCGAAGTTTTTGAAGGAAAAGTAAATCAGTTTTTGATGGTAAATCAGTTTCGAAAACGAGTGTGCAACGGGCAGTATTAAAACGCACATTGAAATGGAAATCGGTGGAACACCAATGCATATCGGTGCTTCAGTTATTTTGTGTACGTAATGTGTGGCAAACAATACCCGATGAACAGTGAATAAATGTTTTCCTCCCAAGGCAGGAATAACTTCGCAATATGATTTCAGCTAACGAGCCCTACTTGAACTGTCTAAGTGAAATCTCGGTGAACTTTCCTTTTCCACTTCTGACACAAAACTGGAACTGGGTATATTTTTGCGATTGTTCAGGGAAAATTTACCAAGGAGAAATTTCATGGGGGTATAAAGAGATAAAAGGCGGCGTTAGTCGAAGCCAGGCGGTCTGAAAACTATTTTGTCCCTTGCAAGTAGTTTTGAGTTTGAAAAGTCAACATTTCCACCATCTTCCCCCCCCCCCTCACGAGCAGATGAGATTCTCAGAAGTTTCAAACAGGCTCTCATTTTCTTCTGCTTTCTGTAATGTAACAAAACTGCGGCATATTCGGTTCAGTTTTGTTCAGTTAAGCTCAGTTTGCACAGAACAAAAATGGCCGAGACCAACCGAGCGTCTAGATCTTTATGTAATCGGCAAGTTTCCTTGGCTCTCAACTCTGCGCGTTGAAAGTTAAGTCTAGGAGACAGAGTTTGCTAGGCAGCACCACCCTCATGTAAGTAAATTCACTGACGAGAGCGCCAGGGGCCAAAAGCCTCGGCCCTTCCACCCAATACAGAAACCTCAATCGGTTGGTGGCAAATTACCCTTTTAACATTGTAGCCACCTTAATACCCGATAGAAATGCTTTCCCAGTCAGCACACGAAGGCTTCAAAAGGCCCTCAAAAGGTATCGTGAAAGACTGTTATTCCAAAGACCACTTTTTCTAGAAATATATTTGTTGGTTTACTGAGATGGCCGAATCATGTCCAAGTATAACTTCTTATCCTTCTAGAAAATTTATATTCCATAAGAAGGACTTAAATATTTTACATAATTTTTTCGCTTTCGGGGCTCCTGTTGGTTTTTTAGCTGCTTTTCTTGCAAAATGATCATTGGGAAAGTTATCCTTTGGTTTTATTCACACTTTGGATATCTTATTCCGTGAATCACCGTTGTAGTTATTTTTTCAGTTTGCTTCGACGAGGCCCACAGTTTTGTTAAGCTAGTCTTTGGAGGTTAAATGCTGACGGTAAGTCATTCCGCGAAACAACGTTTTTTGTTCCTTGAATCAATGTTGGGGGGTGTTCACTGCAAACTTTGTTCATAAGTGTCGAAGTGATGCTCATTATTGATAGGGTATAACTATAGACGTAATCTTGCGTGGACTGATGCTTATGGACTTTGGCATTGCCTTTGACCATGAAAGTAACTAGCGGGCTGGATGAGTTGAACTTGAAATGCCCTAGAGACCTAAGCTTCGTCTATGAAAGTTATTTTGCTTTACGATGAGACGTCAAGCAAAAAGGACGTACGCTCGTGAACATTCAATAAATACCACTTTGTGACGTCATAAAGAAGCAGTGATAACGATAATGATGGAATCCGAGCCTTCAAACTGATCCGATGTTGAAGAATAGGTGAACTACATGAGTGATGATGCCACTTATCTAGTTCTAGGGTGATCAGATAGTTGAGAGGATCGGCCACTTTCCCACGTGGCCAGACCAGTGGCAGAAGCTGCACGTGTTGGTTCCAGTGTTTCCATTATAATGAAATCCCAAGAGGTTTCCCCAAAAGTTTGGGAGTAATCTCATTTCAGGTGAACGCTAAGTGCACGGTGAACGGCACGGAAAATTCTGGACAAAATCCAAGAACTGGCCCTGAAACAAACGAATCGTGGTTGGAACAGGCTTTTTACACCGCAGGTAACTAACCTGATGTGATGTAGTAAGCTTTTTGGGATGCCATCCCACAAATCTATTCAGAAAGTCCATGCAACACCAAAAGGAATCACACCGGTTTGCTTTTGTGTTTGCTCACTCTATTCTCTACGCGAGTCCTTTCACTCGGCCTGTCAGCACTTTCTGTCACGAGGCAAGCAGCAGTACGAATGCACCCATCCATGGAAAGTGTGTGGGCTATGCTTCAAATATATAAGCAGACTCATGCAGGGTTGCCCGCCGATCCGAGTACTTCGTTGATCTCACCACCTTCAACTCCGAAGAAGCCCCTGGAAAGTGGTAAATGTGCTCACTCCGGACTGGATGAAGGCGTACAGCGCGCATTGTCTTTAATTTGTATGTATGATATAAAGCGGATTACATTTCAGTTGCATGTAGATGGGTTGACTCTACTTCGTGGATCATTGCAGCAGCTGTTACTCATTTTGGCCCGGGTCCTGAATCCCATGTAATAAGTTTTCGTGGTGGGCATTTACTGTGGTATGGCAATACCTACCGGCGTGAAAGGATTCCTGGCTGACTGCTTTGACCAATTGAGAGTGTTGCTCACTTCCGGAAATAATATTCTACGAGCTGGTAAGTATCACCCGTAATACTACCCAGAGAGATGGTGGAGGAAACTGCAAGAGGTATGATGGAGCAGAACACCACAGTGGCTATAATAACGGCTGTTGCGAGAAACAAGGTAGGGATAGTAGGTCGATTCTCGCAAATCGAGCAAGGCGTAGCCAATTCAAACTAATATCAAAGCCAGAATAAGACTGGTTAGCAGTTTTCCGGGTAATAAATTGAAATTCACAAAAGGTACAATTATATACAAACCTAAAGTATGCAGCAAAATAGATTCCACAGGAAAACCCAAAGTTTGAAAGCCCGTGGCTCAAGCACGACACTCAGAAAACGGTTCAAGGCCAAATTCAAACCTCTCATATGAATGAACAAAAGTGCAAAATTGTGGTGTATGGACCAGCTTTTCAAAGTAACGTCAAATATAGTCGAATTCACAAAGCGCGCTGAGCTTTTGTAAGGATTTTTAGGTCTTTGCAGTAAGGTGCACAGGCGGCTGTTGTTTGCGGGGAACAGATCAGGTACCAAGACAGATGTAGGCTTCCGGTCCAGAAGACAGGGAGAACATCACGTAGGTGACTCGCTATCTGGACCATTGCCCGTGGATATGATAACCAAGTTCCCAACAAAACAGATGCATATGTTATGTCCTGGGATGGAGGAGAAAATGTTGGGCCTCCCTCCCCAGTAGACCGGGGAGGGCTCCATCATGCGCTCACACACTGCTACGCATCGACATATATTCCTCTCTAGTTTGGTGGCTTTTAACGTAAGGAATTCCTCGTGTTTGTCAAACGCCTGAAGACCTTGACCACTGGAAACCCTCTCAGTGCCTGCTTTTTCTCTTGTAAATTGAACCCATTTTTCTCAATGATTTTCTTCCGTCAGACTACTGGGATAACTTCCTCAGCGGCTAGAAACGGCATCAACGTTACATTGATTTCACCAAAGTACACCCCTAGTTGATGGCTCGGAAGCTTGTGAAGCCCTACTGCTAAAAGGAGGCTGTCCCCAACGTCCGTGCTTGGGTGCACATCTGCGAGGAAGCAAGAATTTATGGTTCATTGGACAGCTTCTCAATGTTCCCATTTGAATCCCACATGAAAACAGTATGTCAGCTTGTCGCTAGCCGGAACAGATTTAACGGCCATTGGTGGAAAGTGCAGCCAAAGCAACGATGCACGAATACTTTCCGCCTTGGGGTGACACTCTGGCTTGTGCGGTACAAGACGCGGTCTATGCAGGAAGACTGTGAAATTTCAGAGTACCGCCCATGCCAACCAACCTTCAATTAACGGTGCTTTGATGGGAAATCAGCCCACGAAAACTGTGAACATCGTTGATCAGACAGTGCTTTACACCGTCTGCTGACTCACGAAAAATATTTTCGCACATCGAATATCTTTGTCACGCTTGATAAAATACCTAGGAGAACAGCAACTGGAAGATGCTCACCTGTGCAACGTGGGCGCAGTACGGTGTAAAAGCTTATTGGCACCTCACCGAAAACATGCGGTTTTCTAACCCACCTTCCATAGCTAGCGTTTACACCTTTGGCCAATTTACTCAACGAATTACCCCTCGACGTTTTCAAACGTTTATGGTTGTGGTTATTGAGTTTTTGGAGGAGAAAGCTGTGGCCGTGGCCAAAGAACGGCGGATGACCGGTGAAGAACGTTTGCTGTGGTCTTCCGTAAGTGAGTCACGAGCCCAGCCCTTGGTGTTAGAAGGTCGTCCACAGCGGGCTAACTTGAAGAATAGCAAGGTGGAAGTACGTCGATCTGCTGATGCGATCATACTGCCAACCTTTAAAAAACATTTTTCACGGTGACTGCAAAAGTTGCTGAAGTTAGGGCGCCTACTGGAAGGCATGACTGAAGTGCTTTCATCAGATGTCACGAAATCGATGAAACGATTGGGAAGGTGACCGCCCAGTCGAACGTGATAAAAGTGTTCAAGTGGGGCAATTATTTAACGCATGAGCTACAGAGCCGATCCTCAGGGACGAAATGCCACTTACTTCTCAAGGCTCGCCCCCAAAGACACTTGACAACCTGCAGATGTCAGCCACGTTATTGGGGTATAGGGAACCCGTTTTACCATGTTTTAAACGCAATTAGGTCAACATTCAAAGGTAGAATTTCGACTTCGACTCCGAATGTTAGCCCCATGGCTGAACAGTTTAGTGGGCCCATTGTGCTCCATCTCACGGGTCCTCATTACTGAACCCCAGAGGTTGTGCTGTCCATCAGTAAATCCCCAACAAAACACTCATTGAGGATTGTAGAAGCTAGCAGAATGGACAAAATTACGGGTTGGTCGCGAGTTCCAGTTAACGTTTATTACACACGTCAGCCCTCCCTAGCCGCATCCCCTAAGTCCAACTGTGAGATGAGGAGTGAACTCGCAGCTATACCCCACCAGCGGTCCAACTTACCCCCTAATACTGTGTCCTAGCGTCGTTTTCCGGTAAACGGTAAAGCTGAATACAAGCTTATGAAAGAGAGCCTCTAGAATAATTCGTCCGATGAACAAGTGAAAAATAAAGTCTGATCTCGTTATGAAGTTCCAGGGCAAAGTATTAGCGACCCCTGTCCGGAACCAGCTTTGGGGATGGGGCCAGGGATAAATTGCGTCAGCTGATGACAAAGTCAGTCATGGCTGAGCCCAAAGTGAAAGGGTCCCATGGAGAACTGCCCTGGCCGGAACATAACTGTATTCCCTTGCGCTGGGTAATAATGAGTTTTTGAAAAGTCTATTCAACAGATGTCGCTCGTCGACAAAGCCTCCACGGTGCAGCCACATAAGTGACACGTGAAAAATGCCACGGTGCTTACAAATAGGTAGGTTCACTCTTCTGGAGGGTACAATCAAGCGGTATCGCGTTGTGGACGTGCGGTGTGGTGACAATGAAGTGAGTGGAAACCATATCGCTGTAGTTAAACTATCATTTTGTGTAAAGTGTGCTTACAGTTTCTTTTTTAGAAGCCTGAAAATCAGGGCATAGTCGAAAAACTGGCAACCGACTGAACATTCCACGGAAGAGAAAATTCAAATACTGGATACTTTTTTGGTAAACTGCCACCAACTTCTACGTGATTTTCTGCAATGAAAGTATAACATCCTATACTCAAACGTATTTCATCGAGTCTTCTTGCTTGACTTATTGGGACTCAGCCCAATTGAGATCGTTCTGGGACGGTTAAAGGCCTACTCGGGGGTTACCGTGATAAAGGGGATGTTTTGGAACTTATGTCGACCGGATAAAAGCTGACGGCCAGCACCGTTTATTTTCCATGGGTTTTGCGCGGTTTCCGTTCCGGAGTATCACCCGGCGGCAAAACAAATCTTTTTCTTCGTTGGACCACAGTCACCGAACGTAGGTCGCTACTTTTCCGACGACAGCATAAAAGCCCCAAAATAGACCTCATTTGGTTTCACGGAGTCCCTTGAACGGCAGTTTAGGGGCTTTATTGGGTTCGTTTTGATGCCGATTTTGGGCCTATTTTGTGAGCTAGCTTGCTGATTGAGGTCACTTCCAGTCCCTTTATGGACACTGACTGCAGCTCAGTAATTGTTACTTTGGCCGACGGTAATTTGTTGGGCCGTCGGCCATGCAGTTGCTTTCAGGCACAGTGAGTCGGCGCTCAGTCAGCCAATTCCAAATTGTTCCGCATGACCCGCTGATTTTCATGCTTCAGCTAGGCTCCCCGAAGAGGTCCTTTTTGAGATACGTCAAGGCACTTCGTATCTTTTACCAAGTCTTTGGTAGGTGGTTTAGCAGTAGTAGCTTGGGTAGAGCGACTTTGTTTTGCCGTCGTGATGTCTTGCGTTTGATCTCACCATTGACAGCACTTTTGATCTTTCTTTCAGTGAAACTTACTTTCCTGAGGTAGACCGTTGGATTCAATATCGAAAAGCCGGTAGTGTTCCACTCCGGCACTCCTCTCAACAACCGTTGAGGAATTCACTTATGCCGACAGTTTAACTTCGTTCTTCAGCGGTTTGAGAAGTGTCCGGCCAAATATCTTTTGCATAGCGAATACTCAACTTCGATCGCCTGAGCTCTGTTCAGGCACCCGATGTGTATACTGATATGGGGGCAGGCGTTTCTTCGAACTTTGCCCTTGAGATGAGACCATCTCTTGGCGATTGATCTAATAGAGGCGACTGGTTTCATTGTTTTGCCGTCTACTGCAAAGGCTATCGGGCTATCTACTGTCTCTTCATCTGCTAAAGATGGTGACTGTAGAGTCGGCCTCGTCGAAATGTAAGCATAACTGTCTGCAACAGTGACGATCGTGAGAGAGGTACGCTAGCTGAAAAGCTTATATGGTTCCATAAGCTCGCGAGCAACCAGCGAAGCGTAGGATCTCGAGCTCAAAAGCGCCATCGCCCTCCTGAACCCTTTAGGTATCAAAATGCCTAATATCATCGGTCTACTATCATCGTGTTCTGCTGGAAAGATAGTCCCTGGTTCACCCGGATGAGCAGACCCACTATTAACAGGGACATGTACCAACAGAAGAGGATCAACAAAGCATCTGTCCTGGCCACATTTGGCTCTAAAGAAGTGTTTGGGAGATCGGCGAGGGTTGTTCAGACACACGAAGCATGGTTCAGTCCTTTATGACGCGGACCACTGATGGGGTACACTCATCCTATTAAGGGTTAGACATTCTGATAACCTATACATTGAGTTGCATAGCTTGCACCGAAATGGCCGCTAGGGCTTTTGAGATGCTTGCGTGGCAGCCGAAGGCTCTTTTCTGTTACAGTCGTTCCGTAAAATTTAGGCCGATGTTGATGCCGTCCACTCCAACCTGCGACACCTGCCTGCGATTTTTCCAAATCGGCTGTTGGCTGTGTGGGACTGACAACCTGTTAACTCCGTCAAATCATCAAAAATAGATTCTCGCCCATGCATATTTATTCTTTCAGCTTCCTCAGCCCCTCTGCTCTGTAAACCAGTATGTAGACACCAGGAAACGCATTCCTGTGTGTGCCTCGCATTCAAACCACAAACGTATTCTAAATACTCAAACGCTGTGCCGCTGTTCTGCATTTTTATCACCAAATTTGACAATAAATCAGTGTTGCCTTCGGCACTCCTTTCCTGTGATAAAACATCAACATTCAAGCTTCTAGCTATCTTGAACGGTTACACGAACAACTCTTTGAGGTCTCTTCGAGCGTTGGTATACACCATTGCTGGATCAAGCTTCGCGCAGCCTTCGATGGCAGTTCTAGCCAACCCCCTCGCGGTGGTGAAGCAATATGCACAAAAACCCTTGGCCAGTAGCGGCAACTTATACTCAAAACATTATGGAATCGCTTTATGAATATACAACGCCGCTCGGGAAGCCCCTATGAAGGGGCTAGGTCCACTCTCGGCAGGTCAAATGCGGAGACACCGGTAGTTTCAGGTGACCTCAGGGGTTCACGTTCGTCGATAAAGCCGCGGTTTGTGTTTTGATATCTTTAACTGTACGGTTTTTCTGTCGTCTCTGTGCGCTCAGTTACCTGTTTAAAGTGCTCTGTTTCTCTTCTAGCTAGCGGAAGCCCACTCTGTAATTCTGTCACTCTAAGTCTTTACACATCAACATCTTCAATCTCGTTGCGATTGAAAAACATGATTTGGCACCACAGGAACTATCAAAATCAGCACTATCTAGAGAATTATTAACCCCGGAAACTTCCTTGGAGAAGCGTCCAGTTAATTTCTTTTGGTTCATGAGGCCTTCGTTCCTTTCTCTGGGCATTTCCGCTGTGTTTTGTGAGGGTCCCATTTGAGTGCTGTAAGTCACAGTGATTGCAAATCGAGCCACTCGTAGCCAATTCACATGAATCCCAAAACCACGGCAATATTGACTCGTAGTTTCGACGGTATTAGAAAGAAAGTCACAACAAAGCAATAAAATACAAGTTTCAAGTATGCGGCCCAATAGATTCAACACTAAACTCAAAGATTCGAAGTCCCGTGGTCCAAACACAACGGTTGGGAATGATTCAAGGCCAAATTTAGGTGTCTCACACAAACGATTAAACGTGGAGTGTGTTGTGTATGGAGGGGCTTAGAAGGGTAATTTCAAATAAAGTCGTCATGCAGAGCAGGTAAAACACTGGGAAGGATTTCCGGAGTGTCCCTTTCACCCGGAGAGCTAGGGCGTTGTAGAACAGTGCTTTTGTAAGACTGGGAAACCAACTAGGAAAGACCAGAGGAGAAGCCGGGCCTGGATAGGTCTCAGCTGAGAACTAACACTTCGACCATGACAGCACGGGCCCAAGCAAAACTGGGTTAAGCAAAATAATGAAAGTTATAGATGGTAGTATCAGTGTCCGCGGCAAAGGGCAGGTACGTTTTAGAGGTTGTGCGTGGAGTAATTTGGGATGACTAGCGGACTTATAGGACTGCCGCATGATAAGCACTTGCCTTATGTGTCTTGAAGCAAGTAGGGGGGAAAGTGCGAGGGGGAGATGGACACTGAGGTGGCTGATATTGTGCCATGGTCAGGCCAGTCTAACACTTGTGGGGAAGCAGATGGAGTGCTGATGGACTGAAGCCATGTCAAATTTAAGGGAAATGAGGTTACACAGACGAAAGCGGACACTGACCGTAGCAAGAGATGTCAAAGAAAAAAGCTGGAGCTTGGAATAATATGTGTATTCTATCTGCGTAGCGGTCGTTGATGGTCTAAGTCCAGTGCTTTGCGACTGGCTAGGATCATGTGTGGCTCAAAATAACTAAGTGTAACCCGCCGCTAAAGGCATGGCACCTGACTGGCCAGGTTTACGCACCGGTCTCGCAGGAGGGGAAAGTACAGTCTGGAGAAAGCAATTTCGTAAGATGTGATCCATGCTAATTAGAAGGTAGCCATACGTGACAAGCCCTAGCCACAAATGGCGGAAAGGCAGAAAGCCGATGCAAAAACGAAGATACAGCTTTGATGAAAGATTAGGTGCGTGCCCCGTGTTTCGGCCGCTTAAACGAAACTGCCTTCAGGAGTTTAGGTAAACCAAAAAACTTCGTGATCCGAAGTTGGACGGTTTCTGAATATCTTCCAGAAACGGTATACGAACACAATCCAAAACAGGATCGAAAGGAACTTGGGATGATTGTGGATCAATTATTACACTGTATTTGGCCGTTGTCCTTTTTAGACGGACCGCACGCGGAACAATCGCGGAGGAAGTAACAGCCGAGCGTTACCCAACAAGAAATGAAAGTACTTCGAAGCGGGCAGCAGTTAATTGGTACATATATACAAAAGTGAGACAAGAGATAATAGGAGAACCATCCATGGACGACTATTGTGAAACCGTCGAAAGTTTAATAAGTAAAGACCTGCAGTATTTTAGCCGCAATAACTCCCCGGGAAGGCCAACGGGAGGGCAAGAATGTGTGCAAGTGGAAAGATAAATCAACCTATTTTTTCCGAAGGCGACCGATCCTCAGCGGGGTGAGCTTGAATGGCTACAACTACCTGCGATAGACAGCTGCGGAAGCTGCCCAAACTGTTTTGCTGGCGAAAGAGAGCTTAAAATTCTCCAGGTTAATTATGGCGGATTTGGAGTGATCGGAGGAGGAGGAGCCGAATATGGGGGACAGAAGTGTATTCGGCTGTGCTGCAGTTTGAGGCTGCAACGAATGAGGCCAAGGCGTTGCTTGGCTTTGAAGACCTGAAGTATGGCCTGTTCAGAAAGGGTGAAGGAACAGGACTGGCAAGGTCCAAGGGCAGACACCTCGGGATTGACAGAAATGGGTCGCGTAACACTACTCGGAGGTAACTGGCAGTGTAGAGAAGTGAGGAGAATTTGAATCCAGAAGACTTCTTTTGCCACAGTCAACACCGACCACGAAGCGGGTCAAGATACTTTCGGAAGTTATTTGGCGTAGATGACGGACTACATATGAGAAGGGAGTACACAATCTTTACGCCATCCGCAAAGACTGATGGGGATAACAGGAGAGGCGACACTGATACGTGTGAGAAAAATTGTGGTCCATGAAAACTACCACAAATAAAATCACTTTCCATAGGGTTGTCGGAAGATGAGTGACCCTCGACCAGAACTATGTGGGAGCGGTAGAATAGACAAGAAGACTAACAACGAAAGGGGATCAACTAGACCCAGGAATTTGTGTTTGATCGACGGATGCATGTGAGGTGCCCGGTCTGACGCTCTTGACAGGCCCAGGAATGAGATAACTGCAAACACTTCACTGTCAGCTGCTAATGTTAGGATGTCAACGAAGTTGACAAGGTAAGAAGAACACGACAGCGATTTGATGAAGCCATGCTGACCGGAGTTTTGCCGTTCTTTGGTCTGGTGATAGTCAGCGAACTAGGACGTGACGACCGGCCCCGTAATTTTGAATACCACTGGAGTGTGATTAATTTGGTTGTTATTATCAGGGTCATGCTGTGGCCTCTGTTCACAACAGGGTGTGATAGCTGAGGTATTGAGCTGCTGTGGGACTAAGCCATTATTCATGGAGGGCGTGAACAAGTAAAATAACACCAGAGCCATGTGAAGGCCATCGAAATTGGAAAGGGTAAGAGGTGTTTCTCCTGGCCTAGGTTCTGACGAAGGCCTATCCCTTGGGACTGACTTGCTGTTTACAAATGATGGGATATTAGAAATGGAGAGAGCAGCGCAAGAACTAACACGGATGGTAGGAAGGTGGTCACTGACAAAATATAAGCGGTGGGAAAAAGCGGAAATCAAACACTTCTAATGGTAGCCCAGGTGAATGCTGAGCGGTAGAGCTAAGTGCCAAAAGCTGGGGGAGTCCTCGTCGGGGAGCCAGGGTTTTAACCTAGAAAACAAATTAAAATACCGTTTTTGTTCGGGCTCATCACAGCTGGTGCTTTTTGTTCCCTCAGTTGCATTCCAGTGGACCGACCGAGTAGAAGAGGACGGAGAGACCTTTTGTTTGGTGGTATTTAGCGCTGCGGGTTTAACAGCTTGGGCACATTTTCGACGTCCCTGAGACTCGGCTCCGAGTGCATTGGGTGGAAACAGTGTCAGCGCTATTCAGGTAGCTGTTCACTCTGACTTAAAAAGAGTCAGCTAGCTAGAGTCAGTTTTGGCGTGGCTTACGGCGCTCTATCGAGTTGTTTTCTCGCCGTTATAGACATGGTTTTATTAGGCTACCCAAGGATAATCCTGAAAATTTTAGTTCTCGGGGGAGTTTTAGAAAGCGAAACAAATCCGGCCCTTTTTTCTGAACAACGTTTTCTGGAGCCACCCGGTGATGAAAGATATTTGCAAAAGTGACCCGCGAACTACCTCTCAGAGTAGGAGCAAAATGCAACAACTTTCCCAGCCAGACTACGTTGATATATTCCAAGATACTGCTTCGTAAATTACTTCCGTAACGTACTTTATGTAACGGCGATCTATGTCGAAGTTAATCCCGAATATTCAGCCAACTTCCCGACCTGCGAGAATTATCCGGCACCACTCCAACAGCATCATCCGAAACTTTTAGTATAACAACTATTAAACAACTAATTCTGCTCATACTAACCCACCTTGGCGAGGCCTTCCCCCAAGGGGTGCATATATTGGCCTTATTAAGCACTTACCCCCCTTCTTCTGCATCTCTTTCCCACCCTTGCTTATTCCCACAATTTGTCCGATCGGACGTCCATACCTTTACTACCATAGGCATGCTCTTGTCTGCCTGCTAACGCGTATTCACTGCCAGCCACCGCCCTCGCACGACTACTCTGCAAAACGTCACAGCGCTCCACCTGTCTACCTCAGTTCCAGTTTACAAATGAAGTTGTCGCCAAGATGTTTATCAGCCGACAGTCGTCAGCCGTGGCCAAAACTAATCTCAAGTATTCCGAGATATTTCCTGCTAAAACCTCACTGCAAAGAGAGTTTCACAGGAGCCAAGCCCAGAATGGCGACCCTACCGTAATTGCGACCAGCAGTCCCACCAAAACTTTGATATACCTGAAATTGTTCATTGCCCGAAGTCGCCATCTAACACAAATCATAGAGCAACTGTAGATCTTGACTGTAGACCGAGGTTCTTGCCAACTCAGCCACCCGGCAAACTCACAAACATCAAGGGTAGCCCAAAAAAGTCTCTAGATTGGAACAGGCTCCCCGGAACCCACATATTTGACAGAGGTTCTCCCGACTCACGCATCTGCAAGAGAATGCTCCACCCATTCTAGACGACCCCGCTCCTTCTGCTACTCCAAGTCTTGTTATTAAAACACACCTACAACTCACTGCAACGTCATTCCTTATCCACCTACACTTACCCATCATAATACCCTGGCACTCGGTGAAGCAAACAGGTCTCTGATCCTCCCCGCCGAAATGTTTATTCGCCACCGAAATTTATTAAGATTATCATCCGGGCCACAACAGCTAATCAGCCCGCCTGCCCAGATTCACCCTCAGAAATTAAAACTACATCGCCCAAGGAACAAGGCCTATCAAGGTGAAGCACGGGCAAGCAATTAGGAAGTGACGCCGCCGAGCGAAATTTTACCGGCTTCTTGAATAGCTCTCAATCCCACCATCTGATTTTGGCCAACTACCTTTTTATTTACACCATACTTTAATCCAACTTTTTCTCCTCCATTCACTGCTCCATTACATTTCTGTTCCCCACACCAAGCACTGTAAAATACAACTGTTACCCAGCCACCGCCAGGGAATTAACTCTGTGCCTCACGTAACCTACCGCCCCCATAGGGATCACTCACGTCTTATGGTTGGTTATTACCAAACGGAAGCGGTCGTTTTTTCTTTTCATCCCCTGAGAATATCCACTGCACTCTAACTATTCCCTCAACCAGTACCTCCCTATTCTTCCGTCCTTGCAATACCCCTCAAGGCTTCAACTCACCGAATCCTTGGAGCAATTTGAGGCCCTCTCTCATCCTCGTACGCATCCATCACTGAAGCTGCCACCTTCATCACAACTGCCAAACCCCCTATCATCTCCACCAATAACATGAGCACCAAAACCAGAGTCATCATTTTTCCCCCTCAAACTCATAAAATCCCACTCAATACCGAACAAAACTAAGATCATCTGCAGCCTCGTTCAAACCTCCGACTTTGTTCGTGTTATCGTGAACGAAATTTGGCTAACGGATGTCATCCCGTTAAGTGGAATCATTCCAGTTGTTTGCCAGATGTTCAGGAGGAATCGTCCTCTTCTTGGAGAGGCTGTTCAATTTACGCCAAAAAAGCCCTACCGGCTGTTCCAATCCTACGCATATCATTGGAAGCCATTCAGGAATCATTGTGGGTAACGATTCTCTTGCCTAAAGTCTGTCTTCATACTGGTTTCATCCTTCGGCCACCTAATTCCAACCCTTAATATACTGCCAATCTCATTGAAGTATTCAATTTTCTTTCACCGCCGCCTCGTTCTTCTAAACTCTCCACTGGAGACTGCAATGCATTTAGCACTTGTTGGAATACTTTATCTGCCTTAAACATTTTACCGGACTTCAAGTAATGCATCTAAGCAGGGCTCTGGATCCAACGCGTCTTTGTCTCAATCGGAGGAACCAACATCCATGATATGTAATTCACTATTGTCATATTCAATATTTCAGCTGAAATGCTCGGCCTCTTGCTGGAAAGTGGTTACAAAATGGTGTCCTGTACCTTCGCAGTCAAGGGAGATTTTGCCGAGTTTACAGAAGTGAAAGAGCGGCTTGGGAAAGTGTCTTCTATCAGGCCACAGAGAAAATCCAAAGAAATCCCCCCTTTCGAGAGAATAGAGAAGACTTAAGTCTGCAGGCAGGTGCAAAATAGTATTTTATACACCGTGGTACCTGAACAGCAACAAACCGACAATAGTACTACGTGAAAATCAAAGCAACGACTGAGCAGAATGGAAATCGCGGGCGTATTTGGCCGGCTAAGAAGTGAAAGTGAAAGTGATTCAAAGACGGAATGGACGAAAACCTCGGATAGGTCAGTTCAGTTAAAGGCACGCAAAAAAGCAAAACGTTGAGGTCGAAATCAAACGTCAAAACAGATGATAGGAAAAGTTGATCAAAAATGGTCTCCAGAAAACGGTCATTTTCCCAGAGCGATAGAGTTCACTACAAGTTCCACCAACTGCAGCAATCAACTGGGATAAGCTCATCTGCACGCTCCTACTGTCAGGCTCGGACGAATTCTTCCTGCAAGGCAACCCTCAGCTGATCACTGATTCACTATACCTAACTTAACCAACTTGTTGTTTGCAATCACCACTACTGGCATGGTATCACACAGAGTCCGTAGTTCAGTCATGACCTGAATGCAGAACAATGACCTGAACATTCAGAAGGTGTATCAAACAAATGGTGACTTTTGTCATTCTAGCGGCTGCGACGTCTCTCAGCAGCGATCAGAAACAAGGTAGACAATATGCTGAAAAAGCAAGAAGCGTCTGCCCTGCAATGCCATGACACTTCCTCGGGGTTTTTTAAGCCTAATAAAAGGCAGAAATCAACGCAAGTTCGCCGTTATCCCCCCTTTAATTTTAGAAAACAATGAGCATATCACCCCACCCGTCACAATGACCGAAGCACTCAAGTCCTGCTTCGCTGCTTCCATGAATATGGATTCCACCCCCCCCCCCCCATTTTGTCCACCGTGCATAGCCCCTGTTACCAAGCGAAAATTATCAGATTGAGAATTCACTCTGAATCAGGTGACCAACCAGCTTACCCAGGTCTGGTAGCCCTCTTGCTGTGGCCGCGGTGGCTTTGCACTAACACTTCTAGGTCTTGGAGGAACCGGGTCCGCAGCCATGCCACTGGAGATCTACAACCTATTCATCGACAGCGGTATATTTGCTTAAAATTGGAAGACCGAGGTTATTATCGCAATTCATAAGGAGGGATCAATACATGGCCCGTCAAACTACTTCCCAAGCAGCCACTTTCCAATCGCTTCTAGGTTGATGGAACGCCTCATCAAACGGCGGATGTCCTGATTCTTGTGGTCTCACAATAGGATCCATAATGAGCTGCACGGTTTTTAAAATCACGTTCATGCACCACTTGCAAGTACAACTTTTTAACTTCATAACGGCGGCCACCGATAACAACAAATCTATTATTAGTATATAGCTTCATATGACTAAGGATTTTGGTCGTGTTCTGCACTCTTTACTACTAACCAAGCACAGGGCACACGGCTTTCCCGGTCTTCTCTTACCTTCGCTAACGCCATACCTGTCGGGTTGCTCACAAGTGGTTTCCATTGATGGATGGTTCGCACAACCTGTCCCCATTCCCAGTGGGGTTATAAAAGGGGGTATTCTCGGTCCCTTGCTTTTCTCACTTGAATAAATGAAATATTCCCTATTGTGCAACGTAGTACCCCATTTATTTTTTGCTGTTGACATAAAGACTGTTTCCGAGTTTCCCCGTCAGAACATCAACAATATGCTGGATAAAATTTCTAGTGACCTAAAGCGACTCGGAGATTGGTGCACTTCTTGGGATAAGAGCTTTCCAACCTCTAAGAGCTGCTACATGGTCTTCAGATGTCTAGTCGCCCCGGAACCCTGCTAGTCCACAATCCCCTTATTTCGCACGCCCCTTTAGTTCAAAACCTCGGTCTTTAATACCCTTGCAGCTTTAGGTTTTCAGGGTATGTTCCACCCAAGACTGCCAAGACGAGAAGAACCACTGGTCTCATCACCGGAACTTTCCGGCCAAACGATTGCAAACTGCTCACCTGCAAGTCTCCCTCCAGGCCTTTCCTTGAATACTGTCCCGTTATCTTTACCAGCATGACAAAATCTGAACGCATTGCCCCGGGGTCCGTGCAGAGCCAATTCGCTAAATAGATGGTAAGATTTTCCTCCAATTTGTGTTACAAGGACCGATGCATCCTATTCAGCCTGAATCCCTGGTGGCTGCATCGCATGAAGCTCAATTTCCGCTTTTTCGTTTAAGCTACACCACCTCGTGGCCTTCTCGTGTACTGAACCCATTCACCTCGCTCTCTCTACGACGCATGCCGTGCGCCATCGCTCATTGCACTTCTCCATTCCTAGATGAATATTGGTGTTTCCTTATAAAATATTCGAAGCTTTTGGATAAACTCCCGATGAACATCCCCTGGGGTCTCTATCTCACAGTTCAGAGGCTCGCCAACTCATTTCTTCACCGCTCCCTATTTGATGGTTTCCACCGGCCAAAGTGCCACCATAGAGCGGGCCCACGAAAACGGGTTTGGTTATTGAGACTATAGCCCCGTGTCGTAGAACTTTCATTACTAGCTTAATGACAAACGCCAGGTTGAATAGTTCCTGTTACATTATACTGCACACAATCTACATTACAGTGGCTACAGTTTTGTTGCCTTTTGCAATTACACCTAATTCAATGCTTACCGGTTCTCCCAATTCTAGGCTATGTCCATGTACTCCCACTGCCAACTAGCCCACGGTTTCTGGCCCTTGATACCTCTCTCCAGCATCCCAGGACGGTAGGTTCCGTCGTTCAATAATTCACTTGATCATCTTACAGCTTCCCACCCCTTTTCGACTACTACCTCCACCCCAGCTTTACGTCCAGCCTTAATTCACTTTCCCTAATTATCCTGTCCCAAAATCTCATGGCCAAACACTCACCTTCCAACACCTACTTGTATGTTCTCTCGTCTCGTCTCTGAATCTACCCCCCAGCCACGACCACTAGCTTTCTACTAATGCTCTATGCCGTCCCTCATCAGTACAGCTAACCTCATGCTAACAGACCTGGAATGGTCTCCGATAGTCCTAGGCATTGTCCGGCTTTGTATCAGAGTGCTACACATATCCTGGCCCGTGCCTCACAGCGTTCCATGTCCTACACCGTGTGTCTGCTTAGTCACACTTTGAATTCTTCCAGCCCATGCTGGCGAAACCGCTGATGTCAACAGCGCCCATACCATAGCTTCGTCCGGATCACTCTCAGCAGTTGCGAAAAAGTGAATAATACTCGGAAAATTACAGTCGGGCGGAGGGGCTACGGAAAGTTCCTATGTGGGTTCAACCACCCATCTGCTGGGAAACAAAAACCAGTGGAAAACAAAAAAGATCCAGTGGGACCGATTTGCTCTCAAAAAACCACTGACTTCGAGTGCGTCTCCCATCAACTCAAACCTGGTCCTGCGGCGGTAGAACCCCACACCACCCTTGTTAGCTCGAGAAGCTTTTGGGTACCACCCGCTCAACTGACTAGGGTGACCGCTCAATGGACTTTCTACGTATACCGGCCCACCTCCCGCTCTAGGTTTCAACCACTCCATACCCTATCTACGCAAACCTAGCATGTTTATCTGCGTCAACCAAAATGTAGCTGTGGCCTTTATTTTCAACCCACCGATCCGGAAAGCAAGTCGATGCACTTGACGGCAAACACCTGCCCTGTTGAAGCCCATAATTGATGAACAAAGGAAAACCGTTCACAATTCCCATTCCTACCTGACTATCTTCCTCGTTTCGGTAAAAGGCGACGTTTTGTGTGTCTTAGCACCTAGTTTACTCTCAAGGTAGCAGCCTAGCTTATTATCCACCCCCTGCGGACAAACACCAGCAGCCAGCCAGTAGCACCGGACTAGTAAAATACCCCACGGCTGTACACTCTAATTGCCACTTTTGACACTC
This sequence comes from Fasciola hepatica, assembly GCA_948099385.1. NCBI lineage: Eukaryota > Metazoa > Platyhelminthes > Trematoda > Plagiorchiida > Fasciolidae > Fasciola > Fasciola hepatica. Next base: position 2,188,207 of record CANUEZ040000011.1, read on the forward strand.
GCTCCCCTGATTGCACCTGAGCGGGGTGGTAGAGCACTCAGATTTCAGCTTACTCATGAAAACCAGGCCCCCTCCCCTCTGTTGTCATATCCCACATATGCTAAGTGATCTTTGAATTATTTGTCATAATCCCCAGCCGGAACGTCCCGAGATTGCCACTTTTTCTCCTCATCCACTTCAGATCCTACTGGATACCATTTTGTCTATCAAAACGCCCGGATATAAACCTCAAGAACAGTATGCTTTCGCGTGCTGACTGACTCTGTCATGGCAGGTTTTACATTTATTGGCCAAGAATGGTAGGCTAACTCTCTTTGGTTGAGGCTTCACCGGGGCCGTTCGTCTGCTGACTAATTGATGGCAAGCCTATCGACAGATACAAAATCTCACCTGACTACTTCACTTTGGACTGACTGTAGTTTCTAGTAGTTCGTCCCCCATTGAGGTCCCTTCCTAGCCTAGGCAACGTCAGGCCACACACCAGCTCCTACCACACTAGCAACCAAAGTCCATTCTTTTTCAGCCGATACGGCTGGCCGATTTCCGCTTTTCCCTTAACCCGGTTATAGATAATCCTGCTATCTTGACAACGCATTCCTCAAGCCGACAGAGGGCTACGCTCTCAAGAAAATATGTATTGCTTATTACTGTCATCCACAGATTTATTATATCTGTCCGAGACCTCAATTTGTCAATCTCGGGTGATCAACAGCCACGTAACGGAATCTATCTCGACAACGGGTACGTGATGCCCTTTCTCCCTAAGAATCTCAGACCGGCAGACACGCGAATCCAAAAGGCTGTAAGCAGTTCTCACATAAAAGGTCCAGGGCGGATGGAGAAAGGCCCCGAGAGGCTCGATAAAATAGTGTCTATAACTTTACCAAGGTAGTCAGGCCTAATTTCAGGAAACACCCTCACCGTCTTCTCTACCTTGATATCCTTTTCTTTTCGACGGTATCAAGCTTGAAAATTCACTCTTCATATCATGTGACTCCGCCCTCCCTTCGCCGGCTGCGGATAGCACGCGAAAGCATACTGTTCTTGAGGTTTATATCCGGGCGTTTTGATAGACAAAATGGTATCCAGTAGGATCTGAAGTGGATGAGGAGAAAAAGTGGCAATCTCGGGACGTTCCGGCTGGGGATTATGACAAATAATTCAAAGATCACTTAGCATATGTGGGATATGACAACAGAGGGGAGGGGGCCTGGTTTTCATGAGTAAGCTGAAATCTGAGTGCTCTACCACCCCGCTCAGGTGCAATCAGGGGAGCGAGTGTCAAAAGTGGCAAATAGAGTGTGCAGCCGTGGGGTATTTTACTAGTCCGGTGCTACTGGCTGGCTGCTGGTGTTTGTCCGCAGGGGGTGGATAATAAGCTAGGCTGCTACCTTGAGAGTAAACTAGGTGCTAAGACACACAAAACGTCGCCTTTTACCAAAACGAGGAAGATAGTCAGGTAGGAATGGGAATTGTGAACGGTTTTCCTTTGTTCATCAATTATGGGCTTCAACAGGGCAGGTGTTTGCCGTCAAGTGCATCGACTTGCTTTCCGGATCGGTGGGTTGAAAATAAAGGCCACAGCTACATTTTGGTTGACGCAGATAAACATGCTAGGTTTGCGTAGATAGGGTATGGAGTGGTTGAAACCTAGAGCGGGAGGTGGGCCGGTATACGTAGAAAGTCCATTGAGCGGTCACCCTAGTCAGTTGAGCGGGTGGTACCCAAAAGCTTCTCGAGCTAACAAGGGTGGTGTGGGGTTCTACCGCCGCAGGACCAGGTTTGAGTTGATGGGAGACGCACTCGAAGTCAGTGGTTTTTTGAGAGCAAATCGGTCCCACTGGATCTTTTTTGTTTTCCACTGGTTTTTGTTTCCCAGCAGATGGGTGGTTGAACCCACATAGGAACTTTCCGTAGCCCCTCCGCCCGACTGTAATTTTCCGAGTATTATTCACTTTTTCGCAACTGCTGAGAGTGATCCGGACGAAGCTATGGTATGGGCGCTGTTGACATCAGCGGTTTCGCCAGCATGGGCTGGAAGAATTCAAAGTGTGACTAAGCAGACACACGGTGTAGGACATGGAACGCTGTGAGGCACGGGCCAGGATATGTGTAGCACTCTGATACAAAGCCGGACAATGCCTAGGACTATCGGAGACCATTCCAGGTCTGTTAGCATGAGGTTAGCTGTACTGATGAGGGACGGCATAGAGCATTAGTAGAAAGCTAGTGGTCGTGGCTGGGGGGTAGATTCAGAGACGAGACGAGAGAACATACAAGTAGGTGTTGGAAGGTGAGTGTTTGGCCATGAGATTTTGGGACAGGATAATTAGGGAAAGTGAATTAAGGCTGGACGTAAAGCTGGGGTGGAGGTAGTAGTCGAAAAGGGGTGGGAAGCTGTAAGATGATCAAGTGAATTATTGAACGACGGAACCTACCGTCCTGGGATGCTGGAGAGAGGTATCAAGGGCCAGAAACCGTGGGCTAGTTGGCAGTGGGAGTACATGGACATAGCCTAGAATTGGGAGAACCGGTAAGCATTGAATTAGGTGTAATTGCAAAAGGCAACAAAACTGTAGCCACTGTAATGTAGATTGTGTGCAGTATAATGTAACAGGAACTATTCAACCTGGCGTTTGTCATTAAGCTAGTAATGAAAGTTCTACGACACGGGGCTATAGTCTCAATAACCAAACCCGTTTTCGTGGGCCCGCTCTATGGTGGCACTTTGGCCGGTGGAAACCATCAAATAGGGAGCGGTGAAGAAATGAGTTGGCGAGCCTCTGAACTGTGAGATAGAGACCCCAGGGGATGTTCATCGGGAGTTTATCCAAAAGCTTCGAATATTTTATAAGGAAACACCAATATTCATCTAGGAATGGAGAAGTGCAATGAGCGATGGCGCACGGCATGCGTCGTAGAGAGAGCGAGGTGAATGGGTTCAGTACACGAGAAGGCCACGAGGTGGTGTAGCTTAAACGAAAAAGCGGAAATTGAGCTTCATGCGATGCAGCCACCAGGGATTCAGGCTGAATAGGATGCATCGGTCCTTGTAACACAAATTGGAGGAAAATCTTACCATCTATTTAGCGAATTGGCTCTGCACGGACCCCGGGGCAATGCGTTCAGATTTTGTCATGCTGGTAAAGATAACGGGACAGTATTCAAGGAAAGGCCTGGAGGGAGACTTGCAGGTGAGCAGTTTGCAATCGTTTGGCCGGAAAGTTCCGGTGATGAGACCAGTGGTTCTTCTCGTCTTGGCAGTCTTGGGTGGAACATACCCTGAAAACCTAAAGCTGCAAGGGTATTAAAGACCGAGGTTTTGAACTAAAGGGGCGTGCGAAATAAGGGGATTGTGGACTAGCAGGGTTCCGGGGCGACTAGACATCTGAAGACCATGTAGCAGCTCTTAGAGGTTGGAAAGCTCTTATCCCAAGAAGTGCACCAATCTCCGAGTCGCTTTAGGTCACTAGAAATTTTATCCAGCATATTGTTGATGTTCTGACGGGGAAACTCGGAAACAGTCTTTATGTCAACAGCAAAAAATAAATGGGGTACTACGTTGCACAATAGGGAATATTTCATTTATTCAAGTGAGAAAAGCAAGGGACCGAGAATACCCCCTTTTATAACCCCACTGGGAATGGGGACAGGTTGTGCGAACCATCCATCAATGGAAACCACTTGTGAGCAACCCGACAGGTATGGCGTTAGCGAAGGTAAGAGAAGACCGGGAAAGCCGTGTGCCCTGTGCTTGGTTAGTAGTAAAGAGTGCAGAACACGACCAAAATCCTTAGTCATATGAAGCTATATACTAATAATAGATTTGTTGTTATCGGTGGCCGCCGTTATGAAGTTAAAAAGTTGTACTTGCAAGTGGTGCATGAACGTGATTTTAAAAACCGTGCAGCTCATTATGGATCCTATTGTGAGACCACAAGAATCAGGACATCCGCCGTTTGATGAGGCGTTCCATCAACCTAGAAGCGATTGGAAAGTGGCTGCTTGGGAAGTAGTTTGACGGGCCATGTATTGATCCCTCCTTATGAATTGCGATAATAACCTCGGTCTTCCAATTTTAAGCAAATATACCGCTGTCGATGAATAGGTTGTAGATCTCCAGTGGCATGGCTGCGGACCCGGTTCCTCCAAGACCTAGAAGTGTTAGTGCAAAGCCACCGCGGCCACAGCAAGAGGGCTACCAGACCTGGGTAAGCTGGTTGGTCACCTGATTCAGAGTGAATTCTCAATCTGATAATTTTCGCTTGGTAACAGGGGCTATGCACGGTGGACAAAATGGGGGGGGGGGTGGAATCCATATTCATGGAAGCAGCGAAGCAGGACTTGAGTGCTTCGGTCATTGTGACGGGTGGGGTGATATGCTCATTGTTTTCTAAAATTAAAGGGGGGATAACGGCGAACTTGCGTTGATTTCTGCCTTTTATTAGGCTTAAAAAACCCCGAGGAAGTGTCATGGCATTGCAGGGCAGACGCTTCTTGCTTTTTCAGCATATTGTCTACCTTGTTTCTGATCGCTGCTGAGAGACGTCGCAGCCGCTAGAATGACAAAAGTCACCATTTGTTTGATACACCTTCTGAATGTTCAGGTCATTGTTCTGCATTCAGGTCATGACTGAACTACGGACTCTGTGTGATACCATGCCAGTAGTGGTGATTGCAAACAACAAGTTGGTTAAGTTAGGTATAGTGAATCAGTGATCAGCTGAGGGTTGCCTTGCAGGAAGAATTCGTCCGAGCCTGACAGTAGGAGCGTGCAGATGAGCTTATCCCAGTTGATTGCTGCAGTTGGTGGAACTTGTAGTGAACTCTATCGCTCTGGGAAAATGACCGTTTTCTGGAGACCATTTTTGATCAACTTTTCCTATCATCTGTTTTGACGTTTGATTTCGACCTCAACGTTTTGCTCAGTTGCGTACCTTTGGTTGGTGCTTTGCCTAAGTTGGGTGAAATTTGGTAGAGTTTCTTGGGTTCGCTAAACCTTACCCAGCAGTTTCCCTATCGAACATGCTTTTCAGTACTTCTTTCCGCATGGGTCACCTGTAAGTTACATAACTGATCAGCATTGTACGAGTACGTCAACCTGAAATTAGTCTCTACTGCTCATGAGAACGGGAAGACGATCCGGGAAGATGGTGACTTTCGTGCTTTCTGGAGCTTGCTTCAGGGAATGCGCAACATTAGCGATCAAACTGCGACCGCACCTGACAATCAGCATTGAGTTCAACACTAAACGGGTTAAAAGTACGAACGAAGATGTCATTTGCTACTGTTTTACCCGTGGATGAAATTTTTCTCTGGGGGCTTGGGGAAGTGTTCAGTGGCCTCCTTCCTCTTATTTGTATCAAGGGACACATCATGCAGACCGATGCACCAAGGAGTCATAGGCAATATCTGTGTACATGGTGGGTCTGAAAGGACCTTACTGGTTCACTTCCTCACGGTTTTTAGGTTCTATAAATAACCTCGAAATTATATTAGATGGTAGAATGAAGCTGTGCCGGGAACAGTACAACCGTGTCCGAGCGCCACTCCTCTCATGGAGGGGAGAAGAAAAAAGACGGAAATCTTGAGAGGCCACGAGTTAGGAGAGCTTGACAGCGAGTAAGTGATAAATGCTGGGAAATTGAAATGGTCTGGAGAGGGCAGATGATTCCACCGGAGAAGGAAGGATATTCTCAAGAATGATGCCATAGGTTTTTGCATGTACGGAATGGCAAGCAGCTGCTTACCTGGTGCACTGGGTACCAGAGTATAGAAAGCAAGTGTCATTGTTGAAGCAAGTACTGTAATGAGCAGGCTGTTACATGCCATACTAGATTTTGATGCAAGTATAGTTTCCTGTTGGCGCACTCACTAAGCCTCTTTGCTGATGGGGTTTTCTGCTTTTTTGTATTTTGCAGACCGAACCCAGTGCCGATACCCAACATTCATCACTGGTTGCCGTCACCATCTTGGACTTGATTTCTTCGACCTTGACGTAGAGTGGGCTATAATCTAGATGAGCCGCGAGTGATCAGATTATCCCCGTAGCCATGCTCAATTCCCAAGCTAATTTAGAAGCCCCTTGATTTACGCGATCAAAAGTCTTGCGGAATTCCAGGTCCAGCCTCCCGGTTGCTTTACCAAAAAGCCTTTGTAGGCTGCTGAGGTAAAACCCGTCCTTTCCAAAGCCGTGCTGTTCGCCGATGATTGGGTCGTCCTCCTGCAGCTGTCCTGTCTGAGCGCTTTGGAATATCTTTTCTGCAACCTTTGGCACCCCTGACAGCGTGCTAAAATTTTTGTAGTGTAATACTCCATCTTTTGGACCTCCTTTGAGGATTGGCGTGACTTACGCAGTTTTTCGTTTACTCGGTAGCTCTGCCGCCACGGAGAGGTTTGACTAACTGCATGTCTAAGTGTCCTGTTAGTGTTCGAGTCAGTGGTTTGCGGACAACTTAATGGATACCTTCCGGACTCAAGGCTCTTTTCTTGCCCAGTGCTTTAATACCAACCGGTCCCGCCTGTTGGCTTCAAGGCTCCCTCCATAAAAGCGGTTCTGGAAGGGCCCAGGTGGCCGTCTTTCATGGTTCTTTTAATTAATCTACTGGAGACGTTTTTAGAGGATTTCCGCCTTTTGTGTCTTGCCTTCAATCAGATTATCGTTTCCCCGTTTTCACTCCATCCATTGTCGCCGGTAAATTTACCTCAGTACGGAAATCATTAAGGGTTACCTTAAGGTTCTTCTTGGCCGCTCTAGTGATACGTACTTTGGATCATGTTACTCCTTTTCTGTCGTCCACATGCTTTATTTGTTCTCCGGTATTCGAGTAACCGTCTATCTTCCCCGGCTTTCTGCTATCTCCTCCATGCCTGATGTTTCCACCTCAGAGCCCTCCTTTTCTTGCTTTTCCACTAGGGTGGTAATCCTCGTCTTTGGGTTTTCTGCAAAGAGTTGCCTCCTTAGTCAGCCAAAGCTATGATTCCTTTGGACAACCCACATTTTTTTTACCACACCTCCTAGGTCCCAGGCAGGTGAGGCTGCCCCCAAAAGCATTTTGTCTTCCTACAGCCCCGGAATGCTCTTCGCCATTGATCATGTGATTTTGCACTGTCGCCGAAAAACTGGAACCTGATGATCCCGTGGCTACTCCTTCCTAGAGGAGCATCTATTCTTCTGTTGCCTACTTTCAAATCAAATTTGGCAGGGACGAGATTTAACACCCCGGAGGTTTAGTTCTTTTTCTAACTAGTAGCCTCGAAAATGCTGTGTACCACAAAGGTATCTTTAACTTAGTCCAGCGATCGTTGCCCTAATAACCCCGCCAGTACCCATGTCAGACGTCAGTCCATCTCAAAGTAGCCGAAGTCTCCGAGCATCAAGTCTCTCGCAGTATTCCTGGTTGACGCCACTAGGTAATCCACCGGGCCGTCATCTTCCCTAATGTTTGATTAAGAGCTTCTTTACACAAATGTCATTGCCAAGCACCCTGTCCAAACCTTTTCCCGCACTTGGACAGATTTATCCTATGAAATTAAGTGCCGAATACTCTATTTGAAGCACTTCTTCTACAGCCAAAACTAGCAGCTCGTCTCTTATTCTCCCGTCTCTAGTACTCTCTGTTGGCACAAGGTTTTAATAATAATAATGGGTCATTTTTGAGGAGCCCGAAGCATGCCAGGCGCACGATCTAGTTTTTACAAGTGATAGGATGAACCGACAAAATAGGCGAAAATGTAGAAAACTGCATGACTTTAGTGGGGTAGTGCGAGGGAACGTGCTATATCATGGTCGACAGCCAGCAGTATCCCGTCAGAAATCGGCATGCCAGAGCCTATTGGGAATCCAGGTCAGTTCTTGTTCTGTTGAAAGCGCAAGTGACAGGGTAGCGGATCGACGAGACGCGGACGGATTCCCGTCACACGGTAGCTGGTCGTGTGGCCAATCAACCAAACAGAAGACAGTGTGAAGACAGTATGAAGAAGTTGTTTTGCCTTGGAACGACCGGTGTCGGTGATTGTTTCCTCCTGTATAAACGATGTGTTTTGTGGGACGGAACAAAGCAAGTAGGTAAGCTCAGAAGAAAGAATAAAGGGGATAAGGTATGGTAAAATTAAGCTCACCGAAGAAAAGTGTAGAGCCTAAATAGACCCGGGGGTGGATCCAAATTGATGCCCAGTGGGTTTGAAAGTCAAAATCAAACAAAGAATCGGACTGGTCTAGGCGGAGGCATCTGAGAGCCGATCGACATACGTGAGAGAAGCTCGAAAATTGCCATAAGATAATGTGGTATCTGGGGAAGGTGGCGAAAACGTAAGATGCACTAAAATGGGTTAGATAGCGATGAAGCATTGGTACTCTGCAATAGGTGGTCCGCGGACAGGGCACAAAACTCACTGTTAAACTGGGAGCGAGTAGTGCAAGACGTGGAGGGTGGATCAGATGACAAATATGATTTGGAAGGATTGGATACGGTGGATGTTGGGCACAGATGTAGAGGGAATGGAAGCATATCATGACGGTCGGCGGGAACATAGCGGGTGAAGTGGCCGGCTAGGAACTGCAGGAAGCACAGCGAATGCATATATACATATATATATATATATGCATATATAAGAGAAGCAAGGGCTGTAACATGGAGCCCTGGAAATAATATCAGTGACTCGAAGGGGCAGAAAAGGTTAGGTCTTGTGGTATAAAATTACCATAGAATAAAACTGGGGAGTCTTCTTTTAGACAGGTGAATATGGCGGACAGACGGAGAAGAAGGAAGAGAGAGAAAAGAATGCGGAAGCACGGAAATGATGACGTCTGCAAAAAACATTTCGTAATGGAGGGAAGAAGAAGGAAAGGATCAAAGAGAACAGGTAAAAATGAATCTAATGATCTGTTTATTGTGGGTGAGAAATGTGGTGACGGTCGACAGTGGGAGAGGTGTCAATAAATGGACTTACATTATTAGGCGAGAAGATGATGGCGATGGCAATGGCTGGGAAGCGCAGAGCAGATAAATATACAAAGTGGAGAAAGGTACCTGCGAGGTGGGGCTCTCTGTAATGCAGAGATGCAGCAGCTGTGACGGCGAGCATTGCGGGAGACAAGCAAGCAAAAGAAGTACCGGAGGAATCCGGCAATGGCAGATCAAACGGATTGAAACCGTGAGTAAAAAGCATGACGTACCGATGATTTTACATTGAATGGAACACAAAAAAGGAGAACGGCCTTTCGGGTCAAGCCGGGCTTACTCGCTCTAAATATCTCAGCCTTGACTCCGTGATAGCTACTCCGTCCATGCTTCACAGTTATGCCTCTAGCTTACCCCACTTATTCCGTGCAGCATGTGCTACACGGTATCGTTTAAATACTTCCGCTGGCTGGCAGATAACTTGGTTGTCGTGCTTCATGTTCTCATCCAAGTTTGAAGTTCCAGTATTTCTCGTTCCTTGCCCCAGGTTGGCTTCGTACTTGTGCTACCATGGTGATCCCGCCGGTGACCGCTTTCCACGGGCTCTTGTGAAAGCAGGACCACTATAGTTCCACTCAGCTTTGTGGTCAGCCGTTGGCGTTACCCTAAAAAATTGGGGTGAGACGTCATATAGTTGGAGCAGTATACTCAGCGTCAAAAATGGGCAAAGTCAAATAAAGAAAAACAAACTTCTAAGTGACGTGCTAAATATCAGAATGATAGGTCATAGGAAAATCAAAGTAGGCTGTAAAGTTAAAAATCAGGGAGCTGGGATAATGTTTTGCGGGCTGAAGTTCCTCAAGATGGAGAAAAGCAGATATAGCCACCCCATCGTCGATAGGTCTAAACATGCTTGCGTAGAATAATGCGACGACCGTTCATAGAAACATATAGTTAAGAAGGCAGGGCCAGCAAATTTGGGGTTTAGCCAACTGTGAGCTATGATGCTTGGCCATGGCAGACAAGTTAGAGTTATCTGTCTCACGATAAAGAAATGAAATGACACGTATTGATCAAACAAGAGAAAGGTTTATTGGCTTGGATACCAGGAACAACTGGCTTCCAGGGTGAATTAAAGTCCGACATCATTATGGCTGGAAGCACAGTCGTTGGATCGCGACGAAGATTGACGAAGAAGTGAACTGCGCGCGTGGAGACTTGTCAGATCCACTGTAGAGCAAATAAATACTACGGACACGAATGGATTAATTTCTCGCAGCTTAGAAAGTGCCGTGTTTGGGAAAATAGTACTAAGATGCAGTTTGGCTTTTATACCAGCTCAGGGCTAGAGGTGGATGGGGACCGATTTGTGGCGAATGCATCATTCAGTAAAGGAGATTAAGCTAGGGCTCAGTAAAGGAGAAAAGTAACGGGTGGCCTGCCTGAATAAGCAAGGGAAAACAACGGCCAGCTGTTAGTAAAAGTGCGACCTAAACAACATGGGAGAAGTCTGTGTGAATTAACACAATCATTACGGAATAAAACTAGATGGAAAGGGGATGGAACACTCGAGTAAGGTCAAGTGAAGCGTAGCAGAAAAAATACTGGTCACACAGCCGAGCGGAAGGTGAACAAAAACCCTAAAATAACGGAAGGTATTTAGGTGGAATAGTAATAGAATAGTTAGGTTAAGCAACGGTGATGTCAGTGGGAAATGAAGATGAAAATAAAACTATGATCCAGGAAAGTATGAGCTAATGAAATTCTAAAATCAGGTCTAGGGTGGGGTTGGTTTGAGGGAAGGGAACAGTCTACATAACAGAGTGTTTAGGGGGACTAGTTTTTCAGCCGGTGGAGCAACAAGGGCTCTAGATTGAGAGTTGTTGTGGCTCTTTTGTGGGTCTACTCCAGTTAGTCCTTCGGTTAAGCATCTCTGGATTTTTTCTAGTGGTCCTGTCAGATTCAGACACGCGGCAGTAGGTCTGCCGGCCACACTGGAGTAAGGGTCTGGTATGTGGTTTAACAATGTGCACCGTACTTCCAGAAAGTTCCAAGGGTTGGAAAATAAAACAGATGTTACTCTTGGCCTCTAAGGTTTCAGCCACTGCACGATGGGAAAAATTCAGAGAGGCCGAGTTGCAAATATCAACATTGCAAGCCGTGGAGCAACATGCGATTGACAGTCCAGCGACGACTAAAGAACCTGGAGGCATGAGACACCCATAATTTGGTACCTCAAGTTCATTAAGAGAAGTTGATCCATCGAGAAGCAACCCACTGGAAAATGGCGAAAAAACCAACAAAAATAACTCCCGGTTCGGTAATAATATCACCGGGCTTAACAAAGCAAGCTGTTTTGATGTCACCAGCGAGAAGAAAGGGAAAACCAAGGAAAACTTGGTTAATCTTATCGTTGGTATACTTGAGGGAGAGTGAAAAATCCAGTATGCTACCCTGCACAACGTTACAAAGGACTGGTTTGAGGCTAGAAGTAAGCCCATCAGTAGGGAAAACCAAAGACTTTGGGATAATAAGGAACACGAGAAGGGGGTGAGTAATTCAGAGGGAAAGTCCCTTCCCGATGATTCGTAGACAAGCATGACCTCAGAGGTTTTGGACATATCATGGTAAACAACAGCAGGAGCCACACCTCCTTCTGCTTGTCTGGCAAGAATATCTGGAAAATCTATTTGGGTGGTATCAGAAGGGCATGATTTAAGAAATCCGTGCTGCGTAGTGCGGTATGCGGTCTTATAGTGATCAGCCAGTAACACCCCATCTATCTCTCGTTTGACTGCATGTTCTGTGTACTAGGCAACTGCTGGCTCTACTTCCGACACAATTCACCGTCACAAGCCTGCATGTGGTCTCTGCACTCAGGCCCGGCTAGAATAAATGCTGTTGACTTTTCACGGGCTTTTCTCGCCGACCTCTTTGAAGAACGCCATGGTGGTGGCTAGGGGAGTGTGATCCTTATAATTAGTGAGTCCGTTTCAACTACCGTTTTAAATAATTCCATCGAACTAAACCAGCAATGTCACATCTACTGTAGATTTTCTTTCGTCGGTGGTATACTTCTCCTGAAATTGGTTACATCTTATCAGTTATGTGTAAATACTGCGACTGAAAACCTCAAACTGCATACACTTTGTTTTTAAGGGCACAATCTCTTTTCTTTTCGGTCGTCATTGTCGCTGCAGTCAACTTTCTTTTCAATTATTTCACTTATTCGCCCGTCAGGCTAAGCCAACAATTTTGGCCTCTAGCCCAGTTTGCTTCCATGACAAACACATCCTTCACTAGGAGGGCTGAGCATAAGTTTGATTATGAACCGGAGTGCCGTGCAAGCACAAGAAAACCCCAGAATATCCGCTTGTTTTAATCTCCATTCCACGTTTCCGCATCCAGAACTCTCACATATCTAGCCAATGATCCAGGGTCAATAAATTGCTCTCAGAAATCCCGAACAAAATGCACTCCCCTATCATGGATATCGTTATGAACCCATCGAAGAACATTCCGTGAGATACACTCCAGGAAGCTCTCCTGAAGCGCGTGGAAACGTCCAAAGGGAGGCATATTTAGGATGTTCTCTCCGAAGTCTAGCTGGGCGATATGATTCTCTCAAAGTTGCTGTGGGAAATCTGTTCATTATAATGTACGACTTCCGTGGGTGATGCAGGCCCGCGTCATCTGTGGACCCAACGACTCCCACTGTATGCTCAAGGCGTAAAAACGAGAGGCCATGTAAGTGCGCAGAGGCTGCAGACGGGAGCCTGGGGCACACAAATGCATCTGTCCCACAGTACCTCGCTTCTTCCAACTAGAAGGCTGCAAGGCGAGATGCTGCCGCCAGCCGTACGTCGACTGCCACCCACCACAAAGTATCCACTTAAGGCCCAGGCACTCAGAATTCGGGCCCAGGGGTCCGCGTTTTGATGAAGGTGGTTGAACAGCAACGGTGCACTTTCAATATCTTCCAAAATTCAAGATCTACCAGTCGCCATTTAGCAACCTGTGTCTTTAAGATAGGTTACGATCCAGCAAGAGTTACTTCCACCGCCGTTTCGGACATCGGGCCCAAAGCTGCCATAAGCCCTGTACTTTCCTCTCTAGGCAAGCACCAGTTCATTCTAAGCTTGGATTTTTTGGAAACTCATGGTTTAGTGGTCCATCCCGGCAGATGGCAGATGGCAGATGGAGTTGCGTCGACTTCCGCTGTCGGCTTCCTGGCTCACGCTCAGTCACTAGCAATCGTCATGCCAAAGCCCAGGTCCGAACCAGAACTTGGCGGCCTGTTCAGCCAGTAATCTGGTTTTGTCCATTTAAGCACTGAAGTGCCCCCAAACACCACTGACGCGACCTATGACGTCGTCATACAAAAAACCCTGGACCACGAGCGGCCTGGTAGGTTAGCCCCAGAAAGGCTCCATGTTGCCCAGTCCGAGTTCCAACGTATGCTGAGCCCGGGAATTATCTGGCCCTCCAACAGTCGGAGGCATTGGCTCAACACGTGGTCCCAAAGTGGCCGGATGACCTTGGACCTTACGGAGGTCATCGCCCACTCAAACAGTTGACCATGTCCGACCGATATCCTGTTCCGCACATCAAGAAACTCACAGCTGGGTTAGTTGGTAAGATAATTTTAAGTCAGTTAGATTTGGAGCGGGCATGTGCCTGAATAGCAGTGGTGAATACAGGTACCCCCAAAACGACGGCGGCGATTACTTCCGGGCTTTTCGAGTTTCCACAATTGTCGTGCCGGGTGCAGTACAAACGTCTCAGCACTCTACGGACTTGGTACGCAGTGAGTTGGTTTTTGCGTTTGCTTATCTTGACCACAACCCGGTTGCCGGCTTGTCTGAAGCAGAATATCTAGGGTATCTACACACACTTCTCGACCGCCTATGTCAGCACGGGATAGCGTTCACTGCAGAAAGGTCCGTAGCGGTAGTGGACGCCACGGAACTCCTAGGCCACAAGGTTACATCCACATGAATCACACCCTTGCAAGATAAGGTGCAGCCTATCCTGGACTGCCCAGAACCCATGTCATTGAAGCACCCACGGTGGTTCGACGGCATGGCCAACGTTCACCTGCGATTCGTTTCGCGGTGCATCCAGTTGATGAAGACGATCATACTTTCGTTGAAGGCAAAACGAGACCGCCGGTTTGCACAGAAACCGCACGAGACGCACTTTCTATGGTAAAGCAGGCCATCAGCAACATGGCCCCGGTATCCCACCTTAAGCCAACGGCCCTAGTTGCTTTAGTCACGGAATAATCTGACGGAGTTGTAGGCGCAGCGCTGTAACTATATTTAGTAGACAAATGGCAACCCGTCATACCTCTCTCCAAAAAACTACAACAGGCCGAGTCTAAGTATAGCACTTTTGACCGCGAACTCTCTGCCATCTACCGGGGCATCCGTCACTTTGGGCATACTTTACAGAGCAGCGAATTCGCGGTCTGCACGGACAATAAACAAATCACCTATGCTTTTTTGTGCAACCACGGACGGATACTCCCTGGAGAATGTATACGTCTGGTTTACATCACTCAAATCACGAGTGGTGTACAGCACACCTCAGGTGCCCACAGTCTTGTCGCGGATGCACTACTCTGAATTCACAACCTGGACCCCTCCACCTCCGGTCCTACCACCTTCTAAGCCGTTGCATCCGCACAAGCAGACGATCCCCAGGTAGAGCGACTCCGAAGCACTTTATCGCTACGGCTCCAGTCGGTTCCTATTCCTTCAGCGGAGGGTCACATAATGTGCTGCATGGTCACAGGCCATCCGAGGTCAGTCAGGAGATCAGCTTTTAGGCGAAAGGTTTTCGAAACCTGGAGCGGTTTGTCCCGTCCAGGTATGAAAGCCTCCACCGAACTCATGGGCAACCAGGATGTTGGGAACAGCATGAACCATGACATCACCGCAGGGGCCCGTACCTACGTCAAGTGCCAGCAACCAAAATCGCACAGACACACTAAAAGTTCATCTTCCGAACTCTCAGCCATCAGAGCTCTTTTTCAGTGCGCTCATGTTGGCCTTCTAGAGCCATTACATCCGTCGAAATGTGGTGTGCGCTTTACTTGCGTAAATCGCTTCTCCAGATGGTCGCGCACCATACCTTGTCTCAACAAAGTAAACCAGACAGCTGCATGTTTTCTTAGATAACCGGGTAGCAGCACTCAATTGTTCAGTCGTGGCTACCGGAGACAGTGGCTCATATTCAGGGAAAGCTTTCAGTAGTCTCCCGCAACGTTTAGGCACTCGTTGCATTTATAACACAGCCTATCCCCCCTTCAGCCCACGGAATGGTAGAACATTTTAAGGTATCAGATCCCAGATCCGTTCGAAGGGTACCGAAAAAACGACGCGCCATGTGATATGTTGAAGGTGCGTTTTATGTTCGGTAATGCAGCGTCATCGGAAAAGATCGTAGCCAGTCGACGTTTCGGCGACCGTGGGTAACCTCTCTCAAGACCAGTTTGCAATCGAATGAGTTTGGGATAACAATCTTAGCTACCGGGTGTCAGACGTTTTGTATGTTGGTGTCTGCGTGTGTGTGTACGTGCACCGTGGGTGTGGGTGGTGGGAGTGGGTTTCTGTTCTCTCGGTGTCGGCGTGGTCATTTAAGGTTAATGAGGTGTTGTGACCTTTGGGACGTTTATACTTCCGTGATGTTCGTGCCGTCCATATGCCTGGAATTTCTGCCCCATCGTTTTGGTTGAGCCATATGGGGTGGGCCGTGATTGAAACCCGGGGCAAACTTAGCAGCTCACAGAAACTTAGTCTGAAGGGAATCATTGCAGCTAGTACTCCCAGGCTGCCACAATGACCTTGATGCCCATTTACGAACCATATCAGCCCAACTCACACTGGACTGTGTGCTTCGACGTTCTGTTGACACGGTGACTTCAAAGGCGATCGTCATTTTTGACTTTGCTGGGTACACCGCCAGGTGAACGCGGTAGAATCTTCACTTGAGCCTTCTTTTGTCCCTCGAACAAAACAGTGCTGTTTACGTACACCAGCAGGCACGGGCCTGTACGCACTTTCCCCTCAGGACAGAGGCCTGAGCCTCTTTGCATCCTGCCTACCTCTACTCCATAGTGTCCAAAGCCGCCCACAGAAAACATCTGTCGTCAATCACACAGGCAGAATGAATAGGATGGCCGTAGATGAACTGAAGCCGGCCCTCTTGGCCTGATTTATTCCAACCGATTTCTTCTTGCTCGTGTCTTCAGGGCCAGTACTCACGCCCACAGCTTTTCACTCGCAGATTAAACCAAAGCCGGTGGCTTAGTTGGTTGGCCGTCCTGACATATCCCCAGCATATAGCTGCCTGCACTGACTTTCAGCCGTGGATTAGTGATTGAAAGACCTGTCACCTTTGCAGATATTGCATTTTTAATCCATAACTAAAAAGAAAACCTTTTATGAATGAACATATTCTCTTATCTTCCACGTTGGTTGCCTCCCACTCAAAGTTTCTTTTCATTCTGTAACCGTCTACCATTTTCCTTATCGCAAACAACCGCGCTGATGTCTTGCTCATCAGCTCTCCCCCGACACCATCACTAAGAGCTCTTAGTTCTGGAGGAAAGTTGCACCTCTTACAAAATACCCGTTTTCCAACGACACAAATCCGGCTGCCCTGTGATACCCATATGCAGCATGTGTGAAACTCTTCAAACGCCGGCCACTGCACCACTTTACTAAGCCGTACCTGTAGTATAAGATTCACTGGAGAGAGTAGGGGAAAAACTCCACTGACGTCATCGCCGTCGGCACCGGAAAATCGTACCTTCCGCGTTAATTCTCCGAGGATTTTTGGTTGGGTAGCTAGCCACGGCGGTTTTCCCTAGTGTCTTACTTCGAGTGTCAACCATCACCTTCCACCGCTTGTACCTGTGCTTTTTTCCTGCGTTTTTCCACTCCCTCCCTGGGGAACCAATATGGTAAATTCGTTTTTAAAGCAAACAAAATGGTTCCAGTCTGTTGTTTATTTTTATTCTCCGGAATAATTCAACCATTTAGGTGCATGCCTACACGCTTCTTTAGTTGTCGCACCTTTCTGTCTGTCGGGTGACCGAACATAATCCACAGACGATAACGCAGGGAATCCGAAAACTTTCGACCTGCGGTCCGAACCCACGAAAGGCCCCAAAGTTACAAGGAGCTTCAGCACTAATTTATTTCGCAGACTCTATCAAGCATGACATACTCATTCTCTTTCCAGTTTCCTAAGTCGAAGCCCTTCTTCAGTACTGTCTCCCGGGGAGACCTCTACCGTGATCAGCCGATCACGCCCCATTTATCACCTGTTGGAATGTACTCTTGGGGCACGCAGCCAACTCACGCGCAAATCGAAGGTAGATGCGGGGTTCTTTATCGTACGGGTGGTGTTAGGCTATGCACGACTGCGAAAGTTTCTGGTAGGTTTAGTCTTGAGGGAGGCTATAGCTTGGAGACAACACCCAGTAAAACCATGGAGCCGTCTTTGACGGGTTTAGTAGCCCGAGATTGGAACAGGATTCTACTAAAATTCGTAGGCAGCCGCGCGCTTCGGGGATTTTCCACATACGAGTAAACGATCCAGAGGACGGACGTTGAGAAAGGAATTCCTTTCGTATACTCTCATGGGTTGCACAGAAATAGAATCCGGCGAAAAAATAACTATAATGAGAAATAAAACAGGTAATAAAAGCAGTTTTGTGGGGCTTAGAGTCATGTTTGTGTGACTGCTTGTGTTTGGCCAAAGCAGCGGCAGGTTGAGGGTGGAGGTCACAAGCTTTTGGACACAGGGCGGTTTGGTGTGGGCGACCGGTAGCGCCTCAATTATCTTTGGTCGGTGTTCGTCGCCACTGTGAAGCCAGACCGGGACTGCAGTTTCCGGATCCACCTTGTGACCACTTTCCAACATGTACCTAGCAATGACTGAGGTAGGCATACATGATGTGGTCGAATATTTTAGGCTAAGCTGAACCATCGCTTTACTTACATATATACTGGAACGAGTCCAACATTTCAAGTTAGCAGCAACTGGTCCGTTTTACCTACGTATACCTTCTTGCAGCTGCAAGAGAAGGCGTGAAGGCGGTGGGAGGTAGATTTGGCTGAATGACGATATGTGAATGGGGGGGGGGAGACGCCGTGTGAATGATTGAAAACGGAGGGCGACTGCACAGTATATTCAATATATTGAATCTATGATGCGTTGAGTATTGAGCCATGTCACAGGTTCTTCTTGTACGAAAGCAGTACGTAGATCTCCTTTTGGGCACCCAAGGAACATACGACTGGGTCTGGTTTCTTGTCTGGCTGTGACAACGGCAGTATGTGTCAAGATACCCCTAATCACATAATGTGGCCCCTATAGTTGTCCCCTTGTCTGGTAGAGTGTCTTCTGTACAGGTTGATCTTGCCCCGAATAACACAGTTCGGACCAGAACCCTTTTACCTTCTCTCGGTGGGAAGAATTTGAAGCGGGGTATTGTCCAGGCCAAGTCCCCTTACGGGAAACGGATCGCTGAATAGACTTTTTTCTTCCCCGAGTTAATATAACATCGAGGGAGCGTAGCACCTTTACTTGTTCCAACTCACACACGAACTTTACGTCCCGATGTGCCCCACTGAATTGCTCCAGTAACTCTTCGGTATCTTCTACATGATTCGTCGCAATGGACATATAGTCTGAGTATCCCCTGCAAGGAATTGTTTTATTTTATCACCGTTTCCAGTCGTATTTCGATCATACCCATGGAAACATCAGCCAAAACAGGGCCCAGTGAATTGCCCATCGCAGCTCCATCAATTTATCTGAGGGTTGTCCCTGGAAACTGGAATGTCACCTTCACTGTGCATAATTACGTACTCGGCGTAAGCGACCTCTTGGAATGTACGAAAAGAAATTTTCTTTTCTGAATAGTTTATCCAAGTTCATCACAGGATTCAGAAGTATCGATTTCTACAACTGTTTCCACATATACGCCAATTGCCTAAAAGCTGCAACTCCCCATTAGATTTTGCATTATTCACAGCACACTTTGGTGAAGATGTCTGAATACTTTTGATTGTACCTTGATTCGTCGAAAGTTTCACACCATGCAAATGATTTCTGAATCCGCCCTTTTGACTGCTTTTGACTGAGCTTTGTCATACCTTTGTTCCCGTTTTATGTTGGCTTCAGCTACATGCTTGAGGTTTGCGTACATTTCTTGTTTATGCCTTGTCGTTGTGGTACCGTAGAATACTTAGATTAACCTTGTTCCTCTTTGGGATCCGTTTATTTGGACATGCGTCATCCCCTTTCGTAACAGATACTTAGACTGTATGGTGCCGAGACATCGGGTTCTGAATTTATGTTTTCTTTGGGATGCCGGCTGAGTTGGCTAGCCGCTACGGGCAGTGCTTCCCAATATCTGGGATCGCTCGGCTCACTGGGGTCGACCTTTCATATTCTAGACCCGCTACACTGGGTCTCCAGCTAGCCCGTCTGGCACCCCAACCTACTTTAATCTGTTCGTTGATAATGGTCCAAAATTATGATTAGTTTCCCCTGTCTCTTTAAGACACTGTGCCGTTCAGTAAAATTAGTCCACGGCTTCATTTTTTCCTTGTTGAGTATTTACGAATTTGGGATGAACTTTCAACACATATCAGCCCATTAAACCCCACTAATTAGGAATAAAGGAGGATCCAGTCTGACTACTTGGTGTAGCGGTCCTCGCATCCATTATTGATCTGTTTGTTTCGGAGGACCAGGGGGTATAAACTTATCATGGCTACTGACAAGACTTTATAAGGCACTGGGCCAGTAGACATTTATGGTTACCACAAAAATTGTAAGGGACCTTCTAGCCGCCTGCTCTTCGGCCCACATGATAATCACTAAAAATTGCAACTATACCCATAGCCACAGTGCTTTTTCCTCGCCCGTCCCATGTACCAGGCTCTCTGCTGGCCTTAAGCTTTTCCACTTTGGAACACACTTCCAGCTACAAAAAAATGCTTCTTCTCCTTACGTCAGTCCTAGTATACTGTAAACAAATGTTTTACTAAGATAGCTGCAGCACAACTGAGCAACGGCAATGCAGCCATCGAAGGCGGTCTCTAAATCTAGTATTATTCCTACAAATGGCTGGGATCGCATTTCAGCCGTTACATTATCTGTTCTTTTATCATTGTTCTTGTGCTGCACGTAGCCCTTTTTATCTGTGCGAGTATGTGTTGCAGTGAACAGGAATTCCATCGACCAGTCTCAGGCTATAAAATAGCTTGCCGGTACTTGCAGCTATTTTTTCCTTGAGATCCCTGTCTGTGCCCCTGAATTCACAGATAGAGCATGTTCTCGTGGCTCATTTACGGGCATCCTCGCTTGTGGTTGTTTCCTACTACGGGAATGATTACCAGTGAGACGCCGTTAACAATAAAACTAGGACACTGGCATAAAACGCGAAAAAACCTTACTGTTTTGCCTTCCAAGCCCACTTACCTTGTCATATGCGACCCATGTCTCCGAACAACAGCACTGCTACTGAATGACCGGTGTGGTTGACCTACATTCCACTGCGGCTTGTCACATGCGGCCTATCTTTCGGCCGGGCGTGCGAGCTGTGACCACCCACCAAAATTAGCTCTGCCTTCTCTAACAGCCAGATATCTGACTGCGATTAAACTACAAAATAAACGTCTAGAAATATGGATCACCCATGGCGCGCCATGAACTGGCTGCTAATAGATGTGTGTGGATACCCCCCTGTTTGAATGAAGCCCCGGTGTCCTTTACCAGGGGCAATGGATGCGGACCGTCGAAGTTAGCTTCTCCTTTAATACCTCAGCCTTATCCGGAGCTCTCTCTCGCCACCGACTCTGAACTGGTTCCTGCACCGATGTGTTTCTATCGCAGAATGCCAATATGAAATTTTGACATAGGAAAACAAACTAGTTAATCGACACATCATAGTGACACTCTGGCTATATTTAGATACACCCTTTCGAATACCAGGGCCACTGAAGTCTAAGAATAGTCATCCTTTAGGCTTTTTTCTGAGTCCAGTTTTCTCAGGTACATCACCGGTACTCTGAAAGGTCTTTGTCAAGTTAGCATACATAAGTTCGAAAACCAGGTCCCCAAAAGAAGTACTGCTGTTACCATTTCACCTTCTGATGCTGAATCGCGGACTCTTCTATATATCCTCCATTCCTTAGGTTTGAGGAATCCCATCGCTCTTACCATCATCCAAAGCCGGCGCAGTGGCTAGACGGTCGATTTTATTTCATTGTTACCCATATTCTGGAGGTTTGACATCATATTCTTGCTCAGCTATGTACGTTCGACTTGAACCGTCTTCATATGAACCTCGTAATATGAACTACCGAGAGATGTTTCTAGTAAGTTATCCAGTATCTCACTAAAGTATTGGAAGTCCCATCTGCGTAAGCCTCTCCAATAGGAAACCGTGAGACCACTTTACAATATCAAAAACCACGTAAAAATACGATCCATCATTCACTGTACCCTCTCTGTCATCTCCAGCCAGGATATTATCGGCACTTGTAGAGGGTTTCGCAAAAGCATTACTTTTTATATATCAATCAGATCATTTCTTTTCCTAAGCTCACCTATGTAAAACACGGCTCGTTCGAAGGTCCGGACCCCAACTGGCATTAAGACGGGTTCGCTAATAAGCAACTCTCACTGCGGAGAGAGACACAGATCGTCAGGACCTGTGCTCGAAACTTGAAAAATGAACACTTTCTGTTTTCATACACAGCGCTAAAATATCCAGGAGGGGGTTGTTTGAATCGACCACCGGCCCTCTTCTTGTAACTGTGCTGTTCGTCACGCACACCGAAACGGTCCGCTTATTTGTGGCAACATGAAAATGGTGGTTTATCGCGAGCAGCAATTTCCGCGGAAAAATTTGTAATGTAATGTTACTTTGTTTTTGATTATCTGTTTCCTTCACCTTAGGCTTATAACCCAAAAGGTAACCAGCCGGGCTTGGCCTAGTTTTGGAGTCGGCTACAGCTAGGCTAGGACCGGGTTCACAATGGGGAACCGGCTGGGTTCCCAGCGGGTGAATTTATTTACTAACCAGCTGGGCTTCGGCTGGGTTCTTTATTGGATTCCCTTAGCTTACTGTTCTTGCCAGTTTTATTGATAAGAGAAGCAAACTGGCTTGCTATTTGTTAATGACAAAGCTGATGTCAGTTTTTTCTTTTTCGTGTCTTATTTTTTCACACATATGGCAGAGACTGAAGGGAGATTAACTGTGTCATCAGGGGTGAGTAATTCATGGGGAAAATATTCACGTACAAATAATCACTCATATATACGTGTATATATTCAAATACATACCAATTTATTTACTTTGGAAGCAAAATTATGGTGTTCCGACTCAAATTATACATTAGCTATGCCCAACAGTTGGCAAACTCAATGCTAAAAGTAGTTCGTCTCTTTAAGTCCATCCACTTTGAAGGGTAAAAGTATACCGCTAATTGTTAGCGAAGGCGTAGAACAAGTGCTTTGTGATGAAGAATGTTTTCCACAGTCTGCCTACGTCGGCCACGCTGAGAGTAATAGTATTATTGTGTTTTTGAGGCAGGAAAGCATTATTCTGCAGTTTTTAGCACTGATCTTTGATGATTCGGCACTGAAGTGGGAAGTTCAGAATGGGTTTACTTCCACTCTTTGATGAACTTCAGCAGAGGCTCATCCAACACTTAATTCGATTTTTACCCTGCAGGGAAAACCACTTCTTCCAAAAGACATAATGACCAACAGTGTCGGGTATGATGGCTTATCGTGGGTTGGTTTGTAAAAGAAAGAGAATTCTGAGAAGCGAGGAAGCATTGAAGGTGATGTTCGCGCAACAGTCTCAGAATTATCACAAAATTATATCACGTAAGCATCTTTTCCTGCCTATATTATTAATCGCTGACTAGAGTATAACAGTTGGGTCAGTTTGTACACAAACTAAGGCATTTGTATTACTGCCACGCAGCCAACAAACTTCTGAAATATAAAGACTGATATGAACGGGGCTGACCAATCTTAACTCACTGAAACCTTATATTTTGTCATCTCTACTCTTCCTGAATGTAAAGCGAACGATACCACCAATTTATGCCGCCTACAATCTGCACGTAATAAGAACAGTGAATTTCTTTTTTTCCTTTTCCAAAGATAAATAGAACTGCGCTTGAAGACGTGAATACGATTTGGTATTTGTAAACAGCAAATTGTCAACAAACCTCGCTTTTTACCTATAAAGCGGGCACTAATTTTGGCCGGTATCTTCATGTTATATATCAAAGTAGGATGTAGACGTTTTATGGAATTTAGGGACGCACAAAATCGGTGGGTGAGGAACTGTTTGGTGCAATATTGCGAACAAGGGTAACATGCGCGAGGAACTTATATGGGAACCCAGCCCGAGCCCGTTCCGAAGCCAGCCAAAACCAGGTCGACTTGCAGCCAGGTTTACGGCTGGGTTGATCCGGCCAAAGCCCGGCCGATGACCGACCGCTCCTCTGTAGCAGGCTCGGTTCAAGCACGACTGGAGCCAACTCTCAGCCCGTTTGCTCGCTCTGGGCTTTATCCAAAGCCTTTGGAGTCCTGGCCGGGTTTGTTGTTTGAGCATGTCTACTGGGCCGTCAGTCATCGTTATTCTCATATGGTTCGGTGACTTGACAGAGAAGTTCTCCATTTTAAATTAATTTGTCTTTTTTGGCGTCCTTCATCACTTAAAAAATTGTCTCCATTACAAAGCCAATCAGAGCCTTTGCTCTCGAACCTGCTCAAACGTTACCTTTTTACATTCAGCGCAACCAATCAGTGACAATCAGAAGTGCATCATTTTTTAATTCAAGTCGCCTTTACGCCCGTCAACTTCTGTTCCATCTTCAGCTACACATGCCCTACTGACTTAAATACTTTTTCGCCGTAAACATCGTGCCGTAGTATGCTCCTCAAGTTCTCACTTTCCTCTGACATACATTGCCTTCTAAATATCCACTTGATTTTTCAGTCGTTTCCGCCACCTCTGTTTGGTTTATTTATGTATTCAGATCACCCTCCCAATCTTGCTAGGTTCCTGAAGATTCATCCATTCAACCATGAAGTATAACTTTGCTCAGCTATCATTTATCGGTCCATTCAAAGTTTCAGGTACTACATGTTCTGCATCCAACTGGCTGATCTAGTTACCCCAAACGACTAGCTTGTGCTATTTGATCATGCACCTGGGTATGCCCCAGGCTTTCCAAAAATAATTCATTATTGAAATCACCATCATTATCCAAGCTTTCTTTGTTCCTTTACTGTTCCGCTCAAGTTCAACCTACGTGTTGGGCAGAGTTTCTTTGGAGTTTTTTGCTAGAGATGCTGCTTGTACCCTCAGCTGTTACATGTACGTAAGCTAAACCTTTACGGAACTTTCTTTGTTACTATCTGCAGCTTTTATATGATCCTGCAAGTTCTTTTGGCCACTCGCTGTGAATAATTCCGGAACATAACAAAAAATCCCGCGACATTTTTCCAATAATCGTACTATGTATGCCACCCGTAAATACCGCCCGAGGATCAGGGTTAAGAAATCACCAACAAAGATTTAACGATGCTCTGTGTCATTGGTGTACACAGTGGAGGATGTTTGCTATGCTGCTCATGTTTGTCAAGATGCTAGGGACATTTCAACAAGACTCACGATCTTGGCTGACAAAACAGTCAAGTTTAATCCGTTATTAAGCCTGGTGGACCCAACAGAAAGCCATAAGAAACCGCAATTTGGATCTGCTGCTGACTTTCTTGATTCCCTTTCCACTGACATCTTAAGGTGCACTTAATATAGAAAAATGCATTCGCTTTCATTCTCCCGAGTGGAACAACAATATCACAACCAAAGTCCATTCCGTTTGGGTTTGCTGGGATGAAACACCATCCACGTACAAGCTCAAGGCCAGACAAACGTTCACTGCTCCGCAAGTCTTATTCTCTTCCAGCTCTCTTCCGATCAAAAGGCAAGGAAACTCATCACAAGGCCATACTTGCCTTCTTTTGCCACGGCATAAAAGTTGCTCAGTAGCACGGCTGACAGGACTGTCCTTTAGAAGAAAGCGTCTGAAGCAACCGCCTGACCAGCATAGTCCAACCACATCCCGCCAACCGGTCTTCGGCAGGGAACAGCCCCACTGATGCAGTCTCCATCCCGCCGCCCCGTGTCCTTCGCACTAGATAATGCATCATTGGAGCTCAATATTTTGCTCTAGTCTGGTCCCTCGTCAGCATCCAGCTAGTAGCAGGCACAATTTGTGGCTGCTGTAACACGTTTGAGCAATGCGTAGCCAAATCGCAACGGATCCCGAAATCAAAAGGCGATTATCCGTGATATTCTACGATACTAGATAATTACAATAAACAATGACATAAACAATATACAAACCTCAATAATACGATCACAAAGACTCAACAATGAGAAACCGAATTGCAGCGTGTGAGCAAGGAGCACGTGCGTCACGCGGGTCCAGAACAAGGAAATGACCAAATAGCGCTCTGGGCGCGAACAAACAACGATTGGTACATAAAAACTAACAGTTCGTAAAGACACGGCAATAGTGTTAGCAGGTGAGTGAATTTAAGAAAAACACTGAATCGCAAAGGTTTTAGGGGGATTTCCCACGACCGGTCGTTACACCGCTCACCAAAATCCTCTCAAATCCCTAGCAGAGTCAAGGGTTTGGTACAAAAGTACTGATTCTTCCTAACTACCTGGGCCCTGCTGTCAGTGCGCGAGCCTTATGCTCGTCGTCAACGTTCTACTCATGGTCGCACCTAATCCGTTGGCTACATAGGCGCGAGGCTAGTCTACATTCTATCCCCTTTGTTACGGTCTTGTTCTGTATTTTGGCGTTGTCCAGGCGATTCTACCATTTCTGTAACTCCTTATGAGCTCCAACGGAGTTTGAGCCATTGTCTGAGTATATGTTCTTTCGATGAACCTTCGAAAGGCCATTAGAAATGAATCGGTGGTCATGTTATGCTCTACCTCGAGATGGACTGCTCCGGATTGTAAACATGTTATCAGGCATTCATACCTCTTTTGGGCGCTCCTTTGCTGTCGTACAGGTAACGGGCCAAAGCAGTCGACGCCAACTTCCACGAACGGGCACCATCCCGGTTGAACTCTTATGGCTGGAAGGGGGCCATCATTTGTCGGCCTGCTACCGCTCTCCGGCGACGACAAGTGATGCAGTTGCCTATGACTCGCTTGACAGTCACTGGTCCCTTTGTCACCCATAATAGTCGACGTATATTGTTCAATAATCGATTCAAACTTACGTGTCCCTCTTCTCGATGTACATGGTCTATCAGGCATCTCGTTTTGCAGTGGTCACCATTGATTATTATGAGGTGTTTTGTTTCGTACTCTAGATTTGAATTCGTCAGCCGCCCTCCAACTCTCAGTAGTCCGTTGGTTCGCATGGGATTTAGTCCTCAGATACTGCTGTTTAACAGCCTGCTTCCTTTGGTGTTATCATCTATCCTTGGTAGCTTGCGGGCCTCGAAAGGGGAAAGCGTCTAGTTGCAGTAGGCATAGAACGTCGAGTTCGGCTTGATTCAGCTCGCCCGGGAGTATCGTCCTCACATTCAATGTGTTTCGTGGTCTTGCGCCTTTCATAATCAATAAGAGTACCGTGTATCGTGTCCACCAGACCACGGTTCTTAAAATTTTGTCCAGTTGGGAAACTAGCACAGTTTTTCTATTAGGCTTACGCTTCCCGGGAAGTTTGTAGCTAGTATCAGTCTTTTAGTCTCGATATCGCTATCATCAGCCCTAGGCATCAATAGCGTTGGCCACATCTCTTTGGCTGCAGTTAGGAAGTCCGGTCCCATTGTCCACACTCGCAATCTTCCAAGTGTTTTCAGGCCACTTGAGCAGAAGTCGGTCGGGTTACTGGCGGATTGTACATAGTGCCATTGCTCGGTTTTAGTCGACTCGTGGATTGTAGTGGGTCAGTTGGCCACGAAAGTGTTAAAACGAGTTTTATCGTTGTTTATGTTTTGAAGTACCGTGGCTGAGTCCGTCGGAAAGTTTGGTTCCAAGTTCATCCGATCGAAGCATCCACTAAACAGCTTCGCGGCTTTCACGGCCAGTACTGCTGCCGTCAGTTCCAGCCTTGGAATGGACACCATTGTTAGTGCAGCCACTCTCGCCTTTGCGAATAGTATCTGGCTGTGCCGCCCACCATTTGCGTCCACCCAGCAGCCGTAAGTCACTATCCCGTAGCCTATTTCTGATGCACCGGAAAATAAGTGGAGATGGGCGTCGTTTGTGCGCCTGATCCCTGTCAAGCATCTTTGTACTTTGATCTCACCAAGTTGCTGCAGGCTGTGCAGCCAGTCGCGCTACCGCTTATCGTCTTCATCCTGGAGAGGTTCGTCCCAACCCGTCCCTCTTTGGCACAACGATTGCAGCAAGCACTTTCCCGGTAACAACCATGGCGAAACGAATCCTAGGGGGTCATAGAGGCTTGAGGCTGATGATAGGATTCTTTTCCGTGCGACTGGTCATTTGGGTAGGTCTAGAGTAAACATGAGTTCGTCACCTCGTGGTTTCCACTGAAGGCCAAGCGTGCGCTCCGTTCGTGAAGAGGATCCCAAAAGCTGTGCCGTACACTCCATTTTCTCGGACTTTGGGATAACCTTCAGTACCTCTTAGCTGTTTGAAGTCCATTTAGTGAGGTTGAATCCTCCGGCCTTCCGAGTGGCGATTAGTTCGGTCATACGGAGAATAGCAGTATTTGGGTCGTCGAAGGAACACAGAACATCGTCCACGTAGAAGTGGTCCATTGCTCTTTCTAGCAAATTGCAGGTGCCGCCGAAACGCTTGAGGGTTTCCCGGAGGGCAAAACTAGCACAGAAGGGGGATGATACCGTCCCAAAGGGATGAACGTTTAGCTTGTACTCGTCAAGTGCGCGATTTGCGTCGTTTTCAGGGGGCCAAAGAAGACGAAAGGCGTCCTTATCTTTAACGGGCATCTTCACTTGTAGAAACATTTCACGTACGTCCACATAGACGGCTATTTTTCCAGGCCGAAAACGAAATAAAACCTCGTCTAGTGGTGTTGTTCAGTGTGGGCCCTGTAGTATATGGTCGTTGAGTGACACACCCTGACATTTCGCAGCACAATCGAAAACCACCCTGACCTTCCCCGGTTTCTGTGGGTTCACGACTGGGTGATGGGGTAGGTACCACCTCAAATTTGCGCTGATAATCCCTGTATCCACTCTTTCTATATAACCCAAGTTGATGTTATGTTGCATGGCTTGCTCGTATTCCATCCTTAATTGTGGTTCTCGAATTAGCCTGGTTTTGAGGAGGCATAATCTCTTCAGAGCCATTTCTCGGCTGTTTGGCATAGGTTTCATGTTGGGTCTCCACGGAACAGGAACCTCGAAACGACCCATTACATACTTGACGTTCTCGGCTACCATTTTCAAAGCCGCCCTATCTTCTCGTGATGGGACATCTCTATCAATGGCCAGGTCGGCGAATTCGGTGTTATGCAGTTGTTGGAATGCCTGTTCAATGTTCACCGTTTCCACCGAAAAGCAGTTGATTTGGATTAGTTTGCCACGTCTTCCATCTGTACTGCCATATAAAGTCCAGCCAAATATAGTGTGTACTGCATAGGGTGCTTAGCGGCTTCCTATTCTTTGATCCAGTACCCAATGCGCTTCCGGTATATCTTAGCCGATCAGCAGATCAATTTCGTTACTCTGCCACTCCTCGATCGTAACCCCGTCAAGATGCGGCCACTGAGTCAGAATCGATTGCACTGACTGAGGTGCTCTCATCGGCAGGCCCCTTATGGTGAATGCTTCTAGATTTTTCGCTCTATCGTTGCTGACCAAGAAAACGAGCTGTAGATGCACTTTGGTCGACTGGATGACTTCGGAGCCACTCATTGTGCTCACCGCCAATGAAGATTGATTCCTCCTGATCCCATATCTCTCTGCGAACTCCTTCCTTACTAGCGTGGTATCCGAGACACTATCTACGAAGGCCAAAGCTTTGACCACCCCAGTTGGGGTCACTACTTCCACGGCAATTACGCCTAAACGTACCTGTTTATTGGCAGACCGCGACGTTGAACAAATAAGACTGGGCTTGGTACTTGCCTCGGGTAAGGTTACCCTCGCCTGGTGCAGCAGTAGATGGTTTCTACCCGTGCAGCCCTCGTAACCACGTCGGTTCCTTGTCCTACAAGCTGCCGCCCGGTGCGTGGTCCTGAGACAAATAAAACACGATCCTGCCATCCTCGCCATCCCCCACCGTTCGTCTGTTGTGGTGTTGACGAACTTTGGGCATTCTGGTAGCCCATGGCTAGCCCCACAGGATCTGCATTTTGGTTGCTCTATGGCATCGCGCGAAATGGCGTGTGTATTGGTCCAAGGCTGATATTTCGGCTGTTCCCGAGCAAAGGTTCGAACCTGGCTAGTACCAAACTTGTTTGCTCGGTTGCTGTCCCGAATAAGTCGGCCGAACCTGCTGTCGGCTATCTTGGTTTGCCTGTCAAAGTATTCGGTCAGGTCTTCAAAGTTAGCCTCCCTGTCGCTTCGGCTTATCCGTCCCGCTTCTTCCGCCCAACGATCCTGTACTTCGGGGGGGAGGTGATGGACTTTGTTTTCCAGAGTGTGCGTGGCACTTTGGTCAGCCCTGTAACTTAATAGTCAAAGACTATTGAGCAGTTCTGCATCTTATTCACCAGGTCGGCCATTGTATAGACTTTGCCCCTAGTTCTCTTTTCCTCTTCCACCAAGCCCTCTATTAGGTTATGGGCTACATTGAACGGTTGGTCAAACGAGTTCCTTAGAATCTTCCTTGCTTGGGTGTAGCCTTTTTCCGGGTCGAGCGTGGTACACCCGTCGATAGCTTCTCTTGCTCGGCCTCGACAGTAGTGAGTAAGGTAGAGAAGCCTTTTACCAGGGTCGGTTACCTTATTTTCGACGAACGTCTCGAACCGCTTGACAAACTTGCAGTAATGTTCAGATCGCCGGTCGAAAACCGTTAGTTCCACTGTTGGCAAATCGATCGATGGTGTTTTATAGTTAGCGACCGGCGTGGGGTTCCCTATCTTATTGCATCCTGATCTATCGGAAGTGTCGTAGTTGTTGGTCTCTGGTTCACTTTCTTTCTGTATACACTTCTGTTCTGCTTCGTAGGCCTGTTGTCTAGCCGATGGCAGCTGTTGTTCTAGGTCTAGTATTCTCAGCCTATATAGATCAACATCCTTATGATCCATAAGGCCCTCATCAACACATGAACTAGCACTGACAGGACCAGGCGATCTAACATTAGCTAAAGAATCAAATGTACCCAAAACCTCCCCAGAGACTTGCCGTATTACTCCCTGTCCAGAGTCCAATGTTTTCGATCCTTTTCTGGGCATTTTGCGTGTTTTTCCTCGTTCCAAATTGATCTATTGAGTATTGTAACACAAGTTTGAGCAATGCGTAGCCAAATCGCAACGGATCCCGAAATCAAAAGGCGATTATCCGTGATATTCTACGATACTAGATAATTACAATAAACAATGACATAAACAATATACAAACCTCAATAATACGATCACAAAGACTCAACAATGAGAAACCGAATTGCAGCGTGTGAGCAAGGAGCACGTGCGTCACGCGGGTCCAGAACAAGGAAATGACCAAATAGCGCTCTGGGCGCGAACAAACAACGATTGGTACATAAAAACTAACAGTTCGTAAAGACACGGCAATAGTGTAAGCAGGTGAGTGAATTTAAGAAAAACACTGAATCGCAAAGGTTTTAGGGGGATTTCCCACGACCGGTCGTTACAGCGGCCTCCATCTGCGCCCGCTCAGTATCCACCCTCTCACTGCTCCCAACAATGTCACTGTAGACCTGGTGTTAAGCACCTCCTCACCATCGGTCATACTTCCACCAAGCAAGTTGTTTCGTAGGATGTCAGCCACATCTACTCCATCCACCCCATCCAGTGTCGCGGATCAGTCCGTCCCTCTTGGTCCTTATTAGGTCTGACAACGCCTCCGCCGGCCTTACCGGCCAAACATACAGCTCAAAAGCAAGACTCTGACACCGAATACATACATTCAGTGTCAGGACTCATTTATAGAACCCCTCCACCTTGAAGTCCGCAGTCTAACCGCTAACAGACGGGCACGTACCTGGGGTTTCCGGCAGCAACTGTAGCCGTCCACTCAAACCTGCTCCCATATCTGCAGCCCCCAAGGATACGGAAGCTACTAGCTGAAGAATCCAAGCGCCCACCTTACTCGACCTACACACAGATCACCGGTACACCCACTGCATGGTCCGACTGCTGGACGATACTACCCAAATACTACCCGCAGTGACCCAAAGGCCTGCCAAAAGTCATCAGTAAAGGCACAGGAATAAGCTTAAGTTAACTTGTGAGATGGGTCACAAATGTGTCCGTGTTGCCACGTCAACCTCAGCTGTCGACCCGTGCTCAGCAGGTTTTCGCAACGCCAGATATAGTGGTAGCTGCAGTCACCGACCAAAAGCAGCTCCGCTCTCCCTTGAGAGCCAGATATGTGGCTGTGACAGAACCATAACAAATAATGGAACCGTCCAAAAAAGTGTAGATCACTCTTGGAGAGCGATTTGCTGGAGGCCAATAGATGTGCGTCGTGTTACCCCTTGTCTGAAGAAGACCCCAGTGCAGCCTACAGTAAGTGCTGAATGTAGACCCTTAGACTGTGCTTCCCTGAAGAATGTTCCACCCTATCCATCCTCACCTCCCACTGTTCTCGAAACAGTCCTCACACTGGTGTCTTTTCGTTTCGCAGTATGCCATCGACGGTGAAGATATCACAGTAACCGTGCAATCAACATCTCACGAGACTTCCTTGCTTATATCCAAGTATAATTTCAGTATTCCAGCACCGTCGAGTTGGAGGGCAGACGGACTTACTTCCACGTTTCTCTGAATGGTACTAATTTCCCCTAATTCACCAAACCGAAGCCCCAAATAGCTTCCTCTAAAATCTTGCTCTAACTTTCCACAGTCTTCATTCAGTATGGGTTAACCACCATACCAGAAAAGATAGTAACCGATTTAGTGCCATTTCAGGAGAGCACTGGTCCCATTCACTCAAAACTGTTCTTTCAAACCTATCTTACTGCCTCGGGGCTGACCTGCATTCTTCATAAGCAAACGATACTGAGGGTTACCATTTTCAGTTCCTCCAAATTGTAATGCCTTAGATTCTCCAGTACGCGAGCAGTGCCACACCAACTGTCAAACCGAGGATGCTTTGGAATGCATGCACAGTTGCCTACCCGTAGCAGCACAGCTCATTCTCCCGCTAGCGTACGTTACTCAGCCTTTTGAATTAAAACCCGGATCAGAATGTGAAAAAAGTGCAACTGACCGCTCAAATTGAACTTCTTCCTTGTCTTGTTCACATAAACCTAACCAGTTTACTTATAGTTGTCGTCACCTGTTATCGCAAGCCACAGCTGGAACCACGCCTAGACTGCAGGTTCGTCATCGCCCGCTGTCTCAGTCTCAACGATGGATGACAGAGGATTGAACCCTGACTAATGCCGACAGAGAACTGAATGGGACTTTTCACAGCAACCGGGACTGCAATAAAGCCAATCAACACAAAAACCTCCCAGTTTCTCATCGCCAGAATGACTACAGCCTTCTAACACAATGCCTCTCCGGCTGATATCACCATAAGAGTCTACACAAATAACAGTTCACGCTCAATCCACCACTTCACCAGCCAATAACAGCCGTCAGTTTCACCACACCTCGATGATTCATGGAAACATAGACTTTGCCCATCCAGATGAACCATACCCACGGCATGATGCACACTACCAATGACAGTCCCTCCCCGGTTATTCCCCGATCCAACCTGGAGAGATCCGAAATCACGGCTGGAATATGTAACATAAACTTTTTATTCATAAAATGTCGATACTCCATCCGAAAGCTAGGCCGTTTATCCTCCTCACCGACTAACAACGAGACTCAATGAGTCAATATATATATATTTGTCATCGTATCAGCTTAATGAGGCTTAAGCCCAGGCAGAGATCTTCCACTCTGGTATCTGTTGCAAGAATTCATTTTTTCAAGCTGTATCCGGCTTGAAATTGACTCTTCACTAATCCGTGGTCCTTCGGTTGGGCTCTCTTTTGAATAATACAGGTAACCAATCCTGAAATTAAACCCAGCTTTTTATCTAGTGCGGTTCCCTTTACATTCACCAACGTTCCCGAGTGCAATTTCATGCGAGTCTTTTCTTGTCTCCCTGTTTCACAGCTTACTCCGTTTACTGAACCCTGGCAGACCTGTTATTTGGAGTTTACATCATCTTCATGAATTACTGTTCCTTCCATATCCATCGGGGTTTCCGAATATAGTTCAGCATATTTTTTTCAGTTCTACCAGTTCAGAGCTTGCCCTGTTTTCGGAGCTCTAGGGGGCCTCCTTTTTTCATGGCTTGCGTCATTTTGCTCCAGAATGCACATTCAGCACCATGTATTGGCGATCTTTTCGGTATCCCCGCGGAGCGCCATTGCCTAACTCGAACTAGAAACCGGTTCTTGTTTTCCGCGCCAACCATCATTTACTCGATCCATTCGAACCGCTGATAAATACATTTTTCTTTTACCGACTTTTTGACTCCTATTCCAAAATCCCTTATACAGATAACCGTGTTGATTAAAGTTCCACACCATGACCATGCCCTTGCTGGAGCATCTCAACCACGGTCGATAAATGCGCCATCAGCAATATTATTACTAATGCTCTTCCCTGGCCATCAAACAGCTGCTTTGAATGCAGCCGCTCAGCCAAACACCACCCTGAACTTGATCATGCTGGTTACTCAGGTAGCCACCAGTCAACTTGGCCTTCCCTCGGATTACCGTGCGGACTGAGCAATTCGATCTATCGGATTGGCCTTGGTTTAAACCTACATCCAGGCTAGCTGACGCTATATGGAGTACCTTACACCGCTGACCACCGTTATCACAATCCATTTACCCGGGGTGACAATCCATCGTTATAGCCTCACCGGACCACGTGGCGGATTTCTAACGCCATAAACGCCGCACTCTTCCTCAACTTCCATTTTCCGTACTACATCCAAAAGGTTCATGTGTTTTTCTGTGCTGTACCAAAAACACTGACCGGAATCCAGTTCACCCAGTTGAGTTCTCAACTCGCTCTCCCCATTTCGTCATCCAAAGTCAACCTAGCCCTTTTCTCTGCCATCCTAGTCATTCGCTATCTGACATAAAGGACAACGAAGATCAGTGTGAAATAAGGCATCATCTACCGGTAATCAGTGGACATTTGTTTGTTTAGTATTTTATCGCGTATGCTGCGAAGACTATTCTTACCTTCAACTGACTTCCGCTGTCGACTTGGGCCTGCCTTCTCCGAAACTCTTCTGTTTTCTTCCCTCCCCATCACCTCTACATATTTGCTTGTTCGCATCTGCGGTATTCCTTCCCCCTAAATAGACCGTTTCTTCAAAGAAGCCACTTTGAAACTCTCTGCTCTGCGTCCACTGACAATCCATTCTCTTCGACGGCTTACAGCAGTCCCTGTCAAGTATCTGCATTCATAAACACTTTCTTACTAAACCCAGTATCACACAGGTAACTACCTTCAATAAAAATTCCCAGCCGTATTATCACATCCGACTCTTTTGCTTTCATACCGATGGTTTCCCCCACAACCAGTCAGTCGATATTGGAATCAATCTTCTCTGTATGTCACTGACATCCCTGACTGCACTCTGATAACCCCATGAGGGTTTTATTTTTAACCTTGTCATATAGTGATACTCTCGCTCGGCTTCTCGATATTGGTCCTTTAAATATCCCGTTCTTGCAACCTCGATTCCATTCTTGCACCAAAAGCAGCTCCGCCTTCTCTGACAGCCAGATACCTGGCTGCGATAAAACTAAAAAATAATAATAATAACGTCTAAAAAAGTGTGGTGCACTCTTGGAGCGGCACGAGCTGGATGCTAATGGATGTGTATCGTGCTGCATTCCTAACCGAAGTAGGCCCTAATGCCGCCTACCGCGGGCACTGAATGAAGACCATTAGAGTTCGCTTCCCTGACGGAAATTTGGCCCCATCCCGTTCCCACCTTTCACGGCTCTCCAAACCAGTTCTCACATGGGTGTTTTCCCGTTTTGCAATATGCTAACGACGAGAACGATATCACGGTAACCATGCAAACACCACTATATCGGATATCCTTGCTCCTAATCAAGTATAATCTCAGCACACTAGCGCCATCGAGAATGTGCATAGACGAACTTACGGCTATGTTTCTCGGCACGAGACCAATTTCCTTTAGTGCGTCATCACCGACGCCATCATAGTTTCTTTCACTTAAGGGCCCCTCAGGAATCATTCAATATAGAGTTACCACTATACCGAAAAAGACCGTGACAAATATAGTGCTATGCTAGCAGAATACCAGTCCCATTAACTCTCATTGTTCCTTCAAACCCACCTTACCGCCTTGGTGCTGAACTGCAGACTGCGTAAGCAAACTAGATCAAGGGTTGCCATTTCTAGATCCTTTTAACCTTGAAGCTCTAGGTTTTTCTTAGTATCTCAACACTGCCACACCAACTTGCGAACCTATAATCCTTTAGAATACATACAAAATGGCCCAACCGGTGGACGAAACTCTGCTAGGCCGCAGCATTATAGCTCAGTCCCCGGCGAGCCTACTCCACCCAGAACGTGGAGTAGGTGCCAATGACCGCTCAAATGAACTTTATCTTTGTCCCATTCACATAAACCTAACAAGTTTATTACTGTTGCCGTCATATATTACCATAAACCACAGCTAGAACCACGTCCAGACTGTAATCCCTATTTATTTCAGGTTCGTCGCCTCCCACTATCTCAGTCGCCGAACTGGATAACCAAAGATGCCACTTAGACTCGTACCGACGGGAACCCAAGTGGGACCATTCATATCATCTGGGACTGCAAGCAAGCCACGCGGCAGGAAATACCCCCAACTGCCCATCGTATTAAATAGGGTTTTCAAACGAAAAACCACTCCAGCTGATATCAACATTACAGCGAACACGAGTAACGGTTCAGTCGCAACCCACTAATATACTAGTCCTCATTTACATCTGTCATATCTCGCCACACTGGACTGATTGACTGACACATATCCCTCACCCCGCCAGACAAGTTATACCCATAGAATGTAAAACATTACCAGTAATGACGCCGAATAACACTGAGGCTTAATGCATCAATGTATATATATGTATATGTATATATATATATATATATTTGTCAGTGAAACAGCATAATATTGCCTAAGTCAATGCGGAGATTTTTCACTTTAGTATCTGTTGCAACAGTCCGCTTTTCCCTCGATTCGTGTCCGGCTGGAAATTGATCCTCCACTTTTCCAGGGCCCTCCAGTTGCACTTTCACATTTCTGGATAGTACAGGTTACTGATCCTGAAATTTAACTCACCCTCATATGGACCTTTGTTACTTCCACATTCACCAAAGTACAAAAATGTTCATTCATAAAAATTTTCATGTCTCCTTGTTCCATAACTCATTCCTTTTATTGAACCCGGGTAGAACCAACATTCAGGGTTTGCATCGGCTCTATGGTTTGCTATTCTCTTCGCATGCATCAATTTCCACAAGTGTACTTCCATGTAATCTCTTTTTCTTCCTGTTTGAAACTTCGTTGTTCGCAGATACCCGGGAAACCGCCGTTTTTCATGGCTTGCATCACTTCCGTTGATAATGCAACTTTAGCAGCACGAATGAACTACCTATTCGATATCCCCGCTGTGCGCCACCGCCCAGCGCGAAACCAAAACCGGTTCAAAGTTGGCGTGGAAACCATTATTAGAGTGATCCATATAAACTATCGCTGGCCATGTTTTTCTACAGCTGGCGCTTTTGACTTTTATACCCGAAGTTTGTGAATGTTTCATTTTACTGAGTAACGCTGTACACCATGACCGTGCGCCTGCGCGTGTGTCTCGACTATAGCCGAGAAATATACCATCATTATTATTAATATTATTAGTAGTAGTAGTACTATTATTATTCTTTTGAACCTCTCTTTCACTCCCTTTCTCTCTTTTTTCTCATACTAATCAACTATATACAATATTTTGTAAATTGGTGTGGTTTATTCTCGAACAGTGGGTCCGCCGTAGCCAATTTCCTGCACCTTGCAAGGCACATAGTGTGTCGTTCTTACCTGGTCTTCCTACTCATACTGCAAATTCTGCCACCTGTTGCTTCAAGGTTCCTTTTGAGCGTTGCATCTTTAGCGTTTTTCAGTGTAGTTTACACGTGCATTTCCATGTTTTGCTGGCTGCCAAGGTCTTTTTCCCGATTTCGAAACTGATTTATGATTATCGCGTTAACCACCTCAACGGTGATTCACAGAAACACCGCCCAACTTTATCGCACTATTGCTACAATATTGCAAATGCTATATTCAAAATTTGTAAATACCTCACGTTGCCCTGCACTGCTGTACCCTATGGTCCTGCCGCGTGCATGAGTCTTGAGCATGCTCAAGAAGTATACCGTTATTATTATTATCACTAACTCAAAGCACTTCCGCTTTTCCTCCTTGTACCTTTCCAAACGGTAAATCCGATGTCCCCCCCCCTTCTGCAATCCTCAGTGATTCATCGCGCCACCAGGTTAAACCCATCCCGCCTAAAATTCCTAGTTTCCCCTTTCCTCCTTCAGTGGATTACTTAAGTGCATTCCGCAATTTCTGCCCAAGCTTCAACTACCGATCGGCTGTCAGACCGACCATTAATTTCGTCCGTACCCCCACCCACCCACAATTTTCACATCCCAGTGGGCTCTTCATAAATACACCGAAAGTCCCCACATCGCTCCAGCCGCTACATTCCCCTATGTCCATCCTCTTTTTACCTACCCCTACAGGCTTCTACCTCACAAAAGAGTATTGTCTGTCTGGTGTAGGTATCTGTGCATTTCCAACTTTTCCGTGGTCCTCAACCTCCCTTGGGGCAACACTCTTTTGTTGATCCGACCTTTTACTGTTAACACCACACACGCTGTTTTCGAACACCACCACCGCGCACTACAAAAAGCCACCAATAAGCTCTGAATTCTGGCTTGGTCCTACCTTCTGATTTGAAGCTTATTAAACATATCAACCAGATCCAGCCTTGAGAAACAAAACATTTAGGAAGCATCAAATGTGTCGCGCTGTACTTGCCTCAGCGACTTCCTGGCCGATTCGAAGAACCACTGTTAGAGCAAACTGAACTGGACACACAGGTGGACACTGATTCTTTGGAGCTCACGCTCTGGTTCCAAGAAAGGTGAACAGCAGTGAGTTTGTGTCATATCTTTTGTTTCATTCCTATTTCTATTGTACCTACACTTTTTCTCTTCTACCTGAACACGCTTTCGCCTATCCTACTTTGCCGGTGTCACCCTAGATAGTTTTGACATTGAATTATTGTTCCACATAGCCCGAATGGTACACTACACCGTTCATTAAGGCATATCGTCCTAAATATACCAGGAGCCTAGTTGACCACTAGTACAAATTCTTCCACAGACAAGCCGTTAACAAGGACAGACTTTCTGCTGCCCATCGCAAACCACACTTCACTAGGCAATCCCCCTCCATCAGATCACTGTGAAACCACTGCTGCTTCTACAGCTGACTTAACTAACACTCCTTCTCGCTCTTCCTTTGCAGCGTCCGCCCTCCTTCCAAACTTGACCTTCCTTCCAGCACTGGCATTTGACACTTACCGAGAAGCGTCTGACAGGCCACTTTCCACCAGAGCACCTTTCTCTGCCAGGTTATCAAGCCACCGCCAAGCGCAGGTCCGGACTGTGCGGAGGCCGCAGTATAGTATACAACAGACATTTACGGTAAATAGGTTTCACTATCGTACTCCTGATGAAATACTGGACTCTGTCTGGCTCATTAACAAAAAAGATCTGCGACCATTCACAGGATGCATATACAGTACACCCACCCAGGAAGTGCGGAAACTGACAGCAACAGTAGGTACAATAAATTATGTCAACAACCCGTGCCTACTAGAACCTCAGCTAACGAATTCAATTCACCTGAAAACTGCTGGCAGTCCTTGACTTCTCCCTCATAGACAGATGATTTTCTTCCTTGTATCCATGGCAATAACCGGGAACGGCACGTTTCATCTCTAGACCGGGGAAAAAGTATATCAGATCTAATCTTTGCCACAAGTATGGAGAGTGCAGACACTAAAGTATTCAGTCGCTTCCCTGGTATTGGCCATAAGAAGGTATCCTGTGTTTTCATGACACTTTGACTGCACACCGATAATTTGGAAAAATATACCTTCCAGTGACCAATAAGCAATGCTACAGGGCTGGCTGGGGTCGTCTACCCTGATTCAACCATATCCGAGACCGGGATGGATTCCTCTTACATGATCATCTAAAGGCAGCGGTCAGTCGTCTAAATTCTTACCTTAACCATTGCACAGAAAATATTTTCCCCTCCCGGCGACCCACAATGCCTAAAAGTCCGAGCTTCTAAATAGTCTCAACTGTAGGCCAGCCAAACATCAGAGAAATTTTACCAAAACCAGGAAAAGCCGTTTATGTCTTCAGGTGGTACTATTACCCTATACGATAAAATTACCTTTGAATTCTTTCAACAAAAAGTAGAAAACGGAAGCCTTGAGCAATTTAAACTGGTGGAAAGCTCCGGTCAGTTTGATGGAGGTCAGAAACAATCAGCGTAGTCATGCCATTCCTCACTTAAGCCATAACGGTACTTATTGAGTGACTCCCCATTGATTGCGAGGGCTCTCATTACCTACGTCGCCTCCTCTTTATGACGGACGACACCACATTCATCCACCTTTCCAAGTCCAGTGGCATCAGCAACCTTATCAAAGGCACTGTTTCGTATACATGAAGTTTCAGCTACCACAACGTGAATCAGACAGTCTCGCAGACCGGGTCTAGATGCGATACTCCCATGAGTTTTAAGCCTAGACGGTGCAGACGTTTTTGTGTTGTAAAAATTATCCAAAATTTCAACAGCCAAGATTGTGTTTCCATCCCAGTGAAAAGCTTCTGTTACCATTCCTGTGTACGGAAAAAGGACCACTGCTGAATCCGGTTCACTATCGAGAAGTGAATTCTATCTCAGATGTGTCCAGGGCGATAGGGAGAAGACTAAAGATTCACCCCCTAAACTTATTCTAGACAACATTGGTCATCACCGCCTTCTGAAAGCCAGATCGTGCCCAAGGTGCGCGACAAACTTACGCAACCTGTCCCGGTAGAAGCCAATAATGAAAACTTGGAGATCATGACCGATTTAGAAAAGACCAAGATAATCCACCGAGTATCTCGCGTAGGGAATTTAGACAATATAAATGAGGAATTGTGGTTAGCCGGTCGTTCGGATTCATTATGGTTATTGGCCCAAGAACTAAAAAGCAGAGTAGGCCAGAGTTCCTACAGAAAAAGGATTTCAGTAGTGGTTTCATAAAACACAATGAACAGAGACCATCATAATTATTGGTTTACGTAAGGGATATACTTAACGTCCTCCAACAAGGGGTCCCCTCCAAGTTCCCAGATTATGTCAGAATTGTTTACGCTTTTGAGTCCGTGGCTTTAGCCTCAATGGTAGATAACATTACGAGGGAATTGCCTCCTCTCGGTTCTTGGGATATTGTTTGGAGGATGAGGTTCTCCGCTGGAAAAAGTAGTACCCTGACGTAAAGGTGTCATGATCACACTGGAAAATTCAGCATTAACGACCAGTTCATAACTTATGCCGCTCAGGCACGCGACTTCAGTGTGCATTGTTCATGTATTACCGACCTTTCGGAACACACAGCTGTCCGGTTGGTCACAGGACGGTTGATTGTTGGGCTCACACATCAAACCTCCATGATAACGAGGGGAAAACTAAGCATCTTGCGGCAATTGTTAGTGAGCGTGTTTCATTCTGTTTTTTGCATCTGCATGTTCATGTACATTGCAGTTAATTGGGCTATGAGTTCGAGTGTGTGCTTGTTCGTCCGGTATTCTTTGTTCTCAGTTACGCGTAGCTCGGGCAAGAGCTATGTGGCGTTCATTGCGAACAGTACTAGCGCTCAGGTCCAATTCCTAATTATTACACCAAGCGTCACGGTCAAGCAACCTGCTACGAATTTCTGTGACTTAGAACATCTGAATAATGATGGAGGTCCTCGTGAAGTTAAAAACCACCTAGAACGTCTCAGAATCTGGTGCATGATGTCAAAAATTATGGATTCCGAGAAAAAACCGCTCATTCCGTGTCTGTCATCGGAAGGAGAGTCATTCTTAGGTGGAAAATGTGGCTCGGCCTAATTTGCCCATTTCTCAGCCGTACAAAGCCCTCGGGGATTTCCTCATCAACGTTTGCAGGCAGAAAGTTTCAAAGTTTCTGAATTAGCAGTACCTCACTCATTGGATTGTGAGGATTAGCAACCCACCTATGATTCCATTTTTGCAATTGCAACCTCAGACTTCTCGATGCTTTTTTGACCAGGAGGTAAAAATTCCGGTACGTGAACTGTTGTTTTAGGGATTGAGCGGGCGAAAGACTGCACATTCAAACTGCGCTACACCGTGACGTTGCGTTGCGTGGAGTCCTTTTGTGGAGAAAGAAAATTCGGGAAAAGATGCAACAGAAGCTGCTCAAAAAACCTCGGTGAGGCTTTGGGCTGTAGTCTTCTGTCGGATCACAAGAATGGCGGAAATTATCGCGCCGCGAAATTCAGATCGCTTCAATCAACTTTGCGCCTTTCGTTGCACAGGCGATTTTTTCGTTTTCATGCATTTGTTTAGCTTTGTCAGTATCTATTTACATTCTGTATCAGTTTTAGCTGTTTCTATTGTGTTGCATAA
Source organism: Fasciola hepatica (assembly GCA_948099385.1). Classification (NCBI taxonomy): domain Eukaryota; kingdom Metazoa; phylum Platyhelminthes; class Trematoda; order Plagiorchiida; family Fasciolidae; genus Fasciola; species Fasciola hepatica. The sequence goes on from CANUEZ040000011.1 coordinate 2,230,136, forward strand.
CTTTCCATAACTGGTGACGAAAGCAGAGTTGTCTATCATCATAAATTGAAATGATGCCTGGCGTCACGTGGGCGGCTAGAAATGAAACGGATGGCCAAGTAGAAAGTGAGGCATCATGCGGGAATATGAACTGTCGGGAGGGGGTAGATGACGAGGGAATACGTTGTGATTTCTGCAAACGGTTGTAACAAAGGGCATGCAGTAAAACTGATAGGAGAGCTTTTGAGATTTGTGTGAGGCATAAGTGCCCGAGGTGGTTCTGCGTAGACCGCCAATCCACGATAACCGAAGTTGGTTCGGGTGTATTAGGGTGGTCGGAGGTGTGAAACTCAGAAACAAAGACTCGCAAGGGCATCCCGAGTTGTGAAGTAGACAGGTAGAACCATCGATTGGAAGGTGAAGCCGAACACGGTCAGGGTAAAGGCTGGCTGAACAAGCCAGTAAAGCTGAGGGAAACTAGGAAACCAACCAGTGACAAAGACTTGTCTATCGTACGAGACACTGGGCTGACCAAACCTGCAAACAATAAGGAACTGCTTCCAAAAGTCACCATGAAACTGGATGGTCATGGCAGATTATTAGGGAGCCTAATCGTGCACAGGACGAACTTCTGTCGACCCATTGGAAGCCTGGAAGCACCGTTGAAATAGCAACGAGAAGGTATATAAAAGTATTGAGTCACGGAATTCCGGAACCGCATATAGAGAGAGAGTAGAATGGGAGTCAATGCCATGAGATATCACATAATAAACTGGCTTCTCTGATCAAGCCATGACAAAAGGAAGCTTGCTTTTAGGAAAATGGAGAACGGATATTTTGGAAGGCGACAAAGGGCCAAGACCCACTTTGGTGGAGCTCACAAACCCAAGGCACAGAGACAGGGTGTTGGCTGCCTCAGCACAAATAAGGTTCTTACACGGTCGGGTCTCCCTCGAGCCGGACAATGCGGCCGGCAAGCGTATTACTCATGTAATCTTAAAAGATGGTGTAAAGTCTGCTAGTCTGGAACCCCCAAAGCTGGAAATAAGAAGAGCTATGGTTCCTACGGATCAGAGGGTTACGGAAGACACCAGGTGCTCTAGCCCGGAAGATCAGAAAAAGCGTGCCAAACGCAGGATATTGAAGGGGAGAAAATAAATTTTTCTCGTAAAGCTCGTAAACGGAGTTGAGAAAAATGAAGTCAGTGAAACGAAAAAAATGGGACGGCGCTGGGGTTTGGGGATCAGGAGCTTAAAATAAGCCAGTAAATGCCATAAGGAGAGAGGAATACTAGTTTCTGGGCGCTCGCTGATTGCATACACGAATGCCTGCGGCGTTCACAACAAGTGGGGTGAATTAGCAATTACATTGTGTGATGCAAAGAATGTTGAGCTCAACGAAACGTGGTCAACACCGCAGGACGTCGTCACTCGTGCTTCTGTATGGCTTTTTGTGTTACAGTAAAATGGGGACCATATCATATTTATAGGAGGTAATTACATTGATAATAGTTTATTTCAGATAATCCAGATGGACGCTGCAAAGCAAGACCAAAAGTTACAGCTGAAAGCGAAATCCAAATTCCTAGAGTTTATCGCAAGAATGTGCTTTCAATATTGCACCGGGGAAAGTACTCAGGCTGCACTTTATGATAGCCTTCGGCACGTTTTTACGCAAGGCGTGGTGGTCAGATCAGCCGAATCCGGGTGGGGTTGGCTAAAAATACCAGAAGTATTAGACTTACGCACAAATATGACAGGAGGACTGTACCACGGAAGAATCAAGCGGGATTTACAGAAATTTCGCTTACGTTGAAGAAAAAGGAATTTACAAGGGAGACTCCAACGAGCAGTAGCCTTTTTGGGTTTGTGAAATGGAATGGGATTGTAAATCAGACGATGATACTGGGTGTAGCTGCGGATACGGAACAAGGAAAATCGGCCGATTAAAGTTGTCCCTTTCGGGGAACGAATCGCGGCTGGGTCAGTTATATGCCCAATGAAAGATTCGTCTATGGAGGCAGACTGCCGAGATAGAGGTAGAAGAAGCGGCCCGGTGGAAACCGGCAAACTTTGAGCAGATTGTTTGCTATTTAAGTGGAATATACCGCATCAACATAGGGATGAGAACTGGGCGACAGGAAAATGTTTGATGGGTAGCCACGATGGTGGCAGACACAAAGCTCGCAAAGGAGATGAATAATGAAATGACAGGTAAGTATTTACGTACCGATAATTGTTGTCTACTGACTGAATGTTTTGACTAGAAGGTTTTAAGGATCGAAATTGTCTGAGAGAATTTATCAGGGTAGAACACCGGGTATGTAGGCCATAAAAAACCTACGGGCACATTTGCTAAATTCGGCAGCTGGACATGGGTGGATTCGGTGATAAACCAAATGGACAACAAGCCTGGAGAAAGGTTATCGTAGAGATGACGAAAGAGGTGGCCGGATGGAAATACGTACATGTTTGAGCAGATTATTTACTTTCAGGAAAGTAAGCCTGCTGTTTTACGTAGTTCCAGTCCTTCTGGCTGCCTGCAGTGTTGTCATCCTCAATTTGACTGGTGGCATGCCCTCTCCGGTGAACAGAGAGACACTAGATGTGTTTCTACCACTATCGTTACCGTGCACTCCTTCAAGGTACCGAAGCAATACGCTGGCCTTGCCTTCGTTATTTCCAGCCTTTCCGCCCCTCGAGTCTTTAACACTCCTAAATGCGAACCTTACGGTTTGTTTTGCTCAGACATAATTAGGATACGTCTTCTGGTTACGTTTCATCCCGCTCACTAGCCCCTCTTTGTAATTTCCTGTGCACTCCAGTTGCGCTATCAAAGCCTTTCCAAGAGCCGTCACGGATTCAAGTAGTTTTCCATGGCCCCAGCTTCCTAAACCTGCACCAGGCTTTGCTTTTCCTAGGCTATACTTTCCACCCCCTGGACTTCCATCATGGAGGCAAGCTACTTTATTTAATCCCTACTAAAGGTGCAAAAGCATCCAGGGATATCTTAAGGCTCCTCTTGGTACGGTTTCACTTCTCTCCTACGTCGCCACGAGTGATCCCCAAATATAGTTCCGCCACAGCATTCACTAGCGCAAAGGTCATTTGTCCGCCGAGTCCACTACGATACATGTCCGGTGGTGTGCTTCCGTGTGCCACCAGTTCAACGTTTACCACACAGCGATGGCTCCTCCCAAGTGGTGCAGTGATGATGCCGGACCTAATCTCCCTTCATGGTTCGTCATGACTAAATCAAGTATCGCGGAGTTCCGGCCTATCCTCCGAATTATTTCCTGATGCACGTGTTAAACGAGCGTTTGTCCTTATGGGACTTGAAGAAGTGCATCTCAGAAAGACTCCTGTGATGCATCCTCCAATTTCCAATCTAATTCTGTGGCGTTGAAGTCCCACATGGTGAGCACTGCCCCATCTTTACTGACTCTGCAAATCATCGCCATCAGCTCAGATACGACGCTCTAGTAGAAAATGAGCTTCGGTAAGCGCAACGAAGAGCCGGAGGGCCTCTCTGCGTTCTAGAGGTACAGGTTAGGCAGAGCAATATCGGTAATCCAATTTATATTCCTTGTTGTTAGCTAGAGGGCAAATCAACCAGCAGCGGCACTCCATCTCTTAGTATGCCGCGGTGCCCATCTTTCCTTAAATGCACAAAGCCCCACACAAGCACGAGTGACGACGTCCTGCGGTGTTGACCACGTTTCGTTGAGCTCAACATTCTTTGCATCACACAATGTAATTGCTAATTCACCCCACTTGTTGTGAACGCCGCAGGCATTCGTGTATGCAATCAGCGAGCGCCCAGAAACTAGTATTCCTCTCTCCTTATGGCATTTACTGGCTTATTTTAAGCTCCTGATCCCCAAACCCCAGCGCCGTCCCATTTTTTTCGTTTCACTGACTTCATTTTTCTCAACTCCGTTTACGAGCTTTACGAGAAAAATTTATTTTCTCCCCTTCAATATCCTGCGTTTGGCACGCTTTTTCTGATCTTCCGGGCTAGAGCACCTGGTGTCTTCCGTAACCCTCTGATCCGTAGGAACCATAGCTCTTCTTATTTCCAGCTTTGGGGGTTCCAGACTAGCAGACTTTACACCATCTTTTAAGATTACATGAGTAATACGCTTGCCGGCCGCATTGTCCGGCTCGAGGGAGACCCGACCGTGTAAGAACCTTATTTGTGCTGAGGCAGCCAACACCCTGTCTCTGTGCCTTGGGTTTGTGAGCTCCACCAAAGTGGGTCTTGGCCCTTTGTCGCCTTCCAAAATATCCGTTCTCCATTTTCCTAAAAGCAAGCTTCCTTTTGTCATGGCTTGATCAGAGAAGCCAGTTTATTATGTGATATCTCATGGCATTGACTCCCATTCTACTCTCTCTCTATATGCGGTTCCGGAATTCCGTGACTCAATACTTTTATATACCTTCTCGTTGCTATTTCAACGGTGCTTCCAGGCTTCCAATGGGTCGACAGAAGTTCGTCCTGTGCACGATTAGGCTCCCTAATAATCTGCCATGACCATCCAGTTTCATGGTGACTTTTGGAAGCAGTTCCTTATTGTTTGCAGGTTTGGTCAGCCCAGTGTCTCGTACGATAGACAAGTCTTTGTCACTGGTTGGTTTCCTAGTTTCCCTCAGCTTTACTGGCTTGTTCAGCCAGCCTTTACCCTGACCGTGTTCGGCTTCACCTTCCAATCGATGGTTCTACCTGTCTACTTCACAACTCGGGATGCCCTTGCGAGTCTTTGTTTCTGAGTTTCACACCTCCGACCACCCTAATACACCCGAACCAACTTCGGTTATCGTGGATTGGCGGTCTACGCAGAACCACCTCGGGCACTTATGCCTCACACAAATCTCGAAAGCTCTCCTATCAGTTTTACTGCATGCCCTTTGTTACAACCGTTTGCAGAAATCACAACGTATTCCCTCGTCATCTACCCCCTCCCGACAGTTCATATTCCCGCATGATGCCTCACTTTCTACTTGGCCATCCGTTTCATTTCTAGCCGCCCACGTGACGCCAGGCATCATTTCAATTTATGATGATAGACAACTCTGCTTTCGTCACCAGTTATGGAAAGTTATGCAACACAATAGAAACAGCTAAAACTGATACAGAATGTAAATAGATACTGACAAAGCTAAACAAATGCATGAAAACGAAAAAATCGCCTGTGCAACGAAAGGCGCAAAGTTGATTGAAGCGATCTGAATTTCGCGGCGCGATAATTTCCGCCATTCTTGTGATCCGACAGAAGACTGCAGCCCAAAGCCTCACCGAGGTTTTTTGAGCAGCTTCTGTTGCATCTTTTCCCGAATTTTCTTTCTCCACAAAAGGACTCCACGCAACGCAACGTCACGGTGTAGCGCAGTTTGAATGTGCAGTCTTTCGCCCGCTCAATCCCTAAAACAACAGTTCACGTACCGGAATTTTTACCTCCTGGTCAAAAAAGCATCGAGAAGTCTGAGGTTGCAATTGCAAAAATGGAATCATAGGTGGGTTGCTAATCCTCACAATCCAATGAGTGAGGTACTGCTAATTCAGAAACTTTGAAACTTTCTGCCTGCAAACGTTGATGAGGAAATCCCCGAGGGCTTTGTACGGCTGAGAAATGGGCAAATTAGGCCGAGCCACATTTTCCACCTAAGAATGACTCTCCTTCCGATGACAGACACGGAATGAGCGGTTTTTTCTCGGAATCCATAATTTTTGACATCATGCACCAGATTTTGAGACGTTCTAGGTGGTTTTTAACTTCACGAGGACCTCCATCATTATTCAGATGTTCTAAGTCACAGAAATTCGTAGCAGGTTGCTTGACCGTGACGCTTGGTGTAATAATTAGGAATTGGACCTGAGCGCTAGTACTGTTCGCAATGAACGCCACATAGCTCTTGCCCGAGCTACGCGTAACTGAGAACAAAGAATACCGGACGAACAAGCACACACTCGAACTCATAGCCCAATTAACTGCAATGTACATGAACATGCAGATGCAAAAAACAGAATGAAACACGCTCACTAACAATTGCCGCAAGATGCTTAGTTTTCCCCTCGTTATCATGGAGGTTTGATGTGTGAGCCCAACAATCAACCGTCCTGTGACCAACCGGACAGCTGTGTGTTCCGAAAGGTCGGTAATACATGAACAATGCACACTGAAGTCGCGTGCCTGAGCGGCATAAGTTATGAACTGGTCGTTAATGCTGAATTTTCCAGTGTGATCATGACACCTTTACGTCAGGGTACTACTTTTTCCAGCGGAGAACCTCATCCTCCAAACAATATCCCAAGAACCGAGAGGAGGCAATTCCCTCGTAATGTTATCTACCATTGAGGCTAAAGCCACGGACTCAAAAGCGTAAACAATTCTGACATAATCTGGGAACTTGGAGGGGACCCCTTGTTGGAGGACGTTAAGTATATCGTTTACGTACAACAGGGAAACTATTGGACCTTCGCACTTCCTCGGTATTTTTGGATTGCCGCATAGCTCTTCAAGCCTATCTACAAGCCACATCAATTGAACTCGCAATCTGTGGCGCTCTTTGGCTCTCCGGTTACATGGTAGCCCCAAAGTCCATCATCACTTTCGACTTCGCTGAATACGTCGCCAGGTTAACGCATCAGGTGCATGAGTTACACCTCCTTTCGGCTCGCTATCAGAATGCAACGGCTTACGCACACACACACATTTAAGACTTTACTCACTTTTTTTTAGGACAGAGGTGCCAGCTACTCTAAGACCTGGCTTCCCCGGCCCCCACAGGGCCTTACTCCGCCCAGAAAAATCATTTGTCATTGACCACAACGGCAGATAGGACACGATGACCATTGGCCGACCTATACAGGCTTTTCAGTTTGAATCCGTTCCGCCCGACATTAACCTTTTGAATTCATCAGGACCAGCACCCACATTCTCGGCGGCTCTAACAATGCTGATGACCTAGTTGCCCGACCTTCCTGACTGAGCCCTCAACACAGGGCCGCCTCCATTGACTTCCGACTGCGGACAGGTGATCCAGAAAACAGTTTGTTTCGCAGACAAAGCATACTGGATCCCGCAAGCAAAACAAAAAATTACAAAAAGGAAATGTTTTACCCACTGCAGCTGCATTGTCCACGTTGATTGAAAAATCCCTCTTCTTCTCACGTTCCCATACTCTATGACCGATTTTGGACCGCCTTCTCTAACCTTATTAATACTGACACTGTCTTGTGGTCGACAATTATTCTACGCTTGGTGCACTCACGTTTTCTTTTCATGATTGTGCTTTCTTACTGAGATTACTTTGAGGACAGTTGGTACGGTAGTGATATGCACTGATTCAACACAGTTTTGTATTATTACTCCCCGGTTTCACTTTCTCGCCCACGTCGACTGGCCGTAGACGTTCAGCTCGTTTACGCCGAATTTTGGCTGTCACGCTCAGAAAATTATTCTCTGGGCCTGATTAAGCGTGGAGAACTTGTTCTATTTGTTTGGACTTCAGAACAGGTATTTGTTATTTACTCTTTTTGGCCAACTGTTCCTCTTTTTGCAGAATTTTGTCCTATTTTTGACTACCTTTTTGGCTGGATAGTGACTGAGGCTCACTGTCAAAGGTATGATCGTGTTTGTACTTATATTTTTACTCGCTAATAGTACCATAGAATTTGCAGAGCAATCGTGTTCTTGATTTGAGTTCCGCATCGATTTGGGCTACGCTTTGCTTTGAGGCTCCAAGATGCTGTGCAGAATGAGTGAAGCTTATTAGTCGGTGAATCGATAATTGAATCGTTGGTCAGGCTTCACCCGGACTAGGACTTGACAGTTTTGATCGGTACAGTATTTTGACATTGTCCCTGGAACGATGCAAGCAACAAGGAGCAATAAGGCAACCGCTGGACTCAGCCGTTCTGGAAATGGGATCTGATCGGATCAAATCATCTCTGGAACCCGGGAAGTCCTTTCTGATAGTTGTTCTGTTCACTGCTCCAGGGTTTCAGGCTCTTGTCGGCATAGCCGTTGTTCCAAGTCGAATTTGTTGCTTGTGGAACTCAGGGAACGCCACCTTAAAGAGAAACTAGCGCAGGATTTGAAGGCCTTTAGAGAAAGCCAGAATAAAGAATTTCCAAGAGTAATGCCAGAGCTGGAGATCTCCAAACTCTCAGAAGGGTTAGGAAGAAGTGCTTCTGTGCGATATTCGGACTCAAACGACTGTGGTTGTGCTTCATTTGTCTGCAAAGAAGCCCCAGGGCTGGTGACTGCAGGTCAAAAACCGCCTGCACCATTGAAGGCTGTGGCGGTAGGTATTATCAACTACTCCATAGGACCACGCCACAGCGCCCTGTACCACCCAAGGCAAAGAGCAAAAATCACTGCGAAGTAAGTAAGATGCAACATAATGGCATACACCTTAGACTACTGCCCGTAAGAATTAAGGCCAGAGAAAAAGGAGGTTGTCAGATATGCTTTCCTCGACAATGGATCGGACACTACTCTCATTCGGGCCGAGGTCATACAAAGGCTGGGTTTAGGTTTTCGAAACAGCCAGTTGACAATTAAGACTCTGGGGGGATCCAAAACAGCTAATGCTGTCAGTGACGCGTTCGAATTGATCGCACTGAATGTCACCGATTCAATCAGCATAGTGCAAGCTGTTGTTGTTGAGTCACTGCCCGTGCCCAAGCCCAGTTCCAATGATGAGTATAGGAAGTGGCCTCACTTGCAGAACCTATCTATAGAAGCCGTAAATGAGGATGTATTATTGCTTATCGGATGTGACGTACCAGAGGCTCATTGGGCTTTAGACCAGAGACTAGGTGGTCGTAAACATCCCTAAGCAGTCCTCACACTGTTAGGCTGGGTGGTATTTGGTCCGACCACCTTCAAAAGGTATCAGTACTTAATGGTGAACCGGGTGACAAAGCGAATCATCGCCCATAAAGGAAACACAAAGGATGTGTGATGCGGAGTTTGGGGGCGTGCAGCTACTGGACAAGAGTGCTTCCGTAGAGGACGCGCAAGTCATAAAATACGTCGAGTCTGACACGCGGCATATACCGGGACACTTCATGGTTTCTGTGCCATGAAAGAAGAATGTGGCGACAGGGCTCGGGAGCCTGGAGTCTGCACGAACCAGGTTGCACAGTTTGAAACGTCGCCTGACAAACGACAAAAACCTGTGGATAAGATATACCAAAGCGATGGATCAAACCATAGCCAAGGGATACGAGATAAGGGTACCGTTGCATCAAATGAGCTGTGACTATAGACCTCGGTGGTACTTACCGCACCAAGCTGTCTTAAGCCCAAAGAAGCCTGAGAAGTTGCGTATTGTCCTGGATTGCGCGGCCAAACATAAGGGGCGGTCGCTAAATGACATGCTTCATCAATGACCCGATACTACGGCTGGTCTTGTGGGCGTACTCTTGCGATTCCGCAAGAAAAAGGTGGCCGTTTCGGCGGACATAGAAGAAATGTTCATGCAAGTTAAGGTGTCCGAAGGTGACAGGAGTGCCCTGCGGTTCCTACGGTGGCTACAAGGAGACCTGTCACTGGTGCCGGAAGAATACCAGATGACTGCCCATCCCTTCGGGGCTACTTCCTCACCCTTCTGCGCCAACTTCGCGTTATGTCGAGCTACGAGGGATTTTGGGGTAGGTTATGAACCATCGGTCTTGCACGCCGTAGAACGCAGTTTTTATGTCGATGATTGCCCTGCATTCTTTGAAACTAGCACTGAGGCTACTGCTTTTTGCTACAGGGATAACTGCGGTATTGATGCACGCCGGTTTAAAGCTGAGAAAATAGGCATCCAACTCAGGGAAGTTTATGGCCTTATCTTCAGACCCTAATTTAGATGCCAGTTCCTTTCGGCTACCTCAGCAGAACGGCACCGATCAGAGAGCACTGGGCGTTCAGTGAGATACGGTCACGGACGAGTTTACCTTTCAGTTCCAGTTGCTTGCTAGGCCTTTGACAAGGAGAGGCATAATGTCGAACGTCAGTTCCCTGTTTGACTCACTTGGGCTAGTGGCTCCGTTATGTCTTCCGGCTATGCAGTTGTTGCAGAGGTTATGCAGGTCGAAATTAGGTTGGGATAGCCCAATCAGTCCAGCAGATACGGTGTTGTGGAGTAATTGGGTATCATTCATGAATCACGTCGGTAAAATAAGAGTACCGATGAGCATAATTAAAGAGACCCAAAAAGGAGTAGGATGCACTGAGTTGCATATATTCTGTGATGTTTCAGAAACCGGATACGGTGCAGTGGCATACGCGAGGCGAATTCCCGTAGACAGAGCCCCATACTATGTGCTTCAATGTAGTAAATCGCGAGTAGCGCCTATCAAAACCGTTACAATCCCGAGGCTTGAGTTGGCAGCCGTTTTAGGTGTTCGATTGAGTGAGATGTTGAAACAAAGCTTGACAGATTGTTTCGACGGAGCGTATTTTTGGACAGACTCGATGATCGTCAGGTACCACACAGAGAACACCGGTACAAGTTACAGTACCTTCGTCGCTAAACGATTGGCAATTATTTATCAGTTTATTACCGTTTCCCAATGTCGGCACGTGCGATCAGAAGATAATATTGCTGATCTAGCCCCAAGAGGAATTTCGACCCAAGAGGAACTAAAGATTTGGTTGAGAGAACCCTCGCCTTTGAACGATTATAATCCACCAGGGGTTGTGTTAATGGTCCCACCGGATGGTGTGGAGACTAAGAAAGGGCCGGCTTGGGTGAATACGGCCAACCTGCACACTGGCATCACCCTCATGTTTTCTCGATATTCTGATTGGTCCAAGCTCCTAAAGGCTGTCGCGTGGCTCATCCGGTTTACTTCCTATATTCAAGTTATGTTCTCGAAGAGCAAGGGGCTGCTGAACGTAGGCTGCCTGTCCTCCGAAGACATAAAGAGCTCCAGGTTCCGAGTGATAACAATAGTTCAAAGGGATTCGTTTGGAGAGTTCCTACAGTGAGGACCACTTAAAGAAGAGCTTTGCAAGAGTGCCCTGTGTCCATTAAAAAGCTATGCCCGATTGTATTAGGAAACCTTTTGTGTTTTGGCGGACGACTAAATTGTGCTGAATATCCAAGTGCCTTTAAGCACCCAGTTATTTTGCCGAACAGACAACCGGTGACAGAACTCATTATCCGCAGCCACCATAGTAGAGAAGGACATAGTGGCACCACTCAAGTGCTTGCCGCAATCCGCGAGAGGTACTGGATTATCAATGGAATCGGCGCGGTCAAGCGGGTAATAGGACGATGTTCCACTTGTAGGCTGGCCGCTGTCGCCGGTCAGCCGTTCATGGCTCCTCTTCTTCCCTGTCGTGTGGAAAGAGGGCGGTATTGCTTCATTTCGTTCGGAAGAGAACACTTTGGTCCAATCCTTGTTCGTAGGGGCCGAGGGTCGGAAAATGATACAGCTATCTGTTCACCTGTCTGTAAACTCGAGCTACTCATTTGGAAATGACAGTTAGTTTAAGCACTGACTCGTTCATCATGTCACTCGTCCGTTTTGTTGGTAGACGTGGAACACCGACAGAGATCTATAGCGGCAGCGGGTCGAAATTCGTGGGTGCAATTAAGGACCTCAATAGCCAGTTGAAGCTCTGGGATAGGCGGCGCATTAACGATCACCCAGCCAGTCAGGGCATAAGTTGGCGCTTCGACCCCCCAGCATCGAGCCACCGAGGGGGCGTATGAGAGAGAATGATCCGTTTGGTACGCGGGTTGCTATCAGTGCTTTATAAGGAACGGGTAATGAGTGAAGAGGCGTTACATACTTGCTTCGTTGAAGATGAGAGGATATTGAATAGTCGACCGATAGTCCCACTTTTGTCCGATGACCAGGGCAGATTGGCTCTGACCCCAAGGAGTCTAATATTGCTGAGGGGCGATTGCCGTATATTAGATAATGCTAACATGAGAGAACACTAGTGTAAACGTTGGAAGCAGGTCAACTACTTCGCGAATAACTTTTGGCGCCGATGGGTGATAGAATGTGTCCAGACTCTGCAGGCCAGGCAGAAATGGCTTCAAAAATATAGAAATCTTAGAAAGGAGGACATCGTGCTTGTTGCTTCACAGACATTTGTGAGAGACAAGTGGCCCATGGGGATAGTTGAGGACGTAGAGGTTGATGCAGATGGACTCGTACGGACGGCCGTGGTCCGCACTAACGAAGTAAACAAACGGAGAGACGTGAGAAACATCTGCTTGTTGGAAGGTGCCGACTAGAAGCCGGGGCCGTGGGCTAGGGGATTTGCAGGCGTACTGCTGTGAGCCCTGTGAACTTTGGTGTCTCGGGAGAGTAAGTAAGAAGGGGTGGGGGCAGAACCGATTAGCGTTTGGAACTGCCGTGAACGACCGGGAGGAATTTTGGCTGCCAGTGTAATGTCCGTGGTGATTAAAAAGTCCCTCTTCTTCTCACGTTCCCATACTCTATGACCGATTTTGGACCGCCTTCTCTAACCTTATTAATACTGACACTGTCTTGTGGTCGACAATTATTCTACGCTTGGTGCACTCACGTTTTCTTTTCATGATTGTGCTTTCTTACTGAGATTACTTTGAGGACAGTTGGTACGGTAGTGATATGCACTGATTCAACACAGTTTTGTATTATTACTCCCCGGTTTCACTTTCTCGCCCACGTCGACTGGCCGTAGACGTTCAGCTCGTTTACGCCGAATTTTGGCTGTCACGCTCAGAAAATTATTCTCTGGGCCTGATTAAGCGTGGAGAACTTGTTCTATTTGTTTGGACTTCAGAACAGGTATTTGTTATTTACTCTTTTTGGCCAACTGTTCCTCTTTTTGCAGAATTTTGTCCTATTTTTGACTACCTTTTTGGCTGGATAGTGACTGAGGCTCACTGTCAAAGGTATGATCGTGTTTGTACTTATATTTTTACTCGCTAATAGTACCATAGAATTTGCAGAGCAATCGTGTTCTTGATTTGAGTTCCGCATCGATTTGGGCTACGCTTTGCTTTGAGGCTCCAAGATGCTGTGCAGAATGAGTGAAGCTTATTAGTCGGTGAATCGATAATTGAATCGTTGGTCAGGCTTCACCCGGACTAGGACTTGACAGTTTTGTTCGCTACCGTATTGTCCAAAAATTCGAGGGGTTTTTTCCACACTGAGGCTTTTCACAATTTTTCTTGCCACTAAACAACTGCGCTGATGTTCTGTTCATCTATCGCCTTCGGACATCATCACTTGAAGCCTCCAGTTTTAGAGGGACTCACACGGATTTCAAAATACCCGTTAGCTAACGACTGGAACCCGACTGCCCTCCGGTACCTATACGCAGAGTACATGCATTATCGGAGAAACAGATCACGACTCCTTTTTACAAAGCTGAACCCGAACCAGATTATTTGCTGGGATAAGCGGAGAAAAAACTCCACAGACACCTTTCCCGCAGGCAACGGAAATTCCTACCGCCCCCTCCCCCCCCCCGTCTAACCTATGGAGATTTTGGGCTGGGTAGCCCGCTACGGCGGCCCTTCCCATCGTCTCGCTTTAAGTGCCAACCGCCACATTCTACCGCATAAAACTTCTGTTCTCTTTTTTGCTTTTTTCTATTTCTCCTCCTTAGGGGCTCAAGTTGTCAAATTTTTACTTCGTGTAAAATGTTCCCGGTTGGTTGTTTATTTTTACTCCCCAAAATAGTACATTCATGTCGGAGTAACCCTACGAGTTTCTTCCTTTTTCACTATTGTTGTGCCCTCCAGGTGACCGGGTGTCGTCCACTTGCAATACCACTACATCCAAGAACTTCGGAGCTGCTGTCCGAACCCGCGAACGGTTTCAATGTCATAAAAAAACTGCAACATTTATTTATTTCACTTACTTTATCACGGGCGACATACCAGTTTGCTTGCCGGACTCCTAAATTGAGCCCATTCTCGTGAATGTTCCTCTAGGAGGAGGCCTCAACAATGATCAGCCGATCACATCCTGTCTATCACTTGTTTGACTGTACGTTTCGCGCACGCGGCTACCGCAAGCACTACTTCTGACACACTTCGTCAGCACATACCAGTTTGCGGTCTCTGCACTCAGGCCCTGCGAGAATACACACGATGGCACTCCAGGGTTTTTTCTCGTTGACTTTCCGGACGAAAGAGCTCGTAGAAGCTGAGGGAGTGCTCCCTCCAGTAACAGGCTTTTAAATGTCTGACCTTTCGTTTCCTCTTCTCCAAAACTGCAGAACCTCGTGGAAGTACATGCAACCTCATACCCTACTGAGCCATGTAGCCTAGTTATACAACAGGCAGTTTACGTGGAAGGCGAGACCTCCAGGCTCACATTCTTTGGTTCTCTGTCTAAAATGCCGTGGTGGTGCTCGCGTGGATCATGCTGAAGTCTTTCTATCTTTCCACTGCATCTACAGACACGACCAATGGCATGTTAGTGAGTTCGAAAAACGAGAAAAAATAATAATAACTACAAAGAATAGAAAAATAGCACTTGAAAAAAGAGGAAAGCTAGGGAGAGAAGTTCAAAGACTTGGAAACAGGTTAGAAGTACCAGCGACGGTAGCTTCAATGAGAGTGAAAATGCTATAGCTCAAGATACCACACACAGATCACTTCATCATACTAGGACTCCATCTGCAATGTGACACAAACCAATCTCTGCCACATATTCAGTTTGATTCCAAAGCAGACTGAGGACCGGTTGTTGGTTGGGTGATTGTTGGTTATCTGCTGAGTCGCGTTCTGCAATGCCAGGTAGGCGGGCCCCTGCTCCCCCTTGCCTAGGAACTCACTCCATATTTCCTCTTATCCTTTACTAACCTTGGATTTTCAAGAGTTAGGCTCCCTCAGTGTCTTCCGAGACCCTTTTAAAATCATAAACTTTGGCTGTCCAGTATCTTGCCGCACATTTCTGTCGGCTTCTGCTGCCTGGGATCGATGGCTCCTTTCGTCACGTCGCATTCTGACTACAAGAAGCTAAGATAGAAGCAAACCGGAGAGTAGATTCTAGGTGGTCCAGTATTGCTTGCACCTCGTCCTGTCGTGGTATGATCACCATGACCTAGGAATTCGATGGCGTAGGTACCCAGGGCACACTTACTCGCGTTTACGGTAACCCCGTATTGAGATATGCGGTCGCAATGAGTACGTAGATGCTCTAGATGCTCTCTCTTAGACGAGCCGGCAATCTGGATATTGTCCAGGTAAGCGAAGGCAAAATCTAAACCACTATGAACCATATCGATCAAACGTTGGAAAGTTTGCTCAGCATTGCTAAGTCCGAACGGCATTGGCAGAAACTCGAAAAGACCAAAAGGGGTCGTTAAGACTGTTTTGGGGATGCTTGTCTGAGCTACTGGCATTTTGTTGTATGCCAGCACTAAATCTATTCGACTGAAAAAACCCCACCAGCCAAACCGGCTGAGAGGTCCACGATGTGCGGAATAGGATATCGGTAAGGCTAAATCACTCTGCTGAGTGAGCGATATTCCCCGCACGGTCTCCCGTCGTCAGGCGATATCTTCGAGACCATGTGTAGGAGTGACGCCTGGTGACTGTTGGAAGGCCGGATATATCCCAAGTTCAGATATGTTGGAACTCGGAGCGAGCTACACAGAGATTGTCTGGAGCCAACCTGCGGGGTCGAGCGTAGACCGGGGGCCCTTGTGTGGCGATGTGATTGGCCATATCAGTGGTGATTGTAGGCAGGCTGTTGTTTGGGCGGACAAGATTAGGGTACTCGCTGAACAACTGAATAGTAGTTCGGAAGTGGGAAATGGCTTGAGGATGGCTGGCGATTGTACTTGGATTAGAGAACCAACAAAGAAGTTTGATGCGACTCAATCTATTAGCTTTCGCTTACCGGGATCGACTAATAGCTCCTGACTTCCTAAAAAATCTAAGCTTAGAAAGGCCCGATGCGCTTGGGTGACTGCTAAAACCCACGGGAAAGGACTACGCAGGCCAAGGTTCACGGTGAGAGATTGACTGGCGCTTGTTGGAATTGAAGTGCTGCTGACGGCTCCTTGTCAGGGGTGTGGGAGAGACGGTGGACCGTTTAGAAGCTGGTATTACACTGACCTGAGCCTTCGTGTCGATTAGGAAACGCATACCGGTGGTCTTATCTTTCACGTAAATGAGGCGACTAGGAACAAGGAAACCGGTAGAACCCGTCGCAATCACCTAGTTGGGGTGAAAATTACAGGGCTTTTTGCATTTGCGAGCTTCAGGTCCAAAACGGCGGTGGAAGTAATACTTTCCGGATCGGCAATATGGCTTAAAGGCACAAGTCGTGAAATGACGACTGGTTGGGCTTTGTTTGCTAAGGGTGTTGAGGATGCGCTCTTGTTGTTCAACCACCTGTATCAAAATGCGAACCCCCTGACATAAAGTGTGAATGCCAGAGTTGATGCTGAGTCCGTTGTGGTGGGAGGTTTTTGACTTAGGGTTAACGATCACGTCAAGCAACGCAGCCGTGACAGTGCTGAACACGTGGGACAGTGAGGCAAATGCGTTTGCATTCTCGAGGGTTTTATCTGTAGCCTCTGCGCATTTACCTAAACTGTCGACTTGCTTTAAAACAGCTACCATGGTTTAGGAATAAGGTGGGAGTCTTTGCATCCATAGTTGATGCAGGACTGCATAGGCCATGGAAGTCGTACCTTATAATAAACGCATTTGCCGTAGCAAATGCGATGGGGTCATGTCTCCCCACCGGATTTCAGAGAGAACGTGTTGGATACGTTTCTCCCCCTACGCTGTCACAAGCTTAATCAGAGCTTTTCTGAGTGTATCGTACGGGTTGGGATCATACTTGTTGGGATTTCTGAGAGCAGTTTATTACATTTGGACTGTTGGCTAGATATGCAAGCCCCCTGGAAACGCTACTCGAGGATGGCGATGAACACCTCCGGGTCTTCCGGTACGAAATCCGGTATTTTCATGTGCTCCGCACGGCACTCCGGCTCATACACGAGCTTAGGCTCTCTGATCATTGGGTAATAGGTGCTCTATGAAAATGAACTAGCCTGAGATTCGAAAGATTTGTTGGCGAAGCCTGATCGACAAAATCTCAGAATTACCGGGGAGCGAAAAATGGCCGATACAGTAACGATGATCAAAAAAGGATGAAGTGGTTGTGCCTCACAACAAAAAAGCACGCAGATGAAAATTTTCAATGAAGGTATATGTACGCGACGAAAAAACCTAACTAATTTTTGACCGAATATGTGTAACTAAAGAACGGGAGGCAAAACTACCGTAGGCTTGACCTGTCTAGGTCATTTCCGTGGAAGTAACCAAAAATTATAAATGGAAAGGGGTCACTAATTAATGGGGGGCACACTCCCTCACCTTCTACGAGCTCTTTCGTTTAGAAAGTCAACGAGAAAAGACCCTGGAGTGCCATCCGTGTGTATTCTCGCAGGGCCTGAGTGCGGAGACCGCACACTTACGTGTGCCGACGAAGTGTGTCAGAAGTAGTGCTTGCGGTAGCCGCGTGCGCGAAACGTACAGTCAAACAAGTGATAGACAGGATGTGATCGGCTGATCACTATACTGCAGCATTGTCGTGACCACTTGAACGAACGATAAATTTTGTTTTTCTGTTGCAGATTGTGAGGATTTCTGAGGCATCGGGTGCTAGAAGCTGGACGCAAGTTTTGCTCAAGCCTCCGTATCCTGTGATCTGATCTGGTCCGATCTCACTGTCAGAAGTGATTGCACTGACTCACAGAAACACTTACTCTCGATTCCGAATTGCACATTTCGGTGGCCAAACTATTGTGGTAACGACTTTAAGATATGAAGGCAGTTATTCCCAAGAAACGGTATATATTTTTCAATGCTGTAGCGGTTGCCATCTTCGTTCATACTTTTACCACGTTTATTGTTTAACTGAACTCTGACTGCCAAGCGCGGTGGCCATTTGACCGTTGCTCTTGCGCACGCTCTCACGCACGCTCCCAAATACACGCTAACCACTATCTCTCCCAATCGCCTTCTCATTCTCACGGGTCGTGGAGAATACTGTTCTGGTTAACATATTTGTGCAGTGCCGCACATTAGAGTAACTTGCAGGTGGTCCACGCAGTACAAAGGACCGAAGCACGCGTTTACTGAGGAAACCGCGAAGTAAGGTCTAATCAACCTTACAATTGGTGAGTCCGACGTGATCCTCAGGTCACGTGAGTTTTCTTGTTTTCTACCGTCCAGGGTCCCGTCTGCGTACGTTTTTGTGTGTTTTATTGTTTCCCTATCTTAATTTTTTGGTTGGTTTACCAAATAATTTTTTTTCGTCCATACATATTTTGTGTGTCTAATTCGTCGTGATTTTTTTTCGCGAAGACTATAGTGCCCCATTGGTCGTTGATTTCTTTTCCCGTCTGTATTCCATAAAGTAATCACTATGTCTGCCGAACGGAAATCCTGCTCAGACCCCACCGTTGGGGCGATCACGCTGCACATACCGGCATTCACGCCTGCTGATCCAGAACTCTGGTTCACGCTGGTTGAGTTAGAATTCGAAAACTGCCGTATAACCAGTGACGCCAGCCGTTTCAGGTGGGTAGCAGGCCGCCTCCCGCCGGAGGTCACAATGCAAGTAAGGGATGTAATAATCTCTTCCCGAAGCTATGAGGCTTTAAAGGAGGCCGTCATTGCCCGCACGACCCCAACGCAAGACCAACGTATGCAACAACTTCAAAACGTTGAGCTTGGAAGTAGGAAGCCCTCCGAACTGCTGCGTGAGATGCAGCGCTTGAGAGGACCGACTGTAGGTGAGGACCCGCTCTTAAGGGAACTTTGGCTGCAGCGTTTGCCGCATAACATTCCAGTTTTACTAAGTGCCACGCGCAAATGCTCGCTGGAGGAAACCGCAGCGATAGCTGATGACATTATGTCACGATACAACCCCACTGTAGCTGGAGTAACCAGGTCTTCCGTCACAATGGTGCCTGCCTTGCCGACATCTAATGATTTCGAGTCAGTTTTGTTTAGAATTGACGCGAGCCTGCAACGCCTAGCAGTTAGAAGTGGGTCACAGGAGCGGCACCGCGCACGCTCACCTAGGCGCCATAATCTGTCATTGCGACGACGTTTCGTCGGTTCTTCAAAAGAAGGGTATTGTAAATACCACAGTCGCTTCGGTGAGAGAGCCGAACGATGCGAACGAGGGTGTACGTTTCCCGGTGCTCATCAGGGAAACTAAACCCCCGGCCCGTGGTGCCGACCCACGAAGCCGGGTATTAGACCAATAGTCGTCTTTTGAACGTAAGGGACATCATTTCAAATAACCTATTCGTTGTAGATACCGGTGCCGAAGTGAGCGTCCTCCCCCGAGCGAAAGACGACAATAGCACACCGCAGGCCCAAACACTACGCGCTGCCAATGGCACGGCCATCCCAACGTTTGGCCAGCGGTCGCTCACCTTAAACTTGGGTCTAAAGCGTAATTTTCGTTGGATATTCATCATCGCCGACGTCCCGTACCCAATTCTGGGCATTGACTTCCTGCAGCACTTTGACTTGTTAGTTGATGCACGGCGCCGCAGAGTGGTAGATCGTCAGACCACTCTCGCTGTTGCGGGTCATAATTCGCGAGTGAATCACGTCACGCCCTTTTACGTTCAACCACCGGCACACCAACCTTATGGCGAACTAATCGCCGCCTACCCGGCCATGTTTCGGCAGGCCGGGCCTCTCCCAGCAGTGACCACCAGTGTCACTCACCATATCGATACTAAGGGACCCCCAGTGTTCAGTAGGCCGCGTCGGTTAGCACCAGACAAGCTTCGTGTTGCACGGGCTGAATTCGAACATATGCTAGAACTGGGTATAATACGCCATTCTAGTAGCCCTTGGGCTTCTCCCCTTCATATGGTTCCTAAGTCTAGTGGCGACTGGCGACCCTGTGGTGATTACAGAGCGCTTAACAAAGTCACCGTCCCGGACCGATACCCGATTCCCCATATACAGGATCTTACTTCGTCTTTATCAGGTTGCTCCGTCTTCAGCCGTATCGATCTGGTTCGGGCGTACAACCAGATCCCGGTAGCAGACGCCGATGTTATGAACGTTTGAGCAATGCGTAGCCAAATTCGCAACGGATCCCGAAATCAGAGGGCGATTATCCGTGATAATTCTACGATACTAGATTATTAAAATAAACAATGACATAAACAATATACAAACCTCAATAATACGATCACAAAGACTCAACAACGAGAAACCGAATGGCAGCGTGTGAGCAGACAGCACGTGCGTCACGCAGGTCCTGAGCAAGGATGTGCCAAAATAGCGCTCTGGGCGCGACCAAACAACAATTGGTCCAGAAAAACAACCAGTTCGTAAAGACAAGTCAATAGTGTATGGAAATGAGTGATGTTGGGAAAAAACACTGAATCGCGAGGGAAAAAGGGGGATTTTCCACGACCGGCTGTTACACCGCCCACCAAAATTCTCCTGGATCCTTAGAAAAGTCAAAGGTTCGGTATAAAGGTACTGATTCTTCCTACCTGCCTAGGCCCTGCTGTCAGTGCGCGCGTCTAATGCTCGTCGTCAACGTTCTACTACTGGTCGCACCTAATCCACTGGATACATAGACGTGAGGCTAGTCTACATCTTCCACAAGACCAAATGACCGATGGCGGGCGTGAATGGTCACATAGACGTTGTCCTCGTACGGGGCCGTCCGGTCCTGGATGTACGCGCTTGAGTGTGTGTGTGTGTGTGCATGTGTGTGTGTGCGTGTGTGTGTGTGTGCCGGGGTTACAATGAAATCACAGGTATGACTGCACATCAAAGGAGGACTTTCTGCAATGTCAACAAAAGACCGCGTGGCAAGAAAACGAGTAAATGTAGCATGTATGTGTGACCTGAGCTCCGCTACTTCCACATATGCAAGGGGCATTCGGTAGCGTCAACAAAAGGCAAACAAAGAACACTGTCACATGTATGATGGGTTTACGGGATGTAGAGTGCGTCGTGCATGCGTGTATGTATCGGGATGTATAATGGAATCGCACTCATCACCACATACCGGAAAGAACCTTCTGTAATGTCAACGAAAGGACCGCGAGCACCTTAACGTGTTTGACGGAGATTGTGTGGTATATATGGTGTTTCTTTATCCACCTCGATTACTGGCGTGAAAAAGGTTTACTAGGCCTCAGGGTTATCAGCTTCTCCGTCTTCGCTCTCGAGTAGGTTAATACTGCGTATGTCACGAATGAGCACTCCGTTAGCTGTCTTCACCTTCACCGTTCTTATCATTTCGTCAGTGCTTTTGATGGTTTCCGTAACTACTCCCAAAGACCAAGCGCTGAAATGTGCGCGTTCGTCGGCGATCATAACCACGTCCCCAACTTTGAATGGTCTTGTTTTGGCCAGCCGCTTCTGTCGAGTCTGCAAAGCCGGTAGGTACTCCCGTAGCCATCGCCTCCAGAAGACCTTGGCCAGATAGTTCGCTTGCTTCCACCCGTGGAGGTAGCTCCCACGAAGGTTTACCGGCCCTTGGAAACCCTCGTTCGACCTTAACGTCAATAAGTCGTTCGGGGTGAGCGCCAGGTGGGTGGGGTCGCCGTTCAATACTGGAACCAGGGGGCGGTTGTTCAGGATTCGCTCCACCTCAGTCATGACGGTGTTCAGCGTCTCGTCGTCGGGCGGCTGCTGCTCCATGATTGACAGCAATATCCGTCTGGCGGACCGGATCATGCGTTCCCATATGCCGCCTCGGTGACTGGCCTGTGGGGGGTTGAAATGCCATCGTATGCCGTAGGCCACGGTTCGATTCTGCAGTTCGTCCCTGTTTATGTTCTTGTGCCAACGCTGCAATTCCCGTTGAGCGCCCACAAAGTTCGATCCATTATCTGAGTATATATCGGCCGGTACGCCTCTTTGGTTGATAAATCTTTGCAAGGCCCGTAGAAACGAATCGGTCGTCATCGAATGTGCGACGTCTACGTGTACCGCACGTGATTTCATGCACGTCATGATACATCCGTATCGCTTTTCTAATCTTTTCCCGCACTTGATCCACAAGGGCCCGAAATAATCCAACCCGGTGTCACTGAACGGCCACCAGCCCGTAGTCACCCTGCATTCTGGTAGTGGGGCCATGAGTTGTTTGCCTGCTGTGGCATTGCGTCTCCTGCAATGCACACACCGTCGGATCACGCGTTTTACAGTCTCTCGTCCTCTCAACAACCAAAGACGCTTTCGGATGACGCTCGTCACGTGACTTTCCCCGGCATGTCCCTCCATGGCGTGGACGTGTTGAATCATTAGCTCTACTACAGGTTGTCTCGCAGGCAGCAGTATAGGATACTTTGTGTCGAAGTTCAGGTGGGCGTTGGTCAGCCTACCATCCACCCGCAGCAGTCCGTTGATGAGTTTGGGGTTTAAACGCTTCAGCTCGCCTCTTGGAGATGGCATGTCTTCATTGGTCGGCCCCACTTCTTCCGCCCTCTTGAGTTCTTGGGCGAAAGCCTCGCGTTGTATCATTCTGAAAATATCATACTCTGCCGCTTGTAGCTCATCGGGACCTATCGGGCCGACCGGTATCCGACCTGAGGGCCGTAGCCCTTTCATGACTAGTAAATTTATCTTGAACCTGGTTAACCAAACTAGCGAACGAAGCGTCTTCATCCAGGAAGAAAACCTGACCAGTCGCGATAGAATGGACGACGCTTCGACGACGTTGGTTGCTATCACTGCGCCTTCGATCTCCAGTTCCAATTCCGTAGGGTTTTTTAATTCGAACACGGGCCAGTCCTGTTTGGGCAATTGCAGGAAGTTTGGCCCTCACGTCCACGTGTCCAGTTGCCTGAAGTTGTTCGCACCTCGGGAGCACAGGTCGGCCGGATTATCGCCAGACCTGACATGACTCCACTGGTGCGTGGCTGATTCATCGTGGATAATCGTGAGCCGGTTAGCAACGAAAGTACTAAACCGGCTCCGTACGTTGTTAATGTAGTAAAGTACTATCGTTGAATCCGTCCAGAAGCTCACCGACCAAATGTAGAGATCGAAACATCTCTTCACAGCTTGCACCACCCTGACTGCCAACACGGCTGCGCTGAGTTCAAGGCGTGGGATTGAGACCGACTTCAGTGGGGCAACGCGGGCTTTGGCGAACAGGATCCTCGTGGTATATTGTCCATCTCCTGCGCACCATCGTCCGTACACCACAGCTCCATAACCGACTTCGGATGCATCGGAAAAGGCATGTAGTTCTCCAGTCAGTGTCGTTTGCCCAGGGGTCAAACATCGTGGGATTCTTATGTCCCCTAATTTCTTCAAGGTGTTCAGAAATTCTTCCCAGTCTAACCGGTCCCTTGGTCCAGTGCCTGGTCCCAATCAACTTTCTTACGGCACAGCCGCTGCAGCAAGATCTTTCCGGGTAGCAGCCACGGTGAGCCGAAACCGAGCGGGTCGAACAAACTTGAGACGGCAGATAGTATGCCACGACGGGTTATTGGCAGCTCGGGAACGTTCAGTTCGAAAACAAAATCGTCCGTTTCCGCGTCCCATTGTATCCCTAAAGTGCGCTCGATAGGAAGTGGAGAGCCGTCCAAATCTCTTACCCTTTCGGCCTTTTTGTGATACGGGATGACCTTCAGCACTTCTGAAGCGTTCGACATCCATTTAGTTAGATGGAAGCCGCCCTCTTCCAGCAATCTCGTCAGACCCCTGAACTGCTCTAGAGCTGATTCCACATCATCGAATGACCCAAGGTAGTCGTCGACGTAGAAGTTCCTGCTGACGCTATCTGTTACCGTCCGATGTACTAGATCGCCATGTTTGTTCGCTGATTCTCGGAGGGCGTAGTTGGCACAAAATGGTGACGATATGGCTCCGAAGGGGTGGACGGTCATCCTATAATTCATCACTGCGTTGTCCCGGTCGCTCCCTTCCCACCACAGGAAAAGCAAAGCATCTCGTTCTCCTACCGGAATCTTCACCTGATGGAACATTTCCCTAATGTCAGCAGACAAAGCCACTTTACCCACTCTGAAACGGCACAGAACATCGATCAGTGGTGTGGTCCAGTCAGGCCCCTGTAGTAGGCGATCGTTTAACGACTTGCCCTAGAACTTGGCCGCACAGTCGAAAACCACCCGCAGTTTATTGGGTTTCTTGGGGTTGATAACCGGATGGTGAGGCAGATACCAGATACCCCTTTTGCTGTCGGTGTTAACAGGCACCTTTTCAACGTAACCGAGGGCCTCGTTTCGCTTCATCAAATCCGCGTATCGTTCCCACAGATTCTGGTCTCGAATGAAGCGTTCTTTTAGTCGTAGTAATCGTTGGAGAACATAATTTCTGTTGTCAGTCCACGGGTCGACCGGTGTGCGCCATGGGAGGGGAACCTCGAACTGTTTTTTGGGGCCTCTAGAGCCTTGCCGCACCGTTTGTAGAGCGAAGTGATCCTCTTGAGACAACGTCGGTCTTTCGTCTCCAATGTCATGAAACTCCTTTTCATACAGCCGTTGCAGATGATACTCTATGCGGTCCGTTTCGGCGGATAAGTAATTCACGGAACCGCGTACCCCTACTGGACCGTATAACATCCATCCCAGAGCCGTGCGTACGGCATAAGGTGCCTGGCGGTCGCCCACTCTTTGGTCAAGCACCCAATGCGCCTCTGGCACGTCGCATCCGATGAGGAGATCCACCTCATCATCTTCCCAGTCTACGACGGTTACATCCTGCAGGTGGGGCCACCGAGTCAAGATTGCGTCCACCGACCTTGGTGCTCGCATGGGGAGATCCGCTAACGTGAATGCCTCCGTTGGTTCAATTTCCTCGTTAGTGTCTAGAGAGATGAGTTGCAGCCTTAATCTACCGGCAGTCATTACCTGTGTTCCGCCCACCGTGCTCACTGCTAACGACGTCGCACCTTTAGCCAGTTGGTGTTTGTCGGCAAACCGCTCTTTCACTAAAGTTGTGTCGGATCCACTATCAACGAAAGCCAACGCCTTGACTATCCCAGTCGGAGTCACTACTCCCACGGCCACTACGCCTAAACGTACCGGTTTACTGGCAGATTGTGAAGTTGAACAAATCACGCTGGGCTTGGCACTCGCCTCGGATATGGTTACTCTCGCCTGATGCAGCAGCTGATGGTGTCTGCCCGTGCAGCCCTCGTAACCACATCGATTCCTTGTTCTACAGGCTGCTGCCCGGTGCGTGGTGTTGAGACAGATGAAACATGCTCCTGCCATCCTCGTCATTCCCCACCGTTCGTCTATTGTGGCGTTGCCGAACTTGGGGCATTCTGGTAGGCCATGGCTAGTACCACAGGATCTGCAATTTGGTTTCGCCGTAGCATCTCGTGAAATGACGTGTGTGTTGGTCCAAGGCTGGTACTTTGGATATTCCCGTACAGGGGTTTGGGCTTGGCTAGTACCGGGCTTGTTTGCTCGGTTGCTGTCCCGGATGAGTCGGCCAAATCTGCTGTCAGCTATCTTGGTTTGCCTGTCTAAGTATTCAGTCAGGTCTTCGAAGTTGGCTTCTCTGTCGCCTCGGCTTATCCGTTCAGCTTCTTCCGCCCACCGACCCTGTAGTTCGGGAGAGAGGTGACGGACTATGCCTTCCAAAGTGTGCATGGCGTCTAGGTCAGCCCTGTAACCTAAATGGTCGAGGGCTATTGAGCAGTTCTGCATCTTGATCACCAGGTCGGCCATGGTGTAGACGTCGCCCTTGGTTCTCTTTGCCTCTACCATCACGCCCTCTATTAGGTTACGGGCTACTTTGAAAGGTTGGCCAAACAAGTCCCTCAGAATCTTTCTTGCCCTTGTGTAGCCTTGTTCTGGATCGAGCATGGTGCACCCGTCGATAGCTTCTCGCGCTCGGCCTCGGCAGTAGTGAGTAAGGTAAAGAAACCTTTTCCCAGGGTCGTTTACCTTGTTTTCAACGAACGTCTCGAACTGTTTGACAAACTTGCAGTATTGCTCAGCTCGCCCGTCGAAAACCATTAACTCCACTCTAGGCAGATCGATCGATGGTGGTTTGTATTCGGCGACCGGCGTGGGGTTCCCTACCTTATTGCACTCTAACCTATCGGAAGTGTCGAAGTCACTGGTCTCATGCTCTCGCTGTTTCTGTGTACACTTCTCTGCTTCATGCGCCTGTAGTCTAGCCGAAAGTAACTGT
The DNA here is from genome assembly GCA_948099385.1 of Fasciola hepatica. Taxonomy (NCBI): domain Eukaryota; kingdom Metazoa; phylum Platyhelminthes; class Trematoda; order Plagiorchiida; family Fasciolidae; genus Fasciola; species Fasciola hepatica. The sequence continues at coordinate 2,256,268 of CANUEZ040000011.1, forward strand.
TGCTCTAGTTCTAGTATTCTCAGCTTATATAAATCGACATCCTTACGATCAATATTGCTTTCAATAACACATGAGCTAGCACTGACAGGACTAGGCGATCTAGCATTACCTAAAGAATCATATGTACCCAAAACCTCCCCAGAGACTTGCCGTATTACTTCCTGTCCGGATTCGACTGCTTTTGATCCTTTTCTTGGCATTTTGCGTGATTTTTCCTCGTTCCAAATAGATCTATTGAGTATTGTTACGAACGTTTGAGCAATGCGTAGCCAAATCGCAACGGATCCCGAAATCAGAAGGCGATTATCCGTGATAATTCTACGATACTAGATTATTAAAATAAACAATGACATAAACAATATACAAACCTCAATAATACGATCACAAAGACTCAACAACGAGAAACCGAATGGCAGCGTGTGAGCAGACAGCACGTGCGTCACGCAGGTCCTGAGCAAGGATGTGCCAAAATAGCGCTCTGGGCGCGACCAAACAACAATTGGTCCAGAAAAACAACCAGTTCGTAAAGACAAGTCAATAGTGTATGGAAATGAGTGATGTTGGGAAAAAACACTGAATCGCGAGGGAAAAAGGGGGATTTTCCACGACCGGCTGTTACAGCCGATATCCCTAAAACTGCCGTCACTACACCTTTCGGGCTGTTCGAGTTTCTGCGAATGCCGTTTGGACTCAGCAATGCAGCCCAGACCTTTCAAAGGTTCATGCACGAAGCAACTCGTGGTTTGGAAAATGTCCACGTATACCTGGATGATATTTTGGTGGCGAGTTCTTCAGAGCAAGAGCACGCTACACACTTACGAGCACTTTTCGAACGCCTTAGCCAGCACGGCGTTACGATCAATATCGCGAAATGCGAATTAGGCCGGTCTGATATCACTTTCATAGGACATTCTATTTCATCCTCGGGTATCCGCCCTCTGTCAGATAAAGTTTCCGCTATTCGCGACTACCCTGAAACCCAATCTTTTCGCCAGTTGCGTCAGTTTGCCGGTCTGGTGAATTTCTACCGCCGATTTATTCCTCACTGTGCGGAAATGATGCAACCCCTCACCGACCTGTTGCGCGGAGGTAAGCGGAAGTTCGTGTTTCCCGACACGGCACAAGCCGCATTCGCCTTGGTCAAAGATGCTGTCGCCAACACAGCACTCCTTACACACCCCGACCCTTTGGCTCCTATTTCGGTAGTGACGGATGCCTCGGACACAGCGGTTGGAGCAGTACTGCAACAGTTCGTAGATGACTCTTGGCAACCTTGAGCATTCTTCTCCAAGCGCCTACAACCCGCGGAATCAAGGTACAGCACGTTCGGTAGAGAGTTATTAGCCATCTACTTGGGAATCCGTCATTTTTGACATGCACTCGAAGGCCGTTCGTTCACGGTGTTTACAGACCACAAGCCTTTGGTTTACGCACTGAAGTCAGCTTCGGATCGATGCTCACCACGCGAGATTCGCCACTTAGACTTTGTCTCACAGTTTACTGTGGACATACGACACGTCTCTGGGGTACTTAATCCCGTCGCAGATGCCTTATCGCGCGTATATCAACTAAGTCTGTCACAAACGCCTAACATCAATTTGGACGCAATGGCACAGGCTCAAACTATGGACCCTGACATCGAACAACTTCGACAAAACGGTTCTTTGAGTTTAACCACAGTGCCTATCCCAGCTTCCCGGAATACCATCGTGTGCGATGTGTCGCAAGGTCGCCCTAGGCCAGTAGTTCCTGCTGCCCACCGTTATCCTACGTTCCTGACACTCCATAATCTGGCTCATCCGGGTGTGACTGCCTCGGTGAAACTGATAACTGAGCGTTTTGTTTGGCACAATGTCAAACGGGATGTCCGTCAATGGGCTCGTGCTTGTCTGCAGTGTCAACGTGTTAAGACCCATAGGCACACTAAGGCGGCGTTAGCGAGGTTCCCAGAACCTGAAACACGTTTTCATCATGTGCACGTCGACCTCGTAGGACCACGCCCACCTTCGCTTGGGTACGTTTACATACTCACATGCGGGGATCGTTTTACTCGCTGGCCGCAGGCCATCCCTATCCCTCGTCCCACCTCGGAAGAGGCCGCGAAAGCTTTTCTGACCGGTTGGGTTAGTCATTTCGGTTGCCCGGCAATAGTGACCACCGATCGCGGTCCACATTTTGACGGCGCTTTCGGCAGCCTACTCGCTACGCTCGGTTGCCAACACGTTAAGACGACAGCTTACCACCCTCAGGCCAATGGTATGGTCGAGCGTTTCCACCGGCAATTAAAAGCCGCCCTTCGAGCAAACGGTAACCCCCTTTGGAGTGAAACACTACCATTAGCACTCTTAAGCCTGCGTAGTACCGTTAAGGAGGAGTTACACACAACACCGGCCGTACTAGTATATGGCTGTACACTTCGTCTGCCTGGGGAGTTGGTAGCCCCCTCACCAACCGTGACTTTCGACTACGGTGACTATGCTCAGCGCCTTACGCAGCACATGCGAGTGCTCAAGGCCAGTCCGCCGCGTGAACAACAGTCTACATGTTATGTCCCAACTGCGTTAGGAACCGCTGCTCATGTATTCCTTCGCGTCGATGGCGTTCGATCACCACTACAAGCGCCATACACTGGCCCGTTTCGGGTGATAAAACGTAGGGCAAAATCATTTGTCATAGATATCAACGGACGACACGACACCGTATCTATCGACCGTCTCAAGCCTGCCGTCATTGAGTGCAAGCCGCTCGGCCAATTTACACCCGCTCAAGTCGCTCAGTCACCTGCATCGAGCGAGTTACTACTCGAACCACCCCCAATTACGCCTAGTGAGGACTCGGCAGCTAGTCCATCAGATTCTCCAACCGTACCCGCAACGCGAAGTAGCCGTCGCGGTCGCCAACTATGAAATCCCGTCCGCTTCGCCGATTTCGTGACGACTTTTACAACCGACTGTTAGCAATAAGTTGGGAAGTTCGCCATGGATTTACCAAAAAACAGACCCGTGAAATTACAATCTGTAGTTATGGTTTCATTTTCTTTTGGTCTCCTAGCGACTACAACAACACCGAACATCGTTTGTGTGTTGTTACTATGGTCCAACATCCGCCGGCGCCCTCAGGCGCTATTTTGTTCCAGTTTACCTTGCCCTCTCTCAGACGGATCTAACAAGTCACATTGGCTTCATCCGTAGCCTGGCTGACTCCCGTGCACGTTCAAGGAGCCAACCGCTCACTGGACAACGGGACGATTGGTCAGCCTGGCACTGGAGACGGCAACTGGACGCCTTTTTGGATGGACCTGACGCGGCATTTTCCGGCTTGCATTCGTACGAGACCCGCGGGCGCCAAAACACAGTTGGACCCACGCACATCGGACCTCGAGAGTGCAGGCACCGGTAAACTCATCAGCAGTCGTTCGACGTCAACAACAATATAACGGAGAAGCTATGAGGAGTTCCTGGACAACGAATAATTCCGGCTTACCATCACGATCGAAGCCCAACTCCGTCGGACTTCTAGGAGGAGGCCCCTGTAGCGGTTGCCATCTTCGTTCATACTTTTACCACGTTTATTGTTTAACTGAACGCTGACTGCCAAGCGCGGTGGCCATTTGACCGTTGCTCTTGCGCACGCTCTCACGCACGCTCCCAAATACACGCTAACCACTATCTCTCCCAATCGCCTTCTCATTCTCACGGGTCGTGGAGAATACTGTTCTGGTTAACATATTTGTGCAGTGCCGCACATTAGAGTAACGTGCAGGTGGTCCACGCAGTACGAAGGACCGAAGCACGCGTTTACTAAGGAAACCGCGAAGTAAGGTCTAATCAACCTTACAATGCCGTTAATGTCCGGCAAGCAGGAGCTGAAATGCCGCACCGACTCGAACGCCTTCGTTGTAATGGATTCCTTCTCAGTTGAATCTCTGTCTTTCGTAATCCATATCTCATCATAGGAAACCACGAAGGACCGCTGACAGATGAACAGCGGACCCCAGCTTCCACCAAAGAGCGGCGACATTAGACATACGTATATATACTCCCCCCCCCCCCTTCCTCATTTTACCGACTGACCACTACCGTTGGTTACCCTTCCGGTTCCGGCTCTATTGTGATCATCCTGGATTGCTTTTAATAAACGCTCCTCCAGTCGTTGGTGTTCTGCTGCGCTTATGACGTCCGTTCGTGCTAAGGCTTGACTGAATACTTCAATTTCAGATCCCAAACCCCTCGAGGCAGTACATTGATAACCAAGCATTACAAAATATTCGTCCCCACCTCAACAGAGAAATAATCTACGGTGGACTAACTGTCAGTCTTGTGGTGCTAACCAGTCACGTTTGACTGGTTACTTTCGTAACCTTTATACGTCTTCAATTCAGTAAAGATGGTCACATTCAGTCCTTTTGTCGAGGTGCCAGGTTTCATGTAACTGACTGTTTCAGTACTCAATCCTGTTTGTCTCCTGATTTTCGGTTCCTATCTTCAGCTGTTACCAATTCGCATTCATCAAGCCGTGCTACTCGCACCTATTTTTGAACCATTCCGTTTTACATCCGTTCACATTGGACGAAAGCAGCGTAGTCGTCTACTTTTAATCTCGTTATTCAGCTTTCCCAACTCCCCGTAAGTATCAAACCGTCTAGCTTTTCCGTGGAAGGTAATAATGGTCATGATTCGTATGTATCTCTTACCGAGTCCAAATCCACTACTTATCAGTGCTAATTCCTTATCACTGACTCTCAGTTTTCAGTTGTTGGTCTTGATTGTATGGAACTAATTCGCATCATTTTGCCGTTCTTTTCTGAATGTCACCAATTCCCTCTTCGAAAACCGATTTTCGATTGTTCCAGGGCTTCACATGGCTTCTAGGTGATGCCCTGTCTTCTAGAAATATTGGGGCTGCCACAGTTTCTTAAACTTCGGATATTTCCCTTGGGATTCTGCGAACCAGTGAAAACGGCAACCGACCAGTTGCTCGCGAAACGTGTCCTTACTTCTGTGAGTTATGTCATTCTGGGCCACACCAGTTGTGACCCAGGTGAGGAGGGACGGGAAAAGGCCGAGAGTTTGAGATTATCGCAACACAGCGAGCAATTTCCTTAAGCAAATCAGTTGTTCCTCGGTAGAACAGCAATTTCTCTGCATCAGTTTCATAATTCGGATTCCATTCAAGGCTCAATCTTAAAAACATATCTCTGCAAATACAAAGTGAAAAACTCCATTGGATCTACAACAGTCACCACACATTTCGAATTGCTTCAGTATAATTTGTTACCGCCCAGTCTCACTGTGTCACCCGGAACTTTCTACAATACCACTCATTCTCTTATTTCTGGTTTGGAGGATCTCTCGCTTATCAAGACGGTATTATTCTTCGAGCACCTACCACGGAATTACATGACGAACCTTTGTGCATGTAGCTTGAATGGATCCGTGTAAAAATGTTGCCAATAATACCGGCAGATGTTTTTTCAACCGCTTATTTCACTTGTTTTGGGATGCTTGGTAAACGAACATGGTTTTCCACCCGGTCCCATAACGTATGCTCACTTTATCTCATGCAGGCGCACTACGCAGAGAAGTACGTCTCTCAAAGAACTTCGTTTGTTATTGGGTTCACTGGAGTATCATTCCAGATTCATCTCAGAATTTTCTTCTAAAACAGGAACCTTGTTTGACCCTTCTTCAAAAAACCCGTTAAAGTGGTCGCCTGTACACGAGCGTGCGCTTCGACTGTTGGTCAATTCCCTTTCTACCAATGCTGTTTTACTTGGACGTTCACCCAAGTTACCATCTATTGTCATCATATATTCATACCTCACTGGCTTCGAAGCTGTGCTCCAACAGGATAGTCATCCATTGCTGCGCGTTTCACTTTAACTTGATCCTGCAGAACGCGGATATTCACAGACACAATGTGAAGCTCTGGCTATGTTTTGGGTAGTCACTCGATTACACGAACACTTGTTTCGTCCAACTTTACGTTAGTGACTGATCATGGAGTACTGAAGTTCATTTACAATCCACACACTTTGCTGGCAAAATCATTCGCAGCCATGCTTCAGCGGTGGAATGTTGATCTTAGCGAATAATATTATGATATTCAGCATCGCAAACCATTCAGGCACTACACCCAACAAGCTTCGATTAAGGAGCGCGTTGGGCTAGCCTGACGTTAGAAAAGTCGATAGAAATGGGTATCCCTTCCTTTTCTAATTCATCTTAACTACCCCTTTCTTTGTCTATTTGCCCATTATCTATCCACTTCGATCGAAACTGCTAGTTTGCGTTCAATAAAGAAAACACTTTGAAGATCTGTACGTTTACTATAAAAAGGCGCTTTGAAAATATGTATAATTTGCAGTTTGATGACCGCTTCACTGAGAAGTTTCGCGAAGTGTCCATCGTTCTTGTGTAACATGGTCACTGGATTTGAAATATAAGGATGCAGAGATATCAAACAGTCGCACCAAATAATACACTGGGCAAATCATTTCTCGTGCATAGGTTTCATGGCTAGGTTGATTGAAATCTAGTTTCAACAGAACACAATAATATCCGAAAATATATGGGTCAAAACATCTATAATCAATGAGATAGGAGAATGTCAAACAAACTATGAACTAAATCTGGAGAACATCTAGATTTGCTAATTACGACGAATTGTTACTGATCTTCGGAACGCCCTAATAGGAGTTGATAACGTTAAATGACTAGACCAACTCCAAAAATCAGCTGGAGTTTATTTCAAAGGAAATGTTAACCTATATACCTTCATCCCCGTCTCGCATCACCGCTATCCCCAGCGTTGATAAACCGAAGCTTTATGTGTTTGTCAATAAGAGACACCAGTTCTTGTGCAAACCTTGAGATGGAATAAACAGCTTCTGCGGTTTAGTCGTAGACAACAAATTTCGTTGACTTACCTTGGACGGCAACAACGAGTCCCTATTTGAGAACAGCTGTTCTTTGCAAACTCCCAAACCATGAGCACACTTATGCCACTTCCTCCTCAATGGAAGCCTTCAGCATGCCACACACGGTTTTCGCGAGGTTTGTGCACGCGTAATGACTCAAAATGGCAGCTTGAACCTGTTTGAGTCTATCACCACGGCTCACCATGCTGTTGTAGGCCTCCTCCAATTACAGAATGTCAAGATGCTGCCAGTTTCTCGGAGTATTCACCTGTCGTGGGTTTATTAGTAATGCTGCTGCACTTCTAGCGTTGGCCGCGAAGGTTAGTGCTTCTACTGCACCTTTCAGCTTGGTTACCCTTCCCACCAAATTCTCCAGTGTCAATGAAGACGCATTTGAGTGAACTCAAAGAACTTACGGAGCATTTCCTGCAGACGTCCTATGGTGCTTGCAGCCTCACTTTGGCTGACTGCGGATGACGAAGCAGACTAGGCACAACTGGGAAAAATTCATGCAAAAATGAAAACGAAAGATGACACTCATGTGGATCGTGGTTGTAAAGCTTGCAACCTCTGTGTCACAAGTGGCGTTGAAGTGACTTGCATGCCGGAGTCAGGTGCACTGGTTGTGTTGTCATTCGTTGCCAAAACAAAATTTACCTGGACATTTCCACGGCCGGTTCCAAAATAGGTTGTGGAGTTGGCAGTAAATGCAGTGTTCTTGGTTGTTGCTATGGTGTAAACTGGAGCGTTTTTAATGTACTGCCTTTGCGACAGCACTGAAATGTTATTGATCGAACAGACTGAACCGATTATTAATACAACCTGCTTCTGCAATCCGTTCCAGAAAGAAGACGGCTCAATGCATTAGAGGCGGAACAGACGGAAAATGCGTTGGAGGTGGCGTACGAACATGACGCTGAAGAAGGAGGCCCGGAGGCCGGATGAGAGACTTTACGAATGTTAGATTTATGTGTACCTAAGAGGTATCAATACAATTGCCATTGTCGGGTCGTACTGTGTTCTCCCTGTGGCTGGTCGCTAAATATTCGCAATTGCTGTGTGCCAGGAGTTGTATGGTGAATTCTCGGTGTGTGTTGCATGGAACGATTGTGCCTGCGAAATTTAATACCGGTAGCCCGTCCAATCCAGTCCTCACGTTACACCGTCAGAATGTAATCGCTTCGGAATCCTGAAATAAATGAGAATCACAAATGTTCATACTTCTTGCAGACTGAATATCGCAGTCCGAAAAGAGTGTGGGCATTTTTCATGGGAATAACTGGCGACCATTGAAGTCTGAAGCAATCTACGCTCAAACAGAACAGCGTCAGATAAAATGTCTCTGAAAATGTTTTCCAATAAAAAAGTCACCCGTATGATACACCTCCATGAAATGGAATGAAAGCACCGAACTTGGCAGTCATTCACTGACTAACAGCATTTTGCGGTAAGCTGCAAAATTTCCACGACAAGTCCAGCACACTTTATTATCGTTCACTACCCAACTGTGATAAATAACAGCTTACGAATTTTCTGCAGGTAAATGTACCACCATATACATCTGCGAGAACACTCAGAACATAAATATCTTTTCCGGCGTACTCTTGAGACAAAAAGTAAAGGCTGTTACCAAAAACACATGGACCTCAAGCCGGATCACACATTTTCATACAATTGAATCACGTTCGCGGATAAAAGAATGTATATATATATATAAGTGCATGTATACGAATATGCACATAAATCCCCACCTATACACACACGTATATATATATATATATATATATATATATATATATATATATATATATAGGGTATGCATACATGAATGCTCCAGGCAACAGACCAGTGACAATAACACTAAGCAATATGATTGTAATGCCTAACTGCCACCATAACACATCCACGTCAGCACGACCAGGTACATGATATAGTCTAACCCGTCTGGTGTCATAATCAAAGACAATTACGGAATTTAGAAAACGGAATGCGATAGATAAGGATTTATGAGAACGTGTGCAAAATTGGAACTGTGACATGATATGAGTTACTGAAAAGCGATAAACATATACAAGTGTGGTGTGAATGGTTGCAGTAAGGGTTTTCGATAGTACTCCATCCACAGCAAGTACGTGCAAATGGCCGTATGCCAACCAGTGTGTGAAAAACTGTTTAAACATTGGAATACTGAAAACATGAATCATTGTTAAATATTTACAGGATCTTTGCGGGTGTTTGTTCGTATTGATAGCGTTGTATGGCTGAATAGTGGAGTAAAAAACATCATTGAGAACACGGAATGAATGTGATTGGTACAAACGGGGAAATGGGAATTAAAGTATCATCGAGAGCTATGTTTCCTTCGTTTTCGAAACATACTTTGCTTACTTCGTGAGTTCTCCGGTATAACTGTTCCGCTGGTTTCGCTTGTCTTTTGATGTAAAACTTTAGTTTTCCCAAGTGATGTTCATAGGGGATACTGCAGAAGTTGTCCAACATCCAGTGTTGCCGCATTTCAGCCGCTGGATGCTTTAAGGAATGAACGTTGTACACAACTTCTTCTGGACCGTATGGAAGGGGCATCTGTCTTAACAAATCAGCGAAGGTTGACGTACAAAATTACCGTACGTGATATGCAGCTTAAGATGGAAAGGTACGTACAAGGATATAGATAAAAGCAGAAAGTGACCACACGGGTCTTTTGGAAGTAAGTCACTCAAACACAACTGGCCTAAATACGAAATAAACTAGTTATATCCGGTTACCTTCCAAATATACACACCACGTGTGTGCCAGCACAGAAGCTGAAGATCAAATGAAATGGCCGCGCGTTTGCACTATTCTGTAGCCTAGTTCATTCACAGCGGCGCTGTTCAAGCGACAAAGCCGCATATGACAGCCTTTCATCGAGGCCTTAAGGGGTCTTTGATTTACTCCCAAACATACCAAAAACATATACTCCAAGGGAAATGTTTTCTTCATATCAGTAGGAAGAATTATTAAGGGACTGTCAACAGTGTGGTGATGTTGATAAGTTTTCGCACGAAAATCACTGTCTGTTCGTCCTCTAGCATCTGCGAGGGGAAATGTCTTTCTTCCTTCAATATGCAGTTCAAGTAGGCTGCATTTATCACAGCCGAAATATTCTGCTGGGCTTTTAACCTGTCAGATGTATGCCCTTGCAGGTGTATCACCAGTAATTACCGTCATTCCACATAATACAGTGAAATTATCATACTGCATGCCACTATGAAGGATATCCATCAACTTATTCACCATTTACTGTTAATACACGCCCAGTGGAAAAGGCTCTGCTGAACCACAGTATGTTACGACCTTTAATATCTGCAGGCAGGCTGGCCGGGTTGTGCTCGCCAAAATCAACCAGAACAGCAGTTTCGAAGCCCGATATAATTGCAAACAGTCCATATTGAGCTGAAAGTCAATGAAGTCCGGGACTCTTGGCGTGCCACGTTTGCAAATAATCAAACCATCTTGAAGTCCAACGTGAAAATAGGAGCCATTCGACAGCTGTACTCTCTCACATCACCGAGGAGTATGAGATATTTTTCTCGGATCACTTGGAATACCTGGCAAGTGGTGACTCAAGACTTGCGTCACGTTACGACGTTGCCTCATGGTTAACATGGAGGTCATGAAAACATCGGACAAGGACTGCGAAAGCTCATCCACTCTGACTTCCACTCACACGGTTCTTCCAAGTCGGATTTCTTGGCGGGCTTAGAAAATCAAAATACTTCACAAGCATACTAACCCGTATCGCAGATCGACTTTGACGCGATAGTAGTGGGTAGATACCCGCTTAGAATTTCTCAGACCACAAATCGGCAGCGGGCTCCAACTCTTGTGGCACTACTTCAACAGCTTCAACACCAGGAGTAAGCATACCTTATAAGCCTCACGATATAAGTACTTGACAACAATTCTTTTGTCTTAGCAAATACTCCGACTACAATGCAGGACATGAAAGCCGGTGCTCCGACAATGTAGCTTCGCCACAAATTAGGCATTTCTTTCCACTAATGGTATTTTTCTAACTCCAGTACCTCTTTCATTTTGTCTTCTCGGGCATAAAGATGTATTGGATTTTCCCGGATGTGAAGACAAAAAACCAACGCTACGTGGCGACCGATACCCAATATGGCATGACTTTCACAAAAATCAGCACTGCAAAACGATTACCTAAACGCCCAAGGATATATATGCGTACGTGCATGTACGTGCGTATGTATAGGTGGAATTATATACATGGAGACGTAACAATATATCAGAGTTAAAATAAACTGTAAAAATGCGCATCAGGTATCCCTATGAGTAGTGAAACTTTTTCATCATAGAAAAACTAAGCAACAAATCCTATCGGCGTAAAATGAAGAAAACCAGCGTGGTACGGCCTGGTCACACGGGCATTCAGTAAAACAAATTGCACTGTTTTTGTAAAGCAGACGTATATTAATAAATTCTGTGATACTCTTACTACTATATTCCTTGAGAAATTTCACGAACTTCCGTGCTAGCTTTTCAAGGCACGTGCCGGAAGTTATTTTAGCCCAACTTTAGCCCAACGGCGTTGGGTTTTGTGTTGGATGGTTAGAAACCATTCCGCATGCAGACTATTTATTTCGGTACTCGCTTCAGAGGAAACCTTCTTTGGTTGTTTGGCAACCCAGCCACTTCCCCCAAGTTGATCCGATCCGGTTCTTGAAACTCGGAAGTATTATCATGTTATTTTGTCTTGTTTTCGACGCATTTAGCTAGCAGATATCAAAAGTTGATTCCCAGAACTTTACAAGAGTCACAAAGACATCTCTGTGACTTGTGTTGTTGTTTTAGGTTTCAGTGATGGCACTGTTTTACCGCCTACATTGCAGTCAGTTGTTCTGACTGATTTGCTTCCTGTACATCTTGGTATTGAAAATATGAAATCCCTGGCCCGACTTAACTGTTGGTGGCCTGAACTGAACAGTTATTTATGCCAATATGCTAAACGTTGTACGGAATCTGTGCATCAAATTCGTTTCCAACCAACCCAGTGGACTCGGTCGCTTGAGTCGTGCGCGGCCTGTCAGCGTGTTCATGGGGATTATTACGGACCCCTTCTGAATAATTGTTACGCCCCCGTTATCAATTATTCTTGTTCCAACTGGCCATATATTTACCTCACCACCTCACTGAGCCCTATTTCACTATTGCTGCACTTCGTGAGACTTTTAGCCTAGAATGAATGCAGTATGCATCGGTTACTGATAACGAGAGTCGTTTCACTGCTCAGAAGATGACAAATTGGTTGAAGTACATGGGTTACTGCGATACTGTAAGGATTAACGTAGTATTATCCTGCACAGAATACCATGGAATCAGAAAGTGGATTTGGCACACGATGTGCCGTAGTATTTTGTATACTGCGCACAAGTATGTACCATATCGGCGTAATTGAATACAATGGAAATGGTAAAAGTCACATGTATAGTCAATCATAAATACTACAGTTACCATCGTGTATCATCTCCTCCACGTCATCCGCAGTCGAATGACATTGCCAAAGGTTTTGCGCGAGCTTTAAAGGGTGCTATCAAATCGACGAACGCAGGAACTTTCAGTGAACATGAGAGAGATGTGGACAATTTCCTAATGCGTAGTTTTTATTCTGTCCGTTCAACCATGGGTTGTAGTCCGGCGAGGCTGTCCTAGAGCCGTAGACTCTGCAGCCGTTTACTCCAACTCTGACCCTCGGAAGTTGGTTACCAAGGTGGGGATGACTTCAGACTCTCAACGGGTGTTGTAACTGAAAAACTTGGGAAAAGGTTTCGTCAGACTTCATCTCCTGCTGATGGTTCCATTCATGGAAGATATGTTAATCAGATTGCCTTTAATCCTGATTCTGACTGTAATCCAATGATACCAGCTCTGACCTTTCGGAGTCTTTTCTAGATATGAATGATCCCAAAACAAATTCAAGCCCAAAGGTAACAACTCGAAGATCAGAACACTTACAAAGCAAAGAAAGCGGTGACCACAAAAATCCAGAACTTCATTCCAGCTTCGGCGGATTTGGCGACTGATAATGACAGCAATTCATGCTGTTTCATTGTATCTGCATGTTTATGCACATTACAATAGCGCAGGATACGAGTCCGAGCGTGTGTTCGTTCGACCGGTGTTCTTCATTCCAAATTACGCATAGTTTGGGGCAGGAGCTATGTTGCTTTCACTGCTAATAGTACGAGCACCCAAGTCTAATTCTTGATTTTTACACACTTTTAAATTCCAAGTCAGACCTGTCTTAGAATACCGCTTCATCATTTACTCTAACTTGTGACAGGGAGACCGAGTAGCATTTCAGAGTGTACAACGTGCTTCGCCAAACAGCTCCTAGGTCTTTTCTCTCCCTTGAATTACAAATTTGCTAAACAGTAATCCCTTACTAATACGCCACCTAAGAATTGACCTTCTCTTTTTTCGCAATATCTTAAAAAATCGATCAAGCAGCCGAGCACTGGAGGTCAGAGCTCTTTCCAGTTATTTTCTACGTAACAACGAATTCTTCGTTTTCTTTCCTTTGTCTAAGCTTGCACTCAATGAGCACAAAGCCCAAAGCTGTTTGGAAAAAGGTTGGCTAAAGCTAGGCTAAAATTACCCTGAACATATCCCTTCAAAAATTGTAAAAATGTTCCTGGGATCCTGCAGGAAATATAATATTAGAAGTACCACGATATTTATTAGGAAATGTCTGCGTCACAAAAACGGCATATTTTATCAGTATGCCATTTTTAGAATAAACTCTCTGATTTTCAAAAAAAACATTTCTTATCAGTGTTAAGTCAGTGGTTTTGATCAAAAGAGTGGGTAATTAGCAATCAGACTGAGAACCAGGCAGTTTAGATGGATTGGGAAAAAGGAGAGATACCCATTTCTAGCAATTTTCCTAAAGTTGGGCTAGCCCAATGCGCTCCCAATTGTACGCGGATGGAGCTGCCCAACGTTTCTAATGATGCATCCCAAAGTTAGCTCAACAAGAGCCCAGCTGGGCGCGTTGGGCGTGCTGCTTGGACACTCTGATCAAGCCTCATAAGGTAAGGTTCAATCTGGAACAGGTTGTCACAACACGTTCGGGCATATCACCATTCTCTGTAGAGTCCAAGCACGAAATAAGAGCGGCCCTAACAATTACCACACTAACCATGATATTCAATTTTTATATTTTAAGGACTCAGGCCATTAGGATGGGACTGGGGCTCGGACAAAGCAACTTTCCCGTTTAAACGTCCTTGTCTTAATAATAATCACATGGTTTGCCCCTCGCAACTGTCACAGGAAGCTCAGAATACGACAAAGAGACTCAGACGTTTCATTCTCAGCATCTAGGACTGCAACGGGGTCCATTAAATATCCCCTTCAGGACATGCCAGCTGAGAGTTCTATCGTATTTAGTTCTAAGCTGTTGGATTCTGAAGAACATACACCTCGATGTCCCGTCCAACTCAACTAAATTTTCTTGACTAAACCCACCACATACAGCCGGTTCGTTAAGCATGTTACTTGCGCACTGCATTTGGCTCTTTGTCCTCCTATAAGCTGATGTTTCGGTGAACATGAACCCCATCGAAAAATCTCAGACTGCGGTGGATTCTACCTGCCCTTGCATTTTGGTCCTCATATAAATCACCCTGGTGCTCCTGATTTCGCGGTTATGACCGGTGTTTTCGCGGCATATCTGTGTGCATTCCTGGTTGTGGTTGTATCTACACAGGGAGTTGACCACCGATGAGAAGTCAATAACATCAAAAACTAAAAGCGAGGACAAATACTCTGCTGTTTTGTCTTCCAAGCACACCTGCTTTGTCATATGCGACCCGTGTCTCCGGACAGGAGCACTGCTACTGAATTACCGGTGGGGTTGACCTACTTCCCACCGCGGCTTGTCACTTGCGGTCCATCTTTTGGTCGGGGCGTGCGAGCTGTGACCACCCACCAAAATTAGCTCCGCCTTCTCTGACGGCCAGATATCCGACTATGATGAAACTACGAAATAAACGTCTAAAAATGTGGATCACCTATGGCGCACCATGAACTGGTTGCTAATAGATGTGTGTGTGGATATCTCCCTGTTCGAATCAAGCCCTGGTGTCGTCTACCAGGGGCACTAAATGCAAATCTTTGGAGTTGACTTCCCTGACGAAAATTCAGCTCGGTCCTGTTCCCAGCCCTCAGTATTTCTAAACCAGTACTCACAATGATGTTGTCCTGCTTTGAAGTGTGCTAAAAACGGTAGAAACGTCATACTAATCATGCTATCAACATATCATGATTGTACTTTGCTCACACTTGGGTATAGTCTTATTATACCAGCACCATCGGATCAGAACACAATTGATTCCACTTTTGTTTCCCTGTATAAGCTCAGTTTTCTCCAGCAGATCAACACCGATACCCTTAGTAGTTTCTTCTATCATTTTACTCTAACGCTGTTCGGACTTTGTCAAGAATAGGAAAATTTCTAAACCAGTGGAGATGGTAACAAATATAGTGTTACACCGGTATGATAAAAGTGTCATTTACGCGTGAACTATTCCTTCAAATCTATCTTACCGCTTCAGAGCTGGTCTATTCCCAGCAAAAGCAAACCGTTTTGGGTGTTACCACTTCTAATTCTGGATAACTGCAGCACCTTGGGTTTTTTAGTATCCGGGTGCCGCAATGCCAACGTAACCACAGGTTAGAACAGCTTCCAGGCAGATGCTGCCTCATGTGTTCCGTGCCGCTGTGTACACTCGTAATCGAAAACTGCCAACACCTTCTCTAGAATTTCTGTCGTTGCGGCCAGAAGACCTACCTGCGTTGCTGTTACCATTCTACGCATGAAGGGTACAGTCAGAACTTACCCTACAAGATCTTGCTTGCTATCTAGCAGGAGCCAGCAGGTAATCATCTAAACGATCTAGAGGAAGCTGGTATCTGTCTCAAAGGCCCCCACTTTACACAACAGTCCCCCGATTTTCCACTTCCAAATTATCTCTCTTCACAACCAACCCTGCCACCTATAGGACGCTCCGCCATACTGTGTATTGCACTCTATCTTTACATCCCAAGTACAAGTTTAAAATCTTTTTGAATGTATACACAGTGCCTACCCGGTGTCCACGACTTTGCAAGGAAGTAGCATTATAGCTCAATGTCAGTCAATGATTCCCCCTTCAAGCCTCCTCTATTCAAACTTTTAAATCAAAACCCAGATCACTATACAAAAACGTGCCACTGACCAAGTGAAATTTTACCCTTGCCGCACTTATATAAACCCAACCAGTTCGTTACACGTTGCCTTCATTTACTATCATAACCCACAGCTGGAACCACTTCCAGGATGCAAACCCAATTTAGTCCATGTCCTTGATACCTCGTCGTGGCCCAGTGAGCAGCATGACGGAATCCTACAACTGAAGCTTCGGACTGGCCTATCCCCGGTTGATTCTTGGATGCATTCTACCGTACTAACTTACGTGATGGACCTCTGCTGGCCTTACCTGTCACAACCCCGCTGAAACTGGAGTGTCAATCACAGCCCCTGTTTAAACTCTCTGGCTTTACCACAGGTTCCGTTAACTGATTGATCTGACCATTTCACTTTCCATACTGGGTGACCAAGGGTTACATTTTGACTTGTGCCGAATGAGACCTTACATGAACCTCTCACGGTTACCTTGACTGGAACCAAGCAACTCAACATGAAACACTCCCAGCTGCTTCACAGTAGATCGACTAGCTTCTGATGCAGCATCTCCCCCATCGACTTCACTACCCATGTCTACGCAAATAACAGCTCAGATATCACCTTTTACTATACCAATTTCATTCTTCATGGCTCGCCAAATCTGGTTGGTTTAAAAACACACCAATTGCTCCGCAAGACGACCCATACTTATAGGGGAATGCACATCACCAATGACAGTCGCTCCCTTGTTAGTCCTGGATACTACTTGGAACAACCCAATATCTCTGCGGGAACACCAAATACAGAAATTTGTCTTATTGGTAGAATTCCGACACGCCGTCCAAAAGCCGGGTCACTTATCCTGCTCATCTGTGATTCCCAGTGCTGACGCTGAAAAGTACTGTGACTCAGTGAGGCAATATGTCTGCTGATGAAACAGCATAATGAGGCCCGAGCCTATGCGGAGATTCCTTACCCTCTTATCTATTGCAAGATTTCGTTTTCCCTTCAAACTTTATCCTGCTTGAAAATTATTTCTCCACGGATCCGGTTTCAATCCTTCTCCCACCGCCAGTTACGCACTCGCATCTTTTTCATGGCACTGGTTTTTGATCCAGGTAATTAACTCACCTTTTTATGGATTGCTGTTCATTTTCGCGTTCACCAATGTTCCGTTGTGTACTGTTATATTTTTTCCCCGTCTACTTGTTACGTAACTTATTCCGTTTATTGAACCCCGATGAGCCCCCATAATTCATGACCTGCATCATTCTTGCACACAAAACATCTTCAGCACTGTGTATTAACTATCATTTCGATAATTTCATGGGTTGCCATAAACGAACTTGAATTCGAAACCGTCTCGTACCTGCTACGCAGAACATTATCATTTTGATTTGTCCAAATTCTTGCTAGGTTTGTTGATCTGTTCTTGAAATATTGGCTATTTTCAAATTCGTGTTTATATCATCGTATCGAGTAACGTTGTATACCAAGATCATGCGCTTATGCATGCATCTCGACCGTGGTTGTGAAATGTACCATTACCATTACCGCCACTGGATAAGACCTGTCAACTGTCTTATCTCCCGTTCAAATTTAACTAGGATGGTTCTATACATGGCCGCTTGATCCAGCCTTATCTCCTTCGCATTGCCACTTGTTGGGGTTATCATGCCTACTGGAGTCCAAGGAGGCATGTTTCCTGCTCTTGTTGTCTTGTCTTGTTGTCTTCTCCCAACGCTACACATAACCTCGTGTTTGGCGTCATTTCCTGATACGATTTTTCATTCCTAAGCTCGGTAAACACTCCCGGGAAGATTTTTTTCGCTTTCTATATTCTGCAAGCATCTTAAGCTGCACATCACGTACGGTAATTTTGTACGTCAACCTTCGCTGATTTTGTAAGACAGATGCCCCTTCCATACGGTCCAGAAGAAGTTGTGTACAACGTTCATTCCTTAAAGCATCCAGCGGCTGAAATGCCGCAACACTGGATGTTGGACAACTTCTGCAGTCTCCCCTATAAACATCACTTGGGAAAACTAAAGTTTTACATCAAAAGACAAGCGAAACCAGCGGAACAGTTATACCGGAGAACTCACGAAGTAAGCAAAGTATGTTTCGAAAACGAAGGAAACATAGCTCTCGATGATACTTTAATTCCCATTTCCCCGTTTGTACCAATCGCATTCATTCCGTGTTCTCAATGATATTTTTTACTCCACTATTCAGCCAGACAACGCTATCAATACGAACAAACACCCGCAAGGATCCTGTAAATATTTAACAATGATTCATGTTTTCAGTATTCCAATGTTTAAACAGTTTTTCACACACTGGTTGGCATACGGCCATTTGCACGTACTTGCTGTGGATGGAGTACTATCGAAAACCCTTACTGCACCCATTCACACCATACTTGTATATGTTTATCGCCTTTCAGTAACTCATATCATGTCACAGTTCCAATTTTGCACACGTTCTCATAAATCCTTATCTCTCGCATTCCGTTTTCTAAATTCCGTAATTGTCTTTGATTATGACACCAGACGGGTTAGACTATATCATGTACCTGGTCGTGCTGACTTGGATGTGTTATGGTGGCAGTTAGGCATTACAATCATATTGCTTAGTGTTATTGTCACTGGTCTGTTGCCTGGAGCATGCATGTATGCGTACCCTATATATGCCTAAATATACATATATGTATACGCGTGTGTATAGGTGGGGATTTATGTGCATATTCGTATACATGCACTTATATATATATACATTCTTTTATCCGCGAACGTGATTCAATTGTATGAAAATGTGTGATCCGGCTTGAGGTCCATGTGTTTTTGGTAACAGCCTTTACTTTTTGTCTCAAGAGTACACCGGAAAAGATATTTATGTTCTAAGTGTTTTGCAGATGTATATGGTCGTACATTCACCTGCAGAAAATTCGTAAGCTGTTATTTATCGCATTTGAGTAGTGAACGATAATAAAGTGTGCTGGACTTGTCGTGGAAATTTTGCAGCTTACCGCAAAATGCTGTTAGTCAGTGAATGACTGCCAAGTTCGGTGCTTTCATTCCATTTCATGGAGGTGTATCATACGGGTGACTTTTTTATTGGAAAACATTTTCAGAGACATTTTATCTGACGCTGTTCTGTTTGAGCGTAGATTGCTTCAGACTTCAATGGTCGCCAGTTATTCCCATGAAAAATGCCCACACTCTTTTCGGACTGCGATATTCAGTCTGCAAGAAGTATGAACATTTGTGATTCTCATTTATTTCAGGATTCCGAAGCGATTACATTCTGACGGTGTAACGTGAGGACTGGATTGGACGGGCTACCGGTATTAAATTTCGCAGGCACAATCGTTCCATGCAACACACACCGAGAATTCACCATACAACTCCAGGCACACAGCAATTGCGAATATTTAGCGACCAGCCACAGGGAGAACACAGTACGACCCGACAACGGCAATTGTATTGATACCTCTTAGGTACACATAAATCTAACATTTGTAAAGTCTCTCATCCGGCCTCCGGGTCCCCTTCTTCAGCGTTATGTTCGAACGCCCCCTTGAACGCATTTCCCGTCTGTTCCGCCTCTAATGCATTGAGCCGTCTTCTTTCTGGAACGGATTGGAGAAACAGGTTGTATTAATAATCGGTTCAGTCTGTTCGATCAATAACATTTCAGTGCTGTCGCAAAGGCAGTACATTAAAAACGCTCCAGTTTACACCATAGCAACAACCAAGAACACTGCATTTACTGCCAACTCCACAACCTATTTTGGAACCGGCCGTGGAAATGTCCAGGTAAATTTTGTTTTGGCAACGAATGACAACACAACCAGTGCACCTGACTCCGGCATGCAAGTCACTTCAACGCCACTTGTGACACAGAGGTTGCAAGCTTTATAGCCACCATCCACATGAGTGTCATCTTTCGTTTTCATTTTTGCATGAATTTTTCCCAGTTGTGCCTAGTCTGCTTCGTCATCCGCAGTAGGCCAAAGTGAGACTGCAAGCACCATAGGACGTCTGCAGGAAATGCTCCGTAAGTTCTTTGAGTTCACTCAAATGCGTCTTCATTGACACTGGAGAATTTGGTGGGAAGGGTAACCAAGCTGAAAGGTGCAGTAGACGCGCTAACCTTCGCAGCCGACGCTAGCAGTGCAGCAGCATTACTAATAAACCCACGACAGGTGAATACTCCGAGAAACTGGCAGCATCTTGACATTCTGTAATTGGAGGAGGCCTACAACAGCATGGTGAGCCGTGGTGATAGACTCAAACAGGTTCAAGCTGCCATTTTGAGGCGTTACGCGTGCACAAACCTCGCGAAAACCGTGTGTGGCATGCTGACGGCTTCCATTGAGGAGGAAGTGGCATAAGTGTGCTCATGGTTTGGGAGTTTGCAAAGAACAGCCGTTCTCAAATAAGGGCTCGTTGTTGCCGTCCAAGGTAAATCAATGAAATTTGTTGTCTACGACTAAACCGCAGAAGCTGTTTATTCCATCCCAAGGTTCGCACAAGAACTGGTGTCTCTTATTGACGAACACATAAAGCTTCGGTTTATCAACGCTGGGGATAGCGGCGATGCGAGACGGGGATGAAGGTATATAGGTTAACATTTCCTTTGAAATAAACTCCAGCTGATTTTTGGAGTTGGTCTAGTCATTTAACGTTATCAACTCCTATTAGGGCGTTCCGAAGATCAGTAACAATTCGTCGTAATTCGCAAATCTAGATGTTCTCCAGATTTAGTTCAAAGTTTGTTTGACATTCTCCTATCTCATTGATTATAGATGTTTTGACCCATACATTTTCCGATATTATTGTGTTCTGTTGAAACTAGATTTCAATCAACCTAGCCATGAAATCTATGCACGAAAAATGATTTGCCTAGTGTATTATTTGGTGCGACTGTCTGACATCTCTGCATCTTTATATTTCAAATCCGGTGACCATGTTACACAAGAACGATGGACACCTCGCAAAAATTCTCAGTGAAGCGGTCATCAAAGCACTTTTTATAGTAAACGTACAGATCTTCAAAGTGTTTTCTTTATTGAACGCAAACTAGCAGTTTCGATCGAAGTGGATAGATAATGGGCAAATAGACAAAGAAAGGGGTAGTTAAGATGAATTAAAAAAGGAAGGGATACCCATTTCTATCGACTTTCCTAACGTCAGACTAGCCCAACGCGCTCCTAAATCGAAGCTTGTTGGGTTTAGTGCCTGAATGGTTTGCGATGCTGAATATCATAATATTATTCGCTAAGATCAACATTCCACCGCTGAAGCATGGCTGCGAATGATTTTGCCAGCAAATTGTGTGGATTGTAAATGAACTTCAGTACTCCATGATCAGTCACTAACGTAAAGCTGGACGAAACAAGTGTTCGTGTTATCGAGTGACTACCCGAAACACAGCCAGATCTTCACGTCGTGTCTGCGAATATCCGCGTTCTGCAGGATCAAGTTGAAGTGAAACGCGCAGCAATGTATGACCATCTTTTTGGAGCACGGGTTCAAAGCCAGTGAGGTATGAATATATGATGACAATAGATGGTAACTTGGGTGAACGTCCAAGTAAAGCAGCATTGGTAGAAAGGGAATTGACCAACAGTCGAAGCGCACGCTCGTGTACAGGCGACCACTTTAACGGGTTTTTGAAGAAGGGTCAAACAAGGTTCCTGTTTTAGAAGAAAATTCTGGGATGAATCTGGAATGATACTCCAGTGAACCCAATAACAAACGAAGTTCTTTGAGAGACGTACTTCTCTGCGTAGTGCGCCTGCATGAGATAAAGTGAGCATACGTTATGGGACCGGGTGGAAAACCATGTTCGTTTACCAAGCATCCCAAAACAAGTGAAATAAGCGGTTGAAAAAACATCTGCCGGTATTATTGGCAACATTTTTACACGGATCCATTCAAGCTACATGCGCAAAGATTCGTCATGTAATTCCGTGGTAGGTGCTCGAAGAATAATACCTCCAAACCAGAAATAAGAGAATGAGTGGTACTGTAGAAAGTTCCGGGTGACACAGTGAGACTGAGCGGTAACAAATGATACTGAAACAATTGGAAATGTGTGGTGACTGTTGTAGATCCATGGGATTTTTTGTCACTTTGTATTTGCAGAGATGTGTCTTTAAGGTCGAGCTTTGAATATCTTCCGAATTATGAAAATGATGCAAAATTTCATTGTTAAGTTTCATTTGTCATCTCGATGATGAAATTTTGGATAACACGGATTTTACTACAGCAAACAAAAGACGAGTCAGACAAGATTACAATCATCATATCACATAGCTTCAAAACATTGCCCGAGAGAAGAAGTTTCATCTTTACTGAACAGCTTCTCAGCCATCCATAACGCTTATCCAAATTTCCCAGTCTGACGAGATCTCGGCTTATTGCATAACAATTCGGAAAAGCAACGGACCGCGACCCTCGAACAGTAACGACACTTAGTTCTGCATGTTTCGGAACACCAAATTTTCATCGGGGTATGATCAAACACATTGTCCTTTCGGGGAGGTCGAAACTAGTCAACCATTGGTAGACACTCCTTGCACTGTCTTGAACTCACTTCGTTTTAGATGAACATCAAATAAGACATGCGAATCACCACGTGGAAAACTGGGAAAGCCGTGGAGATCTTATCTTGCCAAATGTTTAGCGTATTAGTAGTCTATCTGGATTAACCAGTTGGTTGTGGGAAGAGTGAAATGAGAGGCAAAATAATCGGCTCATTCAAATGACACGTGTTGTTGCGCAATCTCATCTGATGGTAGTCTGCACGTGAGTGCGTGTGTTGGTCATTCAGCTTTCGATGCCCACATTTGTTGAATGACTGTTCCTAATATGCACTATCTCATACAATCGAATACAATTCGCGATTTCTGATGCTGATCGGATTGGGGTGGAATTTTAGGAACGAGAGGGAATACGATAATCCACTCCTCATTGTTCGGGAATCAAGTAGACTGTATGTTCATTGAAAGTGAGGATCGTGATGCGGATTGCTGCAAATACATGGTGGGAATTAAATTCTGTTGAGTTAGTATGGAACATGCCTTTGGTGATCACGATCGTCTGAGCCACGTTGGCACGTATTACTAATCATACTTACTGTGTGTGTGTGTGTGTGTGTGTGTGTGTGCGTACAGTCGTATGTGTAACTTCGGATGCATGCTTTTAGTTGTACAATATTTTTGCATCAGTTCTTCTGTGTGTGAAATTTTTTATTTTTCAATGGCAAACATCCTTTTGATCAGCAGGTATCGAATTCCTCAACGGGAAATGTTTGGTGTATTAATCAATATGTTTGATTGTTGATCTATTTCGGTTAGTGTGTAGTCGGTGAGTGAACTTTTTGTGCCGTAAAACTTGAGGTCTCGGTTTTTGACTCACTGTTGATGATAACATTCATTTTTTATGGAATGTGCCATGCGTCTTACTTTTCAATGAATTGTGGTGTTAGTCGGCTGCGGCAATTCTGCTCACGGAACTGATGCCAGCTTCAGTCGGAATGGTTTATGGAACCTGTTTTCATTCTGAGGCATTTTTCGTTGGTGATATTCGTGCAAATCCCCTCGCTGTAATTATTGTCTTGTAATTATTCACCATCGTAATTTCCGTTGTGGATTTTTGCATATATTGTATTCGCGCTCCGTAGGACATGGTACACATTTGCAGTTCTCCTCCATTTAAACCTGTGTTCCTATTTTCCTCATCTTCTCACGATTTTACGCCGTGTGTGATATGCGAATTTTTGTTATTGTGAAAATTCGACTTTTCCTACTGTCCTGTGGTAAATTCTAGTTCACTTATTTGCCTGACATGCCCGTGTTTTCCTTGTCTGCCTCTCGGATTATCTTACCATTGACCTCTACAATAAATGCCATTATTTTTTCCATTCCATCAGGAGTGAAATTAAATTGAATTAACTATTTGTTGTTTTTCAGTCAATCTGTTCATTCATCACCATAAGAAATGTCCATAGAAAATTCCTTGCTATTATCCAGATAGTGTGTATCATTAACCCCAACAGGATTCCAACCCACAGAATGTTTCCATCCTCGTTCCAATTCCTCGTGTGCTCCACCTGCTGTGGTACGAGGCCACGCCGAAGGGCCTCGGACTTGTCGCATATGGATCACACAGTTTACCTGCCCCAATTGCAGTAGCGCATGGGATTTACCACATTGAACTGGCTTGCAACTGGACCGCGTAAAGCAGGGCTTACCCTCTCTGTAGTTACCACCGTGCACCAGTTAAATCCATTGAGCATGTTTAATTGTATTGTGGAGTTTGGCAGATTTGATCAATTTCTTGAAATGATCCAAAAGTTAAAACTCATAGGTGACAAACTATACGACCATTCATGCATTCATTTCCGTTGCTTAAATGTGCCCTAGGTAAACTGCACTTGCTCTTCGTGATTCAGAGTTCATTTGATGTTCACCACCTATCAGTGTTAAACATGAATTAACACTTAGAACTGTTGATTACGCGATGGATTTGCCTAATCGTACTTCCTTGCAAAGTGCCTGCAGTTATGCCGGTTAGTATTTTTCATCACTAACAGCTTGTTGGTTTGTTCAGATTGAACTCAAATCCAGAGGAGTGCAAAATTCATAACCGAGAGACGGCAAGTTAATCAGTATTAGTTGCCTTTGACATTATAGCATTACATGATTAACATATCCTATGTATTAAAACTAGAGGGGTTACTGCCTAGTATGTTATGGCAGCCAAAATTATTCCGCTCGCCGTATAGTTTCATCTTCTAGCTCTAGGTAGATTAAAACAACAGCCTTAAAGTCAGGTGACATAATGAAGTGTTTTTTTTTGAAGTAATTATCGATAAAGAAAGCTTTTAATTCTAGCCTCATCCCAGTAAATGTGATTTCGCAACATACTTGTATGGTCTATGTCGTTTTCAGGGCTAGTTGCACTGATTTAATGAAGCTTCTAAGACCTGGTTATTCATAGCATGATGAGTTCCTTCGATGGACCATGAGCAAATATTTCTCACACAGAATTAAAGATATTCAAGTACTCCGAATTCTGTCGTGTTACACGAAATGGTTCGAGCACCAACGACTTGGCTGGCTGGTTGAACTCCACCTTGAGCGTAAAAGTCGTACTTGTTCAGTCCTGTTTGCACATTACTACTCTGGTTCTATTCTTAACTGGCTTCTTTATGCTATACTTAATTCAATGAACTTTGCGTCGTGATAAGGATCCGAGGGTGACCTAGAAACACACATACCCACGTACAGAAAAACTCACATTTATCGAAAGATTGGACATCGACTTTGCACATACCTTTGATATATTTCGGACAAAATATACAATTCTGATGTCCCCTATATTGTCGGGATTTATGGACTCTACGCGTTCCAGTATGTTTAGACAGTCGCTTTTGTCTGTGTCGTTGTGCGTACCAGCTTACGAAAGCTAGTTATCCGGCACAAAGAATCCCTGATCCACGGCGTCGACATGGGATTATGGATATTTCAATCACAGTGAAAAGGACCATACATCTAATTCGCTACTGGATTGCACAGTACTTCAGATTCGGATATGAGTGAATTACAGCAGTTGCTATGTGCTCTCTGCTCCCCCCTCCCTACCTCAGTTTCTTTAAGTCGTACTCTACTCATTTCCCTTAATCCTATTTGACCGATATACGCGTGAATAATACGGTCGAAAGCGGAATGTAGATAGCAAACGTGGGGACGGGGAGCAATTAAACATCATTGAGAAGATTAAACACCTGTTTGTACGATAGAGACAGATGATTTACCGCGGTGCGCAACAACCGGCCATTCCACCTCATTCGCATCTTATTCTTAAAAGAAAGTAGTGGAATTTCTGAATTACTGGTGGTAGCTACTGTTTTGTCCCCTACTTCTTATGCTAAAAGCAAAACAAATTCTTTCATTTCTGTGTAAGAAAGACAAACAGTGGTTTATGACGGTGTCAATAGGCATGTGCAAAGCTACCCTAGGGAATTTGCGCACATTTTATTCATTAGGCACCCTCTTATGGTGTTTTCCAAACAGAATTAGCATCACATCAAAAGCAAAAACAACACAATCATGCAATTTTCACCTACCAGTATCTTCATCAGCCATAATTTTCAAAGTAATACCATGAACATTCAAGTCAGAATGGCTCTTCATCGTGAGATTGTCACGAGTATAGTATAGTATAGTACAGTATATAACTTAAGTTCACGATGCCTGTGGTCATTATCCGTTTCGTACATAGGATAGTAAAACTCACGGCTGACTCACGACTAGATACCGCGTCTATTTTTTCACAAAATACTTTGGACGGGTCTCTAGTTCATGTTTAATCAGAAGCTCTCATTCACTGTCATGCGCTACAACGTCAAAATTGAGTAGAAAACCGAGCGTTACTCGTCAGATTGCGCTTCAAAAGCAAGTTATCATTTGTGGGCACATGCAGAATCGGGCGAAAAAGCTGAATGAATCCATTCAATATTGAAACTTTGCTTGTCAAAGCTAATGAAATGCCAGTATTTCATACTGTAATAAACCGTCTGTAGATTCATCCAGTCAACCTCATGGATATTTTCAATTCTGATTCAGCAGTCTACTCCACGGAAGTAGTTTGGACTTAGTGAAAAATAACACCAGAGAATTTTCAAATTGATCGCTGTTTTGACTAGTCACAGTTCCAAGGCACGAATATCTGACATAGTACTTTCGTAGTCTGCCATGAATCGGGAAAATATTGCACTTTTCACGCAAAAGGTTTTAGTCCTTGTCGTAGTTGGTCATGGTCAGTCATAGCGGAAAGCAAACCGCTTTCATTATTCATGTGGAAAAACAACATGTGACATGAAGACTCGTATAACACGAGAAGGTGAAGAGAGATCTCGACTTTCAAATGCCTTCTTCTGCTTGTTGATCATTGTTTGGATCGCCCAGTCGAGTTTACCTTACCAAATGTGGGCATAGAATTAAGAATAACCATAACTACTAAATCCCAATTATCATAATGATTGGCAGTCGTCGTAGTTACTTCCCTCTTCCGCGACCAGTTCTGTGGGTGTTGGCTGTTTGAAGATTGAAAATGTTGCACATTTTCTGCAGAAACAATACTTATGAGCTTCGTGGAGCATTTATTCTGTTATTGTTGTAAGCGCCTTTCCAAAAAAGAGTTGGATCAGGTTATACATTCTGTTTGGTATACAGGTTTCTTGTCTAGAATAATAGTTTTGTCGTAAACTAGCTCTCTGCTTCATATTGCACTCGGATGTGCTCATCAAATGTCGGTATCCTGCAGGCTACATGAGTTATTGTTGTTTGAAGGCATATGGCTAAACCGGGGTCTCAAATTTATATGGAAGAAACCAGCCGAAGGAGACTCATTGGTGGGCACGAACAATTTATTCATAAAAACAGTGGCAATAACCTTACATCCCCTATAAACACCAAGTCCGGAACATTTTCATACTTCTTTGATGAATAATCACAGACAAGCAAATTCATTCATAACATTACCCTCATGTGTGTCCAGGCCGGTTACGGTTTTGGCTTCATTTTGTCTTTTTAATCACAATGCTTGTGTCTTTGTGGTTGAATAGGCAGCCGAAATTTAAGATGTGCAAACAAGCTACCACCAGCATGGCCACCGAGCCCAATTGTCACTGTCCGTTGAACGTGTTGCGGAAGCCACAACAACAGTAACTACTGCATCCTCCCCATCATACGGAGGAAGACGTGATGTGAATCATCCACAGGTGTGTTTGACCTAACACGGTTGTTCATCTTTTTTCCCAATTCAGTCCGTTTCCGATTTCCATCGGTGCGTGATGGATTGTTCAGCGAGGGAAGTAGGTTCACGATGTCAGATGGATCCGATTCCCAATATTTGTAATAGCTTAAGTGAAAAATGAATGACGAGGGGAAAAATAGCTCACTAACGCGATAGCATGCGTTACAATCAGTGGAATTAGTCAAGCATGTCCGTTACCCTAGCAACAGAAGCTAGTGGGGTCATACAATAGCCATAATTTGTGAAGAATCATTCAACGTTTGCAACACAGACTTTTTGACATTTTTTAATTGACAAACAAATAATTTGCAGAACAGGATATCTTGTTTTGTATTACCTATTGAGTGATTGCATCTGAATCTGAGTCATTCAACATGTCCACGCCGAAAGAATCATTTTCGGTCATTGCATTCATGAATCATTGATGTTGTTGGCCCACTGAATCCCAGAGACATTTCTGAATGATTTTTCTGCATGAAGCCTATCAAAACACCCAACCAACTCACTTTCAAAATTCTATCATTCATGCAAACCGGATTGATTTCAATATCCTCTGTCAAAGGACTACTGTTTAATCAGTCCGTAATAAATGGGTGCTTGTTTGATTCGGGTAAAAACAATTCCAGTTTGTTTTCTAGTTTTGTATTGAACTCAAGAAGCGGTAGAAGTTCGATTCACATCATTTCTTGACATTTTGTCGAGAGAGAAACTACACCTCATTGGATTGGTTCGGTCAACTATTGCTTTGATTACTTTTTAACTGGAGTTTGCCAGCACATCGAAAGGAGTTTGAGCTGAACTGGACGATATTCAGTGTCATTGGTTCAGCCAAATTTTCACTAATCAATCACAAGAAAATCCCTAAATAAAAGCATAACACCATATGCATTATCTCACACACGCTTAAGACGGATGAGGTGATACGTTGACAGACGAGTATACGGCAGTTTGTTGCATCGAAGTTTATAATGACTCAGTCCGTAGAACGATGGGCAGCGTAGAAGATGCTGCACAGTGACTAACTGAATCATCCTCTTCTCAGTGGATCTGAGAGTTCATCAATACCCTAGTAGTATATGGATCTTGGAACACCGGAAAGACTTAGAATAGAACAAGAGATGACAAATAGATGTGCTTGGAGAAATCAAGCCAACGGTATTAGCGGGTGAGAATGATCAGCAATAAGTGATAAGAAATCAGTTCGCATCAGAGGCACGTGCATCTGCACTATGCGTGTGTGTGTGTGTGTGTGCTTTTTACAGTGGTCCTTATGTGCTCCGTGCAGAGTTCACTCAGCCTCAGTGAAATACATTAACCTGCCCTCATATGTGTTATGACCATTTTGAGAACCCCGTGAGTCATCTGAATTTGTCCTGAAACCGGTCCCGATGAAGTTCCAGAGTCATGAAGCGAAAATTTGAATTGAAATTTGTGAAGTGACAATGATACCCTTCTTACCGAAAAAGTGACCATCTCCAAGATACCTAAAGAGGTATTTTACACTTGGTTCTAATAACTTTTCTTTGTGAGTAGATCCAGTTGTCTCTGTCTTCACACGGCGTGGTTATTATCACTGCAAAAATCTGTCGGATCTTGTCATCCATCCACTGGTGGTGTTCTTTACCACTAAGTCCTCCATAAGAGCTTCGTTTTTGCGTTTTTATATGTAAGTCACTCGTTGTTCAAGTCATAAATTACGGTAATGTCAAGTTCTTAGGTTAAATCTACACTACCACCCCGGCTGATCATACGGTTTATCTGAGCCAGTTCAAAGATGAAGGTTCAAATCTAACCTCGGCAACCAGAAAACTTTTGAAGCAGACATCTGTGGTTCATAGACCAGACCAAATCAGGCCAAACCTATTGAATTCGAAAGCAGCTCATGCCATCCATATTCCTAGAAAACGTTTTCTTTTTTGACTGCAGCGTTAGGGTCGGTCGAGTGACTTTGATGACCTAGCACCCTTCCAGTGTGTCCAAAAGCAAATGTAGGATAAACAGATAGTGCAGAAAATTTTCACTGAGGAGAATGGCAAACTCATTCTCCCTCAAGCTGTGAAATCATGAACATACATAAATCGGTCAGTGAGCATTTAGTGAATATAGACAAACCTGTAGACGAAGCTCCAACTGGCTGTGTTACTAATACATTTTTGAATCAGGAATAAGAGTTTTATTTCCGGTAGACACGCCCATTTCTTCACCATATATGCTCTTCCCATTTGCACGATCGATTTCTCCCCTCAACTTATGAATCATTAAAACTATCAATGTAGCATCGGGTCATTCTGGGAACTTAAGCTCCATTGCATAATTGTTCATCTTTCAGCGAGAACCTGTTAGAGTTTTTCAGATTGAAAACCGAACTTTCATCCAATGGAGACTGAACTACTTTGTAGCAAGCAATGGCACTATCACCCACTTCGGAAAAAGCTTTTTGAGTGTAATTAGTAGGAGATTAGGCTTTACATAATATGATTCATCATACAGTGTGAACTTTCAAACCATTGAAAACCACTGAAGTATTGTAGAGCTGTTTCGTCCTTCTTAGGAATCATCAGCACTATATCATGCAGTGTGCAATGTATAAATGTATGCGTATAATGATCTGTCCAAAACCAATGCGGGTAACCTTGGGTTCAAGGTATTCGACTCACAATCGTCTACACCTCGTTCGAGTCCCAGTTGGGGCTCGATGGATGCGCACTGCTGAGGATGTAACAGCTGCACAGTGCTCCAATGGTTTTCAACGGTTGGATAGTTTACACTGCGTGATGAATCTTACCATGTAAAAGAACTTGCCCCTATCCGTTATGATGATCCTTTTTACTGGGACTACTTTCAGTTGAAAGGTGTTAATAAGTTGTCGACTACTGTTAACCAATAGACCCTTAGAACATCATAACTGATCCAAACTGAAAAAATGTTTGAATTTGTGGTCTTACTCCCGAATGGGGAATTCAAGTTATCCGAGGAACAGTTCATATGATACTGAATGCAACTCAGTGGTTTTTGCTTCATAGTGAACAGAAGAGTTCATTCACTTTACCCACAGAGAGAAAGGTCATTTATGCTAACAAATTGCTAGTTGGTGCCCATCACTTCATCGGATATTCCATTAGGATGACGGACGAAGGGTCCTCTGGGCGATGATCCCCCGGTTATGACTTTCGCGTATTTTATCCAACCAGATTTTCTGTGATCCTATTAAAAGGACATGTTCATCCGGTTTCTTGACATTTTCCAACCAGCCCTAGCTAGGTTCATCTATCAAGCACCAGTACCAATAATCCGTTTCTTTCCTACTCAAGTAAGGAAAAAGCAGTAACCAAATGTACAGTCAAAGGTTGTTGTTATTTTCCCTGAGGATAAATAACAAGGAAAATAGCTTTGAATAAATAATGTCACAAATTTACATTCAATCTCTCAACCGGACTTGACTGCGGACACTTCACTGTCACCTTAAGCAACTTCCATTCAAAAGGGGAAATTTTCACCCACAACGATGTTTCTCATGTTAAGCTACTCCACGTCAGTCGCACGGATAACTTTCTTTGTTGCCGGGTGAGAAAAACTATTACTTGGTTTTCAGGGCTTTGTTCCGCCGAAGCTGTGAAAAGATCTGTCAGATTAACATATGTGACAATTGCCTGCCTGCCTGTCAGTCTATCTACCTATCCAACAGCATCTCCTGTTAAGCTCAAACTCCGAAGCTTTCATCCTACTTCCCACTTTGGGTCACTTACCGCCCGCCCAACAGGTACTAGTCATCAGTACCGCAGTCATCACAGTGTGGACTTTACAGTACGCTGTGCACGTGTGTGTGTGTGTGTGTGTGTGTGTGTGTGTGTGTGCTGGTTTGAAGACCAAGTTACAGCAGAAAATTCATCACAGATGGTCCTGGATGTAACATCCCAGCAACCGATATCTATCCATCTACTACACTAGACAGATCTGCCATCAAGTCAACCGCATCGTCCGCCCCCAAACTATCCTATGCCGATCTTCGGTAATTGATTTCCGACAAGTGGAACTTGTTGTTTCATCTTGTGGTTCAATGACAGCTTACAAGTATCTGCCGGTAAATACCTCCAGTATATCCTCAGTCCCAACCAAGATTTAAACTCAACTTATGTGAGTAGGACTGCTTTCAGAGGAACAGATTCGCTACGACTAGTTCCACTATATCAATCATTTCGAATGTCAATGAGTCTTACATTGTCACCTGTATACCTTATTGGTATACTCTTCCTAGACATGAGAGGTGGTTCAGTGGCCCGGATACAACCTTGATAACGGTTTGTTTTGAATAGTTAGCTAATCACGATAGACAGTAGGATGGTGTAAACAGGAAACCATGAATCACAGATCAAAGACAAGTTTTCCTAAGGAGATCACAATAGTGCTGGACGGACTACGATACGCCCAATATAGAAGCAACTACAAGATGGAAAATGAATGAAAATGTTCACGACAAATCATCAATATGTAAAAACAACTAGAAATGAACATGAAGCCGTAATCAGATTGTTCTTAAATAATAAATCAGTTGCAATACAACGTTTGCACTCGTGCAAAGTGACAGAAGAATGAAGGTGGATGTGCCTTCTAATATCCGAAAATCTCCTCTCGGCTGTCCTTGCATCTATCACCCAAGTAGTCTTACACAGATTGGCACATATCAATGGACCGCATTTCAATGATTGGAACTTTTTAATCGAAAAATTCGAAGTTGATCGCTGCGCCTAAATAATCCATATACAATTTGTTTTTTGTTGACTGTGTTCATCATTTCCTTGGATGATTCTACAATAGGAGTTTCTATCGAGTGATGAAAGTATGCAAAGCTGCTTTCTTATCCACAGTCTGTTGTAACTCCGTTCACACTCATGTGGAGAATGAGCTGAGTAATCGACATATATTATTCTACATCCATATCAAGAATATTCAGTGTGACAATGAATTTGAACAAATCTTGTTTAAAAATTGATGAATAGCGTCAGATTTTAAGGTAGCATCTGATTTCTAATATTCATATGGCTTCATTATTGCTGAACACCAAAGATTTTCTGGTCTCTCAATATATCACCCATTGTATTGCCTATCCCATCCAGCCAACTGTGGACAGCATTTCGTGTCCCATCCCATAACCGGCTTAAATTTACAGACTATACAATTAAGTAAGGGGTCTGAGCATTCTGCTCAGTCAGTTGGTTGTCTATTGCTTAGCTGTTAAAACGCATTCAACTCAACTTCTCCAGCGACAGCCGTATACATCTGTTGGTCATTCGACGGGACTCCTGGAATCAAGGTTCGCTTTGCTAATGTATGAAATTACTTTCTGTTCATACTAATCGTAGCAGACCACTCATTAAAACAGAAAGGTCCATTGCATACACACGAGTTTTATCCCGAAGACGACAGTGTTGAACTTCCTATTTTCTGTCGTTGATGCTTTTTGGGTTGGTCATGTACCACTTGAGTTACTTTGCATGCTTTTCTTAATAAACAGAGTCCGATTTTCAGTCTTCATCCGGCATAATATCAACAACTCACTCATGTAAACAATCAGAACCGAACCCGCGAATAAACTCCATGTTGTTGTGAACTACCGTCCAAGAAGATAAAGTTTGATATTTGACAACGAGCAGACGAAATTCGGTCCCAGATAAGACAGTGGGCATTCCATCGTTAACTCAGATGAAAGTTACTTCCCAATATAACTTGAATTACTTCGTCAAACATTTTGTCCATTGTCGAATTGGTCCAAATTTTAACGTTCATTTCCCCTGGGCACACTTGAACCGATGCGTGAATGTTATTCACACCTTAGTATCAAGTGTTCTACAAAAGCATGGGTTGTGTCGATGCGTGGGTTTGAATCCGGTCGCGATCAGCGAAATTCAACATTCGGATCAATTGAACATTTGCTAAGATCGGTCTAACTGTTTCTCATATTCGTTACTTTCAACCTTTAAACTAAATCCAGTGAAAATATACCCCTGATCTGTGCATAATGGATCATTTATCTCACACTGTCTCATTTCAGTTTTCCACATCACACTGTTTGTCATTGTTCCCGTTTATTCTCTCCTCCTCTAGATAGCCTCCACCTCTATGGATTAGCTTCTTATGCTATTCGGACTAAATTATCAGGTTGTAGAATCAGCTTCCTTCTGTGTATATTTACGACGGATTTCATGGATGACACGTGTCCTCTGTCGTCTCGTTTCACGCATGCAGTCCCGAACTTTGAATGAGGGTTGACGCTGCACTCTGTGAGGTTCGTGTGCGGTGAACCGTGCAAAGAGGACAACCATTAGGGTGACCTGGGGCCACGTGATCTGTAGGATACATTTAGAAAATATTCTCTTCATTTTGATCAAACTACGACGGTCACAATCATACGGTTCGAGCACTCGTTTTCACGCACGCACACAGAAAATGCATCAACGTGATAATAATGTTGGGCCAATCATCTATTTTCAATAAGAACGTGGTTTCCAACGGTGAGTTGACAGCCAATACAGAAAAACGTTTTCTTCGGGCAAATCCATTTTTGAGACAAATTTGATTTTGAATATACCCAATACCATGGTCTACTTTAAATTTACAAAACTCGTGCCTAAAATTCCAGGCCTTGTCAAAGTGCTCGGGCCTTTGGAACAAAATTTGCAATTCGCACTCCCAAAATTTGTGCCATGGTTTTAATGTCTGATAGTGTGTATTGGAATGCATAAGCCATTTTGATATCCATCTCAATTAACTATCCTGTCTCCTAGAGGATTGGATAAGGTTACAATGAGGGGCATATCTAGAAGTATATTGCTCTCGTTCCAGTTGAGAGTGGACGTGCAGGGCACATTCCCCCTTCCTTGTTTTCGTATATGCTTTCATGTATTGAATACTCATCCACCAAATAAGACTGAAGATGTTTCATATATTTGCAAAAAATGCATTATTACCGCCAGTGCGTTTGTTCTTCAATTTCTGTTATCTATATTCCAGTAATGACGTACGGTTAGTCATTAGGAGGACTAGAA
Source organism: Fasciola hepatica (assembly GCA_948099385.1). NCBI lineage: Eukaryota > Metazoa > Platyhelminthes > Trematoda > Plagiorchiida > Fasciolidae > Fasciola > Fasciola hepatica. The sequence goes on from CANUEZ040000011.1 coordinate 2,291,290, forward strand.
AGTACTCACTTGTTAGACCTCTCAACAGCACCTTAACGAAATTCACTGCTTAATTGTGTTCATCGATCCAGGTCAATTGAGTATGGCTGTGGTCATATCCTAGTTATTTACTCTTTTAAAATATCTGTTTGCCATCATAATTCCACAAAAACATTTGGCTGAATGACGTATTTTATTAGAAAGTCAATTACGGGCTCATCTGTGTAAGTTTTCACGAGCACAGAGACTTAAACGACCTATATCCTTGTTCTGCAATCACTGAGGACATCACGCCGAATTCGGTCGTGTGCACAGCGAGCCCAAGTGGTAGCAACGTGTTAAACTAATCTTTTAGTAAACATACCAGAAAGAGGCTTAGCAACATATTCATCAACAGCTTCATAAACAGATGGATGGCATATCGCTCGAATGGTTGAATATCACGTGCAGGAAACGTGACTGTAATGTAAACTACACAACTCCGATTAGTTAGCTACTTATTCTTCAATTCACACGCCTAAACTCATGTTTGATTCAGTTGTAGGATGCCATCTTTTCGACCGTAATATTTACGCATTACTCCCGCCCCAAATATCCATCGATTGATGGTCCCAATGACGCATCAGCGATTATTAATGATCACGAGTTTCTATTGGTGACAGTTTTTGTATTCGATAAATCTCCACGACAAGGCGTTACGCGAGCCCATGAAAAAAATGCTTGTCTGGATAACCCAATACTTACTGTGTCTAGTTCACAATGCTACACATAAGGGGTGAGTCCAAGTTGGGGCTTGGTAGTAATGCGTTTCTGCTGCTGCGGTTGATGAAGACGACATTTCCGAACATGCAATACGTGGGACAGTTCAAGTTCCTTTCCGTGTCCTAATCGTATTTATCAGATGTCTGGATTCCGCGCGTTGAGTTAAAGCCTGTCTTTCCTTCCAAGCAGGCCTACAGGAGTCCTATGATACTCTACTCAACTATACTCTCGTCAACTGAAGGTAAACTACGGTTAATGTCACGCTTTTATTTATCTAAATTTAACGCCTCTGAGAATCATTGACGCAGGCACAATCTGAAGGGGTCATGGAAACAGAGGATGTCATTTTGTTGATCTCAGTTATCACAATGCGAACGCCAAGTGGATATGGAATTTTGTCGGTACAGACGGTCACCATACAAGTGATGTGGCAATTCGGGCTGACTGGATACGTAAGTTAACAATACGGAACTGTTCACTGTTACTAGGAGTTTCTAATGGTTCCAAGTTTTCTATTCCAGTTACTGACAGCGAAGAACGGATCGATCTGCCACGTGGAGCCTATAACCATAATCAGATGTGGAATGAAAAAAATATATAACTCTATGCAACTTACGTATGTTACGGTACCACTGAGTATTCATGAGGATATTGTATTGGTCAAGCTTGTTTGCAAGGTAAAATTATACTGCAAATAACTTCGCAGTTCAAACGTTCGACCAAAAAAGGGACATTTTCTCAAGAGATATGCTATCCATTTCGAGTACCCCGTCGCCCATGGGGAAAATGACTCGCCATAAAGCACCATGTCCCCTCTCGTGATCGGAAACAAAGAAGTGGACTAAAATAGCAAACTTGACCAGTATACATTTTGTATGCAATCAGGAAAACATGATCGATCTGGGCACGAGACAAAACTGCTCACAAGTTACCGTTATTTATTTTGATTTGCGACTCAGATGAAACTGACCGGCAAATCACCCATCACTGCTTATACTCCTATCGTATATATATATATATATATATATATATATATATATATATATATATATATATATATATATATATATATATTCACTGTAGCCAGGCAGAATATCCCTAGACTAAACGCGAGCACATAGCTGAGGCGAAATCAGCTGGTCTTGATGATTGTAGCGGCGAAATTCCATGTTTCTCCTAACCTATCAAAGCATCACATTTCCTTGAATAAGGTGTATGTTTACTCCCAGAAGTCTTTGCTTTTTGTATTCTGTAAACATGTACACTCAGATCTATGTGATTCATCGCACTGTGCAGTGAGAGAACTATAATGATGGATGAGTGGTATTTACAACATCAAGTTTGCGCCCTCAAATACGAAATGACACAAAGAATCACATTTTACTGGACATTTTGAGGGTATCCGGTAGATAGTCGGTCAGATGCAGACGCCACCACAAATGAGGTGACCCGGATGGTCCATTTCGAATTAGACAGGGTTGGAATTATGAGTTGGGCTGTCACTCACCCAATCCCACTAACTGTGCAGATTATACTAGTCTGCCGTTGTTCTCGTGTGTGTCCATCCATCTGGTATTTATCTATCCTCATTTTTAGACTCATTCTCATGGACGCCTGAATCCCTGGCGAGCATCTGTATTGTGCGAAACAGCCACGAATCTCATTAGCGAGTGGATAGAACAAGACCAGGCAAACGTGGATTGTGTAACACGCTCAGTTTAAATAGCCTCTCCGTGTGACTTTTCTCCAGTTAATAATGCTTTAATCAAAGTTCCAGCATAAACTGATGTAGACCAATCTCGTACGGCTTAGTAAGGAAAATGAAGATTTCGCCAATTATATTTTGACAGTCTAGTAACTATAAAACACGGAAACGACCCATGAATCGACTTCCATTTACAGGATAACTGTACTGAATTTGCCATATTTTCTGTTAGACAGTTTTAGTGAAGAGTGCCAAACGGATGAAAAGCTGCCCACTACGAACGAGACTTGACTGTCACGTATCATTCACTTGTAAAGCTACCATTCATAAGTAAATTATCCTTGACCAGTAGACACTTCGCGACACACTTCAGTAATAAATTCCAAACCTAATGTGAATAATCAGGACTTTATTTGAGTTACTACCACCACATAACTCCGAAAGATCACGCGAAACTGAATAAATAGGACTTTTTAATTTAAACTGTGTAGAACATCTGATATAGCAAAAATACACCAAGACAACTATATCCCACTTACATCATAAAAGCCTCATCAGTGGTAAATGGTGGAATTCTGAAAAAGAACAGAAATAACCTTATAGCTGATCGATGAAACCTTCATACTTTGAAGATTTTGGCGATAACTTCAAGTTGATGATTTCCTTAAGCTCCTGATCACCAAACTATGCTTTTAGATCCTAAATATTTCATCTCTTAGTAAAGATTTTATCGTCCAGTAACACATCCTAGTCGAAATCGTTAGCAGATTGTTGACTTTTATGTCACCACGAGTAACCTCTTTCGAGACTGATTTTACAAGCAAACGAAACGACAACGATTTCCACGACGATGTGTTATTGAACAATAGAATTTTACTACAACATTTCGTATGGCGTATTAAACAGAACACAGTCCTGACACTTTAATTTCTACTTTTGTCTAGCAGATCATCCGTGCACAGACTGTGCTACTCTTCGTTCGTCTCAAGCTCGGAGATCAAATGCTCATGGAAATATCAAAGGTTAGGACCAGACGACTGGTATTCGTACCACCAACGTGTCTTCTGTACAGTTTCGAAGCCATTACAAACAACATCATACGGGCTGAAATTAAGGATTTAAATGTACCCGTTACCAGGATCGGATGAGTACCATATTTATCGTGGCAATGATTAGGTGGCTTAGAGCAGACAAATGCACGTGAATCAGATCAGAACAATACGATGTGACAACAATTGGCAAAGTGGTAGCAGAATTCGAATAATTGAGGATGCGTGCGTGGGGAGATTTCAAGTATAAATAGTATGACAAATAACGAAAACGGTAGACAGGTAAAACAAATCTTCTGCGAAACTGTGAAGAAAATGCACCAAAAATGGTGTCTAGGAGTGTACCCTGTTCGGTACAAGAAACATGGGCTGTACCGGTTATTCGGGGGATATAACTGACTTCCACAGAGTTAGAGGTACTGACTTTTATGTGGCTATCCCATGTGAGCGAATAAGCAGGGTTCAAGGATTTCCAGAATGGCACCTGACCGTAAGCTGGGTGTGTTTCTTGGAACCATTTATGAAGCCTCTAGAGAACTAGATACGAGAAGGTGTCCCCAGCTGCATTCGGCTTTTCGTTAGAGGTAGCTACTCTAGTCCGTACACAATCAAGTTTGTGTGCTGGGGGCCGGTAACCAAAATGGCGGCTCATATGCTCTTTGGATGGCGATCTGTCAGTCGAAGATGCCTAACGTGTCCTACTGAATCTTACCCCATCCAAGATATGTCAGTAATAGGCAAGAGGCAATGGTCTTATTTAGTGGCGGGCCAAATTCGCGCCCATCATATTGCTGTCTATGTGCTTCTGTGGATTTTAGGTAGAGCTTGCATCGCCCGTCGAAAATCTCGCCGCACCCTCTGACAACACTGCGTCGCTTTCGTCTACTATCAGGTTAGAGGTCACTGTCAGTTATTTGATGTGATGATCGTCAAGTCAAACAATCAACCATCAACGTTCATAGGAAAATCGGCTCATGTTACTATAAATACTCAAGTAGCTTAACACCATTTACGCAGATTTAACACATTTTTATCAGTTCTTTCATTTAAAACATGGCATCTAGGCGAACACGATTTTGGCAATTTCATTCTCAGGTCATCACAATCACATTTGTACGGCAAAAAATACTTTGCAAGGATAATCAATGTTTGAAAGAGAGAAGGTTGAGAACAGGTGGATGAGTCAAATTCGACCATTGTAGTGGCAATAGGCGTACTTAACCAATTAGCTGGTAAATTTCCCCTTGCTGTCTACTCCATATACTTCCCATTTCTCTCTATTACTGTCAGATGTCACAGAAATACAGTTGAACAACCCCGAACGCGTGACTGAGCAACAAAAATAGACTGAGCATATCACCCCCACCCCAAACTGCTGACACCCATGATTACGGTTGTACGACACACTCTTGCATAATACACGCTCTCTGCTGGCGTCTGCATTCTTCCTGGGTGTGAGCTTTCAGTGAACGGTGTGTTGGACTTCGGGCCGGTATTTGTTTATCAAGTTTATCTCGGACCCATTTTAGACCGATTGTCACCGCTACTATTAGTCCAGACTCAACGTGTCCGCTACACCATGTGGTACTTGTACAAAAGACTGAGCTGCATAACAGGTGATAATTAACTTACATCGCAACCACGCTCATGTATGATATAATCGGCTATTGGCCAGGGTGACTGGAGTGCTTGTACCAGCTTTCGTCGCGCCTATTCTTCTGGCCTCAAAAGATCGATACTAATTGCTTCGGCTGTTGAGAGCATTCGAAGCCTGATTACTCTTGATGCATTTTGTCGGACGTGGTAGACTACTGTATAAGCGTACCGGGCGTTTGCCGAATGACCAATTCAATCTATGTGTGCAATAATGGAGCTTAATATGGACCAGCTTCCCCCGTGCTGTAGTCATTGTGGATGGTGTTCTTTGATGCGTTTAGATGATTGCCTCGTCTTTCGACCAAATTACGTAGCAGCACAGATGCACTTGTATTGTTAAATAATCATAAGTAAGGTCAAATAAGGCGGCCTGTCTTTGTTCCGGTATCGAATTGCAGGTGTAGTCATAATCACACATCTGATTCTGCTGGCGCTGAAGGTGGAGATTACTGTCGTACACAGGATTCTACAGACTCTTTCAGTAGCCAGGTTCTTCTTGAATGGGAATCTGATGAACGGTAATTTCTTTCCGACTTCCGGTATTCTCACTGGTCATGTTGATTTTTGTCCAGCTTCGATCGATAAACCTCTCAGGATAATCTTTTTTATTAATGTCTTCCATTTACGCATTTTCATCATCTTTGCCCTGGAAACCAGGAGTAGGCTTTACTTTCGACAGATCATAATTTCATATTCGATGAGAGGAATTTTGCGGCAACTCCTACTACCCAATGGCATCTGTTGTATATACTTAATTATATGTGTAGAAAAACTTTTCGTTTCTTCCCGAGCACATTGTGTGCTGTCCTCTTCTGAATATTTTATTCATTGCAGGCTCAGACAATAGAAAAGCATCCCTATTGAATATTGTGATGGGCTTTTATAGCCCGTATTTCACTTATTTAGTTGTATGGCCTTTAGGTTGAGTAGAAAATGATTTATTGTACATAATCAAAGATCATGTCATCTTTGTGAGCTACCAGAAGCGGATTACATAATCTCATGTTTGATGTAAGTTATAAGCAGAGTGTGTGTATTCATCGTACTATTTACATAATGCGGTCCATGGAATTATATCACTGTGGAATAATTCCCACAAACTCCACCAATCTGAAATAGTTAAGGCAGATTTACTGGATCAATACAATCCAACTGAAATCACTAAAACTGGAATGGTAGATGAACACACACAGTCAACGAAGTCATTTAATGAAAAGGTCTCAATGCTCACAGGCGCGTGAAGTCAATGTTTATCAGTTACTTCAGGCAACAATTGATTAGCCACTCCCATCCATGTGATCGTACATAGTCTCCGGTAAGAAAATACATCGACTATAGAGAATTAGTGGTGTTTGATACAACTTCTGTCGATACACTATGTCCTCTGAGAACTCAAACCCGGTGCTTAAAAATCGAGTCACACATTATGATAACATGCCTAACTTTAACATCCAGCGCTGTGTTTCTGACGGACGTCAACGTGTGAACCCAGTGACACGGGGTGAGTCACTTGAGTGAGTGGGGGAATCACACAAAATGCATACAGCAGACGTGGATGTAATATTTGAATTTATTCAATGTTCTTTGATCTTTATTTTGCCCATTTAAGTTTCTACTGCCTTATTGTCAATCACTGTCATTTCTTTCACTATCAACACCACTGAATGACGTTAGAAAAATGCAATTACTGCAAATCTATATAAGGAATAACTAACATTGATTCACTGTATTCACGTATAAATCACATTTTCATTACCACTTGACAGCTTGAAGAGTTTTATAAAGCTCCATATGGATGACTTGAATTCTTAGCCATCAAATCAGTGACCAAGTGTATTGGGTGACAAATTTCCGATTGCTTCTTTGAATTTTAATTGACAGTCAGCATTTTCATCAGACTGATCCACCAATCTCTTCGTAATAAAGACGACCCAGGACTGGCAAGAAACTTTCATAGGTATAAGCATATATATATATATATATATATATATATATATATATATATATATATATATATATATATATAACGAACTTTCTGAGGAAACAAGCTTACAGAAGCCAGAAAAACCATCTGGTCCAAGCTCTGTTCCAGATAGAATAAGCTCAACGGATAACATTTTGTGACTATCAAGATAGCCAACTTTATCCGGTGATATGCTTTTCCCGATTAATTCACATTCCACTTGCAAAATAACCTATTCAGAACCGGCAAACGAGCTTCCAATCTCTTGAAACGACAACATACCCTGATTGCCTATTCTATTGCGGATGTGAGTTGGAATTTTTGATGTAAATCGTATCTCTTCATGGGTTAACAAATTAATTACTGAGTGTTCACTTATCACAAGGCGTGAGAGGAGAGACGAACACTCGGTACGCATACTTGATTAGCGGCAATAACTACAAAACCAGTCAAGTGCATCAGAGAAGCTTGGTTCGCTTATCTGTAGGTATTAATAACGCCCAAAACTTACTGAGCCACCGACGTATTTTTCGAAGCAAGACAAGTAAAAGACCGAAGTAAGTCTGATGTGTAATGTACGTAGATAATTGTTAGACGATATGAACCACTTCACATATTTCGTCGCGTTTCTTTCAGGAATAACGTGAAATTTCTTAAGAAGGATGACGGTAAAGGTGAGAACAGTATGGAAAAGGTTCCGTCATGTTAAGTTCTGAGTGAGAAAAACATCTAGCAATAATGTTCACGTTTACGGGAGTGGAATTTCTGACTCAGAGAAATTTAAAATGTTTCAAATATCTTATAGGCAGTTGATCTGTACCACATACATGAAATTCGGACGTATCTTCACATGAAATTATTGTGACGGACATTACTCTCGCAAAATTCAAGAATTTTACAGATTAAAAATTGACTGAATAAATGCTGCCGATTAAGTGATAGCCAATTTAGCGAGCATCATTTGTCAAAATCCGTCTGAACCACTGATTTTAAAACATTTGCCTTGACTAGGTCCTCATATACTTAAAATTAGTAAGTCACTCACCTACATACTTTTCCGCAAATTCGCTTCACTATCCTACAACTTCAGCGGCAACCTTTATTGACACGTAATGTGCGAGCATGTACAGAACCATTCCAGTGAGTTCGACTCACTTTGTGCTTCTACACTATTTTGCCTACTAACAAGCAACGAAGTAGTGAGTAGTGGCTTTCGACCTCTGAAGGGTGTGTTAGATCTTATTGGCCACTGCAGTAGCCAAAAGTATACAAAAGACACTACTGTTTGGTGAGAGAGAGAGAGAGGTACCAGTAGTATTAGCCGAAATTCAACCTCATGTCAGGTTTTCGACCGGACTGAGGTGATTCCGAATTTTTTGAACAGACTGTACACTTGCAAATCTGGTCGTTACGATTGTAATGTTATTACTACTAGCTTTTCATGTCTCCTGTGGTCACTTGTTTATGTTGTGCATTGCTCCTAATGGACGTCAGTTCATGATAACGTGGATGGACCAATCAATCACGAAAGTGGTGATTGAAGATGTCGGTAGTTCTTGTGACTGCTTTCACTCGGTAAAAGTTCAAATTTATTGCGAGCTTATCTATTACAATAGAATTCTGGCTCAATCTTTTCCACAATAATCATCTCAAAAGTATCCAATAAACGAATTCACAACCCAATACTTGTTAAAAATTCATCCCAACATTGCTTTTCTAGGTGCGTTCTCGTATAAAATTGCTAGTACTGTCATAAGGGATGCTTCTCTTGGAACTAAAGCTTCTCGGGATCAGTGGGGTGATCCTGAATAACAATTTGGCTTAGTCCTGCAAAATGTTGGGAGTTCACAAATAAAACTGGAGACCCCAGCTGCGTTTTGGACATTCAGTGCAACATACGAATAGCTGCTTGGTAGAGATTCCATAATTGTACCAAGTTATGGTTTGTATGAGTAGTAGGAGATTAGATTTTACATACTATGTAATGTGAACGTTTAGATCATTAAAAACAACTAAAGCACTATACAGCTGTTCCAAATTTGTTGGGAATCATCAGCGCCATATCATTTACTGCCAGTCTGAATAGCCCTGTGTTTTAGATGCCCGACTCACAGTCGTTCACCCCTGGTCCGAGTCACAGCTGGGGCTCATTTGAAGTCATGATTTGTGGAAGTTCATTCAGAATCTTCAAACTTTGCTGACAAATAATCGACAGCCATGATTTATCGGTTTAGTGTTGCTGTCAGGTAATGTTCTTGAGAAATTCAACGTTTTAAGACTGAGGAATATTCATCAAATTGTTTACTAAAGTAGCCAATTGCTTGTTTAGGATTGGCATTAGTTTATATAAGCCGGTAATATTACATAACTAAATGAAGTTGAAGCAGGTTCCCATTCAATTATTAGAATTTCCATCAAAAATTTCAGAGAAAATCGGCCGGTAAACTTATTTAGTGCTTAACAAAATATGCGATATGTCAGCGCCTCCTCTGTGTGCGGAAATGATACGTGGTGAACGGGAAGCTTGAGTTCATTGGTGGTCGGTATGCTTGAAAAAGCAACCATAGAATCGCTCCACGAAAATGTGTAACAACAATGGGTATTGGTTGTGCGTGTGAAGCGCATTGGCTAGGTGAATTTCACGTCATATTATCTTGACGCAAAATCAACCAATCACAGTTGAACACCAAGGGAGAGGGTCAAACGTGGAACAAAAACCTTTCATTTCAGGTCCATTTTCGACCTCGTATTGTGCTGGCTGGGCCCTGACTGAAAGTGTTCCATGGGGTCCAGCGAAATATTATTTTATTCGATTCTGTCACATTTCCTCCTGGCTTTCTTGCTACTCAGTTGACTGTATGTCCATCAACAAGGAAAATCCTCACTCCTAATAATGGAAAGCGTTGAATTCTTCTCATGTGTGGTTTGTTTCTCACCAGTTTTGATGTTGATGCTCACTTGTCTACAGTCTACCTGATTACTACCTAAATACCTGTATTCTCGGCACTGGTTCACACTATTTTTTCTTTTCTACCCTGTAATATTCACCATACTCGCCACCTCTTCTTGGCTCTGTGTTGTGTTCAAATGAGATAGCGTCGTAGTATACAACGTTAAAGGTTGCCATTTTGGCATTATGGCTGTGCGCTGAAGGAAACGGTTTGGCGTGATGTATATGCACTTGGAGAAAGCTGAAAATACTTGTTCTCATTTATTATGAAATTTGTCTGAATTATTGGTGATATGGTATAAAAACGTGTTGACAAACTCCGCTGACAGATATGGCGGTTTGCGCTTGTGCAGCTCTATTGTTGGAACCGGTCAGCCCAAGTAGTACACCCAAAGTGCTCCCATTTGGGACAGTGTTAGGCTACATCATTAGAGATGTTGGGCAATACTACTTGCCCTCTATTGGGAGCGCGCTGGGCCATGCCCAAAGCGCGAAAGGTTGCCGGTACTGAGTACCTCTTTCCATATTCCATCCTATTTGCCCGTTTCTTAGTCTATTTGTCCGTTATCCATCATTTTGATCGAAACTTCTAATTTACCACCTATTAAAGGAACAGTTTGTGGAAGTCAGCAAGCTTACATTAAAAATGGTACGCTGAAAATTTGTACAAATTCGTGATTCAATGCTTGCTTCATTCTGAATCGTCTGATGGTGTTCGTCGCTGTTGTGTTACATGGTCACCGGATCTGGAATATTAAGATGTAGGAAGAAGCGACAGATAATTTGGCCAACAAAAATGTGTCTGCGTAAAAATTTTGATAGAAGTGGATAATCCCTGATAATAGCTGATAATTATTTTCAGCAAAACGCAGAAATAATTGATAATCTACGTATGAAAGCAAACATATTTTATGAAATAAGAAAATAGTTGGACAACATGGATGTTTATTCCACGAGAAATAGAGCTGAGACTCATATCCACTTACAAACTATGAAGTAAATCTGAGGAACACTTAAGATGCGACTTGTGATGATTTGTCACTTATCTTCAGAATACATTAAGATATGTTGAATATACCAAATGAATGGAACAATCTCAAAAAAACTGAGCATGAGGTTTATTTCAAAGAAAATGATGAGTTACGTACCTGCGTTCTTGTCTTGCATAGTCTCGATCCCTAGCGTTGATAAACCATAGCTTTATGTGCCTTTCAGTGACAGGCACCTGTTCTTCTGCAAACCTTAAAATGGAACAAACAGCGTCTGGAGTTTAGTCAGAGACAACCAGTCTCATTAACTTACTTTTGAAGGCAACAATGAGTGCGTGTTTTGAACGATTTTTTGTTGCTCCTTTGCAAACCAGCAGCAAGCTGAAGCTATTTCATCCCCAATGGAGGTCATCTGTTGTCGTACTCAAAGACAAATAAGTAATCTAGGAAAGTGAACGTACAGAGTACATGTTTAGATGAACGTATGGAAAATTAGAACAACGGCTTTATAGGAGTTATTGGAAGGTGATAAACATTTACTAGTGCTTGTGTGATTGGGTGCAGTGAGTGTGTTCAAAAGTACACCATCCACGGACAGAGGATTTCATGGCAAAGCGTATGAAAAAATTGTCCAAGACTTACAAAAAGGATGAATGCGTATGGCACAAACGGGAATTAAAATGCCATCTGGAGCAACGTTATCTTCCTCCTCGGAACACACCTTGCTCAATTCGCGAATTCTTCAGCATAATTGTTCTCATGGCTTTGCGAGTCTCTCGATGAAAGACTTGAGTTTTCCCAAGTGCACCTCATAGGAAAACTGAAGGAATTGTCTAACGGCTACACTGAGCTAGAAACTGACGGAGCCCGGGATTCTCAGGATGATACCTGTGGACCAAACCAAATCATCTCGGAGTCCAACGTGAGTATACAAACCATCCGAAAGCTGCGTCTTCTCGCACAGCCGTGGTGTATGAGATATTGCTTCAAAGTCATATGGAATACCTAGAGAGTGGTGGATCAAAGCGTGCGGCATGTCACGAAGTTGCCTCATAACCAGCATGGATGTGATAAAATCATCGGACAAGGAGTAAAATCGAGTATCCACGTTGATGTCGACACATGGTTATACCAAACTGTATTTCCGATTGGCTTAAAAATCTAAAATATTTCACAAATATACCAGCCGGTGTGAATGATCAGCTTATATATGCCGATAGTGAGCAGATCCTCGCTTAATAGATCCACAGACACCAATTCTTCTACCGGCCGCAACTCCTGTGACACTTATTTTACAGATCATATATTGAAGAAGGACCTGGAACGTCGTATGGAAGACGAATATGATGAAAACAAAACAATCACCGGTTTTTTCTACACATGTATATTGTGCTTTTGTACTACGCACTTCTTTCAGTTGATGTAATATGATGCTATTTTTTCAAATATCGGGAACTTAGTGCTTAAGTTGTAGCGGAAAGAGAATATGATAATGTTAGATTGAACAATGAAACGAATTGCGAGTAAATAGCAGAAAGGACGAACCAATTCTGCGCGATTTTTCCAATGCTTTTGGCGCGCCCAACGCTATCCCAACTGGAGGCCGGTAAAGTTACCCAACGTATTTTATTGAGACGCCCAGATTTTCGAAGGGACAACCCAATCTTATCTCATTCTTTAAGTCCCGGTTGGTTTTCTTCATTGTAGTTTGTCTCGTTTCGAATCTAAGGGTCCGTTGTGCTGCCTGTTCCTCTGGGCGCTTCCGTTCACTGTTCGTCAGAGTTTTATAGTTTTTTACGTTGGAGCCGTTGGTAGGGATTTCAGTCAGGCTTATAATTCAGTTGGCTTTACTTCGGATGTAGAAGAAAGGAAAGCTTTCCATTTTTAAGAGGTAACGATGGTAAACTGCTCTGCTGCGTATATCGCAAACCATCGTGCACAGGCCAGTACAGCAATTTCGCCAGCTTTGTACTTATTGGGCGTAAACTTAACCTGATTCGTTTCCTTGCAGCCCGTGTACGAATTTTTTGCTCCAATAAGACGGCAAGTGAAGAATTAGACATTTTGAAGCAAGTGCCTTTGGATAACGGATACTCTGAACTCTACAGAAAGAGCAGTGAGACGGGCGTTAATGACAGTTAAGAAGAAAGAGTTACACGCCCAACTCTCCCTCATAGGAGATGACAAAAGTGAGTTATTAATATGACGCCTGGAAAAGGTCATGGCTTGGACCTTTCCCACTGTCATACTATGTGCCCATTTCAACCGTCGATCAGCCATCTCAAAGAACCTAAAAGACAAACTACCTGTCCTTGCCTCATCCATACTGACCTGTTCGTTTGATTGCTCATGTTCGGCAAGCTATGTAGGTAGAACCATTAGGCAACTAACACAAAGAATCAGTCACAAACTGGCTTGGCTGACGAAGGAAAATAGGAAATCAACTATCGGTACAATTATGGAACTCCTTCCGTACACTGGGCCTTACGTAAACGACGGCACGTTCAAAATAGTCTACAGAGTCCCTACGAACACACTGAAAGTCGCTCGAAAGTTACATCTAGCAACGGCAGAGGCTGTGATTATCAGAATACTCAGTCCATTGCTTTTTTCTCAAAAACTTTTCATTAAAGCCCTCAAACTGCCCTGGGCTGCTATCCAAGACCGACCGTGAAACTCAGTGTGGCCCAAATGCTGACCCTTTGGTTGAAACTGAAAGTGGATAATCCACGAAACCCATGTTCTTTGTAACACTGGTCCCATTTCCAACCACGGAACAACAACATTTCTCCTCCTCTCCTTCTTACTATGCAACAACAATTTAATGAATAACCAGTCACGCTTTTACACATAGACATTTTTTATGATGCATGCTTTTAATACATATAAATGCAGTCATCTAGCCACGAAGACGATGCTAGGGAAAACGGGGTTGTTGACCATATAAAAGGTTGTACTTGTTAACCGACTTGACTTGTTTGACGGCCCGAATATACGTGGTCCTCACCCGTCTCATTTTCTTCTTTATAACAAAATACACACACAGAGCAATATTTTTTAAACTCGAGCAGGGAACCACGGGGTGAAACAAGACCATGTCCCGGACTTACCGTGAAAATCATTATTTTTCGCAAGTAGAGGGCCGACCGGCGATCAAAAGAAAGGCGTACACACAGCGGTGAGATAGAAGCTACGCGGCATTCTCAAGAGAGGAAGGTGAGTGTTGGGGTGAACGGCCAAAGTCGAAGGTCGGTGTTTATGAAGAAAAAAAGCAGAGAGTGGGCGGTAGCATAAAGCAAACACTCACGGAGGAGTACCGAGATACGACAAGGTCAAAGACCAGGGCTTCAAAAAAAACAATGCTATTGGAGAGAAGGAGTGGATGACATTGTTTAGATTAAAAAAGCAAGGTCCATGAGCTAACATGATGTGATGAAATCCAGGGTGACCCACGGAACGAAGGGTAAATTTCAGTGATAAGGATACTAAATGGTTCAGTCACTTTAGTACGTTCCAAGCAAAGTTGGAAAATCGATGATACCATAAAGAAATCATGAAACTGGGAAGCTGGATCCAGCATTATTTACGGGTTTCTATGAGAAACTTGAAAAATCAATGGGGAGACTCAAAAATAATTGGGCTAGGAAGATCTACGGTCTGCCGGATACTCGCTCGGTTGCGTCTCGGAACTCTCGCAAAAGTATTCTTGTTGTGTAGCAGATTCGGCAGATAGGAGCCCGTTCCCCCAACCTCTATAGTACATTGGACTTCTGCAGTACCTCAGGTCGCTGTCATCGACTCCGGGAGGGCTATTGAATAATGGGGACTTCAATTCCTGGAATTACCTCGGGCTGACCTATAAGCGCCGGATCGGGAATTTCCTCAAGTCCGTTGGGCTCTGTCCTCGGCAGTTCACTCATCAGAAGCATTCACCAACCTACGCGTCGGAGACAAAGTCAGAACCCTAGCGAGCTAGATTCCGTTCTTGCGAAATTTCAAAATGAATTACAGGATGTAAACATAATTCCATAGCTAGGAAAACGTGACTATGAGATCCTTAAGGTGACCTTGATGGTTATCCTGGAAAAAGTTCCCCTGAAACTGTGGGGAAAATACCACAAAATAGACCCCGTTTTCTTAGAAATCACTATGAGGAGGATGGTCCAGCAACTGCCACAAGGAGTTTTTGAGGAAAACTGGATTCTGTTCGCGGACAACATAGGCAGACTCAAAAATGCTTTCGAGCCCACAGGAATGTTTCCTGTAAATGTTGAGTCTACTTGGTGGAAGGGAAGAGCTAGCAGAGCATAACGAAACAAAGAAAAGAACCCGAACGCGGTTCTATAAAACAGGGGGACGCCACGGGCTTCTTCTTCGAGCAAGGTACCTCATTATTACCAAAAATACGGGACCGACGCCGACGGGATTGTGGACTTAGACTAGTGAGATGAGTGAAATTGTGTCCAAACGACTATTAAAACTCCGTTCAGTAAAGGCTGTGTTACAAGTGGCTGTTGGTGTATAGAGAATGAAACATGGGGCAACAAAACTGACGGGGTCGCCAAGGCTAAAGCTTTCATCAGGTGCTTCAAAGGGATGCACCTAATGGATCCAGACGAAGACCATGAGTACGTATGCCATACAGCAGGAACCATCATTCATGTTGTCCTTGCGACTCTTTTGGACTTAGAAAGGTGTGTAGACGCTTTAAAGACCAAGAAGGCTGCCGGCCCGGACACCATACATCGGGCAACCTTAAAACACCTGTCTATCGTGATTGCTTACCCACTGGCATGGCTATTCAATCATTCCCCGGAATAGCTACCCAGGGACTGGAAATAAGACAAGGTATTACCGATACATAAGACAGGATCCATAGAAGCTGCAAAAGGCTACAGAACTGTCAACTTGCTACCGGTACTAGGGAAGCTACTCGCAAGAGTCATCAGGTGTGATAACATTCTAACTTTCTAATTTGTTAAACACAACACTGTTTATCCGAACCCGTGCTGAGAAGCACGGTGGCCACCTGACCGTTACTCGTGCACAGCATACGGATACTTTTCCAGTATACCATAACTATCCTGCCCTCACCTATAGTGTTCTCCTTCCCATGGGTCGTGGGAAGCACTTTCCTGGTGATCGCGGTGGAGTATTGCAGAGTAACACTGTAACGGACAGGTGCTCTATGCGTAGCGGGAAGGATTAGCGAACGAGAGTAATGAGAAAATCAAGGAAAAGTTAATAGAACACCGGAAGGCCTCAAACGTGGTCACTACCAAACAGCTTGCATTTTCAAAGTCCCTCGTTTCTCAAAAACCATTTATTCTTCTTGGATGAGATAGTGCCGAACACGGATAGCGAACAAAGGGTTGAAGTGTGATATCGGGACTTCAAGAATGGGATAAGATTGGGTTGTCCCTTCGAAAAGCTGGGCATCTCAATAAAATACGTTGGATAACTTTACCGGCCTCCAGTTGGGATAGCGTTGGGCACGCCAAAAGCATTGGAAAAATCGCGCAGAATTGGTTCGTCCTTTCTGCTATTTACTCGCAATTCGTTTCATTGTTCAATCTAACATTATCATATTCTCTTTCCGCTACAACTTAAGCACTAAGTTCCCGATATTTGAAAAAATAGCATCATATTACATCAACTGAAAGAAGTGCGTAGTACAAAAGCACAATATACATGTGTAGAAAAAACCGGTGATTGTTTTGTTTTCATCATATTCGTCTTCCATACGACGTTCCAGGTCCTTCTTCAATATGTGATCTGTAAAATAAGTGTCACAGGAGTTGTGGCCGATAGCAGAATTAGTGTCTGTGGATTTATCAAGCGAGGATCTGCTCACTATCGGCATATATAAGCTGATCATTCACACCGGCTGGTATATTTGTGAAATATTTTAGATTTTTAAGCCAATCGGAAATACAGTTTGGTATAACCATGTGTCGACATCAACGTGGATACTCGATTTTACTCCTTGTCCGATGATTTTATCACATCCATGCTGGTTATGAGGCAACTTCGTGACATGCCGCACGCTTTGATCCACCACTCTCTAGGTATTCCATATGACTTTGAAGCAATATCTCATACACCACGGCTGTGCGAGAAGACGCAGCTTTCGGATGGTTTGTATACTCACGTTGGACTCCGAGATGATTTGGTTTGGCCCACAGGTATCATCCTGAGAATCCCGGGCTCCGTCAGTTTCTAGCTCAGTGTAGCCGTTAGACAATTCCTTCAGTTTTCCTATGAGGTGCACTTGGGAAAACTCAAGTCTTTCATCGAGAGACTCGCAAAGCCATGAGAACAATTATGCTGAAGAATTCGCGAATTGAGCAAGGTGTGTTCCGAGGAGGAAGATAACGTTGCTCCAGATGGCATTTTAATTCCCGTTTGTGCCATACGCATTCATCCTTTTTGTAAGTCTTGGACAATTTTTTCATACGCTTTGCCATGAAATCCTCTGTCCGTGGATGGTGTACTTTTGAACACACTCACTGCACCCAATCACACAAGCACTAGTAAATGTTTATCACCTTCCAATAACTCCTATAAAGCCGTTGTTCTAATTTTCCATACGTTCATCTAAACATGTACTCTGTACGTTCACTTTCCTAGATTACTTATTTGTCTTTGAGTACGACAACAGATGACCTCCATTGGGGATGAAATAGCTTCAGCTTGCTGCTGGTTTGCAAAGGAGCAACAAAAAATCGTTCAAAACACGCACTCATTGTTGCCTTCAAAAGTAAGTTAATGAGACTGGTTGTCTCTGACTAAACTCCAGACGCTGTTTGTTCCATTTTAAGGTTTGCAGAAGAACAGGTGCCTGTCACTGAAAGGCACATAAAGCTATGGTTTATCAACGCTAGGGATCGAGACTATGCAAGACAAGAACGCAGGTACGTAACTCATCATTTTCTTTGAAATAAACCTCATGCTCAGTTTTTTTGAGATTGTTCCATTCATTTGGTATATTCAACACATCTTAATGTATTCTGAAGATTAGTGACAAATCATCACAAGTCGCATCTTAAGTGTTCCTCAGATTTACTTCATAGTTTGTAAGTGGATATGAGTCTCAGCTCTATTTCTCGTGGAATAAACATCCATGTTGTCCCACTATTTTCTTATTTCATAAAATATGTTTGCTTTCATACGTAGATTATCAATTATTTCTGCGTTTTGCTGAAAATAATTATCAGCTATTATCAGGGATTATCCACTTCTATCAAAATTTTTACGCAGACACATTTTTGTTGGCCAAATTATCTGTCGCTTCTTCCTACATCTTAATATTCCAGATCCGGTGACCATGTAACACAACAGCGACGAACACCACCAGACGATTCAGAATAAAGGAGGCATTGAATCACGAATTTGTACAAATTTTCAGCGTACCATTTTTAAAGTAAGCTTGCTGACTTCCACAAACTGTTCCTTTAATAGGTGGTAAATTAGAAGTTTCGATCAAAATGATGGATAACGGACAAACAGACTAAGAAACGGGCAAATAGGATGGAATATGGAAAGAGGTACTCAGTACCGGCAACCTTTCGCGCTTTGGGCATGGCCCAGCGCGCTCCCAATAGAGGGCAAGTAGTATTGCCCAACATCTCTAATGATGTAGCCTAACACTGTCCCAAATGGGAGCACTTTGGGTGTACTACTTGGGCTGACCGGTTCCAACAATAGAGCTGCACAAGCGCAAACCGCCATATCTGTCAGCGGAGTTTGTCAACGCGTTTTTATACCATATCACCAATAATTCAGACAAATTTCATAATAAATGAGAACAAGTATTTTCAGCTTTCTCCAAGTGCATATACATCACGCCAAACCGTTCCCTTCAGCGCACAGCCATAATGCCAAAATGGCAACCTTTAACGTTGTATACTACGACGCTATCTCATTTGAACACAACACAGAGCCAAGAAGAGGTGGCGAGTATGGTGAATATTACAGGGAAGAAAAGAAAAAATAGTGTGAACCAGTGCCGAGAATACAGGTATTTAAGTAGTAATCAGGTAGACTGTAGACAAGTGAGCATCAACATCAAAACTGGTGAGAAACAAACCACACATGAGAAGAATTCAACGCTTTCCATTATTAGGAGTGAGGATTTTCCTTGTTGATGGACATACAGTCAACTGAGTAGCAAGAAAGCCAGGAGGAAATGTGACAGAATCGAATAAAATAATATTTCGTTGGACCCCATGGAGCACTTTCAGTCAGGGCCCAGCCAGCACAATACGAGGTCGAAAATGGACCTGAAATGAAAGGTTTTTGTTCCACGTTTGACCCTCTCCCTTGGTGTTCAACTGTGATTGGTTGATTTTGCGTCAAGATAATATGACGTGAAATGCACCTAGCCAATGCGCTTCACACGCACAACCAATACCCATTGTTGTTACACATTTTCGTGGAGCGATTCTATGGTTGCTTTTTCAAGCATACCGACCACCAATGAACTCACGCTTCGCGTTCACCACGTATCATTTCCGCACACAGAGGAGGCGCTGATATATCGTAAATTTGGCTTCAATGTCCTACTACAGTAGTATAATGCGGATCAGTGAAATAATCGGTTTTTGAAAATCACGGGAAATTATTAACGAAAGCTGTCCTTACTAACTGCTATTTTGGCATAAATATTTTTCATTGAACAGCTGTCTGAAGTAGCAAGAAATAACCATTATGTTTTAATGTATAAATAAATATTCATGATATAGTAACATTCAATATCTGGACTTATATGTAGCGGAATTGGTTCTATTTCAATGAAAATATCTATGTTTTTTTGTATAAACTCCCTGTAAGTCCTTTTCCAGATCGATCAAAAGTTCTGCAATCGAAATAATGAACACTAATTTCATATAACAAAATATGAACCTAATGGAATTCCTCGTGATCATTCAACTTATGGAACGATATTCCACTTAAAATTCTAAAATCTAAGCTTATTTAGTAAAAACGTTTACTGGTCGATTTTCTGTGAAATTTTTGATGGAAATTCTAATAATTGAATGGGAACCTGCTTCAACTTCATTTAGTTATGTAATATTACCGGCTTATATAAACTAATGCCAATCCTAAACAAGCAATTGGCTACTTTAGTAAACAATTTGATGAATATTCCTCAGTCTTAAAACGTTGAATTTCTCAAGAACATTACCTGACAGCAACACTAAACCGATAAATCATGGCTGTCGATTATTTGTCAGCAAAGTTTGAAGATTCTGAATGAACTTCCACAAATCATGACTTCAAATGAGCCCCAGCTGTGACTCGGACCAGGGGTGAACGACTGTGAGTCGGGCATCTAAAACAGGGCTATTCAGACTGGCAGTAAATGATATGGCGCTGATGATTCCCAACAAATTTGGAACAGCTGTATAGTGCTTTAGTTGTTTTTAATGATCTAAACGTTCACATTACATAGTATGTAAAATCTAATCTCCTACTACTCATACAAACCATAACTTGGTACAATTATGGAATCTATACCAAGCAGCTATTCGTATGTTGGATTGAATGTCCAAAACGCAGCTGGGGTCTCCAGTTTTATTTGTGAACTCCCAACTTTTTGCAGGACTAAGCCAAATTGTTATTCAGGATCACCCCACTGATCCCGAGAAGCTTTAGTTCCAAGAGAAGCATCCCTTATGACAGTACTAGCAATTTTATGCGAGAACGCACCTAGAAAAGCAATGTTGGGATGAATTTTTAACAAGTATTGGGTTGTGAATTCGTTTATTGGATACTTTTGAGATGATTATTGTGGAAAAGATTGAGCCAGAATTCTATTGTAATAGATAAGCTCGCAATAAATTTGAACTTTTACCGAGTGAAAGCAGTCACAAGAACTACCGACATCTTCAATCACCACTTTCGTGATTGATTGGTCCATCCACGTTATCATGAACTGACGTCCATTAGGAGCAATGCACAACATAAACAAGTGACCACAGGAGACATGAAAAGCTAGTAGTAATAACATTACAATCGTAACGACCAGATTTGCAAGTGTACAGTCTGTTCAAAAAATTCGGAATCACCTCAGTCCGGTCGAAAACCTGACATGAGGTTGAATTTCGGCTAATACTACTGGTACCTCTCTCTCTCTCTCACCAAACAGTAGTGTCTTTTGTATACTTTTGGCTACTGCAGTGGCCAATAAGATCTAACACACCCTTCAGAGGTCGAAAGCCACTACTCACTACTTCGTTGCTTGTTAGTAGGCAAAATAGTGTAGAAGCACAAAGTGAGTCGAACTCACTGGAATGGTTCTGCACATGCTCGCACATTACGTGTCAATAAAGGTTGCCGCTGAAGTTGTAGGATAGTGAAGCGAATTTGCGGAAAAGTATGTAGGTGAGTGACTTACTAATTTTAAGTATATGAGGACCTAGTCAAGGCAAATGTTTTAAAATCAGTGGTTCAGACGGATTTTGACAAATGATGCTCACTGAATTGGCTATCACTTCATCGGCAGCATTTATTCAGTCAATTTTTAATCTGTAAAATTCTTGAATTTTGCGAGAGTAATGTCCGTCAGAATAAGTTCATGTGAAGATACGTCCGAATTGCATGTATGTGGTACAGATCAACTGCCTATAAGATATTTGAAACATTCTAAATTTCTCTGAGTCAGAAATTCCACTCCCGTAAACGTGAACATTATTGCTAGATGTTTTTCTCACTCAGAACTTAACATGATGGAACCTTTTCCATACTGTTCTCACCTTTACCGTCATCCACCTTAAGAAATTTCACGTTATTCCTGAAAGAAACGCGACGAAATATATGAAGTGGTTCATATCGTCTAACAATTATCTACGTACATTACACACCAGACTTACTTCGGTCTTTTACTTGTCTTGCTTCGAAAAATACGTCGGTGGCTCAGTAAGTTTTGGGCGTTATTAATACCTACAGATAAGCGAACCAAGCTTCTCTGATGAACTTGACTGGTTTTGTAGTTATTGCCGCTAATTAATTTGTTAATCCATCAAGAGATACGATTTACATCAAAAATTTCAACTCACATCCGCAATAGAATGGGCAATCAGGGTATGCTGTCGTTTCGAGAGATTGGAAGCTCGTTTTCCGGTTCTGAATAGGTTATTTTGCAAGTGGAATGTGAATTAATCGGGAAAAGCATATCACCGGATAAAGTTGGCTATCTTGATAGTCACAAAATGTTATCCGTTGAGCTTATTCTATCTGGAACAGAGCTTGGACCAGATGGTTTTTCTGGCTTCTGTATGCTCGTTTCCTCAGAAAGTTCGTTATATATATATATATATATATATATATATATATATATATATATATATATATATATATATATATATATATATATATATATATATATATATATATATATATATATATATATATATATATATATATGCTTATACCTATGAAAGTTTCTTGCCAGTCCTTGGTCGTCTTTATTACGAAGAGATTGGTGGATCAGTCTGATGAAAATGCTGACTGTCAATTGAACTTCAAAGAAGCAATCGGAAATTTGTCGTCCAATACACTTGGTCACTGATTTGATGGCTAAGAATTCAAGTTATCCATATGGAGCTTTATAAAACTCTTCAAGCTGTCAAGTGGTCATGAAAATTTGATTTATACGTGAATACAGTGAGTCAATGTTAGTTATTCCTTATATAGATTTGCAGTAATTGCATTTTTCTAACGTCATTCAGTGGTGTTGATAGTGAAAGAAATGACAGTGATTGACAATAAGGCAGTAGAAACTCAAATGGACAAAATAAAAGATCAAAGAGCACTGAATAAATTCAAATATTACATCCACGTCTGCTGTATGCGTTTTGTGTGATTCTCCCACTCACTCAAGTGACTCGCCCCGTGTCACTGGGTTCACACGTTGACGTCCGTCAGAAACACAGCGCTGGATGTTAAAGTTAGGCATGTTATCATAATGTGTGACTCGATTTTTAAGCACCGGGTTTGAGTTCTCAGAGGACATAGTGTATCGACAGAAGTTGTATCAAACACCACTAATTCTCTATAGTCGATGTATTTTCTTACCGGAGACTATGTACGATCAATTGTTGCCTGAAGTAACTGATAAACATTGACTTCACGCGCCTGTGAGCATTGAGACCTTTTCATTAAATGACTTCGTCGACTGTGTGTGTTCAGTTACCATTCCAATTTTTGTGATTTCAGTTGGATTGTATTGATCCAGTATATCTGCCTTAACTATTTCAGATTGGTGGAGTTTGTGGGAATTATTGCACAGTGATATAATTCCATGGACCGCATTACGGTAATAGTACGGTGAATGCACACACTCTGCTCATAACTTACATCAAAAATGAGATTATGTAATCCGCTTCTGGTAGCTCACAAAGATGACATGATCTTTGATTATGTACAATAAATCATTTTCTACTCAACCTAAAGGCCATACAACTAAATAAGTGAAATACGGGCTATGAAAGCCCATCACAATATTCAATAGGGATGCTTTTCTATTGTCTGAGCCTGCAATGAATAAAATATTCAGAAGAGGACAGCACACAATGTGCTCGGGAAGAAACGAAAAGTTTTTCTACACACATAATTAAGTATATACAACAGATGCCATTGGGTAGTAGGAGTTGCCGCAAAATTTCTCTCATCGAATATGAAATTATGATCTGTCGAAAGTAAAGCCTACTCCTGGTTTCCAGGGCAAAGATGATGAAAATGGGTAAATGGAAGACATTAATAAAAAAGATTATCCTGAGAGGTTTATCGATCGAAGCTGGACAAAAATCAACATGACCAGTGAGAATACCGGAAGTCGGAAAGAAATTACCGTTCATCAGATTCCCATTCAAGAAGAACCTGGCTACTGAAAGAGTCTGTAGAATCCTGTGTACGACAGTAATCTCCACCTTCAGCGCCAGCAGAATCAGATGTGTGATCATGACTACACCTGCAATTCGATACCGGAACAAAGACAGGCCGCCTTATTTGACCTTACTTATGATTATTTAACAATACAAGTGCATCTGTGCTGCTACGTAATTTGGTCGAAAGACAAGGCAATCATCTAAACGCATCAAAGAACACCATCAAAAATGACTGCAACACGGGGGAAGCTGGTCCATATTAAGCTCCATTATTGCACACATAGATTGAATTGGTCATTCGGCAAACATCCGTTATGCCTTTACAGTAGTCTACCACGTCCGACAAAATGCATCTAGAGTAATCAGGCTTCGAATGCTCTCAACAGCCGAAGCAATTAGTATCGATCTTTTGAGGCCAGAAGAATAGGCGCGACGAAAGCTGGTACAAGCACTCCAGTCACCCTGGCCAATAGCCGATTATATCATACATGAGCGTGGTTGCGATGTAAGTTAATTATCACCTGTTATGCAGCCCAGTCTTTTGTACAAGTACCACATGGTGTAGCGGACACGTTGAGTCTGGACTAATAGTAGCGGTGACAATCGGTCTAAAATGGGTCCGAGATAAACTTGATAAACAAATACCGGCCCGAAGTCCAACACACCGTTCACTGAAAGCTCACACCCAGGAAGAATGCAGACGCCGGCAGAGAGCGTGTATTATGCAAGAGTGTGTCGTACAACCGTAATCATGGGTGTCAGCAGTTTGGGGTGGGGGTGATATGCTCAGTCTATTTTTGTTGCTCAGTCACGCGTTCGGGGTTGTTCAACTGTATTTCTGTGACATCTGACAGTAATAGAGAGAAATGGGAAGTATAGGGAGTAGACAGCAAGGGGAAATTTACCAGCTAATTGGTTAAATACGCCTATTGCCACTACAATGGTCGAATTTGACTCATCCACCTGTTCCCAGCCTTCTCTCTTTCAAACATTGATTATCCTTGCAAAATATTTTTGCCGTACAAATGTGATTGTGATGACCTGAGAATGAAATTGCCAAAAACATGTGTTCGCCTACATTCCGTGTTCTGAATGAAAGAACTGATAAAAATGTGTTAAATCTGCGTAAATGGTGTTAAGCTACTCGCGTATTGTTAGTAAAACTAACCGACTTCCCTAAAAACGTTGATGGTTGATTGTTTGACTTGACGATCATCACATCAAATAACTGTCAGTGACATTTAACCTGACAGTAGACGAAAGCGACGCGGTGTTGTCAGAGGGTGCGGCGAGATTTTAGCCGGGCGATGCAAGCTCTACCTAAAATCCACAGAAGCACATAGACAGCAATATGATGGGCGCGAATTCGGCCCGCCACCAAATAAGACCATTGCCTCTTGCCTATTACTGACATATCTTGGATGGGGTAAGATTCAGTAGGACACGTTAGGCATCTCCGACTGACAGATCGCCATCCAAAGAGCATATGAGCCGCCATTTTGGTTACCGGCCCCCAGCACACAAACTTGATTGTGTACGGACTAGAGTAGCTACCTCTAACGAAAAGCCGAATGCAGCTGGGGACACCTTCTCGTATCTAGTTCTCTAGAGGCTTCATAAATGGTTCCAAGAAACACACCCAGCTTACGGTCAGGTGCCATTCTGGAAATCCTTGAACCCTGCTTATTCGCTCACATGGGATAGCCACATAAAAGTCAGTACCTCTAACTCTGTGGAAGTCAGTTATATCCCCCGAATAACCGGTACAGCCCATGTTTCTTGTACCGAACAGGGTACACTCCTAGACACCATTTTTGGTGCATTTTCTTCACAGTTTCGCAGAAGATTTGTTTTACCTGTCTACCGTTTTCGTTATTTGTCATACTATTTATACTTGAAATCTCCCCACGCACGCATCCTCAATTATTCGAATTCTGCTACCACTTTGCCAATTGTTGTCACATCGTATTGTTCTGATCTGATTCACGTGCATTTGTCTGCTCTAAGCCACCTAATCATTGCCACGATAAATATGGTACTCATCCGATCCTGGTAACGGGTACATTTAAATCCTTAATTTCAGCCCGTATGATGTTGTTTGTAATGGCTTCGAAACTGTACAGAAGACACGTTGGTGGTACGAATACCAGTCGTCTGGTCCTAACCTTTGATATTTCCATGAGCATTTGATCTCCGAGCTTGAGACGAACGAAGAGTAGCACAGTCTGTGCACGGATGATCTGCTAGACAAAAGTAGAAATTAAAGTGTCAGGACCGTGTTCTGTTTGGAGTGTGTCGAAAATTAATACGCCATAAGAAATGTTGTAGTAAAATTCTATTGTTCAATAACACATCGTCGTGGAAATCGTTGTCGTTTCGTTTGCTTGTAAAATCAGTCTCGAAAGAGGTTACTCGTGGTGACATAAAAGTCAACAATCTGCTAACGATTTCGACTAGGATGTGTTACTGGACGATAAAATCTTTACTAAGAGATGAAATATTTAGGATCTAAAAGCATAGTTTGGTGATCAGGAGCTTAAGGAAATCATCAACTCGAAGTTATCGCCAAAATCTTCAAAGTATGAAGGTTTCATCGATCAGCTATAAGGTTATTTCTGTTCTTTTTCAGAATTCCACCATTTACCACTGATGAGGCTTTTATGATGTAAGTGGGATATAGTTGTCTTGGTGTATTTTTGCTGTATCAGATGTTCTACACAGTTTAAATTAAAAAGTCCTATTTATTCAGTTTCGCGTGATCTTTCGGAGTTATGTGGTGGTAGTAACTCAAATAAAGTCCTGATTGTTCACATTAGGTTTGGAATTTATTACTGAAGTGTGTCGCGAAGTGTCTACTGGTAAAGGATAATTAACTTATGAATGGTAGCTTTACAAGTGAATGATACGTGACAGTCAAGTCTCGTTCGTAGTGGGCAGCTTTTCATCAGTTTGGCACTCTTCACTAAAACTGTCTAACAGAAAATATGGCAAATTCAGTACAGTTATCCTGTAAATGGAAGTCGATTCATGGGTCGTTTCCGTGTTTTATATTACTAGACTGTCAAAATATAATTGGCGAAATCTTCATTTTCCTTACTAAGCCGTACGAGATTGGTCTACATCAGTTTATGCTGGAACTTTGATTAAAGCATTATTAACTGGAGAAAAGTCACACGGAGAGGCTATTTAAACTGAGCGTGTTACACAATCCAAATTTGCCTGGTCTTGTTCTATCCACTCGCTAATGAGATTTGTGGCTGTTTCGCACAACGCAGATGCTCGCCAGGGATTCAGGCGTCCGTGAGAATGAGTCTAAAAATGAGGATATATAAATACCAAATGGATGGGGACACACGAGAACAACGGCAGACTAGTATAATCTGCACAGTTAGCGGGATTGGCTGAGTGACAGCCCAACTCATAATTCCAACCCTGTCCAATTCGAAATGGACCATCCGGGTCACCTCATTTGTGGTGGCGTCTGCATCTGACCGACTATCTACCGGATACCCTCAAAATGTCCAGTAAAATATGATTCGTTGTGTCATTTCGTATTTGAGGGCACAAACTTGATGTTGTAAATACCACTCATCCATCATTATAGTTCTCTCACCGCACAGTGCGATGAATCACATAGATCTGAGTGTACATGTTTACAGAATACAAAAGCAAAGACTTCTGGGAGTAAACATACACCTTATTCAAGGAAATGTGATGCTTTGATAGGTTAGGAGAAACATGGAATTTCGCCGCTACGATCATCAAGACCAGCTGATTTCGCCTCAGCTATGTGCTCGCATTTAGTCTAGGGATATTCTGCCTGGCTACAGTGAGTATATATATATATATATATATATATATATATATATATATATATATATATATATATATATATGATAGGAATATAAGCAGAGATGGGTGATTTGTCGGTCAGTTTCATCTGAGTCGCAAATCAAAATAACTAACGGTAACTTGTGAGCAGTTTTGTCTCGTGCCCAGATCGATCATGTTTTTCCGATTGCATACAAAATGTATACTGGTCAAGTTTTCTGTTTTAGTCCACTTCTTTGTTTCCGATCACGAGAGGGGACATGGTGCTTTATGGCGAGTCATTTTCCCCATGGGCGACGGGGTACTCGAGATGGATAGCATATCTCTTGAGAAAATGTCCCTTTTTTGGTCGAACGTTTGAACTGCGAAGTTATTTGCAGTATAATTTTACCTTGCAAACAAGCTTGACCAATACAATATCCTCATGAATACTGAGTGGTACCGTAACAGACGTAAGTAGCATAGCGTTATATTTTTTTCATTCCACATCTGATTACGGTTACAGGCTCCACGTGGCAGATCGATCCGTTCTTCGCTGTCAGTAACTGGAATAGAAAACTTGGAACCATTAGAAACTCCTAGTAACAGTGAACAGTTCCGTATTGTTAACTTACGTATCCAGTCAGCCCGAATTGCCACATCACTTGTATGGTGACCGTCTGTACCGACAAAATTCCATATCCACTTGGCGTTCGCAGTGTGATAACTGAGATCAACAAAATGACATCCTCTGTTTCCATGACCCCTTCAGATTGTGCCTGCGTCAATGATTCTCAGAGGCGTTAAATTTAGATAAATAAAAGCGTGACATTAACCGTAGTTCACCTTCAGTTGACGAAAGTATAGTTGAGTAGAGTATCATAGGACTCCTGTAGGCCTGCTTGGAAGGAAAGACAGGCTTTAACTCAACGCGCGGAATCCAGACATCTGATAAATGCGATTAGGACACGGAAAGGAACTTGAACTGTCCCACGTATTGCATGTTCGGAAATGTCGTCTTCATCAGCCGCAGCAGCAGAAACGCATTACTACCAAGCCCCAACTTGGACTCACCCCTTATGTGTAGCATTGTGAACTAGACACAGTAAGTATTGGGTTATCCAGACAAGCATTTTTTTTCATGGGCTCGCGTAACGCCTTGTCGTGGAGATTTATCGAATACAAAAACTGTCACCAATAGAAACTCGTGATCATTATTAATCGCTGATGCATCATTGGGACCATCAATCGATGGATATTCGGGGCGTGAGTAATGCGTAAATATTACGGTCGAAAAGATGGCATCCTACAACTGAATCAAACATGAGTTTAGGTGTATGAATCTGTTTATGAAGCTGTTGATGAATATGTTGCTAAGCCTCTTTCTGATATGCTTACTAAACGATCAGTTTAACACGTTGCTACCACTTGGGCTCGCTGTGCACACGACCGAATTCGGCGTGATATCCTCAGTGATTGCAGAACAAGGATATAGGTCGTTTAAGTCTCTGTGCTCGTGAAAACTTACACAGATGAGCCCGTAATTGACTTTCTAATAAAATACGTCATTCAGCCAAATGATTTGGTGGAATGATGATGGCAAACAGATATTTTAAAAGAGTAAATAACTAGGATATGACCACAGCCATACTCAATTGACCTGGATCGATGAACACAATTAAGCAGTGAATTTCGTTAAGGTGCTGTTGAGAGGTCTAACAAGTGAGTACTTTCTAGTCCTCCTAATGACTAACCGTACGTCATTACTGGAATATAGATAACAGAAATTGAAGAACAAACGCACTGGCGGTAATAATGCAATTTTTGCAAATATATGAAATATCTTCAGTCTTATTTGGTGGATGAGTATTCAATACATGAAAGCATATACGAAAACAAGGAAGGGGGAATGTGCCCCGCACGTCCACTCTCAACTGGAACGAGAGCAATATACTTCTAGATATGCCCCTCATTGTAACCTTATCCAATCCTCTAGGAGACAGGATAGTTAACTGAGATGGATATCAAAATGACTTATGCATTCCAATACACACTATCAGACATTAAATCCATGGCACAAATTTTGGGAGTGCGAATTGCAAATTTTGTTCCAAAGGCCCGAGCACTTTGACAAGGCCTGGAATTTTAGGCACGAGTTTTGTAAATTTAAAGTAGACCATGGTATTGGGTATATTCAAAATCAAATTTGTCTCAAAAATGGATTTGCCCGAAGAAAACGTTTCTCTGTATTGGCTGTCAACTCACCGTTGAAAACCACGTTCTTATTGAAAATAGATGATTGGCCCAACATTATTATCACGTTGATGCATTTTCTGTGTGCGTGCGTGAAAACGAGTGCTCGAACCGTGTGATGGTGACCGTCGTAGTTTGATCAAAATGAAGAGAATATTTTCTAAATGTATCCTACAGATCACGTGGCCCCAGGTCACCCTAATGGTTGTCCTCTTTGCACGGTTCACCGCACACGAACCTCACAGAGTGCAGCGTCAACCCTCATTCAAAGTTCGGGACTGCATGCGTGAAACGAGACGACAGAGGACACGTGTCATCCATGAAATCCGTCGTAAATATACACAGAAGGAAGCTGATTCTACAACCTGATAATTTAGTCCGAGTAGCATAAGAAGCTAATCCATAGAGGTGGAGGCTATCTAGAGGAGGAGAGAATAAACGGGAACAATGACAAACAGTGTGATGTGGAAAACTGAAATGAGACAGTGTGAGATAAATGATCCATTATGCACAGATCAGGGGTATATTTTCACTGGATTTAGTTTAAAGATTGAAAGTAACGAATATGAGAAACAGTTTGACCGATCTTAGCAAATGTTCAATTGATCCGAATGTTGAATTTCGCTGATCGCGACCGGATTCAAACCCACACATCGACACAACCCATGCTTTTGTAGAGCACTTGATACTAAGGTGTGAATAACATTCACGCATCTGTTCAAGTGTGCCCAGGGGAAATGAACGTTAAAATTTGGACCAATTCGACAATGGACAAAATGTTTGACGAAGTAATTCAAGTTATATTGGGAAGTAACTTTCATTTGAGTTAACAATGGAATGCCCACTGCCTTATCTGGGACCGAATTTCGTCTGCTCGTTGTCAAATATCAAACTTTATCATCTTGGACGGTAGTTCACAACAACATGGAGTTTATTCGCGGGTTCGGTTGTGATTGTATACATGAGTGAGTTGCTGATATTATGCCGGATGAAGACTGAAAATCGGACTCTTTTTATTAGGAAAAGCATGCAAAGTAACTCAAGTGGTACATGACCAACCCAAAAAGCATCAACGACAGAAAATAGGAAGTTCAACACTGTCGTCTTCGGGATAAAACTCGTGTGTATGCAATGGACCTTTCTGTTTTACTGAGCGGTCTGCTACGAT
Source organism: Fasciola hepatica (assembly GCA_948099385.1). Lineage (NCBI taxonomy): Eukaryota > Metazoa > Platyhelminthes > Trematoda > Plagiorchiida > Fasciolidae > Fasciola > Fasciola hepatica. The sequence continues at coordinate 2,322,464 of CANUEZ040000011.1, forward strand.
TAGTATGAACAGAAAGTAATTTCATAGATTAGCAAAGCGAACCTTGATTCCAGGAGTCCCGTCGAATGACCAACAGATGTATACGGCTGTCGCTGGAGAAGTTGAGTTGAATGCATTTTAACAGCTAAGCAATAGACAATCAACTGACTGAGCAGAATGCTCAGACCCCTTACTTAATTGTATAGTCTGTAAATTTAAGCCGGTTATGGGATGGAACACGAAATGCTGTCCACAGTTGGCTCGATGGGATAGGCAATACAATGGGTGATATATTGAGAGACCAGAAAATCTTTGGTGTTCAGCAATAATGAAGCCATATGAATATTAGAAATCAGATGCTACCTTAAAATCTGAGGCTATTCGTCAATTTTTAAACAAGATTTGTTCAAATTCATCGTCACACTGAATATTCTTGATATGGATGTTAGAATAATATATGTCGATTACTCAGCTCATTCTCCACATGAGTGTGAACGGAGTTACAACAGACTGTGGATAAGAAAGCAGCTTTGCATACTTTCATCACTCGATAGAAACTCCTATTGTAGAATCATCCAAGGAAATGATGAACACAGTCAACAAAAAACAAATTGTACATGGATTATTTGGGCGCAGAGATCAACTTCGAATTTTTCGATTAAAAAGTTCCAATCATTGAAATGCGGTCCATTGATATGTGCCAATCTGTGTAAGACTACTTGGGTGATAGATGCACGGACAGCCGAGAGGAGATTTTCGGATATTAGAAGGCACATCCACCTTCATTCTTCTGTCACTTTGCACGAGTGCAAACGTTGTATTGCAACTGATTTATTATTTAAGAACAATCTGATTACGGCTTCATGTTCATTTCTAGTTGTTTTTACATCTTGCTGATTTGTCGTGAACATTTTCATTCATCTTCCGTCATGTAGTTGCTTCTATATTGGGCGTATCGTAGTCCGTCCAGCACTATTGTGATCTCCTTAGGAAAACTTGTCTTTGATCCGTGATTCATGGTTTCCTGTTTACACCATCCTACTGTCTATCGTGATTAGCTAACTATTCAAAACAAACCGTTATCAAGGTTGTATCCGGGCCACTGAACCACCTCTCATGTCTAGGAAGAGTATACCAATAAGGTATACAGGTGACAATGTAAGACTCATTGACATTCGAAATGATTGATATAGTGGAACTAGTCGTAGCGAATCTGTTCCTCTGAAAGCAGTCCTACTCACATAAGTTGAGTTTAAATCTTGGTTGGGACTGAGGATATACTGGAGGTATTTACCGGCAGATACTTGTAAGCTGTCATTGAACCACAAGATGAAACAACAAGTTCCACTTGTCGGAAATCAATTACCGAAGATCGGCATAGGATAGTTTGGGGGCGGACGATGCGGTTGACTTGATGGCAGATCTGTCTAGTGTAGTAGATGGATAGATATCGGTTGCTAGGATGTTACATCCAGGACCATCTGTGATGAATTTTCTGCTGTAACTTGGTCTCCAAACCAGCACACACACACACACACACACACACACACGTGCACAGCGTACTGTAAAGTCCACACTGTGATGACTGCGGTACTGATGACTAGTACCTGTTGGGCGGGCGGTAAGTGACCCAAAGTGGGAAGTAGGATGAAAGCTTCGGAGTTTGAGCTTAACAGGAGATGCTGTTGGATAGGTAGATAGACTGACAGGCAGGCAGGCAATTGTCACATATGTTAATCTGACAGATCTTTTCACAGCTTCGGCGGAACAAAGCTCTGAAAACCAAGTAATAGTTTTTTCTCACCCAGCAACAAAGAAAGTTATCCGTGCGACTGACGTGGAGTAGCTTAACGTGAGAAATATCGGCGTGGGTGAAAATTTTCCCTTTTAAATGGAAGCTGCTCAAGGCGACAGTGGAGTTTCCGCAGTCAAGACCGGTTGGGAGATTGGGTGTAAATTTGTGATATCATTTATTGAAAGCTATTTTCTTTGTTATTTATCATCAGGGAAAATAACAACAACCTTTTGACTGTACATTTGGTTACTGCTTTTTCCTTACTTGAGGAGGAAAGAAACGGATTATTGGTACTGATGCTTGATAGATGAACTTAGCTAGGGCTGGTTGGAAAATGTCAAGAAACCGGATGAACATGTCCTTCTAATAAAATCACAGAAAATCTGGTTGGATAAAATACGCGAAAGTCATAACCGGGGGATCATCGCCCAGAGGACCCTTCGTCCGTCATCCTAATGGAATATCCGATGAAGTGATGGGCACCAACTAGCCATTTGTTAGCATAAATGACCTTTCTCTCTGTGGGTAAAGTGAATGAACTCTTCTGTTCACTATGAAGCAAAAACCACTGAGTTGCATTCAGTATCATATAAACTGTTCCTGGGATAACTTGAATTCCCCATTCGGGAGTAAGACCACAAATTCAAACATATTTTCAGTTTGGATCAGTTATGATGTTCTAAGGGTCTATTGGTTAACAGTAGTCGACAACTTATTAACACCGTTCACCTGAAAGTAGTCCCAGTAAAAAGGATCATCATAAGGGATAGGGGCAAGTTCTTTTACATGGTGAGATTCACCACGCAGTGTAAACTATCCAACCGTTGAAAACCATTGGAGCACTGTGCAGCTGTTACATCCTCAGCAGTGCGATTGTGAGTCGAATAACTTGAACCCAAGGTTACCCGCATTGGTTTTGGACAGATCATTATACGCATACATTTAAACATTGCACACTGCATGATATAGTGCTGATGATTCCCAAGAAGGATGATACAGCTGTACAATACTTCAGCGGTTTTCAATGGTTTGAGAATTCACACTGTATGATGAATCATATTATGTAAAGCCTAATCTCCTAATAATTACACTCAGAAAGCTTTTTCCGAAGTGGGTGATAGTGCCATTGCTTGCTACAAAGTAGTTCAGTCTCCATTGGATGAAAGTTCGGTTTTCAATCTGAAAAACTGTAACAGGTTCTCGCTGAATGATGAACAATTATGCTATGGAGCTTAAGTTCCCAGAATGACCCGATGCTACATTGATAGTTTTAATGATTCATAAGTTGAGGAGAGAAGTCGATCGTGCAAATGGGAAGAGCATATATGGTGAAGAAATGGGCGTGCCTGCCGGAAATAAAGCTCTTATTCCTGATTCAAAAATGTATTAGTAACACTGACAGTTGGAGCTTCGTCTACAAGTTTGTCTATATTCACTAAACGCTCATTGACCGAGTTAAGTAAGGTAATGATTTCACAGCTTGAGGGAGAATGAGTTTTCCATTCTCCTCAGTGAAAATTTTCTGCACTATCTGTTTATCCTATATTTGCTTTTGGACACACTGGAAGGGTGCTAGGTCATCGAAGTCACTCGACCGACCCTAATGCTGCAGTCAAAAAAGAAAACGTTTTCTAGGAATATGGATAGTGTGAGCCGCTTTCGAATTCAATAGGTTTGGCCTGATTTGGTCTGGTCTATGAACCACAGATGTCTGCTTCAATCGTTTTCTGGTTGCCGAGGTTAGATTTGAACCTTCATCTTTGAACTGGCTCGGATAAACCGTATGATCAGTCGGGGTGGTAGTGTAGATTTAACCTAAGAACTTGACATTACCGTAATTTATGACTTGAACAACGAGTGACTTACATATAAAAACGCAAAATCGAAGCTCTTATGGAGGACTTAGTGGTAAAGAACATCACCAGTGGATGGATGACAAGATCCGACAGATTTTTGCAGTGATAATAACCACGCCATGTGAAGACAGAGACAACTGGATCTGCTCACAAAGAAAAGTTACTGGAACCAAGTGTAAAATACCTTGGAGATGGTCACTTTTTCGGTAAGAAGGGTATCATTGTCACTTCACAAATTTCACTTCAAATTTTCGCTTCATGACTTTGGAACTTCACCGGGACCGGTTTCAGGACAAATTCAGATGACTCACGGGTTTATGTAAATGGTCATAACACATATGAGGGCAGGTTAATGTATTTCACTGAGGCTGAGTGAACTCTGCACGGAGCACATAAGGACCACTGTAAAAAGCACACACACACACACACACACGCATAGTGCAGATGCACGTGCCTCTGATGCGAACTGATTTCTTATCACTTATTGCTGATCATTCTCACCCGCTAATACCGTTGGCTTGATTTCTCCAAGCACATCTATTTGTCATCTCTTGTTCTATTCTAAGTCTTTCCGGTGTTCCAAGATCCATATACTACTAGGGTATTGATGAACTCTCAGATCCACTGAGGAGAGGATGATTCAGTTAGTCACTGTGCATCATCTACGCTGCCCATCGTTCTACGGACTGAGTCATTATAAACTTCGATGCAACAAACTGCCGTATACTCGTCTGTCAACGTATCACCTCATCCGTCTTAAGCGTGTGTGAGATAATGCATATAGTGTTATGCCTTTATTTAGGGATTTTTTTTTGTGATTGATTAGTGAAAATTTGGCTGAACCAATGACACTGAATATCGTCCAGTTCAGCTCAAACTCCTTTCGATGTGCTGGTAAACTCCAGTTAAAAAGTAATCAAAGCAATTGTTGACCGGACCAATCCAATGAGGTGTAGTTTTTCTCTCGACAAAGTGTCAAGAAATGATGTGAATCGAACTTCTGCCACTTCTTGAGTTTAATACAAGACAAGAAAACAAACTGGAATTGTTTTTACCCGAATCAAACAGGCACCCATTTATTACCGACTGATAAAACAGAGGATATTGAAATCAATCCGGTTTGCATGAATGATAGAATTTTGAAAGTGAGTTGGTTGGGTGTTTTGATAGGCTTCATGCAGAAAAATCATTCAGAAATGTCTCTGGGATTCAGTGGGCCAACAACATCAATGATTCTTGAATGCAATGACCGAAAATGATTCTTTCGGCGTGGACGTGCTGAACGACAGAGATTCAGATGCAATCACTCAATAGCTAATACAAAACAAGATATCCTCTTCTGCAAATTATTTGTTTGTCAATTAAAAAATGTCAAAAAGTCTGTGTTGCAAACGTTGAATAATTCTTCACAAATTATGGCTATTGTATGACCCCACTAGCTTCTGTTGCTAGGGTAACGGACATGCTTGACTAATTCCACTGATTGTAACGCATGCTATCGCGTTAGTGAGCTATTTTTCCCCTCGTCATTCATTTTTCACTTAAGCTATTACAAATATTGGGAATCGGATCCATCTGACATCGTGAACCTACTTCCCTCGCTGAACAATCCATCACGCACCGATGGAAATCGGAAACGGACTGAATTGGGAAAAAAGATGAACAACCGTGTTAGGTCAAACACACCTGTGGATGATTCACATCACGTCTTCCTCCGTATGATGGGGAGGATGCAGTAGTTACTGTTGTTGTGGCTTCCGCAACACGTTCAACGGACAGTGACAATCGGGCTCGGTGGCCATGCTGGTGGTAGCTTGTTTGCACATCTTAAATTTCGGCTGCCTATTCAACCACAAAGACACAAGCATTGTGATTAAAAAGACAAATGAAGCCAAAACCGTAACCGGCCTGGACACACATGAGGGTAATGTTATGAATGAATTTGCTTGTTTGTGATTATTCATCAAAGAAGTATGAAAATGTTCCGGACTTGGTGTTTATAGGGGATGTAAGGTTATTGCCACTGTTTTAATGAATAAATTGTTCGTGCCCACCAATGAGTCTCCTTCGGCTGGTTTCTTCCATATAAATTTGAGACCCCGGTTTAGCCATATGCCTTCAAACAACAACAACTCATGTAGCCTGCAGGATACCGACATTTGATGGGCACATCCGAGTGCAATATGAAGCAGAGAGCCAGTTTAGGACAAAACTATTATTCTAGACAAGAAACCTGAATACCAAACAAAATATATAACCTGATCCAACTCTTTTTGGGAGAGGCGCTTACAACAATAACAGAATAAATGCTCCACGAAGCTCATAAGTATTGTTTCTGCAGAAAACGTGCAACATTTTCAATCTTCAAACAGCCAACACCCACAGAACTGGTCGCGGAAGAGGGAAGTGCCTACGACGACCGCCAATCATTATGATAATTGGGATTTAGTAGTTATAGTTATTCTTAATTCTATGCCCACATTGGGTAAGGTAAACTCGACTGGGCGATCCAAACAATGATCGACAAGCAGAAGACGGCATTTGAAAGTCAAGATCTCTCTTCACCTTCTCGTGTTATACGAGTCTTCATGTCACATGTTGTTTTTCCACATGAATAATCGAAGCGGCTTGCTTTCTGCTATGACTGACCATGACCAACTATGACAAGGACTAAAACCTTTTGCGTGAAAAGTGCAATATTTTCCCGATTCATGGCAGACTACGAAAGTACTATATCAGATATTCGTGCCTTGGAACTGTGACTGGTCAAAACAGCGATCAATTTGAAAATTCTCTGGTGTTATTTTTCACTAAGTCCAAACTACTTCCGTGGAGTAGACTGCTGAATCAGAATTGAAAATATCCATGAGGTTGACTGGATGAATCTACAGACAGTTTATTACAGTATGAAATACTGGCATTTCATTAGCTTTGACAAGCAAAGTTTCAATATTGAATGGATTCATCCAGCTTTTTCGCCCGATTCTGCATGTGCCCACAAATGATAACTTGCTTTTGAAGCGCAATCTGACGAGTAACGCTCGGTTTTCTACTCAATTTTGACGGCGTAGCGCATGACAGTGAATGAGAGCTTCTGATTAAACATGAACTAGAGACCCGTCCAAAGTATTTTGTGAAAAAATAGACGCGGTATCTAGTCGTGAGTCAGCCGTGAGTTTTACTATCCTATGTACGAAACGGATAATGACCACAGGCATCGTGAACTTAAGTTATATACTGTACTATACTATACTATACTCGTGACAATCTCACGATGAAGAGCCATTCTGACTTGAATGTTCATGGTATTACTTTGAAAATTATGGCTGATGAAGATACTGGTAGGTGAAAATTGCATGATTGTGTTGTTTTTGCTTTTGATGTGATGCTAATTCTGTTTGGAAAACACCATAAGAGGGTGCCTAATGAATAAAATGTGCGCAAATTCCCTAGGGTAGCTTTGCACATGCCTATTGACACCGTCATAAACCACTGTTTGTCTTTCTTACACAGTAACGAACGAATTTGTTTTGCTTTTAGCATAAGGAGTAGGGGACAAAACAGTAGCTACCACCAGTAATTCAGAAATTCCACTACTTTCTTTTAAGAATAAGATGCGAATGAGGTGGAATGGCCGGTTGTTGCGCACCGCGGTAAATCATCTGTCTCTATCGTACAAACAGGTGTTTAATCTTCTCAATGATGTTTAATTGCTCCCCGTCCCCACGTTTGCTATCTACATTCCGCTTTCGACCGTATTATTCACGCGTATATCGATCAAATAGGATTAAGGGAAATGAGTAGAGTACGACTTAAAGAAACTGAGGTAGGGAGGGGGGAGCAGAGAGCACATAGCAACTGCTGTAATTCACTCATATCCGAATCTGAAGTACTGTGCAATCCAGTAGCGAATTAAATGTATGGTCCTTTTCACTGTGATTGAAATATCCATAATCCCATGTCGACGCCGTGGATCAGGGATTCTTTGTACCGGATAACTAGCTTTCGTAAGCTGGTACGCACAACGACACAGACAAAAGCGACTGTCTAAACATACTGGAACGCGTACAGTCCATAAATCCCGACAATATAGGGGACATCAGAATTGTATATTTTGTCCGAAATATATCAAAGGTATGTGCAAAGTCGATGTCCAATCTTTCGATAAATGTGAGTTTTTCTGTACGTGGATATGTGTGTTTCTAGGTCACCCTCGGATCCTTATCACGACGCAAAGTTCGTTGAATTAAGTATAGCATAAAGAAGCCAGTCAAGAATAGAACCAGAGTAGTAATGTGCAAACAGGACTGAACAAGTACGACTTTTACGCTCAAGGTGGAGTTCAACCAGCCAGCCAAGTCGTTGGTGCTCGAACCATTTCGTGTAACACGACAGAATTCGGAGTACTTGAATATCTTTAATTCGGTGTGAGAAATATTTGCTCATGGTCTACCGAAGGAACTCATCATGTTATGAAGAACCAAGTCTTAGAAGCTTCATTAAATCAATGCAACGAGCCCTGAAAACGACATAGACTATACAAGTGTGTTGCGAAATCACATTTACTGGGTTGAGGCTAGTATTAAACGCTTTCTTTATTGATAATTACTTCATAAAAACATTTCATGATGTCACCTGACTTTAAGGCTGTTGTTTTAAGCTACCTAGAGCTAGAAGATGAAACTATACGCCGAGCGGAATAATTTTGGTTGCCACAACATATTAGGCAGTAACCCCTCTGGTTTTAATACATAGCCTGTGTTAATCATGTAATGCTATAATGTCAGAGGCAACTAATACTGATTAATTTGCCGTCTATCGGTTATGAATTTTGCACTCCTCTGGATTTGAGTTCAATCTGAACAAACCAACAAGCGGTTAGTGATCAAAAATACTAACTGGCCTAATTGGAGGCACTTTGCAAGGGAGTACGGTTAGGCAAATCCATCGCGTAATCAACAGTTCTAAGTGGTAATTCCGGTTTAACACTGATGGGTGGTGAACATCAAATGAACTCTGAATCACGAAGAGCAAGTGCAGTTTACCTAGGGCACATTTAAGCAACGGAAATGAATGCATGAATGGTCGTATAGTTTGTCACTTATCAGTTTTAACTTTTGGATCATTTCAAGAAATTGATCAAATCTGCCAAACTCCACAATACAATTAAACATGCTCAATGGATTTAACTGGTGCACGGTGGTAACTACAGAGAGGGTAAGCCCTGCTTTACGCGGTCCAGTTGCAAGCCAGTTCAATGTGGTAAATCCCATGAGCTACTGCAATTGGGGCAGGTAAACTGTGTGATCTATATGCGACAAGTCCGAGGCCCTTCGGTGTGGCCTCGTACCACAGCAGGTGGAGCACACGAGGAATTGGAACGAGGGTGGAAACATTCTGTGGGTTGGAATCCTGTTGGGGTTAATGATACACACTATCTGGATAATAGCAAGGAATTTTCCATGGACATATCTTATGGTGATGAATGACAAGATTGACTGAAAAACCACAAATAGATAATTCAATTTAATTTCACTCCTGATGGAATGGAAAAAATAATGGCATTTATTGTAGAGGTCGATGGTAAGATAATCCGAGAGGCAGACAAGGAAAACACGCGCATGTCAGGCAAATAAGTGAGCTAGAATTTACTACAGAACAGTAGGGAAAGTTGAATTTTCACAACAACAAAAATTCCCACATGACACACGACATAAAATCGTGAGAAATTGAGGAAAATAGGACCACAGGTTTAAATGGAGGAGAACTGCAAAGATGAACCATGTCCTACGGAGCGCGAATACAATATATGCAAAAATCCACATAGGAAATTACGATGGTGAATAATTAGAAGAGAATAATTACAGCGAGGGGATTTGCACGAATATCATCAGCGAAAAATGTACCAGAATGAAAACAGGTTCCATAAACCATTCCGACTGAAGCTGGCATCAGTTCCGTGAGCAGAATTTCCGCAGCCGACTAACAACGTAATTCATTGAAAAGTACGACACATCGCACATCTCATAAAAAATGAATGTTATCATCAACAGTGAGTCAAAAACTGAGACCTCAAGTTTTGTGGCACAAAAATTTCACTCACTGACAACACACTAACCGAAATAGATCAAAAATCAAAGACGTCGATTAGTACACCAAACATTTCCCGTTGAGGAATTCGATGCCTGCTGATCAAAAGTATGTTTGTCAATAAAAAGTGATAAAGTTCACACACAGAAGAACTGATGCAAAAACATTGTACAACTAAAAGTATGCGTGCGAAGTTAAACATGGGACTGTACACACACACACACACACACACACACACACACACACACACAGAGTAAATATGATTAGGAATACGTGCCAACGTGGCTCAGACGATCGTGATCACAAAAAGCATGTTCCATACTAACTCAGCAGAATTTAATTCCCACCATGTATTTGCAGCAATCCGCATCACGATCCTCACTTTCAATGAACATACAGTCTACTTGATTCCCGAACAATGAGGAGTGGATTATCGTATTCCCTCTCGTTCCTAAAATTCCACCCCAATCCGATCAGCATCAGAAATCGCGAATTGTATTCGATTGTATGAGATAGTGCATATTAGGAACAGTCATTCAACAAATGTGGGCATCGAAAGCTGAATGACCAACACACGCACTCACGTGCAGACTACCATCAGATGAGATTGCGCAACAACACGTGTCATTTGAATGAGCCGATTATTTTGCCTCTCATTTCACTCTTCCCACAACCAACTGGTTAATCCAGATAGACTACTAATACGCTAAACATTTGGCAAGATAAGATCTCCACGGCTTTCCCAGTTTTCCAAGTGGTGATTCGCATGTCTCATTTGATGTTCATCTAAAACGAAGTGAGTTCAAGACAGTGCAAGGAGTGTCTACCAATGGTTGACTAGTTTCGACCTCACCGAACGAATATTGTGTGGCCTCTGTAATCTTGGTGTCACCTCAGGATAACCTACATTTTTCTTCTTGTTTGCTCCAACTGAACTTCGAAACTCTGATTTTAAGAGAACAATATGAGTTGTGCATTTTATCTTTTGCTGTCGCTTCGATACAGGTACACGTGGCATATGACCGGTGGCAGCGTATTGGAAGCATTTAGTTTGCAACTATACCGCAATAAAAGGTCCGATGGAAGCCTGATAAAAGTGGTAATTGAATCTTTACCAGAAATACGCCTTCATGAATTGTAGAATGACACTCAGCACTGCGGATTACAAAGAAAAAATACTGTATCACTTGGTTAGCACAATAGAAGTCTGCTTACGTTATGGCCAAAAGCACAGACACCCATATGTGTTATCAGTGTACACAAAAAACCTGAAACTAGCTGTCATAAGACAAGACTGTCGACATCAGGGACTAGCATAGAGCACAGAAATGAGGAACAGCGTTGGATATGGTCTATCACAATCCTTCAACAAACCAAAAGCGTGTCTCCTTTAAATGAAGGGCGCCCGCAGATATACCCAAACCAGAATTAAGGAGAGAAAAAACCGGGGCGAAATCTATCACGTAACTCAAAATAAAACTGAGGTTGAGCTGAAATGATTCCAGTGGTGATGCTGGTAGCGCTGATGGGTAGCACTGGGAAAAGAAAGGGAACGGAAAAATCACCGTCCAACACACCTCTTTGTATGGTGTTGTAATCGTAGCTTTCGAACACTTCCCCACGAGGTGAAGAAGAATCCTATTTCACATTTTAGTCAAAATTTTGGGTGAATATCGTTTTTGCGCGTGCCCGCGCTCTACCGATCTAGTGGAGGATCCCACGTGGACTGCCACATGAATCACTGAGAACAGAGTGGATGAAATTACTCAGCTTAAACATTTCATTTGTCACCTCGATGACGAAATTTGGGGTAACACGAATTTCACGAAAGCAAAATAAAGACGAGTCAGTTAGGATGACAATCATCATATCACATTGCTTCAAAACATTGCCCGAGAGAAGAAGTTTCAAATTTACTGAACAGCTTCTCAGTCATCCACAACGCCAATCGAAATTTCCCAGCCTGACGAGATCTCGACACATTGCGCGACAAATCGGAAAAGCAACGGACCGCGACCCTCGAACAGTAACGACACTTAGTTCTGCATGTTTCGGAACACCAAATTTTCATCGGGGTATGATCAAACACATTGTCCTTTCGGTGAGGTCGAAACTAGTCAACCATTGGTAGACACTCCTTGCACTGTCTTGAACTCACTTCGTTTTAGATGAACATCAAATGAGACATGCGAATCACCACTTGGAAAACTGGGAAAGCCGTGGAGATCTTATCTTGCCAAATGTTTAGCGTATTAGTAGTCTATCTGGATTAACCAGTTGGTTGTGGGAAGAGTGAAATGAGAGGCAAAATAATCGGCTCATTCAAATGACACGTGTTGTTGCGCAATCTCATCTGATGGTAGTCTGCACGTGAGTGCGTGTGTTGGTCATTCAGCTTTCGATGCCCACATTTGTTGAATGACTGTTCCTAATATGCACTATCTCATACAATCGAATACAATTCGCGATTTCTGATGCTGATCGGATTGGGGTGGAATTTTAGGAACGAGAGGGAATACGATAATCCACTCCTCATTGTTCGGGAATCAAGTAGACTGTATGTTCATTGAAAGTGAGGATCGTGATGCGGATTGCTGCAAATACATGGTGGGAATTAAATTCTGCTGAGTTAGTATGGAACATGCTTTTTGTGATCACGATCGTCTGAGCCACGTTGGCACGTATTCCTAATCATATTTACTCTGTGTGTGTGTGTGTGTGTGTGTGTGTGTGTGTGTGTGTGTACAGTCCCATGTTTAACTTCGCACGCATACTTTTAGTTGTACAATGTTTTTGCATCAGTTCTTCTGTGTGTGAACTTTATCACTTTTTATTGACAAACATACTTTTGATCAGCAGGCATCGAATTCCTCAACGGGAAATGTTTGGTGTACTAATCGACGTCTTTGATTTTTGATCTATTTCGGTTAGTGTGTTGTCAGTGAGTGAAATTTTTGTGCCACAAAACTTGAGGTCTCAGTTTTTGACTCACTGTTGATGATAACATTCATTTTTTATGAGATGTGCAATGTGTTGTACGTTTAAGTGAAGTTTTGGTATCATTTGATTGTGGGAGCACTTAGGATGGAACTGATTCTGTCCTGCCCAATAATCCGTGTCTAAGTTTTAACACGTTTTTCTGTCTTCTCATATTTCCTTTCTGGCACGTTGTTTTGGTACCTATTTCTCCACTGTAAATATTCTGTAGTAAATGTTTGGACTACTGTTTTCTAGTTCTTTGGTAGCTCACTATCCGTGGCATTTTTCACCGAATCCGTTGGTCCATAATCTTGGAAAAGTGATTGTTCCGGGTTGCATTTTTAGAGTAACCTGCGTCCATGCAAGTTTCATTCGATTCACATGAGTTTTTGGCCGTAAGTTAAATGTGGAATTCTCATATATAAAGATGGTTGGGCTGAAGATTACCGGGTAAGCTTGCCTCATGAGCCAAGACAACCGCGAAACCGGTCATGTGCTACCAGCAGAATTTGTCCTGTCATCCAGATACACTGCCACACTACTCACCTCGACGATTTGAGTGCTCTCTCTTCCTTGTTCCATTCATACAATTCTCGATTTTCTCTCAGCTCAGACTACAGTGAGGTGGCCCGAAACTCCTTCTGTCACTGTAATTGTAGATGTTCAACGACTATTGCCAAACTATGAATTCCAATTTTCTCTTTCTTACTTTCTCAAAGTTCGATTTTTCTCTAACTGAATTTGACCCATTTCGTCCAATAAAGAATTTGGGAACCTTGCTCTTATTCCTTTCTTCTTTACTCTGATTCTCGGTAACGGCTTCATCGTGCATTATGGCGTTGATATATTGGTCTGTGCTAATTTTTATATCCCAAGGGTACGGTGACAATTTAAACTGCAAATCATTCTCAGCGAAATTACCGTCAGTTCTCTACTATTTTCTTTATGGCTGCAATTGATGTGGTTATAAATACGGACAGATCCGATGGTAAAATTTTATGTTTTGGACTGTTTCCTGTTTTTAGACTGACGTTTAGTTTCTTCATAAGCAATTTTCTATTTTATTTTTCAACGGAATCGGGTTTATCATCGAACAAATTACGTCGTACTTGTCCTTACCTAGCAACACTCATGGCACACCTTCCGATCCTTTAAATATTTTCCCACAGACAGTTCATTTTACTCGCTTCTGACCCTAACATTCTCTTACCCCATTTATCACGTATCACTGACAGGTAAGCAGGCGAGTGTTTTGTTGTTCTTCGAAGGTAGGAATGGGTAGATATGCTCAGACAGTAGATCAGTTATCATTAAAGAAAGCCCCCTCTCGTCGTGACACGAACGGGTTTTGGGGGAAGAAAAAGTACTTGATTCAGGTGAGTAATAGGCTAGTATTTGCCTTCGTGAAACAAAACTTTTGTGTTCTCATGCTTCCTTCCGGCAGACTATCTTTCCAGTCTGATCCATGGTTAAACGGACGATGACTGCACGTGATCTCCTGAGACGAATGTGTTATCTGCCGACAAGATTGTTTCAGTATGGCCTGAAAATCCGGGGCAATAATGACTGCAGGATAAAAGCGGTCGTGTTGAGATTAATTACCTATTATCGTTCAGTGTTTACATATAACCATCTTCATACTGACAACAAACGGTAATTTTATCGAAATATTGGAGAATCAGTGAGATACTTGCAGCTTGGTGAGCTTTATCATCTCACGCACCGGTATCCGTAGCTCATACGGCGCAACAGTCAACAGAAATACTCTGGTTGACATTCAATTAAAAAATACCGTCTAATGAGACACAAAACAATGCTAGACACACAAAAGGTGCGAATCTGCCCGCGCAGCTTACAGAAGAAAGATTACGGAACGCGTTTGTGATGGTGGGAGCGGCTAGCAGCTTTGCTCTTATCACGGTTCATTTTTATCCACCTTCTATTTGGGTTCAAAACGGCTAGACATTATTCATGGTACTACGTGGCACGTTCAGTAAGTAGATCACAAAAATCTATTCAACCAGAACGTGACGAACGACTGGCGCACCTTTTTTTAACCGAGGAAACCCTACGCAGTGAACTTCGGTGGTTGCTGTTGATCAGTTTTACAGATCATTTGATAGGAATTGCAGTGGCCTGACGTTCTCTTAACAAATTTGTTCTGATCTTCATTTCCTTGAACTAATGTCCTCTTATCTGTTCTCTGCAAGTGCATGAGATAGTTCAAGTCGCACAGTACAGTCACTTGGTTCACAAATACCGAAATTATATTCAATGTGATTAGCGATCAGAGAGCTTTCCCCCATTTCTCATGCTGGAAGCGGGTTTGGGTGCCCTCAGGTAAATGTTTACTTTTGTTTGTATGCTTTGACAATCTTCCAGGATAACAGGTTATTGAAATGCATGTCAATCAGGGCAAAACATATTGGTTGAATGATTCGCCCGTTTGTCACTCTGTCCCAACTCAGTATTCAAGAGATTTACTCACCAATTCAATCCCGGTAAAACCGCCGACAGGTAGTATATGTGTACATATAGGGTACAAGTTATGCTACCAGTTCCACATACGATCGAGTGAGCACGAGCTGGGTGGAAAGCGTGGTATGGGTGTGTGTGTGTGTGCGTGTGTGTGTGTGTGTGTGTGTGTGTGTGTGTGTGTGACAGAAGTGTGGGATGAAAGCCGCATTCCTTTCATACCCAAGCTACTGTTACTTACGGGTGAGGCGTGATTTTTCGTCCGGTAAATCCATCTCTACGTTTTGTGTTGGGGATGTCGTCATTTTTTTTTACCCTCAGGCAAGTACGGATGAACCATTTCATATGGCCTAAGTTAATGCATTTATGGGCACACGCACGAACCAAGATGTATTCGCGATGGTTTGCGAAACCATAACCATGAGGATCAACACCAACATTTCGCGTCTGTTCAACCACCCCCTACTCTGCGCCCCTCTAAACTATCCACGAGTTTTGAGAGGCATTTCTCTTTCTCCCTATCTCCTTGCTGGCTGGCTTTTTGTTTCTACGCGGTTGAGGTACTTTAGTCAGTGCATGCTCTAGTGACTGAGTACGTCAGGGGCATAGCACCATATAAATGGGAATAAATCGTTTGACTCCTCAAATGAGTCGGGCAGCAGAGATGCGTTAACCGTACTCTCGCTGCTGGAATAGCTACAAGAGGATGACTGGATGGAGACTAATATCGGATGAGCATAACACTGCATGTCTCATAGCTTAATTCTCGCACACATACGTGCGCCAACCCCATCTAGTTCGTTCCCCAAGCGACTCATACACGGAGCATGAGCTCCTACGCACACACAAAATCATGGATGAGAAGACGGAGAGAAGTACCCGTTTTTGACGATACATTTCCCTAACATCCAGTTACCATGGGAAACTTCAGCTTGTTAGTATGGGGGTGGACGACTAGATATGACGAAAACTCTGAGCTTAGCGTTCGACGGATCCGAGAACCACCTCAGGACTGGTATTCTTTGTTCTTCCCACCAACTTTCGTTCGTGTTTCCTTCACTGATCCACTGGTACATCACACGGGATTCTGTTTTGTTGTCTACCCTGGACTTATTCCGGAACTGGGGAAAAACGTAGTCATCACTCCCGACCCCCAAGACTCTCTCCTTCACTTTGCCCAACCTCTTAGTGGTCCACCCCTTGGAATCTTTAATCAGTCGAACCCCAGAGCGTCTAATGCGGGCAGGGATTTTCTCTCTTAATCATGAGCATCATCCGTCTGTGTGCGTGTGTCACGTGAAGAATGCTCAGTAGCTGGAAACGGTTGGTGGAGGGCAAGCAAGGCGATCAGTGACACAACAAACACAAACAGGGGGGCGGGGGTGGGGGGAGGGGTGGATCAGGTCTTCTGTCTTAGTCATTGAGACTTCTGTTATACTGTACTGTCTGGACGGGAAAGAACTAGTGGCGAGGACAAATCAATCCATCTTGAACGCTAGCATGTAAAGACGTTGGAAGTCACAGCACGCAAACAACCACAGATACGTCACTACCACCACTTGTTTATAACTGATGACACGTGGTTACCTTTCACGGCTCCGGATGTTTGACTATCAGAGGAGACGAGAAATCTAGTATCCGATTTACGGAACGAATTAGCTCACAGTATGAAAGTCGTTGTTGGAATGAACCGAGAGTCTTTCACTGTGGTCCGGAGTGGAATCATTTAAACTGAAATTGATCGTGTGTAGAATCCAGCTGGATCATGAGTGGCTCACACTGATAGGGGCTTTTTATGTGATTTGCACCCGTTGTTATATTTTTTAATAAAATTCCGTCAGCTAACACACCAGATTACTCAGGTTGTTCGGGATATGCTCACACATTCTGGTAGAGAGACGGCATTCTGTCCTTCCCACGTACCTTATACCACAGGTACATTAAAACTAGTAAGTACAATTGGACGGTGTATGAATGTCCAGTCTATCTAAGTTGGTGCGGCTGGGACAACGACGAGTTTCGAGCACTACTATCAATTTGGCTGCATAGAAGGTGCCTTCGACTGCGGTTGTGAGTCGGCGACTTATTCTAGCCAATGCATTATCACAGCTGTGATCTCATTTGAATCGAATTGAGCGTGCATGGACCGGGAGTCCAGTTTTAGAATCACACGGTAATTCTTCCAAAGTTAATTCGTCGGTTAACACGGCTAACCTTCAGAACGGGGACACACGGTCCCAAGTACGGATTTTCGATATCAGTAGTATGGCATCGTATCCGGATGACCGGTCGTGTGCTTCCGGGGAAATTTTGTCCTGTCATCCAGATACAATGTCATACTACTCATATCGAAAATGCTTTATCATCTTTGAAAGGTAGATGGATGAATACGTCCCTCTTCCTTGCTATTAAACATCTTGGTTTGGGATTTAGAGGGCACTGTACTTTCTGATGAACTCCAGTGGATAGTCAGTGCCCACCAGTGTATTCCTTAGTCTTTCTGTTTCAGTTGGCACAAATCCGGGGCTACTCAACTGTCGTAGTCGATAAAACAGTGTTTTTATCAGACTCCTTTTGTAACCCATGAGACAGAAGCTTCGAAAATGTAAGTATTGTCCTGTCCAAGTAGGCTTGTTGTACTCAGCAATATGTCGGCATCTACTTTGCTCCTTAGAATAACCAGCGTGTCTCCAACGTACCGGCGATACAGTAGAACAGTAGTCATCTCAGTATACGGCTCATTCTCTAGCGTTGACATGAAAACATCAGCAAGTATAGGTCCTAGTGGGCTCCCTATCGCTACTTTGCCTATTTGTTTGTACAACTCTCCGTTGAAGGAGAAGTGAACAGCAGGGAGGCACAGATTCAATAATGTCTTTAGTTCATCCACAGGGAACCCCACATCTTCAGAGTGTTTGCACACCTGATTCACATCTTCCTCGACTAAGACATTTGTGAACAGGGACGTGACGTCATACGAAGCTAGGAAACAGTTGCGGTAGTCTACGTCGGGCAAATCCGCTTTCAGCTGAAATATATCTTTTACCGTGAATTTTAATAGTTTGTCATGGATGCAGCTATGAGTTTGCCTAGCCACTGGGTCAGCTTGTGTTGAACTGAGTTCACCATTGATAAAATGGGTCTTGAAGAGGCATCTATCTTGTGCAATTTGGGCAGTCCGTACATTCTTTGGATACGCAAATCTCGAGGTCTTAGATCGGCAAAAGTGCGTGCATCAATCAAACCTTTCTACCATATTCTTTTCAAATGGGAACTGATAATCATTTCTGGATTTTCACTCGTATCTTTCCCTTTGGAATCTATCGGAAACCGGGCACAATCACTCAATAAGATTTCCATTTTCCGAACATAATCGTCCTTATTGAGTATGACCACTCCGGAACCTTTGTCGGGTTGCATTATCACAATGGATTTGTTTTGTTTAGGTTCTTTAAGTGCGTTGATGTGGTCACGTGTGTCTCAAGTTATGTTGAGAACTTTTGGTAACTTGAAACTGGTGAGCAAGATCCACTAGTCTAGTTTTGAACCAACCTTCAGTCGAGGGTGTACAAGGAGTCAAAATCTTTAATTTGGTCAGCAAGATTCTCTCCAGATGTGTTTGCTCATAAAAATTACAATATTTTCACTCACACAAATTAGCAGAAATAAAGCACGGATGTTTTTTAATGCTGAAATCTTTGATGATGCTCTATATAATTTTCAAGTTATTTCACGCAGAATCCAGTTGCCATGATTGAGACAAATCACATAAGCCATCTCTTTTTGCTTCGTTCGATTTGTCATTTCGTTTCTCTGACCCCTTGAGTTTTGAGACCAACTCGACAGAACCCACAATCTACTCACTACATCCCATCCCGTTTTTTTCGACCACAAACGACCAGTAAGCAACACATGTTAAACGATCGTGTACATCTGTGCATATTTGTGTGTTTCTAGGTGAACGTGAGAATCGGATCCATCTAGATACATCTGTCACGTGGTGAGTACGAGACATCATGAGACTCCTAGGATGGATGAGTATCTTTTCGTTTGTAGAATATCTTCACGCGATCTGAGTTGTGCGTCGGTCTTGTTCAACTCTTGTTTCCCCGGAGATGTCCTTAAAGTCTTGGGGTCAGCTGTACGTCAGTGAAGATCATCCAAAGAAAAGAGCTAGTAGTGTGAGGATAAGATGGGATAGAACAGTGCAACCAATCCCCCTGAGATGAATGAACCTTTTTTCCGGCCGTAACAAGTGTCAACGCTACCCGTATTCGTCTATAGTTGATCGGAGAGATCAGCGCCCCGGAGATAAAACCACTAAAAGAAGACCGTTAGAATCCGGTCGACTTGCACGCGTACTAATGTCACCTCGTTAGAGTCCCACGTGGAAGGGAATTAGAAAGAACTGAACGATTCGAGTTGGTTGATGTTGAGGTTGGGAGAAGAGGAGTGGAGTGATGTGAGATGAGTTGGTGTGGGGTGAGGTAGGGTTGACCAAGATTAGGTGAAGTAAATTCGACCCAGTGAGACGAACCGCTGCAATGTTCCCCCGGGTACGCATTCTGGTAGTTTTCACATGATCCACCCCCACTCCCGTGGGCTTCATCACTTACCTGCTCGCCAATCGTCAACCGTCAGGCTTGACATCCTAATGTGGGAAAAATAACCGCATTCAGGGTTGTGACCCATCTTCTAGCATATGGGTGAAGATCGACAGCTTCGGCTAGGGAGTTATGGTAACTGAAGAATACAGGGTTTTCGATAAGATAAATAGAAGTGAAGAAGGGTTATAGCAATATTATTCCTTAAAACTTTTATGATGTTTACTTCCTAGATAAAGGATAATAGGGCAAGTGACACGATTGGGGCTGGAAGTATGATCAGTAAATTAGATATTTTTCAACATTACTACAAAGGTTCTTTTCCGGTACAAGTGTCTGGGTTTTTCTGGTGTTCTGGGTGAATTAATTATTTTTTTGGAAAATTTCCTCCCGTACTAAGTGGTAAAGTACAAGTCAATGGACTTGATACCAAGACCGACGCTTAACCGCTCGGATTTTCGTGAGTGACGGCCCCATATCTGGGACAAAAATGGCATCACCATGGGGATTGTTATTGGTGGTTTAGAACGTGTTCGTAAGTGACGTATCTATTCTACGATTTCTCTGTTACACTTCAAAAACACTTGGCAAATCTTTCACGCAGTCCAGCTGAACAATAATTACTGTAATCCTCTCTTTCACACTACTATATTCTAAGATGCCATTCTTAAACAGACTCGGAATATTAACCTTACACAATGATGTACTTCGAGTGGCAACTTCTGATAGGTAACTTTTCAACTGACGATATGTTTTGTCAGTTCTTCTGCCGTACTTATTTTCCCAGGATGCCTTTTCTGAAACTAATTGTAAAAATTAAATTTGCGCCGTGCTGTTTTTTGAGGGGAAATTCCTAAGTGGTTCATAAAATCCGTCATCAAGCTCTTCTTTGTTGATCGTTGTTATCGTTGAAATTTTGTTAGTCCTAGGGTCGTAAAGACCACAAACATTTCCCTAAAAGTAAAAGGCTGTTCTGGACGAATATCGAACAGCGCTTATTCGTACGCCTAGGCTGAGTTTTGCTATTTACGAGTATCCTTTCTCACTCACTTATTGTTGTCTAATCATCAACTGTATTCATTGTGAATCGAACGCAAGGGATGGATTGGTAGAGCGTATCCATTACTATCACATTTCTCGGGCTTGGTCTCATGTCCCCAATGGGACTCTGTGAATATACACTGTTGGTGATTCCAAACGAAGTTGGTTCAGTTGCAAAGTGCTTCCGTGGATATTAGCGAAGGGGCTTATGAGTTGTGGTTGCATGATCAATTGTTCCATTAATAATTTCGATCTCCTACCACCGAAAATGACTTTCATTCTTCCTCATGTACTCAGTACGATTTGGTCCGAAAGTCAAGCAACTGTTAATCCGTTTTTGTACGATTTCTTCCATTGTGACTCGTGAGTGGGTGTCACCCACTGTGCCAACTGATCATTGTCGGAGACTGTGGGTCGTTCGAGACAAACACACACACACACACACACACACACTTCAGTTTCTGGAGCCTTTCCCTTCTACTCGGTCAGCCTCCTCCGTATTTCTTCCAACTTGATATTGTTTCCTAGTTTGCACTCTTGTAGAACTGTTTTCCGTAGGACATTTCTCATCCTGAGTTTCAAAGTTGCCACAAAATCAGTGATGGAAATTTTCCATATTACACACACGTAACTGAATGTTTATTCTGAAGCAAAATGATCTTAGAAAAATCTTATTTTTTATCGTATTCATCGCATTCGTACGCCTTACAGTAATAAAATTCAACCAATCACTGCAAATCGATTGAGCTCCATTCGGGACGTGAACCCGACGTGTACGACTGTGAATGCTTCGCACGTGAACCGGTAATCTATCCGGTACTTAAACCTAAAAGGTTTATCTCAAACTGTGCCCAGGCTGATCAAATAGCTGGGCTATAAAGGTTACTTCTAAAGCATTATTCACACTGGAAAGTCTTTTATGGGAGCCGATCACTCTGTTCGTGAGTGAAGTTGAAAACACAGGAAGCCACTGATGAATGGGCACTTCGCCATGCAGCGCCTACGAGGCAAAACTGTTCAGAACCAGCTCAGATTGCCGAGTGGTCAGCAAGGGTGTGGATTCCTGAATGATACACACTAAATTTCATTCCCATCTGGGAAGCCGCCGATGAGCCTTCGTTTTGATTTGTACCAAATCAGATTGCTGTGAGTATCAACAATGAATCCTTCCATAACAGTTCAAGTTACCCACCTGCAGTGACCACTGTATGCCCGTTACCGCTTCTAACCAGCGTTGTCAGATAATGTAATGTAATAGAAAGAACCGACTTCCCAGTACCTGTGTGTTCCTGATTTCTGAGATTGGCGTTTAGGTCGCAAACGTGTTATCACCACCCGAGTGTCCAAGTCAGCATCAAATATCACCCCGAGCTACGAACAAGAAGAATACTGGAAACCGGAGGTACTTCTCAGTTTTCTACCGTAGCAATTCGCCTTCTGTAATCAACAATCTCTTCACTCGGGTGATTTTCTCTTATAAAATAAATCTTAAATCAGATTAGGTACTTACCTTTTAGATGCAGATTGATGAGTTCAACCCAACTTCTTCAGGTGGACTTCAGTATGTAGAGAAAAAAATCAAGTACAATGTAACAATCAATAACTGTTTAGTCTTCCT
The DNA here is from genome assembly GCA_948099385.1 of Fasciola hepatica. Taxonomy (NCBI): domain Eukaryota; kingdom Metazoa; phylum Platyhelminthes; class Trematoda; order Plagiorchiida; family Fasciolidae; genus Fasciola; species Fasciola hepatica. The sequence goes on from CANUEZ040000011.1 coordinate 2,344,901, forward strand.
TATTTGATAGATTTAGTCACTTGACTTTTTCTGAATAACACCCATGCACATATGGACGCACGCAATCCAACACGTGCATAATCGTTTGGCCCATCAATAACCCAAGCATAAGGAATAACAAGTGACAAAGAAATGGGAGAAATCGAATGTATCGATCGGTTACTCCGACGGACATGAAGTGTTTTGGTCTCGTTCACTGTACCAAATCTGCGTGATACCCAGACGCGGTCACGTGTCTATCAAGACCAAATCCCCGAAATCAGCATTATCATCCTCATCATCCTCATTGACGTTAGTTGAAGCAAGTGTACTTCTTAAACGGACAAATTCAGAACGTTCATAACACACACACTTGGAGTAAATAGCTTGTATCCTCTTCAGTAAACAACTACCTGAGTACTGGATTCACCGTGGCAACTGAGCTGATGTTGTTATTCATACAGAACGCTTCAGATTTGAGTCTACACACACCCTGGACGTGTGATGGGTTGAACTCGTAGGTGGACTGGCTAATTAGTTTGCAAGGGATCAGCACGTGTGTTGCCCAAAAACGAATGTTGATATGTGGCATATGAGGCCCCGGAGGAGACGGGCACGTTTCTTGATAGAGTTAAAGTATGCACGTAAAATGGACAGGGTGAGGAGGCAAGGGGAGTGGAAACTGTTTCTTACTGACAGTGGGGAACAGGGAAGCAAGATACTCAAGAAGAAACAGATCATGCCCGAAGGGACATCGGCAAATGCACAAAAAAGCAAGCCTTGCTCACTTCGATTCAGTGGAATGCCACATTTACTTAAACGATTCGCTAGTATCTGAGCCATCAAGGTAACTGTGACAGCCAGAACAATGACAACAGTAAAATTAGCCCCAGTCTCTCAATTGGTAATTACCCATTATGGGCTGTGCATGTATGCTTTACGCACTCACAAGATAGGTATCATTTCACTCTTCTGTTTGAGAGGACTACCGAAGCACTTCAGTCAAGACTGATTTTACTGTCATTCTCATCTTCTGATCATATAATGGAATGTTCATCCTGTTTTCATGAACTTCAAACTAACAAAAACTCTTTAAGTAAGGGAAATTTCGAACAAAATATGTATAAGCACAGACACTTGAGTGGACACTGCATGATAATGTGGAACTTTCTGCACACAATAGATCGCCAACATAACAAACCTCAGGTACATTTATGTCGCTTATCTAGTTTGCAAAGTGGATGGAGGAAAAAGATGAAGTGAACAGAATGTGTATACATCACACAAAACAAACATTGGCTGAAAAACCGACCACATCAAAAATGAACATCGTTATCACTTCAATTTGGTGAACAATAACCCTCCTTTTTGCAAGAAATACGAAACACCTGCCTCAGCCATGAACCATATAAGTTTGGTTACTAATCAACATCAAGGTTTCAAAAGAAGGAGAACTGATCCGGTAGTAGAATATATAACTTATTCATGAACTGATTCGCCAAGCCCAGCTCGGCACAGAAATAATGCACAGTTATTTCATCTACCTTGTAAGAAATCATAAGTAATACATATCTACTGATACCCAACTGAGGATCGATTCCGAGGTGTATGATTACGCTTCTCACACGTTAACACTGGGTTATTCGAGATCTGGCTCTGTCCACGGTTGTTTGTTGCTCCAGTCCTACATGATATGGCGCTCTCCCGTCCCTAGCTTTGAAGAGCAGCAAATCGTGACCCGTGAAGCGATTGGCACGTACGATTGGCGCCCTCAGGGGTAAAGTGCGAGGCTCACTTGGAACTCTGTGTATATATAACAAGTAATAATATTTCTTTACTTCCCATATTAGTATTATCAGTATTATTATGGCTATTGCAATACGACTGCACAATATTTCTCGAAGGGAGCGGCGACCAACCAAAGGTTGCCGAAAGGGGAAGCAGCAGGAATCGAACAAGGTCCGTCACGATTCAAATTCCAAGATGATGAATATTTGACCACCACCGATCTAAACCATCGTTCTGAGCTACCAACAACTCCAGTTTTCATCAGCAAAGCACATCCACCGAGCCCTCCCTGGGGCTCGAACCCAGGGTGAAAGTTTTTGATCCATCACAGCCGCCAGATCCTCCAGGGTGGAAAGGGATGACTTCCAACAATGATGGAGCAACTGTGTATTGCTTTCATGGTTCCCACTAGTGAGTTGAGTGTTGATGCTGTGCAGGATGAATCATTTCATGGAGAAAAGAACTGTTGTTTCATATTTGATCTCCCTCTGAAATGCAGGCTGAAATCGGGCAATAACTGGATCTCTAATCAAACCTAAGAAGTGATATGCAGTATTTGACCTGTATGGCTTACGACTACCGGGAAATATAGAATCAAGGAAGGTATACTTGCAATGAGGCGAATGATTGCGATTAAGAATCAATATCACAAGTTGATGATCAGAGTCCCGGGTGCCAGTTTTGAGGCCGCCCATCAAATTTCACCAGCTGTACTCTAAAGGACAGTCTGAACCTACTCGAATATGTCACACAGCTGTTTTATGACCAATCGAAGGGTGAAAAAGTATCGGTTACCGGTCAGGTTCGGGGTGTTATCAATAGATTTATATCCTGGCCACTTTTGAAAATATTTTCCGTATTGAGACTAGCTACTTTAAATGATTGTATCGGCTAGAAGTTTCCCAAAGTCTCCTACAACAAACGTAGTCTACGAAACAATTTTCATGGCACTCAAGTTGAGAGACAAAGGACAACGAACCAAATGATCAAAACAAAGGGCTCAGTTACTGATGGTTAACTCCATTCCTCACTGGAGTCCGCCCGATACCCAGTACAACGGAAAAAAAGAACAAGTACTCATATTTAAATGTTACAAGCTCCAGCTGAACTCTGACGGGGCCTTGGCGGATTGTGCTACTCACGGTATACATTGTAGTATGCAAGGATCAGTGTCTTCCGTAGGGACTGCTCGTGTTCGACCTGTAAAATACAAAAAACTCGGAAAACTCCATGAGCACAAAGGCTCAGTAGGTGCATCAGCGGTATCCTACACCTAAACAAATTGAACACAAGTATGGCTACCTACAGGCTGCTCACTATAACATATATATGCATCCATATATACACTAAGTAAAACTGTCCATCAACGCATATGTGTGTAGGTGTGCATCCACGTGGGTAATGATACCCATCATATTTTCTTACGTGCCAGCTGAGGTTTGGTTGCGTGTTGCCTTTCATTTTGGTGGAATTCGCTTAAGTCATGCTTGATGGAATGTTCCGGGGAAAGTACACTACAATTCATTGTAGTGGTTTAATTGCTCGGAAAGTCTCGCATCATCGATCAAATTGTTTCCGTGTCTTTTACATTTTAATCTCACCCCACGTCACGACACCCCCAAAAAGGGAGACTATGCAGTATGGTGATCACTTTCAGGAAATTATAAGATGACAGACAGAATATATTCGCTTTATTTTCCAATTCACTAAATTAGTTCATGGGAATGATAATTCATTCGTGAGCTTTCATTATAACCTGGGCACAATGCTCACAGTTAATCTGAAATGGAAGTAAAGTTGCCGGGTTACTGTTGAAATATTCTGCTTAATCTTAGCAAGCAGACGACAACCTGCATGAAAATTCCATACGGTCTAAACCACATCTGGATGGTTTTTCAAATGACAGCTTCGCAATAATTTCATTTGGTTTGCCACTTGCACTGGTTTAGTATCTTGGATCAATCTTTATGGTTCTTGCTTTGGACAATACTCTAAGCTATTCTCTATCTGCTCTACCGCGGAATAATTACCACCACTGATCAGAGTCTTGACAACTCATCTTTTTAGAGGTGACAGTGCTGCCAACATCTCCATACACTCAAAACACAGGACACAAATCGCTTACGAATTTTCCGCATAAACAAACTCGGCTTTTTGAATGGTGAAGAGCATGCATGGATGAAGAGTCCATTTTTAGAATCATAAAGTGATTCTTCAAAGTTTATTTGTCGGCCAGTCTAAGGTAAGCTTCAGAACAAGGACACACGGTCCCGAGTTTCGATTTTTCTTGCATTATATATTATTGTATATTGATGGCAGGACATAATTCCGCCGGAAGCACACGACCGGTTTCCCGGTTGCTGCCGCTCATCAGGTATGCGTACCCTTACCCTCCTGAAGGATGCCCTTGATCAACCGAGGAAATAACTCACCTTGTGATCCTAAAACTGGACTCTTTTTCCATATACATACTCCTCATGATTCAAATGAGATTAAAGTGATTAAACGAATGTGGAGTGATCAAGCATAGGGATGAATGGGCTGAAGAATACCGGGTACGCGTACCTGATGAGCCCAAAAACCGCGAAATTTGTCGTGTGCGGCCGGGGAAATTTTGTCCTGTCACCCAGATACACTAAAATATTACTTACGGTAGACTCGGCTTTTCACTACATAAGTTAGTTAGTACACGAGTTCTTCCCGTTTTTTGTTTTCGTTAGGGAAATACATACTCAAGAACCGTACTCGTTATACAACCTTAGCTTCCTTTCTGAAAAGGATCAACGGTTTCTTAAATCAAAAATGTGAGATAAAGTGCTTCAGTTTGAAGAATCAGCGTTCTACTTACTCATCGGTAGCATCAGATGAACCCATCGGTGTATCGGTATTTCATCTAGCTTGAAATAGTTCGTAAACACACTACGCATCCATCGAGTTCCAACTGCCGGAAGACAGCAAGGCAACAAGAAATCCTTACTCTTTAACCAAAATGGCTCCCAAGGGTTTGCTTCACCTTCGTGCTACCATTATAATGCTAATCAGTCAATGATTTTGAAGGTTTAAAATAGGGCATTGACATTTCGTATCTCCTGCTACGTGAAAAACGCCTCCCCATTTTTTGACCCAGATGCCGTACCTCCTCCCCTGATTCCATTCCAATAACCAAAGGATTCTGAATGGAGGTGCTCGACTTTCATTTTATTCCGGAGGCGTGTGGCAAACCAATACCCGTACAGCGACATTACTTAACAAATTGTTAATTCATCGAGAATTTTATGAAAGTTAGGTTTATTTGACCCCTGGATTTTGCCGAGACCAAAGAAAATCTTACTGCCTTGCCCAGACAAGTTTTAGATAGACTGTCCATTTATGGAAACAAATAAAGTGATTTTACTTGTTTATTCTGAGTTTGATCGGTGCTTGTGGACTGGCATCAAATTTCTTACCTCTAAATAAAACACGTTTCATGACTAACCTTACCTAGATATGCTTACAATGAAAATACAGCTGACTAGAGAATTGTCCATCCTTAGCGTTGCGTAATCTTATCGACAAAAAGAATGTGATGGATTATTTCAAGAACTCTGCTCTAGTGAACATATTGATTCAGTTTTTCACCAAAGTCAGTCAGTCAGATTGAATTAACAAGAATAAAGTTTGTACGATATGGTTCATCGTGCAGTATCAACTCTCAATGGACTATTGGAAACCGTATAAACTTTCTCGTCCTGGTTAGGAATCATCATCAGTGAACTTCCTTTGATCCCCTACTGGGACTCAAACCCACGATGAATGATTATGAGTCGAACATCTAACCATTAGGCTATCCACCGATAAGATGTTCTGGAAATTCCATCAGTTCCGTATAGTTTAATCCAAAGGGATTGCAAGTAAAGGTCTTAATAGTCAGGTAAAGGGAAGCGAAAAGCAAGCATTTGTCATTTCTATATATTTCGATTAGTTCCACGCTGGTAGAAAGTGTAAATGGATGTATTTTTTGCTTCCCAAAACCGTGTTCCGTAGGTCCTATAACTTACTCTACTCACTGTTTACCACAATAACAATAAGAACAGGGTAATTTGACCGGATAAATTTTGCTCGTTTTTTTGTTTCTGTCCTAGACTGCAAGCTTTTGAAGCCAGTCGGTTCCTATGTGGTTACAAGAGAGTGCATCATGGTCACCTACCCGCACTCTTAGTTCCCGCATATGTTTACGGTCTTCGATACAGTTTCCTAGGTCCTTAATGTCACCTTTATTCCACCTTTCAACATAGGATGGTCCCAAACACATCCTACAACTCACGATAAATTTCTGGTTCAGTTTTTCTTACTACTTCATCCAGTAAGCTGGGGTTGTCCAATGTCTGGTTCTGCAGTTAGATGCGAGTAAGACAGTTTTTCTCCCCGCGGCACGTGTCCCCCGTAAATCCTTACGAACCCCTATTTTCTGGCGTCCTGCGCGTCTTCCCGATGCGCCTTTACCGCACTCCCTCACCCACTAGTGACGGTTAAGCGCAGTCTGTCTCACCTAGTCGGGTTATGGTTGGTTCACTCCGCGAGGATACCGGCCAGCTGCAACAAATCTGACAACTGATTGGCTCGTCCAAAAACCAATCGGAGTGCGTGATCCTCCTGAGGAACGGGCTTCACCCGCATCATATAAAATACGCGTTGCAAAGTTGCGGGGCCATCATTTTACCCTGAAGTGGGTTTGCTGTCAATTCAGAAGACGCTGTCCCGCACGATCATCCTGCCCTGCTCATCATGGAAATTTGCGACACGGGTTCGACTTCGAGTTGTTTTCCTGGTAGACCGTATCTCAGACAACCGTACGATTTGAGTCCCGCAGCAGCCGCGGCCGCCGCTGTAGTTGCCTCTGTAAATACCGTAAGCACTACCTTACCAAATACTGGCCTACGCTTCACCTACTCCGGCTATCCGATACCAAATCCTCAATACGCCACACAGTACCAAACACTGACGACAAATAACTCAACTTATGTGGCCGATAACCACTGTCATAAGGACTATTTCATCGACTCCTCAGCACGTAAATCCTCTGTACAGTACGAAACGCAACAAGGAGTGGAAGGCAATCAACTATCATACGGTGTTCGCTCGCTTCAGGATGCATATAATTACCCTCAGTATACAACTCATTACAATACAAAGGCTTTGGCATATCCAGTGTCCACCTCACCGAAAAATGCTGTATGCAATGTGACAGCATCAACTGACACCAAGCATTCCGATGCAGTCAAATCGACTGAGTCAGTGAACGAAGTAGCACGAAGTTTCTATTTACCGTGGTCTCAGAGCCGACCCGTTCCCGAGTCTACGCCAGTCACAAATTCACTGAAAAATATATCCGTCGAACATAGCAGTAGTGGAGCACGTAAAGCACCTGAGTTCGCACGATTTGGCTCTACTACAGGACAAGCATCAAGCGCAGTCGGCACGGATATCTTGTTACACAATGCAAGCAGCCTATCCCAGTGGGACGTGAATGATCCGAAACTTCCAAAGGTAAGCTTGACTAGTTTTGACTAATAATAATAACAATAATAGTGATGGTAATAACCACCTATTAGGTATACTGACTGTAGTTAACCAACTACCTGTTTTGTCCTTTACGTTTAATTCACAGATACGTCAGTTTGATACATTCACTATGTGGCCACAAGGACACTGTCGGTTCGCTTATCAAAAGTCCGCTTCCGAAGGGGCCAGACGTCATGCCAGTGGATGGGCCATGCGGAACACGAACAATCACAATGCTCAAATACTGAAGAAAAGTTGTCTCGGGGTGCTGTTATGTACGGCAGAAAATTGTTCTTTGACCATGCGCCCAGCCATTTGTGATAAGGCTAGAAGAAGACAGGAAGGTGAGTGAGCAGTCCTTAAAAATATATATTTGATGCATCTTTGTAAAAGTCAGAACCGGCAAAGACATTACGGGCCAGTCAGTGGTCTTACAGATTGCTCTCACTACTGGTAACACAGGCTCGAACCTTTTAGCACATTCATTCTAGATGGAAAGGTTGGCTACCAAAATTCATCCTATGTTTCATAGCCCAAAAAATTCGGGTTAAATCGCGCAATTGTCCCTATAAATAGCTTTATTTAACTAGATGTGATAACAAGAGTTTGCGGTTAAAGTATATTACTGTCACCACAATCGGAAATTCGTCTTGTCCTACCTCTTTACTTTTCTACCACAACACAGTCCAAGTGTGACAATTTACCTGAGAATAAGTGCTCCCAGGTGGTAAACGAGCTGATCCAGTGAACGCGGAGAAGTTAATTTTGCCTGTGATCTGGATACCCGTTTACGCATCCCAAATTATAACGGGTCATTTTGCGACTACCGAACCGTGAATACGCGAGTCTGCTGTGTACACGGACATTGGCGCGATTGCATTTGACTAGCGGTGGACAGCGTGAGAGATAACTGATAGGGTGGCGGTTGGTTGGGGGTGGAGGTGGGGGTGGGGGTGGGCGGGGGTGGGGGTGGGGTTCGTGCAAATCAGGCTATCCAGATTAGCATGACCTCAGTAGGTGAACATGTAAAATGACGTAACCTGCAGATGTTCACACTTGATATTTTGGTATGCTGTTATGATCAGTGTGAGACTAGTGTGGAAAGGTTCAAAAGAATAGGAAATATTAAGTCTATCTTTGATCAGTAAAACGTGTTACAATTAGCCGTGATGCTTGTTCGACTATGTATGTAAATCGGGCTAACAGCATGTTTCACTGACAGTGGCAGACGACCAGGTGATCAGAACTGATGATCAGGATCAGAATGTAGATTTTATTTTGTTACATGTGCGTGAGAAACGCTAGTGCAGTCAGTAAGCGTTTTCCATCTATTTCGCCTACAGGTCGCCCCTGTTGTATGCCCAACTGCGGCGGAAGGATATATAATCAACCTTGTCGTGGTCATGGCGGTTATCCCGTCACACATTTCTGGCGCGAACATGGCGATACAGTCTACTTTCAATCCAAAGGTACTCACGATCATAGACGCCCAGATTTAAAACCAGTTCGTGATACGGCTGCAAGAAGGCGAAGACAGATGCAACTGGAAAAGCTCCAACAAACTCGTACCCTGACTACACCAAACGAGAATAACGTTAGACAATCCGACTGTTTTTCTGTTCGCGGGAACTCAAAACTGCGGGAGGTCGGTCGAGTATCTGGAATGATCAGGAAGCGTGCAGCCGAACATATGGAATGTAAAACGGAAGAAATACCCGTGCTTGGGAAGGCTCCTCTTGCAGAAACAAATTGGACCTCTTCTGTGGATCACATCAAAATGGCTAGGACCACACTAGTGACAGACAGACATCAGCCACCGACCTCCTCGGTTTGTTTGAAGCCGGAACCAATTTTTCCAAGTTCACCCGCCTTGGGTTCGTATTCATTGGTGAATCACACTGATCAAGACAACGCGCTTTGCATGGTGCCCCCCAAACTCGGTTCTATTAGTTCCAGAGATAATAATACCACTTTTGAATCCTCCATTCCACTCACTACTACCTACTCCGGTACGCATTATTCTGCAAATGGCATGTATTCCGCATCCGGAACCAATCCACACTTGTTCGATTCACGAGTCGAAGTGCGAACCTCACAAAGAGAAAACAATTTAAACCCGACTGTATTCGGTTCCAGTTTTATGAAGGATTTGCTGTATGAGGACGAGTTGCGGAAGTTGGAAGGGAAATCCTTCTATGCGGGATACACAGATCCGCAAATCCAACTGGGCAAGAAGCCAGCAACTCAAAACATTCTACAACTTTCGCAGCATCAGATGTCCCAACAACAAACAACACTAGCTGGTCCGAATAGTGAATCCACGTCAGGTGGTCTGAATGCATCGTGGTCCACACCATCTCCACCAACTGGCGGAAGCTCGAGTTTGTTCGGTTCCAATGAGTTACGAAACGCCATGACAGCCCCGGCCGGCGTGGACGATGGTGAGTCTAAAGACAAGATAAATACTAATGCTCAAACATGGAGAGTTGATACCTCTTGTCCTCAAACGTCAATACCGGCTCCAGCTCACGTTACTTCGCCGTCACGTCTTCCCCTGAGTGGATACGGGCTTTCTACGCCAACACACGCGATCTACGGAATTCAACCACTATCGGCACTGGAATCACCCGACAATTTGGTGGGACGGTCGTCGATTTTAATGTCATCAAGTACACCGTTATCAAACGATTCACTCGTGACCAGTCGATTTGCGCACCAGTGGGCACAAAGCGGCACATCCTATCCAACTGGTTACATTACTCCAATCCCTTTCTATTCTAATGGGTCTGATTCTCGCAGCACTCGGGCAAGTAGTTCTAGTGGTGAAACCACAAGTCAGGAAAGTGGCCCAGTTGTTTGATCAGGGCACTAGACCTTCTTTGCGAAACTTTCCAATGACTTCTTCCCTTTGTACAGAACATTTATTTCATACGGAGGATATTCAACTACAAAGTAACTTAGATTGAGAGTAACTGATAATAACAGATGTATATCTATTGCCTTTTTAACTATTGCATTCCTACCCCCCCCCCCCTCATGTACAGAAGATTATCCCTTCCCTTCTCCGCCTGTCAGTCTTTTCCGTGTGAAGTGCTCTATTTTCACGTTGCACACTCATTGTACAATCTGACTGTGTTTGATGTGAGCATTTTCAGTTTTTGATGCATTGTTTACTTTTGGATCATTTACAAAACAAGGCTTTCTTTTCAACTGTGTTCTCTTTCACGGACTTATCGCATACTCTATACAGATTGAACAAGTTATTCAATCAGGTAACCAAATACGAAGATTGCTCGCAGAGTGCTTTAGACAAAAAGTGCGGCCTAGGGGGAAATTATGAGTCGATCTGAGTTGATTTCAACCCTTTTGCAAGTTATAAAACGTCATTATTTGTGCAGGATGTCTTTTTATGGTATTCTATACTAGACAGTCAGTGATATTTGGTACAGTAAACTAGAAACATTGGGAAGTTGTCGATCAGATGTATGGGACTGATTAGTATATATACATGGACAAAATCGTTTGTAATTCCCTTTGGAAAGACGAGTAGGGGCGACTTCTGGAGTGGTAAGATGGATGAGCAAAAAGAAATGTCCGGCTCGGTTCAATGACCCCTTAAGACAGTGGTCTATACTGGTAAGGTGTACCTCTAGCTTATTTTCCGGGGAACCTAGTCGGATTGGCTAAATGCAATGACTATCCCTGTGTGAACAATAATCACGACGAAGTTGCGCTACGCCGAAGAACTTTGTAAATTTGATCTATTTTTTGTTAAGCTGACGAATAAGTTGTCTCTCAGTAGTGGTGCAACAGTGGCCCTCGATCCCAAGAACTGTGCCCAGCTTATCGTTTAGGGGCAAAGCTGGGGTGGCTAAAAGTTAGTGGATTGTACGCAACTGGGCAACTGGATGATGCCCGTTTTGGAGCAGTTGCGCTCTGAATTCTCAACAAATTTGCCCAAACAATGTTTCCTTTGACTTGTAGTTCTACTGAACACACAGTGCTGAGTATTCTCATTGCAAACAAACAACACAAGATGAACGAACGAGAATCAAGGGTCGTCATTATGCGGATTAGTAAGCAAGGCTCTAATGATTTGCGTCTGGTGCGAATGTTAGTTTGTTTCTTCAATTTTAGACAAAAAGCGGTCAACTAACAAATTAGGCTCTATATACTGTTAATTATTTATGGGAAATAATATCTGGTAGTGTTAATTAATGTGGAAAACAGAGTTATGTGTTTATATCTGGTTCTTCAGTTCAGTAAAAATATCTAGTTATTCTTGGGTTGTATGGCGGAAAATGAGTACAGTTTATCAGAGCAAGGAAGATGTAGCGATATGCTCGAAAAATCGCCCATGCCAATTATTATTTCTCACCAGATCAATCGTTTTTATGACGTAATACGAAAATAATGTAACCGCTTTTATAAGAGTACGTATGTACAGTGTGACCAGTTGAACGGCAAATAACATTAATATCAAGTTTTGACTTCAAGTATTCATTAACACGGTGACCCTTTCTTCATTTACAGTGAAATGTACGGAGGAACTATTCAATGAACGCCTGTTTCGTGCGAGCAGAAATATGTACCTCTTCATGCAGCCGTGTGTGGAGATAATGCAGAACCTTCTCTCATTTTTAGTAGTATTTTGACACACAGTTTCATATCCCATAGTCACCATCTTCATGCATGTACTACGTCATAACAAGGAGGAAGCTTTTTCTGATGATGGATGCAGCTCTAGACGAACACACAGTTGACAACAGGCTACATTCACATTGATCCGATTTTTCGTTAGTTCTGTTGTCTGTGTGAGTATAATGCTTCCTATAATTATTAAAAGCCGTAACTGAATTGCTTGAGTACATAGAAAAGAAGTTGAAATCATCGGTTGATCGCTCTTTCATAACGCACGTAACTGTTTGCTGGAAAAAGTCACCGATCTTGAACTCCTCTGTTAGATAAGTTATGCTTCACAGTTCTTGTTAAACAAATTTCTGTTTTTGTTTTGCTTTTAAAATATGATCCACATCTAAAGGGATCAACTTAACTATTCAGACTGAGTGATTGTTTCGCTCCAATAAATGTCAGAAACTTCGTTCTATCTATTATGGAGGTGTGTAGGTTGGTGATTGTTCTCACAAATCAGATGCGATTTCAACTGCCGGATGATCCCACACCCGGACACGTAAACACGTAACAACCACGGTACCACATAAACAATCTCCCGTCTTGCAGAGTTCAGATCACGGCCAAAGTGACAAACCGGTCAGTCGAAGATGGAGACCGCTGATCAGTGCGTTTCCGGAGTTGGGGTCGTACAGCCTGGTAACTACTCTGATGGACGATTCATAGGTCATTCCGTTGTGGCTGGGCACGATGGTGGGAGGGGGTGATGGGATTCGAGAGCCGGTGAGGCGGGGGCGTTATGCTTGTTCGTGTGCCCCATAAATCCGTTTAGGTGACAATCATAACATTCCAAATTCAACTTTCATGACCCAAACTTGACGGAACCCCTAAGCCACTGAATAACTAGCTACCATATCCAATCGGTGCACCCCTTGGGTAGGATAGGAATCTTTATCGTACTAAAATTGCTCCTTGGACCTACAAATAGATGGATAGGTAGATCGGTAGGTAGATAGACAGAGAGATAATCAAACAAACTGGCTCGTTTTTAAGTCGGCCTTGATCTGGTTACCCCCGTTATAGGCAAAGACTGTTAGCATAAACCCTCACACATTCTCCTCATCATCCTTGCTGATCTGTCGTTTAAGATAAACCGGTTGCTTTGGGCCTTTGACACGTTGTCCCGGCGAACTCATAGTATCAGATTGAGACAAGTGCAAAATTCCACTGCGGTCACCAGATGACTAGGAAAAACGAAGTGATTTGTCGAAAGCTTACCAGTTTATTCGTTGTCGTTAATGCTGTTTTCGTTTTCGTTTTCGTTGTCCTATGATGATTTCTGTAGTTGTCACCATCATGAAGTCAACATTTTGTTGTTGAATACATGCATGAACCTGCCACTATCCAAAGAAAATGTGGGACCCATATATCACTTTTCGTTATTTGCATCTTCTGCCGGTTAGCAACTGCATCGTAAACTTTAGCTTATTAACCCTAACTTTGTACAGTACAAAAAACAGTCGAGAATACGGTGATTTTTCAGAACTTCCGGATGTGACCACCTTTACCGTCGGAATACTGAAATTCTTCGGCTTGAGTAGTTTGCCATTGCCGTCTATACTGACACAAAGTGAGAAGTAAGTGTTTAAGTTGTGCCAACTCATTTATCTCATCATGTACAAAACAAAGATATGGGCATATGTATATCTATCACACTATTTGCTTCGCACCATACATTATGTAATAATAGTGACAATATATTTATATATATAGATACTAGTCAGGTTGTGTTGCTATGAGGCGAAACAATAACAGCCAGACGGAATGGTAAAAGTGTGCAACTCAGTAGCCATGGTCCCGAGGTTCCAGACACACTTAGGACCGGGTGGGTACAGAGCACAATGGACAAACCCCAGCGAATTCGACAAAAGTGCTCCACTGTGTCCTCGTGTATGTTCCACGGGAAGTCCAATATATTTTTCAAAAATTGCTGGTGAGAAACAAACAGGAACAGTAATATACAGCACTATTATATAGTGTAACTTATACACCACTCAAAAATTTTCTACTAAAGAATACCCTTGCTGTTCGCTCATGCAAACAGATGTCACACCCGGTACTTGGGTTCCGTTTTTGTGTTCACCATTCGGGTTTGTGTTTTCAGATAAACGGAAATTCTTATTGTCAGATGAGTTCCGCTAATGTTGGGGAAAATGCACGGATAGTTAGGTCCGAAGTTTAGATAAAATAACGCTAACAGTTTTTTGAAAATACGGAGATAATCCGTCACTCTGGACGAGTGTTTCGTAAGCTATTTATGATCTCATGAATTACTAGGTTGTGAGGAATTGCCTTATATTGTACTGAAGACTTCCGTCACTTGACAAACTTACATGAACTGACAGAACACCACGTCATCGATATGCTTAAAATGCCTTGCTGGTGGACAAGTAGCTAACATAAGTCGTGAAAAGATAGGGGAAAGTACGGCACTCGGAAGAACACCAGAGTCGAATTCGATAAACTTGTACCAATTTTCTTACGTTCAGTTCTATTGGAGAAGTAGTTATGACCATGAAGTTAAAGGAGTGGGACGGCTAAAAGTCTCCAGATTTTGAAGAAGTAGAGAACAGGAACCATATCAATAGTAAAATAACTGTCAAGCAAGATACACTGAACTGGTTTTTCTGAACTATTCAAGCTGTTTGAAATGAAATGGCAAACCGGGGTGATTGCATCTAGAGTGTATCCGTTGGGTTTTTCTGTCGTTCGAAGTAACTTGAAGACTTCTTATGAGGAAAATGGCTTTATTTCTGAGGGAGTCGAATGGTTATGATATGATATGGTATCCGTGAGGAACGACTAAAAGTGGCTTCCAGGGTATCGGTGTCAACCTTTTAGTCTATTGGCTGGAACCGATGTTCGCGTAGAAGTTGGATTCCGTGCCAGAAAAGTTTGCCATTTCTAGTACCAAAGAACTGGTAGGCAAATGATGTTCTCACCTGTCGCATCCCTCGTGTTATCAGGAGAGAGTGCTTTTTCTCATAAGCTTGGTTGTGCAGTTCATTAGAGTATTCCCTTTGCCCTATCAGAGATTTCAGCTATAAACAATTTATTCTGCCGTTGATAAAAACGCAGTGTTTTTGGCGAATTACCATCTTGTTGAACATGGAAATATTTTGGATCGGACGGTAGTGAGACAGTGATCGCTTGCTGTAATATAAGTTCCTAGATGTTAGCGGAGGAGTTCAATACCGTTTGTGATAATTCTGTCTAAAAAGCGTTTCCCCTAGTCGGGATAAGCGAGAGGTCAGGAATACTCGGGTAAATAAAGAAAACCTATGACAAAAGGCATAAAGAGTTGGACAATAGTGGAATCAGTACGCGTATAAAAACTTCAAGAAACAGCTGATATCCCCCTGGGAACAAAAGGGGAGCTATGTACAGACTATTGATCACAGTGCCTTAAAAAAGCGAGAATTTAGGATGACATTTAATAACCACGCAATCAACACCTTTCTGAGAGGAAGAGTAGACAACTACAGACTACCCAGATCACTCGCAGTAGACGAAAGTTATCTCACCACAGTCTGTCCTCTTCTTGTATTGTTTTCCATCTTGACGGAAGTGTTCAAAGTTCTTTTGGAGAACAAGCTGGCCTTCAGCAGTTTCATTTAACCAAGATCCTTGGATATATGCCACGTAGATATTCGTGTTAATTCGAGTGTTCAGAACATTGGTTGGAAACTTCACCTTTCCAAAAAGAGAGGGAATATAAGAGCTGACTCATAGCGGAACTTCCATCTTCCTTGGGTTTGTGAGACTAAGTGCAATCTGTCAACAATCGCACTTGCGTCTCCTTGTCCAGTGTGACTTTGATCAGCTTGCACGAAACAAGTTGCTGAAGATGAAACAGAAAACGAAATGTCTCTAATCTGAGTGAAGTTGTTCACTGAGTAGTGAATTCTGGATGAAATGTGATGATAGAAATAATTCCAAAGTAACTTTGATCGAGTTCAGAACGAACTGTAATGCATCCATCTGTGAGTCACACATTACCGTCATTTTTTGAACCAGCCTATCTCTAAGGTAGATTTAACGAACCCTTGTACTTGCGGAAAGATCATTCCGATGAAAACTGTCCCAGTAAAGCTGAGCGGATGGCTAACATTTCTCGAGAATCACGTACGTATCTGACATAGTTATGAATTCAAAAAAACATGCAAATCACGGGGCCCGCGACTATTTTTGAGACTTGGTTGCTGCATTTCTCCGTCCGTCCCTATTTCCTGAACGTGAACGAAGATTGAGCCCAAATATAGAAGAATTGTATATATATTTCGGACAAGTAAACCAAGGACCAACCGATCCGGTCAGTGAAACCAAAGTCCAGTGTAGAACTGTTGGTAATAATGACTTGACAACAAACCGGATCAGTTTGGTGATTTAATAAAAACTCTGAACAATGATTGGTAGAGAAGAGGTGAAAAAGGGCAAGTGTAATATGGAGCAAGGGAGTAGGGGAAAGTTTCTGTGGAAGAGATAGGAGTGGCCTCTTCCTAAGGTTACGGCAATGTTCACCGGCTTGAACAGCTTGCATAATTCGGCCTACGACATTCCAATAAGAATGCTTGCATATGCGGTGGAAACTATGGTGCGCAGTCACGATAATCTCAAAAAATGTCAATTTCTCGACTTTCGCTTTAAAAGTTATGTAGTATGAAATAACTCTTGGAACAAAATTAGGAGCACAAATTGGCGAGCAAGCTGTTTCTCTGTAGTTCTTATTCATATCAATACGACTCATGATACAAGAATAAATATAGTGGGGAATGAGAAGACGAAGGGACGTATTAATGTTCACATTTAATGTGGTCCAGATTTTCCTGACAAAAGAAGAGGATTATCACACGCCGAACGTGCTGGCTTCTTCCGTCTAACTGTTGGAATGGACCATCAGAGGTGAAGTGCATTCGCAAATTGATTTTTGATAACCACTACGATTGTGATAGCACATCCGAAGAGCTTCCACTGTGATCAGGTACCAGTTTTACGTAAACTATATCCTACCGTTCAGTTTGTAAAGTTCAAGGATTTCCGGTACAATCTCGTTAACAAAAGTCAGTTTGCGAAAGTGCTAGAAGGTGCACTCTGTTATTGTAGTTTAAGCTGGGACCTAGTGGTTGGTTTGTCAAAAGGTCCGTTGTAACCTCAACTGAGCCCGGCAGAAGTCGTGTAACTCGGATTTAGTTGAGTCCCTGTGAGATAGCTTCCCAGTTATTCCGATGCAGATGATTCTTTCGTGATTTCCGATGGAGATTTTCACATTTAGGAGCCATTACTAATCCAGCCTCGAGTTGAATAGGTAAATAAATCATAATCTACGTGCCTGTGCAATAATAGGTAACATGAGGGGAAAATTTTGTTGACGTTCTAAGTAACGTGTAAGAAAAGTAAATAGAATGACTAGCAAATGCAACACAATTAATTCGTAATTAATTTTTGACGCTCAGATATCATGGCAATTGCTGCGGTAACTAATTGAAACCGTGAAATCAGTGGCCACCTGCATGGTATGAAATGTTTTTGACTCTATTCAGATTGAGACAGTTTTATGAATGACGGGGAGGTGAACAGTTATGGCAAATGCCAAATCGGGTGAGTTCGGTTCTACTCAATCCATCAAAACGATTATCCGTATGTGGCGATTCACAGGCAACGAAGCGTGATCGAATTCCCTGCGTTTCGACAAACCAGATCAGACTGAATAGACCAAAACCCCGGAGACAGTTGGTTTGATGTTTCTATATGGAAGCTCCGATCCATCGCACATATTCACGCAAGAACATGCTCCGTTACCAACTCATTTCTCACCGGATGATGTCTCAGTGGGTAGAAACATGGAAGCAACGGACGGTCATAAATAGGGAGTACGGTGCTTTTGGTATTTGAGGGCATCGGCCGGTGGCACGCTTGATTGCTCATCTCTTTTCGGCAAGATACGGTTGTCAAGGTTTGATTGACCACAACAGGCACCTCGTGGGATGGATTTATCTGGCAGGATAAGGGGAACGAATTTGAAAATGACAGCATTTCAGCATATCTGTCGTATGAAATCATGTGAAAATGATTTTTGGAATGTAGTTCGCACAGATGTGGATTAACGACGTTAATGATAAAATTAATTCGGGGAAAAACTGCAGAGATATTCGGTTTCTGCCTTCCCTGTCAGATTGATGGGACAGTTTTACAGCCTGAGCTGATGGAAATAAATGTTGCATGTGAAGGTGTAGGCGAGTGACTGGATTGGCTATTTATTTAATAAAGTTATTAAATGAGTAAGCAAGTAGAAAGGCAAGTAAATAAGTGAGTAAGAAAGCAATTTTCCAATGGATAATCACTCACACTTAGCGTTTTATAAGGGCTGGAAAGTCTGAAACCGATGCGAGGGGAATGAATATCTCGGTCCCACTCATCGTCGAAAAATCTGCAAAGCAAGTCGCCTCTGCTTCAGCCTACTGGTAAGCAATATTCAGCAGTATACGTCTAAGCAGTCGAGTTGAGACTCAGATCTCAAAGGTCAAAACTGTACGTTACTACCAATCCATCGAAATAGTCTTCTATAGCGTGACGCGGTTCACTGAAAATAATCCGCCTCCGTATGATGAAAGTAATTATTTGGTTGCGTGCTGTCTTTTCACAGATTACCAATAATCCATTTCCAACTGAAGCATAGTACAACAATTTCGTCTTTACTACTACTACCACTGTTATTACTGGCAGTAGTGGTGGTAGTAGTAGTAGTAGTAGTGACGAAGATTGAGCCCTTTTTCAGTAAATGCGTTGAATCCAGAACGTTGCCCAACTGAACGTTGTCTTATTCGACTTTTAAAAGTGTACTTTGCTTTCATACTGGCTTTATCTATCCATAGAAGGCTTTATTATGGCTGATTTGAGGGTCCTACTTACATCCGCTTTTAGCTGAGGAAACTTATTTTTCTCATTCTGATAAGTGAAAGTGTGGCGGTAGTTATCTTGTACTATGCACGCTATCAGATCAACTTTACCGCTCAAACCGGCAGCTTTTTTGTTATTGTGCTTGTCATTGCGGTTCCATGCGCCAACAGCGAGCAGTGTCAATGACCCCTAAAATCGCGTACCCGCTTTCGAGATGGTAGGCCAATTGTGTTTTGATTGTGAAATGTACGCTTAGAAATGGAGTTTGACCATCGCAGTCACACCTGCCTCACAATGGATCACGTTCCGAATTTTCATGTTGGAACAAATATCATATTCCAGTCCATAGATAAATCTGTCCGAGCTTGTGCACAACTCAGTAGGATTCTTCTCTATTTCGGTCCACGTAAGATCCGATTCATTTGTACACAATGTCAAACTGACTACTGCGGTCACGACAACTTATCTTTTTGGTGTATCTAACTCACTTCAAAGCACTGGCCGCGCATCGGGTGAGTGCCAAATAGCTTATTCCGGCTAAATCATAAACAAAAGCAATTGGTAATTTTTGCGGGGCGCATGTGTGTGTGTGTGTGTGTGTGTGTGTGTGTGTGTGCACACGCGTCGGTGAGTGTTCGGCCCCCAAAACCCCATTTACAAGGTAGCTGCCACGTGCATTTTTCAGCAACTATGAAGAGATCTGATTTGTCCAGTTCATCTGGTTGGATTTGTTTTGACAATTCCTGCCCGTGATAACCATTCAGCTGCCCAATTTCCGTGTGAAATACCGAAAGCAATGTCTATCGGCAGTGGACTTATATTGGGGGTTTTATTTGTGGAAGTGAATGCGATTTACTGGAAATACCTGAAGGGTGGGAACATCTCTCTCCCATTTTGGTTGTTAGCAGTGTTGATGTGGACTGGGATCAGCAGGTGGCCTGAAGTATGATTGTCGTTCTTACGTTTGCAATATTCGGTTTAAAATAAGCAGCTAAAATCGATGTTAATACTAATATCAATAACGAGTTGTCTACTGTATTTTTGACGAATCACATAAGGTTGTTGGGAGGCACAGAACCCCTTATGGACTTTCATTAAATCCCTCTCGCCCTTGCCTACTTGGGAGTAATGTGATCGCTGCAGTTCTGGAGCCGATTCATGATGCCATCTACTCTAACAAAGAAAATGACAGTAAGACACCAGGTTCGGCTGTGAAGATGCCCGTTCATTCAGATCGAAAACAATCTCAGTCGAAGTTCGTTGTCCACAACTCCGAATAAAAAGAAACATCCAACCGGAAACGTTCATGGGCTGTAATTTGTCTCGTCTGTTTTACATCTACTCAGGCTTGATTAGGTCCCTAACAGGAAGCGAACCACGTTGTCTGGTTGGTTGGGTTTGGACATGAAAATCATCAGAACAACACGAGATAACGTCTGATAGAAGTTTGTCATATTATGATCCACGGGTAAATTTTATAAAAATATGTGGCCAAACTAGATAGCCTTATGAACATTTCTATGGAACATCTTATTCCTCTGTTGCTCATGAATAATTTCATCTAAGTATCTTGTCATTTACTTGATCTTCCCCGGACAAGAAACCACCACAGAATCAAGAAGTTGTTCGCTTTGACTATTGCTTTAATGGCAACAAAAAACGGAGAAAATCACAGTTCTGTCTTTGCCCCTGATAGCACCTGAGTGACAATCAGCTTGATTGACACAAAAAGCATGTGTTCATTTTCTTGACCAGCATCTGATTAAGTCCGGAGTCACACCCAACTCATAAGTTCAGTTCAAAAGTGATTACGAAGCGTGTGGGTTGGACCATGGCAACAAAAGTTATTAGATTTTTTCGTGCTATTCGTCAAACAAATGTTACATCTAGTGACCTATTTTACGCGTAGATATCTGTGCAACAAATAGTCTGAAGCCAGCAACTTTCCTGTCCTTATCAGTCTGTTACCCCACCACATGAACCGATGTAATACTTTTTGAATGTAAACGGCAAACACCAACTGAAAGAGGATCATTCCTTAGCTGTCTTTGTAATTTTAACAAAAAGACCGTTTGTGGTGGTGGTGGTGGTGGTGGTGATGATAGTAGTAGTAATAGTAGTAGTAGTAGTAGTAGTAGTAGTAGTAGTAGTAGTAGTAGTAGTAGTAGTAGTAGTAGTAGTAGTAGTAGTAGTAGTAGTAGTAGTAGTAGTAGCAGTAGTAGTAGTAGTAGTAGTAGTAGTAGTAGTAGTAGTAGTAGTAGTAGTAGTAGTAGTAGTAGTAGTAGTAGTAGTAGTAGTAGTAGTAGTAGTCTAGTGGCACAAATCTCCGTGGCCATAGTCAAACGGTTATATTCGTGAGCACTCAGCTCCTCTGATTCAACTTCGAATCCCACCTTCGTCCCCGGGCTCTCCCCAACGGTAACCTCTAACTGACAGCTGAAATACTGTGCCATTCTTACGTAACAAAATGAAGTACATAGAAAGATTAAAAAAGATGAAACATGGAATTTAGATCCGACTCAACGAGTTGGAGCCACATCACTATCGATCACATTGATGTTGGAAAGGACTTCGCAATCTGTCATCGCTATCACACCCAAAAATTGCGTCCTAGGGTCGTTGTAACCGGTCTTCCTTTGTTTAGTAATGATCTCATATTGTTATGCACATAAACACGGAGCACAAACGCAAAACACCTCTGTGGTATTTTTTTCCTGTGACTTATTGCATTAGCTTCGAAATGGTCTATGTACTCACAATGTTATGCACAATATAAAAGGCAAACTTGATTTCATTCACAGATCGTTTGACTGGAATATTATGAAGTTGGAGCGATTTGGTCAATTTTTATCATGACTTCGAGTTATCTGCACAGAAATAACCCAAAACTGCACCTCGGGTTTGAACTATGGCATTAGGGCACAGCGTTTTGTTAGCATTATACGGTTCTGTATTGAATTGTCTCGTAAAACTTGGTGCACACAATGGCTGGTGCGCTGTTGTGAACTGTGACGTAGAAACAGCTGATTTCAGAATAATTGCCCAAACTGGGAAAAGCATAACTAAGTAATTTGTTCATTATTCATCTCCTCTGAACGGTTCAATCCCGCCGGTCCTAGGTGGGGTCACCTAATCGTCAAATCAGCAGTGATTTGTCGAACCGAAATTGGCGGCTTTTATTGTTCTTTTGATTGATTTGATAGCTAGCTGTTCTATTCTCATTGAAGCTCATTCGCTTCGACTGGTATCGCGCTTGGATTCCGGTGGATTGTTTTGATTTCTCGGTACCCCAGCATATTCGATGTCGTGATCCTTAATTCTGTTGATAACCGGTGTAGCCACATCGTACACATCCATGGCCGATCTGAGATTGGTATCCCGGTGTGTTTCTTCGGGGTGGCTAGTGTGGAGATGAATTGTTAGGTACAGTAAGCACTGGAATCCGAGAGGTCACATCCGTTAGCAACATAGAATTAGGGGGTTGGTAAAAAATCTTCTTATCGATCAGATTCAATCTGCGAACAGTTTGGATTAATGAAAGATTGATAGGGGTCGTAGATGGTAAATGCACATATGGTTTAACTCAGGTCGCTCTGTGCACCTACATCCGTATTTGCTGGTGTGGCCTGTGAAATGGAGAAAAGTCAAAATGGAGAATCTAATTAAGGACCGTTAGATTCCCGACGGGTCATTTCTCGTTGCTGGGACAAGGATGGCATCAGTAGTAGTGGTAGTAGTAATCAGATTGTCGAGTGATAGTTGTCAACACGTTAGTTGGATGAAGGTCACGCTTTTGTGCAAGTATGTCTAGGCACAAACAAACCTGAGACTTTTTGTCGCATGTCAACCCGTACAACCCCATCCACCAAATGCACTGTTGATCAGTTCAGGGGAAAGTGATCGGCTCATGTTGGGACTTGTCTGATTTTAACTAACACACAAACCACACTCGCATGCATACTGAACGGAAACAGTAAAGTCATTTGTTCAATTTTCCGCCACATAAGCACCTCTCCCGTGTGTGTATGTGTATGTTATATGAACAAAATACGTGAAGCTTGAATTCAGTCACATCCGTCAACCGAGAAATTTGTGTGGTTGGACAAATTTCTTGCGGAACTCGACCGGCTCATGTCAAAACAGATGTAAAGCTTGATCTGTGGAATAGTGTACATTCTATGCCGGTTCCCCGACTCTCTGTGCTCTCATGTGTTCTAATGAGAGAACAGATGGTTTGTTTGTGATCTTCTAACAAGGGTACGTGAACATAAAAAGGCGATACGTTCACACCCTATAGATCGTGGAATGAACTGGGATACCACATTCCACGAGACGGGCATATCCCCTGTGGAAAACAGCAGTGAACACATCATGGCAATCGTAAGACAGATGGATAGATACATGCCATAACAACTAGTTTGGCAGAAACCATGAACATAATGGTACACTGTACAATGCACGAAAATGCTACTTGAATTGTTACGCTCTTTCGCTGGAGAAACTTTCCTCCTCCGTCTGTATATTTCTCTATGTGTGTATGCGATTGAAACAGAGATTTTAGTAAATAAATAGATATTTGTGTCGTTTCTGAATTTGGAGACAAGTGAAGAATTTTAATAATCAGATGGGCTACATGTCAACTTGTGGGAGATTTTTGTTCTTCGGAATTCAGAGTGAAATTTCACATACTTGAGCCCTTCCCAATTAAAGAAAACCAATCACGCTACAAGAATAATGAAATTTACCAACTTTTTTCCTAGTAAAGCATAGGATTTTGTGATTTGCTCTAATCGATCAGCTATTAGTCATCCAGAACAAGCTCCTGTGATAGTTTCGAAACTACTAATATTATAGTCCCAATTTTTTTCACTTATCACGGAGCAAAATTTGTTGCCGGTTTCGAAGGAGAATCATCGGATGCTTTCAAAAAGTGAAAACAAAAAGGAAGGAGACAATGCAATGACTGCCTGTTATGGTCATAGAATTCAGTGCTTATGCACAGTGTTCGAACATCAATTCTACGTAGGGAAACGAAATTAAACTCGAATGAAGGCAGACTTATTCGGAAGCCAATGATGCACTCTATTTCCTCGAAAAAGCCAAATTCTTTGGGAAAAAATCTCAATTACATGGCTTTGCAATATAATGAAAATGTGATGCGAAAACCACGATGACTAAAGCAGCACCAGATTGAAAAAAAGACAATCGTCTTTTGGTAAACTCTTCTCTTGCAGTTTGTTTACTAGGCATTCTTTAGAAACCAGCAGCTTAACTAGAAATTGAACAACCTAGTTATAACACGTTATGGTTCGAGAGTAATAACTTTATATTTGCTCTCTTCACTGAAGTGGTTAATATTACGCGGGCTCGCGTGCGCGCGCGCGCGCGCTCGAGAGAGAGAGAGAGAGAGAGAGAGAGAGAGAGAGATGAGTCTGCCGGATGTCATCCGAAAGTATAGTACTGCAAAAAAGTTTGCATTGTAGAAAAATGGATTTTGTAGCAAAATTCACTAATTCGAAGCAGGATATGCTACCGCACTTGTAAATATATATACATAAGGGAGCGTTTTATCAGAACGAAGTCCTTGGCAAACAAACTAGGGATAATGACTGGCGAGTAGTATAACACACGAAGGAGCAAATTTTCAAATGAGGTATGTAGGAAGTGTAGAGACTTCAAGCGGGAGATGTAAAATATCAGCTTTCATACATTGAAAACAGGATTTTTTGCATGATGGGTTCACTTAAAATCTGAAAAGATAAGTACACCAAGATATTTATAGCATCTCCATGTTTAAACAGTCTACCGTGAGTGTAGGGTAATTTAATTGTGATACAGGTTTATGATTAACCGAAAGCAGTACTTCTACACACTTGTTGGGACTAAGTGGTAAATTGGCGGCGTTGGACAATTCCGCCATCTTAGAGATAGACTGTTGTGAGGGATAGACAAGTAACACCATTCCGGGGTTCAGAACCGACCACACTATCGCCGGTGCATTTGAAAGTAAGGGATGATGTAGTAGAAAGAAGGTGATAACTATAGCAAACAGACGGAAACACTGACAAGATAGCACATTGCAACATGTTAGTGTTAATAAGGATTGTATAGTATCTATGGCCATTAAGGTACGTGAATTAAGACGAGTTTGTGAAATAATCTCTTAACGAATTGAAAAATCTTGGGGATATCCGTCGTCAATCTAAAAGCTACGGTAAACGCAGTCTGTCGAGGGAACTGAGAGCATTTTAACAGTCCAGGAGGTAGACGAACAATTTTACTCTTCTGATCAATCAGCGAGGCAACTGAATAGATAAGATCGCTAACGGCATCCAGAGTAGGACGCTGTTCTCGGTGGGCAGATTGGTTTACAACGGAAAAAATAATAATCCACTCGAAAGTCCTGATTAGGACTGATGTAAATGCCATTAGAATGAAATTCACCTTGTAATTTTTTCGACTTTGGAGTTACGCCAACTTGACTCCAGGAGTCAACGAGTTTGCCTTCTGACAGATGTGAAGTGAATAAGCAGGAGAACACGGAAGACAAGTTGATAGCAAAACATTCCAAAATGACAGAACTGGGGACTTCTGGTCCGGAAGAATTATTAGTGTTGACTGACTCAGACTACTTGAAAAGGCATTTGGGATGAAGGTACTGAAGATTTTCAAATTCGCTCAGGGTTCCAGGTAATTTATATACTATCTTAGTTGTAATAGCTGCTGGGAAAAAAAGATCTATTGAGTTTCTCGACGAGGCTTTTCCCCATATAGTATATATTCAGTTCATACCATAATTGGTAGGAAGAGCTGTCTTTGAGTTTGGTGCTAATATATGGTCCTTCTTCTTTGAAGTACAGGTTTACTAGTTTTACCGCAGATTTTCCTGTGAACGGCTGGATCTTTCTTTCATCCTGTGTATCTTCTTCAGTTTCTCTAAATCGGTCCAGTTTGAAAGGGGCCACCATACCTTCTAACAGTGAGTATTGAGTGGGTCACCCTGCCGAACATCCAGTTTGCGGGTGCTGCTCTAGGCTTTGGTGATTGTATTTAGCAACATTTCGGGAGAACTTTAATAACACAGTGATCGGAGTTTCCCACGAGAGTACACATGACTGTATGAAAGATTTGCAATAACATCAACTTATTGGATGACAATCAGTCATGCAGCATTAAAGCATTACACACTTAGGAAAACCCATGAATCCATTGCACAACCGTACTACTAGCTTTCAGATAACCACTGACAGGACTATTTCATTGGAATCCGGAACGCGCAGTTTGACCGGATCCCAATAAAAATAAACCAGTCCGATAGTGTTTCCAAATCTTTTTGAAGTCACCCACGTACAATCACTCCTATAAATTACCATCGTACCATATGTATAATAAACTGAATACCATTTAAACCTGTATAATGGTTTGTCGGAATGGCTCTTCTTAATGGCATGGACACCGTCGATAAAGATGCATACCAATCAGTGCATACAATCAAGTCTAGATCCCTTAACAAAATACTGGTGTGACTGCCCCAGTGTTTTGTCTGAACTTCACTTCACCAGCGCAGCGGAAAAACAGCCTAAATCTGGCTGAATCCATCTCCGTACTGGTTGCTAGGGTATCAGAAGCCAGTTAAGTTGATCGTTAATGAGGCGCAAAATCCACATGCCCAGTGGATTTACTGTCATCACACTGCTCAGATCGAATGTGCATAGTCTCATCCATTAGACGGGCGCATCTCACTAATCCGATGCTTACTCCTTCCTGCTTATACACGCACGCGCGCGCACACACGTACACACACATACACACACAAACACACACACACACACACACAGAAACACATTCGCAAGTCATCTCGCGTTTGTCGTGCAAGCCAGTAGGGGTGAGAAACGAGCAGTCAAGCTCCCACATTCGTCTCGTTCACGTGATCCGACCAGCGAGCCCGTGAGTGTATCCCTACTTCGTATAATGCTCACTGAACGACGGACATAAGCGACATCGTCCGCATGTTTTCGAAAGAGAATCTCGTCAGTGCTCTTACCCTATCTGGTTTGCTCGAGGAGCACGTTCTAGTGACTACTTTGAGGCGTGGCAATCAAGACTTCACCAGTAAAAACACTGGCGTTAGGGTGACTGACACTGATGATCACATCTAAAGATGGTGATGATGACGTCGTCAGATTAGGACAAGAACCTTCCTTCCCCCTCCCCAGCATTGTTACTAGGTCGTAAAAATGCTTGTGAAGTGCTCCGGTGTTTATGCGTGCTACATGCAGTGATTGGGGGTAGCCTTGAGCAGGTTCGTTGCTGTTGGAAGCACCACGCTTTGTCATAACTATGGTCAACTATGTTTGCTTTTGGCACTGTGCCATTTCTGCAATCCGGGGTGTCAAACCGAAGGTAATCTGGCATTAAACACGGATTTTTTGTGGGGGGAGGGGATAAATACTTTCATCCCAGGTGATTCATACAAAATTCAAATCCAGTTAAATGTGCCCGAAAAGTTTGCCTGCAATGCCTACCCAACTCATGGAGTGCGTTGTTCGCTGAAGACCTACCAACTGAATTCGCAATCATTTCATTCACGCGCCTCTCTGGTTGTTGAGTAATCGAAATACTTCATCATTATACATTTGACACGTTTTTTTCAAAAAGTGATACATTAATGTAATCATTTTCAAAGGGATACTGATTGTAAAAATTTTCAGCTGTATGGTTTGATTTTATTGATTGCCAAGTTCGCATTATTTTGGTTGCGTACCACATTTCACACTTTATTTATGGAGATCATATTGGGCTGAATAAATAGTTAAGTACGTCCACCAGGCTTCACAATGGGTCACTATCCGCCACAGAACTTTTGAGTCCAGTCTCGAGCTTGCTCATTACAAATGACGCTGATGAATAATATTCCCGCTACGTTTCGGGTCAGCTGATAAGGCTATCCGACCTGGCCTCATCAAGGTGGTTCATGTAGACTATCCTGGCCTTCGCAGGGGAATCGAACCACCAGTGGGGAGGACGGCTGGAAAGAGAAGCTTATTCACCGTCATTCACAGGATACTCGGTTTCCTTTCTGATTTGTGCTCTGTAACTAAGATTCTGCAAATGACAACTTGAGACTCCAGTTAGTGGTTGATCCCAATAAAAGGCAGACAACCATGAATTTTCCCGCTTTATCTAATTTGTTGATGAATTCAGTGGATCCGAGAAAGCAAGCCCCAGTCCCGGTAATATGGTAGTGATAGTGAGGTATGAGAATTGAAAATACTGTTTCGATTCCTGCCATTCTCCAGTGAATGCATCCAGTGATAGGAAAATGTTGTTCACCAGTTATACGATTTACTCATAACTCTACAGTAATAATCGGGTGAACAGTTTCAGACGTCCCAAAGGACACGATCATGATTCCGTGGATGTCGATTGTGAATATATTACGTCACTGCATCTGCTGAAATATAAAGCAAATGGTCTGATTGATCTTTTCGAACATGGGCACAAAGGTGGTCCGTACCTATGAAGAACAAGGAAATTGTCACCGACTTTGACCTCAGTGGTATTGTGAGACTTTTCATTTCTGTGATAAAGACTCTTTTAGCTCTTGTTCCAAACATGATCGAGTAACTGGTGGACCTTGATGAAATTCGAGTGTTACAAAAAAGCCATTATTGCCACACTTGGAATACTGAGCTTTTCAAAGAAAAAGACGACAGCTGTTCAATATTCACATATTCGTACAACTATACAAGAAATAAACATCCTACTCACATCTGGTTTACCATTTTCGTTGTCCCATAAAGGAAATGACTAAAACACTAGAATAAGATCGTTCGCCTCCAGAACAGGCTCGGCTCTAAGTGCATTGTTCTTTGATCAGAAATGCGATGTACTTTTAACTAACAAGGTTGAGCTCGCAAAGTGGGAATACACCGGGAGACCAAGCAACGTGTCAATTTGAACTCGGTCATTAGCTGTTCATTTACCTTCACTGATCTGGCGTGAGGCAGTTTGACGCCAGTTGTTGACCCAATATCTGATCACTGTGTTTCCAAATTCTCTGATGAACCACTTTTGCTGATGTTACCGAACTCTTGTAGCCACGCACATCCAATTGTCCGACATCATAAATCGAGTCAGAATCAGGGCCCATTTACGCTCTTTTGACCGTTCAGTGATGCGTAGTCGTATGCACTTTTACGGATGTACCATTGTGCGTGTTGTTCCCCTTTGATGTTTAAAAATTTCTGGGTGAAGAAAATAGTAACGAATTGTGTTCCACTTTAACGAAGAGCGTGAGCAGAAAGGGACTACATGATTGGGAGAAAATCGTGAGTTACTCATAATTGTCATACTGTTTGCGGTGAGCATAAACGTTTGGGAGAAAGTGCGAATGTGGTTGAGAATGTGGATCAGTAACGCTACGAGCTAAAAAGAAAATATGCAAGCAAATGACTGAATTTATTTCTCAATTTGTTTTCAAAGCATCCAGTTGAATAAGATTTTACATTGCCTTAATATGCATGTCTCCAAACACATCCCTGATTTATGATTGCAGAGAAGTTGGCAATTCAAACGTTTGCCCAAGACTCTAGTAGTGGCAGAGTTTTATTACATGTTCTCGAATGGATACGGCGGAAGCGGTATACCCGATAGCCTCAAAGGCCTGCAACACAACGAGGAATAACAGGCAACCTGACCTCGAGATTCGGATTGGAGAAATACATGGGTCGGGCGTGGTAAAGAACCGAGCGACAGTGGATTACAGTCTACCGCCAAAGTGAGAGACAGTGACGGGATTCGAACCTCTGGCCTCCTCATTCATGTGTGAATGCTACAAACCAACCTTTCAGTTCGGCTTTTTCAAATATCAGACTCTCAATTCGGTGCTCCGGTTATGGTTGTTATCTCGCCACGTCGTCCATTTGAGCAAAAATAAAAAGAAACAAGGTGAGAAAGAAAGGACAACAAAGTATTAAGCTGAAATCATGAAAACAAGCTGAGTCCAAATGTAACTGCGCCACGGACCGCGACACATAGCTGTATCATCCAGTGCCTCCAACCATCTGACAAGAGGGTCTCCTGGACCCCAAAGTGGATGTCTCACAAATCCTACGAGGCCAAATTCACTCATCAAGATTTTAATACCTTTTGCCATGTGAATCTATGCCACTTATTATGGCAGAAGCTTGTACTCGCCAGAATCGGTGGATGATCAGAGCACAGCTAAATGAGCCGATGTCAGAGCTGTCCTCCGGGATAGTTAAAAGTCTCCTATGTGCTTTTCAAAGTCACCCAAACTGCCAACTTCGATGTTGAGATCCCCAGTAATGAACATCACGTCCGTTTAGAGCCGCTTTGAAGCTGCGGAGACAAATCCCGATGAAGTTCAGCCTTGGCCTCAGATGAACTAAAGTAACAGAAACGACGAACAAGCATCGATGCCTCAGACTGTTACTGTTGACATGCTCGGAACCATCCAACCGAACTGCACACGAAAGACTGCTAACCGGAATCCAATCTAGCAGTGCTCGCGCAGCTCTCATACTCAAGGCGATCCCGACGCTAGTCTCACCAAGAGAGCTGAACATTCGATCACCGTACAAACGAAGGGTGAGACGAGAAACAGATGTTGAATCCGGAATGCAAAGAGTGGTCACAGAAGTGGGGTCTTTATGCGTGCTTCGGAGACAGCACAAATCTATTTCAAAGGCTTCAAGAGTTCTAGCGAGAGCAGCCTGTTACAGTACCTGATGCAGTGTGCGGAAGTTGAATTCAGCCTAGATAATTGAACATGTAGGATTAAGAAGTGGGCTTGAGTTATATCTGGCTTCTGAATTAACGCTTACTTCAGAACCGCAATAACCCGTGGCGTGTTACAGTGAACTTGAGTTAAAGGAGAGAAGAGAAGTTGGTAAGGCCTTTTATAGGAAGAATGCTGAAGATTTCTGGGCAAATCATACTTCGCCACTGCCACACCATAGTAGGGGTTTTTCTTTGGGAACCCTAACTGGACATTTTGACTCAAGAGGCCCATGACCCATGAGGCAGTGGGGCTTTGACCCAGCACGAGAACATGACCGAAGAACCCGTGAAGGAGCATCATCTGATAAGCCACGTAAGACCTGATTTTTGCACGCATTCTGTCTTATTTTCATCTGTGCTTTGTTATCGACCCGCTTTTGGGATTCAGTTCTTGGTCCCACTCACCCAATTGAGCAAGCGGAACATGGATTGGGACAGAATCCTTTGGGCTAGGGGCTGCCCAGCTTTGTCGGGCGATAGATGTTCAATGAAGGGAGAGAGTAAACCCATGTATTCTACTCCCAAGTCCATCTGACGAAGGTGTTTTGACCGACAAAGTGCCTCTCTCCGTGTGCATTTGGTGAAGTATCTTTTCAGAAGTACAATGACTCTAACCACTTGTTACCCACCAGCTGACTCGGAGAAACTGAGCTCAGCCTGGTCTCTACCCAATGAGCTGTCACATACATGACTGAACCTCCTGCTTAGCTTTTTGGTTATGGAGGCACACAAGCTATCACCAGACGTAAAGGTGCAGTCTCATCGTGATGAGTAAACTACTACTCGACTACCCCGCATTCGTAGATACTGCTATGATCCATAAACAATTCAGAGCTGTCCCGACTGACTTCGAATGGAACGTTCGGGACTAACGTGTCCGAAAGTTTCAGTAATCTAGCCTACTGACTTGAAATTTTTCCAAGGTAAATCGAAACTGTGAACGCACGTTTGACGGAAGATCTTTTAGAACACGGAAAATATTTGAGTTGGCTTAAAGCCTTTTTATTTCAATTTTTCTGGAAGTACAAAATTCAGTTGCATTAATATGATCACTCACTTTTTACTGAAGACGGACTGTTTGTATCAGCGAAGTAAATGGTCATCCGCGAATGACTTTCACCATGAAGTCTCGCTGAACTAATGCAGTCACCCCTCCAAACATTAAACCATAGAAGCGTTATGGGCAGCCGCATGCATAATTTGTTTTCATTATAGCACCAGTTTATTCTTGTGTAACGACAAGAATCTAATCAACTACTCATTTCCTGCACACAATCACTCAGGTCCCACAAAAACAGTCCGACCACTTTTCGTGACTCTATAAACAGCCTATTCGGTGAGTACAAGCAGAGGGACAAAACCTGCTATACCTAGTTATGGGATTCTGTGCAGACACGTTTAATTTGGTGGCTTCCGAAGAGCACGCAGCACGGAAGTGTATCCACCTACATGGTGCCCTCATTGCTGTCTGGTTGAGAGATGGAACATGTCAGCAATTGTTATATCAAAGATGACCGGTGAAGACAGATCATTCTGATCTTATCTTACCTAAGAACAAAATCTTCCAGTCATCTTGTTTACTGGTCATCCGGGTGATTTTGACGCTGAAGTTTAACATACGAACTCACCGTGTTAAACAGCCGGAGTGGAGACAATGTAGAGGGGAAATAGTGTAGCAGGGAGGGAGGCCACTGTGTGAATCACTGTCCGTCTGAACCGAAAGAGACAGAGAGATCGCGAAAAATATCTACAGAGATCAGAGTTTTACAAACTTACCCTTTTGGTTTCTTCGGTATTTTACTTAAGTTCTAAGACGAGACAAGTCATGGCACAGCGAGTATTGTCTATCTTTAGTGGAAAACTATTACCTGCATCACACGGAACTACTCCTGCCTTTTGTGATCAGCGCAGTTTGACATGCTTTACCGTATGATGTCTTGAAAATAGATCCAGCGAGAGGAGTTTGAAAGAGACTGATTCACGGACATGATTTCGCACCCATACCTGAGGGTAGTTGTACTGGAATGAATAGTTTTCATTGCTTTAAAGGTCCACTGTAAATCCATGGAAAATCGACAGTCACGAGTGACGAACCAGCAACAATGTGAAATATGAGATCCACTGTTTATAGGTGTGCTTATACTATCGTAATGGTAATTTTGTATAATACCTCCAGACGTTGCCTTGAACCTAAATCACATCTTATTCAGACAGTTCTCCGTCCAGGTCACTGACTTGCCCAAGAAATGGATCTGGTGCTTCGTTTCTGGTACAAACTTAGATCTCGTGACAAACTTGGAAGGGAGTCTTACAATTGTGTCCATCGTATTTGCGAATCAGATCATCGCTGACTGTGTCACATCCGACCTCCTTCATAGGCAAACCCGACCACTGGTTCGTCCCTGTTTTTAATTTCTTCTGTCCAATTAAGCACTGTACAGAAATTCTGTAGTTCCGTTCATTGCTCCTATCTTAACCAGAAGTGGTGAAATTCAATCCTAATTATCAACTCTTTCTGACTTGTAGATTTTCTCTTCTATTCGACGACCTAGAAGCGGCACACAACCGTTCTGAAACCAGTGTAACACTGTTCGTGTTAAAATGAAGGTGCAAGCCACCATAGTTTCCTAATCCTATAGAACATACCACATCATTTATGTCAAAGGAAATTTGAATAGTGAGGAAAATATGCGCGTGTGATTGATTGATTTTCCTCCCGTGCATGAGACAAAGTGAACGTATTGTTTACCTAAAGGAATCGGTATTCAGACCATGGGATCCGAAAAGGTTTGTTAGTTCTGTATACCTACACACACTAACGGATATCTTTAACGTGACATGAATACTACCCCACATTAGGCTTAGATTCCATTCGAAAAACAATCTGTACAGACAAAAAGACGGGTGAAATATCTATTCATACGTTTGTATGAAAGAGTGAGGCGGCAGATCTTAGAAGCAATGATGCATTTTGTTTGTTTGGACACGTGGCTTTTCCAGACAAACGTGAACTGTGGTTGACACAAGATAATCAGTGTGCACTGCGTGTGGGCTATTTTACTTGGAAAGGTTAGGCAGGGATCAGTGTACACACACACACACACACACACACACACACACACACACACAAACGCACTGAAGTTTGCACATCAAGACAAGTCTCCGCGTGAAGTATGAAGGCGATTAAAGGTGGCTCAAGCTGGATGAAACGAAAGTAGGAATGCATGGTTGTGATCCGCACTTGAATCAAACTAGATATCGTCTTTCATGTACCATCCAGTGGGGCCCCAGACAACGCAATCTGAATTGATGGGTTTGTCAAGTAGTTAAACTAAGAGCTTTTCACAGGGTCCATTCTTAAGATCGAACATTGGGTCGGATAAATTGCAATTAAAATTTGCTTGCTGTATTCCACAAATCAAAGTTTTGCTTGGCGTTTCAAAACGGTAAGCATATCTCACACGGCATTGGTTCAGTTTTCACTTATTGAGTCAACCTGCAGAGCTACGCGAAAGCCCTCTAATTACGTGCCTAACTGCGTATACCTGTACACCGTGTGCACCGTACATATAGTGCACGAAATATTTTTAGAAAAGCCCCATTTTTCTGCGATTTCTTGCAAAAGCTCATACGTGAGATTGTGAAATTTGATGTACACATACCTTGTCCCTTCACTATATCCAGATCAAATACAGATTTGAAATTTAACTTAGGAGAATCGATTTTATCCAGAATAACATGCCTGAAGGGTGTGAAACGCCGCTAGGGCAACCCCATGAATACTATCGAAAATGTGCACGCTATAGGTCGCTTAATAGGCCGAACGAGTCACCCATATATACCGGTGGTCTTTAGCGATGCTCCGTGATACGTCATTTAACAAAGTCCGTACCATGAGTGGCTTGAGAACGAAGCTGACCCAGTTCTTTAAATGAAACTGAAAGGTTTGAAGTTTCATTTACAAAACCGAAAGACTTCAGCACGGACGACTGCTATTTGAGTCACAGTGGGGAAAATATTTGCTACAAAGATTTAGAAATAAGTTTTAACAAGATTACCAAAAGGATTCACAGATAATGGAAAGGTATTTGGGCTTTTCATATATTCAAGCAGTTATACATTTAAGTAGAGATGTGGAACCTGAAGAAAAATCTCGATAAAGACCAAGAGGCAAGTTCTACTCACTGCATCTAACCGAATGGCAAGTGCATCAAAGTTGAAGAGGTCCATACCATTGGAGTTTTGAGTTCGCTGTGTACAAGTGCTACAAACAGTAACATATCTGCGGTAAATAAACATTAGAGCTGTACTCATGAGTGACTGAAAACCATGTTTTAAGTCCAGTCGAATGGATTGAATATCACATCAGTTGTATAACTTGATGGAATAACGTGATATTTAATGTTGAAGAAAGTTTAACTCGGACGGCCCCGATGGATTAGCTTACTACTGAAGTGATATACGGAGAAGCGAGTTTTTCTTCGGCCGCCGAGTCTTCGGTGGGGGCTCTGTACTTTTCTGGGGTGCTGATTTTGTGGAAGGTTTATCAAAGGTGGCAGTTCTTAAAGGAAAGCGGACAACTGACTCATACATCAGAACAAGGAATGACTTCATACTCCCTGCGAATTCGAAAGATCGGAGGGGTTCCGTGATTTCCCAGCAAGACAACGCGGCCATATATAAAGCTAACGTCAGTAAAACACGGTTACCGTATTTAGACATGAGACTCATCGACTGGCCCATTCACAGTCCCGACTTGAACGCCGGTGAAAATGTTGGGGATGTACGGGCAATGCATGTCTACGAAAACAGAAGAGTCTTCAGTGCCATTCAAGAAATGAGATTCAGTTTCCTCATCCAATTGCGAAAAAATTGATATAGAATCAATCGGAAATATTATTTTACCCCTGATTAATGACTTTCTGTTCTAAGCAATAAAGGTCTTTGCATTTGATCATCAAGTGGTTCGTTTATTCGCTTGGTTGGGGTTGCGCTAGCAGCATTTCGCACCATTCAAGCAGGTTATTCTGGATAAAATCGATTCTCCTAAGTTAAATTTCAAATCTGTATTGATCTGGATAAAGTGAAGGGACAAGGCATGTGTACATCAAATTTCACAATTTCATGTATGAGCTTTTGCGAGAAATCGCAGAAAAATGGGGCTTTTCCAAAAGCATTTCGTGTATTTTATTATTGAACAGGACACTAAGATATGGCATAGTATAGTACAGTATATTGCAGCACAGCACAGCATATTGTAGTGCTGCATATCATAGTATAGTATAGTGCGTTGTGAAAAACTTTTGCTAAACTGAATCGAAATATTCCTGACCTAATAAACGTTTTTATTCTTTTCGAAAAGTGTTACTTGAAAATAAGATGAAGTGAATACCATTTGTCGATCCAGTTCTCTGATCCCGATCCATGTGAAGTGGTGTAGACATGTAAACTTCAAAAGATCTTGTGAATCTGTTACCAAAATTGTGATGTGTTCGTGCATTCAAGAACGGGTTTTGAGGACACGAACTGACCATCAGAGTAAATCGTTACGCACCCATCTTTGATTAGTTCATCTTACCATTGACTTCATCGATTCAGGAAACGTGACTGCAGTTCGGAAAATCGTTGTGCAATGCGTCCATATTTCAAGATGAAAATGATTGACAATCTGCATTGTTACCTTTGTGGAGAGAGAAAAAAAAGGTTCCATATGGTTATCAATATTATCAAAAATTAACCGAGCTGAACATAGGCCGGATTCACAATGTCAGTGTTTTCTAGTTAATCTAGTTCATTTGGAAATTACCGAAATCTACTAGGAACCAATGGGAACTAAGATGTCCTATTTTCGAATAAAGTGGCACGACAAGTTCTAAATAAGTGGATGGTGAGAGAAGAGTAATTAAAACAGACACTCATGAAGGATTTCTCAGTTACTGCATGTCAGTTACAATTTTTGCTTCCGGAGGATTCACTTCATTGCACATGCTGCCAAATGTAACTAGAACTCGAGAGTTGTATCCAAAATCCAC
Source organism: Fasciola hepatica (assembly GCA_948099385.1). Classification (NCBI taxonomy): domain Eukaryota; kingdom Metazoa; phylum Platyhelminthes; class Trematoda; order Plagiorchiida; family Fasciolidae; genus Fasciola; species Fasciola hepatica. The sequence continues at coordinate 2,381,635 of CANUEZ040000011.1, forward strand.
TTTGAGTCGCTGGATTATTTGCATCAAACTGTACACAGTTTGTGAATCAAGTCACAATTTTTGGACCATTTTGGGTGCACACATAGTGAGAAATGAATCCTTTCAAACGGTGTTTAGGCCCAATACCAACCAATTAGAAGGCTTGCTCGCTCGCGCCAGTCGGACCAATAAGTTTTGTACAACTGTTGCGTACAGTGATCAACGTTCTACGTACATATTGCGTTTTACGCTAATAAAACGAGATTGTTCGCAAATAAGGAAGCTTACTTGCTCGTCATAGTGGGACAGTTTTCCGGTCACCGTTTAAAAGCTCAAGAAACATCATGCAGGTGTTTTGTCTCCAAAAGGATTTGCCAACAATCCACGTCTATCAAATCCTAGTCAAAAGTGAAACTCTGCACCGGAGGTTTACGAACCCAATGCTTCAGCAGTGGGCTGTCCCATCTGACCCTTCCCCCCAAAATGGACTACTTCACGTTCGGCAAAGAACTGGGATAGTTTTTCGATAGTGGTATCATCTACGTCTATTAGGATGAAGAAAGAGGGGGTCTCACCTGTACCATTTGTAATACCGTGGACCGTTTCGAACTCAAATTGAAGTCATATGTATATATGCGGACGAAAAAACGGATTTACACGGTCTCCGTACATTTTAATTGATGAGTAGCTAATAGTGCTGAGTGACAGAGTATATATTTTTATGTCATCCTGGGCTCGAGTCCCAGTGGGAGTCGCGTGAATGTGAACTGCAGGTTATGATTCCTAACAAAGACGAAACAACTCTACAGTGATTCTATGACAATCAATTGTAAACTGAGCCTTAATGACGAAAGGTGAATCACATTCCAAAATTCATTATAAACTGTTACACACCAACGTTATCATGATGCCGTGTAAGTTTTACGGAAACTTTACCGGATAGGTTTACCAAAACGGAAGCCAATCGCCCTCTTTTCCATCCATTCTGTATGTAATGGCTTTAAACCTACGTGCTACCGAACTACGTGTCCCTCATCCCGTTTTTCCGCATTTTACCAACACCCGGAAGACAATCCAACCTTGTCTAAACCTGTATTCGTCAAGTTGCTATGCTCACCGTTTTAGTCTACTGGGAGACCTGTCGAAGTGATCGTAGGTTGTGTACTGATTCACTGAGTCGAACAGCCAAAGAGTGGGAACGAATTAACACAAGCAGTTGGACTGAGCCTAGACAGCCAAAACACTTCGAATTTGACCAGTTCTCAGGGTTGAGCTTTTTTCGGCGACTAGTGTGTGTGTGTGTGAATGGGGAGAAGGGTGGTCAAATTTCACTGAGGTCATGTGGGAGATGGATTAACTGCGGTCTCCGGGTTCCCGAGTCGTTTACTCAGTGGCATTAAACCAGGCTAGCATTTGTTCCGTTCAAACTGTTCGGATGACTTTCGCATATCAACTACAGTTGAGTAGCTACTTGAAACCGAGAGGGTGATTAGCACCGGGGGGTTAGTAGCCAAACATTTTGGCTTGTGTTGAAATCGTGGATTGAAAACAAACTCCAAGTTCTGGGAATGCTAACAATCTGGATCATATAATTTCCTCCATCAATACTGGATCGACAATTGCTGCAGTCGAAGTGAATTCCGTTAATTGTTCGATAACTGGTACTCAAAGTCATCCTCGTCGTAGTTAGTATTGCATTGGGATTTAGCTCTTCATTCCTTTTTTCAAGGAAAAACGAGTTGTATGGGTAACTTGCTGGTTGACTGTGGCGCAGTGGTACCATACACGCCTTCCAGAGAAAAAGGCCCGGGCTCAGACCCAGAGTGCGATGGAGGGTATGCACCACTGATTCGCTCTAAGAAGGGTGAAACTCGAGTCGGGTGATTCCGAGTATAGGCTTGGTCGAATGACCTGAGGTTTGCACGGGAAAGGTGGAGTCCAAAGGACAGTCAGCCCATAAAGTATCATTAAACCAACACTCTGTTATCAAGTAGCCGCTTGGTGTATACATGGGTAGTTGTCGAAAACAGGCTGAAAAGTCTGCATATTTTATGTTTCTTCGACGCTATTTCATGACTAAGAAAGTTAGGTAATTCTGGTATAACCGCGGCTGTGGGGATCGCTGTCTCTTCTCACACAAATACAAAACCAGCATGTGCAACAGCCAGAAGAAGTGGTCCATGGGTGAGTCTGTGGACGGAGGGCAACACTTGGAGTTGATATCTTCGACAAACCATATAGTCCATATTTCCCCCAGGCTTACACGGCAGAAGTCCCATCTTTTGCATCCTTCAGACAAAACTTCGTACAAGAAGTGATGGGATATAGGCTATGGGCAAATTTTGCACCACAGAAAGGGTGGCCAATGTCAGACACTTTCAGTTCGTAGTCAACGATATCAAAAAACAGAGTAATTACGAGACACACTTAGTATCTAGATATGATGCGGACAACCGTGAAATCGGATCAGTAGGTGACCTTAGGTCACGAGGAACGGATCGAGAATTTGAGAACGTAGTATTTGGTTAGGTTCAAGGAGATCCTTTTCGGAGAAACAGATTTCTATCAATGATTTTCGATCTATTATTTCGCAGTTCAACTGACAAGTCGTGTCTCACCGAAAGAACTGACACTCTCCGTCTGTTATGAGACGCCCCTTAAAAAGGTCTACATAAAACACACAATATCGCTTGGTCTTCTGTAGCTAGCAGTCTGTAACTCCATTATTGCAACACCGAATATGATAAAACGAATTAAGTTGCTCATGGTGCACTTAAAATATCCTAGATCCCTTTTTTGGTGGAAATGTGCAAAGTACTACTTAAGTGCTTGTTAATAGGCAAACTACATACGCGTGTAAAAACTATCGTAGGAGAATAGTTTAGTTTTGTACTTCAATGAACAACCTACTGATGGATACGTATAACTTCATAGCTTGATTTTACTTGCCATGCGTTGTCATCATATGAAGACGATGTCGCATTTCTAGAGGCAGGGACCAACGACTTCGTCTTCGCTAATTTCTCCAGAAGACACTTCAAATACACGATTGGTACGTTGCTCCCAACTTCAGGATTTGAGTGAAAATTTCACTGCTTCTTATTTACCGTCCATATATACTACTGTGTGGAAAGTTATCGGTTTTATGCTTCAGCGTAAAACTTATTCGTCGATCCAGATTCCAAAGTGACATGTTTGTAAATATCAACGTAAACTTGGCGTGATCAAATCAGTTGCACATTCAGTTAAACTTTCACTTTGGCCGCATCATGCAAAAAGAATATCTGAGAAAATATACCATTAAGCATACGCCATCTAACTACTGGCTACGTATAACCTACTTCACACATTAGATCGCTCATTTGCTTGTTGTGTAGCTCAGAGTAAGTGGATAATCAGCAACACGGAAAGACAAATGGTTGCAAACACCTGGTCGGGAAGAAGCACGGGACCAATCAGCCATGAACACGGGTACGGCAATACTCAAGAAGGCAACGCAAGTTGCAAAGTGTACAAGCCTACTCGAATCATGTGAAAATGTAAGTACTTTCTCAGAAATGTGTGCTTTCATCCAATCCACTACTTATTTTCCAAGTTTCAGTATTTATTCCGTCCTATTTATCTGCTTTTCGATAGGCATTGAACCGAATTCCACAACCTTCTTAATCCGATATCGTGAGGAGGCAATGAATGAACACCGTCTGATTCCTGTCCCAATTCGGAGTTCATTGTCTTGTTCTGTCAGAATGGTCATTGTTCCATCTCCTTGTTGCATCAGAAGTAGATTCATAAATGAGAACAACAAAAGTAGGACTATTAATAATGTTATTACCACTATTATTACCATTAGCTGTAGCAGCAACAGTAGTAGTTACAGTAGCAGCAGTACTAGTAGTAATGTTAGTAGTAGTGGTAATATTAGTAGTAGCGATAGAAGTAAAAACAGTAGTATAAGTAGTAATGATATAGTAATAGTAGTAGTAGTATTAGTAGTAGTGGTAGTAGTACAGTATTTCCCGCACTTTAAGATCCTTGCGCCATAGTTCGAAGGCCATCCCTCACCAGTGAAAGGTGTTCTACACAGAAATATAGTTTACACCATTTATTTTTCAAAAGAATCATATCCGTAAATCTAAAAAATATTTGAATGATTATGTGAATGTGAAATTTTGCCTATGGTAGGAAGCACATGCAGTTGTTGTGACATCGTAAATGGATTTGAAGAGAAATGTTTTGTAATGAAAAACCTGTGCATTCTGGCACACTGTCATTCGTGTATTCTCGTGAGCTTTTCTCTCCTCTTTTCCAATAAACTTTTACCGAAATTTTCGAAACATTTAAAGCCTCCTTGGTGGGTTTGATAACGGACAATACAGAAGAAGAAAGCGGAAAGGACGTCAATTGGTCAGAAGAACTTCAGATGCCCCTTGATATATAGGAGCTTTGTCACAAGTAAAAACTACCTCAATACTGGGCTGTTCAGTGTTCACTTTAGGGGGCATGTTTCCAAGAGCCATTTGGAAATTTAGTTGTTCATTTTTACGCGACACACATAGTGTAGTTAGCCAAGGGTCTGCGTGCACGTAATGATATTCAGGTTCACTCCTTTGTTTGACGGCAAGGTTTTGATTCGTGGTTTTCCTCTAACAGACCGTTTGATCGATCCAGAGCACCAAACGTTGTATTTGGTTCTATTGACAAGAAGTCGCAACAAAGAACTACCTCGCGCTTGTGATTATTCTGCATATTGGGCGTGCTTTATCATGCCATTAATTCTGTTGCGTTCAACGGGTTCGATTTTAATATTTTTTCGTGCTGTAGCAAGGATTATCACGGGGTATTTTGATGAGGGTACGCTAATGGTCAACCCGAAACTTTCGGACTAAAATATTGTTTTAATCCAAACCAGAGTTATCGAAGGATTCTGGTCCACAACGTAGTCTAGCTCAGCAATATCATCCAAAACTTTCCTTTTCTTGAGGCCTCGTTTAAACTAATTTTTTCGAACTCTTTTTGCCATACTTCTGAGTGTTTTAATGTTTATTGCGAGATTAGGGTATTTCAGTTTCAGATCGTCACCTTTTTCTGCACACTGTACCGTGTCCCTGGGTTCTTCATTATGAACACTTTTTCTGCTTACAGGATTTTCGTTTTCTGGGTTCAACTCGATCATTCCCATCAGCTCTGTCACTTCCTCAGTGGATTACTTCGTTCTGCCTTGTTCGTTTTACGAATGACACGGTTGCTGATTCTGGTATCACTATGTTAAGTTGAAACTGACCGCACTAACAATAGCCAACGAAAACCAATGATTAGTTGTCACACCCTCGCGCACCATTTAGTATGGTGCTTACATCGCGTTATCTAGATGAGCCCTTTGTGCACATCAAAACCCATTTGACTACTTCCCAATCCGAGTGGGTAAACACTCTTGTCGTACACTAAGAAGTAATAGCTAGCAACTGAATGTTTCTGGACTTGCGTGCCGTACCTTCAGTTTTAAAGTTTCGTTAGGCATTGAGGTGCCATCATGTTTTTGTTGGCCCAAAAATCCTGTTAGCACCACTTTCTGGAATTCAGATCTCCGCGAAAACATATGCTTAGGGGTGCGATTCAAAATATCCAATATTCCATGGTTTACGCAAGGTGTGGGACAGCCAGTCCAAGAGTTGCTGATGAGTGGGTCTTAAATTGTGGCACAAGGGCCTTACATTGCAGAAAATACTGTGGCATTAGTAGTGGTAGTAGTAGTAGCAGTATTTGCAGAGGTAGCAATAGAAATAATAATTATAATAATCATACTGGCAGAAATATTATATTTGCTGACGAAATAATAATAGTGGTTGCCCTTATCAGACACTACGTTACCACACAGAAACCAGATTACAATTGATAAACTGGATTCATACTGTAAAGTCGTAGTTCCAATAAATGAAAGAAATGCTATCGTCAGCTTCAAAAGATGGGTGATTTGAGGAATCGTGTCCACCGGGAAAATAATAGAGGAGTCTACGAAAGAGGTGCCAATATCACAGTCCGTTGTTCATACAAACAAGAAAGCATATTGCGAGCGACAAACTTGAGCAAAATGTCGGAACTTAACTCAGCTCCGATATTCAACATCCATAACGAAGCATTTTATGAAACCAACAAGAAGGGCCGTATTTCCGCAGAGATTGCTCTGATTGTCAGGAGCTGCTTGCCTCGTAGTGTGCAATAGTAATTTCAGTCGGGAAATCTCATCTTCAGAAGGAAGAAGAAGAACTAATTAACATGATCCCTTGTTCAGGGTCAGTTTTGGTTGGTGCCATTTCACGAACACGTTAAAACGATAGCTTTTGCAAGTACTCCATTAGGGGACCGAAAGGTCATTCCTATCCCAGTCATCTCCGGAAACAAAGAAAAGTACGTCATTTTCACCAGTATTTTGTATTTCTCGAATTACTCAATTTTTCGAGATAAAATCAATTTCATTGACAAAAACACACTGAACACATAGCAGAACTGTCCAATATCGATTCAGACAAGATCAATAGGATTCAGCCAAAAAAATTATGATGTTCAAAAAGATAAACTGCGATGTGCACGAAAGTCGAACGAACCATTGTATCATAAAAAATTTAAAAAATGCAGTGAGATGCGAACCCGCAGATACAAAAATGTGGGTAGAATTTATTGACCTTAATTGACATATAAAAAAAACGCTATACAAAGCTATTCTGATAGATTTCTCAGGTAGAAGACGAAATTTCTCACTGCATTCTGTATACATCTCATGTTCATTGGACTTCGTTACGTGTTGCGAACTAATGGTATCCAATTCGTACAGGTGTGCACATCCTCAGCCTCGCGAGTGAGACAGCGGTTTTGTTACGCCACATCATGTCACATCGTGTCATCACTCTCTTATCTGATTAGATGATCTCATCTGTTATCAGTCACCATTTGTAGTACGTTTCCCAACTCATACACCACTAGTCAGTGGTGTGCAGTCTACACGTAATGGGTCCGGTAAGCAATCCGACTTTACTGGAATATACAGCTACTCTACTCGTGAGTAGTTATGTCAAAAATCACCATGTTGATTGTTTGCGAATGAGGGACTAAGAAATGGATACAATCCATCCAGCAGTTGCCAACCCGACAGACAGACAAACATTTTGGGATTCTTTTATTCATAGAACGAAAATGAAAAGTCAAACATCCCATTTTACATCATTCACGATCACCTGGTAAGTAACAGAGGGAAGTCCTTCTTCACTCACTCTAAAAGCCAAGATATCGAATGCCGAAATTATTCAATGATTGTAATTCTGCATTTCAGGTTGTTATTTGGTTCAATCTTTCCTTCAAGACCGTGCTTCCCCAAGGTTACCATATTCTTATTTTATTTTAAGGCACTGATTTGCTTCGCTTTGTTCCATCTCGTTCTAAACTAAGTTGTTTTGCACGTCGCCCCATTGTTGTTTGGACAGAAGTACTCACATTTTGGGATGCAACATTATTACACCAATCAAATCGGTAAGTGGATACAAGATAAAGTGACCAAACTCTACACAGAAGTTCACGAGAATTTCTATTCCAATTCTCACTTTTCTTGTGTTTGTACCCGTCATAGAGGGGAAAACAGAGGTGCTTTAGTTTATTCAAGAAGCATTGAGCTGAAAGTTTGACCCTAAGCTATAGAAGAACAGCGAACGTTTATTCGGCAAATATGGGATACAAGAGGTCTGCAAAAATCTTTCGCGCAATTGTTTCTCAGACTTTCGAATGAAATTCGTTTGGCTTTCTGAAACATTCGAATGCGATTGGAGAAGTATTCCTGATAATCACAAGTCAGTGATGAGTCGCTTCGAAATCGTTCAATATATGGTTACCAATAGCTCTTGAGTGTGATAGAGTAGCATGGATGTGACACGTATAGGTGAAGATTTGTCTTAATGGGAACAATCTAGTCCTGTTAATATGAAAGACTAGTCACTGGAAATTACTGATACAAGAGAGGATATGATTGAAAAAATGGGATGACAATTTTCTAAATGGCTTTGAATATTGACGGCTCAATTTTGGTGGTTCTAATGAGCGTCTTCATTCTTCATTATAGAGACAGGAGGAATTTCTTCAATGTAAGACTCATCACCACAATTCCGCGACATGCATTCAAGCTTGAGTGACTAGCCACCATCTCTTCCGAAAGACGTCTAACAGTTGGTTGAATACGAGCAGAACATTTCCATGAATCACAACAGTGGAGGTGCGGTGTGTCGCAGTCAATCTGATCACGGAGGTTAGCGTCCACGTGGTGGAGATTTTACTGCCCGTCATAGAGAGATCATCTTTGCCGGGGTGTTATGGTGACGTTTATTTTTGACCTAATGATCAAGCTTTGCGATCAAGAACTTATCGAAATTCCAGCTAGTTTATGTCCAGTATAGTTTAGTATTTTGAATTCCGTTCACGTACCGCACATAAGACCACATTGCTTTTCATTAACTTTCTAAATATGCGAAGTGAATGTACAAAATTACTTTTTTTTGACAGGAAAAAACAGCAGTAACAGCTTCGGAAATCGTTGTTAGTCTTCAGTATCCGTAGTTCATGCTTAAGAACGACGGGTAGACGAACGGTTCCCGATTACCTTTGCTCACATTTGATTACGATAAATAACTTTCAACTTTACGCAATTCAATCCAGCCAACATTGTGGACAATTTTGTGGAGCCATCAACCTGTGCTTTACAATCTAGGATAGTACTGGAGACTATTGATGAGTCACAGTTGTAAATCCTCAGTTGACTTTTATTGTAGGAGCATCCTCTGGCACTCATTATAGGCAAATTAAATTGTTGTGAACAAACTACTTGTATAACGCCGTGATATTTAACGCTGATTCTGTTTGTTTACGTCGAATAATTTGGCATTTAATGACCTCAGCGTACGACTTTTGTGAGTGTATCGCAAATTGTTCATCCAACCTGAGTCAAGTAAATTTATCTTGTTGTATCCGCTCTTCACATTACTGTAACAATTGCATCGAAAAATATTCGGTAGCTTGCTAGATATTCTTGCGGCAACTTCGGTAGTGTTTCATCCACTTGTATGCTTATCACCAAAGCTAGAAATGGCTGCCTATCCGATACAACAGTGGAGGTAAACATTTCATTAGTAAGATGTTAGAAATATATCCGATCGACAAGTGCGGCATGTCTTATTCGTAGTTCGGCTCAACCATTTAAAAGTTGTTTTCCGTCTTCGTAAATTATTTGGGTATGCAAGTCAACTTGGAGCAGCGATTAAATAATCCTTTTTCAGTCTGCTATTTTCATGAAACTTTTACTTACTATTCATCGTCAAATTAGTTCAGCCGAACGAATTATTCCTGGGACTAACGGAAATTTATTGATTCTAACACCAACTATGGTGTGACCATCGTATGAGCGCTGAGGCATACTTCTGCGTGACACGTGACCATCCACAGATTGAATCTGATCGATTGGCCCAAGGACTCACGATTTCAAACCCATGTTTTGGCGGGTTCGTACCTGGGGCTGATGAATGTGTTAAAGGCACTATCTTGATGGATCGAGGTGATTACCAGTGGATCGAGTTGATGACACTGTCATCATGAAATGGCCGGTTAAAGGACTGGAGGCGAGGCTAAAAGCGTCGTTTAGGCGACTATTCAAGTCACGCCATTCACATCAACATCATCATCACCATCGTCACTGTCCACAATCTGAGATGAGAGTTGTCCACTTGCGTTCGGTGCACTGTAGCTCAAAAGATGGTCACTGTATACAGTGTAATCGTTACGATACCGACAGTAGTTGGGGTGATATCCAGAGCACCACTCAATCCAGCCAGGTTATGGAAATGGCAGACAAACACTCACTGGAAGAAAGCGTGTACGGTGTAAAGCCCAAGAGCAAAATAGATAAAACACAAGCTCATACTGAAGTACACAGGACACCACATGATCTGGCGCGATCAGATGTGAGTGTGAGCACAGATTTCAGTCATCTGAATCGTTTTCAAGACGCATGTAGTCAAGCCGAATTTGAGGATTCTAAAACCTTTATGTATTTGGCGCAGTCAGCCCGAACAGTGTGTAGTCCTGTAACGAAGACGAATATGGTTAGCGTGGCCACAGAACCGGTGGTGTTTGATTCTGTTGAGACACAGTGGACAACGAGAAACTCTACTCCAAGGTCATTGTGCCAAAAATCGTTACCTTACCAAGATGGAACATCCAGACTATTCAACCGTTCCGTGTTTCTGGGTCATTACAGTAGTGACCCTTTCCTCTTTGACCACATGAAATTGAACAGAGGTCAATTAAACTCTTCCAAAGAATCTGTAAACAGCTTTTTTCATGCCGGAGATTCATGCAAATCCTGCTCAAGACAAGTTTTTTCCAATTTGGGGCTTCCTCGTCAGCCATCGCACCAGTGGAAATATCATGCTCCGTGGACATGTGGTCATTCTGTTCCTGTTAAGTTACCGGAAACAACTAGTGGTCGTCCTCATAGTGGCGGTCGAAGAGATAATCCAAGACCTACGCCAGAATCATTATATACATCCATTCCCCGTCCATATTGGCACTCATCCGCACATAATGGCGATTCTGATTCTTTGAACAAGAATCGTGAAATGGTTACTCTGTTTAATCGTCAACCTGTGGATAGCAATTCTCAGGTCACAGCAATTGGAATGGAATCTTTAACAAATTTTTGCAACAAGCGTAAAGAACTGAAAGAATGTGGAGATGAATATCTTCCCCCTGTCGACGTATCATTGGTTGCTTCAGGTGTTAGCAATTTCAATCCCGTCACCAATGTGACACCTGTGGACACAAATACTTGCACGACCACAAGCACAGCTGCGAATAATGCTATGGGAAACTTGAGTGAGATAATGAATCTATCTTCGAAGGTCGATCAACCATTTCCTGAATTAAAGTATCCACCCATATGCAGTGTTGCAGTAGGTGACGATACACCTCCGTTTGACCATGGAAGATTATCTTCTGGATCACGAGCTCGCATATTTGCTTTGCCCGATGCGGATCAACCAACTCAGTCCACACGAATTTTAGGAGTGTCTATTCGCCGTGTTCGAGATGCTCAGGATGTCAAAATCGACACTCTTCGTGATCGGAAGTTAAACGGCCCACTTTACAAACCGTGTGGAAAGAGCTCTCGTAAGCCGGTGTTGATAAGGACAAAAAGTGCTTCCAGCAAAGAATCTCGCTCGTGGCGTAGCCAACAGTTTGGCTCTGGCAGAAAATCAGCTGGTCCCCGTACACGTCGATCGGATGATACCCATCATAACGGGTTTTCAAACTCCCTTGAAGCAAACTCTAGGGCGGAAAAATCAGAGGGATCACAAAGACGAAGTCTTGCAGTTCCTGGTTCTACCTCAGATGATGGAGACCAAGGTAAACGTAAGTACTCTATCCTAAACTTATTAGTTCCACTGAATCATGGAAGAATTGATCGGAAGAGAGGTAAGGCAGGTGACCCTGTGATAAAATTTGTAAAACTAACTTGCATACAACTACCCGTGGAAGGTAATTCCAGCCTACTTGGTCAGATCAATAAGGCACAGCTATTCGTTCGTAAGAGACAAAAAACAGTTGGGGCATAACCTTGATTTCACCCTTATATTTCCATTCGTTCTTTGTCAGTCTTGTGCTTTTATTTGTAACGGTAATCTTGTATCACACTCGTGATGGTCCTGTTGGGATTCCTAGTTTTGGCCTACGGGGTCCGCCTATCGGATGTTCGGAGACCAAGTGCTGATATATTTCATCCTTCACATTATGATCCCTCATTCCTGACCTTATTTATTTCATTCATTTCACCACATGTCTGAATGAACTGAGCGGAGTAGTTTGCACTTAATCATTGTGGACAGTGAGACAGGCGTCTAACTTGATACTTTAAACACCGTGCAACCAACCCCTCGATAGAACATGACAAATTAATGACCATCTGCTGCAAGCTTGGGGAAAATGCAAAATTAAAACTGACATCATCTTGACTAGACTAACCATATAAATAATTTAAATCCCGTTGGTTATATACATAGTTATGTAATTTTACACCAGGAAGAAATTAAACATAATGACGGTGGTACAATGTGGGAAAGGTTGGAGAGAGTGCAGCACAACAAGGGGATGCAAGTGGTTAGCAAAAAGGACGTGTTATTTATTTTGTTCATTGTCGTACGCATTTTAATATTTTCGTACACTTGTTTTTAATGACTTCCTGTGTATACGGGGCACGGGGCTTCGACGGACAGGCAGTACACGTCATTTGCGCCAATGGCTTCTGTTCTAAACTGTATCACTTAACAGGGTGTATTCTTAGGCATGTGGAAAGTCACTGACACCATACCAGATACCGTCAAGAGCGTTCTAGAAAAACCACACTGCTCCAGGCAAGCACGTTTGAGCCTTTCGAAGATGGCCAACATATTATCTCGAATACTGGTATGTGCTGTCGCTTTTGGTCTTGTCCCTTTTGTCGCAAAAGTTCTGTTTCGTTTCATCATCTCACTTGTTTATGAAGACACTGGGTCAAACAGTAATGGTCACTAGGCTGCAGTGATTGGAATACGTGTTGCGTAGGTTCCCGAACTGACTATCGATGGCGGTTTGAGGGCAGAGAGAAATGGTCGGTCCATGCAATAGAAAGAAGGTATAAAAACCCTTACCAGTGAACCTAGCCGTATAGGTAGTGCTGAACTCTTTGGTTAGAGTTCGTAACATCCACCCACTGGGTGATTTGATACGTTAGGTGATATGGTAATGGGTAGATAAAACTTGTTCTCACATTCCACTTTTTCTTCATTAGCTGAATGCCGTCGTTTTCAGTTCTCGCCTTACAACTTCCGACTAGTCGTCTTGTATAGACATCTACGAACCTACCCTTTTTACCAAACTTCCCTTGCCAGGTTACCAAGTGTATACATTTGCAAATAATCACCTTGGTGGTTACTCTGTGACGATATCTACAAAGCATATACTTCTGACAGATCCTGAGTTTAATCGATTTTTGAACTTGCACTGCAGTAGAGGATTTAGAATCACAACTTGAAGTGCTAAGTGAGAAATGGTCACGTATATTTTTAAGGTTGAAGGGTCACAAACTAATCACCAACCTGAAATTCCACTCTTCCACAGGCACTGAAAACGGCCCGTGATTCTTAATGATCTCCCTCTCATTGTGACCAGCCAATGATCTGCACTGATCTTCTTTATAGAGTAAACTGTACCATGCATTTCTGGATTGAAATCGACACCAACCGTCAATTTTCTTCCCTTATTGCTCCGTTTCATCACAGCAAACCTAGACCGTATTTGCTTTGAAATTCGTCACTCAATGCCTCCTCTCCATTTTACTGCGCCTTTCCTCAGAACCTTTGGCCTGTTTTCTAGCAAAAGATTTCTCAGCGTTTTTCCATGGGCTTATCGCGATTACACGTGCCTTTTCAATCAAATTCAGCAAATCGCTCAACAAATGAAAACATTCAAACGCTTGGGGGAATTCCGTGTAGAAGATTCATGCAAATACCACACACATTCCCTTTACATTCTTATTATCCATCCCAGCCATATTTTAAGCTTGTTTGTTCGGGAATTAATTTTACGGAACTTCTGTTTGTCCCCACCCGTCATTGAGCTTGAAGCTAACTGACTCAGAGAGGACACGGTAAATCTGTAGAAAAGCAGAGAAATTTTATACTAGCAAACTATCGCCTCAATTCAAATCGACGCAAAAATAACAGGAGAATCCCATCAGCTTATTCATTACCTCGAAGTAGTGGTAAAACTTTTTCCACTTAAACGCTAACCTCTGTGATCAGATTGACTGCGACATACCGCACCTCCACTGTTGTGATTCATGGAAATGTTCTGCTCGTATTCAACCAACTGTTAGACGTCTTTCGGAAGAGATGGTGGCTAGTCACTCAAGCTTGAATGCATGTCGCGGAATTGTGGTGATGAGTCTTACATTGAAGAAATTCCTCCTGTCTCTATAATGAAGAATGAAGACGCTCATTAGAACCACCAAAATTGAGCCGTCAATATTCAAAGCCATTTAGAAAATTGTCATCCCATTTTTTCAATCATATCCTCTCTTGTATCAGTAATTTCCAGTGACTAGTCTTTCATATTAACAGGACTAGATTGTTCCCATTAAGACAAATCTTCACCTATACGTGTCACATCCATGCTACTCTATCACACTCAAGAGCTATTGGTAACCATATATTGAACGATTTCGAAGCGACTCATCACTGACTTGTGATTATCAGGAATACTTCTCCAATCGCATTCGAATGTTTCAGAAAGCCAAACGAATTTCATTCGAAAGTCTGAGAAACAATTGCGCGAAAGATTTTTGCAGACCTCTTGTATCCCATATTTGCCGAATAAACGTTCGCTGTTCTTCTATAGCTTAGGGTCAAACTTTCAGCTCAATGCTTCTTGAATAAACTAAAGCACCTCTGTTTTCCCCTCTATGACCAGTAAAAACACAAGAAAAGTGAGAATTGGAATAGAAATTCTCGTGAACTTCTGTGTAGAGTTTGGTCACTTTATCTTGTATCCACTTACCGATTTGATTGGTGTAATAATGTTGCATCCCAAAATGTGAGTACTTCTGTCCAAACAACAATGGGGCGACGTGCAAAACAACTTAGTTTAGAACGAGATGGAACAAATCGAAGCAAATCAGTGCCTTAAAATAAAATAAGAATGTGGTAACTTTGAGGAAGCACGGTCTTGAAGGAAAGATTGAACCAAATAACAACCTGAAATGCAGAATTACAATCACTGAATAATTTCGGCATTCGATATCTTGGCTTTTAGAGTGAGTGAAGAGGGACTTCCCTCTGTTACTTACCAGGTGATCGTGAATGATGTAAAATGGGATGTTTGACTTTTCATTTTCGTTCTATGAATAAAAGAATCCCAAAATGTTTGTCTGTCTGTCGGGTTGGCAACTGCTGGATGGATTGTATCCATTTCTTAGTCCCTCATTCGCAAACAATCAACATGGTGATTTTTGACATAGCTACTCACGAGTAGAGTAGCTGCATTTTCCAGTAAAGTCGGATTGCTTACTAGACCCATTACGTGTAGACTGCACACCACTGACTAGTGGTGTATGCGTTGGGAAACGTACTACAAATGGTGACTGATAACAGATGAGATCATCTAATCAGATAAGAGAGTGATGACACGATGTGACATGATGTGGCGTAACAAAACCGCTGTCTCACTCGCGAGGCTGAGGATGCCTGCACCTTACGAATCGAATATAATTTTTTGACAACACATGACGAAGTTCAGTAAACATGACAGTTACACAAAAGGCTACGAAAAATTTGATATTTCGTTTGACGAACCCCGTCGGAATAAAGCTGAAATGCCTATGGTGATACTTGTCAGCTACGATTTTATTAAACTAGCATTTTCTGTCAGTCAGGGCAATCTCTACGGAGTATGACCCTTCTTGCTGGTTACATAAAATGCTTGGCTATCGATGGTAAATATCGGCGTTCTGTTAAGGTCAGATTTTTGTAGTGCTTGCTTATACCAATGACAGCTTTTGACATAGGCACTTCTTCAGTAGATACAATCGTTACTTGAATGTGAACACGATTACTCAGCTCACCGTTCTTTTAAAGTTAACGTTAACTTTTCTTCCATCTTACTGGAGCTAGGAGATTACAGTTTGAATCCACTTAATGGATCTAATCCGATCTTGAAGTGATTATGTGGTGTCTGATAAGGACGTCTACTGGTAATATCCCGTCGAAAAGGAGCTTTCTACTCACTATCGAGTTCAGTGGGACTGAAAGTATTTCCTATATCGTCTTTGAATTATTACAGGAAATAGTGCGATTATACTAATTCAGTTCGATTTGGAAGACGTGCAGGATAATTTGGGGGTTGTAAATGTCTCAAAAACTTTGTTAGCACCATGTACTACAGTGATATGAGTTGCACGAGTTCCCACAATTGCACGGTAAAGATCGCCACAACAGGCAGAATATTTATTGGATGACTCAGTGCTACACCAAACTATCTCTGTCTTGTGCTTTGCTCATCCACATATTTTGATCATATATCCCAATTTCCCACTGACGATCGAGGAGCATGTCCCACACTGCACTCGTTCCTCGAAAATTATGGGAACTGATCTCTCAGTTTATCTACAGTATTTTTTGTCCTAACTATCTTTGACCCTTCGAGTTTTGTCCTATTTTCATCAAAGCTGTTCTCAATACAACTAGTTTCCTGTGTACAACATTCAGAAGAGAATGGGATTATCGTTTTTGAGCGCACAATTTCAGGTTGATTTCAGTAGATATAACCAATGATAAATGAAGCAAGCTAGCATTAGAAATCTGGTCTTGTTTAAGACTTTATTTTATTTGTAACAAGTACAGTGGAATTCACTTGATTTTCCATTCTGTGTGTAATCACACTCTCACGCTCTATCTTGAGAAAGCACTTACATTTTTCACATGATTCGAGTAGGCTTGTACACTTTGCAACTTGTGTTGCCTTCTTGAGTATTGCCGTACCCGTGTTCATGGCTGATTAGTCCCGTGCTTCTTGCCGACCAGGTGTTTGCAACCATTTGTCTTTCCGTGTTGCTGATTATCCACTTACTCTGAGCTACACAACAAGCAAATGAGCGATCTAATGTGTGAAGTAGGTTATACGTAGCCAGTAGTTAGATGGCGTATGCTTAATGGTATATTTTCTCAGATATTCTTTTTGCATGATGCGGCCAAAGTGAAAGTTTAACTGAATGTGCAACTGATTTGATCACGCCAAGTTTACGTTGATATTTACAAACATGTCACTTTGGAATCTGGATCGACGAATAAGTTTTACGCTGAAGCATAAAACCGATAACTTTCCACACAGTAGTATATGTGGACGGTAAATAAGAAGCAGTGAAATTTTCACTCAAATCCTGAAGTTAGGAGCAACGTACCAATCGTGTATTTGAAGTGTCTTCTGGAGAAATTAGCGAAGACGAAGTCGTTGGTCCCTGTCTCTAGAAATGCGACATCGTCTTCATATGATGACAACGCATGGCAAGTAAAATCAAGCTATGAAGTTACACGTATCCATCAGTAGGTTGTTCATTGAAGTACAAAACTAAACTATTCTCCTACGATAGTTTTTACACGCGTATGTAGTTTGCCTATTAACAAGCATTTAAGTAGTACGTTGCAAATTTCTACCAGAAAAGGGATCTAGGATATTTTAAGTGCACCGTGAGCAACTTAATTCGTTTTATCATATTCGGTATTGCAGTAATAGAGTTACAGACTGCTAGCTACAGAAGACCAAGCGATATTGTGTGTTTTATGTAGACCTTTTTAAGGGTCGTCTCATAACAGACTGAGAGTGTCAGATCTCATACTTTATCATGAGAAAATACACACACACACACACACACACACACACACACACACTTTCAATGTGATTGAGTAAGCTTGTGCATTTTGAAGATTGTGTCGCCGTCTCCGGCATTTTGGTAATCACGTTGAAGATCACAGACCTTACTGGAATTAACTCTGGGTTCTGGTAGACGATATTGCGTGTGTCTTGTGTGGGCTTTCCTTTGGAACATTTTAGAACAGAAGGAGGATGTCATTTACTTCGAGAAGATTTGGTTCCTTAATTCTTTCAGGAGTTTTCCTATACAAAGCAACGTCTGCCAATCTGTTTTTGACATGAAACACTTCGAACACTGTGAATTAATTTTTGTTTGTTTCATACCACAGTGAGTTCTGAAAAATTTGCTTAGATTCGGAGCATTCAGTTCCGTGTTACAGGTGTACCTGCGCATAATAATGTCTTCCATTTCGTCACGACTAAGATAAAAGCCGAAATTCATGCCTGCTAGACGCATATATTTCGGAGCCTGGCCGGCCAAATTTAAAGACTGCTCGACAATTCACGAGGAATTCAAATGGACAGAATGTCGTATTGCTAAGGATGAGACGCCGTTTTCCGCCAACACTTATGGTCAGCAAGAAGAGATATAACTCTGATCAACGGAAAATATCAGAAGCCTCTACGTGGGTTCTTGATCAAATAGTCTATTCAAATATTTCTTCACCAACACTTTCCTGACGTTCCATTTGTCTGCAACCTCTTGGGCCAGTTGAAAATTCACCTTTTGTTCCTTTCTCTGTGAATAGCCCTCAGAAGTACGAATCTTTGTTGATTTTATCATCTGACGATGAGAACTGTGATGACAAACTTCATGAGTAACTCAGTCATAGGTTTGAATAATCAACGTGACAAAAGTAGACATCCACCATCCCAGATGCTTCTTCCTTTTTGTAA